>OX421397.1:1385962-2769424 GCA_949126875.1 Lochmaea capreae
GCATCTCAACTTAATCTCGTTGTAATCCCCTTTTCTTTCTTTACTGATATAAAAACTTTGATTACCTTTATCAACGGATTTTAAAAAAAGAACAAGCTTTATCTTGTGTCTGCTGAAAAGTAACAAAAAAGTCAATTACACCTTTTTTTTTTGTTCTCCCTGATATGTAAATTTTCCTCACTTCTATTTTAACTAATCTTTCTCACGATGCTATTTTTTTGATCAGATTAATTAAAGCGAAGTTTCATAATCTTTATAAACATCCGTTAATTCCAATCTATTATTAACTTTACAAATATATCCATCGTAAAAGTCAATTTTCGAGAAAAATATTCAAAATGGTTATTATAATGTTACACGTAATGCTTGTAGAGTAATTTTACATGAAACATTGTCACATTTACGACGAACAACGCTTTTAGAAACACATTAAAAGTGCTGCACTATATTATATGATAGCAACTTGAAAGAAGGTTAGGTAGAGAAACGTGACTTAAAGAAAGAAGGCCTTTTCTTGAATATTATCTATTTTTGGATGTATACACACAGAAAACGAGGCCTTTTTTTCACATAAAAAGAAGAATAATTACAGTGACAACTGTCAAATTTGAATAGTTATCGATTCTTTTCGATTTATATAATCGATCGTTTACCTTTTGACATATATTGATCCGCTCGTTTTCATCAGTATCAGAAAAAGTTGAGGAAAACTAAAATACGAACATTCAATTTTCTCGGATGATATTATCTTCGAGTTTTGAAGCTCAAGAAACTTATAAACGTCACAAGGTATCGAAACTTAAATTTTATTTGATCCATTTTAGCGGAATTGTAATCCCGAAAAGCAGAAGTATATTTTGTTCCGTCTTTTGGCAATTGCTATAAGATTTAATATCTTTTCTATATAAGAAGCCATCGGATGAGTTCAATAAAAATAATCTCGAGAATAAAGAAGGGTAGTTGGGTAGGATTTAAGGGAAAGACAAGGAAAACGGCGGAAATAAAAACCAATTTAAGGGTAGAAAATTGGGATATGCTTAAGATACCTACTTAGTTTGTGGGATGATATGATGGGTAGGTTAAATCCCACGGTAGGTAAAGCCATAGGGTAGGTAGAAAATGAAATAAACGCTTATTTTTATAAAAAAATTATATTAAATTCAGCCACAAACACATCCCAACTGAATTTCCCTTTAAATTTTGTTTCCATCTAATATTAACAGTTTTAAATTGCCTTTTAACACTCTGGTCATAGCTTGTAAGTTATTATCGATTATTGCCAAGCACATACTTAAAGATGAAGAAGGCCGATCGATCGACAAAGTTTCGTGTACATATGTTATCCCAGCTTATGCATTAAAGACAAGCTGAACGTGGTGATACACCCTCATATGTCAGGGAGGGAGTAACAGGGATACAATTAATTAGAAAAATGGATAAAAAAAGTGAAATTTGCGTCTCTTACAATAATTGGAGATTCATTCATTCATTCGATTGAGTTATGGCACTTGAACGTGTATGAATTTATTGTTTTGCAAGGGTGAAGAGAATCGTGACTAAAGTTTAGTAGAAACATAGTTACTAAACAATTTACCAGGTCATCGCGTGTGAAAATTTAGATTTTTTAGAGCATAAAAGGGGGTTTCTTGTGAATTAAACTTAAATATTTCAATAGAGTTGTTCAATTAATTAATTTACACACTTAAACGGCTCCAAAAAAGTAAACACATATAAAATTTATTTTAAACAAAATATACAATCACAGTTTCAACGAAAAAAACTAAAATTTTAAGGTAATTTTACAGAAATTCTTTTATTGAATATACGAAAAGTGATTCCAACGCCAACACAAAGAAACCGATCGATACCTATCAAATGTAAATCGAAGAGTTTTATTAGAGATGGTAAGATTTTAAAGCTTTTTATTTGTCAAAAACAATAAAGAAGTTCAATTTGTATAAAATATGTGCAAATTGGTGTTTTTTGGATTCTTTATGTTAAGAATTTTATTGTAAGCAACAAAACGTACGAAATAAGCTTTTTTTGTAAGATGATTGTTTTTCAAATTTTGAATATAGAGCTACGAAAAAACAGTAGATAACTTTTGTTTTTCAAAGTATTCATTTTTGCATTCTTTTAAAAACTTCTTTTAAAACTCAATTGTTGTGAGTGAGGGGAACTTGCATTGCCTTGACGGAGAATAATTCGAAAATTGGGGGTTGATTTTTCGAAACTCGGCAATTATTGGAACACCCAAACAGCTGACTGACGTTTATTTTCGAGTTCATAAAGGATTCATCACCACTGATTTCGAGTTCATAAGAGTAAATCTGGGATTTATCACCACTGACAATACCTACTGTATACAGAGTGGGCCACAGAAAAAAGTCCACCTCGATTTTTGGCAGTATAGTGTAACATGCCTATCGACCTGTTTCGATGTTACCAAAGAAGTTCCCTAATTACCGCTCGCCGTCATAGTAACCACTCCCAATATAGTTCTGTGATCTAAATTTCCTACTCTCGTTGACCGTTAAGACAATTGACATATCATGTCAACGGCCGATTCCATTTTAAAAACGATCGCCCTTTCTTTCCGTTACCGACAGTCTTACAGTAAAGACATACCTTATCGTCTCTCCAATTTTACCTTAAGTTTTACCTTAAATTGCTGTGGTAAGCACAGCTGCCAAGATACCCTGCCAGGTTACAGCTGCCAAGATACACTGTGCCATTCCATCGATTGTTGCTTTGTTTCTGGATCGAAGAAATGTACCCAAGTCTCATCCATAGTAACAATTCGGTTTAAGAAGTCGTTTTCAAATCGAGCACAGATCGAACGCGATGCTTCTACCCTTGCACGCTTTTGGTCAACATTCAAACATTTGGGGATCCATTTTGAAGCAATTTTTTTCATGCCCAAATATTTTTATGCATGGAACTGGTCTAGGCTAACTAGATATCAATACATCCTCGTAAAATATATAAATGATTGTCCAAAACGAATCAATAAGCTAACGTAAAACTAATAATTATAAAATAATCCTGGACAGATATTAAAATTTGCTAATTTGTATAAGACTTAATTGTACTTTTAGCACAATTCATGGAACACAAAATTCCTAAGACAGTCAGTTTTTAAGAGACACAGTTTCAAGGACATACAAGTCTTGACTACGACAGTTCCTGCTTAAGAAAAGTATATGGAGGGCACAATTTTCAGCCGGGACGTTCCTAATATAAAATTAGTGACGCTTTTTGTTTTTTTATATTCATACCAGATATTTGTATAACAGAATATAATAAAAATTGTTGAATAGGTATAATAAAATTTATATTAGTTGTATTGTTTTATTTATACGTTTTTTTTGGAGCCACCCTTAACTTTGATAACTCTGAAATATTATTCACAGTTCTTTGCAGTTTTTTAGTAACTCGCAAATTAGAGAGTCGAAAAATTAAATCAACAAATTGAAATTCTCAAACCATAACCTCAAATTAAGTGTAGACGAAATTGAGCCAATTTTATCGCGGCAACGGCGAACATTTTGGCCAATATATAATTTTTAGCACAACTGACATTAGTTTGAATTTGATATTTAATTCAACGAGATGCATTTGGTATGAAATTTATGAAGTTTACAGTGACAAAACGTACTGATTGACAGCAGCAAACGTATGAACTGAGTCAAACGATGACTTTAACGACATTTATATTAAATAAAGAATATATAAGAAAACTTGTACCTATACCCGTTGAACCCGTCTCATTATTCTACAATGAATCCAATAAATTGTAAATCGAATTTCAAGTTACTTAATCTATTTTAATTGCTAATGCTTTCATCTGACAAGTTTTCACTCCATAGAATAACTGAAAACTGAATCTACGCTTATAGATCTCGGATAATCTGATGAACAGACCGAAGTTCTTGTTTGTTATAGTCGAGCCTAGTTTTATCTCCATTTTCTTGCCGTTACTCCGGCTTTATAATTGCACCAAGAACAGCTCTCGGTTTGTTTCTGTTCCAGTTAAAGAAGCTCATTGTTTAACTTCGATGTTGTTCATGCTTCTTGAGCTGTTACTATACAAGGAAATATACTTATTTTAAAATAAAAAGTTTCAAATTTCACCAGCGCAATGTCTATATACACTGGCGAGCAAAAAATTGAGGTCACCTTAAAATTTTCGTTTTCTTTGAAATTTTACGTTTTCAAAAACACAAAATTTACATTTTGGGCGAAATTCAACATTTTGTTGTTAGGGAAAATATGGAACGAACAAAATGAAAAAACTTAAACACTAATAACGTGTATTCCCTTCTCTTGCATTGATGACTGCTTGAAGTCGGTGCAGCACACTTTGAATTAGGTTGCGGATCACATTCTAGTCGATGTTATCCCATTCCTGCAACAGCAATCTTCTCAGCTCTTGGTGCTGGTGTGTGTCTACAGATCAGTCGTCCCAGACATGTTCTATGGGATTCATGTCTGGGCTGCGGGCTGGCCAGTCAAACCGCCTAATTTCTACCTCATCCAAATACTCCCCGACAGTTCTGGCTGTATGGTCTCGCATTATCTTGCATAAAAATGCCACGTTCCCCCATAGTCACCATGAAAGGCATAACATGGTCTTCTAGCACCTCCGTAATGTACCTGTGAGAGGTTAGGGAGCCATTTTCTATGAAGACCAACTCAGTACGAGCATGTGCAGTGATTCCCGCCCAAACCATAACTGACCCACCGCCAAGTGGAAGACGCTCGTCAATGCAAACTTTAGCGTATCTTTACCCAGGTCTTTTCCACACTCGTCGCCGTCCATTTGACCCAGTGAGGCAAAAACGCGACTCATCTGAGAACAATACCCCGCTCCAGTCATCAACATTCCAACGATCTCTGGCAAATGACAATCTTGCAGTTCTGTAGCTATTTTTCTGCATGACAGTTCAGCAGCATGAAGTCTTCTTCTAACGGTCCATTCACTAACATTGACATTTCTCACTTCTTCCAACTGATTTTGCAGTAGCTGTTCTATTCCGCAAACTTGTAGACACTAAAAAACGGTCATATCGTTGAGTGGTAACTCTTTTTCACCCAGACCCTGGTCTTTTAGTGATCAGGCCAGTCTCCAGAAAGCGCTAGTACACCTTTTGCACACCACAAAGACTAGCACCAACAATTCTTGCAGTTTCACGTTGCCCCCGACCATCTTGTAACAGCGCAACAATTTTTGCCACAACAATCGGATCTAAAGGCATTAAGGGCCTGTTAAATCACTGCACTTTGCAATCGTTAGGTTTTACACAAAGAATTAACTGTAAACTGGAAAGGGAAATGTTCAATTAGCGCAAAGGCACATTTTCAATAAAAGTCGTACAGCTAATGTGAGCTGTAAAGTTTTGGAAAAAATTCTTATCAATACTGACGCTAAAATTATTCGCAATTTCTGAAGTGACCTCAATTTTTTGCTCGCCAGTGTATTACTCGGTCTTTGACGCTACTCTTTTTCGGGATTTTTAAGTTCCAACCCATCGGTAGATAGATACCGAGTGTCTTTTGTAGTTAGAATAAGCTATAGTATTGAGTAGAATTAGTTTGCACTGATTCACAATAAACTAACAGTATGTCAAAGTTATTGTTTTTTTGGCGACCTTTCGAAGAGGAAGGTATATTGTTATGGACTTCGAACAGTGAATAAAATACTAGAAGAGTAAACAGACGTATTCTTCTATGACAAAGTTTATTTATTTATTCTGCAGTGAATATAACAAGTTGTTTGATGTATAAAACATGAATATTTTATTGTTAAAATTTTCTACCAAAGGTTTTGAAATTTCTTTCTATCTATTGTCTCAAATCCCTACTCTCCACTTTCAGAAATTTCAAAACCTTTGTAATATTATACAGGGTGTAACAAAAAGGCAGGTCATAAATCATACCACATGTTTTGGGGCTAAAAATAACTCGATCCAACCCAAGTTACCCTAGTACAAATGTGTATGCGAAAAAAGTTACAACCCTTCGAAGTTACCAAATAAAAATTGATTTTTTCAAATATTTCGACATATTATAATGAAAGTTGACAAGTGGCTTTCTTATGATAAGAGCATCTTAAAAAAAAATTAAGGAATTATTGCACTCCGTTAACAATTTATGGGAGTTGAGATCCCCTAAACCCTCCCCAAAATTTTTGTGTACGTTGCAATTTAATGCTTATTGTGGCACCATTATTCAAACACATTATTTTTGAAACTTTTTTGCCCCCTAGTACTTTTTACAATTATCAGTTTTTATCGAGGTCCCACATTTTTGATTGAATCCTATTTATTTACAAATGTGTAGTTTTTATTAGATGTTCGAAATGACCCCCATTTTCTTGAATACACAGTCGGCACCGTTCTACTAACGAAAACCGAATATTCTGGAAAAGCAATGGCTTCTGACGATATCTAATTGCAGCCTCAAGGATTCTATTCCTCAGTTGTTGTTCGCTCGTCATTTTTACAGCATACACCCTCGAAAAAAATTCATTGACTTTAATTTTTGTTACTCGAAATTTTTGAAGCATAATGAAAAAAGGGCCGTACCTCGATAAAAACTGATAACTGTAAAAAGTACTAGGGGGCAAAAAAGTTTCAAAAATAATGTGTTTGAATAATGGTGCCACAATAAGCATTAAATTGCAACGTACACAATAATTTTGGGGGGGTTTAGGGGATCTCAACTCCCATAAATTGTTAACGGAGTGCAATAATTCCTTAATTTTTTTTTAAAATGCTCTTATCATAAGAATGCCACTTGTCAACTTTTATTATAATATGTCGAGCAACTGCCGAAATATTTGAAAAAATCAATTTTTATTTGGTAACTTCGAAGGGTTGTAACTTTTTTCGCATACACATTTGTACTAGGGTAACTTGGGTTGGATCGAGTTATTTTTAGTCCCAGAATATGTGGTATGATTTATGACCTGCCTTTTTGTTACACCCTGTATAGGTGGGTCAAATTTCCTTCAATGGTATTTTTTGTTAAACTTTCTCACAAACCCTGGTATATCGGTTTTCTCGTACAAGTTAATTCAGCCTGCGACTTTTCGATCTTGACGTGCCCTATATAAATAGTTTATTCGACTGGTGTTTCAAATTCATCCATTTTAGTAAAAAACCAGAGACTTAATCTTTCTTTCTGTCTTTTCTACGAAAACAAATCGAATATCGATCAGAGGGAGTTTTAAGTTTGGGAAGATTATCGATACGACTTGTCTTTCAACTTTTTTTTTTCAAGAAAATTGGAAGAATCCGGTTTTGAATTCGGTTAAAATCCGTGTATGTTTATAAACAAATTCCTTTTTTTTTTAATGCGATGTAGATACAGTTGAGCTTTACCATCACTTAACCCAATCTACGATTTATACAAAACATATTTTCTACATACTATCAATATAAATCAAACACAATAACCTACGATCGATCGTCTTCTTCACAAGACCAACTACAAGACATACGTAAAAGTTTCTTTAAAATTGCCGTAGTAATTGTAGAAAAAGACAACAATATAATTGACGTAACGTGAATAACTGATCGAACTAAAAGTTTAGTTTGACACTGCCGCATTTGAGGTTATGAGAGTTTAGTTTATTGTCTTGTTTTTAGCGAATTTAGTGTATTTATTGTTAAAATCAGTTCTTGTAAGAACTAATTTTACTTTTTATTATCAACTTGTTCATTTCATAACACCTAAAATGCCGTGAGACGGGAATATTACAATGCTTATTTTACTAATCAATAATTTTGGACTTTGTAACTTATTCACCCAGTATATCGATAGTTTTAATAAATATATCGATGTTAACCATATAAATATAATTTAAAAAGTTAAATTTCTAGTTTAATTACCGATTTGTAAAAGCCGGCCTTTGGAATACTAGTCATAACGATTATTTCTATTGAATTGACAGAAGTTTTGATTTGATTTATATGAATATTGTTGCTAACGTAACAGTGACGTGTTGGTAAAACTCCACCGTTTCTACTGTAAATATATGACTTGTTTTCCATTTCGTAAGCATTTCGATCGAAAATCTTTCTCATATATTACCCAGCTGGGATCATATGTCTGGAACCAACCATTAACGATCAGTGTGACGTCGATTAGCGAGATATATGTATACGTCGTTTTCGCTTAAACTAGGAAATGCTATTATATTATCTAACGGGTGCGCCGAATAGTTGAAAATTTGCGAGAAACGTCGTTTAGTAAGAAACAGATTTTCCGCACGTAAAACGAGTTTATTAATGCAAACGGTGGTTCATAAATTAGTTCGAAGGAGTTTGTTTCAATGTTTAACTAACAAAGATTAGTGTGTTGCGGTTAGTTTACATTATTCAATGAAACGATACGATTTTCACTGTTTTTTTGAATATACAGTGTGACCCATTTTGTTTGGAAGCACCCCTATAAAATCCGCATTTTTCAACCGATTTTGATTTAGTCTTTTTTGTTAGATTCAGTATCAAAAACAGAATTTGAGCACAAATTTTCATACCATAATAGCTATTTTCAAGGCCCTCTACGTTAATTTTTCTTTGCCAAAAAAGACGAAAGTATATTAGGCATTTTTTTTTCTCAAATATGACTACACCATTGAATTCAGAATCATCACAAATGTAAACTATCAAAATTATATAAAAAAAGTTTTATTAACAACAAAGTTATCAGTACATGAATTTGGAAAAAGTTGTTTTTTAATTAATTTTTTACCAAGAATGTAGACACATTTTAAAAATGGCAACATGGTAAACAAAAACTAGGACTCAAACATATTGCACTGTAAAAATTCGAAGCCGAAATTTTAAAAGACAGGATAATAGGTCCATTCTTTTTTGAGGGTAACATGAATGCCAATAACTTCATGGAATTCTTGGAAGGTGAGTTATCCGCAGTGATTGACGAACTGCCACTAGCAGAAAGAAGAAATTTGATATTTCAGTAAGATGGTTGTTCTGTACACTATTCTAGGATTGTCAGGCAGAGGCATAACGAAAAATGTCCAAATGGTTGGATAGGTCGCGGTAGCGAGTTAATCGAATGGCCTCCTAGATCGCCCGATTTAACTATATTGGATTTTTATCTGTGGTGGCTTTTGACACAAAAAGTGTATAAGACACGTCCAAGGAATAGAGCAGAACTGTGTGACAGAATACGACAGGCGTGTGCTGGAATAACGCCACATGAAATAAAAAAGCGCTAAGACATAGTCGCAAACGATACGAGAAATGTGTGGAAATCAACGGAGGTCTAGTCGAGGCTACAAAAATGTAGAATTCAATTATTATTAAGTAGTTTAATAATCAAAATGTATTATTTGGTGTTAATTTGTATTTTCGTCACATCAGCACAATTTTACATTATTCTCAGAAGCTATAACTCCAGAACGGGTTAAGGTATCGGCTTCGAATTTTTACAGTGCAATATGTTTGAGTCCTAGTTTTTGTTTACCATGTTGCCATTTTTAAAATGTGTCTACATTCTTAGTAAAAAATTAATTAAAAAACAACTTTTTCCAAATTCATGTAGTGATAACTTTGTTGTTAATAAAACTTTTTTTATAAAATTTTGATAGTTTACATTTGTGATGATTCTGAATCCAGTGGTGTAGTCATATTTGAGAAAAAAAAATGCCTAATATACTTTCGTCTTTTTTGGCAAAGAAAAATTAACGTAGAGTGCCTTGAAAATAGCTCTTATGGTATGAAAATTTGTGCTCAAATTCTGTTTTTGATACTAAATCTAACAAAAAAGACTAAATCAAAATCGGTTGAAAAATGCGGATTTTATAGGGGTGCTTCCAAACAAAATGGGTCACACTGTATAAAGTGAATTTTAATACATTAAAATAATAGTAAGTTTTTTTTTTCAAAAATCTATAGAGGACTGTCATTTTGGATATAGGATTGTTGCATATAATAACAGTCTATCAACAAATATCAAATGTCCAGGACTGTCATGTCTATAATGCAAAATATAAAGGTACAAGGGGTCTAAAATTATGACCATAATGGAGTAATAAAAATAATCGACTTACCCGGTAATATTTCAAGCATTTTTATTATCTCTAAAAGGTAAAAGTAAGGTATACACCGTCTCCCCTTGTGAAAATAATACTAAATAATTACTGATATAATAATTAATTAATGTATTCACATCTGTAAAACACTTTTCATTCGCCTTCTCGTTGCCGAGAGCAACAAAACCATCTTCGCGTCGTCTTATGTTCAAATGTAACACTTTACCGTCTTGAACGACAGATATTGTACCAAGAATTGAATTTCGGGACGGTCTGATAACGAACGTGCCATTTTGTCGCGTCTTCAATAAATTTTCCACGGAAATCCGACTGGTATTTTTGTAGAAATCTTCAGTTACATACTTGATATTATCTGAAACTGAAATAGATTTATATTAGATACGAAAATTGACGCTAAAAAATCCCACCTCCCGGTGATTGTGTCTTTACTATTTGTCTACAAAGATCAACTTTATCCTGCAAATATTTATGAAAGTCTGAGAAATGTAGTTTATTAAACTTTTTTGTAAAAACAACGTCGTACTCGAGAAAATTTATGTTTGTCGTAAAAATCAATGGCGAAACAGCGGCACTTGGACCGTAACTTCACATAATGATAAAGAGCAGAAACAAAAACAGAAAACATTTTATAATATTGCCAGATTTGTACCACTAAAGTAGGTGTCGCTTCTACAGTAATCTTTATAAATTGTTGATGTAAAAGTTTTACAAAAATTTTATGTTAGTGCTTGGAGATGTTTACCAAATGTTTTGGCATCTTTTTACCATTACTTTTACGACAAATTTAAAAATTAAAAACACCAGCGTATCCGCCATATTTTTAAAAAATTCACTAGCGTATTCGCCATATTTTAAAAATTATCCAGCGTATCCGCCATTATTTAAAAATTGATCGATGTATCCGCCATATTTTTAAAAATTTTACTAGCGCATTCGCCACATTTTAAAAATTATCCAGCGTATCCGCCATTATTTAAAAATTGACCGGTGTGTTCGCCATATTTTAAAAAATTGCCTAGTGTATTGCAAATTTGCCTAGCGCATTCGCCATTACTTTAAAATGTTGGTTTATGGAAACATATATTTTATCCCAACAATATTCAATATTTTCATCTCGAACCCGAAAATTCACACCCGACTATAAAAAGGTCGAGACATTTACTCGTCCCAACGTACTCGAGACTTGACCATTTGTCCCTATTAACCTTAAAGCTACCCTATAACGAAAGTTAGTTTTATAGAGAACAAGAAGGCGGATTTTCATCGGTAAAATATCATCATGACTTCAGCTGGATTATCCTTGGCGGCAAAAAAAAATAAAAAGTGTTTCTTAGAACCTTATTTTTCGGTCCCTGAATGACTATAGCTACAAAAAAGAATGGGAATGGAACGCATCTAGAAAAATTGTCGATGTTAGTCTTATATTACCTTTCTTCGAACTCCAGCTCAATATTTATACAATTGTTTATCGACGGGGAGTTGAGTTGAAGGATCTACGAAGATATTAAACTTAAAAAAAAACTGCCAAAGTGGAGACGTCGTTTTTGGTATTATTTATATTAGAACGAATAGAACTGCTTATTTTATACTTGTGAAGACATTCGTGAGTTCTATGAATGGATATAGTACGTGGAAAAGTTGTAGTTTATGTGTGGTTTATATGGGTAATCACCAAGGGAAACATTAAATATAATTTGTGTGGAAACTTTTGTATAGAACGCAATATTTGTAAAACCTTCATCTAAATTAAACCCAAAACAACCTTTTACGCAACAAGTTAGGAAAATATTATATTTTAATGATACTTTATCAATCCTAATTACTTATTAATTATTCAGAGTCCAAAACAGTCATTTCGATATACTTTTAAAACGATTCTCGGTAAATAGCGAAGAAAAATTTGAAATAAACATTCTGGATCATATTTTATATGACAGTGTCACTCTTTGTGACACACTTTAGTAGTTGTAACATGTCAAATAGTTCATTTTCAGTAGAGCCACAGATCTAAACACTAACACTCTGTTTAGAACTATCGAAATAAGTGCGCAAAAGTGTATTTTTTACCTACAATGGAATCTGTGTGTGAAAAAACACTCTTCAGTTGTGGACATACGTCAAATCGTTTGTGTTAAAACCACAGATTCAAACACTAGATCGCGAAAAGTGAAATGAACAATTAAAAATAGCGTTAGCATGGCTTCGTACAGTGTACTCTGTATGTCAAAAAAACCACACTTTAGTAGTTTGTTACATGTCAAGTCGTTTTCAGTGGAACCACAGATCTAAGCATCAATTCCATGGTTGGAACCATCGAAATACATGAATTAGTGCGCGAAAAGTGAAATAAATCATTCAAATTGACGTTATTGACAAAAATAAACCTGTATAGTAAATTGTAGAAATTTTCCGAGTTTTCTCAGTGTTGGTTAAATAAATTAAACGTCTTTCAAGCAGCCGATGCGTTGACCTCTGGAGGAATGAAGGGGAATATTTATGAGACACTCGAAAGCTGCAGATTTGAAAACAACGAAGCCTAAGCCCGAGCGAGGCGTGCGCCTATGTGCCTCCTACGAGATTAAAGCTAGAGGGATTAATTTAAAAGTAAATTTTAATTAAAAGTTAATTTAGAGACAAGATGATGATAATTTTCAAAATATCTCTGTTTTGGAAATATATTCGTTATGTAATATTTTAAAAGCCCGAAGTTTGTCATTTGGTTATATTAGCGAGTTTTACCTACGAGGGAGATTTAAAAATTTTTGTGTCTGATAAAATTCATTAAATTTCATAACCCATCCGATTTTATGAAAATTCAGTTAAATTTCCTCTGTAAAAACGCAATTAAAACTCGTCTGCTGTATGATTTTGAATGGTTTGTTTTAAACCCTTGCTGCTAAACCAAAAAAAGAACTAAAGTGACCCAATTACAGTATTTTGCATTGGCACCAACTATGCCCGCTGTTGGGCGCCGTTTGCCGTCACCGAGATTAAAAATTTCTCTATTCACATTGACTTTAAAAGAAGAATAATATCTAAAGTTTTACTTTGACTAGGATACGGTTTATAACATGTTCAATAATGACAGACAAGAAAAATACAGTTAAGAGATGAGAAAAAGTAAAAAGGCACAAGACATTTCTTATTTAGGTATCTTTTTTACGGTGTAAAGATATTTAAGATCATTATATCAGATGTTTTTTACAAACTACAGTAAAAGTCACGAATGTTTCTGGTTACGTCATACTTCCCTGAATGTATCAAAGATACTCTAATTTTAATTGGATATCCCTGACTTCGTATATGTCCAATTAAAACAAATGGAAAGGTACACATGCCGTTTATGAGCTATGACGTAACGAGAAACATTCGTGTCTTTTACTGAACACATTTTTGGGACCTAGTAAATTCCCCATATGTGAATAACAAACAAAACAATCGATATTAAACATAAGTAACAATATTTGAATATTTGCTCGTCTATAGCATAAGATGTTTAAAAGCTACAATTTTAACACGAATATTTTTTTAAAATGATTAATCTGGCAGGATATTTCAGAGAGTCACTGAAGTATTAATGGAAAAAAATTCCAATATTCCAATAGCGAAGCATAGTGTGAATTGTCGAAGCTTTGGTAATGTTTTCACGGTGGTAAAAACTGCAATTTTAAACAGATCCAAATGAAAAAAAAACGATATTAAACCTCATGTTGTATTTAACGATTAAACGCCGTGTAAACGAAAAAGTGTATAGTTTTTGAATATTCTGGTTGTATTTTTTAGGATTTTATTTCACAAAATTCCATTCAATAAAAGCATTCGAAAGTAGTAGTGCTGATTCTGCATTAGATATTAGAACGCTTATAGCCGTTTTTTCTAGTACAGAGATTTCAAATAATATTTTTATTTCAAAAAACTCAGTCTCTTTTTTAAAAAATTTGTTATTAAACAAAATAAGGGTCAAAATCTTCTGTATGTTTCTTGTGGTGTATTTATTATTCTTTTGTTAATTTATTGGGAAATTAAACCACAATATACAGGGTTGAATAAAGTTTGAAACCAAGTAAATATCTTTTAAACGAAAAGAACGATATTTATGAAAATTTGCAGGTAAGTGCAATGGAACAAAATGCATCTGATGAAAATGTTTTTGTTAATAATATACTTCCGGTTTAACCGGAAATGCCATCAACTTCTTTAATTTAAATGGGACACCCTATATATTGTTACAGAGCCTTGCTATTTTGAATTCATACATACTGAGTTTAGTGTAAAAAAATTTGTAAAAACGAGGAATAACTCACTGTTACTTGTACATTTCGTTATTTTAGAATAATGAGAAACAAAATTACTTCAAATGTTCAAAATGCTCGCCGTTTACTTGCTGACAATATGCCATTCTATTAACAAATTCTTGAGTTACTCTTTCCAAGACTTCTCCACGTATTAGTTCACATTAATCAATAATTCTTTGTCTCAATTCCTGTAAGTTTGTTGGTCGTCTAACGTAAACACGTGATCCGGAGAACGAGCAGGCCACTCTATGAATCCTCTACGTCCAATCCATCGATTTGGAAAATTTGCATCCAGAAAATCCCTAACCCGTCTATCATAGTGGGGAGGTGCTCCATCTTGTTGAAACCAAACATTTTGTGGTAATTGCCCATTCTGTTGAAGTGCAGGAATAGTTTCGTTATTTAGTAGATCCAAATACTTGTCAAAATTAAAGTTTCCGTCGATAAAAAAGCATATTTTCGACAATTCCCATCCAAACATTTAACTTCTGTGGATGCTGGGTATGTGCTCCATGAATCCAATGAGGATTCTCATTTGACCAATACCTTGAGTTATGGCGATTAACTGTTCCATTTAAACAAAAAGTTGCCTCATCGGAAAAAACTATGTTAGAAGCAAAATTGTCGTCGACATTACAGATGTCCATTAGCCGTTCGCAAAATTCCAGCCGTCGGTCAAAATCATCGTCTGACAATTCTTGATCCAACTGTACCTTATACGGATGATACTTTTTACTTTTTAATATCTTTCCTACAGAACGTCGACTGATACCATGGTTTAGTGCCAAATTTGTGGTGGAAGTTTGAGGTGATTCTGCTAAATCGCTTGCAATATTTTGTTAAACAGTTTCGTTAGTTGCAGTCCGCGGTCTTCCAGGTTTTAGCAAATTTTTTACCATCCCAGTTGTATTAAAACGTTGTAATGTTTTAGTTATTGTTGAGCGTGATATAGGATTTCTCTCCGGATGCAAATTATTAAAAATATGACACACTTCTTCATGAGTAACACGATCACCATAACATAAAATTTCAATACGCTCTTTTTCACTTAATTGAACCATTCTAAATTGTAAAATTTATTTCCGTCAATTAGAATTTGACACTTGTAGAACAAAAGACGTACTAAACAGTACTCGTTTATTAGTTTATCTAAATAGTTTTTTGCTCTAATGCAACAAACTCAAAGGAGGTTGATTAAAGTGCTATATTCCTCGTTTTTACAAATTTTTTTACACTAAACTCAGTATGTATGAATTCAAAATAACAAGCTCTGTAAAAATATATAGGGTGTCCCATTTAAATTGAAGAAATTGATGGCATTTTCGGTTAAACCGGAAGTATACTATTAACAAAAAAATATACATCAGATGCATTTTGTTCCATTGCACTTACTTGTATTAAATTTTCATAAATATCGTTTTTTTTTTCGTTTAAAACATATTTACTTGGTTCCATACTTTATCCCAATCCCGTATATAGGGAACAAAAAGAATAAGATTTAATAATTTCACCCGTTTATAATCTAACTGGAAAATAATTTTAAAAAAACAGTGGTTAAGTGATTGCGAGAGCACGAAAATTACAAATTTCCATCTTCACTTAAATTTGAGAAGAAAAATATTTTTCCACAATAATTTTGAAACTTTCTAAATAAAATATATATTTACCAGCGAACTCCTCTTCTTTTTTTTGACAACACTGCCCGCAAATTATCACATCAACCAACTCTCTGTATAACCTTCTCAAAATATTGATAAGCACGCGAAATAAAGCCCCAATATACCAACACATTTAAACGATATATTTATCTACGTGCGTGTTAAGATCTAGATGTATTTTCTTAATGTCGAGAGAGAGTGGTATGAATTCATTATAAAAAGTACGGTAGTAGAACATAATAAGAGAGATGTTAAGCAGATGTGTCTAATTGTCTTTTTTTGTTTCCATTCCTTAATAACGTATTCCTTTTGCGTTTTCGTTTCTATCTCCACGACTGAGTGTCTGCAACAGTACAACTTAACTAATCTACGAGGTAAAATATACCACCCAAAATCTAAATACGTCAAAATAATTTTCTCAAGATACAAAAACATTTATCAATATTAAAATTTTCTGAGAAATCAAGTTTAAAAAAGTTCGCCATTTTGTAAGAACTTCCGAAGACACGCTGTATAGTTTTTGTAATCTTTGATCACCACATGTACTTACTACAGAATTTTTGCAAAAATAAAAATACCAGGTACGTTTATGTTAATTAAAATAATAAAACCATCAATCTTTTCTCCGGGTAGGTATATCTGTAGTCTCACATTTTGGTAACCTCTGTGTTTCCTGATTCGATACATATGGTTAGTGACCTTTAAACCCGCACAATAAGAGCGCTTAAATTTGAAAAAACATTTAAAATTTTTTAGATTCTAAAAAAAGTGGTAAATACCTTCCACCTCCGCCAATGTGTATTATACAATCGTTCGCGGAAATGTTTGTGTTTCCATTGTTCAAAGTTTTGTTATGTTTGCAAAATAAATAATAACAAAATATTTGTATTTTTCAAATAAATCCATTAAACGGTTTTTTTTAGAAGCGGTAGACCGTCACAAAAAAAGACTTTAATTAATTACTTTTTTGTTGTTTTTAAACAAACGGAGTAAACAACAGATTTGACAAATTTATTTTCGTTATGACTGACGCGAGGTTAGAGATGGGTTTTAGCTCCACAAACTTGCGGGACGAATGGTTCGAAAAAGTATATGGTATTAAATACCAAGTGTCAAAAACATTACTTTAGTTACGAGTTTTCTGAGTATCAATAGCAGTTTTCCTGAATTTTACATTGGAAAAAGGCATTTTTCATCAATTTTCATGTTTAAAATAGCAGTTTTTATGAATTTCACATTGAAAGAGGGCATTTTCCATCAATTTTCATGTTTAAAATAGCAGTTTCTATGAATTTCAGCTTGAAAAATAGGATTTTTCATCAATTTTCATGTTTAAAATAGCAGTTTTTATGAATGTCACACTGAAAAATAAGATTTTTCATCAATTTTCATGTCTAAAATAGCAGTTTTTATGAATATTTCATTGAAAAACGGCATTTTCCATCAATTTTCATGTTTAAAATAGCAGTTTTTATGAATGTCACACTGAAAAATAGGATTTTTCATCAATTTTAATGTCTAAAATAGCAGTTTTTATGAATATTTCATTGAAAAACGGCATTTTCCATCAATTTTCATGTTTAAAATAGCAGTTTTTATGAATTTCACATTGAAAGAGGCCATTTTCCATCAATTTTCATGTTTAAAATAGCAGTTTTTATGAATGTCACATTGAAAAATAGGATTTTTCATCAATTTTCATGTCTAAAATAGCAGTTTTTATGAAATTCACATTGAAAAACGGCATTTTCCATCAATTTTCATGTTTAAAATAGCAGTTTTTATGAATGTCACACTGAAAAATAGGATTTTTCATCAATTTTCATGTCTAAAATAGCAGTTTTTATGAATATTTCATTGAAAAACGGCATTTTCCATCAATTTTCATGTTTAAAATAGCAGTTTTTATGAATGTCACATTGAAAAACGGCATTTTCCATCAATTTTCATGTTTAAAATAGCAGTTTTTATGAATGTCACACTGAAAAATAGGATTTTTCATCAATTTTCATGTCTAAAATAGCAGTTTTTATGAATATTTCATTGAAAAACGGCATTTTCCATCAATTTTCATGTTTAAAATAGCAGTTTTTATGAATTTCACATTGAAAGAGGCCATTTTCCATCAATTTTCATGTTTAAAATAGCAGTTTTTATATATTTTTCATTGAAAAAAGCGTTTTTCATCAATTTTCATGTTTAAAATAGCAGTTTTTATGAATATTTCACTGAAAAAAACGCATTTTTCATCAATTTTTCCATTCAAAATAGCAGTTTTTGACACTAGCTGCTCACTATACTTTTTCTACGCCCACAGAATCTTATTTATTACGTTATATATTATTTTAATTATATTCACAAGATGACAGACAATGACACAGAACTACAAAATTATCACAGAATATTAAATATAAATTACAGTAGATACAATTGATGTGACGTTTAAGAAACAAAAGATAAACGAAATGTGACTTTTCGCACTTTAAACACTAGTGTTTAAAGTGACGTTCTGGGAATGTCAAACCCGTATTTTAGATGCGGTTTTAGTGACGGAAGTAGAAAAATGTAATAAAAAACTTAATTCTAGAAATAAGTAGTTTTGATGAAATAATTTATTTTTATCTATAGTCTATTTCGGAAAGGTATAGGGTAATAAAATGGGGAATTCCGTCCATTTCGGCTCAATTTCGGTCTCGGCCATAGGCGTAGGTCTTGAAATAGTATTAAAATTTCAAGGAATTGCGTAAGAGAATTAGGAAAAGTATGTTTTCTGGCCTGAAGTGCCAATATCGAAATATTGTGTAGGGATTACTTAGGTAAAAGATTATACAGTTACGTTTTACTTATATATTGTATTTACTTATACAACACGACATTCAAAATGAAAGACGTTAAGCTACTGTTTCATCAAGCCATTAAGGAGGTGACACCAGAGAACTGGCGAAAAGCAGTCCAGCATGTCATTAAAGAAGAGGAGATTATGTGGGATCTTGACTACTTGATCGATCGGACCGTCGACCCGTTAATTATAACGTCAAGAGGAGATGACAGTTCCTCAGATGATGATTTTTTATAATTTAATTTCTGTATAATGTATTCTTTCCTTTTTACGACTATCCTTTTGCCTTTGGCACACTATTTTCAGTGTTTTTGAATGGATAACAATAGGCTAAACCCACATATTCACCCCAACCCGGGTGGTACTACCTGCACTTGATAAAAAGAAAGAATTTTACAGTGAAATCAATGCCAAACTATGAAAGTGGCTTAAATATTCGTTGGGTCACTCTTTGCATACCTATAATGAGGTTTTATTACCCTAAACCTTTCTGAGATAAACTATACTTAAATCTTGAATATAGTTTTCAAAATCTTATACAGGATGAAATTTTTTATTTACCTGAAATGAAATTCTTTTAAGAAGGCCGAAAATGGTTGTATTTAGATGATTATCTCCAAAACCTAAGACGATATACTTTGAGACAAACTATACAGTTCCTCATAACTTACACTGTATACAGGTTGTACCAAAATTCAACTCACAACGCTCCAGATTAAATCTTGAGTAGGTTCACACTGAAAATGTCAAATTTCACAAACAAAAACCTTATCGAAAGATGAAGAGCAGCTTATTTCTGAAATACAGAATGGTAAATTTAAACTAAAACTGTACAATATACAAATTTCAACCGCACAAGAGAACCTTTAATTCGATTATTAGTATAGTCGATTTTAAGGGATGTATTTTAATTAACAAAGGTTTTTGAAATACCACCGTAACAGGGTAATTTCATCGAGAAAATCAACAAAAAGGTAAAACCTGATTGGAAAATTAAGCGTCGAGTAGAAAAAGGTAGCGACAGACCAAAATCCACATCGGTAGTTGAAACGAATCGCTCTCGAAGTCGATCAAGAACACCAAGAGGGAGAAAATGAGCAACAAAACAATAAGAAAGTAAATGGGACGACAAAAATAGCCATAGCTGAAATTGCACTACAGATATTATGCTTTTATACGAACAGATAAAAAGAAATATGACAGTCAAAAGAAGCATTTCGAAAACAAGTACTGCAATTCTTACAAGCTTGCTGTTTATTACAGACATAAAAAAAAGCGAGATATTTGTTGCTGAACTTTGAAAAAATCACAATTTATATACAGTGCGTCCAAAAATGCAAATGTCACTGAACTATGCTTATAAACACAAAATACTCTATGGATGGGATGGGCATAAATTAATTGAAAAATGGTGCAAGGAACACTCACTGTCGATCAATCCCAGAAAGACTGAGATGGTCCTTTTCACCAGGAAAAGAAGTTTATCGGGTTTGAAACCTCCTGAAATCTTCAAAAGCAAACTAAACTTTTCGGAAGAGGTGAAATACCTTGGTATTACCCTCGACAGGAAACTAACATGGAACTCTCATCTACACAACAGAGCAAAAAGAGCATATGTGGCTTATGAGCAGTGTCGGAGGACAGTGGGACGCACATGGGGTTTGCCACCCCGTGTGGTTACCTGGATCTACACTGCAATAATAAGACCCATGTTAACGTATGGAGCAATTGCATGGGGACCGAAGGTTCTACAAGCAACGGCCATCCAAAAATTATATCAAATACAGCGAATGGCTTGCTTAAACATCACAGGAGCCATGAGAACAACACCAACCGCAGCAATGGAACTAATTACTGGTCTGACCCCTCTGGACCTGTACGTCAAGGAGGTTGCGTTAATGGCCATGGTACGATTGCGCACGGCTGGTGTAAACCCCGAAGTAGGAGTGGGCCAATTGAGTTGAGCATGTGGCAGGAAGCGCTCACTGAGCTACCTCTGCTGCAGGCAACCAATGATGCAATTGAACCCAGGTTTTTGTTTAACAAACCCTACAAAATTCAAATAAAACAGAACACAGAGCCAGGTGCTGCAAATGCAATACGCATATATATACAGATGGTTCAAAAATGAAAGAAGGCTCAGGATGTGGAGTTTACTCAAGAGCACTGAGCCTAAAGATGAAGTGGGGAATGGGAAACAATACCAGCGTAGTTCAAACAGAACTGGCTGGTATCTCAATTGCCACAAAAGAACTAACCAGAAGAAGAATTTCTGGCAAAAACATAATAATCTGCACTGATAGTAGACAAGCCCTATTAGCCTTAAACAGACAACGTGTTAAATCGAGGCTAGTACTAGAGTGCCACCAAGATTTAGCTGACGCCTCGGCAGATAACAATATTATCCTGAGGTGGGTTAAAGGGCACGACAGGAGTAAAGGAAATCGCATTGCTGATTCTTTAGCCAGGGAAGCCGCTGGACTAAAAATTCTAGGACCCAGTGACACCTACGGCCTAACGACTTCGACAATTGCGGAACTAGCCAAACGCTACACCCATACTCAATCCCTTAAGAGATGGGATGGAATCAAAGGATGCAGTCTTGCCAGGATCACCCTGGGCGACCCTGGGAAGCTGGAGCCGAAGAAATATTTGGCGATGACCAGGAGAAACCTACGTTTAACAGTAGGATTTCTGACTGGTCACTGTCAACTAGGGAAACACCTCCATACTATGGGGCTAGTGGACACACCTCTATGCAGGATGTGTGAACAGGAAGATGAAACTGTCAGGCATGTCTTATGCGAGTGTCCGGAGTTATCGTCAATAAGAGAGTGTGTGTTCGGTGAGTCTTGGCCTACACCTGCCGATATAAAGGAGATGTCTCCTAGTGACCTGTCCACCTTCCTGAGAAGGACAGGATGGACAATGACCTAGGAAGACAACTCCTCGGGAGGATGCACAATGGGTCACATGTGTGTGTAAGCCTACACTCACCCTCCCTACTCTACAGATACAGATACTCTATTTTAACTTAGCACCAGGGCCAATTTTATTCGGCAGTCAATTTGTTAATCGTGGAAAAGCTACAGCGTTGCCAAATCTTTAACAAACAATAGTTTTCATACAAAATTTGCACTTTATTATAGTTTTGTTTGTTAAAAACAATTTTATGTATATCCGTTTTCTGATCCATCATTGAAGGTTCCTTAGTCTTACAGTTTTTACTGGACCCAACTCATCCTTTGAATACTGTATACAGATTGCGTAAATTACTTTGGAACCCTGGCCTCGGATTACACAAGTACGACAAGGATATATGAAAGAGAGAAAGAATATTGTGCGTGGTCATCACTTTGTTTCATCTTAGGGGTGTATACTTATTTCCCGAGACTGGCCGAATGGTCCTTTACAGAGAGAATTCACTAGTTGGTGGTATTCAGTATGCTCCCAACATGGAAGGAGTGAGGGTGTTAAACAAATAAAAAAATACAATCGTTATTACGTAACCTGTACATCTTAAAATTCATTTTTGTCAACATGATCAGTTCAGACCAAGCTGACAATTTTTAACTACAATAGGATATTATTTTAGCCATTGTAACTTGAAAATAAAACAGAATTTCTTGAGAGAACCATAATTAATAAACTAAAAATCTCTTCCGTTAATAAATTAAATTGAAAAAATAAAATACCTATTCTAAACATAAAATATAAACTTCCTGAAAAAATAAAAATAAAAATCCATTCTAAAGGTAAACGTAATTTTAATGAATTAAGTGCTCAAATAAACCACCTTCCTGTGCCAGACAATAACCAAATCTGTGATAAAGATTTGATCTCATATCTCTAAGATTATTTGGCGTAATGCTGGCACAAACGTGCTGTATTTTCACCCTAGAAAAAAAGTCAACGGTAACGAGACAAAAATATCATTTGTACAAATTAATCTGCGCTTCTGGCAACAGCGGTTAAAATAGGGGGGCTATGAGCATTCGGCCAGTCTCGGGAAATAAGTATACACCCCTAAGGTGAAACAAAGTACACGCCTTAATGACCGCGCATAATTATTCTTTCTCTCTCTGTCAGCTGTTTTTCTGTCGTACTTGTGTAATCCGGACGGTTCGGATGTAATTTACGCAATCTGTATATCGTGTTTATCAAACCATGTTTCGTCCAGGTAGATTATAGATCTGTTTTCGGATCGGTACTTCTTAGTCATGAAGAAAATTGAATCTCCAAGTGCGCAATTGTATTGTCATTTGTTTTTTGTCAATTTTACGATATGGGAATCCCATTTTACCAATAACTCATCTTCTTCTAGCTTCGTTTTGTTAATGTTAATGTTAATACAAATCACATGTATTTTTAGAACGGAACTTTTCTAGTTCTGCCGATACATGCTTTCTTTCGCAGTACATTTTATACACCACTTGATTTCAAGACACTTTTTAATAAGTATTAATTATTTCTTGCAGATCTGGTAAAAAAACACTTTGGGTATTAAGGCCATATGGATGATCAACGATACATAGAATCGGTTAATCAAATTATCACCTTTGTGGTTCGATTTAAGGGAAATAGCGAGTGGAATCAAACCCTTTAGCTCAGATATAATAAGGTGAGTTCATTTTTTAACACAAAGTGGGAAAAGAAAACAATTTTCTCGTGCTCAAACACATTTCTGATCAATACAAGTATATAGATTTAGTTTTCTTTGGCCACTTTGTATAAAAATTTGTGATTTTTAACCTTTTAATATAAACTCGTCAAGATCTTGAAGAAAAAGTATCCTTTTTTCGAAATCAGGATCTAAATTGAGTTGAGTTTTTGTTAGGGGGGTCTCTTTTGGGGGACGAAATAGAAAAAATTGAAAAAAGTTTAGGAAAGGGAAGCTTTTAAGGGTACAAACGGTTTACCTCGATTTCCGGCAAAACTACAAGGCCTATGGAAAAAAGTCAAATAACAAAGTTGTAGGTTATAAAAAGATCTACAACTTTTGTATCAACACTTTTTTCACATAACCTCAAAATTTATGTGGAAAATTGCAGCAGTCACATTTTTTATATGAAATTGTATAAAAATTGCATTAAAAAAAAATTTCGAATTCGGGTTTTGTTCGATTTTTTGCATTTTCTGAGAAGATTCACTATAATAATATATATTTTTTTCCACACCATCGAAAAGTAGAGATTTCAACGAACAGAAAGCACACCAACTTTTTGCAAAAAGCTGATATTTTGACGGGTGAATTTTCGATTGAAAATTAGGGTGCTTTTTCGATATTAAATCAAAATAAGGTGAAAAAATAAATATTTCAAATCAAATAAATTACAGTGTATTTGGGACATAAAAAGGTAAGTTTTCACTAAATTTTGTGGAAAAAAAAATTCTTTTGTAAAAAATAAAAATAAAAAACCAAAAATTTGGTTTTTTGAATTTTCCACATAAATTTTGAGGTTATGTGAAAAAAATGTAAATAGAAAAGTTGTAGATCTTTTTATTACCTACAACTCTGCTACTTGACCTTTTTCCATAAGACTTGTAGTTTTGCCGGAAATCGAGATAAACCGTTTTTCACCCTTAAAAACTCACTCCCTTCCCCTTCCCGACCTCAAATCGCCCGTAAATTATTTTTCCTCTCATTTTTATAATATTCTCCTCCTTTTCCTTGTCTATTATGCTGTAAATATCTATTAATGGAATTAGAAAAACAATCATTGTTGAAAATCGACTACCGCAGCGGGTTGCGGTTGAAAATACAGCGCCAGGTAATCCATTCCCAGCTTTTAACTCGCTTACCCGGCCGTGATTTGATACTTTTCGTGATAAATTTTTCGGCAAATTAGGTTTTGAAACAGAAGTGTAATAATTGCCAGACTGATATGCTCGTTTTGTATTTTTTTTGTTAATCCCGTGGAGAACGCGAATATAATAACCACGAATCCCTGGCGTTACGAAAGGCCGCTCACAACAATTTTTATATGCTTACCCAGCCAATTATAGAAAGCCATTTATCTCTTCCAACAAAAAAATATCAGAAAAACGAAACAAATCTTGTACTGTCCACTGTATAAACTGTATTTTAAATTAAAATGACAAAAACAGAAAATCATACAATTTTTATTTTTCAAAATTCACGTTCTCTTCTCAAAGACATCGACTATGTTTTCTGGCTTTACTTCTACTTTTGCGTCGTTTACTTTTACGACCTCTGCTTCTGCTTCTACCTCGCTTTCCTCTTCGGGATTTGTGTTTTTTCTTCTTGATCTTAGAACAAGCTTCTCTATAGAATCTCTTTTTTTCTTCTGTGCTCATCGAACACCAACATTTCGCGCCTTCTATGGCTATTTTGCTCATCGGCCATCCACAGTATTTACGTCTAAATACTCTCATGAAATTTAGAAAGGGGTTATTAGTTGTCGGACCTGGTCTACTGCATTTCTTTTTACTTCTACCTCTTTTAGATCGTCTCCGAGAGCCGCCACGTCTTCTCGACCGGCTTCTTCGACTTCGTCCTTTTCTAGATCGACTTCTTCGGGTTCCCCTTCTTCGGGATCTGCTTCTTCGCGATCGACTACGAGATCTACTTCGGCCTTTTTTCGAATGACCTTTTCTGGATCGGCTTTTTCGGGAACGACCGCTTTTTTTCTTACTGAAAAGACTGCAGTACTGTCTGGGAGAAATTCGCATGCAACCTCCTCTTGATTTTGAACGTGAAGGCATGATAAAACTATAATTTCGAAGATCCACAATAAAATTTTTACATATTGACTTAAGTGAATTGACAGTAGTGACTAATAAATAATCAAACCCAATTGTTTTTTATAGACCTTGATCCAATAATTTGATTTTAAATTCTTACATTGGTTGCAATTAAAATTGAAAATTCTCCAACAGAAAATTGTTTTATGCGTAATTAAACATTTTTAAAGAAATAATTGTAACTATTATACAAACTTTTAATCTCAATATTTATTAATAATATTTCAATAGTTCATTTTAAAACGAACGTACTATTCCATAGAGTAAATTTAAACTGTCATATTGGCAGTCGATGTCATATCGAATGCAGTCAAATCGGAATCATGCGATATTTCTACCATCGAGATATTTAGTCGAAATAGTTTTAGACATCACCAAAACTGTCAAAATGACATGTTGATATCGAAATCTGTAGCTAAACATTCATGCAATTGACAGTCGTGTACGCAGTGTACATGCAAATAGCTCTGAAAGCACCTTTTCAGACGATATTTCCAAGCATTAAGGGAGATAGCAAAGAGCAATTTAAATCGCGAAATATTTCCAAGAAAAAAAAAATTGTGCATCATTGAATTGGCTAAAAATTGGTTACCGGGGGTTTTTTGATAAAAAAGAATCAATGCCACAGACAGTTTTTGAATAAAATGATTCTTTCTCATTCAAATAAGGTAGTGAAATTTTCGAAAAAACACATTTTCAACATAAAAAGTCTTGTAAATACCACAAAATTATGAATTTTGGAATGAAATTTCAGGAGAGTATTTGTTGAAGAATGGTTAAGTGGGAGAAATAGTTTCAAGAGCATAACCCAAAGGGTTTCCGTCTTGTGAATGATAAATATGAAAGTAGTGAAAATATTCGAAAATCCACTTTCTGAAACTTCATGTACTCATAACTCAACTAATTGAAGAGATAGAAGATTCTAGTCTCCTCCATTGGATTCAGGGGAACATTTTACATATAGATATGAATTTTCAGTCGATACTTCCAAGCATTAAGGGAAATAGCAAAGAGCAATTTAAATCGCGAAATATTTCCATACCTCCAGGTCTTTTGTCTAATGTGAAGGTTGTCCGGTGACAAAAGTGCGTCACAATGACGTACTTGGAAAAAGTTAATTCCAAAACAAGGTAGGTACCTAACCATTATCAGGAACGTACTAGGTCTACCCCTAACTCAAAATATGCTTACCAAAATATAATTTTACGGTGATGAAAAGATTTTTACACTTTCAAATGTGAAATCTAATCAATATTATAACAAAGAGATAAAACGAAAATGTACATCCGAAAGTTTTGTGAAAATGTCAACGGCCTAATGGATCTCAGGTTCTCCTGGACGTCCGTAATCTACAAAAAGACTCTCGGCATTGATTAATCGGCATATTAAAAGCTCGAGTCTCTCGAGTGTAGTCGACGAGATTTTTTTTTTAATCTTAAATACGAAAATTAAGCGGTTGATAAATTTTTTTACATGACTACACTGAGAAAAGTGTTTGAATTTTTTTTTTTATTTTTTCAGAATGTCGTCGTGGCTTTGTATAATGGTAATTTTTCTGCTACAACTTCACCAAATTAGCTTGGGACCGGCTTGTAGAATAAGTGAATTTCCATGTAGAAATGGTAGATGTATACGATTGAATGGGTATTGTGATGGTAACGATGATTGTGGTGATGTATCTGACGAACCACCCTTCTGCACAGGTTTGTAGCTACACTGTTTTTTTTTTAAATTGAAAAATATTTGTAGAAATGACCCCGCACAATCCTTAAAGTTTCCCATATGTTGCCAACTTTTTCAGACATACTGTATATATATACACACATTAGCATTCACAACAGACATACCTATATAAGTATATACAGTGTGGAAACCACTTATGGAATAAAATTCTTTATGTCATTATTTTAGAAAATTATAAAAAATGCCGAGACACGTCAACTTTTGAATTGAGTTGTGAGTTATGTAAAAATAAATTTAATTGTACAGGGTGATTCATGCAAGTAAGCCATAGTCGGCGTTGTTTTTTTTAATGAAACACCCTGTATATTTGCATATTTTTGAAATCCCCTTAATGAAACTAAATAATGTATGGTCAATTATGAATTATACAGGATAAAATTTTTATTTTTACTGTTATTAAACACATACATAAAATACCTGATGTATTTGGTTTTAATACATTAAAATAAATGCTAAAAATGTTCTCCACCTAGTTGTTGGCAATAGTACAGTCTCCTATAGAACTCCTCCTTAACTTTGTTTAAAGTTTGAGGTGAAATATTCCTTATTTCTATAGTTATCCTGTCTTTGAGGTCTACAATGCTAGTTGGTTGTGTTGCATATACTTTGTTCTTGAGATAACCCCACAGAAAAAAATCTAACGGCGTAAGGTCTGGCGATCTAGCTGGCCACTCAATAGTACCTCTTCGTCAAATCCATTTATTGGGGAAGATTTCATCTAAATAAGTTTTTACCATTAAAGGGGTGTTGCCCCGTCTTGCTGGAACCAAACATTTTCATTCGGTAAGCTAGGATCTATTGCGTTGGGATATAAGTTTGTCAACGCAGGAATAACTTCATTTCTAAGCATATTTAAATATTTTTCAACTGTCAAATATAGGACCAATAATATGGTCGCCTATGATACCGGCCCAAACGTTCACCTTTTGAGGGTACTGAGTATGTGTCTCACGCATCCAATAAGGATTCTCTGCTGACCCATATCTACAGTTCTGTCGGTTTACCTCTCCATTCAATGTGAATGTTGATTCGTCAGAAAAAAGAATGGTACCAAGAGCTATCTCATTTCTGTTCAGCTTATTCATCAATCTTTCGCAGAAATCCATTCTACGATCTGGATCGTCTTCTGTTAACTCCTGCACAAAAGTTAATTTGTAGGGATGAAGTTTTTTCTTTATGAAGACATCTTAGAACAGTTGTATGACTAACATTATTTTCACGGGCAATTTGACGTGTACTTGAAGTTGGATTCTCTTCGACACTTAACAAAATATCCACTTTCACATCATCAACGAAATGTGGTTTCTTTTCAATGGTTTGACATGTCCAAGTTTTCTGAATTGTGCATGAATTTTAGACACAGTACTTTGTGAAATATTAGGCAATTCGGGATACCTGTGATTAAATAAGTTTGTCACTTCTACTTGACTTCTGCAGTTATCCCAGTACCCGATCATCATTAAAATCTCATTTCGGTGAGTCTCAGTTAAATATTTCATTGTTATGTCGACAAGGAAAGAGTGTTTGACAAAGATTTTACTTTTTCAGTATAAACTGTCAACACATCAACAACTGACAGAATAGAAAACAATCCACAGTGTTTACCGATTTTGTCTAATTATTGGCGTTTTTAGGCAATTTTTAGGTGTTTATGACAAAATTCATGGGCGTAGCAGGTTTTGTTTCGACTTTGGGGGGTTGTACATCATAAACTATTGACTTTCGAGCTTCGTGCCCATGGACACTTTTGATTTACATATCAAGAGCTATTTATAATTTGCCTGAGCTTCAAAAATTTTGGCCGAAAGCCATTTCCCTTAAGGATTGTGTAAAAAGGACAAAAAAACACTTAATAATAATTAACTATATTAATTTTTAACAATCACTATTAATTTCATTACTTTTACCATCTCTAACAACATTTCCTTTCAACTTTTCCACACAATCACAATCGATTTTATTTATTTTCTCTAAATTCGTTATTTTCACTTTAGCAACAATTTCGTAATCCAAACAAGTCAAATTATTATTATGCGCCAAATCCAATGTCAACAATTCGTTTTCAACACCAGCCAGCAAATTTTTCGGCAAACTCGTCAAAAAATTACTAGACAAAAACAAAACCTCCAAAAATTGCATTTGCGCGAAAACACCATCCTGTAACTCGCTTAATTCGTTTCTATCCAACCAAATTTGACTGCACTCTGACAATCCGTAGAAAGCGTCTAGTTCCACCGACGAAATTAAATTCTTACTGAAATATATTTTTAATTTTTTCCTATTCTGTGAATCGTTTAAATTTTTAAACGCTTTACTTGGTAAACTTCTCAATAAATTTCTTCTGAAGAATATTTGCGTTAGATTCGGCGTATTTTTGAACCAGTTATTATCCCAAAAAGATAACGAATTTGCGTTTAACTTTATTAGTTTCAAATCCGTGATATTATCGAAAGCCTCTGTTTCTATGTAACTAATACTGTTTCTATGTAAATACAAAGTTGTTATATTTAAATTATTAAAAACACCACTTTTTATTCCTGTCAATAAATTGTCATTCAAAGCAATTATTTTTAGGTTAGGAACGTCTTTAAAAGCACCTTCTATAATGTCAGTTATTTCACAACCTTCTAAATGTATATTTTCCAGATTCTGGAAATTCTTAACACTACCGAAACTAAGGATATCGATCTTGGCTTTGATTTTCAAATACTTGGTGTCTGGAAAGATTCGACTATCAATATGCGGGACCTCGTTTACTGCCACTTTGTTGCCCCTTTTGTGCGACTTGTAAGATCCCCTTTTGAACAACGATTCACTGGAAATCACGACCACTACAGAAACGATTACAACTAAGATTCCATCATTCCTCATTTTGATTAATGCTCTTATAATTAGGTTGTCGGGTTGTAATGTTGTTATAAATACCAAGGGTCGCTCTAGAGGTTATCTTTCAAGTGATAATACAATATTTTCAACAAACCGGATGTCCCTGGACACTAATTAAGTTTTATTTTTCAGTTTGCAATCGTACATATTATGGAGATATTGGAAAAACGTACGATTTAAGGGTATTGAAGCTTACCGACTCAAGATTCCCGTTTCTTTGTCATCTTACATTCACTGCCAATGGACAAAATCATGGAGATATTATTCAGGTAAATTATACATACAAAACTGTGTCCGTAAAGTATGGAACAAATTCATTTTTAGCTAAAATACAAAAAATTCAAAAGTGAATATATCTATTGAGTAAAAAAGCCCAGGGGGCTTATTTTCGTTTCAATCGAATTGGATTCGAATGCGACCTTACGTCAAATTTTCGAATGAAATGCAAAAAGTGTATTTTCGTGTAATAGAAATTGGTCCGTATGCGAAATTTTTAAATCGATTTATTTCGACTGGGTTGGAACCAATCGAATTTAAAATCCGTGCTCGAATTTGAGTTTTGATCATGCGCAAAAGCGATTCTCCGACTTTCAATTTTGAATTTTACTTTGGTAAGGTTATGATTGTTGTTTGTTGATATTATTTTTCAAAAATTCATAGAGTGTTGAATATTTATAATTATTCTTTCGACATCTGTCAAGAAAAAGAGTCTGAATAATAATAAATGTTTCTTTTGTTTCAGTTAATATTCGATGAATTCAAAGTAGGCCGATACGAAGCGTCCGCCTTGGACGGCTGCCCCGACGGTTACATGCAACTAAGCGAATTAGGTCGCCCTTTCACCGGCGGCTCTTGGTGCGGCTCATCATCCGGTCCGGCAGCTTATTACAGCGAAACCTCCACCATAACCGTAACCGTAAAATTATTCAGCTCCCCAGAAATACCCTTCGCGCTTCGACTCAGATATCGCTTCTTCTCTAAAAGAGAAGCCATAGTGAGATTCGGTACGCCTATAGCTCCGTTGGAACGAGGACAGATCGCACCGGGAACGTACTGCACCAGGCAATTCGAAGAATGTTATAGAAAACCGTGTAGATTACAATCTCCCAATTACCCCGGGATGTATCCTAGAAACGTTTCGTGCTATTGGAGCTTGCGGCAAAAATTTGTACCAACCTGTAAGCACGCGATGATATCCGTTAGACAAGAAGCAGTGCACAAGATGCAGATGAAGAGATCTATAAACGTTGCTGGGTTGAATAAAACAGAAAGAATGTTAAAAGCTTGGAGAGATTGTACAGGGGAGAGGGATCATTTAATATTCTATGACGGTGGATCAACTAACGACGCTGTTTTAGCGAAATATTGCGGTGGAGATTGGTTACCGAGAGTAGTGTCACGTGGTCCAGAAATGTTAGTAGCCTTCCATTCATCTCCGTTTAGTATCCCACTTCACTCGCCTTCTTCTTTATCAACTTTACGCGGTTTTGAATTAGATGTTGAGGTTATTTTTGTAGATTCAGATTCTTTAGATTTTTCCCGTCAAAATTTAGACTGCGTCTTTCATATCAACGCTACTAGTCCTGACAGCGATGAAATTTGGACTGGAAGAGGTAGAAAAGGCAAATTATTAAGCCCCAAACATTCTTTACCACCAAATACAACTTGTACGTATAAATTTATCGGTTACCCCGAAGATCTAGTTTGGATCGCGTTCATTTCTTACAGTCACAAAGCATTATTAGTAGGTGATAACGCGCATGCTCTGCTTCGAAACGATACGTCCATCAACGGCTGTTCGACGAGGATAAAAATTTGGGACGGTGGTAAATTAGTTGAGGATAAATGTGATGAACCGCCGAAACTTTGCGACCACAGTGCTTTAAGCAACACCACTAGAATCACTAGACCGTGTTCGAAAGATGAAAGCTATTTGACAATCGATAGGAATTTAAGTGTTCAGCATTACACCGAAGACGGAACTGCTTTGCATCCTGCTTCCTTTAAATTAATGTATGAATTCGTCGATACTAAGTTAGGTGGAGAACCGTGGCCTAATAAACAAGAAGCTGGACCGTGTTGTAGAGTATTTAAAAAGCAACACGTCGGAGAAGTCACTTCTCCTAGAAATATCTTCTTGTACGGTAGAGGTGGAGCTAAAGATTTACATTGTATTTATAGATTTGAAGCTGGTATAAACGAAAGAGTGCGTTTGGTCTTAAACAACGCTTCTTTCGGAATAAATCCATTGTGTGAGACTGTAATTGATCCTCATACAGGTAGACAAATATGCGAGTACGCTACAGGAAGTCGTATTTCAGAACTGAACGTATTCGAACGACCTTGGGACGATTATCGTATCCACAAAACTTGTATCTGTGATAACGTAACACTTTCAAATAAACCCTTAGTATTCACCTCTACCTCTAACACTCTGGAGCTTCAATTCACTGCCAAAGATATGAATATTACAGAAGACTTTACAATTATTCATTTCCACGTACTATTCGAAATAATACAGATGAATGGATGTCCAAGAACTCAAAGACTTAGAGGTTACGGAGGTGACGTACAACTTCATTCACCTCCAGCGAACGAAGCGGATAACTTATGCTTAGGTTTACCGTGGGTAGTTGAAGCTAGATACAACAGAAGTTTGTTTTTGCTAAGCTGGGGTGCGTTTTTACCGCTAAAGCCGCGTTCAGATGAAACTGCTCGCTGTCCTACCACCAATAGAATCATGATTTATTCAGGTCGACCACCGAAATTAGTAAGAGTAGTTTGTCCTGCTGAACCAGGTACGCGACCTTTAGCAGTACATGTATTCAGCGAAGAATGGTGGGGAGAAGGTTTAGCGTTAATAGTTCAACGACCTCCTAACTTTATGATCGAGTGGATCGGTTTTGAAAACGGTGAAGCCGCTTTTAGTTGGTTGGAAATCTCCAGATCAAGATCGTCTTTATTACATCAATTACAAGTTCCTGTAAACGCTAGCAGTAACGTAACTGATTTGGAATGTACTTATAAATGTCCCGAGCTCGATGCTTGTATAAGTTCCTCCTTATGGTGTGACGGAAAGGATCATTGTCCTTCGGGTTTCGACGAATCCGAAACGCATTGCGGGGCTACTTCCAAACTACTCAATTCCCTGCCGCTGTCGGCTATGGCTGTAGCTGCAGCTGTTATATGTTTGATCATTTTTTTGGTTTGTTTAACGTTGCACAGATCGCGCGCGCGTCGAAGACGAAGGTTGGCTAAAAAAAAATTAATGACCGGTCCTAAAATATTGAATTCCAGCATAAGTTCTTGACACAAAACTCCTCCCGTAGAATATATACATGTGGATCGGGAGACAACCGTATGAGTTCAGGAGTTAACCGATTCATCCGTCCCAATGCTCACATTTTTATCTACCGGTGCCTTTCTGTGATTTACAACGGTTACACGTGATATCTTCACATTTACACCATAATTAGATAAGGATCCAACGGAATTTTCCACCCATATTCTCGAAGTTACAAACAAAAACCTCGCTCTCGACATATAGCGGCTCTTTTGAAGCAAAAAAAGGAGCGTAAAGGATATTGAGCAGCATCTAAAAGACTTAACTCAAGGAATTTTTTTGTAAAAAAAATAGAAGTACTGATTATATGAACAGCGTGTCCACGAATGGGGTGTCCTGTAGGTGAAAAATGTTTAAATATTAGTTTTAGTGAAAAATGTCCTTATTAAAAAGTTGTGTTTGTTCGGAAAGAATGACATTTTTCCATAGAGATAGTACAGATAGAGGCAAAAAGCCAGCTCGAAACCCGTCAGCATGTAAGAGAGAAATAGGAAGTCGGAGGTTTAGGCTGTCTTTTTCTAATAGCGCGCATGTTATACAGTGTGACCCATTTTGTTTGGAAGCACCCCTATAAAATCCGCATTTTTCAACCGATTTTGATTTAGTCTTTTTTGATAGATTCAGTATCAAAAACAGAATTTGAGCACAAATTTTCATACCATAATAGCTATTTTCAAGGCCCTCTACGTTAATTTTTCTTTGCCAAAAAAGACGAAAGTATATTAGGCATTTTTTTTTCTCAAATATGACTACACCACTGGATTCAGAATCATCACAAATGTAAACTATCAAAATTTTATAAAAAAAGTTTTATTAACAACAAAGTTATCACTAGATGAATTTGGAAGAAGTTGTTTTTTAATTAATTTTTTACTAAGAATGTAGACACATTTTAAAAATGGCAACGTGGTAAACAAAAACTAGGACTCAAACATATTGCACTGTAAAAATTCGAAGCCGATACCTTAACCCGTTCTGGAGTTATAGCTTCTGAGAGTAATGTAAAATTGTGCTGATGTGACGAAAATACAAATTAACACCAAATAATACATTTTGATTATTAAACTACTTAATAATAATTGAATTCTACATTTTTGTAGCCTCGACTAGACCTCCGTTAATTTCCACACATTTCTCGTATCTTTTGCGACTATGTCTTAGCGCTTTTTTATTTCATGTGGCGTTATTCCAGCACACGCCTGTCGTATTCTGTCACACAGTTCTGCTCTATTCCTTGGACGTGTCTTATACACTTTTTGTGTCAAAAGACCCCACAGATAAAAATCCAATATAGTTAAATCGGGCGATCTAGGAGGCCATTCGATTAACTCGCTACCGCGACCTATCCAACCATTTGGAAATTTTTCGTTAAGCCACTGCCTGACAATCCTAGAATAGTGTACAGAACAACCATCTTACTGAAATATTAAATTTCTTCTTTCTGCTAGTGGCAATTCGTCAATCACTGCGGATAACTCACCTTCCAAGAATTCCATGAAGTTATTGGCATTCATGTTACAATCAAAAAAGAATGGACCTATCATCCTGCCTTTTAAAATTTCGGCTTCGAATTTTTACAGTGCAATATGTTTGAGTCCTAGTTTTTGTTTACCATGTTGCCATTTTTAAAATGTGTCTACATTCTTAGTAAAAAATTAATTAAAAAACAACTTTTTCCAAATTCATGTAGTGATAACTTTGTTGTTAATAAAACTTTTTTTATAAAATTTTGATAGTTTACATTTGTGATGATTCTGAATCCAGTGGTGTAGTCATATTTGAGAAAAAAAAATGTCTAATATACTTTCGTCTTTTTTGGCAAAGAAAAATTAACGTAGAGGGCCTTGAAAATAGCTATTATGGTATGAAAATTTGTGCTCAAATTCTGTTTTTGATACTGAATCTAACAAAAAATACTAAATCAAAATCGGTTGAAAAATGCGGATTTTATAGGGGTGCTTCCAAACAAAATGGGTCACACTGTATAAACAAACAAAGACCGAAAAACATCTGATCGTCTGTCTCTTTCTCTCTCACCGGAGTTCGGACGGATATTTCCACTTACATGGCTTGTTGCCTCTATCTGTAGTATCTCTATGCATTTTTCACTAAAACTAATATTTAAACATTTTTCACCTACAGGATACCCCATCCGTGGACAAGCTGTATAGACTGAATGTAGCTGTCAAAAATAGATATGCGGTTGTCGCATTTTCCGAGAAGTAGTTGTTTCTAAAAAAAAAAACGTTTTTATCTATTTTTGGTGTAAAATTTGCCTAAAAAGAGTCGAACTTGAAAATATGGGTGTATTCGACCGTAAACATAACAGTTAACAAAGCAATCTTAGTGAATAAATGATTAAGATGAATTTAAATTCATTGCAGGGCATTGATTTTGGTTTGTAAAACTTTTATTCGTAACGTTGAGAGTTTTTAAGAAGAAAGTCTAAGTACTATTAGTGACATAAAACTAAACGTCTAAATATTGTCGCTTGAATTTCATTTGAAGCTACATTTAATGACAGAAATATGATTTCTTTTTGGGTAGGTGGCGCCAACAACGCTTTTAATAATTTTAAGAACTTTCGACGACAAAATGACCTCAGACTTTAGTTTTATATTACTAAAACCACAATATTAGAAAGTTCATAGTTTTAAGATTTGTTAGACACACTGTTTATTTACCGAATCAGTAGATACATTACACCCAACCAGATTCTACTATTACATTTTCCTAGAATCTGGGGAAAAATAAAAACAGCAACATTGCTTAACTTTTAATTCCGACCTATCTTCGAGATTTTTGTACACGTCTGGCAACGCTGGAGCTATAAACTTCATTCATTTATCGTGAATCCCGGTTCTTACTAAACTGGATGTGTCTAAGCATCCGACCAAACGGAGATTCTTTAAATTTCAATATTTCCCCATATTATAGGAAATTCTTGGTATAATATGTCTACTTAAAATTATTTTTGCTGTATTTTATAACGTTTTTCTATTTTTAGTACATCATTAACATCATGTTATAATCACGTCGAGTGCCAAGGTCCAGTATACTGGTAAACAATGAGAAAGTCTAATCCACTTACTGAAAAAGAAAAAAGCCCTATGAAGAGATCAGTGCACAAAAAAACAAGATACAACTGTCCAGTTTATCAGGTTAGACAACAAAGTGTCGCTAAAGTCCATTTTCCATGTTGCGAGTTGACGCTGCAACTCGAAAAAGTTGCATGCAAATTTGCGTTTGTTTTTCGTTGGACGCGTCGGTCGCAGAACGTGCTCTCTTTTCGAGCGAGAAGTAGCTGCGACTTGGTAACTTTTCTGGTGGATTTTGTCGCACCAACCCAAAATTTATATTGGCTGCTACACTCTGACATTGCTGTCACAGGATGTCTTCTACGTTTTCTTCTCGTAGAGCAGCTCAAGCAATAATACTAATTACTGATGTTACTAAAACAATGTCCTTAATATTTTCCTCATCCATTCTGTTAACTTCAAGACTTGATTCTAGAGAAATTACTCCTGTTTGCTTTATTTTCACCCGCTAATTTTTTTCACACTGTGAGGTTATGAAACCAGACCTGCCAATTTTTTAACAAAGTAACATTTCCCCTATGCCTGGATGAGTCGCAGCAACAAACTGCGATTTGTCGCATCGTGGAAAATGTACTTAATATAGGAGCTGGCACATGAGGGGATTGCAGGTGATGAAATGGCTGACCAGTTAGCTAAAGATGGCTCTAAAGGAGACTTCATAGGTACGGAAACGTTTTGTGGAAGAAATCGGGAACTGGCTAAATAGGGAACACAGAGGGGCCATGGCATTCAACGTGTTAATTTTGTAAATATACGTAGAAATTTTCAAAGCATTCCTCATATATCATTGTACACATTATCTTATATTTTTTTTTGTAGTTATATGCACATAATTATAACACCTATCGTTGATATATACAAAAAATAATGTAAGAGGAGAACGTATGTCCGCTCTTAGACGAGTAGAAAATCGTAAGGAATCACTTTAGACGAGGTTTATGTAGCATGCAATATTTTTTATTTTATTGTAAATCTTACTACATTTTATGTAAAATAAATATTTTCCTTTAGTAACTTAAGTCTTCCCTACTATTATAGTCTTCCATAACATTCCCATTTATTTTTCTTGAAATAAATAATAAGCACTGTACAGGATCTTCAAAATAAAAATGGATTTTGCAATGATTAAACAAAATCGGTGGCAATCACTGTTCTGCTCATGAGCAGCTGTCAAACTCGATCAACTGTTTGTTCGTCTATATAAAGTGCGTTCAACCAAGTTCGCATAGATCTGTGGTTCTAATTTTATGTTGCTTCCAGTGGTAAGCTAAAGTGGAATTCATATTTAGATGTCAACACTAGGGCAATAAAAAAATTATTAGCAAAGCTTACAGTTACAGCGGGGTATACCAATGTACTGCCTTCTAAATGTGAATTCCACTTTCATCTTATAACTCATAGATCTGTGGACGGAGCAGAACTGCACACTATTGGTTTTACAATTAAAGAAAAATATCTCCATTATTTCACTATTTTTACTGACTGATCTATATTAATTAAAGATTAAAAAAATATTTCTGGAAGTAACAGCCTTCACCAACAACTGACAATGAAGATAATTTAACAAAAAAAAATAATTAATTATCGAATTCAAAGGCAATTACTTCCTTTTTTAAGTTTAAAAGTATTGATTGTATTTCTTTTATGATGTAAAATTGAACTTAGCTTTATAAACCTTGTCAAAAATTGTACATAATTAAATAAAAACCCATTTACGGAGTTGTGTTTTCCATTAATTCACTACCTCCATTCAATAATCCCTCTGTAACCCCAGCATATATTAAGAAAAAAAATTTGTTGGCAATTTCTAATTCTTGGGGAGAGTACGGATCTGCTTGTTTTACCCAACCGTTCAAAGACTCGGCTGTTTTTTTTTAAATCGATTATAATCGAAGTAGTAGACACAGATCGATCAGACATCTGACCCGTTGCGCCTCCTATGGTGAAATTATTTTACGGGCCATCATTAGTTAAAAGACAAAGTTGTGATCTTTGTTAACGCCAAAAACAGCCGGTAAGATGTAATGTAATTTTTTTCTAGTAGCGAAGCCACCTTTCCTTTTGTTACTTGCCACTCAGCATTCAAAAAATTTCGATTTATCCTATCGAGTTATCGATTCATTTCAGTTTTATCCGATGACAGCCGAACTATTAGACGAAGTTGTTTTGACGCAATGACTTTTGAAAGCAAAAGTCATAGGTTTGACGTCCTTAAATTCGTTTAGTGGTTATTTGGTACGCGTTGTAACTAAATTAAAAGGAACATTTTATTAATAAAACTATCACCGAACAGATCCACATTAAAAATCATGAGCGAATTGACTCAAGAAGAAGTAAGTTACAATTATACATATATATCATAACTGCATGTATATAAAATTTAGATAAAGGACATAACTGTTTACAAGAACCTTCGTTATCAGAAAGGTGAAATTAAAATGCTATCTAATAATTAAACAGCTACCTGAAATTTTTTGTTATCTTAATTATAACTAGATTTTTTAGGGTATAATCATGATATGGTTCATAACCATATTTTTCACAAGTGCTTTGTTTGTAAGAACAAAAGACTGGTACGTAAATACGATGTATTTACTACTTGTAGTTATTTATACATCAATTATTACACGTTGAATGAACTGTTTGGAAAAAAACATGACATTTTTTACTAAAATGGCGATAGAAACAATTATTAATCAAAATTATTGTTACTCTCTATTTGCTAGCATATATTAATAAATTAATTTCATAATCTCATCACTTTTAAATTCATTGTTTTAATGCTAAATAGTAATGTTTAATAGGTAAGAAATACATTTAGCAACATTTCTCAGGCTTTAAGAAAAAATGGAGGATAAAAATTGTTTTTCCTTTCTAGTACATACATTATTATTTACATTCTTCTGAAATTCTAATTTATTGCTAACTTCAACCTTATATCTACAACATTTTATCATTTTCAATACCATCGTCAGACCGTACTTTATTTTATATTTATTGTCTTAGTGTCAATAAGACTAAAAATAAACTAATTTCTTTCAGATGCGTAGAAGACGCTTAGCTCGACTTACTGCCAGAGAAAGTACATCGCCATCTAGCTCCCTATCACCTCCGATTACTCCTACATCTCAGAGTCCAATAAACACGAATCTCATAAATATTCCAGCTAACTTTGAAACAAACGTCAATCAGACTGATGACGCCAAACAAGATGATGAATTAAAAAATCCCGATACAGTTAAAAAAGTTGATGTTTTTAAAGAACCTTCAAAACCGATTGACATTAATATGCCATCGAGCTCGAAAGGAAGACCCAGAGCTCCACCTCAAAGAAGCGACTCTGAAACTAGCTCTATTCACATGGAAGTTGATGATATAAGTGTAGGAGCTGATAAAGTTTGTGTTAACACCGACATTGACTCCGGTTTTGAGAATATGGAGGTGAGTAATAAAAATATAGTCTATAATAGATTGTTTTCGCATTTATTATTTTTAGGTAGATGAATTGGATGTACAAAAAAAAGATTTACAAAAAAAACAAACCACTTCATCTACGGAACTAACTTTGCAGCAGCTTCATTCATCGGTGGCTAGAGTTTTACTATCAACTTTTAAAAACACTTCAGAAACTAGACTTTATTTACCTGAAACGGCTAAAATACTTCAAGACAATTCTAATATATCAGTCAGAGATTTAACTTCAAACGCTATTATGGAGATACTGTATAAAATTATAAAAGAAGAAAATCCTTTTCAAAATTTAACACAAACTACTCCAGATATGTGTGAAAGAGGAAGTTTAGGGTCATTTTCAGCTAGCCCTTCGAATTTGAGCCCATCTTCTTCCAGTCCAACTACGGTAAATTACGAAATGCCTGTTTTAACTTTAAAAACTGGTAGTAGGACTCAAAATGGTATTACGATTGCTATAAACTTTTTAATGGATTGTTATAATAGAGTCGGTGTTGAAGAAAGGAATAATCCAAAGAGGTCCAGTATTCCTCCGATGAGTGATGTACTAACAGAGCTACGAGCTCAAATTATCCACTATACCACTCTTGTAGTACAAGGTTCTATTATAGCTCCAGAGAGTAGACTAGAATCTCCCTTATTATATCCCGTTTTACAACAATCTCTCCCTCGTGGATTCTTAACCGAACTGATCAGTAGAACTCACACGAATGAAAAATTGTTTTCCAGCGTTTTCAGTCCGATATTACAAGGTTTGTTTAAAATTATGCAACAAACTAGCATCGTAGGCGACGAACATCGAGTTCCCATTCAAACTTTGTTCGAATTAACCGATGTGAGATGTGGACCGAGACCCATTTGTACTTTGCTCACTAGACAAGTACAATTTATACCGTCGATATCCACACCGGCGGCTGGTAGGGAAATCATGCGGTGCTCTTTTCTTGGACCGTTTTTAAACGTTTCGGTTTTCGCTGAAGACGAACCGAAAGTAGCGGAAAAATTCTTTTCGGGGAACAGTTCCAGCGATAAAAGCTTGATACAGGTGCTGCAGTCCGAATTGGAGAATACCAGAGGCCTGCAGCATAGAATATTCCACTTCATGATGGCTAATCAGGATAGTAGGGATCCTTGCTTGAACTATATAGCTCAAATTTTAAAATATAACGATAAAAGGTGAGTGAAAACCGTTAATTAAGTGTTGCGCCTCGACTGTATCAATTGTCGGACTTTTTTTGGTAAAATTTTCTTTTATTATAATAGGCCATAAAAATAATAAAAAGTGAAAAAAAAATGATAATAGGATGAATGAATATTTCAAATCAAATAAATTACAGTGTATTTGGGACATAGAAAGGTAAGTTTTGTGAAAAAAATAATTAGTTTGTAAAAGATAAAAATAAAAAACCAAAAACTTGGTTTTTTTAAATTTTCCACATAAATTTTGAGGTTACGTGAAAAAAGTGTAAATACAAAAGTTGTAGATCTTTTTATTACCTACAACTCTGCCATTCGACTTTTTTCCATAGGAGTTGTAGTTTTGCCGGAAATCGAGATAAACCGTTTTTTACCCTTAAAAACTCATCCCCTTCCCCTTCCCGACCTCAGATCGCCCGTAAATTTTTTTTCCTTTATTTTTATAATATTCTACTTTCATTTCATCCTACTATTTTTTTTTGTTTCAAAAATTATCGACCCTAGCCTTTAAATGGCTAACTTGTTTGAAATAGTTTTATAGACCATGGACGTGCATTGAAATTTTTTTGAGGAATTTATTTATTTCCAAAACGTTTCCATTGGCGTACGATATAATTTTTAAAAAGAGTCAATTTATTTGGAAAAATAGTAATTATACAATAGTAGAGTTTCTGTGCCATTTTCTTTTTTCTTTAAATATTTATAGTTACTTCTAAGTTCAATATTTTTTTAGATCTCAGTTACAGATGGAAGAACGTACTCTGGCCGGTGACGGATTCATGTTGAATCTTTTAAGCGTTCTACAATTCCTTTCTGTTAAAATTAAACTCAACAAAATGGATTTCATGTATCCTTTTCATCCCGAAGCACTAGTGTCTATTAATAACGACACACGGCTTAAATACACTTCCCAAGAAGTCACCGATTGGTTACAGGAGTTTGGTAAGCTTTCCACATCTGTGGTAACATCAAAAACTCATTAAAAAAAATTTGCTTCAAGGTAAAACTCGCGAACACCAAACGCCGAACTTTTCAACAATTTGTTGGTTCCTCACATTACACTGCCATCATTTGTCGCTTCTACCGGCCCTTCAAAAGTACCAGCGAAGATTGCGTGCGATAAAAGACCTACAAAAACTATTGGACGAAACTGTAGCGGCCGAAGTACAGTGGCGTAACACTCCGTTCGCCAACAGGAATAAACAATTTATCAAAAGATGGAAACAGCAACTTAAAAAATTGAATAAGTATGTTTTGATTTTATATTATTTTAAAACGGTTTTATTATTATTTTGTTGCAGGTCTAAGATATGCGCAGATGCCGGTATACTCGATAAAAATTTAATGAGAAGATCTCTTTACTTTTATACATCCGTATCGGAATATTTAATGAGCCTAATGACGAACGCTCCTCCTGGTAGTCCCTCGCCGGATCTACCTCTACTCACAGATTCCCCAGCGTTTTCTTCTTTACCAGAATGGTATATGGAAGATATAGCAGAGTTTCTCTTATTCGCATTACAGTAAGATTTATCATTAATTAAAATTTCCCTTCTAATTATTATTATTCTAGATATTTCCCTGAAGTTATTGCCGACAATATGGAAGATGGTATGATTTCGTGGTTATTAGTTACAATATGTTCATCTAATATGGTTAAGAATCCATATTTAGTTGCCAAATTAGTTGAAGTAATATTCGTTATATTGCCAATGATCCAACCCTTATGCGATGTGATTTACTCTCGCCTAATGAATCATCATATCTCGCAGACGCTACTTCCTAGTTCTCTAATGAAATTCTACACAGACGTCGAAACTACAGGGTCTAGTTCGGAATTCTATGATAAATTTTCTATACGATATCATATAAGTTTAATTATAAAAAGTAAGTAACTTTTTTCGATTATTTTCTACAGCTTCTATCACTTTTTTAATGATATTTTTAATTACAATATTTTAGATATAGAAGTATCACCCTGTATGTCACTTTTTAGGTAAAAAAGTGGATAAAAGAATTCCATCAAATAAAAAATGTAGCATAACTCCATAGTTTACAAAATAACAATCTAACTCATTAAAATGTTTAATGTTAAATATAAGATGGTTGAAAGTTGAAAACTTACATTGTACGTTTTACATCTCTTGTTTGTTAAGTCTTTATTAGCACACACTTTACACTATCGGAGTTTCCGGCGGAATAATCACAAATTATAAAACCGAAACACGCACCAAACAAACTTTCATATTCTTAAAGAAACATAATAGTTGAATAAAATCCGATTTTAAACTGACGCTACTTTTCGAAATGGCCGTTCACTAATAATTTAAACACTACAAAACATGAAATTACCATAAAACACAACAAATTTATCGAACAATTTTTCGCGAGTGAACTTTTTAAAGAAAACTGCTTTTCTTTTGTTGTACTGTTTTTCGCGAGTGACCTTTTTAAGGAAAAATATAAATAAGCGATTTACGGTTAGAGTAAATGCTTAATTACTCATTAATGTTAGATGTGTATTAGTAAGTGCTGAAAACATTGTTTCTTTCAGAAATGTGGTCGTCCTCCGTCCACCGTCAAGCGGTAATTAACGAATCACGTAGCGGCTCGCAGTTTGTTAAATTCGTCAACATGTTAATGAACGACACCACATTTTTACTCGACGAATCCTTAGAATCACTGAAAAGAATACACGAAGTACAGGAATTGATAAGCGACGAAGACAAATGGACGAAACTATCCTCCGAACAACAACAAAATCGAATGAGACAGTTGAACTCGGACGAAAGACAATGCAAATCGTATTTAACACTTGGTAGAGAAACGGTAGACATGTTTCATTATTTAACGGTAGATATTAAAGATCCGTTTTTGAAACCGGAATTAGTCGAAAGGTAAAAACCCGCTACGACGTCGGTATATATATTTTTTAAATTATTTTTTATTGCAGATTAGCTTCTATGTTGAATTTTAATCTTCAACAACTTTGCGGTAAGAAATGTAAGGATTTGAAGGTTAGAAATCCGGTTAAATACGGCTGGGAACCGAGACGTTTACTAAGTCAATTAGTCGATATTTACTTACACTTAGATTGTGATAAATTTGCAGCAGCTCTAGCAGGAGACGAGGTACGTCTTTAAACTCCGATCGTTCCAATTCCTCTTAACCTTCAAATTTTTTTCACAGAGATCGTTCAGGAAACAATTATTCGAAGACGCAGCCGCTCGCTTAGAACGCATTTCCATTAAGACCCCCGTACAAATCGAACAATTTAGAGCTTTGGCCGGCAAAGCTTATCTTGTGCTCGAAAACAATCAGAAATCCGAAGACTGGTTAGCCGATGCTCCGGACGAGTTTAAAGATCCTCTAATGGACACTCTCATGTCCGATCCCGTGCTGCTTCCGAGCGGTCAAATAATGGATAGGTCGGTTATTATGAGGCATTTGTTGAATAGCAACACCGATCCCTTCAATAGGCAGGTTTTAACCGAAGAAATGTTGATTCCAGGTGAGATAATTTCCCCTTTTTCCCTCGTTTCTCCGTATTAGATGGTGATATAAGTGATGGGATGATATTCCACAGAGTAAGACCTTTAATTAGAGTGGTCACATAATGGGGTTTAAATTTTTTACTTTCTCATGTCACTTGTCATGTGTCCCTTGTCAGCGTTTTTATTGCCCAATTTTTTTTTGTAGCGGATGATCTGAAGGAGAGGATACGAATATGGAAATCGGAGAAGACATCAAAATCAAATTAATTTCTTAGTTACGTTTTAAAGAACTGCATTGAAAGTGTATTTAAAAAAAAAAAGGTTTGTTTAAATCCTATATTTAATTGTGATAATCGTGTAATATATTTCATTTTGTACTTTTTCTACGATTTATGACTTTAAAAAAAATTATTTATAGATATGATTTGAATTTATAATTGTTTGGAGCTAAGAGAGAGAGAGAGAAAAAAAATGTGATTAAGTACAACGATCGTTTAATTTCTATTATTTATATTTTTTTGTGGTAATTTATTTATTTAAAATAAGCGATTAAAACACATAAATGACGTCATACTGTTCTGTGCCACCGAACGTATTACAAATCGTTTATGTCAATTTGACATTTTGCGTTGTGCAAGGAAGTATCACTGTGGACTATAAATTACGATATTTTCGTAGTAAACTTTGGAAATATAACAAACGGGACAAAATCGCTAATAAACGTCTTACTGAAATTAACTTCTTGCTTACTCGTTAAAAATTGCCTATGCCAATAAATGAGATGAAAAATTATATCCGTGAGAGCGACAGAAACGAAATATTTTAGAAATTTTGTGACCGATCGGAAGTGATTGAATCATGATGGATGAAACGATGACAGTTGACGGTCAAGAACGAAAATAGAGATTATAAGAATTGTATTATGTTGCAGTGTGTATTTCTTAAAAATAGTTGACGATAAAGTGTGTAATTATGACAGAAACAACTATCGCTAGAGAAAAATCGATCTTAAATAATGGGCAGGCAGCTTCAAAAGCCGTACCAATTAGAAGAACATCTGGTGGATTAATGAAACTTTCCAGTTATGTATTAGCTCTTCGACCATGGTCCCTTAGTGCAAGTTTAATACCGACTCTCTTAGGATCTACCATAGCTTACAAATATCCTGGATCTTCAGATTTCAATTACATCACCCTACTTTTGACTGTATTAACTGTAGTATCAGTACATGGAGCTGGAAATGTAGTTAACACATATTTTGACTATGTTAAAGGTATAGACAATAGAAAATCAGACGATAGAACTCTAGTAGATCATTTATTATCGAAAGATGAAGTTGTTTCCTTTGGTGCCATGTTGTACTTTGCAGGATGTGTCGGTTTTATTCTTCTAGCTAACTTATCGCCAGCAAAAATGGAACATTTAGCTTTAGTGTACTTTGGAGGACTATCATCAAGTTTTTTATACACTGGTGGCATTGGATTTAAGTATATAGCATTAGGTGATGTGTTAATTTTGATAATTTTTGGTCCTATTTCTGTTTTGTTTGCATTTATGTCACAAACAGGACACGTTGAATGGGCCACTATTTATTATGCCATCCCTTTAGCTTTAAACACCGAAGCTATTTTACATGGGAATAATACCAGAGATTCTGAATCTGATAGAAAAGTGGGAATTGTTACATTAGCAATTATAATAGGACATACTGCCTCCCATGTTTTATATGCATTTTTATTATTCACTCCTTATATAATGTTTATGGTTGTCTCTTTAAAGTACTCGAAATGGTTCATGTTACCTTTGGTAACGTTACCGAATGCATTTAAAATTGAAAAGCAGTTTAGATCTAAAGACATTCACAGTGTTCCAAGAAAAACTGCTAAACTCAACTTGTTTTTTGGTATTCTCTACGTTGTCGCTTGTAGTATGGTGACTACGCTACCTTATATTACTCAAAGATAATATATTTGTTCTATAAGATGTTTTTTTTTTGTACTGTACTTAAAAAAAATATACATGTTTTCTTTAAAATTAAAAACTGGATTTTTTACGAGTAAATCAAAAATGTTTCAGCCAAAATAAGGTTTATTTAAAAAAAAATAACTGTTGTTATAATACTTATACTCATAATACATTGTGAAACTGGATATAAATCAATTGTTGTGCGAGAAATATTCCTTGCTTCCTGTTGGATCTGGTTTCATTGTTTTGGAACCGGGTTTCCATCCAACTGGGCATACTTCACCGTGTTCATCTGTGAATTGGAAAGCTTGCACCAAACGAAGAGTTTCTTCTACTGATCTACCCACTGGTAAGTCATTGATGGTTATTTGCCTCAAAATACCTGAAATATTTGAAAATTATTCAACATCAAAAGTGATCTACAATTTTTTTTCATTACCATTGCCATCGATGATGAATAATCCTCTGAAGGGTATGCCAGTAGCTTCATCTAATACACCATAGGCTTTAGAAATAGCTCCCGACTTATCCGCTAATAGGGGAATGGACATTTCACCCAATCCTCCTTGCTTTCTGGGAGTGTTGATCCATGCCAAGTGAGAGAACTGGCTATCCGTGGAACAAGCAACTACAGCTACAAAAATAATTTATCTGGTGATAAAATATGCAAAATTTAAGACAATTTAATTGTAGGCCAGTTAAATTATCCCTAAAAACAATGGAATATATCTTAAGGAAATTAGAGAGGTTCGATATTAAAAAAGTTACAATCGTGCAAAGTTTGGTGATCCTAAAATCGATTTTTAACGTTTAACTCGATACGGACTAATAAAATTTTAATAAATGAATTTCATTTAAAATATGTAGTTCAATCTATCACTATCTTGAATTCAAAAATATTTTACAAAAGGTTATCAAACTGATCACAACATTTGAATGTATATTTACGGAAATTTAATTTAACCACCAGAATATTTATAAATAATGATAATTTCGATAACTTCAACTTCCTGTAAACATTTGAATTACCTGTTTTAATTTTTTTGAATTCTTCAAATCGATCAGAAAAAGCGATGATTTCAGTTGGACAGACGAAAGTAAAATCCAATGGATAAAAGAACAGGACTACGTATTGTCCTTTGTAATCGTCCAAGGAAATGTCTTTAAACATTCCGTTGACGACTGCAGTTCCTTTAAAGGCTGGAGCGGGTTTTTGTAGTGATGGAACAGGCATTTTTAAGCTGGAATAAAAAATGAAACGTTTTTATTTGACCTTGTTTATTTAGAAGCTTCTAGGGCACAAAAATGTATGATTAAGTCTCTACAACAGATAATAAGCTATAAAAACATCAACTACCTAGGTATTTTGACGTCAATAAATATAAATTTTTCTTTACTATCGACAATGTCCAATAAAAACGTTAACCTTATTTTCTGATAAAAAGAAAGCCTTCATATGCTTATCAGTATAAAATTATTATTTGGATCTGATAAGAGGATAAGTTGATATAATTAGGGACTTTTTTTATAACACGCGATCAATTTCATATGTCGATTTCATGGAAGTGTGACGAAATAATAAAAAACATGTCATTTCCTAGCGTGAAAGAAGGTTTTCCAGATAAATTAGATATTTATGTTTCTAGAAGAATCTACATAATAAATGTAATTAGGGAATGGGATTATTATGTACGTTCTACTAAGTAGGTGTTAAGTAACAAGACATTGTTTTTGTAGCAAGGACATTTTTTAATAGTAAACCGCAAAATTGTCGATATGAATCGAAATTTCAATGATTTTTAAAAAAACTTCCTGGTTCATTTGAATACATTAGTTGAATTATGCATAAAATGGTAAAATACATTGGTTATTATCAAATTTGGTTGTACCAACAATACTTTTTCAAAAAAATATGAACGAAAAACTAACATTTTTAGTTTTCCCTAAAACTAACTGCCACTGTTCGCTAGACAAAAAATAGAAAGTTTTAGTAATTTTATTTGTTTAAAGAAGCTTTGAACTACCTATATACGTCCTTTTTTTTATAGATCTTCATAGGTAAACTCGGGTGACTATAGCATTATTGGTCCAACGTCCAAGTTTAATTTGAACTATTAACAAGTTATAATAAAATCTCTTTGTATTACTCACTAATATTTATCTTGGAAAAATGTGTTTCAAGGTCTCTCGACTGAAAAAAAATGCATGTCATTCAAAGGCAAGCTTGATTTGCAATTTTTTTGTTCGTTATAAGGTACCTAACAAAACAATAACAAAATGTCCTATTTCTATAAACGTTAAAAAACTAAATTTGATAGGTAATATAGGTTATATAGAATAATAAAAATTGCCATTTTAACAACTGCTTCATTAGACGATGTGTACCATGCTTAATTAAAATGCATATACAAGCTAGTAAGTACAAAAAATAAATAATAAGACCCTTTAATTAACTCGATAGTTTGATAAAACAACTTGAGTAGGTACCTATAATGTGACCTCCATTTATTAATGGTTGCCGGTACTTTCATTTCCTTTATACTATAATACTTCTCCAACACCTGACTTCATCCACAACTTCATCCATTGACTATTATTAGGTACAAAATATAACGTTTCCAGTGATTACGTTGGTTCAAATATTTTTTATAAACGAATAAAATTTTTTAAATCGTAATAGGCATTGAAATGCTTCAGATGTCGGCATTTTAAATACGAAACAGTAGGTACTCACCTATAATACTAACGACGGTTGGAAAGAACGACCAAGTATTTTGATCCTTTAACTTAACACTTACAACGTCCTCACTCGCCTGCCAGGAGGAAAATAAAAATTACTAAAGTGATTTATAACGCAGACAGCTAATCTTAAAAACTCGACTTTTCAACGTTCGGTTCAGCCGGCTTTTCGTCGTACAAAGTGGACAGGTAAACGAGTCGACTGTTTTGCCGTACGTAAGTTTCAATATTTCAAATGGTCCACTGTACTCCTGAAATTGCCTGAAGGTTACGTGCAAATCCTAAAAACTTCCTCATTTGCGCATTTTGTAAAATAGTGATTATGTATTATTTTGTTTTAAACAATGGATTTGTAATTATCCTGAATATACACTTTTCACTATCTACTTACAATTTTTCTGTATTACTGGTTGCATACCATTTAGTATAAAATTTTGTACATAAATAACCAACTGTATTACTGGTTGCATACTATCAAATCGCTTAATATATTCTTTTAGAAACGTACAAAATAACTTTATTTTGGCAAATCAAAATTGAAACAAATCTAATGAATTTTTTATTTCCAAAATAATGTGTACTGAAAAATCCAGTATTTTCATGTTTAAATCTACATTTCAAGATCTTGTACACACAATAACACTCCACAAACAAAATGTTGATAGCTCTGGCATTTCTAGACAGTTTGGTTATAAGATACAATTCTAAGATGTAAGTCTTGTTGTAACCAAATTTGAAATATTCATAATTTATTATATAATTTCTATTTAACAAAAGTTTTTAAAATCACAATGAAAATTCACTAATTTATTTACGAGCCTTTCCTCCATTTTTCAGCTGTGGTAAATTCAGTCATTGGTTTTCCACTTATTCCACAAGTTCCTATTCCTACCCTACCGTTTACGGAATCTGGAGAAGCAAATATACTTTTTGTTTTCAATCCTGTCTTTTTATTTTTAACTGCTTTATTTGCAAAAGCTAACCATTTCTTCTTCTCCGATTCACGTTCTTCTTCTAATTCTTTAAACCTCATTTGTTTTTTCTGTTTTTTTCTCTTCAGATACTCTTTATTGTGCAGTTTGGCTTTTTTCATTTTTTCCGATTCCGAAAGGACCCGTCTCTGACCTGTGAATTCACGTATTTCCGATAGAGTGGTAACCCCTCTATTTTTAAAAGCTTCAAAAGTAACATTTACCTGCCCATCCGGATTAATGGCATCTATTGTTGCTTCATAATATTGTCCGTTATCGTTCCATTTTGCCATACAAGTATCTCCCACTCTCCACATCTTTTTAGTTCTATTTCGAGCCACAAACTCCTCAACTGCAAGAAGAGACTTTGTAATTTCATCTTCTTCTGCTATTCCTACTGGATCCGTATACTCTGGCTGATTAGCAGCTTCTTCAGCTTTGTTTTTAAGGTCTAATGTGAGCTCTATTACTTCCTTCAAATCAATCTTCAACTTCTGCAATTCTTGATTATTTGGATCGCTCAATAGAGCAGCTTCCACTTGCTGAAGCTGCAGTTGGTAATTTTGTAATTCATCAGACATTTTGAATTATATTTGCTACCGTACAAAAAGATTGTTTCTTTGGATTTGATACTTATTTTCAACATAAACATTAGTTTACACTTACATCTGGCATTTACTTAATAAATTGACACCTGTCACTAATGTCACCGTTTCTATCAGTCAGTTACGTCACTTTGAAACGGATCAATTTTTCGCGACTGTACATTAAAGTTATAAAAAAGTTGGATGTATAATAAAAGTGAAAAATTAAAATTCCAATATTAGTGATTAATTTAAGCTTTTTATTTTATAATTAACCAGTACTATTGATACACCATAATAACATTATGTATAAATCTTAAAATGATTGCTCGCTTTCAAAATTTTGTCAAAGTTCATACCATAGACAAAATATATTATTTTTCTATGGATCATACTTCATGCAAAGCACTCAAAGTAGAATTCTTTAAAAATCATGAAACCAAATAAAAAGTAACAACTTTAAATTAGAAAATAAACTATTATGAAAAATGTGGCGCAATTCATTGGTTATTCTTAAAAGTGCAAATAAAACTTCCAAATTAATAAGGTTTCCTAAAAGGTACACACACGTTCTAACATCTAACCCAGGAATCTTGAGCATGCAAGTTGATCTCTCAAATAAACATTTTTGTTACAGTATTTCAGAACAATGTTCCCAAAAAACTTTATTCACATCTCCTTCACTAAAAATGTTTATTCAAACGCAAGAAACTCCAAATCCTAATAGCCTTAAATTTTTACCGGGTACTCAAGTTTTGGAAAGTGGACAAACAATAGATTTTCCAAATGGACAAGCTGCTTATTGTTCACCATTAGGAAAAGTACTATTTCGAATTGAAGGCGTAAAAAGCGTATTCCTTGGTCCAGATTTCATAACTGTAACTAAATCTGAAGAAGATGAGGTAAATTGGAAACTATTGAAACCTGAAATATTTGCTACAATCATGGATTTCTTTGCTAGTGGTTTGCCAGTTTTAAATGAAGCTGAACCTAACCAAGACACACGTAAGTTAATAACTATCTATAATTATTATTATATATTATGCCATTCAATTTTTCAGAAATTAATGACGATGATGATGAAACAGTGCAAATGATAAAAGAACTTTTGGACACTCGCATTAGACCAACTGTACAAGAAGATGGAGGTGACATTATTTTTGTCAGTTACGAAGATGGTATAGTGAAATTGAAAATGCAAGGGGCTTGTTCAAGTTGTCCAAGTTCTGTAGTTACTTTAAAGAATGGAGTGCAGAATATGATGCAGTTTTATATACCAGAAGTACTAGGAGTAGAACAAGTTTTAGATGAAGCTGATAAAATGTCCGAGAACCATTTTAAAAAAATCGATGAATCTTTAAGCTCTAAAGAGTAGGCATAGTTGTTATAAAAATTCTGTAATATGTGATATTAAATTTTTTGAAGAATTGGTTTGCAATTTTTTTTTCTGGTTCAAAAGTATTCAAGAGAGTGAGAAATATAATTTGAATAATTCATATTCGTGCCTTTATTTTTCATCATTAAGTTAACAATTTACTCACAAATAAACAAATGATTATAAAAAACAAAAAGAATTGTATACAAATATTTAAAATTCATATCCTTTAAGCAGTCCACTTTAAACATCTTGTATCTATATGAGTGTCCATGCACCTAATACAACAATACCTAGTACCACAAGATAAACATGAATATTGACCCAGAAAACCACAAACAGCACAGAAATGTCTTGGAGGCATGGGAGTATCCTCACACTGTATGTCCATGTAAGAAACTCTTCTATTCAAATCTGCATCGACTCGATCTTCATCAACTAATTGTTGGAAGTTTTTACGGTATTTGAATTGGTAATAATCAGTTGTTCTTTCCTTTTTCTTCGTACGAGTATTTCTGTGTTCCAAGTTGTCTTCAAATTTAGGAACTTTTTTACTCATAACCAAGTCGGCATGGGGATCGTCATGGTAATTATCAGATTCGAGAAGTTCCATGATTTTCCTTTGGCGACGTTTGCGGGAAGTTTCGTCGACAATACGCCGTTTATCATTTTCCTTGATTCGGTTGGATCCACGAAGTGTGGATTTGGAGATAGTCATGATTCAAAATCGGTTTTTTTAAGCGCTTTTGTCTGTCAATGGAAAACTAATTTGGTCCATTAAATCATCAATTTTTACTTGTAGAGTATCCAAAATATCAGCTGAAATAAATAAGTGATTTTCATCCAAATCTTGAATTATAAATTTTTTTCCCAACTTTAATGTTTCGTCCAAATGTAATAAAAATTGTTTCATAGCCTGGTCACTAAAAATGAATTATATCCTAAGTAGCGTACTAACAATATTATAAGTCATTCATTTATTTAGGGTATTATATAAAATTACAATTTACCATTTCACCAAAACTCCTTTCATAACATTCACCATTTTTATTAATTATACCATTTCTTTATAGAGGTAGATGGCAGGTAACTCGCCTGTCAAAGGTAAGTAGACAGACTTTTAGACCCAACCTTCTGCTAGGTTACCCAAGACGATTAACATTTTTAAATATTCACTAATCTCATCCAGAGATAACATATCTTATCCTATTCTCTCCCTTTATTTACTATTTTCTTCGATTATTCATCTGGAATAAATAGGCAACACACATTACTTAAAACTGTACATTGGTTGCCTACGCATTAGGAATAAGTACAACTCGGAAGAAACCTCTTAAAAATTTGTACGTATTCTGTAAATATTCATAAGGAATAACTGTACAAATAGTGCTAAAAGATGGGTTATTAATTTTTTAACCAGATGTATAATTTGGTTCCATCAATATTTATAAATTTCCAGTTTCTTGTCGATTGTATAAATCATTTAAATAGTCATTAATTACAAACCAAGGTTACGACATTTTAATGATACGTTTATGATATTTGGAAATTTATAAGTGAAAAAAACAAAGCTATGTTTTCTTATGATTTATTTTAAAAAAGTTTCTATAAAATTAGAAACGATTCGTTAAGAATTACAATAAAAAATCGAAGGTAAAAGGAATAAGGCATTAAAAAATCACATTTTTCAGTGACTGACAATATGAGGTCGAACATTTTGTAGTGTGTGATAAGCACAAATTGGGTTATGCAAACCTAATAATTTATTAATTTCAGTAAACATGTTTCAATCAAATACAAAGTATTTATTTATTATAATTTTAATAATTGCTATATGTTATCGTGTAGTTTATTATCATCAAATTGATAATTTATAAACACTTGAGATGGCAAAAAATCTCTTAATAATAATAAAAAATAAAAGCCTTCAGGGTAACTTTACACCGGTTACACGTATCAAATGGACGGATTTATTAAACGACTTCCTTTATCGTAAACACCGTCCACAAACAAGCAACACCTTTTTTAGTCCCCACTTCACCTAAACAGTCCTAATTAATACTCCCACTTGATTAATGTTATGAAAACTTATCGCTAGCTTTTTTTTCTCTTAAATCTCGAAAAAAATTCGTTTCTTTCTAAATTATTGTCGATTTCTACACTATTAAAGTTCCATATCGAATTGGTCATCGGAAACGTTGTATTTAATTTCAGAGTTAGATTTTCTTGGACTATTGGATGGTTTAACGTGAGCTGGTCTAGGTTTAGGTTTTGAATTTTTAGGAGAGTTGCCCAAAATACTGTCTGGAATTTCAAATTGCGGCGGCGTTTTGGATATCGGCGAATTACGCAAATTTAAAAGGACAGATTTTTCGTATACTATTTTCGTGCCTGTAAAAATAACAAAAAATAAGTTAGTAGTTTTAGAATTGTCGAGTACGATTCTGCATTTTCGCACCGAACTCTCCGTCGTAAACAAATGCAATACTACACGTGCAGAATTATAATTTACAACCTTGAAATTGCCGCGAATCGGCGAAACGTTTTTATAAATAAGTTGAACACATTTTTGTAATAAATTTTGTGTGTTTACTAGGCGTGTACCTACATCTATTTCAATTTTTCAAACGCGCAGTTGAACGATTTTAATTTTTTTTTATTTATATTTTTAATCACAATTAATTTTTATCAGTGATACGTTTACAAAAAGGTGATAAAAGCGTTTTTTATCGCCGTGAGGTTAAACAGTTAATAAACCAAATTTTATATAATGGAAATATAACGAAAAATGTGGATTATTTTTTAAATATTTATATTTCTTTTTAATTTCGATTCCAGATTGTATTGAAAAAGCTTTTCAAATTGTCCATCTTTTAGGTAAAGGAGAGAGAAGGAATTTTAACAGTATTGGAGGAAATGCGCATGTCTGGTGGTTTATTGATTTCTCATAAACAGACTTGATTATTTTTTATTCGTGTTGATGTTGCATGCGAATGCACATTTTAGTATCAAAGCGTGGACCGGATAAATTTAAAATTCTACAGTACCTACAAACAAATCTTTCTTGGAAAATCTTCAAAATATTTTTGTAGCATTCCATACTAAACAGAACCGACTCTGGCGGTAGGTTATTTATAAAAACAAGGAAATTCCTAACAATTATACCTAACATTTTTACTATTATTATAATCGGAAAATATGATGAAATTTATTCATTATATTACAATATCGTATATAGTTCGTGATTTCATAAACTATAATAAATTTTACAATGTTCATAATCATAATAAATTTAAACTTTTATTTCCATTTGTTGAATAAAATTAATTGTTATTAACATAAATGTCGTTGTACATGTAAACAACTAGTAAATAAACATACTTAATGGGTATTTATTATCAAACAGAACGTAATAGAGGCTGTGTATCATATACAGAATGTTCTAGGTGTTCCTATCAAAATTTTCATTCCTGTATTTATTATATTTTGGTTGCGAACTTCAGTAGCAAGATTTTGTTTCTGGGTTTCGTCACCTGTTTTTGTTTAACTTTACCGATTTAAAAAATATATAAATCCTTAGATTACTGAGACAAATAAAAAATATTTGAAAAAAAAATTGTTTAAATAAAATACTTAATTATAGAAAATCATGTAGAGAAAATATATCTCGGACCTCCTTTATCTCAACTTATCAGTCAATGTCTGTACAAAAAACTTATCATTAGGTTTTGATACTTATTAATTTTATCAATATAAATGGTTACGTATTTTAGTTGGTTTTAGACAATAATTTTAATATAAAATATATGTTTTGTTGCGAGAGATAAAAATTCAATGGGATGATAGAGAGGCCAGCATATTATTATTCAAGCTGTTTTCATAAACAGAGCATATAGGTATTCTAATAAACATATTATAGGTACTAATAAATTTCCCATATGCGATTGTGCTGAGTGCGGGCCAGTCGCAATGGTATACAGATCTAAATTAGTAGACAATTGAAAAGCTTAAATCCCTCAAATGAAATCGAAAATAGGAATTAGGTCAACATAACTAAATTAAAACGGGCAACTGGTGTGAGACTTAACCTACCTGTATTCAAAATATATTTTTTTAAATGGTTCTTTTTGAGGTAAAAGTATTTCTTTTTTTATTGTTAAATCTGGTATGTACCGGAAGATTTAATAGGGTGTTTTGTATAAAACGTAGACAAGAAATTTTGGAGAAGACGAAGTTAATTTCGAACATGAAAATATTTTAAATTGGACAATTGGAACCCTTTAACATCATAATAAGACATTTATATCTTTTAGATTTTGTTATTAAATAAATAACATCATTAAAAATAATCCAACAACAAACATATGAGTACAACACAAAATATATGATAATTTACTAACTCATATTATTTAGAGAAAATTATTAAACCTACCTCCAGGAGTAGTAGAAAAAAGAGTTCCTCCGGGAGTGGATGAATAATGAGCTGGTAATTCAGAATGATCGTTTATAACTACTTTCCTAATCGGTATAGCTTTGCTTTCAACAGCTTGTCTTGCCATTGGTGATGCAGACATTTCAAAAAAATATATATTATTAACTTTGCGATTAACACTTGAACTTCCACTATGAATAAACACGCTTGCACCAAAGTTTAAATCCAGTGTGAGCCTGGAGTGCGAGATTTTTGTCTGCCGACCGTGTAGGTGGTTTGGACTTCGGGCGCCATCGAGTATCTCCGGTGGCGCTCGGCTTTCATGCGAAGCGCGCATGGTTCTAAAGCTTTTAACCTTCTATACGATATCATTAATGTGTGCAGAGATTAGCCCAGCGTAAGCGTGCTGGGCTCTCAACACAGAGGTACCAGGTTCGAGTCGTGTCCGAGTCAAGATATTTTTATTTTTATTTTCTTATTGTTTTTTTCAAAAATTGACTAAAAATACGAAGAATTTTTCGATTCGGATTAGGGTAGGGGGTAAGGTAGGGTGGTTTTAGTTGGGTTATTATTGAAAATTATTATAATAATCTGTCAATTACACAATTCAATTTTTCGATTCGGATTAGGGTAGGGGGTAAGGTAGGGTGGTTTTAGTTGGGTTATTATTGAAAATTATTATAATAATCTGTCAATTACACAATTCAATTTTTCGATTCGGATTAGGGTAGGGGGTAAGGTAGGGTGGTTTAGTTAAAAAAGTGTATGGAAAGCGAGGAGATGTTCTTTTCATAGAGAGCAACACGGGGTGTTTGAACCGTGCGCGCTTCGCATGAAAGCCGAGCGCCACCGGAGATACTCGATGGCGCCCGAAGTCCAAACCACCTACACGGGCAGCAGACGCGAGTGTGTGCGAGCACTGGATAGGTTATGTATGCCTCTGATTACTGACCCGTCGCGCCTCCAGTGGCCTAATTATGAAGCTAATTCATGGGTTGCGCCAATAGATAGGCAGATGCTACTCAACGAAGACCAGAAAATATATTACCAGAAGAGTCACATCACCTATCACGTCACATGTCACGTCGTCAACTTCACTGCAGAGAAATACAAAAATACCCTCGTTTTCGCTTTTCGCCTTTGAAATGCAAGAAAAGCCGTGTATCAACAATATAAACAAATAATTACTCAGTACTTACACAGTTTGTATTATTTATTCATATAAAATATTCATACATAATGTTCCATCCACCTATTTAATGAAACTAATACTGATAAAAATACAGCATGTTTGGTCCTACATGTACAGAATTTAATACATACAATAAGGTATGAACTTTCATTTTTTATTTAAAATAATATTCAATGAGATTCATAATACTCTTTAATGAATTTTCACTATCTTCAGAATTGTTATTGGTTACTTGAATATCCCAATTAACAAAATCGTCTAGATCACACTCAGATTCTGCATCATCTACACCTAAAAACAATTTTACTTATAAGTATTTTATTTAGAATTTACATAACTGATTACTATTACCAGTTGTAAATTTAAATCCTCTGTTTTTTCTAACTTCAATATCAGCTGAAATTCGTACAGTTTTAATCAAATCTCCATAAGTTTCAACAAACCAATGAATATCAGTCTTTCTTCTTATATCACAAACTATCCATACTGGAACAACGGGAGCTAAAATTAATGTAGCAGTCACATAGATGATAGCATAGGAATACAATAAATTAATATTACTTGCCATTATCACAGGCTGCTTTACAAAAAATTCCTGGATCCTTATTTCTTATTGATTCACTCCAAATGATCATATTGTATCTATGGTTTTCCTTATAGGGTCCATCACTCAGGAGTTCTTTTAAATCTAAATTGTGATTCTTGGCATAAATACTTTTTAAAGGCTCTGATATACGAAGAAGGGAACATCTGTTTCCCAATCTTGAAAACACAGATTCTTAATAACTTTAATAAATAATATATAAACATAGATACTCACAAACAATTTATTTTTTCGGCAAAATAATCCTTCCCACACTTTCTTTTTCCACTTAGAAGCAATATGATTTTTGTGCCTTCCATTATAAGTAAGATGGTTTATTTAAAAAATATCTGGTCACAATTTGTTTCCTTAGGTCTACTATATAAATATAACCTATAAGCGTACATAAATGTAAAATATATTTAAAAAAAAACAAATAAAAATCATATGCAGTATCCACCGAGTAGTGGAAGGATGGTTTCATAGGTAACGAAACAAGATGGTTTTTCTCTGCCTTGGGTCATAACCAGAGATAATATACACAATTTATTAGCCACAAATATTTAAAAAAAATTATTTCAAGGAGTAATTTATGTAAATTTTGACATTTGCCATGCAGAGGCCACTTTTATCAACCACAGTGTTGTCATGCTTACAAGATATGCTATTTCCGATAATATTTATTCAATTTCGATACTCATTGAATTATTGAATATTTACAATGAGGAACAGCATTGTAAAATATACAATTTGCCGTCAATCGTGCATTTTCCATCTGTAGTAAGGTACACAAAATCACTCAATAATGACCACCCTATTAATGAAAGATTTTGATATAGGCAACCAAACATACACAAAATCAATCATCGATGACTCGTATTAATCAATAAATAATTTTGGTATTAGCAAATAAACATACACTAAAACTTAAGTGGACGATTAAAAAAAAAGTTTTGTAGCTATCATGTATTATTGAACAATCTTAAAGTAACTACAGCTTATGAAAATTAAAAACACTTGGCTAGGCAGCATTAAACGAATAATCAATTAGCGTCAGTTGTCATTTACCTTTACTGCGGGTCCCCTCTATTCACTACTTCCTCACCCCACCCTTCATTAGACTTCGAACTTTAGTTTTAACCGGGTATACTGGTTTTTTATAGATTTTGACTGAAATTAGTTTCTAGGTCTGTTGAGAATTCGATCACATTCTTTAACCACAATTTTCCATTCCAAAATACGTCATGGCTCAAAAGTTTAACGAGGTGAAAAAGCAATTGGATCTAGCTTTGCATGATAATTCTAAACCATGGACTCCAATTCTATCGGCTTGCGAACAAAAAACTGGCGTAGATAGAGTGTATCTAGCTTTAGGTAATTCATTATTTTATATTATGATAGTGCCTCGATTAATATTGATAGTAGACATTTTTAAACATTGAATATACTTATACCTACCTGATATACCTATAAATTATTTCGAGATTGAGAAAATTTAAAAACAATTTATTTTGTTATATGTACATACAGTATGCCCCAAAAAATAATATACATATGGAAATCCAGCTTTTGTTCTTTGCAGATTTTAATGACTTAATTTGTATTTAATCAGTTCAGAGTAAAATCGTGTTGGGAACGAGTTCATTTGAATATTCAAATAGGTACCTAATTTAGGTGTCGTGGCACCTGAAATGCTCTTATTTCATCCATTTTTTTATTGTTAAACATATTTAAATGAAGTTTATCACAAGACTTTTATAATTATAAAATCCAGTGGCGTAGTTAGATTTTTAATTGAAACCATAATAAAATTTTATGTATTTTTAACGCATATATCGTTTATTATAATTATTAATGTTACGCCAATGATCAAAGTTAAGAACTTAATTCTACTTGTATATTATATTTTTCTAATTCCTTTCGACGTACGTATAAATTTCCTTTTTTTTTATCGCAATCGTGTGTTATCAAACAACCTTTTAAAAATAGTAACAATTCATTTACAATAATGTTACTTGCAGGTGCTGCTGTGCTCGTAGGCTTGTGGCTAGTGTTTGGTTATTTTGCCCAATTACTTTGTAATACACTGGGTTTCCTGTATCCTGCTTACGTATCGATAAAAGCAATCGAATCCAAGTCAAAAGATGATGATACGAAATGGTTAACCTATTGGGTAGTTTTTTCTTTATTTTCTGTAACGGAATATTTTGTTGATGTTATTGTAAGATGGTTCCCATTGTACTGGTTGGTTAAGGTGAGTAATATTAAAATTTTTTAAAAATCTTTTGTCCCATTTAACTGACGGAATTGGTCAAAAGTTGCGGTTCAAATTTAAATAATAAAAATTAATAATTATCTGAATAATGACTATAAAATTATTCTCTAGTGTATTTTCATGGTATGGCTTATGCTTCCTGGAGATTTTAATGGATCTGTAATATTATACCGTAGAATTATTAAACCTTACTTCTTAAAGCATGAGGGAAATATAGATGACACATTAAACAAGGTGAAAGATTCAGGTAAGCTTAAAAAAATCAATGTTTCTCGTATATTTTGAGGTTACGTCAAAACATAACTTACATTTTTTGATGATCTATAACTTTTCTATTACACTTTTCTCTCTGACGTCAAATTTTTTTCAACCCTGTCCAATCTTGCTCTCTACACCCCTGTTATAATTATAAACCAGTACCTAGTACAGTATGTGTAATTCGATTGGTTTGTAGATGTAAATAGTAATAAATTTTTCTCAAAAAATGTTTCGTGATTTTTACAAATTTAAAATATACTACAACCCAGCAAATTACAGTAAATTGCAATCATTGTATTTACGTACTTAGTTGAACCAGTGATATCACCAAGGTCATGTTTATTTATAGTTTAAAAAAATTCAAAAATATACTCCAATTTATGAGGTTATCATCGGGGAATATGAAATGCCTCATCATGTGAATGTATTTGTATAGTGAAATAAAAATATTGAAAGATAAATTTGTGACATTTTATAAAGTTGCTGTATTATTGTTGGCCTCAATTTGTAAGTTGGTAGTATAGGAAGTGGCTTATTCATACCAAGTAAAATGTTATCAAGATTAAAGTTATCAAAGGAAATTTGATTGCAAACAACATTTCTAGCAAAAATTGATTTAAAGAATTAACAATTCATTTTACGGTGGTCAAAAAACTTAGTTTTCTTATTAGTAGTAGACATTAAGTATCAAGTAAAAATGTTTAATTAATTTTTCAGCAACAAAACTCCTTGATAAGGCAAATTGAAGAGCGTCATCGAAAATAGCAAGAGTATTGAGCCCTTGTCCCTCAAGAATGAACATGTTATTTACATATTTAAACAAATCGATATTGAATATATTTATATATATTATGACTTTTATATAAGCCAAATATTTTCTAAAAACACTTGTGATTATATAATGAATCTGATGTATATTAGGTTTATTTTTTTTCGAATCGATTTAGCTTACTTTTTACAGATTTTGTGAAATTTTTCAATTAGGCTTAAGCACATATTTTACATTGTTATAAATATATTGAAGTAACGTTTTTAAGGATATAAAACATCTTTTAGAATTTGGGCACCCTATAAATCTTGTTCATTAAACTCGTGTTTTATTTTTAAAAAAACTTTTACAGGGGAGTTATAAGACATTATATAAAAGAATGTTATGAGTTTTCACTTTCCTTATATTTGCACTTTGTACATGTGTAGAATACAGTTTGTCCTTCATCAGCTGATCTTAGCTGTAAAGTTGCATATGACATCTTTTCATTTCCACATTTTGGACATTTTCTCTCAACAACTGGTCCTTCCTCTTCGTCGTCATTATCTTTTTGCCTTTTGTCTTCTTTAATATCTTTTTGTTTTGCCTCTCGAGAATTAAATGTAATTGTATATTTCACTTTAGAAGTGCCAAAAACTGAAACAAGAATGGAATGTTAAAAAAGTATAACATGTGATATTTTTTACAATACTGATAACCAATGGTATTGCATAATATACCCTACTTTACTACTTTTACTTGTAATTCACCAAATGGTTTAAAATTTGGTTGTATTCAATCTCATAGGTAAACTACGTTCATTGCCACTTACCTTCTGCTGCATCTTCCAAAAATAATCTAGAACAAGCATAGCACGTAACTCCACCCTTGTCTCTCAAGGGAGGTAATATTGAACCACAATCTGGACAGAATCCAGGAATTCTTGTAAAAGAACTAGACATTGGTAGACTTAAATATTTTTCAAAAAGTTGTAAAATCGAGAGGTTAGTTTCCTCTTCTTCTATTAACTTGGCATAATGTAGCTGTTTGTTCTCTGGTAGACGTTTTCTCGTACAGTTCTAATTAGCATCTTCATAAGTTTGTTATGGGTTTGATAATTAATTCAAATTATTTCTTCATAACATAAAGATGCTTATATCAAAATACGAATACAATGTCAATTAGGTATTGATCTTCGAGACCAAGGTCGCTATTCAAATAAGAAGAAGAGTTTGACATAAATACACTAGTGACGGTTCCGAGAACTGAGGTTATGTAAATAAACGTTTGATAAGTTAATCAATCTCATATTAAATTTAATTAATAATTATTGTGCAGTTTGACTGATAGATCATGTCACATGTGTTGTGTTATTCTTCAATAAAAATAGATAAATATCTGTAATAGTCTCGTAATGTATTAATATAATTATCTAACGGTATATTTTGATTCACACAATCTAATGTGACTATTTCAAAAAATGGATGATCAGGAGCATAGTCCATTAGAAAACGATGAACTAAGTGAATACGATATTTATTCAAAAACTCCTCCTAGAACAAAGATTCACAGAAAAAATCGAGAGAGAAACATGAGGGATAGACATTCCAGGTAAGTAATTTGAGTACTTTTAATTGTAAAATATTAAATGTAGCATTTTAAAATATGGTTTTCCGTAATAGTTATCTCTTCAATAATGCAACGCTTTATAGGGTTTTTAGTAAATAAAATTACACTTGAAAAGGTAAAACCCATTTTTTATTTGGGAATTCCCCAACAACATTTTGCTTTAATTGCAAAATGCAACTAGTACCTATATCCATTGTAACTTGATTGATTCTTTTTTATGTCTATTTGTAGAGTTTTTCTCTTAAATTTGCAGCTTTGTGTTTTGTATTTTTTCCTTTCCAAATGTTAATAAAAGTAAAACCTTGAAATATCTTTGGTGATAAGTTTTATTAGAAACTTATTTATTTAAGGAATGTATTTCTTAAAAATATATTATCCATTCTGGTTTATCCCCAACTTTATTTGGTTTTAATTATACTGGTTTTTAATGAAATGTTCAGTTAAAAATAACCAATAAGTTTTGATAAAGTTTTCTAAACTCTATATTCAAATAATGGGTTTCAAAAGACTAATATTTTGAGTTTTTTTTCTAAACTTAGATTTGCTTATTAAGAGGACTCCATTTAACATGTATTTGAGGTTTCAACAGTATTATACATTTTATGGGAGGCAAATTGCTGGTGCATTGCTGTGTACATATTCTGCACTTTACTCAGGAATTAGTGGGTATTACTGAGGAATTAGTTGGCATTAGCAAATTAAAATTAGGAGTAATACCCATATCGGGCATTGGTGTGACATACAATATGCATTGCTAATGATTTATAATAGACGGAATTGTTATAGTTCCAAAACATATATGACAATTGATATTCTTTTTGTAATATACCTAGTACATAAATTAAATTGCATGTATATGTTTGTTCTTTTTCTTTCTAAAGTAAAAACTACAACTCTCACTCTCACTTTAAACCAATTTTATTTAAATTAGAATTGTAACATAACTATATACATTTCTGATTACTTTTTAATACGTTTATTAATCAAAATAAAATTAAAATGAAATTAATTATGTAGAACACATAAAATTCTGGAATAAATTGTTATCAATGGTCTTGGTAGCTTTTTTAATCATCTTGGTTGCTCCACTCCAAAATACACTCAATATACAGGGTTTTTTAGTCAGTCTTTTATGTCGTGTTTGATGTTATTTGCAATGCCAGTCTGTTAAAGACAGGACAGCAATTATTAGTGGTAAGGGGACAGATTTTAAAACTTTTCTTTCAAGCAAAATATAACCATATCGAACAGTAGTTTAGTAAAATATGTGTCCTATTTCTAGATTTAGTTTTGGCCAAAATATAAGACACACTTGGGTATAAATAAGACAGGCTTTTTGGTATTTTATTTCTTGTACATACTTTTATAGTTTGCTGTAAATCATTTTCCTTGCTAAATTAATTCTCTTATTTGCAGTCATCCTCTGTATTATGTACACTATAATCACCCTATTTCGATTTACTCTTCTTTTGAACAATATTTTTTTCATTTCATACTGGACTTTTGGAATTTTCAGTTGGTCATATAATTTTGGTAATTTTCTCAATTGGTTCCAAATAATATACTCAAAATTTCCTAAATTCCAAACCTAAAACTACAAATTTTTTTTATTTTGAAATCAATGATTAGTTTTAAATTAATTTGTTTATTTCTAAATTAACAACTGAATTAGCGCCTCAGTAGTTTTTAATGTTGCTATTATTAGTTGTATAACTCTGTGTAGGTGTAACTTGAAACAAGCACATCATAGAATTGGATTATAAATTTACTAAGAACATGAATAGATCCATCCATAAGTATGGGTTAGTTATTATTACAATAATTTTAGGTATAGTTTTTTCTATTAATATTTCTTTCAGCGACTTTACAACGGTCGTTAAAGCTAAAGCACCAATTTCCCGAAGGAATACAACAACAGGGACTTTCGATGATATTTTCACCAGGCAGGAAAACTCTGATGATGAAGGTAACATTTAATGTTTTGTTTCTCCCTGTATAATGTATTGTGTTATTTTTAAAAAGGACGAATCAAATTAAACTCAGCTATTTAATCTTGCACTTAATTTAGTATATAATTGTCAATCAATTGAATAATATTAATTAATTAAAAAATATATACATCTCTGTCTGCAGATTTGCGCATGCAGCCTTGTTAGATTATCTTATCAGTATTTTATTAGACAATACTTATTATTTTGATGTAAAAATATGTGTAAGTGATGGTTGAGTAAATTTGGAACAAAATATTTGAGACTATGTAGTGTTTTTATCTGTGGACCATCAATATTTTCTATTCTTTATGTAAGTTAAAAAAAAAATGCTGATACTTATAATTATTGTTCGAATATGTTTGTGCTGCATTCATTTTTCTGTAAATTGGATTCAAAAACATGCAGATGAAATTTCCGGGAATGCATGGAAATCTTTTTGATCCCTATCCAAGTTTACATACAAATCTGTTGGTGGACGCGTTGAAAATCATTCAGAGTCACAAACGATTTAATACATTCTCATAAAACTTTTTTTAAGACGGAATTATTTTTAAACGTTGTTCTCTGTCACATAGATTTTTTTCGTTTGGTATGTGGTGACTTATTCTTATCGTAAACACTTTTCTATTTTATTTTTACATTCCACAGGGAATCAACATTTTTAAATTTTTTCATGGTGTCAGATAGAGACCAGAATTTTATTAAAACTTAATTATTCTTAGCACATGAATGTGGTAGGTATTATTTTCTTTTCACTTTAGCTCCAAAACGTACAAACAAAAGACACATGAAGCTCCTTCGGGGTTCCGAAAGGGACCTAAAACTTGACATAGCTCGAGCTCAAGCAGCCAATATGAATTATCAATCCAAAGGAGATTGCTTTATGGACTACCCTAAGACACCTAGCTACCATATAGAAGGTAGTAGAAGGTAGGACACATGTATTTAAGTTAAAAATGTTATTAAATTGTCCTTTGGGAACAATTTCTTCTTCTACGGGATGATTTTCTTAATTTTGAAAGTATCTTTCATATTTTATTGTAATATTGAATACCTACTGATATTTTGTCTAAATCTATAGGTTCATGAGCTTGGTTGCTAGAACTTTCCCATGCAAAAAACATATACTGAAAAAAACCGTTGAATTCAAATTAACAGACTTTGATTTGGAAGATTTTAATCAGGATCTTTGGAATGCGGATGGATTCGACAAGAAAGTTGAATTTTTTCTAATTATGAGATCACTATTAATGTTGGGGGAAAAAAATGATGTATCAGACAATGCCAAACGAGCAGTAAGTATAAAAATTTGTGCAGAATACTGTTTTTTTTCTAAATAGCGGTTGTAGAAAATGTGTATTTCAATCTTAAATGGATTATTGTTTATTAATAAAGTCTTTTTCGTCGATCGTACGTTATTGAGCTATATGAATGTACACAAAATCATTCATTAATATTAACAAAAAAAGGCGAAAAACTGACTTCTAGTATAGAATACTTCTAGATTTTAACTTACCTATCGTTTTTATTATAGATGAGTAAAGAAGAAACTTTATGGCAAAATGAACTTAAAGACTTAATATGGTTAGAATTACAAGCTTACCACGCAGATAAAACTCCCTTGGAAGAAGACGCTTATTTATGTCAAGCTAGAGAAAATGTAGAACCACTTTTAAACGATATTCGAAATTATAAATTTCGAAGGCACCCAAAAAAGTAAGAATATTTTTCCAATTTTTTCTTATAACCGATATACATGAGTATTTTTTTCTGGTACTTAAGATATACAAGTCAAAGTAGTGACAGTGGTGTGGAGGAAGAATGTATAGGCTGTGGGTCTCTTTGGTGCGGATCCTGCATGGAAGCTCAAAACGATGCTCTTAAAGATATAGAAAAGTTACTGAAACGGTTGGAAGAAGCAGAAAGTTTATTTCCTTCATCGAATTCCTTTGCAGAACTATATCCTTTATACAGGTGAGTCTTAAAACTGAATAACATTTTCATAATGCACTTTAAAAATACTTTACAACTTTAAACCAGTCGTGAGTTTCATAAAACCACTTTATTCATTAAAGTCACCTTTACTATAAATACATTTTAACAATATTGAACCATATTCAAAACCCAATTTCTTCACTTTCTAACAGGTATTATGTGATATTTAGGATGTAAAATATAGCATTTATATAGTTTTGTTTCAGCGTTTTGAGAAACTTTCGGTACACTCATTGCACAGGATTGCATTTTAATCGTTGCTTATATTTTTAATTTGGAAAACAATATAGACGTTTTCACTTCTAACCTGTAATTTTCTTTCAAAAAATGACAGAACTTTTAACGTGAAGATAGCAGTTGTTAAGATTTAGACAATCAGGTTTGCCATCATGCATCACAAAAAGTAAAAACCTGACTTTACTTAGGGGTCTATTTTGTAATTCGTCGTTTCAGACAATATCGTTACGCAGACGACTTATTTGTCAACGATAATTTCTCTTAACTTAACTCTATTCTGTAACATCGTTCAGTGTCTATTTTATTGATCAAAGTTAACGGCAAATTCTAAGGTTGGTATTATTAAATTGACAGAAAACGTACGTCGAATATTATTTTTCTAGATGTTTTGTGTTTCCAGTGTCATTTCTAATGCTAATGTCCATTTTGATAATTTGGGACTGTTTCTGGGTTCTATTGAGGATAATGATTCAATTAAAAAAACGTAAGTAGATAGATGAGGTAAAATTACCTCAAATAAATCTTTTGCCGATACAACATCCAGTCTATATAACTGCCTAAAAAGTTCCTCCGAGAGCTCAAAAGGATTACTGGTATCTCTCAGTGTACGTAATTTTTCTCGGGTTTCTTCTCTAAATGTTTAATAGAGATTTATTGTAACCACTTTTTCTTCGTGTTTTAATAAAGGTTTCTTTTATTATGACAAATGAAAATGGTCGTAATTCCAAAACTTGCGTTTCTGTAGTATAATTTTGTATTTATTTTATCTCTAAACTAACAGTTATTATTGACCGTCACTCTTGAATGTATTGGGATAAATATTTTTATTGCAGATCTCCAGAAATAGTCGGAAAAGTGAATGTAATGTGTCAGTGGTACAATATAACGAAACAGCAAAGGTTAAAATTGAATATATTAGGAAGGCTAATGGTAGTTTTAGATTCTAAACATTCCGATTGGCCTTGTTTTGCAGTGGGAGACGATTCAGGTAAGATTCATTCGTAACATAATTTTCATCGTTTCTACCAAAATGAATTTCGGTTTTAGAAAGTCCATCTGACAGCAATAACAGTACTTCTTCTTCGGGCAGCATGAGTGGCGAATTTTTTACAACTTGTGATCATTACAACATAACCCCTTTTGCTTATGTGTTAACGCACAAGGAAGCAAAGTTTTCACCTTTTAGACGGTACATAGAAAACGTTTTAAAAACAAAAGCGCTCGACAAAGGATTAAACTTTTTAGAACAATTACATAACCGTATATTACAAAAGACTAAAAAAACATTGGAATTGCCGAAAGATTCGAGCATTTTTGAAACGGTCAAGGATTTAAGCGACGACGAACTTTGTCGGTCAGTATTTCATAAATTATAATTTTATGCGCTCCTAGTTGAACAGATTTTACTTTTTAAAGATATGGCTGCTGGAGTCCCGAGTACAAATCGTTGTGTTTACCTTCTTATCGAGGTATGTACATTTTTCTCGCGACGATACCTTTGGAAGTACTCAACGAGTACCTTTTACTACGATTGGAGCAGAAACCGACGAATCCTTCGGCTTTAAGTATAAGACAGCTGATGAGGGAATTGAAACTCGGATTGAAGAAAGCACTGAAGGAGAGAGGTAAATAAAAATTTTTTTTTGCTCTGATTTTTGCGAGATCGCGGTCGAGAAACTTGAAATTTTTAGCAGGAAACTTGAAATTATTAACGGAAACCTGAAATATTTAACGGGAAACCTGACATTTTTAGCGAGAAACCTAAAATTGAAGCGGGAAACTTGAAATTCTCGATGGGAAACCTGAAATTTTTAGCGGAAAATCTGAAATTTTGACGGTAAACTTGTAGTTTTTGGCGAGAAACTTAAAATTAAGGCGGGATACCTAAAATTTGAGCGAAAAGCTTGAAATTCTTAATGAGAAACCTGACATTTTTAGCAGAAAACCTGAAATTTTGGCGGGAAACTTGAAATTCTTAATGGGAAGCATGAAATTTTTAGAGGAAAATCTGAAATTTTGACGGTAAACTTGGAATTTTTGGTGAGAAACCTAAAATTTGAGCGGGAAACTTGTAATTCTTTATGGGAAACCTGAATTTTTAGCAAGAAACCTAAAATTTGAGCGGGAAACTTGAAATTATCAATGGGAAACCTTAAATTTTTAGCGGAAAATCTGAAATTCTGACGGTAAACTTGTAATTTTTGACGAGAAACCTAAAATTTATGCGGAATACTTAAATTTTGAGCGGGTAACTTGAAATTCTTAATGGGAAACCTGAATTTATTAGCGAGAAACCTAAAATTGAAGCGAGAAACTTGAAATTCTTAACGGGAAACCTGACATTTTTAGCGAGAAACCTAAAATTGAAGCGGGAAACTTGAAATTCTTAACGGGAAACCTGACATTTTTAGAGGAAAATCTGAAATTTTGACGGTAAACTTGTAATTCTTTATGGGAAACCTGAATTTTTAGCAAGAAACCTTGAGTTTGAGCGGGAAACTTGAAATTCTCAATGGGAAACCCTAAGTTTTTAGCGGAAAATCTGAAATTCTGACGGTAAACTTGGAATTTTTGACGAGAAACCTAAAATTTATGCGGAATACTTAAATTTTGAGCGGGTAACTTGAAATTCTTAATGGGAAACCTGAATTTTTTAGCGAGAAACCTAAAATTGAAGCGGGAAACTTGAAATTCTTAACGGGAAACCTGACATTTTTAGCAGGAAACCTGAAATTTTGGCGGGAAACTTGGAATTTTTGGCGAGAAACCTAAAATTTTAGCGGGAAACTTGAAATTTTTATCAGGAAACCTGAAATTTAGGTGGGAAACTTGGATTTTTTGGCGAGAAACTCAAAATTTGAACGGGAAACTTGAAACTCTTAACGAGAAACAAAAAGAAGTAGGACGATGGTCAAAAGGTATAAAAATTGACGGAACATCTGTCAGAAAATAACTTTTCCTTCTTTCTATCTATTTATAATCCTTTTAGGTATTCCGTTGAACAGTTAATAAAATAACTTACCTTCAATATAAAATTCTAATCCACGACACACACTTACACCTCTCCGACAAATCTTCCATTTTTAATCTTCTTTATCGCCTTTTTTTATTGTTTAGAAATGGCCTGTTCATATATAGACGCAGCTACGTCAGGAACTTGTTTAACGACGCACGATTTTAAAAAAAAACTAGAGAAATTCGATGACTGCGTTAAGAGAGTGTTCGACGATTATCTCGATTACCTTCAACGTTGGATGTTATTTCAAGAACACTTCCCCAAAGCGATGCTCGAACATCACTACGGCTTCGCGATGGAAGTCTGCGAAATTTATCCAGATCTAGTCCAGAAAGCCGGAGAGGTGTACGCTTGCATCATCGGAACGATTTTAGGAAATACAGCCGAGAGATTGATAAAAAAAATTCAAGCTTCCGTACTTAACTTGAGGACTGACGTAGAAATAGATATTAAGTAAGTTCATTTTTTTATCGTAATCGAACGTTTCGGCTACAATTGCGGCAACCATCTTCGACGATCTAAATTTTTTTAGGCAAAAATTATTTTCGATATGTAGGCAGTTACAAACAATATTTATAGAAGAAAAAGAGACGAGTATTAAAAGCATATCTTTCGTTAGAACGCATCTAAGGAAACAATTCGTTCCCAAAGAATGTATCGACTATATAAAAGTAAGTCTTCACATTTATCTTTTGATAATTTTGACAAGAGAGCGCAGTAGGTCGAAAAACGTCCACTAGATATCGTTGTGTGACATAAGTGACATTTGATGTGACATAAGTGACATTTGATGTGACATAAGTGACATTTGAGGAGGCATTCGTGGCATTTGACGTGACTCAAGTGATTTTGACGTGACATAAGTGACATTTGACGAGACATGAGTGACATTTTACGACACATGAGTGACTTTGACGTGACATGAGGGACATTTGACGTGACATAAGTGACATTTGACGACACATAAGTGACTTTGACGTGATATAAGTGCCATTTGACGAGACATGAGTGACTTTGACGTGACATAAGTGACATTTGAGGAGGCATTAGTGGTATTTGACGTGACATAAGTGGCATTTGACGTGGGACATTTTACGACACATAAGTGACTTTGACGTGACATAAGTGACATTTGACGAGACATGAGTGACATTTTACGACACATAAGTGACTTTGACGTGACATGAGGGACATTTGAGGAGGCATTAGTGGTATTTGAGGAGGCATTAGTGGTATTTGACGTGACACAAGTGATTTTGACGTAACATAAGTGACATTTGACGACACATAAGTGACTTTGACGTGATATACGTGACATTTGACGAGACATGAGTGACTTTGACGTGACATAAGTGACATTTGAGGAGGCATTAGTGGTATTTGACGTGACACAAGTGATTTTGACGTAACATAAGTGGCATTTGACGTGGGATATTTTACGACACATAAGTGACTTTGACGTGACATGAGGGACATTTGACGTGACATAAGTGACATTTGAGGAGGCATTAGTGGCATTTGACGTGACACAAGTGACATTTGACGAGTCATGAGTGACATTTTACGACTCATAAGTGACTTTGACGTGACATAAGTGACATTTGACGAGACATGAGTGACATTTTACGACACATAAGTGACTTTGACGTGACATAATTGACATTTGACGTGACATTTGACGACACATAAGTGACTTTGACGTGACATAAGTGACATTTGACGAGACATGAGTGACATTTTACGACACATAAGTGACTTTGACGTAACATGAGTGACATTTGACGAATCACTAGTGAAGCAACTAAGAATTAAGTCACTTATTTCGCGTCAAATCTCTCTCATGTCCAACCGACGCTTTTGGACACATTGTGCTCTAACTGGTTTATTCTTAAGTACCATTTATTTTTAGGATGGGATTACAAAATTCCAAGCGATCATTCCTAATTGTATAAAAAAACTACAAACGTTATTTGATATTGTTCAAGCATCAAATTTAGATGACGGAGATAAAACTTCGTTAAATAATAGAATTAGAGAAATAATGATGAGAATCTTCCAATTCGGTTTCGAGGTGAGTTATTCGTCTAACCTTAGTCACGCCTTTAACCAAAATACCGAGACAATTTTTTATAAATGCGCCACTGTACCCTACAAACTAATCGCAAAATCTTGAGTCGTACCATTTCGTTCACGCTAAACTTTTATAAAGGTAGATTCACACTAACCAAACTAGGGTTTTTCCTAGAAACTTGGAAGATTTTTTGGACTGTACTGGTCCGGTAACTAGTGGAATCCCTGGTCCTTTGGGAGTCCTCTCAAATACTAGTAGAAAAACTACGTGGGTCACTGGGATATTAGTTTATTGGTGTCATAACTATTTACACTAAATGTGACAAGTAAAAATAACTTAAACTTGTCATTACACTTGACTAAATATACCAAATACTTTCCTCGTCTGTTTCATCAACATATATACTGTCCTAGGTCACGTCTAATGTAAATATTAAAATATTACCCGACCCTAAAGAGACACGTCCGGTCTGCTTTCGTTTTCAACTTGATACTTTTAATGTTTTAAATAAACTAACGTATTATTTTGAAACGTAAATAATTTCGAATGAATTTAATTCTGTTTTTTTTTATTTAATGCCAAAAAAAGGCAACACAGGACTGATTCACTCCTGAAAAGCCTTTCCCGAGTCTTTTTTTTCCTTTCCTTTCAGTTCCGTCCTGAAGGCATTAGGACAAATCCCTCAGAACCGTTCAGGTCTTATAAGGCATGACTATCTCATCATCTAGTTCATTTCCTTGTTCACCAGCCTGGTATTCACAACAAGGAAAGCCCACGTGACTTGTTATCAAATATTTTTCGAAATTTGGTTTGCGATTGGAAGTGAAGATGTCGCTACTGTAACAATCTTTAAATTTCCGTTACTGGAAGACATATGTATTGATTGCGATTGAAGTGTATTCTTCAGTTAGGATTAGAGATTCTCGGACGGATATCACATACCTTGTACTGATGAGGCGCAAATACGCCGAAACCGGTCTACAAGTTGTGTTGTCCCTTCTAATCGCGAACCAGAATGGTTGGTTTTTAAATATTTTGTAGATATACCAACCCCGTTTGACTTTGAAGTGTAATTCAATATCCGTGGGTGCATATTGCACGAAACTGATGGATTTGAATTGTTTTTTTTTTTCAATAGTTTTTCAGAGAAGTGAATAGCTTGAGCAAAGGACAGTATCGTCCACGTTTTGTCGCGGACATGGACGAATTCGCCTATCTTTGGATGTCATTTGTAACTGACAGATGTGATAGAGGTCGCGGCATTAGGCCTCGTTGGGCGCACCAAGGCATGGAATATCTCCTATCCGTCGTACAACCTGTAAACACCGCTTTATTATCCAACCGGGAGTTCGAAGATTTAAAAACTATGATCGATAAGTGCATATCACATCTTGTCGGTGAGTTTTCACTGTTTTTTTTTTGTTTTTCTAAAAGCGCCTGTGTAAATTCGTCTATTTTACAATAGGAACGACGGCTCCACTAACACCCGACAGCGGTACGCATTCGGCATCACCTAGAACTAGTTTAGAGCAAATGAGAGGTAGATCGAGAGGTTCGTCGCCTAGTCCTAGACCTACTTACAAAAGTCAACGATCTGGACAAGGTCAAGGGTCAGGATCAAGTTCAGGATCTGCATCTAGAAAAGTTAGCGTAGAACAATCGCCTTTAGCTGATGTCACTGATAGTCTATGCAGTCTCAAGTGAGTAAAACCTGAACCTTAATCTTTATTAAAACCACTTTATATAATGTAGTAACGTAGTTGCAGGTGTTCAATAACTCACTCAATACTTCCAAAGAATCCGATCGTCAACTACAGTATTTATCGCAATATAACGAAATAACCGAAGTATACTCACTTTGACCACCTTCTCATAAAAAATTCTATGGGTTTTCATTTTTTTACAGCTTATCACAAGAAAAACTCGGATGCTGCATCAAGATCGAGGTCGATACGAAATGTCACGTAGAAAAGGTCAACGAAGCAGTTTTGAAATTGGAAACTCAGCTCGATAAAAAATTAACCGAACAGAATCTCATAGGGAAAGTTGTGGAAGATAAAATGGCGAACAAAAATTCCGTAATGAGAAGATTAGTTAATTTTTCGTGGCAAAGGGGAATAAAAATCGGTCAAGGTCGATTCGGTAAAGTTTATACGGCAGTTAACAACAATACAGGCGAAATGATGGCGGTTAAAGAAATCGCCATACAGTATAACGATTTGGGAACGCTGAAAAACATTGCCGAGGAAATGAAGATTTTGGAGGGAATTTCCCACAAGAATTTGATCAAATCGTATGGTGTTGAAGTTCATAAGGTAAGTAATATAATATTGCGGAGAAAATTCTACGATTCGTTAAGTTTTTTTAATTTTTATTGAATCTCTAGATACTTCTACCTGTGTAGCTGTCATACGTCAAACAAGCGGTATAGACCGGGGTCGATAATTTTGGAAAAGGAGGAGAATATTATAAAAATGAAAGGAAAAATAATTTACGGGTGATCTGAGGTCGGGAAGGGGAAGGGGGTGAGTTTTTAAGGGTAAAACAACGGCTTATCTCGATTTCCGGCAAAACTACAAGTCCTATGGAAAAAAGTGAAATAGAAAAGTTGTAGGTAATAAAAAGATCTACAACTTTTGTATTTACACTTTTTTCACATAACCTCAAAATTTATGTGAAAAATTGAAAAAAACAAGTTTTTCGTTTTTTATTTTTATCTTCTGCAAGAAATTTTTTTTTTCACGAAATTTGGTGAAAACTTACCTTTTTATGTCCCAAATACACTGTAATTTATTTGATTTGAAATATTTATTTTTTCACCTTATTTTGACTTAATATCGAAAAAAGCACCCTAATTTTCAATCGAAAATTTGCCCGTCAAAATATCAGGTTTTTTCAAAAGGTTGGTGTGCTTTCTGTTCGTTGAAATCTCTACTTTCCGATGGTGTGAAAAAAAATATACTACTATAGTAAATCTTCTCAGAAAATGTAAAAAATCGAAAAAAACTCGAATTCGAAAATTTTTTTAATGCCATTTTTACACAATTTCATCTAAAAAATGTGACTGCTGCAATTTTGTACTTTATTCTGATTACGTTATTCATTATTTTTTTAAAAATGCTGATATTTTGAATTTTCGATTGAAAATTATGGTACTTTTTCGATATTAAGTCAAAAATAAGGTGAAAAAATAAATATTTCAAATCAAATAAATTACAGTGTATTTGGGACATAAAAAGGTAAGTTTTCACCAAATTTCGTGAAAAAAAATATATTTTTTTAAAAGATAAAAATAAAAAACCAAAAAGTTGGTTTTTTGAATTTTCCACATAAATTTTGCGGTTATGTGAAAAAAGTGTAAATACAAAAGTTGTAGATCTTTTTATTACCTACAACTTTTCTATTTCACTTTTTTCCATATGACTTGTAGATTTGCCGGAAATCGAGATAAACCGTTTTTTACGCTTAAAAACTCACCCCCTTCCCCTTCCTGACCTCAGATCGCCCGTAAATTATTTTCCTTCCATTTTTTCCTTTTCCTTCTCTTACTATTATTTTTTTTCACTTTTTATTATTTTTCTAACCCGTTCTATAAGGTATCCTACCAGATACTTCTACCTGTGCAGCTGTCATCCGTCAAACAATCAGTAATACCAAACCTTTAAATATTGACCTTTGTCGTTGCAGGATGAAATGTTAATATTTATGGAGTATTGCTCTGAAGGAACGTTGGAAAGTCTCGTAGCAGATACGGAAAAAGGCCTCTCAGAATTGCTAGCGAGAAGATACACGTTTCAGTTAGTGTCGGGCGTGTCTTGTTTACACGATCACGGCATTGTTCATAGGGACATCAAAACGGCCAACATATTTTTGACAGACGGAGGAAACCGTTTGAAAATCGGAGATTTCGGTTGCGCCGTCAAGATTAAATCGAATGTTACGACGCCGGGAGAATTAAAAGGTTTTGTCGGAACACAAGGTAACTTAATTTACTATTTTAAACCTTAACATTAATAGTATAACTCAACTAATACTAATAATTTGAATAATCTATTTAGTCTCGTTCCCAACTATATATTTACGAATAAACAATACATTGGTTAACCTTTCCGACATCACATACTGTTCTAGAACGTGTAAACATGATATAATTAATATTTACTTGCATAAAATGAATTGCTTATAATTAATCAGTTTCAATGAATTTATTTCTTGCTTTTATGTAATGCCAAAATAACATCACATAGTTTGTTCCTTTTTATAGGAACTATTTTCGAATGTTGTTGCCACTAACCCATAACCACTTGCACCGCTACGATTAACGGCTGAGGAGCCGAGGACTCTAAGCCTCCGATTGCTGGCACTGAACCAATAAGCCAAGGTTAGTTACCGCGGGTTAAAAGAGTTACGGTGCAAGTGGGTCATTGAAATGATTTAATTTCTTACAATTTTTTTTGTATTTAATTTAGCTTATATGGCACCTGAAGTTTTTACAAAGAATATGTCGGAAGGATATGGTAGGGCGGCCGATATTTGGTCCATAGGATGCGTCGTTGTTGAAATGGTGTCGGGTTTGGTAAGTTTACTATACTTCATACAATATAAATTTCCTTTTACGTCATAGGAGGACTAGGTTGCCAAATCGTTAAAAAAGTACGAGAATCATCTTTTTATTCAGCCATCTTGTTGTTTTTCACTATTTTCGGTAACTTTAAACCGATTTTACAATCTGACGTTTCGCCTGCTTCCACAAAAGTCACTTTCAACGATTGTGACGTTGTTTAGACCAATTTCCATTCATCAAGCTGTATACTCCATACAATATAAATTCCCTTTTACGTCATAGGCGGACTAAAGGTTGCCAAATCGTTAAAAAAGTACGAGAATCTTCTTTTTATTCGGCCATCTTGTTGTTTTTCACTATTTTCGCTAACTTTAAACCGATTTTACAATTTGACTTTTCCCCTGTTTCAACTTCAACGCGTATAAACTCATTTTCCGCTCATCTAGCTCTATATTATAGGAAATATAAATACCGTTACACGTTAACAGTCATTACGACTAACCTACAGGTTGGCAAATTAATTTTGACAGTTGACGATGCGCGAGAAAGCTATACAACTTGACAACGTTGTAAACGCAGTTACCGGGACGTACATTCCGCATGCAAAGTTTGTGAAGCTTACGAATTCTGCCAGCGAATTGAGCTCTTGCAATCCGCATACGTCTTTGCCAAACTTTATTTTTCCAACCTGTTCGTTAAAAAGTAGTAGAATCTTTTAAATTTAACATTATTTTTGTGATATTTTTGCAGCGTCCTTGGGCGCAGTTCGACTCCAACGTTCAGATAATGTTCAAAGTCGGAATGGGTCAAAGTCCCGATCCACCGGACGATATGATTGACGAAGGTTTGGAATTTCTCGCGATGTGCTTCAAACACGATCCAAAAGAACGAGCTACGACTAGAGAATTGTTGCGGCATAATTTCATCTCGGTTTTACCGGACGATCGGGTGTTTTCCTCTATGATCTGATTCGTATATATAAATTCTATGAATTTCTATTTCAGATTAAATAATTATTATCACTAGGCAGTGTTTATAAGAAATTATTTGCAGCTGCGTATTCATGACTTACTATTTTATATATAAATAATGGCGGGTCTACACTCGGCCGGAATACGCATAGTGTAGACCCACCATAATTACTGTTTATTGTTTGACAGAACTGACATTTCCGCTCCCAGTAAACGATCCGTTTGCTAAATCAATTTTATTAATTTTATCGATGTAATTCCGTTGCATTAAAATTTTATTTACGAAGAAAAGGTTGTTATATTTTTCTACATCGAAACATTGTTTATTATTGTAGAATTTTTGCAGTTTCTCTCGGCTAATTATTGTATAGCAGCTACCAATGAATTGCGTTTGCACCGAACTCTATTAAAGGGAGGGTGAATTTGACGCCAATCTCGACTAGAGTCTGGTAGCTGCGATTTTATACTATATAGCTCGTCTCAAAGTATATCGGCTTAGCTTTTGCCTGCAATCATCTAAATACCTTTTACGGCATTCTTAAACGAATTTTGCCTGAAATGAAATGAAATTCTTTTAAGAAGGTGGTAAGTGATCGAATTGTGATCGAGGCTGAGGCTGGGGGGCAACTGCTACGCTTGGAAAGTTTGGGATAGGTGCGAAACGAGGAAGGGTGCAGGCACGTCAATAAGCTCAGACTTCTGGGAGATATCCCTGTCCTGGCTCGAGCGGCTGATGTCTGCCTGCGCGGGTACTCTTTCGTAACCCCCTATAGGGTGAAGATCCGGAATAGAGAATTCTGGGAAAGGGAGGGAGATTCTCAGCCTCATGGGATCGTCTGTTACACAGATGGTTCATTCTCCAGCGATGGGACGGAAGCTGGAATTCACTCCAGGAACCCAAGGACACAAGTCTGTGGGCTACTCCTTGTAACGGCCCGGGTCCGACCTTGGGCCTCACAAAACAAACAATCCCTAAGGAGACGAGGAACTGGTTGAGAAACCAGCACATTGCTCACTGGACGGCTCTACAGGGTCTCAGGCAGTCCAAGCTCCTATTGAGGGGATGGACATGCTAGAGCTGCTCTAGAACGACCAAAGAGTAGGTTAAAAAAGATAGCAGGACTCTGCTGTCTGAGGAAACACTCTAAACTAGGTTTAGAGGAAAGCCCCCTATGCAGGGTTTGCGGCATGGCTGACGAAACGTCGGAACATGTTCTCCTCGTATGTCCACATGGGTACACTGACGGATCAAAGACTGACATTGGAACAGGTGCTGGAGTTCATGGTGCTAGACCCAGGTGCAATTTTCATGCACCGCTGGGGAATCTTGCTTCTGTATTCCAGGCAGAAATCTATGCTATCGATATGTGTTTGCAACTGAATATTGAAAGGGGTTACAGGGGTCAAAAGATCCTAATACTCTCTGATAGTCAGGCTGCATTAAAAGCTTTAGCATGTCCTCAGATCAGATCTAGACTGGTCTGGGATTGTCTACAGAAACTTAAAACCCTGGCTAACCATAATAGAGTTACTCTTAAGTGGGTCCCAGGGCATAAGGGCATTGTAGGAAATGAAAAGGCGGACAACCTAGCAAAGCTGGGGTCCGAGACAGCATTCACTGGTCCTGAACCATGTTTGGGATATCCAAAACTGCTGCACGTGGTTGTATATCTCGGTGGACTCAAACTAAACACCAGTCGTACTGGAGACACGTGCCAAAACAGGAACACAGCAAACTCCTGGTTAAAAAAACCTCGGAGAAGCTGACCAATGATATACTAAACCTTAGCAGGGCCCAAATAAGGATAGTGACGGGTTTACTCACTGGACACTGCACTCTAAGGAAGCACATGCATACAATCGGTATATATAGGGAGGAACCTATTTGTCGGTTGTGCATGGAAGAGGAGGAAACAGCCTATCACATTATCTTCGATTGTGAAGCACTATCTCACTGGAGATATAGACTCCTAGGACTAGAATTTCCAAGGGAGGATTTCTCCAAGAAGAACCTAGTGAAAAGTCTGCTGAGCCTGATAAGGGCTGCTGGTCTCTTCACATAAACGGCACAACCAAGAGCACAAAAAGCCTTAAGGCTGAGGTGCCGAGGACATAAATCCTTTGACTGGTGTGCTGATCCAATCAATCAATGTCCACATTGGGCTGTGACGAATCTTCGAAGTCCCTGCTATAACATCTGGGGACATAAGCAGGTATCCACTGAAGAGGATTGAGTCCTTCATCGAGGGATTCGGCTTCGTAGATGCATAAGTGGCAGGAATGACACAATTAATTGCTCAGTGCCGGAACCTTGGCTTGAGTTTGTCTTTGCCAAGGTTCGCCTGACTAAATTAGTAGTAAATGGTCGTATTTAAATAACTATCGGCAAAAGCTTAAACGATATACTTTGAGACGAACTATACCTGTGTTTATGAACAAAATTACATTTTTTGACGCATTTTACAGTTTTGTTTATGAATACGGGCGTTAGATTACACCGTTAAATGAATATATTTTACTGTCTGTTATCTGCTACGTAGTTAGCGGAATAAAAGTTTTTAAAATGTTGGGAAAAAAAAATGAATAAATACTTTTCTCATTTTTTTGTTGTTTTTTTATTGATTCCTTTCCCCAAATTTAGAGTTTAATTCGAATCTGAAGGAAATTCTTGACTAGTGGTAAGTTTTCGAAAATGACAGTTAGGTCCACAGTTAGGTGAGGTCCACCCACGAGAAATCGTCATAAAAAGTATTGTAAATACCACAAAACTATGAATTTTAAACTGAAATTTTGGTAATAGTCTAATACGAAGAAGGTTACAAGAGCATAACTCGGAGAGGTTCCCGTTTTATGTATCAACATTTCGAAAATCCACTTCTTGAAAACAAAGGGTACTCAGAACTCGACTAATTGAACAGTTAGAACAGTTCTTGTGACCACCAATCGATTCAGGGGAAAATTTCATATAAACAAATGAATTTCGAGACGACGTTCCGGCCCCGGTCCCATAGTAATACCCTTTGGCTCATGGTGATAAGCCATCCTATTTACCTATCCTTAGTCCTTTATATCTTTCCGTTAATCCTTTGTCTTGGACATTTCCATCCTCCTATAAAGTTCTTCAAATTTCCGATGTCCATTTTCAACAAAAAAAAGGAAGGATCGATTTTCATTCTCCCCCCTCGAGGGGAGCGGGCCGCTATAGGCTTTCCGGAGCCTCTTCAGCCAACATTGGAAGGAATAAGGATTGTTTTTGGTTCAGGGGATGGGAGTGGAAGGAACGGTGGTAGGTGCCTGAGAGGTGTGTACTGACCCAGCATTCGCCTACTGCTACGAGAAAACCTGAAAAAACTCATAGGAGGTCAGGCGGACCTGGGATTTGAACCCCGGTCCTTCCGAATGCAAGTCGAGAGCGTAACCACTCCACCACTTACTCGGACCATTTTCAACAAAAAAGCAGTCCTTTAAATAACTACTGTGGTGTTTCTGTATAATTCATCATTTTTCTAATAATATCTTATTTAAACTTATTTCAAAATAAATTATTTCTAACTGAAAGTAATAAATAACGTTCTTGGAACATTAGAAAGTTCTCATTTATCCACCCTAACGTTGCGGTCGATCTTTTAAAACCGCCATGTTTTTCGTAATTTGTATTAGGATCGCAGAAACGCGAGGAGGTATCAGGAGCAGAAGTCAACCGCAAAGATGTTTTAAATATGAAATTTATTAAAAACAACATCCTGGCGCCATCTACGTGTTGGTGGATGAGTAAACATGTAACATTACTAAATAACTTAAAGGTAACTGCAAAATGCTGCTTTGACTACTCCAGTAAAGATGGCGCAGTGTGATACCTTCATGAATTTTCAAATTAATAGTGTTATACCAGTTTATTACGGTACTAAAATATTGTAAATTTATTTAAAATAATTTAAAACTGTGTAATCGACTAACTATATGATGGAAATAATATTTTTTTGAATCATATTCAGAATTGTCAATAGGTCTCTACAATAAGGAACTCGCTGTATTGTCTACTTTCGCATAGATGGCGCAGTATGTTATTTTCATAAATATAGAAATTAATATCATTCCATTTCTCTATTAGCTTCTTAATAGACTATAAATATTTTACAAAAACATGAATACTCTTTAACTGATTGATTTTGTGACGAAAATCGTATTGGTTTGATATTGAAGCCGGACTTGCTGATAATTCGTTTGAGCAAAAGACTACTTTGGCTACTTCCACATAGATGACGCACCATGTTATTTCAATAACAATCGAAATTAATAGTGTTATAATATTCTGTTAGCTTTTGAAAATATTGTCATTAATTACAATAATTCTAAACTCCATAACGGATTCATTTTGTGACGGAAATCATAATTATTTTGTATTTTAGTTGGAATTGGTTACTACCTTGTATAAAATACTACTTTGGCTACTTCCGTGTAGATGACGCCAGGATGTTGTTTCCCATAAATTTTATATTATTGTGGTTGACTCCTACTCCTGATACCTCCTCACATCTCTGCGATCCTAATACAAAATATGAAAAACATGACGGTCTGAAGAAATCGTATACAGTATAATGTTAGGTTTTTACTTTTTTAGGTTAGAAAAATAAGAAATTCCTAATGTGTCGACCACAGATAACATACTGGTGTCGACAACGTTGGTAAATCACTGTTATATTTATTTAGAAATATGCAGAATCTTTATGCTTAAACTACGTATACAATGAAAACAACTCGACAAATTCAATACATATAAAAACATTTTAATAATAGTGGTTAAAGGAAAGTAGGTGTATGTGGGTAAAATATTATGTTCCTGGTTGCTGGATGATATAAGTATGTTATCTCTGGATGATATATCTCACTGCCACTGCCATTGTTACTATCCTAACTGAAAAAAAATAGTTCCTCACCAGTGGAAGACGGTCTTACATGAAAAATGTTTAGAATTCGTAACCAGCGTTTCCTTGGAACGAGAAGTCGACTGCCAGTCAGTTTTTTGATAAAATTATTATTTCCTCTTCAAATAAAGTAATGAATTTTTCGAAAAAACGCATTTTCAACAAAAAAGCATAGTATATTCTGTCACAAAGGCAGAGAATGAGCTTTAGCAGCCCAAGACTATTAGATGCAGGAGCCAGCGTAGTATTTCGTGTCCATATGAATGGTTTTCCGGTAAGGCAGGCGAAAAAATAACTTTTCAGTATATTTAACTATTATTCCATTAATATTTGATTTAAACATGTTTCTAAATAAATAATTTCCAACTGAAATTGATAAATAACGTACTTGGAACATTAGAAAGTTCTTATTTATCCACCCCAACGTTGCGGTCGATCTTTTAAAACCGCCATGTTTTTCTTAACTTGTATTAGGATCGCAGAAACGTGAAGAGGTATCAGGAGCAGCAGTCGACGGAACCGATGTGCAATTAAATATAAAATTTATTAAAAACAACATCGTGGCGCCACCTATGTGATAGTAGCAGAAGTATTATTTTGTTCAATGGTATAGGATGGGTGAGTAGCCATGCAACATTACTAAATAACCTAAGAGGTAACTACGAAAGACTGCTTGGACTACTCCCGTAAAGATAGCGTAGTATACTATTTTTATAAATTTTCTTATTAATAGTGTTATACTAGTCTATTACGGTGCTAAAATATTCTAAATGTGTTTAAAATAATTTAAAACAGTGTAATCAATTAACCATTTAATAGAAATCACATTTTATTAAAGTAAAATTAGAATTTTCAGTAGGTTACTACATTAAGGAATACACTGTATTGTCTAGTCTCACATAGATGGCGCCAGGATGATGTTTTTAATAAATTTTATATTTAATGCATCTGTTTTCTGCTCCTGATACCTCCTCACGTTTCTGCTATCCTAATACAAAATACGAAAAAGATGGCGGTTTTAAGAAATCGGATAGAGAGTGAAGTTAGGTTTTGGACTTATAGGTTAGAAAAAAGAGAAATTTGTAATGTTTGGACAATGTTGGTATATTACTGTAATATTCATTTAGAAATATGCAGAATGTTTTTGCTCAAACTATATATACATGTGGAAACAATTAACTAAACGAAAAAACCTTGATAAAATATCTAAATAGGGTATGACGATTTTTTAAAAAATTATTTTGGTTTTATCTGCCTCATTGATAGTAAATTGTTTTGTATATAAGAAAGGTAAGTGGAATCAATGAACTTTTCAAGTTTCTTACATTATTTTCTTTGAAATAATTGTATAATTTAGTATTAACGAAATAAAACAACACATACAGTTAAATGGGATTTATATTAAAGTCTGATTTAAAATAACAACACATAAAATTTTTGTATTTAATCCTCGTGCATTGACAAGTACAATTTATTTAATCAAGTAATAATTTTCCTGTTCATTCGCATTGGGATTTTAAACTGGATTTATGATTGTTCCCAACTTGATAAGAAATAATATCAGTTGTCACAAAATATAAAAACTATAATTTACTCTTAGGTTTGTTATTATCAGCTTTAAATTCTTTCTCCCAATCACAAATAGTCCTATTGGTTAAATTGTATGTTTTTCCATGCCTGCCTAAACCAGATATAAATTTCTTAGCTCCTTCCACTATTTCATTTACAGACACTTTTTTTGAGTTTTCTCTTTCTTGCTCTAACAGTTTTTCAAAAACATTGTTGTATGCAGAATTGTAGGCTGAATTTCTATCTACATTTAGACATTCTTGCGGGAATTTAATAAGAGATGTAGCTAAATTGATAGCCTGACCTAAAGCTTAAAAATTATGACTTTAGTATAAAGTTTAAAAATAGTATTTCACTAACCTGTTCCACAAGCAACAATTCTATTGGCTATTCCCCATTGAAAAGCTTCTTCGGCATTCAAGGATCTTCCTGTTAGTACCATATCTAAAGCTCTTGACAGTCCAATCATAGCTTGAAGTTTTACAGTTGCACCATCCGTTATTGGAATGCCTGCCTCACAATAGGAAATCAAATTAAGCACTGTTTTTTGAGATAAGAATGAAAAGTAGTTACCGAATCTTCTGTTGTACAACCCTAGAATAGCAGTTTCTTCCATAACTCTTAAATCACAAAGTAAAGCCAGATCTAGACCACCAGCAACTGCATATCCATTTACTGCAGCGATGGTAGGTTTTTTAACTTGACTTGGAAAATCCTAAGAGTATATATCTATTTTCAATTTTTATAATTTATATTTAAATGCTTACCATTAAACCTCGTTCTAGTGAGTTGAAAGTTTTTGATGGATTTTCTAAATCAGCTATTTCATTGAAATCAAAACCTGAACAAAAATTACCACCAGTTCCATAAATAACTGCTACATAGGACTCACTATCATTTTCAAATTCTTCTATAGCATTTTTTAATAATTTTGCAGTTTTAAAATTAACAGAATTTCGTTTTTCGGGTCTGTTTATACCTATTGTAGTTATACGACTTAATTTTTCTATAAGAATTTCTAAAATGTGCGTTAAGAGATTTTTAATTTTATTTTGAAGTTGGTTTTACTTCTTACTCACCATTTTTATTTGAGATATGCATATCTCTATTAAAATTGCTCAGTGGTAATCTCAAAATTCTCAACCTATTCATCACAACCACATTCAAAATATTATCGTATACAATAAAATAAACATTTGTATATTTTGTAATTTAAAAAAAATCTAAATGTCTAAATAAAATTTGGGGATTAAAATTCTTCTTCTTTTTTAAATGAAAGTCTTCATAGATAGCCTACTACACTTTTCCACAGAACTATAGCATAGAGTAGTATGTAAATGTAGTTTCATGTTAATGAAAATTAAGCGTTATTGTCAGAACTGAAAGATCTTTCCACGATCAGTTTATCAAATTATGGTATTTATATTACACAATTAATTACACAAAAAGTTTTTCTTTATAATTAACTCTATTTCAGACTTCTTTTAGTGAGAACAGCTCCACTAAATTGTTGTAAAACACTAAGCGAAGTCTTATTAACTGAGCTGCTTCTTTTAGAATCTTTACTGGTAGCACTTAAACTTGATCGTTTCTGAGGCAGAGAATAAGTGTTAATAGCAATATTGAATGTTTATAAGTTATCTAATATTTTACCTTTGAACGCCTCTTCAATATATTAAAAAATTCCTGGTATTCATCACTGCCAGCAGCAAGGAGAGGTTGTATAAGATCTTCTAAAAAAAGTAATAGTCTGAAATGTTCTAATGGTGTTGAAATTGCTTCAAAGATGTAAATTAAATTTAACGTATATAATATCACATACCTTCCAGGCGCTTGAAAATATGATAGAATAGATATTTGCCATAGATTTTTTAAAAACTCACCCTTTCTGTGTGCTAAGTAATACTTCATTTTATGATTAAATAACTCTATACCTTCGGAGTTTGGCGAATACAAAAAAATATTCATAAAGTTCATTTTTTTGTCAAGGATGTCGACGTTGTCTAAAAATAAAGGGAGCAAATAAAAACCGTTACTGAAGCGTAGGTACCTACATCGCATGGGAACTTGAGTCGGATTAAAGTGTAGTTCGTCGAGATCCGCATGATGGAGCTACCTTTACAATTATGGCTAGATACATTCACAACTGGGGTCTGCTAAAGGCCGGGAAACACTTCAAGCGTTCAAAATAACAGCAATGTTAACTCAACATATTATCTCTCGAATATATACATACATACCTCGTTCTTCTTTGGGTATACCAACAATTTGATAAATGTAATCTAAAATAATTCCAACATAGCAGTCTGGATTGAATAATAATTCTTTATTTGTTGTACTTACAACAAAGTCTACGGCAGAACTTGAAGGTAAACTGTTCAGTGCTTTAAAATCTGAATAGGCTAAAAAAATACATACCCATGTAGCGATACATAAGTTATAGCTGCTTAGACACCTATTTGCAGGCAACCATAGATACACACAGGAGGCATAGGTCATCTAATCTATGTGCGGACGATAAGCAAAAACGGCAAAATGTTGAATATTATTGCACATGATACTCAGTGAATTAATATGTTTTTTATCTGTCCAACTTAGTTTATATTTTATTATTATTAAGTACTTACGAATATAGAGAAGGTAGCAAAACATTTGTAGAGCTTGGTATAATTCAAAATAAATTGGTAAATAATCAGATACAAAAAATACGTTTAAATCAATTTGACAAGTTAAATAACTAATTTTGACAGGTCTAGAGTGGGTTGTAGCATTAATAAAAAAGTGTATTACACACAAAGGGTACAAATATTAGGAAAAGACGTTAATGTCATCTTATTTTCTTAAAACCGAATGAAAGTTTGAGGTTTTTTAATGTCATAAGTTTTCAAAAATACAACTCATAGAAGTATGCTCTATTTTTTTAATGAATATGAGCTTTTGTTCTGTTGTATTACTAAAATAATCATAATAAATTATAAATATAACATTTTTTTCACAATAAAATATCAACTTACAACTTTACGCATAATATTCGTCCTTGTTCATGCTTTTTCATATATAATTTTCATAAAATTGTACTTTTCTATTAATAATTTTAAGCAGATACTTCTTTTCTTTTTGTGACGAAAAATTACAATATACTTTACAATGTTGACCACCAGGAAGTCTCTCTCCTAGTCATTACTTGAGTTTACTATTTTGCTGACCACCTTGCTTATGTTTTTTTTACTACTACTCGCTTTGTCTCCCATCTTCACCCTATTCTGTTTGTATTCATGTTGCTTAGAAACAACAAACTACAAACGCTCTAAAGCATAAAACACGCGAAAAAATCTTGTAATTTGTCAATAAATTGACAAATACACATTTTAAATATACAATATCTTACAAACAAATATAAAAAATGGACTGGAAACATTTGCTAGCATTGAATTTAGAAGATACAAACGACGAAGATAAAGATGAACTTTATAACAGTGTTACTTGGTTTGATGTGGAAAGTGAAAGTTTAGATGAAAAGAAATTTAAGGTATTATTGAGGTAAGAGCCCAATCGCAATCATTATTCGTCTTCTTATATTAAGGAATTTAATTTTGTACACAATACTCTTCGTATATATCAATAAAAAAGTTTGATAACGTAAGATCAGGTGATCTTGCAGGCCATTCTATTGAACCTCTCATCTTTATCCAACAATTTGGAAATATTTCGTCGAAGGTATTGTGTACACTTTTCTCTTATCAAGTGAGGTTTTTCTATTAACAATAATTTATTAATTTCAAGAGCGTGTCAGGAAATTTTAAAGTACAAAGGAGAACAGGTTGAGACGTTACTCCACGAGCTGGAAGAGATGGCTGTAAAACAAGCTGAAGATGAGGCGAGGAGACAAGAAAGTGAGGCGGATTTAAGAAGCTCGAAATCGAGAAAGTCGAGCTCTATTGAATATGAGAGTAAGTAGAATTTCAAAGAAAAAATTGGACCAAGAACTCTTTTAAGTGATGGTCAACAAATGTCTTTCGTAAACACTACTACTTGTCAAACTCTACATATTTTGTAGATTTGGAACAAAAATATTTAGAATTGAAGACCAAACATAAAAGAACCATCAAAAATAATGAAAAACATGAAGCTGAGTTGAACAAGGTGAGATAAAATGTTTGAAACTTATTTCGATTACGATTTCGCACAATAATCGATTGATTATTGTACTTAAATTTCTTTTTAAGCTCAACAATAAACTGAAACTTCTAGAAAAAGAGAATAACAGGTTACAACATGAAATACAGTCTATGCCACACGACGCGGCCAGTGAATCCGACTATTCAGAGAGCATTAAGGAGCGACAAAAGGAACTGGTGGAAACCTTACACAACAAAAACCGACAAATATCCGATTTATTACGGGAAATAGAGGTATTGACGTGAAATTTTGAATTAACGACATTATAACGAAATTTCTATTTTAGGAAGTCGAAAATGAAAATACAATTTTGAGAGATAAATTATCAAAAGTACGAGATGAACTATCAGTCGCAACTAAAGAAATTGTATCGATGGTAGATGTATTGAAAATTAAAGACGAGAAATTAAAAGAGAACGATGGTAAGTGTGTAACATCGAACATTATGTCAAGTACAAATTGAGTTACTTTGTAGAGTTTGTTAAAAAACTGACGTTGGAAAATGAGGAATTGAAAGAAGAATTCAACAATTTAAAAAAAGATAATCTGGTAGCCACAGATGAATTAAACGAAACAATAAACACTCTTCAAAATCAACTGAAAGACTTACAGGTAACAAAGAACATTTAAAAGTACAATTATTATTTGACAATAAATATTTTTTCAGGAAAATTTAAATGCCAAAAACGAAGAAATACAGCAACTTAAACTTCGTTTAAAAGAACCCAGTTTAAATTCGTCCTTATCCAGTCTTCCTAAAGATGATCCTGAACCATCACACATAGCAGCACTTCAAAGAGCTTTAAACGATAGGGAGCAACAACTGTTAGAAGTACAAGTTCAATTGAGAACAGCTACAAAAGAAATGGAAGATTCTACGACCATATTAAGTACAATGAAAAAACAAAAAGATTTAGAACACGAGCGAGTAAAAGCTTTAGAAGCAAACTGCTTAGAGTTGAAAAATCAGTTGAAAAGTGCCCATGAGCGGTGTCAAAAATTGCATGAACAATTGATTTTTGCTGAAGATACTATTAGAAGTAAAGATGAAGAAGTAAATAGGTTTAGATACAGAGGAAATCACAAAAATTGTATATATTTGTTTTAGTTTAATAATCTCCTGGAAGATCTTCGAAATGATGGTAAGGTAGAACTAGTAGCCGATCTAAAAACACAGGCAGATCTTAAAGCGGAGAATAGATCCAAAGATAAACAAATAATTTCTTTAGTTAAAGACATTAATAAATTACAAGAGGTTTGTGATACTTTAGAAAAAGAAAATATATGTTTAAGGTAATAATAGAATTGAATTTTTGCTCAGAATGATAATAATCTTTTATCTATACAGGGAAACCTTGGGTTTAACGGAAGAAGAAAAAGTTAACCTCGTAGGATACACATCAAAACAAAGAAAGCTTAGAAAAGAAAATGAATATCTAAAGCACAAGCTTACTATTGGGGAAGAAAATATTATACAGCTAAAAACAGAAGTACACAAACTGAACAAATCGACGTCTTCACTTGCTAACCAAATTATAAATCTTGGACATGAGCCTGTGCATGATTTTAAGACGAATTCTTTTTCGAAAGATAATAAATTATTAGCTGAAGAAAATGAAGCTCTAAGGAAAGGTTTACATGAGATAATGGCTAGTATAAATGAGAAGAAATCTAAATTGGAAATTAAATCGGAGACTTTTGAAAAACTTCTCAGAGCTTTAGATGTGAAACATATTAGTGGTTGGTACCATCCGGCTATGGGGCTCCAAGCTGAGTTACATAATTTGGAAGGAGTTAATTCTGAGCTTAGAGAACAGCTGAGAGAAGCTAGAATTGGAAATAAAATGGTTATCGTTGAAAAGGAAGATGAAGGAGATGGTGTTACATCGGATTCTGGAATACAAAGCGAGGAAGTGGTTTTAGATAACGTTGAAGAAAGAATTAAAGTATTGTTTGGAAAATATAAGAATCCTACTGTAAGACATCTTGAGTTGATGCAGCAGAAGATTCTTGATTGGATAAAGGTGATGGTTAGTTCAAGAAAGGAATTGGAAGATGGAATTGAGTGTCGTCAGAAGGAATTTAAGGTTTTGAAAGAAGAACATGAAGTTTTGTTGGAAAAAATAAAAATTTTAATAAGCGAAACTGATGAAGAAAAAGTAAAAAAAATAAACGATGTAATATTATCGAATATCAGCTTAAATAGAAAAGTTGTATATTTAGAAAACGAAAATAAAAGATTATCGGATAAAATTGAGCTTCTACAAACTGATTTTAATAACACAGAAAGGAATTATTTGAAGACTGTCAACGATGTACAGATCGATAATAGAAAACTGAGTGCTCGTTTGGAATTAATAAATTCAAAAAGTACTTCTGTAGATTTTGAAATCTATAAAAGTGTAGAGAAAAATTTAAACGAAATGACTGTTAAATATAGAGAATTAAATTCGGCTGTTCAAAAACAGGAAGAAAATAAAAATTTGGAGTTTAAACTGCTTTTAGAATCTCAAAAGTCTTTAGAATTGGATAAAGAAGAGTTAAAATTGAAGTTGATGAATTTGCTATCGAAGAAAGCTTTGATAAACGTCAACGAAAGTGACAATAAGGTTGAAAAATTGTCCCAAAAAGTAGCAGACTCTGAAGTTAAAGAAATTACAGAACGACAACGTGCTAATCATATTAATAATTTATATGAATTGGTGAAAGAACAGCTTAACAAGTCAGAAGAAAAATTTAAAGAATTTTCTAAATTCAACGAAGAACTATTAAAAAAAAATCTGAATCTTCAAGAACATTTAAAAAACGCGGAAGAAAAGATTTGTGATTTCATTGACAGAACAGTTTACGAACAAGTAAAACAAGATAACGCTCGTTTGATCAAAGAAAACGAAGATTTGGTGATAGAAAATACTAATCTACAAACGCGACAATTGCTGGAAAAACAAACCGAGATGTTTGAAAAAACTTGGAATACATCGAAAGAGCAAGAACTGCTTAACCTTAAACACCAAATCGTTGATTTGATTTCAGTTTCTGATGAAAAAGTTATAGTCGCTCAATTGAGCGGGGATGTTTTACAAAATAGGAAGTCCGTAGAGTTTTATAAAGTTAATGTTAGCGGGTTAAACGAAGAATTAAAAAAGATGAAGGATATTCATTTGAAAAATAAAATTAAATACGAGAGAGATCTAAATATGGCCGAAGAGAGAGAGCGTGCTCTGAGCAAACAAATTGGGTAAGAAAGATTTTATTTTATATATTCCCTTGTAAACCAAGGCTCCATAGGTAACCATAGGTTTCACCCCAGCTGTGTACAGCCAGTGTACGATCCCCATGAGCTTTCTATCGCCCGTTTGGAAGCCATTAGTGGTTTTTGTCATGAAGGTGGGAATTCCAGGTTAGTTCTGCATCCAGAATTATACCCAGATAGACCTCCTGGCTTAGATACAGCTGCATGTTGAAGAGGCTTGGCAATTTTAGTTTCTCAAGCTTCATTTTTCTAGTGAAGGTGATGAGCGCAGTTTTTCCAGGGTTCATCCCTCAATAGGCTGACAACAGACAACAACGTGTCTCTAATATGATGACCAGTTAGCTAAAAAAGGCTCTAACGAAACGTTCTCCTCGTATTTCCACATTGGGCTGTGCTACGCAGGCGAATGTTCCGAGTACCTGTTATGGCCTCTGGGGACATAAGCAGGCATCCACTGAAGAGGATTAATACTCAATTGAGTCCTTCATCGAGGGACTCGGCTTCATGGATGCATAAGTAGCAGGAATGGCACAATGGGCCCGCCAGTGCCGGAACCTTGGCTTGAGTTTGTCTTGTCCAAGGTTCGCCTAAATTAGTAAAGGCGCTAAAGGAGACTTCATAATAAAACTGATCCTGGAAGCTATAATATTGTTAGAATGTCATAAAAAAAAGATTTTATTTCACATTTTATCAAGAATATGATCAACTGTGAAAGGATCTTGAAAATTTTACAAAACGGACTTAAACTTCAAAACATTGTTGATTGTCTGGTTGTTGAATTTATTCATTAGTGTCAGATGTGGACCAGAATTTAAAAAAAACTTAATTGTTCTTGAAAACGATAGCTAGAGCGATACCGAAATGTTTAATTAAAGAATATAAAAAAGACTGTGGTCTAATTTGCCAAAATAATTTAACAAGAAGAATAATTAATATACCACATTCTCCTCCTCCTTTTTTTAGAAACATAAATCCTTCTTCTTCCTCTTTTATGAATATAAGAACCGTCTGGAAATATTTTCAATAGTTAATTGGATATAATTGTTTACAAAACCCTTGATGTAAATTAATTGTTCTAATTAATAGGGTTTTCCCAGAGTGGCGCCAGGAAGTCAACTTCGACAGTTTCTATTTATACTTCCTACATTGTCGACAGTGGCGTAACAAAAAAAAAGTTTGTATTAAAATTATTATAAAATTTATATCATATTTTTACAGACATCTGAAGAATGTAATAAACAATCAACGGTTGCAATGTTACGGCTACGTACCGATAATTTCCGAAGAATTGTACATACAAAAATTACTCAATATTAACCATGAAAAACATGAAAGTTTTATCGCTCTACAAAAAGCAAAAGAAACGGAAAAAGAATCAGATCTACTGAAAGAAGCGTTAAATATTGAGTTGAATTATTTGAAACAACAAAAAGAAATTGGAAGCGACAGTTATAAGGAAGAGTATAGAAAAATGGCAAACTGGATGCAAGAAAAGAAATCGTTTCAAATAAATGTAAGGAATACTTTTTGTTTTTGTGGATATTATTCCTTCCTTTTTAATATTTTAGGAACTTCGGTTAAAACGTCAACTCGAATTTAAAGTAAGCGAATTACAACATTATATAAATAGAGCACAATTACAAGATGAACAAATATCAAAATTAGATCAAGAGCTGTTACAATTATACAAAAACTCTGATGTAACTGACATTAATGTTAAGTCCCCCAAAGAACCAGAACCGAAAAAACCATTCCTCCCTGAACCCAAACCGCGTACTTTAAAACCAACTCGAGCAGTTTCAGTTCAGACCAGCGAGGAAGTCTCTCAAACACCAACAGTTGTTTTGGAAAATAATAATCTCGTAGTCAATTTAAGAACCGAATTATTCAAGCTTCAAGAAGTTCTTACGAACAAAGAAACGCAAATAGACCAGTTGAAGAGTAAAGTTACAGAACATGAAATGACCATTAGTATGTTTAGAAAACAGATCGGTGATAAACAAAGTCAAATATCTTTCTACGAAAGACATATCATGGAATTGCAAAATAAAAAAAGTGAGGTTACGAACAGTGGTGCTGGAGGGGATAATATTAATGTAGGAAACGAAAATAATGTGCAGAATCAAGAGAATTTAGCTATGGTGGTGAGTTGTTTCATATTTTTAACACAAAGTATTGAACAAGAAGCTTCCAATCATTTTCATTCATTCGATTGGGTTCTGTTTGAGCTGAATCTTCAATTCTAGAAGGTTTGTGTATTCTATGTAGGCCACTAGTTTGACTGGAGGGATTTTCATCAGTTGTTGTAATTATTTCCTCTACAAATTGCTTCCGTCTGAGTCCATGTAAGTTCTCGCAGAAGCAGTGTTTCATCATAGAGTTCACATTTCCTGCAAATAGGTTCACTAACTTTGCCTGTTTTGTGCAGATGCTTCCTCAGGGAGCGGGACGGTAACTGTCTTCAAATGTCTCTTACTCAGTTTCAATAGCCTGGAGGAGAGTTCCTTGTCTACCTCGTCTCTAGACTCGACGTGACTTAAATTCAACAACTTACATTAAATTTGTTTTAAGAATTCCATTAATAGTTTGCAAGAAGAAATAAAAACTAAAGAAGAACAAATAATGAAACTGCAAACTCTCTTAAAAATAGACAGAGATAAACATAGCTTAGCTGCAGCTTCGTTACAAGTAGAACTACAAAATATACAAAAATTGCTGGTAGAAGAAAAACAAAAAGTTAAAAGGTAAGAATGTACTTCATATTTTATATTTCAATTTTATTTATTGATATCGTAGCTTAGAGGAAAATTCGATTAAAAGTAAAACGAATAGAGCAGCTATAGAGCAATATGTTAATCAAGTTCATGCTCTCGAACAACACTCTTCGGAGTTACATACCAAATTATCAACTTTAGAAGTTCAATTACAATCCAGTCGACAAGAAGCGATCAGATGGAGAAGTATGGCTAACGACAGATTGACAGCTATGGAGGATTTAAGAAAGGAGTAAGTAACAATCGTTTGTTATTAGGTAATACTACTTTCCTAGAAGGCTTTACAAAACATTTGAGGAGACTAGGTACTGTGGGCATCAACCCTTTTTATTTAATTTTAATTGTAGGTAATATTACGGCATTTTTTTTGTAGTTTAGATAAACACCATCAAACAGAGCTGGCTATGTATAAAGCCGATACAGAAAAACTAAGAGATCTTGGAAATGACGAAATCAACAGCTTAAGACAGCTTATTATAAGGCAGAAGGGAGAATTGACAGGAAGATTGGATACTGATATCCAACGATTAATTAGAGAAAAAGATGACAAAATTCACGAATTGATTGCTAGGCTACGTCAAATAAAGGTAACGAAAATAAAAGAATAGGTACAGTTCCAGTTGTTGTAAATCGACATCTCAGTCTTTAAGATTCTTGTGTCTTTTCTCTACGTCCTGCTTAGAGAAATCCTTCCTTGAGCGCTCTAGTCCTAGGGGCCTATATTCCTCTTCTTCCATGCACAACCGACAGAGATGTCTCCCTATGTATGTCATCTGTATGCATGTGCTTCCTTATGGTCCTTATGGTATAATCCCTACTGTACTGTACTACCACATGCTGTAGTTCCAAATACTGGTTCAGGACCAGTGAATGCAGTATCAGGCACTAGCTTTGATAGGGTGTCGTTGTTTCATTGCCTATAATACCCTTGTGTCACCTTGTTGTGGATTGCCAGAGCTAACAGCTTTTGAATGAAGTCCCAGACCAGTTCAGATCTGCATTTCATTGTTATTTTCTATTATATTTCATTTTTTAGACATCAAAGAAAAACGAACAGGTGGATCTTGACATACCAAAACTTTCAGATTTAGAATCATCGAAGGATTTGCTGGTAAAGGAACACGATCTGCTAAAAAAACGATATGAACAATTGACGGTAAAAGAGAAAAGTGCGAGGAACGAAATCCGAGACTTGAAAAGTCAACTTTTAAAAAAGTAATTATTTTTTTTTGTTTTTTTGTCGATTTCAGTTTGAGCACTTTTTATTTATTTTCTATTTCCAAGACCGGTAAGCGCAAGAAGTGATAAATCCGAAAAGTCCATCAAAGATCAGCTTCAGAAAAAAATAACTTGTTTAGAAAACGAAATAATAGACCTGAAGCAAAATTTGAACGAACAAATTGCTGTAAACGAATCGCACAGGATTCAAACGAGTGAAGATTTCGATAAATGGAAGAAAATGAAACATTTCCAACAGAGTGCGGAAAAACTGAAGAATAAATTGAAGGAAAAGGATAACGAATTCGAAAAACTTCAACAAACCAGTGCAGGTTAGGTTATAATATTTATAGATTGTCCTTTTTCTTACTGACAATCTTCCCCTTTACATGCTGTAAAATAAAGTATTTACCTCTACCGCACTTCACTGTTAAAAACGGAAAACGACATTTTTCCACCATTTAAAGTATCCGCATTAACAGTTCTCTTTTTTCTTTCAAGGTTACAGGTTCTTAATAGAACGTTTAGAACGGGAAAAACGCAACTTGGAAAACCGAATAAAAACGTTGAAAACTTCAAATGCAAACATTCATAATAACTTTGAAATAGACGTTTTAAGATCGGAAAATATTAAATTACTGAAAGATGTAGATACTTTAAAAAGCAAATTGGAAATACAGCAGCACCATTCCGGAGCTTTAGGAGCCACAATGTTACAAGAAAAACTCGAAGGACAAGAAAGGAAGATCGCCATTTTGGAATTATCAGCAAAGGTAATATTTTTATACAGTAGAAAGTCTGTTTTATCATCTTTCGTACTCTACCGACTACGTACATCACTTCTAATTTGTTTATTGATTTTTTATACAATTACACGAGATCCATTCTTATTGGGACACACGGTATATAAGTTGAGGAAAATAAATTTAATCAAATTAAACAAAAAATAAGATGTTTTCATTCCAATCGCTTCTCTAATAACAGTTGTAAATACAAATTTGTGAGTTCAAAGGATTGTACAAGTTACAAGAACTATTTTTGGTGGTGGTCTTGTCTCGGTATTAAATCTAGCCACAATCCTCCTATTGGTGTTAAAATAATACCCTTGGTTTCCATTTTTAACGGTAATTTCGTCTTTGCGCTAAGTCCAAAGTTGAAATTTCTTAATGTTAAAGCTAGAGCAATTTTAGCTTGAATCATTGCAAATCGCATGCCTTAAAAATAAAAAGTAAGTTTTTACTAAATAAGTTTAGATGATTTTTTACCTATACAATTTCTTGGTCCATCTCCAAAAGGAATATAAGTAGAATCCCAAATTTTCGACTTGTTTTCTTCCGAAAATCTGTCTGGATCAAATAATTCGGGTTCGGGGAAATACTCTGGGTCTCGATGTAGTCCGTAGCATGGTATCAGTACTGAAAGACCTTTTTCGATTACTACGTTTGAGTTTGGCACTTGATATGTCTTGGTACATTTTCGTAAAAACACTGGAGCTGGCGGATATTTTCTCATGGTTTCTAAAAAAGCAAATGTTTTAACCCGAGATTTCACATCAAGGTGAAAACATAGGTGCAACATTGGTAAGTCAACACTGAGGAGATTGTATGCTACTTACCATATATGACTGTATCCAAATAATACATTTCCATGACAGAATCATACGTCAAGCATTCAAATTTTTCAAACACTCTGTCTATTTCATCTCTAGCTTTTTGTTGGATACGTTTATTTACAGCCATTTCGTATAAAGCGAAGCTAATGGTGGTTGATGTTGTTTCGAAGCCTGCCAAAAAGAATATGAAAGCTTGCGCTGCTGCTTCTTCTATTGTCAAAGCTGTACCGGGAGAATCCTGTATAAAAATAGATTTTATTTGAAAACTAATTAACATGTTCATAAATGAGTCAAGGCACAGTCGACAGAAGCAAACAAGACTTCAGATAATATGCGAACTAAAAGAAAGGTCATTGCAACCAGCCATTCAGGAACCAATGTTAACGATTGTACATTATTAATTCTAAATATGACCAAATGATTTTATCAATATACATGAATCAAGATAGAACGGCGCCTCCTTTCTGTCGGAGGCTAGGTGCAAAGGTAGTCAAAGACGGTACTTTCATGGTATCCCCCCGTATTTGGCACTGCCCCCTCTATCAATCTCATGCTTGGGATCAGCTACAAATTCCTATTAACCATCATCACAGATTCTCCAAGAACTTTTACCCCAACTTTGGAGACAATTGTTACCTTGCTTGGTTGACTCAACGCTTCTTCTTCAATTTGACCGTTTTTTCTTAACTGAATTAACAGCTGCAAAAAGTCTGGTCTGGTAATATCGTTTTTTTCTCTGTATTCTATAGTTTCTCTAACAACTTTGTTAAAAAATTCAGTAACCGCTCCAGAAAATACTCCTATTCCTAAAAAACCAGCCAAAGCTGGAAAACTTCTGATAATTATCTGCAAGAAACAAACTGGAGTTAAAAAAAGGTTTTGCAGACATCCTAAGTTGACCAATGATGCTTATCAACATACCATTTTCAATAAATCACCAATAGTTTGCGTGAAAGCTCTTTTTCCCATTAGCCTAAATTCCGCATTGGGATCAGTCATACAATGGCATTCTAAGCCGAACGCACACGATCCTATGACATCAGTAGTATATCTGGCTAATATTTCTTTGATTTCAACTTCTCTTTGGTCTCTTCCAATCTCTAATAGTTTATTAGTCATAGCATGACCGCATTCGACGATAGTACCGAACATATATTTCAGTTTACCTGGAGAATAGGCTGGTGTTAATTTTGAACGAAGATGTTTCCATTTCGGACCTACAATTATAATTATTTTAAAAATGACTTTATTGGACTGCATTAACCAGGGTGACTTTATTGGACAGGGATGGACATTATCTTTGATTGTGAAGCATTATCTCATTGGAGATATAAACTCCTAGAATTAGAACATCCAAGCGAGGATTTCTCTAATAAGGACCTAGTAAAAAGACTCTTGAGCCTTATAAGGGCTACTGGTCTCTTCACATAAGCGACACAACCAAGAGCACAAAAAGCCTAAAGGCTGAGGATAGGTTAAGTTATCAATCAATCAATTGGCTTGTATTTTGTTTACGAAGTTTTTGGAACAACCTGTAAACTAATTAATGAAAGATTTAAGAGTTCTACCTTTCTTTATAAATGAATATTTAAAATATATTTACCAGCAATGGAAAATAAATGTGCACTAAGGGGATCCTTTTTCTCGTTGTAATAAATACCTCTGTCGTAGAAATATTGAAAATCCTTGTTCAGGATATCTTTGATGAGTACTGGATCTAGCGGTAAGAAAGCTTTACGACTGAAGAAATATAAACCTACATATCTGCAAATAAATAAATAAATTCTTCGATTTAACAATCTTTCTGATATTTGTAATATTACCTATGTCCTTTCATTTTGTCATATATTTCTTTAATTTTATCTCCCATATTTTGTTTTCTAAATATTGTATCGAACATATCTCCAAAAGGAAACCAAGGTTCAAGCTGCGGCACTCCTCGATGTTTCCAATATTTGTATGAATTTTTGTAGTGCATATAAATTAATATAAACAGTCCAAAAAATACTATTATAGACAGGATTCCTGTTGTTATTTCCATTATGCACCAGTATTTACTTGAAAGTTTTCGGAGACCAAAAATAATTATTTAAAATACTAAATATTAAAAAAAAATGTTTTTGTAACACTTACAGCAAGTTTTATATGAAATCCTTTAAAAGCAGTGAAACTATCAACTCGGTTTCTTTAAATTGGGTAATTTTTTGGTTGCTTAAGATGATGACAATATCACTATCACAACAGTAACTGATGTACAACTGCGACTCGTTGTCTTGTCGAGACGACGACCTAGTTAAGTTGTGTAGGTCTTCTCTTTAAGCAATTTTAATACTATTAAATATTAAAATGAATTTCTCCCGTTATTCTTCACAGATGAGGAAGTAGGGTATGAATATTCATACATTGTTAAATAAGAAAGCATATCTTAGATACTTGTATTCTATCAATTTCGATAATTTACTCTTGATGATGAAAATTTAATTTGTGAAACCGATCGAGTGATAAAGCCAAATAAAGTTGTGTTTACGTCACCAAGGTATGCTACATTTCTATCGAGAAGTGTATATAATTAAAATTGTTAAAAAACCGCCTTTAAAGATAACCCAATCAATAAAAAAAGTTTGTAACAAAATAAGTGTTCCTTTTTGAGTCTCCTTATAAGTCCGTCCACTACAAGGTTCCATATTAGAGGAGACTCCTCCTCATTTTTGGGCTTAGACGTCCCTTAATGTAAAATTTTGTATTACTGTCAGAAAAACTGTCATGTTGCCTCGTCGTTTGTATCTTTTATACATCGATTTTTGAGGTTATAGTTAAGTGATATATAAAATCCGTTCACTAAGAAGCAACAACTACTTCTCTGGACATATGCCACTACGGACATTGAAATTACACTTCTGATTTAGGAAAAATGTGCTCCTAGAGAAATTGGAGTTGTTATAAAACTCGAGATTATATATCAAAAATGTTACCCCCACATGAAATAACAAATAAAATGGCGAATAAAAGAGTAATAAGTCTCCTGAAAGAAATAAATAATGTCCTTTTAAAAATATGAATGGAGAATCAATAGAAGTGATAAAATGTTTTTTTAAAATACCTTAAAATTAGCGTTGGTGAACTTCGATAACCAATAACGTATTTTCAGGGAAGTGCTGAAATGCGAACGGAGCTAGAGCGTTTGCAAATTGCGAATTCGAATTTGCAGAAAAGTAACTTGAGACTGGAGGCGGAAAACTTGGATTTCAAATTAGATCTGGAAAAATGTAATAAGGAAGTGCCTCACTTACATCAACAAATTCAACATCTCGAAAAGTAAGGAAATATCTAGTTAATTTACCCAAAGGAGGTATTATTTTTAGCTTGATATTTTTTAATAATTTAATCTGATATAGAGTTCTAAAATTTCACACAAATTCAAATAAATTTTTTTAATTTCGATAAATATTTATAGTATATACTTTTTAGTTATGTTGACCTTTTAAAAAGCGAAAATGCCAAACAACGTGTAGATAACGGAAACGACCCTCTACCAGTTACTCCAGACACTAAAAAACTGTCAGAATTAGAGAGAACAGTTTTCGTTTTAAAAAGAGTAGTGGAAAAATTACAGGCCGAAAACAAAAGATTAGTGAGTGGCAAGAGACCTCTACCAGAAAGATCAGTAAGTAAATCTATTATAAAAGAGAGAGTTTTAAAAAAATCAGTATTTTTTAGGCTTCAGCTGATAAATTGAAAAGAGATTTTCTACGTTTAAAAGAGCAGCATACCGAGTGCGCTAAAACTATCGAGCAGCTTCAAAAAGAATTAGAATCTACCAAGAATACGTTACGTACAGTTTCGGCGTCGATAAAAAATGACGATAGACATTTAGTGTCAGAAGAATTAGCTAAGGTAAAGGAACAACTCGAAGTTAAATCTGGATTGTTAGATAAGGTTAAAATATTGCTACACCGAGCTGCTGCTAAAGAAAAAATACTGATTCAAGAGGTAAGAATACTTATTTATATTATAAGGGATAAGTAAGTAACATTTACTACAGTATTCGCCAAGTAACTTGATGTCCCAGAAATTACCAACTAATAGAGACATAGTAATAGTGCCCTGCCTATTCGGCTGCTATTGGTGGTAAAATTTTGACAAACGCCAATTGCATCGAACCTTATCAGCGTCACACATTCATTGTTTCTGCTTTGTACAATAAAGTGTTTGTAAAAATGTCAGCCGTTAATGAAGAAAACCGTAAATGTACTGAAGGACAAACTCGTCAAGTGATATATAGAGTGTTTAATTATTTTAAGACATTAAGAAGTGAAAATTAAAACATCCCAGGCAACAAGGTAAGCCAGCTGGCTAGCAAGCCGTCACAAGCAAGTTATTTACTCAGAATTCAGGTATAAAGTAGATCCGTTTCTATTAAAATCAATATACCAATAATTATAACAAAGAATTAAATATTATTTATTAAGTTGTGTTAACAGAAAGCGTATCTTCAGAACTTGCACGGCACTGTTTACAGTTATCGGATGAGAGGCGTCAATAGCTTACTAGAAAGCATTTAGGATATCAAGTTAGTTGGCGAATACTCTGTAGTCGATAACGATTTTGCGCCCGAGCGATAGTGAGGGCTGGCAATAATGTATTAATGCTTTGAAAAGATGGTAAAGCATATTTTTGTTTTCCAGATTTCGGAATTGAAGAGCAACAAAGATGCAGTTATAAGTACCATTCCAGAGGAGTCTGAAGAATCTAGTAGTGCTTCTGAAACATAAATTTGTTTTTTTTTATACTTTTATATGTTTATACTTTTAATATAAATTTAAGAATAAACTTTTTAGATTTATTTTCCAAATTGTTTTATTTACAACTATATTTTTGATTGGCTTTGAAGTTTGAAAATATACAATTGACTTTTACTTTCGACCCAGGTTTAAATGTACCAACGTTGAAATTTATAGATTTCTGCTTAACTATCTCTCTTAATATATCATGACCTCTACAGATGGCACTACATTTAGCGAAGCCTATTTTTAATTAAAGCGGACAGTCTTTTGATTGTATTTTTGTTCTGTGGTTTCAGTCACAGTATAGAATTTGTTTTATTGGAAAGGATTTACTATTAACTGGTTAAAATAAATTGTTGGTAACTAGATTGAATAAATAACAGAAAACAGATTAAATTGTCTTAACTTTAATTTTTGTTTTATTTTTCAATTGACAATATTATTTCATGTTTTCGAATAAGTTCAAATTGAATTCTAATTTTACCTGTCAACTTTATGAATATTAATTTTTAGTTCATAATGAATTTTTAATACCCAGCTGTATGATAATGAGTTTATCAAGGTTATTTATTATTTGAAGTTTGTGCTCTCTCTGTTTTGTATTCGTTTATCAGTTTAGATAGCACATAAAGAGAAATTTAAGTTTTAGTAGGTACAACCATTTATATAACATACAGTAATTGTGAAAAATGTCGTGGAATAAAGGCTGTGTAAAGGTTTTAGGACAATTTAATTACGTAAATAGAGAAATTAAAGTTTTAAATGGTTTCATTAATAAACGGAGTCATTTTATTTATGCGCCTGACTCGAAAACTCACGTTAAAGGTAAGTGATGAAAACATAATACACAAACCACATTAGAGCTGATAAAAATATTGTTTACTTCCTGATTAGTATATTGGTAGATAATCGTAAGATTGAATGAATGTCAAAAATTTATTATCTATATAATTTACTATTACTATCATATCATCAATAAAATACAGGGTGTCTCAAAGATAATGTGACACATTTTAAACGCTTATTAATAGATTTCGCAGCAACTTATTTCACAACCACATATTCTGATTTATTATTTTATAGTTATTAGGAAAGAAAAATAGTAAGGGTGTTTAAAAAAAATTTAATCTGTCAAAGCTATTAGTTTTTAATATATTCAATCTATTCACGAACAATTGTGAATATACATGCATCAAAGAGTCATTCGCAGTTATTGAAAGTCAAATAATTCTAAACCAATAACTAGAAAGGGTCGAGAAATTGTTCCATTATAGAAAATTTTATGATAAATTTACTGAAAATGAGCACGGGTCTGTACAATAAATAGTTTTTAAGTTACAATCAAATATCTTGAACTTTGTTATACACTGTGTCCGTAAAGTATATGGAACAAATTCATTTTTAGCTAAACAGGCCATTTTAAGAAATAATCCTGAAACACGTCGATTTTTGATTTTAATTTACCGTATTTTAAAATAATATTCTAATATACAGGCTGAATTACTTTCGTCTAATGACGTCACCGTCATTTTTTTTAAATGGAACACCCCCATTTTGTCGGATTACTCTAGTTGAGCTGATTCCAAAAATGTATCACATGTTCATTCCAATTGGTACAGGATGGACAACAATACAATAGTTTTGTGTGTGCTCATAAAGTAACGCGTAACATTCTTTATTAGTTAAATTAACAATATTATCAAAAATACTTATTGTCTAGCGGACAGAATATGATGAAATACATGACTTTATAGATGTTCGAACTGCAGCCCTTGCTGTTTTTGACAGTAACCCAAACGGTGTACAAATTCTTGTTGAACCTTGTTTATTGTGTCTTGAGAAATATTATTTATTGCTGTCCGAATTCTCTCTTTTAATTCTTGAATATTTGCTGGTTTCGTTTGATACACAACATTCTTCAGATGGCCCCCACATAAAATAATTCAAAGGATTGAAATCTGGTGACCTCGCTAGCCATTCAATAGGTCCACGTCTACAGCATAATGTGGAGGTGCACCATCCTGTTGAAACCATTAACTGTCATCAAAACCTCCAGGATTACTTTATGAGCACACACAAAACTATTGTATTTTTGTCCACCCTCTACCGATTGGAATCAACATGTGATACATTTTTGAAATCAGCTTAGCTAGAGTAATCCGAAAATTTAGACAAAATGGGGGGGTTCCATTTAAAAAAAAAGACGGTAACGTCATTACTCGAAAGTAATTCACCCTGTATATTAGATTATTATTTTAAAATACGGTAAATTAAAATTTGTTTCAGGATTATTTCTTAAAATGGTCTGTTTAGCTAAAAATGAATTTGTTCCATACTTTACGGACACAGTGTATATGCACAATTATTGAATGTCAACTTTGAGACACTACATCTCGAAAAACAATTACTAGAAAGGACAAAATGTAGAAAATTTCATTACAAAGAAAAATAGGAATGTAGTATAAAAAAAAACCTTTAATACAATGCCAACCAAATTTATTTTTATTTACATTACATATACATTTTTAGTACTATTTAAATAAGAAGACTAGAAGAGAAAAGCTCCAAGTGGAGAAATGTTTCAGAAAAATATTCAAATACTCCTCATTTTTATTCCTATTTTAAAATGAGTTTATTATATTTTATCAGTATGTTTATTGACGTCTTATGTTTAAAATTTTTAACTTATTGGCAACTTAAATAATTGCACAATGTTTTTTAAACAACTGATAAGTTCATTGATGGTCGCTTGTTTTACACAATTTCTTCTAATCGGACTCCGGAAATTCAAAAAAATTTCATGCTTTGATTTATTATATTTTTGTATTTTTCAGGCGAAAAACAAAAAATGAACATGTTCCAATCCATAAATAATGCGCTAGATATAGCATTAAAGACTGACGAAACAACTTTAGTTTTTGGAGAAGATGTAGGTTTTGGAGGAGTATTCAGGTGCACAATAGGTTTGTAACACTTCGTATATCATACTAATAAAATATATCACTTTCGAATAACAATGTATTGATAAGATTTTGATCAAACGACAATCAATTAGCTATAAAACGAATTCGAATAATATAAGCTTGAGCTGACCAGACTAAATAAAATATTATATACCATTTAAGCGAAATATATACAAATATATGTCAAAGATAATAGTTTAATATAATCTTCTACCATTTAGTGGTGAAGGGTGTGTTGCAGTTACTCTTCTGTCACGAATTTGTTCCATTCTTTCCTATTTTGAGCTAAGTCCTTCGCTCCTTTCCAGCTTCTTCCTCTTTTATCCAGTAATCCAGCTATTACCTTTCTTGGTCTGCCCCTTTTTATTTTTTTCAATTTTTTGCTTTCCATATTCTCTTTACTGGTCTTCCTTTATCCAGACGTTGTAAATGTCCCCACCATTATAGTTGTCTTTCTTCTATATATTCTAAGGTTGATTGTATTCCTAGGTATTTTCTTAAATCTATGTTTTTCATTCTATCCTCTTTTGTTACACCTCTTAAGCAGGACGCGCACTGAATCCGGTCGACTCGGATCGACACGGCAGTGACCGTTCGACTCGACTCGAGTACGGCGGAGATTCCTACAGAAGATAAATATATATTATTATCCTCAGTATAGGAAATGTTAAGAATGCTATAATAGCAACCCCGTTTAACTTGAAAGTGTAGTTCAATACCTTTCGTGGCATATATCCAGGGGAGTAGTTGTTGCTTCTTAGTGAACGGACTGCTCTTTGAAAAGTAATTTTCAAATTTGTAATGACGATTATTTACAGGAAACTTTAATCAAGTAAATCGGTTACAGGTTTACAAGAAAAATATGGTAAACATCGAGTATTTAACACCCCTCTTAGTGAACAAGGTATAGCAGGTTTTGGTATAGGAGCTGCAGTTATGGGCTCAACAGCTATAGCGGAAATGCAGTTTGCAGATTACATTTTTCCAGCATTTGATCAGGTTTGTCCAAAATCCATAAACGATAAAATGAAATTAGTACCAAATTTGATATTTTTTCAGCTAGTAAATGAAGCTGCCAAATACAGATATAGATCAGGGGGAGTATTCGATTGTGGAAAACTCACTATCCGCGCTCCTTGTGGAGCTGTAGGACATGGAGCATTGTACCATTCTCAAAGCCCAGAAGCTTATTTTGCACATACTCCTGGATTAAAAGTAAGTGTCCCAAAAGCAGAAGAAAAGCTAGAGCTTTTGGTGGCTGACAAACGTTATATTTTTCTTTTTTTATCCAGGTAGTCGTTCCAAGAGGACCTATAACAGCCAAAGGGCTCCTTCTTAGTTGTATAAGAGATCCAGACCCTTGTATAGTATTTGAACCTAAAATTCTGTATAGAGCAGCTGTTGAAGAAGTACCGGTAGATGATTATCAATTACCAATAGGAAAAGCAGATATTATATTAGAAGGTAATATTAAGTATTATTATAATAAAATACACTGTCAGAATTTATGATGAATAGACTAAAGCTGAGTAAAACAAATAGTTTTCAAGTTAAAATTGCATTAATTTCTCATGTCAACAACTGATTATTTTAGGAAATGACGTTACTCTCATAGGATGGGGTACACAAGTCCATGTCCTTAGAGAAGTTGCTGAAATAGCTAAGGAAAAACTAAAAGTTTCTTGTGAAGTTATCGATCTGGTTTCTATTTTGCCGTGGGATATGGAAACTGTATTTAAGGTAAAACAATATTCACTATATAGTCTTTCGATTCATTTTTATAATCTTTTACAGTCTGTAAAGAAAACCAAACGAGTTCTAATATCCCACGAGGCACCTTTAACAGGAGGATTTGGAGCTGAAATCGCCGCAACTATTCAAGTAGGTTGAATCCTTTAAATATAGTCAAAGTCACGAATGTTTCTCGTTACGTCATACAGTATTCGCCAACTAACTTGATGTTCCAGAAATTACCAACAAAGAGAGACAGAGTAATAGTGCCCTGCCTACTCGTCTGCTATTGGTGGTAAAATTTTGACAAACGCCAATTGCATCGAACCTTATCAGGTGTTAAGATTTTCAATAGCATAGCGTCACACAGTTATTGTTTCTGCTTTGTACAATAAAGTGTTTGTAAACATGTCAGCCGTGGAACGAAATATACGAACAAATCTATTAACGTTAACCTATTTGCGTTAAACCAGATGGAGTTTGGGGTTATCAAATGTCATAGGTTGTCAAAAAATCAGCCCAGAAACAATTGCTGTAATTTGACACATTTGACATTTGATACCCTCAAACTCCAGCCGGCTCTACGCACTTAAAATGACGTGAACGTCTCTTGAAATGAAAGTATCCGAGAATTTTAAATCTCCCGCTTCTCATCCTAGAGAAAACGAACTTCCACTAGGGTTTCTAACCTCAAAAGTTGAAATTTAATGTGCTTATACTGACTGTAATGTTAGTTACTGTTATATTTAAAAATTAATAAATTAATGTTTTTTACAGGAAGAGTGTTTCTTACATCTTGAGGCACCTATTCAGAGAGTGACGGGTTATGACACGCCGTTCCCGCACGTTTTCGAACCGTTTTATTTGCCAGACAAATGGAAATGCTTTGACACAATTAAAAAACTGATAAATTATTGAAATAAATATTTTTAAACTAAAACTAATTTTTTTTTCACCAAAAATGTTTTATTCCCTCAAATTGGCATCACTGTTGTGGCCGGCGATCGATACACAAGAATTATACACAACTGGGCACAAGGTTTATGGAATACAACATAACAGGGAACTTTAAACTAAGTTTTCCAAGTTAGTATTGATTTAAAAAAAAAAGCTTCAAGGACTAAGATTTTTTAGACGCCAATTAATGATATTATTGAATAAAAAAAATTTGAGAGTGCCCTATTATCCAAATCAATTAATGAGTTCATAAAATTACTCGACATACTCACACATGCCCGAGGACTGAGGCAAGGGTGGGTGAAGGATGTCCACTGAAGACAGGTACATGCCACAAACGACATCTTCATATCCTAATAACACGAATACGTCCCCGTAACGTTTTTTGAACGTTTGCCTACGACTGAGAACCTGCGCTTGAACATTCTTGACAAGAACCAACTTGAAATGAACTGAACAGGCCAATTTGGTGTAGAGGAATTTAGTTCCGTGTCATAGCAACAGCGAGGTACAGCAATCGCTAAATATTCGTTTACTATTATATATAAAATTAGTGTTTTTATTCAAGTCTTTTTTATTAAACTAATTCCAATAGTTATTATTTTCTTTTTACTTTACCACACCCAAATATAGTTGAGTGACTGTCTATACTACCGATGTCTACGACTTGTTTAACTTCAGTTGAAGAATTTGTGAGATGCATTAAAATTGCAAAAGCATTACATTCACTATTACATCTTTATATAATAATTTGATTTTTGAAAGTAATCGGTGAATGTAACATAAGCGCAGGAATAAGCAATATTTTAAATACTTTTATTATTATTTATAATAAAATGTTTATTGCAAAGATCGGTAAAGGTAAACTTTGAGAACACGTTGTTCAATACAAGAAACGCCAAATATATCTTAGGGCAGGGTTTTTACCATAATTAGGATGTTGTATGCAAACTCTCGTCGATAAGATAAGTATAGTTTGGGCGCCAACTGATTTGTCTTGATCTGTGTCAAATAATGTATTGAAAGTCAACTTTGAAACTATATATCACAAAAAATAAAAATTAGAAAGAACCGAGAAATTGTGTGCTGAGTCGACTGAAACTCAGTACAAGTCTGTACGATAAATAGTTTTCAAATTACAATCAAATATCTTCAACTGTGCGACTATGCAAAGCTTTTCCTTGTTTCACTCTCTTGGGAGACATGACACAAAAAGTTCCAAGACATGAAAAATTCACTATTCGCAACAACAAAATCGCACAAGAAGACCGAAAGCAAAGTACTGTCTGATCTGCTGTCAACACTGAAATGAAAACGAAGAAGCTAAATAAAATAAAGCGCCCGATGCTCCGCCGCTGGCTCCAAGCCGCAGCCAGTAAGAGATCGGCATCGCATTCGAGGCGGTCCTACGTTGAATCACGTGGTGTCCCAAAGTTATTGTGGTCGGACTCTAACTACCAAAAGCTGATGATTAATCGGTAAAAAACATCAATTTTACCACCCATAGTGACTAAAATTTAGTATAATTACATATATTATATATAATACGTACAGAACAGTAATCCATTTACATTGACCGCACTGTATAATATTATTAACGAACGTATTTGAACAGATTAACAGTTGCAAAAGCGAATGCAAATTGAAATTACATACGAAAATCGAAACCTGCAAGTATTGTAAGTTCTAACGGCAGTTGATATCCTTGACAAGGACGCCTGTGCGGGCGGCTATTCCCCTCTTTCCTCTCTAGACCATTGAATAAGATTACGTTCTAAAGATAAACAGGACCGTCATGAGATAACGTTTAATTCAATTTCAATATTAGATATTATTAACAGTAGATTAAAACATTGTTGTAGATACTGAAACCCAGTGTGGTAAAGAACTTTTTCACAATATTTTGTTGACTCGGCCTTAATAATTTAGTAATAAAAGTTTATAAATCCCTCATTGAACAGAACATTGTTCGGTAGGAACCGCTGTAGCGCAGGGCTTAGCGTAAGGGCTTGTAATTAAGGGGTCCCGGGTTCGAGTCCCGGTGGTTTCGCATTTTCAATGTTCAAAATATCTAGCTTACACAATATTATACGTTTGTTTCTGACCTTGAGTTAGGTTTTTATTAAAAACATTTATAATTTGCTCTAGTAACGGTCCTGAATGTGATTTATTCTCGCAATTTTAAACGCACAATTCACTAAACAATTCACTAAACGATTTCTAATTTCAACAAGCTGATATTGGACTTTCATGATACAGCTTGACTCAAATATTGTTTTGATTGATTTGATGATGCACGATGATTGAATTACTTCGTTGACGAAGTGCAGGATCAATCTTATACGTTGAAAATCAATAAAACCCTTTTATATATTCTCAATATCATCTCGTGGAAGAGCGGACGTAAAATAATTTATTCTAATTTTATCCTTTGACTGAGCCTGGAAGAAAAAAAAAGGGATTGATTGTGTGTATTTAACGGTTTTCCAGGGGAATATTGAAAAAGGGCTGTTTAAATGAAATGAATTTTCATATCCTCGGGCTCGTTCTGGAAAGAGTCGGAAATGTCAATATATTAGATTTAACGACAGCTTAAATACTTTTCAATCCATTTTTCACTTATAATTGCACAAGTCGTTTGTATTTTATCGGGTAAATTTGGGTTGTTTAATGAGAAACTGTTTCCTAGCAATTTGACGAGAATAACTGTCAACTATTAAAAACACGACACCGAAGGTGGAGTGTTTTTAGGTTGACAGTTATTCGAGTCAAATTGCTAAAGGAAACAGTTTAGAATTTGAACAACACAAATTTACCCAATATCAATACAAACCTCGATTGTAATTCGGCAGGACAATTTAATGAATGAGAAATTTGGAAACATATCAATGCAAACTTTATTTATGAAACATTAAAAATAAACACATTTTTATTTTAATGTACAATTATTAAAAACGCAGTTATTGACATTCATACTAGGAACAGTGATACCGCTGAAGGTGCCACAGCTAATGGTTTCTGTAGTAGATGTTGAAGTTTTTTCATTTTACAAACGAATTGATTGAATAATGCTTGAATGATACTCTTTGTCAACTTGTAAGTATGGTTTTATTGATGATGAATTGCTGTGTCCTGTTATTTTTATTAGAGCTTGTTCTTCAATTCCGCTTTTACTTAATTCGCTAACTGCTGCCGCTCGATTTGAGTGATTTGTAATTTTGACACGTTTGACATCTAAACCAATGCATTATGCTGAGCGTTTAGTCCATTTGGAAATTTCATTAATTCTTATCGGCAAATTCTTGTACCAACCTTTAGAATTTTTCTTTTTCCAAAAGGGATTTGGTGTAAGAAATACTCTGTCCGAAGTTATAAAAGTGTTTCGTTTTTCCATTAACTTTTTGAATAAACGTATTGGGCAAATATCTTCGTCGAAAATATTAGGCGTGATCCATTTGCTGTCACATAATTTATTGTTGCCGCCTTGTCTCGTTTTCGAAAATAGAGGATTATACTCGATACGTCCAGTTTCTTTTCCATTATTTTCAATTTCAGATACGAAATAAGTGGTTTTGCAGTAAGCTGCTTCTCCTCCGCGCCAAGCTAGTTCAAACGCCAAAATGTGATATAATTTCTTTTGAAGTCCTTCCGGTTCATTTTCGTTATATAATCTGGCCATTGCAAATACTTCAGATTTATTAAGACCTGATGCACTACATTTTCTCTTTTCGGGTTGTGCTTGTAGGATTTTACGTTTAGCATTACGTGCAGCTCGTGATGAATTAAACTGAACATCGGTGAAAGAGTTGAATACAATATTAAATTCGTTATCATATTTACTTTGTAGCATTTTAGCGGTGGTGTTCCAAATTGTTTTAACTACCGCTTCTTTGTAGTCTTCTCCGTTACTTTTTCGCATATTAAATGCCCAATCTTGCAATATTACATTCAATTTCTCGATAGAAGTATATGGCTCAAATATGTATCTTTTTGCATCGCAAAACGTAGAAAATTGTCGCCAGATTGATGATCGCGTCGCAAGTGTATTAGTAGGCACACAGGTATTAACAATTTGACTAATTTCGGCGTTCGTAGACACACCGAATCGACTCATTGTTAGTTCTTGAAAATTCAATAAGTTGTTGACAAACATGCCAAACTATTTATTCTGGTAACCAACACCGCGATAATTGATGAACAAATGAATAAGTGAAAAAACCACTAGTGTATTTGTCGCTGTAAAAGTTAAAGCTAACTTTTGCCGCTGTCAAAGTGACAATTGCACTGTGGCATATATGCGATTTTTTATACGTGAATTAAATTGTCATTCCAATACACTTTATTTTTATCTCCTTTTGGTCGTAAGGTTGAAAGAAGAGAAAAAATACTTGTAAAATTCAAAAAATTGAGATATTTGACGTTTGTAAAGTTGAACTTTTCAAGTCTTGTTTACGAACCCTGTATACAGTAAAGCAGTGTTCGACATGTTTCCAATTAACTTGACCATCATACTAATTAACCCTAAAAGCATTTATTTTGGTATTGGGACTGTATAAATATAAACTTTTAATTTGAAAATAAATTAAGTACAGGTTATGTTTGCATACAATTTATTTACATTCAAGCCACGAAACATGATAACAATTTATGTTCCGTGCATAAGCTTACATTAATCCTGCCTTCTTGAAGGTTTTACTAAGCTTAAGGTTTAAATCAAGCTCAACCGTAAGCTTACTTTGTACAACAGCAATCTGACGCTGAACCTGTGTTCACACTTTAGCCTTCACTAAGCTACAATTGTACAAACGGGCCTTAGAGTCCTAGGTTAACAACCCAGGGCTCATGTTTGCTTCTGTCGACTGTACTTATTACTATTCTCATTCTGTAGTTGCTATAAAATGAATAAAATGAATGCTTAGACCAGTAGTGTTTAAATTTGTTCCACAACTGGTAGAGGATACCATAATATAATATTTGAAAAAATATTTATGAATAAAATTAACATAATAATTTTCTCTATGGTCCAGTTAAGCGTCCTTGAAGGACACGCAGTATAATTTTAAAAAAATCTAATAATAGCTGGAGTAATATCAATTACTTCGCAGTTAGCTATTTATTTTCTTAGGTACTTCTCCTATTCGATGAAGAAAGAAACACACATTTACATATCGAACGGATCTGTTTTGTAGTGTGAGAACGAAAAAGTTGCCAAGGTCTTTTCCTGTTGAATTTAAGGCGTGGCTACTATAATACAAACGTAAGATTCTTTTATCTGATATATACCTACCTACTGTAATTATTAGTTATGTTATTCAGATAATTGGAATATAATGGGAAATTAAATGTTGATTTCATGATTGGTCAAACGCCAAAAAGAACAGAAAAATCAGTTGATACATAAATTTGAATGAAACATATGTTTCCCACCGATTTCAATCCTATTAAAGTTATGTCTATTTCAGTTCTCGTATTAGCATAACCTCGCTTCTACGTGTCTCCAGTTATAATGTTGTATGGAAGCGACACAATTCCCGGATTAATAGGATTTCATCAACGCGCGTTTTCAATCCGAATATCCCAGTCAACTCTGGAAAATGGCGTCGAGAGAATTAGCTATTTGCATTGGCATTTATTGGTTTTACCAGTGTGAATACCGATGATATATCTCTGGATTGAAAATATTTAAAAAATAATGAAATATGTCTTTTTAACGCGAATTCAGAAATTTTACATTTTTTAACCGAGGGTATATTGTTATAACTGGGACAAAAAACAATTTTAACCAAAGAGTTTTAAGGGAAATTTTATGCTCTTCCTCGTGGTTTTTTCACATTTTCTCTAAACCACATAGTTTAGATGATATTGGCAAGAAAACAAAAAATTACGATTTTCTTTACCTCCCTTCCTCCCGTAAACATTCGTGTCATCAAATACACCCTCTACTATCCCTTAACAATCCCTCAAATAGAGTCCAGTACACTAGAGTTCATGGTCATTGTAATTGCAGCGATCATTAAAATATACATAAATATATGCACATTTTAACGTTTTTTTATTGTTATTATATCAGCTAATAGCCCTGCTTCCTAAGGTATATAAGACGATTAGCAATAAATTATATTATCTCATAAATATAGAACTTCCATTAAAAATTGAAAAAATGATCCGTGTTAATTAGTTATAAATGTAATGTTGATAGAGATAGGTTACTTGAATTTTTAAAATTGCTACAGTTTATTAACATGGAATAATAAAGAAAATCTTATTACCGGTTTTTGGCTTAAACATACAACCAAGAGGAAGTCGTGTTGTGAACTGGCGTCTCCTACCGAAGGATATGAAATTTCTAGCTGCTATAGCAAAAGTTGGACATGCTCAATTTCTGGTAGCAGGCAGTCAGAGAAATGAATATATTTCTATACGCAGGCAGTGGCGAATAACGGATCACTTGATTCACTGGTGCTAGATGCCCATTCGAAAGTAAAACGCAAATGGATACAGTTATGAGAATAACTGTGAGTGTGAGATAGTTAGAGAGTCACTATAAGATTTCAACGACAGTTTGAATTTCGCTAATGTTTGCTAATGGTATTTAGCTGTACTGCAGATGAGATGCAGCTAAATATTCTAAATACTGAGTCTTCACTGCTTTCATACGAACGAAATACGAAACTTTTGTGAATCTGAAATCTGTAACTCTCTTGTTAATGTGGTATATGCACCCAATACGTTGAATGCAAATGGACAAGCTCTCGAGAGAAAATTTCAATGGACACTTAGCTTTAAGAAGCCAGGTTGACAGTCGCTATATTTGCTGGTGCTACTTCCAGCAGATGGCAACCAGCCTTGTGTGACCCGCGCTTAAATCGAGACAAGTAAGAGTTGACGCTTACATCTTTTCATTTCCCTTTAATTACCTTTTTAAAAAAATATTTAAAGTTTAGAAGACCCTACTCCTTCATTATCCTGGATACCAGGTCACCAGGGTATCAAGAGCAATGAAAAAGCTGACGAACTTGCAAAAAGAAGGTCGGAAAATACGCAGGCTGAACAATTACAGATTATCGGTATACCGAAAACTATAGTAAGAGGTTCTGTAAAGACCTGGATTAGAGAACAACATAAAAATTTATGGGTAAACGTCCCAAGGTAAATGCATAGAAGAACCATGCCTGAAACGTACAGCGGAACTGCTAACACTGTGCAGAAATCAGCTGAGAATCATAACAGGTTTCATGACTGGTCATGCACCAGTAAAGGAACACCTGTACAAAATAAAACTATACAACAGAGACCTTACATGCAAAAGACAGTTATTACTTGGCCAACCGCTAGGAAACGCAGAGCTATATAGCAAACACCCAGCTAATAACTTGTACAAACTGGTGCAGGGGATTGGGTGCCATGAGAAAGCAAGAAGCAAAAATACAGTAAGTCATTAGGCTGCAGTGTTATCGAAGACTTGTCAGACGGGCTCGGGAAAAAAAAACCCCTTCATTATCAACTATGCAGTATATAATTCTGAAAATAGAACACCGAGGATGCTTTTTTTTGTTCGGATAACCTGGAGATGTATTTGAACAGGAAATGAATCGTCAACAATTTAATAAATGTATAATTGCATTACTTCATCTGACCCCATATATCTAATGTATAATTTACTATAACCTATACTTTCTGATAGTATTTCAAACTAATTGCTTCTTTGGTAACAAATGTGTTAAAATAATTTACATAATTTTACTATTTTCAGCTAACACATATGTGCAAAATTATGTAAGCTCATAAATGTCGAAATCGTCCAATTACAATAAAATACAATTTATTAAATTATTTCAAATTTATTCATAGCCCTGTTAAATATATTCGTTTATTATAACAACAAAATTGTAGAGTTCATATAATAGCCTTCTTGGTGTGCGTCATCGTTTGTGACGTATATCCGGGTTTTGAGCTATTTTGACATATAGCTAACCTTAAATTTGATAAATAAAATGATCAGGATCGTATTCAGCCAAATTCGAAAAGAATATGAAATTAATAATACTTGGGATATGAAAACACTGAAAAATATAACAAATTGTATATTCAATTTACATATTAAAATTATTTTACATTAGTAAATATAGTCCTATTGTTAGTGAATTTCATTGTTTTATTTGTTTAAATGTGGCCTCATGTATTTGATGTTCATTAAAATATGTACAGGTGGTGTATTGAAAATTTATGTATGTACGTATTTTTGGGTAACACTCAGGAGTGTTATCAAAAGCTCCTTCTATGTCCAAAAATGCACATACTGCCGTTTCTTGGTTGTCTAAAGTAGGTGGCGCAATCTATAAAATGTGACTTCTGGTTTTAAACAAACATTTAATATGAGCTCTGGAATATTTTGCATAGAAAACATTTTTCTACATGCCTTCACTAAACATTCTGTATATACGCGTCCTAATGGCATGCTCGTGTTTCTCTCGGATTGTGGGACCCTTCGACATTTTGACAGACTTACTCATTTTAGTGAATCACTGTGAATGCCATTTTTTGCCAAATTTGCTACAGTCGGCAAGGATATCCCCAATGCATCCGAAACGCGCTGAAACACAACAGATAAAAATTAAATATTTAAACAATCCTAATGAAATAGGATTAAGTTGATTTATATTAATTTCACTTATTGTTATAAATATAAAAAATACTTACTTGATTCACTGAAGTTAAAGGTATCAATGGTTGACCAGTTTATTTTTCTAACTGAAAATATTTGATAACTTTCAAAATAAGATGCTGCTCTTTTTCCGTGTATCTAGGCATATTTTTGTATTATTTAAATAAAGAAAATGCTAACAATAAGATTAGTATTTACTTTTCATTAATAATAATTGATCGTAAACAACAAAGTACAGACCTGACGAGAACAGTCAGTGGGAAAAAGACGTAAGACACATTGTCGATACGAAGGGAACGTTTGCATCGTATTTTGATCGATATAAATTCGCCCGATAGATAGGTCGCGCTTGCACGTAAATTAAACATCAACCAATCAAATTTGTCTGTCAAAGATTAGGGTTAACGTTTGTAATACGTTTAAACAGTTCATTATTGTGATATTTTGATTAAGATTAATCACAGACCTGCCTTTTTTTCTATTTCTTCCAACGTAAAGTGTTAGAAGGACATTAACAATCAATGACGCACACCGAAAAGGATATTATATGAACTCTATATGAACGCCTTCGAGTGAGAGAGCCCCGGTATGCCAAAAAATGGTTCAGGTCCGATAAATAGATACTCTGATCCTTTTTTTTAATAATAAATAACAACAGTCTTTAGTTAATTTAAACAAGGTCACTGTAAATGCGATATTTTCGCGTGTGGGTCTTCTAAATATTAATATTGACAGCTCCATTTCATCTCTTTAATATAAACGTATTTTTATTGTATGAAAAAATTATTTTCAAAAACTTAAAACATAAATAGAAACATTACGTAACGAAATAAGTCTTTAAATATCAAATCGTGAAGTAGTGTCAATGTTTATTAAAAATATAAATCAATCAAAAACAAAGTCGAGCGTAATAAAGCTTTATGGATCGGATTCGCTTCATTACACTTTTTATTAAAATTATACTATGTGGCACCCATTACTGACCTTCGTCAACAATTGATATCTACAGGATGTTGCCAGCAAAAGAGGAAATTGGTACAAATTTATATCACTAATTAAAGGAAGAAAAATTAGGCAGAGTCTTAGCAAATAAATGTCTATGTAGTACAGCTGGAGAATAAGGAAATAGAAAAATAAAGGTACTTTACTCTTGCATCAAATTCATATTTTTTGACAAACCTCGTATGCAATTTAAAAAAAATTGACATCAGACATTTGCGTTTTACTTTATGAGCCATGCAGAACTTTTTATGAAGAATAACTTTTTTTCGTAACATTACAAATAAACAAGTTTACCATATGTTGCCAACTTTTTCAGACATACTGTATATACAATATACATCGTCAGAATTTTAGCATACTACGCATGTGGCATATTCCCAAATTTTACCTAATAATAATATAGGGGATATCTACTACGCTAGTGGGCACATGAGGCTCTCAAAAGAGCATTAAATAGAAGAGGTGTCGACAGCACGACATCCAAATGGATGTCGGAACTACTCACCACTAGAGTAGCAGAGACGAGAACGAGCAAAGACATTGTCTCCATCTGCACAACCAGAGGATGCCCACAGGGAGGAGTAGCATCCCCATTAATGTGGAGTCTGACGGTTGACGAACTCCTGTGTGGTTTGACGGACCTCGGAATATCCTGCCAAGGATATGCCGATGATATTGTTATAACAGTCAGGGGAAAATTTGAAAACACCCTTTGTGACATCGTACAAAAGGGGCTGAACTAATAGCTGGTGTAGGCAAGTGGGACTCAGCATCAACCCCACCAAAACCATCTTGATAGCCTTCACTAAGAAAAGAAAACGTAACCTCAAAACCATTAAACTTGATAGGAACGACGTTGAATGGAGACAAGAAGTCAAGTATCTAGGTTTGACTCTAGACAGCACACTCCTGTGGAACAAACACGAGAAGGAGATTACATACAAAGCAAAAATGAATCTAATGGTGTGCAGGAATCTGGCAGGGAGAAACTGGGGTTGTAACCCAAAAATCCTGAGCTGTATGTACACTGCCATAGTAAGACCAATCATCACTTATAGAGCCATTGAGTGGAGTAGTAGAACTAGCCTCTTGACGACGAGAGAAAACCTCTCCAAAATTCAAAGACTAGCCTGTATATGTATAACAGGAGCAATGAGTACATGCCCAACGGCAGCAATGGAAGTGATTCTCAACCTCATTACATATGATGGTGGAGAGTGTTGCAGAAAGAACAAGATACAGACTAAGTAGAGAGGGAATCATTAAAAAAAAACCACCTCTTCACTTCTTAGAAATCGGAGAACCTGGGACATGCCACAAGATGGTATGATGAAAAAGTATAACTTTTCAAAGAAATTCGTTACGGAATTAAGCAACAAGAAGGAATGGGATCCAAATACCATTACCAGACTTGGAAAGAATGCCATTCAATGGTACACAGACGGCTCAAAAGCAATAGAAGGAACTGGGATAGGAGTGTACGGGCCAGGAACGAACACTCTGATAGCTTGGGAAAAACCCCAAGTATCTTTCAAGCGGAAATTCACGCAATAAGAAAGTGTGCAAAGTTCAATATTGACAAAGGATATAGAAGGCAAAGGATTATCATAATGTCTGACAGTCAAGCAGCCATTAAAGCGCTGAGTTCTTGTGTAATCAGTTCCAAAATGGTGTGGGAATGCCTAGGCAAACTTAATGAACTAGGCGAGAACAATATAGTCACCTTACTGTGGATTCCAGGACACACTGGAATAGAAGGAAACGAAATAGCAGATGAACTAGCGAAGAGGGGGACTGAAATACCCTTTTGGGGGCTGGAACCCTTTTGCGGAATCAGCTCCAATGTAATATTGGAAGAAATAGGTAAAGCCGAAGAAAAGAGAAGATCTGACAATTGGAAAGATCTAGTACGGCATAGACAATCAAAGATTCTTCTGGGTGACTACAACCTGTTGAGATCAAATGAATGCATAAGTCAAAGCAAAACTGCACTAAGAGTTTTAACAGGAATCCTAACGGGACATTGTCGCCTGAATGGGCACATTAAAAGGCTCAAAATAGTGGAGGAAAAAGATTGTAGATTTGGTGGAATGGAAGAAGAAACATCCATCCACATACTTGCGAACTGCACAGTAATTCAAAATCCTGGGAGACTACTGGATAGAAGAGGGACAGTTACCTAATTTGAGGCCTGCAGATATCCTAAAAAACCTCCGGGAAATAGGACTAAAGGAGCTCTGAGACGTTCCTCACGACCTAAGTAGAAGTGAGGGGGCACAATAGATCTTTTAGGTCTCAGTGAATGTTACCCCAAAATACATACGCTTGTGGGCAATGAAGAGATGGATTTAGGAAAGTAGGATAGACCTTTTCTTTGGAAGAGGTTGGTTATTATAGCCTTTGATTTGTTTTTAATGGTTTATGATACATAAATATTAAAAAATAAAATACAGCACACCACTGGTCGTAATGTTCAGTTGTGCAATAGTTAATTGCTGTTTGAAAGAATAATAAAGTTATGCATATATATATAATACATATTTACTTCGAGAGAAAAAAAAAACTGGACTAATAAGTGAATATGTTGGTGGGCGATGTTGTGTATTATTTATTGCTGTATAAACTAATAATGGGTTGTTTAAAATTGTTACAAATCTTTAAAAATCACAATGTAAGTATTCTACAACGAGTTACTTTCTAATTTATTAATTAAAAGTATGAAGATAAAGGTTAAACAAATAGTATAACCAACGATCATTTTCATGACTAATTTGCCATTTTATATTACTGTTTTATAAACAAAGTATTGACATTTTTCAAACTTATATTTTGTTCATTAATGAAAAATTATCTTTAATAATTTCTTTCAAAGGTAAATAATTCTTTGCAGTATCCTGTTTGCTTTCACGAGGATCAAATTTTCTTGCGATGATCTATTTTCGGCGATGAATTAAAATTATAAATAAAGGAGATTAATTTCTGGGAGATGGGACTTTTTTATTGGAAATCTTAGATAATACTATCACACATATTTTTAGTAGCAATATACCATTTTTGTAGTGATGGAGACAGAGAGACTGAGATAAGGGAAAGAATCGTTGAAGCAAACAAAGCATTTCAGGAAAAAAAAATTATTAAATAATAAAATAATTAGCAAGCGCACGAAGGTAAGAATGTTTAATGATGATGTATGGGGCAGAAACATTAACTATGAATAAAAAACAACAAGAGGATATGAGAATACAGGAAAGAAAAATACTAAGAACAATATTAGGACAAAAAAAAATAGAAGAATATAAAAGAAGAGCAAACATGGAACTACTACTAATTTAGTCAGGTGAATCTTAGCCAAGACAAACTCAACTCAACTCAATACTTAAAACAATTCACTATTCTTACTCAACCAAGAAAATATATTATATTAAATATTTCTTTGAAACAAAATTCACACCCGACACTGAATGTAACTACTGGATTATAAGCCGAACCACAACACAACCCCCCCGAAAACCCTCAAGACCGTAGAATTTTTTCTGAGAAAGTAGTCAAAGGGAGTATACTTCGGTTATTTCGTTATATTACGATAAATACTGTAGTTGATGATTGGTTGTTTCGAAGTCTTGACTGCACGTGCAACTACTTCAACTCTTCACAATTTTCTTAAATATAGTAGCATATAAAAAGTGGTTTTGATTAATTTTTCTTTTTTCAGTAATTTCAAGCGACTTATTTTAACGTTTACTAATAAATTTACATTATGTATTTTTTAAAAAATATTTCCAAACTAGCTTTCTTATAACATCACGAACTAACAGTTTACTGAAGTAAGGGAAAGATTTGTGTAGCGAGTCTAACAATTTTAGAAAATATATCTGATAACATTGCTTTATTTTATGGTCATTACACTGACAATAGTTAGACTATAAGAGAGCAATAATGTACTCAATGGTAGAATAGTAAATGAAGGAGGGAAGGACCCAGGATAGATTGGTTGCAGGAGGTAGTGGGTGGTCAAGACAACGGGAATTAAACACTGGGATGACAAAACTCAGGACAGGAAGCAATGGATACAAATAGTAGAGAAAATATAAAAAAGTAAATATGGTCTGATCCACCATTCCAAAAGGATCTAGAAAGCTCGTAAGAGCTCCTACGGGAGTGTTAAGCCACTATATTATATAATATACCATTTTCAACTTGTTGATTAGACTAAAATTAATTATGGTTGGGTTTGGGAAGGCATTAAGAAATTTATGCTGCTTTTGCGACAGGCATCACGCTCATTAATGAGAAAAACTTTGCAAAGGTATAATCTTCGATCATTAAACAGACTAAATACACGAACTAAGCAAAAACGTTGATTTAGTACTCGTAAGGAAACTGTAAATAAAAATCAACGCCATTCACAACTTTTGACCGTAAATTAGACCTTTAGGATTGTCCTTTACTTACTTAACAGTGTTTTACCAGTATATAAAAAAAGCTCAAAATGTAGATACAGTAGAAACGGTGGAACTTTACCATCACGTGACTGTTAGGTTAGCAACAATATTCATATGAATCAAATCAAAACTTCTGTTAACTCAATAGAAATAATCGTTATGACTAATATTCCAAAGGTCGGGCTTTTACGAATTGGTAATTAAACAAGAAATTTAAATTTTTAAATTGTATTTATTCTATTTTTATGGTTAACATCGATATATTAATTAAAACAATCGATATACAGGGTGAAGAAGTTACAAAGTCCAAAATTAATATAGTAGTAAAATTGTAATATTGTGTTGTTATGTTTTTTTTTATTCTTTCACGCATAGGTGTGCTTGAAATAAGTAAAATGGGGTAGTAATAAAAATCATACTTAAAATTGCGTTCTAATAAATATACTACAGACAAAATTTTATTGATTTGGGTATTTGTTGTGTTGTATTTAATGGGAGCAAGTGTTATATAAGTTACCGAGAATATAATTGCGCGTGATAATATTTTATTTCCAATAATTTAGTTATTACGGCGAAGTGAGCGTGAAATAATATAAATGACAGAATCAATATTGTATAGTTAAACAAAATGACAATGCTGGTAAATGGAATTGATTTATTTAAGTGTTATTACTAAATATTAATAATGTTGATTCAACTCTCGAAAAACAGGTTCAATATTATAATCACATAAATATAAAGTGATTTTAACCGAAATACACTCGAGGAAAATACAAGGGATAGCATAAATCCTTTTTATTCTAAACTGTATTAGATCATGGAGGAGTTGGATTGTTAAGTGGACAAAAAACTATAAATATTGAACAGAAATTTTATGAGAATAATCTCATAAATGTATAAGTAGTGAAAATATTCGAAAATCCACTTTCTGAAACTAAAAGGTACTCATAACTCTACTGGTTGGAAAGTTAGAACGTTCTAATTACCACCAATCGCTTCAGATGAAAATTTTACATACCTATATGTTGAATTAATGGATTTAATGGGACAACATTAAAATCGCGAAATATTTCCATTCCGTTTTTTGGGATAGTGATGAGCAAAATTGGTGTTGGTCTTGCGAAAAAGCAAGACCAAGACCGAGACCAAAACCATTCTTCTACTCGCAAGACCAGTATGAACAAGAACAAGACTAATACCAAGACCGACTATGCAAGACCAAGACTAAATACGCAACAGCAAATCTAGGATAAAGCTGAGACATTCGATTTGACGTCTTGGGGAAGGGAAATAAAGGATGAAAGCTTGAAAAAATTTGAAAGCTTGTATGAAGAGTATCGACAGCGAGAACCTGTAGAAGAACCAATGGATACAAGGGAAGAGGATCATGATGATGAAGATGCCATAGACTTCAACAAATTGTATTCACCTCTATCCTCTTCGATGGGTTCTCAATCATCGAAGAAAGTACTTGAGCAGTACTTGAAAGAACCAAGAGCTGCGAGTAATGAAGACCCACTGCACTGGTGGAAACGTCAAGAGCTGCAATTTCCAATTTTGGCGAAAATGGCTCGCGACTTTTTGTCGATTTCAGCTGAAGGGCTATTCTCCAAAGCATCACTTGTGATTCGGAAACATCGCAATCGGTTAAACAACGAGTCAGCTCGATGGTTGCTATGTATTAATTCATGGGCATCCATAAGAAATTAATAAAAATAACAATAATGAGCTAATAATATTAGCACACAAATATCTTAATGAACTTTTTTTAATTCAAAGATGTTCGAGTCTTGGTCTTGGTCTTGCTTTGCTCATCACTATTTTGGGACAGTCAGTTTTTCGACAAAATTATTCTTTCCAATTTCTATTAAGCGATTTTTAGCGAATTACGATAACAAGCGGTTATTCATTCGCTAAAATGAAGATATTGGTTGTAAATGCCATCACCCACCGAAATCTTGATAAAATCAAAAGGGAATTCTTAATTAACGACGACTGTACTCAAATTAATTACCTACCTCTTGTACAAGGTAACTGAAGTTATTACCGTGGTCACTGATTTGACATTTCAGTAGTAAATCTTATTTCTTTGATATAATTCATCGCATTTCCATGGACCAGTGAAGCTACAACTATTCGAACGCCCCTTGTAATAGCATTAACTATAACTAACAATTATTTCCATTATAGCATGGGTATAGTACATTTTGCATTAAATTTGGTGGAGTTACTGTTGTCAAGCGTAGCGCCATGGTTAATTTATCGAGAAGGGCAAGGAAAATGATTGAGGAAGCTATACAGATGGGTAAGGGTGAATGGAATGGTCATTCACCCTTCCCCTTCTTTGTCCACTTCTGTATAGCTTTTTCATTCACTTTCCCTGCCCTCCTTGACAAATTAACTTTAGGCAACGTCGGTGAAGAGAGCTACAATTAGACGCTCCTGACTAATAGTGGCCAGCATAGAACAACAAGCAATTTGTACATTCATTTTGTACTTTTACCATGTAATAATATCTTTACTTTGAAAATGCAAATATAGTTTTATTGAACGAAAGGTTCTAATTATTGACAACAATAAATTTGAATAAATTACTTCAGTGATAGCACATCTGGTGGGGTCTAAGAAATATTAAACTATATTTTTGATATCATAGATAAGTACAAGTATATATGATAAATAGTGTTCAAGTTACAATCAAATTTCTTCAACTATGGCATATGCCGAAAGCAGAAATATTAAAGGTCAACTTTAAGACTCTATACCTTCAAAAATAATGAATGGAAAGGTCCAAAAAATTATATTAGTGTAGCAAATTTTATGCTGAATTGACTGAAACTAAGTACAGGTCTGTATGAAAAATAGTTTTCAAGTTATAATCAAATATCTTCTACTGTGTCATATGCCGTAGAAAAAAATATTGAATGTAAACTTTAAGACTCTATATCTCTAAAAATAATAAATAAAAGAGGTCAAGAAATTGTCTTATAGTAGAAAATTTAATGACCGATCTATTAAAATTAGATGTAAGTCGGTACAACAAATAGTGTTCAAGTTACAATCAAATTTCTTCAACACTGTCATATGTAAAAATATTGTGTGTCAACTTTGAGTCTCTATACCTGGAAAGATAATATTATTTAGATTGCACCTAAACATTTTCTTATGGTAGACAATGAATTTTGAAGAGCAGTTTATTACATATACATAAGAACAGGCTAGTGGTGATTGTCGTCGTCCTAATGTTAGCGACGGTGGAAAATGTCAAGGCCTACTGCGAATGCAGCCCGGTCTAAGCTCCGGTTCGAACGAGTGAAAGTTACCAACAAACAACAGGCCTCGAATTGGTTTCTGCGTCAAGGGTGCCTTGCCTCGAGCTGCATATAATCTGTACCTTTCATACGAATAGATTAAACGGTATAAAAATAAAAAATACTCAGTACCCTTTTACAATTATTCTTTATTGTATAAGACGCTGGAGAGGAGGATTTGTACATTTTATCGCAAAGGAAGATTAAAATTTGTCAAGTTCCTTGAAAACAACACGGCTTTACAGGAGGCTGTCAAGATTTTTCACCTTGTAGATGCTTATCCTGAGTACCTAATTTCAACAAGTCAATTCTTCCTGACAAAATCCTCCACGAAATATTCTTAGAATTCCTCGTAAAGTTAACTTTGAATCAAGCCTCTTCACTTCCAAAAAATGCAGGCGCCTCCCAACATATTCTGCTGGTCTACCTACAGATCCAGGGCTTGTGTGATATACCAAAAGATCCTCTTGGAAGAAGATTGAAATGTTCATCAAATTGTCTCGACGTAGAAAAATTAGAATTTGAATTAAATTTAGTATCTTTTAAAAAAAATCTGGTCAAAGATTTTCCAGGTGTAAACTTTGAGACTCTATAAATCGGATAATAATATTTAGAAATGGACGAAAAATTGTAATATGGTAGAAAATTGTATGCTCAATCGACTGAAACTAAGTACCGGTCTATACTATAAATAATTATCGAGCTACAAACAAATTTCTTCAACTGTGGCATATGCCGAATGCAGAAATATTGAAAGTCAACTTTGAGACTCTATATCTCAAAAAAAAATAAACAGAAAGTGCCAAGAAATTATATTGATATAGAAAATTTTATGCTGAATCCACTGAAACTAAGTACAGGTCTGTATGATCAATAATTTTCAAGTTATAATCAAATATCTTCAACTGTGTCATATGCCGTAGGCAAAAACATTGAATGTCAACTTTGAGACTCTATATCTCGAAAAATAATATTTAGAAAGGGACGAAAAATTATAATGATATAGAAAATTTTATGCTGAATCCACTGAAACTAAGTACAGGTCTGTATGATCAATAATTTTCAAGTTATAATCAAATATCTTCAACTGTGTCATATGCCGCAGGCAAAAACATTGAATGTCAACTCTACATCTCAAAATATAATGTATACAAGTGACGTAAGATCTGGTCAAAGATCGTTTCTTTTAATTTTCCAGGTGTTTATGATGTATTGCGAAAGAACAGTGGATTTCTTCTTTAAATAAAACAACTAAATTCCAACGCAGTTTATGATTTAAAAAAACTGCTTCAAAATACAGACTTTAATTTCCTATCCATTATTTAAGATGCTTTTACTCAATATTCGTGGAGTTTATATAATTTTCAAGTGTACAAATTGAGCAAAAACAAATAGAAGACAAGTATGTATAGGTATTCAGGTAGGTAAACGAAATTAGGCCTTTGTAATTGCAAAATGTCAGTAGTAAATAATTCTCCAGCGAATTAGATTATTTCAAGGATCCAATCATCTATACAGACGGTTATGAAGCCATTAACCTACTTTAATTTACACCGGAGATTATTTTGTAACAAAAGCATTTTACATGAAATAACGATTCTTGCGCGGGTAAAATAATTATTAAATATCCGGATATAAATAAAGCAGCTTGAAGTAATATTATTATTTTTAATGCTTCTATTATATCCTAGCTTTTCTAAAAACAAATCTTTTGGCATTTATTTACCTTCATTCATTCGAATTTAAACTCGTATTCTTCAATTGTATTCGGCCACTAATTTAAATCTTACATTATTAATTTTTCGTGTAAAATCGTAAAGAAACATCCTATATAAAAACACACTATTCAATTCATAGACGTTTTGTTTGCCTTTTTGTTATTTTTACTTTCCAAACAACCTTGAGTCCTTCTGTCTTGGAATAATGATGAAGAAATAAAACTTGTTAATTTATTTTTTTTGAAATTCCATCGGACTGGTTGAAATGACACCCGGATCTCAAAAATATAAATTCAGTTGGTATTAACCGAGTGATTTTTTCCAGTTGTTTATAGTTTGCAGCTGCAGCTCAATGTTTTGTGGTTAATTTTATCACATAAAACATCAAGTAACAAACATCTTTATCTACAGAATGTCCCATGAGTTTGAACAAAAGATAATACATTTTTTATTTAGGCTCATTGGAAAATCAACAGATTATAAATACCGTAACTACTCTGCTCTTTTGAAGGCAGTAGCGGACTAGCTCAATTTGTTTTTTTTTTACTTCTAAATGCCACACCTAATTTCTTCAAACATTTTGAAAGAAAAAGCGTCGTCGTGTGACATATCGATTGTATCTTCATCAAACCCTACTTATTCACAACAAATTTTCTACTTATCATTTTGAAACACCCTGTAAGTTTATATTTATCTGTATGCTGTGCTTCTTAAAGATTTTTCAATTATTAATAATAATTATTTTGTAACGCCACTGAAGAATAATGCACACCAATCGCATCGCGTTAAAATTGTTGTTAATGACATTTAAAAAAAAAATTAAGTAATGCTAAATGTACGTAACAATAATCGGGTTATCCGTAATCTAAGAGTAAGAGTGAGAGAGCGTGAAAAAGAAGATTTGAAAGTAATACTAATAATAATATCGTAAAGATGATCCGAGGACGAAATAGCCATGTCTCTTTACTCGTAGAGTTAATTGCTTAGAAGAAGATTTTAAATAATATAGTTTATACACGATTTATAGGTAATGGAACTAAAAAGTAAAAAATAATTCTTAATTTAAGAGAAAATTAAGGTCATTATGGTAAAAGTAAAAGAAATTATAACAATTGATATCGAGCACCCCTCGCTATTACAGTTTTTTTATTGATTTATTGGTTCAGTACCACCAGTCAGAGGCTTAGAGTTCTCGGTACCGCAGCCTCTAGGTTTTTTGTCCTCTTATTTGTACCGTTTATGTGAAGTGACCAGTAGCCCCTATCAAACTCAACAGTCTTTTGACTAGGTCCTTCTTGGAGAAATCCTCACTTGGATTTTCTAGTCCTAGTAGTCTATTTCTCCAGTGAGATAATGCTTTACAATCGAAGATTGCTGTTTGCTCCTCTTCCATGCACAACCGACAGATAGGTTCCTCCCTATATATGCCGATTGTATGATTGTGCTTTCTTAGGGTACAGTGACCGGTGAGTAAACCCGTCACTATCATCATCTGGCCCCTGCTAAGGTTTAGCAATTTGTTAGTCAGCGTCTCCAAGGGTTTTTTGACCAAGAGTTTGTTGTTTTCCTGTTTTGGCACGTGTCTCCAGTACGACTGATATTTAGTTTACAACCACGTGCAGCAGTTCTATATATGCCAAATACTGGTTCAGGATCAGTGAATGCAGTCTCAGGCCCTAGCTTTACTAGGATGTCTGCCTTTTCATTTCCTACAATGCCCTTGTGCCCCGGGACCCACTTAAGAGTAAATCTATTATGGTTTTATATTATGGTAATAGTTTTTGTAGACAGTCCCAGAACAGTCTAGATCTGATCTGAGGACATGCTAAAGATTTTAGTGCTACCTAACTATTAGAGAGTATAAGGATATTTTGCCCTCTATACCCCCTTTCGATATTCAATTGTAAACACTTGTCGATAGAGTAGATTTCTGCCTGGAATACAGATGCAAGAATACCCAACGATGCGTGGTTATTGCACCTGGGTCTAGCACCATGGTCTCCAATGTCAGTCTTTGATCCGTCTGTGTACCACAACATGCATGCATGCTTCCAACCCATCCCAGTTTATCTGGACATGGTATGGTTGGTTGAAGTTAATTGTGGCCAACATGTTGTCACTTCTCGCTTCCGCCTTAACGTCCAGTGCAAGAGGCGGAAGATTGAGAAGTATCTGATTTTTCTACCCAAAATATGTAACAATGTGATATTTTTTAATCGAAATAAAAAATTTTTATAATATGACAAGAATTTAGCACAGCAGAACGTCTGTATCTGTATCTGTATCTAGTATCATAATAAAAACAATGATTTATCTTCGAAGAACAAGATTCAGATTTCACTCCAACGTCGGTTACAATGTGACGTAGTTTGGAATTCTTCAGCTTTTAAAAACTTTTCAGATTTACGTGAATTGTAAACAACTACCTATGTAGGTACTTTTGAAACAAACAAAACCGACTTTCAGTAATTTATCGGTGATAAAGCAAGGTTAACTGATGTCTGTCTTGTTCTTCCGCAGACTTTTTAGTTTCGATTTGTGTGCAAGGCTGGCACACAAAAAAAAAGTAATTCTACACGTGCGTAAGTGGTTAAATTTATTTTGCGGTCCGATGCTGTAGATTAGCAACAATAATTTACAATTGACAACAATCTAATTATTGCTCAGTTTATTTTATATAAAAGATACAACATTTTATTTTGAGTAGTTTCAATTTAAATTAAATTAATAAATGTGGAGCTTAGGCTGAAAGACAACAAGCCGCTTACGGTACAGGTGCACAATAATAATATTAATTATCTTATCTAAATAGTTTTTTGTTTTCAAGTTGATAAGTTTTTTAGGTTAAGGCAAGTTGTTGTTTTCTTTTATATTTTCAAAAAGTTTACGTCAGTTTTATGGTTTAAAATTTAGAATTTATTTTTTAATAATGCCTAGACGTAGGGCTATTGGTATGATTGAGGCAGGTCGTCTTCAGAGAGAAGCTGCAGACGTTTTCCAAGTCAGGAAAAAAGTCTTCTTCGTAGATATACAGCAGCTGAACGCGTACAAGATGTTTATCTGACTGTGTATACCAGTAGTGTTTCTTTGAGAAGAGCAATCTCGTCTCGTTCATAAAGAAGAGAAATTAATAAAATCTCGTTTCGATGTTTTTCGAGATTCTCAAAATTTAGAGTAGACAAAAGATCTCGAATTTCGTGAAACACTATATACCCGTAGAGACTATTTAACACATCTGGTTGTTCACTTTTAGAAACATGAAAATTGTATCCATTTTCCTATTTCCTATTTTAATTTTGCGACTTTTCTTTTTATATGCCCTAGATACATTATAATGAGGAGATCTAAAGATAGAAACGTCCTTGATATTTTTTTTACCGTTTGTGAGATATTTTACTTTTCGTGATAAAATTGATTTGGAGTGCTAGAAAGTTGTTTACCATAAATGTTGTGGCTCGATGTAAATAATAATTTAATTTATTTATAAAAATACAGAGGGTGCAATTTGAACCAGAGCACTCCAACTATTGTCTAGTAAGTAGTACAGGATAGATCAGAAATTCGTAACAAAAACTTAATAATGGTAGGTACTTTTTATAAAATTTGTATCTTACTTCCTTTGACAAGTCTGTCAAGTTAGAAATATTTTTTATTTACGAGGTTATATTGAAAAATTCACTATACATAGAACCAAACAAAATTTCAATGTCAAAATATTTTATTACCCAACATATTCTCCTCTTAATTGGATACATTTATTACAGCGAAGCTGCAACGTCTCTAGACCTTTAAAAAAAATGTTTCTTCTTGCTCTGCAAACCAGACCTCCACAGCTTTTATTACCTCCTCGTTGGAAGAAAATTTACTACCTTTTAAACTTTTTTTTTAGTCAAGGAAAGAGATGATAGTCGGACGGAGCCAAATCTGATGAATAAGGGGGGTGTTCTTGTAATTCAAACCTTAAATCACGAATTTTTTGCATGGCAACATGAGATTTGTGTGCAGGGGCGTTGTCCTGCAAAAACAAAACACCTATGGATAGCTTTCCGCGTCTTTTCTCTTTAATTTTTTCCCGTAGAGTGGTCAGTAATGTCGAATAGTAATCTCCAGTTATTGTTCTACCCTTATCCAAAAAATCAATCATGATTACTCCATGGCTATCCCAAAAAACTGAAGCAAGAACTTTTCCAGCAGATTTTTGGACACGAAACTTCTTAGGTCTTGAAGAACCAGAGTGTCGCTATTCCATCGATTTTTGCTTTGTTTCTGGATCGTAGAAATGTACCTAAGTCTCATCCATAGTAATAATTCGGTTTAAGAAATATTCAGTGCTTTAGATATTCGTTTTAGCCCAATTCGACGTTCTGATAAAATCATGTCATGAACTGCATCGATATTTTCGGGGACTGACACAGAAACTGACCTTCCCGATCGGTCATCATCTTCAATGGAAAATTTACCTCTTTTGAAGCTTGCAGTCCAATTTTTCACGGTCGCATACAAAGGACATTGATCACCAAGGGTATTAAGCATATCTTCGTAAATCTGCTTACCTCTTAACCCTTTTAAATACAGGTAGATGATGGCTCGATACTCCAATTTTTCGATTTTCACAATTTCGGTTTACATCTTTTTTCTTTTAATTTATTGCGTAATTCTGGTTTACTTTTTTGACGTCAAACTTCACACTGACACTTCTAATAAGTTATTGTTCGTTGCTATGGTAACGCAATATTTTGTTTATGCATGGAACTGGTCAACACTAACTAGATATCAATACATCCTCGTTTAATTTTGCGCTGGATGTCTTGGAAAATTGTTACCAATAGCTTAGGAGATCAGACCTAAATAATAAATTGTACCTACCCCATTTCTTCTAGATCAATTTCTTTAGGGAGTTTAGGTAAGCATTTGATTTTTGAATAGAAATGTTACCCAAAATCATAGACATTTCACGACTATAAAAAATAGTGAAAGTATAGCATTATTTTTAAAATTGAGGGATTGATATGTGGCAGAAGCCACTTAAGCGCGAACACAAGGGGAATTGATAATATTTCCGTTCCTCACAATTACTAAATCAGAAAACAAACATAGAAACATTGTACTGACTATAATATTTAATTTTAACGGTAAATAAATCCTTATACATACAAGTAAATTGCTCATTAAATATTATAAAATAATAAACTCATTAATTATTTTTATATCTATCAACTACTGATAAAGGCTTCTCAATATATTTCCATATAAAAATATTTTGTTGACCCAGATTTATCAAACCGATCGGTTCTGGAAAAACAAATAATGTTACAAAACACACTAAGGCTGCACTTTACCTTCAAGCGGTCTCTTAATTATATTTCGTTAAATATTGTGGTTGGGTAATATGTTTTGTGTAGTAGCTATGGTTAGTATACAGAGTGGCCACTATTTTAATGTTTCTTATTGGAATCTCGTAAAAAGTTGTTCGTTTTCAGCGATACAGTCCCTTAAACATTTGGGGAATAGGGTTAAGTATTAATTGTGGCGTTATAGAATTTTATCAAGAACGTTTACCAAACCATAATTTCGTTGGATTTGTCTTTTGTCCTCCTTCGTTTAAAATAATCACGAGCCGCCATTGCTTCGAGCTTCGTACTTATTCGTAGATCTGTTTATAACGCTTTCAAATAGGCTATTGAATTTACCATCGAGCGTACCTGAAAAGCGCTAGAAACCAAAAACTACGAGAAAAAAGTGAAAAAATGACATTTTCTGTTTCCAAGGTTGTATCTCTGGAAAGAAAAAAGTTGGGATATTGCGGATTGTCCCAAAAGTTAGCTTATATATTCGAGAATAACATATCGAAAATTCGCGTCAATCGAAGTGGGCGTTTTTGAGAGATCGCATTTTGAAAAAATAGCACTTATTTTAGTTTTTCCGATTTTCCGGAAAAATTTTCCAAGATATTGGAAATCCGGAAAAAGCATGATAAAGTTGATTAAATTACGCACATTTTGAGAGAAAAATGGTACTGATACGATTATTAGGGCCGAAATGGCGACCGTTTTAAGCGAAAGGTAGTTTTTAGTTTTCGAAATTAACGGCTTTTCGATGCATACTTTGACAAAAACACGTATCTCATGAAATCGCAAATGGAATATGGTCTCAAAGTGTCAGAAAAATCAAATACATCGATTGTTTTTGCTCGTTGAATCGACCATAGATGTAATTTCGGCCATTTACCTAAAAAGAACGAGGGTGACCATCTTGTTCTAATTACAATAAAGAAAAAATTCAAATGGTCAAGATCTCCATGTTAATAAAACTAATTATTTCCAAATGAGAAGAATCTTAATGATTATGTCAGCGTTGAATGGACAATTAAATTTGAATCTTATATTACTTTCGTCGCGACCGAGTCTATTTGTTGTACAAATGGTGTTTTTATTTAGATTTAACAAACGAACATGTTTGTCATAAGAATGAGTGAACTTTTCTGAAAAGATTATTACCTATTTCAACAAACGATCGATTGCATCATTACAGTAAATAATGTAATGAAACAAATTTATTACACAACAAACTAAATGTTTCTTTGATAGTTGACAATATATAAACAAACACAAGTGGTTCTGATCGGTGCTACTATTAAGTAGGTCCTGGGGCACAAGGGCATTGTAGGAAATGAAAAGGGAGACATCCTAGCAAAGCTAGGGTCTGAGAATGCATTCACTAGTCCTGATTCAGTATTTGGGATATCCAAAACTGCTGCACGTGGTTGTATATCTCAGTAGACTCAAATTAAACATCAGTCGTACTGGAAACACGTGCAAAACTGGAACACAGCAAACTCCGGATTAAAAAGATGTAACATGTCTATCGACCTGTTTCGATTTTACAAAATAAATCCCTAATTACCGCTCGCCGTCATAGTAACCACTCCCAATATAGTTCTGTGATCTCAATTCTCCCTCTCTGACCGCTAGGACAATTGACATATTATGTCACGTGGTATGTGTATAATCGTCTATCTCTGTGAAAAAATAAGAAATGCATAAAAAACTATCTCAGTCACTACTTTAGAAAAAGCTTAATAAATATAAATTATAATTTTGGACTTACCACAAGTATTTAAGGTAAAATTGAAGAGACGATGTCTCAAGGGTCGATATCGGAAAGGGATGAAACTCACAAAATGGAATCGACATAATGTGAGTTTAGTATTTTGGTTTTAAAAATATTCTTAAAACAAAATAACCTTCTGAATCTAAAGAATTTCAATTGTTCCCCGATACGGAACGATAAATATTAAATTTTTCCAATCAACGTTCAAAGAGTTATGTAATTTGAAGAATTACTAGTACATGAAAAGAATGTTTAAGTATTTTTATGTTAGCAAATTGGTAAATTGTTTTAATGTATAGTTTGTAGCATCTACACTGACAACAGAATGTAGAAAAAGGGATTACATAAGTTTTATTGGTAAAGACGGGATCAATCTAAAACAAAATGGATGAATGCAGTAAAATATTTAAAAAAAAAAAGTGAAAATTTAAGCCATTTTGATGTGACACTTCAGTTTAAAGATTGCGATTCAGTTCAATAAAAGGTTTACAAACCAACCTGCTTGAGGTATTGTTTGTAGTTCTAAACTGTTTTAAACTAGTAAATTTTAGAGCCTTCAAAGCAACCTGGTTATCAGATAAATATTCTAACTGAATCTTACCATGGAATTACATCATTACAATCCTTTTAAAATTCTACGGTGCAAAAGAAATATCTTTTGTTATGCGTTACGCACAATAATAAAAATAAAAGTGTTCAAGGTCAAGTTCATATTTTGTTTGAAAGTGATTTCAATTTTCGACATCTATAAAGTTCAATGGTTCCTTTAGATTCGGCCGTGGCACAGATACTTTTAATGAGATACAGAAGTATAATATACATAAATAAGGTTGGTTGATGTACCCAATAAGGTGTTAAGGAGTTTTTAATTATGTACAAATTTAGCCCATTCCCGTTTATTTACAGCCTTTAACTTCGCCTCCTGCCAGTTTATTTCTGAAAGAAGGATTTCACCTACTGCATCATCTCAGGTTTTTCGTGGTCTCCCCCTTGGTCACCTTCCACATGTTTTTATTTGCCATATCCTCTTTAGAACCTACGAACTTTTTGATAAGGAGTAGCTATTCCAGAGTTTCCTATGGAGAATGACAATTAGGATCCAGGAAAACTACAAAAGAGCTACACTCTCCACTTTGTTTTACCTATATTTTCATGTATTAAAAAGTCTGTGAATCACAGTTTCCTTTGACACTCCGGCGAAATAGTTAGTGACCCGAAAGGATACGTATTGGAAATCAAACAGTAATTGTTAATATCATGATACATTCCTTGACTCGTGGATAAACTCAAATACTAAGCTTAACATTTCCAGAGCTGCTTTGATTGACAATTGTTAATCTTATGAATAGCATGGGAAGCAATCCAAATGACATGAATTATTATTATCAATGTATACTGTACATAATGATTGTGTGTATCCAATTAATGAGATCAAAAGCAATTAATTTGTTAATTCTAGAGGAGGGACTTTAATGCGATGTAAGCTTTGCGTTGTTTACACAGGGTGTCCAATAAAGTACGGTACAAACTGGAGAACGTTGACATGGAGAGCTTTAAAAGAAATGCAGCTGTACCTTTATCGTTTGCAAAAGATGCAAGATCTTTTAGATTCTGATAATGAAACTATAGAGTAGAATTCTGTAAATGGTTTCTTTGACAAATAAGGAATAGGGATTTATCCTTTGCCGAAGCAACATTCACAGGAAGGGATATATACTAACGTGCCGGGGCATCGAGGAGGGCAACGAGAAGGCAGACACTCTGACAAAAAGGGGATCAGAGTCTCTATTTATCGGACCTAAACCATTTTTATCAGCCACTAGTGGTTAGCCTCAATAGACCCAACGGGGGTAGCAGTGGAGGTCGCGAGAAGTCCCCACTCACATCGAACCTAACGTGCACATTTGGTCTGACCAAAAACCTGCACGCTGTAAAAGTTACGCATCATCGGCACATGGTTGAAATTATAATATTAATTCTTTATAAAAACATTTAAAATAAGAACCTATTACAGAGAAATGTAATAAAAATAATAACCCGTAGTGTATGTGCAATACGCGGAAATGAAGTGAGTTCCATCGATGCACCAACCGAGTCGAAGTTTAAAGATAAGTACCATCGAGTACTATACTGACGTCGGTAAGTAAGATAATCTGTGTAAGGCATTTGCATGACCCACTTTTTACTGGTTGTTGGTAATTTAATAGTAATAGTTAGGAAAGAAGTTGCGAATCATCCGCATTCATTTCGTTCGATGATATCTGATCGACTCGGTGTAGCATGGTACTGCTAAGTGCTCGCAGTACCATGTGAAGATTGCCAAGATTATGGTGTCTACGAATTGGGGGGCGAGTCGTTTGTAGTCTAGGAGATCGAAGTATATATTTTTATAAAATAAAAATATCAACAGCAATTTTTAATAAGAGTGGCTTTTCGAATATTAGGTATGTATGATGGGATGACATTCCCTGACACAGTAAGGTTACTATATTGTTCTGGCCTAGGTCATTGAGTATGTCTAGGTATTCCCACATAATTTTGGAACTGATTACACAAGAGCTCAGTACTTTAATGGTTGCTTGCGAGATAATCAGCACCATTGTATATTAAAAAATAAATATATCTGTATTGAATTGAGGTATTACAATTATTATTGAATTTTTTGCTTCTTGGCTATCTATAAAACAATTAGTTATATTTAACTAGACTATTACGTGGTGCTATTGAACGGCATCAGGTAGATACGTAAGAGAAAGTCAAATCTTTGGTCTCGGCACACGTTACTTATTACACTAGACACGAAATACATCAAGCCAGGATGACAACATCGGTTTTTTTTCAATTCTTAATAGTAGATCTACCGAATCAACAGAGAAAAAAATATACATTGCTAAATTTAATTTCCTTATAGCAATTTTAGTTATGTCTACCTCTTTTATTTGGAAAATTTTTATATTTTGGACACGAAAAATCATTAGATATTTGTGATGCATATGCTCAGTCTTTTCTTTGTCCAATTCGCTTACTCTTTAGTAGACTTTTTCGATACTGCCGGTCATAATTACATTTTTTAAATAATAACTGATGTTTTTTATTAATTTTTATAAACAGTGTTTGTTGATGTGAAATATTTTGAATTGTTAATTTATTATAAAAATTACGCCCTACGTTGGGCGCCATTTGTCAATACATTACGTACTTACAACTAATTAACTAATTCTATATAATTCGTTTGAAAAAAAAAGAGTCAGAATATAATGAGACACCCAGTATGAAAATTAAATTCAAGTAAAGTATTATTTAGCACAATGGTTAAAAGAATAGGTGTAAAACTTCTAGTATAAAATCCAGTTATGTCAGGAAAGTATCGATGGCAAATAAATTATTGACACTTAGATAGCCACTTTTTTATATAAAATAACTACCTATAGTTAACATTCCTTATTGTGTAAGACATTAAAAAAAGCAAATAACTGTAAAACATGTATTTGCACAAGCGCGGAATATGAATGTTCATTAATTAACACACAAATGTGGTGTTTAGCAGTAGAAAAAAAAAACAGAAGCGTTCAAGATTTATTTTTTAAGATAAACAAAAGACTGCGGAGCATGTAAAAATAAACGATAAATCTGGATGTGATTTACTACGTTTTGACGTATGTTTCGAAGGTTAAAAGTAAAATTTTATTTGACGTTTTCGAGCTGCTTCATTCCAAAAAAAATAGCAATACACCTCCAGCAACAGTGCCGTGCTGCGTGAGGAAGGGTACAAATTGACTAGATAATAATATTAAATACTAATCTAAGATTTAATTATTACTAGAGGAATCAATTTTAGTTTCCGTCGACCAGAATTGATACAGACCCTAAGACATTTGTTAGCTAGAACATAGTCTGGATTCCTTCGGAATATTTTCTCGCTGAAGTTGATTTGCAGCTCAAGGAACACAAATTTTACTTAAGTTGACATCAACAATGCAACAATACTATACATAACTTATTGTTTTCTTATTAGAATGTGTAGAACTGTTCAGAACTTGCTGCTTACCTGTAAACACCACTATTTATACATTTTTTTTACATACTACACAATATTCAAGCTTCTTAGCGATATACAGATTGCGAAAGGGCTTTTCGAACCGTACAATTTACACAAGCACGACAAGGAAAATATGAGAAAAACAGCTTGAAAGAGAGAGAAAGAACAACTGTGCGTGGCCAGCGAGGGCGTGTATTTAGTTCCAGAGGCCGGCCGAAAGTCCACTGCCCCCCTATTTCAACCGCTGTTGCCAGAAGCGCAGACTAATTTGTACAAATGATATTTTTGTCTCGTCATCGTTGACTCCTTTTCGAGCTCATGTACTATTAGGCAAAACCAAACACCTCCATCCGGCAACAGTGTCATTTTAAAATACAATGGCATGCGCTTCCAACGTGATTAACGTTTGTAGCGAAAAGAACTAGGAATAGCAACTTAAATGTGAATTCTCTCTGTAAAGGACACTGTTGCCAGATGGAGGTGTTTGGTTTTGCCTAATAGTGCATGAGTTCGAAAAGGAGTCAACGATGACGAGACAAAAATATCGCACAGTTGAACTCAGCAGCCATAAACGATGCAGGCAATAAAGACCATATAAGGACCTTAGCTTGCAACATTCATGGTAGTTCTGGAAGGACCTTAGCTTGCAAAATTCATGGTAGTTCTGGAAATAAGCTTCAAATTTTCAACTCCCCATCGCATTTTTTAAAATACACGAAATAACGATTTTTTTTCCACAAAAAAAAGATATTTTGTTAATTTTTTTCACAATTTGGGATTTGCGGTGGGAATTTTTGGTGGAAGTTGAAAATTAGGATTCAGCGACCCTAAAAACATAAAACAAGTTGATATCCAGAACAACCATGAATTTTGCAAGCTATTATTATATATTTCCTGGATTATTTGGACTCTCAACGAACGTAAACATTGCCTTAACTTACAAATGGACTGTCATAAATATTGCGTGAGAATTTAAATCACCAAGAATAAAACTTTATCAATTAATTGTATTATCCTTATATTTTTTAAAGGATTAGAGGTGTAGGTACATACTGTTTATATCTATGAGGATTCTTATTATTAGCTTAGAGAACCCGTACAAACTTGTTTTTTTTTAAGAATTTACCAACACAAAACTTCATATTTTTATGTAAATTTGATCCAAATTCATTCGCAAAGGTTCGAACAAAAAATTCGATACTCGGGTAGAATAAGTAATATTTATATCTGTTGGTGTCACTATCAATCATAACCACAATCAGCACCATATCTATTTATTTAACGAGGGCAAAAAATAGATATATTTTTAACAAATGTTATAGTCCAAGAGCTGGCAACTATTTTTGGGTAGGTATTTGAAGCAATCCAGATAGGAGAATGGATTAACCTAAACGGCTTCTAAAACGGAGGCTATTATCATAAAGGGTCCGAGAAAAAGGAAGGACATCAAGTTTGCATTGAATGGAACTCAGATAACCCCAAAGAAATTCGTCAAATATCTGGGAGTGTGGCTGGACGACAAACTTGAGGGATCCCAGCACGCAGAAGAGGCGATTGTTATATGGGGTGGTTCAATCTATGCTACTATACGCTGCCCCAGTGTGGAGGAGGGTGATGAATAAGAAGAAGTATAGAGGCATGGTTAGGTCCTCACAAAGGAAAGCGCTCTTAATAGTCGTATCGGGCTGTCTCGGCCGAGGCCATCTGTGTGATTGCTGGGGTGCCGCCAATAGACCTGCTAGTTAGCGAAAGAGGGCGCTTGGACAAGCTGACTGAATATTATAATTTTTGTACAAGCAATCACTTCTTGAATTGTTTCACATGAATTTAAAAACACTGTATACAGGGAGAGTCCCAGGACATGAACAACATAATTGCACACTTTTTGGGGCCATAAACGAGTCTACCCAACACTTTTGAGCTCAGGTACGGACTAAGTTTAACGGTCGATACAGCAGTTTTTGATTATATAACTTTTTTCAGTTTTAATTGCAGCAGTTAACTATTTTAAACATTTTAAAAAAAGCTTTCTTGTCGATTAAATTAACCGTTTAAGAGATTCCTATATTTTTATGTCGCACTGCACACCCTGTATATACTGATATGTTCTGGTATTTCTGGTAATGTGCCTAATGATTGGAAGAAGGTCGATTAGAAGGTCGCGAAAGGTGGAAAATATATGAAATAATTACATATACCTAATTGCTAAATACCGACTAATTTTACGTTGCTATATAGTTTACGAAATCTCGTTTATTATTGTTAGTTCATTTCGTTTTCATGTGCTCGCTTTAGTTGTTTTAAATGTGCCAACTTACTTGCTTTTGATTTTTTATAAAAATGTTGCTAATAAATATTTTAAAACAGCTGTAACTAACTTAAAGGAGGGTTCACTAAACTATAACTTTGGTCGCAGTTACAGATGAATAAGTTTTGCATAAATGTACGTATTTAGCAGACAATATATAATCATAGATTTCTATATATGTATTTGACATGAGTAAATTTGCCTGTATTACGTAATTCTGTGGGAAAATCTGAAGTAAACCGTTACAATTATCAATTCAAGTACAGTTTACCTTCGAACTATGAACGCTCGTCAGATAGTGTGAAGAGTTTAACTTTTATATTGTTCACTTATGTAGGATGTAACCTGAAGATCTTTATCAAATTATCCAACAAAAATACCCGTCCATATTGTAATATTTTGTTGTAAACAATGCACTTTACTTTTCTGGGTCAAATACAAAAATTCAAGTGTTTGTTGCTTGAAATTAATAGTCCTTCTTAATACCTGAAATTCAGATAAATATTTACAAAACTACTGACGATTTAGATAATCCCTAGTTATGATGTCAATAAAATATGTATTTACATTGCTGATAATATCAGCAAACTTATCAAACAAAACTCTTCAGTGTGTCAATTTTCAAGCTGACAATGAGCGTGAATATGTAAATAAAATATCCATTTGAATGTATAGTTGTGAGTAAAATTAATTTGAACTGTTTCACAATAAAATAACAGTATACGGCAAAGTCTCTTTGAGGATTTGAAAAACCGAAAAGATAAAAAAAGTCATAAATCATTTCTAGTCTTGACCTACCCCCAAGCGAACTTACGATTCTCATTGGTGCAATGTAGATTCTGATTGGTCTGAAAAATTTACTTGAATTGTTAGTCCACATGGACTGTTAACGTTCCAGGGTGGGTTTAGTTCATTTCTGTTATTTACGAGACATTGTGTTCTTAGATGTTGCTGTGATTGAGATTTTGTTTTATCGACTAAAACTATTTTGTTGGTAATAACCAAAATTATGGCTTTTCGGCGATCATTCGAAGAGGAAGATATTGTTATAGGCTCCCAACAATTAATATACTCGAAACATTATTCATTCAAAGCATGAAGCTGAGGAAAGAATACATAATTGACAAAAGTTTCAAAAATCCATTAGTACAGACATGGGGAAAAACCCCAAGTATCTTTCAAGCGGAAATTCACGCAATAAGAAAGTGTGCCCAGTTCAATATTGACAAAGGATATAGAAGGCAAAGGATTATCATAATGTCTGATAGTCAAGCAGCCATTAAAGCGCTGAGTTCTTGTGTAATCAGTTCCAAAATGGTGTGGGAATGCCTAGGCAAACTTAATGAACTAGACGAGAACAATATAGTCACCTTACTGTGGATTCCAGGACACACTGGAATAGAAGATCAAAGATTCTTCTGGGTGACTACAACCTGTTGAGATCAAATGAATGCATAAGTCAAAGCAAAACTGCACTAAGAGTTTTAACAGGAATCCTAACGGGACATTGTCGCCTGAATGGACACCTTAAAAAGCTCAAAATAGTGGAGGAAGAAGATTGTAGATTTTGTGGAATGGAAGAAGAAACCTCCATCCACATACTTGCGAACTGCACAGTATTTCAGAATCCTAGGGCACAGTACCTGGGAGACTACTGGATAGAAGAGGGACAATTACCTAAGTTGAGGCCTGCGGATATCCTAAAATTCCTCCGGGAAATAGGACTAAAGGAGCTACTAGTATCTGAGACTCTCCTCAGAAACTAAGTAGAAGTAAGGGGGCACAATAGATCTTTTAGGTCTCAGTGAATGTTACCCCAAAATACATACATACATACATACATACATAGTACAGACATACGAACGAACACAAATTCTTCAAGGTTGAATTCAATTTTGTAAACAGATGTTTACTTGAAAACGTATATACGTAAAGAGCCCTTAACAATCTTGTATCTAAAATGTATCTTTTGATATTATTAACCTAAATATCAACTTACACTCGTAACTACAATAAATTTCTGTCTCAAGGATTTTCGATTAAAATGAAAGTAGATCTGCTCGTTGACTTTTGTGGAATTGAATAGCTAAATTGTCGTATGATAGAGACAAGCCAAGCGAGATATTATGTAATTATGCATATAAACAACGTAAAAATTGCGTTTGGGTATACGTTTTTTCAAGAAAAGGAGATAGTGTAATATGAAGGTGTTATTAATACACGTTTTATCGAAGTATTATAAGCTTTTAGAGATATATTATTGCAGAGGAACATCAAAAATCATTCATTGAATTATTTTCTATTAATAAACGATTGCATACCATTTTAAAAATAGCCATAAAACTGACTTTTAGTATTAGTGTGATAAAGTTCAGTACCTCCTTTGTCCTTTGAGATATCAATTTGAAAATTTGAGGGTTTATGGCCAGCATCAGTTTCCACATTTTTAAATTATTTACAATCTTACAGGGTGTTCCAGAATGCTGCGCCATATCAAAGTTACATTTTTTTAAATGAAACACCCTATATTTTATTGCATATTTGGAATCAGCTTTACCTCCCCATCACAATATTATAGGGTTATGATGTGTTCTACCGGGTATTTAAAAAGTTATAACCAATTTTCCATAAAAATCATAACAAGTTCAATACCCTGTACAATGTAAGAGAAATTCAAATTCAAAAATCTGTTGTTGCCAAGGCATTCGAATAGTAGTAAAAATTCTGGAAAATTATTTATTTCGTTAATATTCATTGAATCTGATACAGGGTGAATCAAAATACGAATACATTATTTTCTCGGTTTTTTCAAATTAATCACCCTGTATTTTATGTAAGAATCGAAGAGTACTATCAACGTCTCTCTTTGTCCTTAACTATCACTTTATTAGGGTGTACTGCTCTTAACATATCTCCCTGTATATATCAACCATCCTGTCAATAGCTTATTATTGATTCATCGGTTTGAGATGTTGTAAAGAATTCACTGAAGATGCATTTTGAATTCGTCCATGTAACACTTAAAACAAATGCAAAATATTTAGAAATTACATTTGTTTATGAAATCCAACATTGTGGCTGCATATGCATAAATTCTTGAATAAAATTAAAGGTGTAAGAAACTATTTGTTTCATTTCTATGATTAGATATTTCAGTCTTTATAGATGTACTTAAAGGTTGCTTTTTAGGCCTGATTAAGAAACAAGATTTTCATGGGATATTTCTAAGTATAGTTTGTCCAAAATTATTTGCAAAAGTAAGAACTTCCTTGGCAACTTTTTCCCTTAATCTGCAATCTGCATCTACCAAATGGGTTAATGGTACATTGTTACCTAAGTCAAATAGAAGGATTGGGGAGGGAGAGTAAGGACTAGTGAAACATAGGAACTAAGAAATATAGTGAGGGCGCTTAGTAATAGAACAAAATATGCAATAGGTTAGGACCAAGCAACTTAAAGAAGTCATGTTTGACTCTATAGATAATAATGATAAAAATAATATAAGATAAGAATATTAGATTGAAAAGAGGAGTGTGAAAAATATCTAAGAGATTTATCAAAACGTTTGCTAAATGCAGCTGATGAACGAGAAAGGAGCAAGGAGAGAAAGCAAGGATCTTTTTGTTAATGAAAATGCAGTAGAAGGATACATATTCATTCTCTTTTATTTGAAATTAAATATAATCTTTAATCAGCTGAATTTTGATTGTTAATTATGCATACTTCCGTTCAAAAAGTAAATAATAATGTTTAAAAAAAAACTGCATATGTATGCTCGAAAATTGAACGTTTCTTATCTTTGATTCTTTAATTAAACTAACAATGATTTTCGCATTCGAGTGCGATCTATTAATGAGCAATAAATATGCTGCCAAGGCATTGAAAATTTGAAATGGTAACAAAAACCATTTAAAATTCAACATTAATACATTTCACGTGGCTGTTACTGATAAAAAAGTTATACCAAATGAGTTCAATTTGGTTCAAGCAGAGTCGAATCCACAAAAAATAATCAATATTCTTAGAATTAGGATTGTTTAGTGATAAATATATCAAAATATGAAATACCACTAAAATCAATTGCAAAAGGGATAGTAAAATCTTTATACAATATTCAGTTATTTGCAAACATGCTTGGGAAGAGGGGCATCAAATTCAATGGGTTGTGAACTGAACGGTTTTTATTCACAGCGCGTGAGTCGCTCAGTTTCCAACCGTCTGTGACTGCTTTGATGATTCATTGATTGATTGGTTCGGCAGCGTCGGTCAGAGGCTTAGAGTCCTCGACACCTCAGCCTTTAGGCTTTTTGTGCTCTTAGTTGTGCCGTTTATGTGAAGAGACCAGTAGCCCTTATCAGGCTCAACAGTCTTTTCACTAGGTCCTTCTTGGAGAAATCCTAGGAGTCTATTTCTCCAGTGAGATAATGCTTTACTTATCTGGCCCCTGCTAAGGTTTAGTGTTTCATTAGGCAGCGTCTCCGAGAGTTTTTTTATTAAGAGTTTGCTGTGTTCCTGTTTGGGCACGTGTCTCCACTACGACTGATGTTTAGTTTGTGTCCACGGAGATATACAACTACGTGCAGCAGTTTTGGATATCTCAAATACTGTTTCAGGATCAGTGAATGCAGTCTCAGACCCTAGCTTTACTAGGATGTCTGCCTTTTCATTTCCTACAATGCCCTTGTGCCCCGGGGCCCACTTAAGAGTAACTGTATTATGATTAGCCAGGGTTAATAGTTTTTGTAGAATATCAAAGCTATATCTACATTCCATAGCACCTCTTCCACTATTCTGAGCTTGTGGTGGTGCCCACAGCTAATTGGTAATTAATTTGGAAAACATACTGATACGGTTGAAGCCGGCTCTGATTTTAAAAATCCTTGACATTGAGTTCATCGTGAAATTATAGAAAATTGGTGTAAAATCAATACAATTGCGTCACTTCGTGATTATATGTTTCTTTTTTGAATTTTGCTAATACTATTAGTTATTTTTAAAAATGTACCAGATTTATCACATGTACAAATTCATTGAACTTTTGTATAAAAACTGAATGGTGTGCATTCTTCTAAAATATCAACCGCAAATGCAATTTCTCCACAATTTTCACTTGTTTATCTTTGGGATTGACAAAATCATAATTTTTCAGTTACCAGGTCGAGTAGAATTATCTCCAGATTCACCAATTCATAGATTCTCTGTTGCTAGGTATGCTACAGATCATCTAATTTGAAACCATTCCCCATAATGTTTAAGTACTACAGTCACTGTGCCTCTAAACAATACAGCTGCTCTTTCTGCGGAAGACACAGTCCTAAAATGCTGACCCAAATTCTCCTATTGCTGAAAACGCCTTATAATCTGGAGAACCTGGGAGCTTTGTATATTCTGAATGGGTAATATTCAAATTAAAATTGAGATCCAGTTAAAAAAAACCGTTCTTTGCTTCTAATAACACGAGAAGTAGAAATAATACCATTGAAAGTGTCAACAAAATCTCATCTGTTGAATGAGAGAATTTTCTAACCATAAATATTGTAGAAAAGTAGTAAACAGAATACAGTCAACTTTACTAGACTTTTCCATTTTCATCTAGAACGAATCTACGGTAAGGCGAGAATGTAATGCTGTGCTGCCAAGTTTGATTTGCGTGTAGGTATTCATATAATAAAGTCGTATCAGTTCATATGTTAATAAATGTTGTATCACAACTTTAAACACTGTTATTTAACAACTACTGTCTCAACCTACTTTTTGTATTAATTGAAATATCAAATTCATTATTGATTTTATTATTTTTCACAATTTTGCAGTAGTAGGTACCATTAAGAATGCAGAGCGTTGGACATTTGTCCGATAGGGAAACATTAAAAAAATAGAAACCATTTACCATTAAAAATATTTGACTTAATTTTCTTTAGTTATTATTTGAATTTATTATTTATTACAAAAACTGTATCATTATATTTATTCAATATACCTTACAGCACGGAATTAGAAGAGTAAGTGGCAACCTTGGTAACTTCAATCAGCACAAAACCTAGACCGCACACAAAACGCAGGCGCCTATTACAATTTGCGAGACGGTGTCGGTCTTTCGTGTTGAGTAAAGCAAACACAATTCTACTTCTACCTCAAACTTTAAACAGTGCGGCGCGATCAGTTAAGAAGTGAGGTAGAACAAGTCACTAATTTACCCAAAATCTGTAAAATCACATAATAATTAACCAAAAAAAAAATAACAGAAAAAAAATTTAACGGTGAAAAAGATCCGAGTGTAAGTGATTACTGGTCTTTCTTCGTATCAGTGATTAACATTAGTGAGATGGGTACGGAATACAAGCATGCCGACTTGAACATGGATGATTCTGGAAATAGCTGTGGATCTAGTGTAGTTTCTGATTACAGTGGACCATCTTATGCCGATCTTGATGGGGTGCAGATATCTGACATTGAGAATGACACCGATTCACATGTTCTACAGGTTGGTAAAAATTTTCGTCCTACACAAGGGGTTGGTAATTTTCTATATGTGCGCAACAGATTAGTTTTAACACAGGGGAAAGTAGGGTAAAAAAATTCCAATCGTTTGGGAAATGGCTTCTTCCATATTGTACAAATGTTACGACTGAAAAATGAGAACCTTGCAATTTATATAGGTACCTACCTAGAAAAGTATATAACTTTTTGAGATTTTATTTTTATGCTCTTAAATCTTGATCTTCAATTAAAACAAAACTGAAAAAATAGATCTGGAAATATACTTTTATATGTTTATTCATAGATTATTAAACTCATTAGCGGTTAAAGAGATGCAATTAGGACTAGAATGCTAAAAAATATTATATAATTATATACCTACTTAGCAGATGTTGAAAATATTCTACTATTAACCTTAAAAACAAGTTTAGTAAATTTTATTCAAATATGTAGTACCTATATATAGTATTTTAACGTTAGTTCTTGTTCATAATTATGTTTTGAATAAAAAGCAGTCGTAGAGAAAAAAAGTTACAAAAAAGCAAAGGAATAAAAACATGAAGAAAGTTTTCTTTCTTAAGGTCTGTTTACACGTGACACCTGTTTCGAGTGAGAAGTGTCAAATAAATAAAATAGCATTAATTATACAAGATGTAACAAAAAGATTGGTCAAACATTATACCACATAATATGGGATCAAATATTGATAATTTTCAATTCTATTTACAAATACCTAGTTGTTTCCCTAGTCATACTGGTGGGTGTTTCCTGCCTTACTAGGTATATCTAAAACAAAATTCTAATAACCATAAAAATATACAAACTTACAGCTGAATGTATCCTCTCCACCCCTACTTTATACGTAGTTGTACGTAGTTTAATTCAAGGTCTGTATTTTTATCAAAGATTTTGTTGGAAACTGTTTTATATTCTCAAGAAATGGAAAAAGAGCAAGGATAAAAGCTGGCGTGGGAAGAATCAAATGGCTTTGTATTTCTTTCTAAGGTTTTACCTCTTTGTTAAACTTTACAAGGCCATAACGTGAAGAGTTTTCATTTTATAAATCTTCAAAGTAAAATCATTGAAAACTCCCAAAAAAAAATAAATTCTGAAACAAACAACAAAGCGTAACAGTTAAAATGTTGTAATAACCAAAAATCAATCTGTATATTAACCAATAGGTTATCATGTTTTTAAAACAAAATGTATATTTTATGATGTATCAGATTAAATATCGATGTGTAGACGTAACTTATCTAAGCTAAGTACTGCAAAAAAGTAACATCTGTGTTAGACAAACAGTTTTTCATATCTGAGATTAATTTGCAGTTTTTTTATACTTTTATTAATAACGATATAAAAAAAATATATGCTCAGCCTAAAAGTAAGGCAAAACTGTAACTCTCCATTGTTAAAATTCTACAAACGCGAACACGGTGTGACTCGAATGCGACGTCTAATTACACTTGTACGTCACACTAATGATGCTCTATTTTTAGAAGAACTGGTACAATTGTAAAAATATCCTTGTGAAATTATAATGACTATTGGTACATCAGTAAAACGTGTGACTGAGACGTTTTAATTAAGAAGCTTGTCCTAGATTAGACAAATTGTGTTCATTTTGAGTGTATAAAAATAAAAACACATTTTCTTATTACGTTGACTCTTTTCTTTCAATAACGATCAGCCACAAATTCAGTAGTATTCATACCTTTAAAACTTTCACCATTTTGTTATTTAAACCTCTGTCATGTTGGTCGTGATTCACTCTGTATATGCCTGGTTACTCCACTGGATCTGAGTTGGAGCAACTTTTACATGGCACTGAGAAAATGCAAATGGAACAGGGGTTAGGCTAATTCGCCATTAGTTTTCAAGTTACAATCAAATACCTTCAATTTATTATGTCATATATGCAAAAATATTGAAGGTTATTTTTGACTATATATGTATTTCGAAAAAAAAAAAAAATAAGAAAGGGCCGAGAAGTCTTATTGCAGACAATTTTATGCTGACTCGACTGTAACTGAGTACAAATCTGTATAATAAATTATTTTTGTTAACAATCCTACAGTTTACAGTCATGATTTTGACTAATACGACGCGAACTACTTAATAAAATGTCAAGTTGCTATTTTAAACTGTTTTGGTCATCACGTGTTTTGTTTTCGTTCGACAGTGTTCATTTGTAAGTGCAAAAATAAAAATAGATTGTTGAATTTATAGAAAAATTAAATCTCGATTATAAAAATAAACCAAAGTTTTGTTAAACTTCTAAGAGCATTATAAAGGCATGTATTCAATAAAAGAGCAAGCAGGAGAGAACATTTTGTTAGCTTCTTTTGCAGATGTTCTTAATTTTGATCAAATTTATATTCTTCATTCTCATATAAACTAAGGCGTTCTCGGTGGGACACTCTGTACATACCCTTTTTATTAAGATTAATATTTAGAATTAATTTTACAGATTTGTATTATACGTTTTCTAAAAAAACTTTACAAATACTCGATGATATTTATAATATTTGGGTTTTTGAATTAATAAAATTTGTCACCGAATTTTTTTTTATTAGAAACAACGGTCATGTTCAAGGTAAATAATTTATTCAGAGTATTGGTACCAGTTTCAAGGTCTTTTGTGAAAAAAGAAGATAAGACAAATTGGCTGATAATGATTGGTGGTTATTATATTAGAATTTTTTGTCGCTAATGTTTTGTACAGGAAATATGGAATTATTACAATTTGATAAAAACCGTGGCCGTTACGAAGGATAAACTAATATTTTAAATCACCTAATAATTTTATAGTTTTAATTTGCCTTTTACAATTTATATTGTTTAGTCTGGATTATAGTTATGAGTAAAATTAATTTGGAAACTGTTTCACAATTTGTGGGCGAGATAAAGAAATCTGTAAGCAGAAGCAGACACATTTTTCACTATTGCAGGATCCCGACACACTAGCGATTTCTGTACTCTCTTTTTCCAATGTATAGCAGTTTTTCATAGACCAATCCACCAATCGGAAGATACATTTCACCAATGAGAATCAAAGGTTCGCTTGTGGGTAGGTCATATTTATGGCTTTTTAATCCTCTATAAAAAAATAACCTATACATTTTCTCATTTTTATTTCGAGCATTTGTAATTTTAATTTTGACGCTCTATGTAATATAAATCAATTCGTATTAATTCAGTGGACAATAGATTCATATAGAGCCCACTACAAACATCTTCCATTCTCTTTCAAACGTTTTTTTTTCTATACACAACACAGGATAGTGAAAGTAAAATAAAATATGTTAGTAAATGGTAATTCTTTTTTATGACTGCTATAATGTTATGCAATTCGACGTTTTCTGTATAAGGAACATTCACTTCTAGTTAGGCATATTTATTACAAGCTTAAAATATTTTTGTTACGCTTGTTAATTTAAAAAAATATACATAAATTATGATATGGAAAAAAACTCAAAATAGTAGAGGAAGAAGAATGTATTGTTTCTGTGGAATGGAGAAAGAAAGGGCCTACAAAATCGACTTTGAACGTTTCACAACAAATTAGTTTTTACATTAATGAGATTTTACTGAACTTCGACGTCAACACACTGAAGTTCAAGTCTTAAGGACATATTACGTTAGTTATTATCAAACACAAATATTTTTAAGGTTTCTGTTTTGTAATCGATCGTTGTGACTTTAAAAAGTATTCCAGTTTTATATTCGTCAGTAAATTGATTTAGTGACAATAGAAAGAAGAAACGGCATAGTAAAAAACGAGTACTATGTACAGGGTGTCCCAAATTGGTGTGTTTTTTTACAGGGCGATTATTGAAAACTGTCGAAAACTACAATGTACTATAACTTCTTAATTAAGAAAAATATAAAAAAACTTTTGATAGATATAATATTAAAGAGTTCAGTGGCGCACAGAATTAGAGGGCTCACTAAGATTAGAAAAGATTAAAAAAATAAAAACAAGAAACATTGTAACAACTAATCTAAGTTCAGATTTGAAAACAATCTTCAGAAGGAAAATCGGCGACCACTGGAAAGACCTTTGGACACATTCTTCAACGAAACTGAAAATATAGTGTAGAACTCGTAAGGAATGTAGAATATAAAATGGGGGAACTTTATATTATGCGTTATTTAATTTACAATGGTCAGATTACAATAACTTTTTAATGAAGATGTAATAAACGTTATTTCTTTGTTTCAGGTATGTACCGACAGATTTCTAGAATTTCCCTAGTACGGCCCACAGTTGGAGTCGGTTAACGTACCGAACGAGTAAGGTCTTTATTTATTTTTGCTTTCATTGGTAAACTGGTTTTTATAGCAAAATAGCAAGTTGTATTTAATAATTAACGCTTGATTCAATATTTTATCTTTGTCCATCGGAACGTTATTAAAATATTTCCTGTCAGAAAATAAAAGTAATCAAGAAGATTGTAGGTATTAAAATGAGCTTTTTTGATATTGGGTACTTCCGGGTTGATAGTTTTTAATCGTTGAACACTTAGAACTTTTAGTAGACTACTTTTTTTCTGAATATAATAATAAGCGCCAGATTTTTATAAAATGTCAACTTTGAGACTTTGTATTTCGTAAAAAAATGACTAGAAAGGGCCGAGAAATTGCCTTATTATAGAAAATTTTATGCTGAATCGACTGAAACTGAGTAGAAATCTGTACGATAAATAGTTTTCAAGTTACAATAAAATGTTTTTAGCTCTAGCTCTTTTGTCCGATCTGACTTTGCCATATCATTCATTATACAGGTAATAAATCTATTTACTTTAAGTATAGGTACTATTTATATTTTACGACTTGTTTTAAATCACGATAAATTGCTTTTTCCAACAGTTTTGTATTGTCACAGGTGATTGCCGAATATGCTTCTTGCGTTTCTCTTATATTCTCTGCTTTAATTCCATTCTTTCAGCCGTCTCCAGAATAAATGACCCAAATTGATTATTTCCAACAGAACAAGCTTTCCATTTCGAAGGTTTTAAATTGAAATAACAGTCTTCCCACTCCAAACGAGCTCTTTTCGAAATGGAACTTTGGTGCACTCATATTTTCCATTCCATTTTAACAAATAACAATAGTAAGATTTTCTTTTAGTTATAAAACCGATAAAATAATTGAAGGCTTTTCGATTTTGAGTAGTTTTCCAAAATTTTTGATTTAAAATTTCTTAGTTTCAAAATCAAAGTGCTTGAAAGGCCTGAGAGGTAGGTATCTTTATTTCTTGCTCTATAAAAACTACAAATGTGATGTAGGACCGGCTAGAAGTTTTGTTTATATCTGGCGTAGCTGAAATTATTTCATTTTAATTCCATTGGTGTACTCGGTATATGTTTTTTGGCATAGCGAAGGCACAGAAAAAAAAATAGTACCTGGGCTAAAAACCAGTCTCTAGAATGGTGGAACAAGGCGTTAGGAATGAGGCAGGTCAAAGAGTTCATCAAGGAACCCTCGCCAAAAATTCACGGAGTATCTATTGAGCCAGAATAGGAAAACGATCAGGATCCTGGTTGGGTAAAAAAAAACGTTTGAGTACTGGTAAAATTTCCAACGAAACTAAGACCGGTGATTTCCATCCATATATAAATATATGTATTTTTTTTAATATTCTTGATATAATTTTGTCCCTTGTTTGTCTTGTCGTTTAATTTTGTTTCCAATATTTTTTTGGTCTTTCCTCACCATCCCAATTTTAGTATTGTTATGACCACCAATCGGTTCATGGGAAAATCTAATAAGATTAAATATTACAAAGCAAATAAAGTTTTTATCAGAGAATAAAACCATTCACTAATTATTGAAGTTAATTTCGTCATTTCCTAGATAAATATTATGTCAGATTATAAATTATGAAGGGAAAAATATTTTAATGTATTTTAATTAATATGAAAATGAGGTCGATGACATTTTACGGAAGCGGAAATTTTAATTTTTTTTCACATAAGTTTCTTTTTGACATTAAAAATTGTTGTGTAATTTGGAGAAAAATATAATTACATAAATCTTATGATACAATAAAACCAAAGTATTTTCACATAGACGTTCCAGACGTGGCATATTAAATCCCCTTAAATAAATTTTAAAAAATAAACAAATACATCTTTTTTAATATTCATGATATTCAACAAAATGATATAACATTTATTTTACTTTAAATAAACTTGTCAAGGACAATTCAGGTCCTGTTGTTATGATTAACATTTTAGCTGTTTGAACCTTCATTTGAGTAAACTACCAGATTTAGGTAAATCTTCAAAAACCAAATTTTGCCAATAAGAATCACTCGTTTTGAAACTTTTTGTCGTGTAGGCCAACAGTTGCTTGACAATATTATTCCAACTGTCTGTAAGACCAGGCTGGTTATGTCAGGGTCCAGTAAATACAGACCGAGAAACCCCCCAACCTGAAAAATGGCCAATAATCCCAAAAATTCAGTTTTCCGCTGATATCTCCGTAAATATGACACTTAGAGAAGTGGGGTTTTGCTAGGAATGGAGAGCAGTTTATTATCTACAAAAATGATCCTTATCATTTTTGTCAAAAGTTTAACCGTTTTCGAGATAAACGGGCCCAAGCGTACCTTGTATTTCGAGCTGCTGCGCGGCGTCTCCGGGAGCACGCTCCGTGATGTAGGAATGGGCGGGCGGGCAAATTGGCCCATAACTTGAGTAAAAATGAATCTTTTTTCATGATTCAAAGTGCATATGAAAGGAGGGACCTGTACCTATAACATCGTGTAACTTTTTCGTTTTTTTTTATTTTCCAGGAGTATTGAAAAAACTGGCAAAACTTTATTTTTCCTGAATATTTGACCGCCCTCATCAATCCGTTCATATTTTTTAAATTAAGCGTAGTTTAACCGAAACCTTTTGGATAATGGGACTTTGATAGGTGGTGAATGTATTCCGAAAGAATGAATAAATAATGTTTGTGTATTTTTATAAACAATATGTTTTTCTTGGGAAGTTTTTTTTTTGATTTCCGGAGTTTTCTGAAAATTCTCGGGTCTACCGCAAATTGATAAACAATGATTGGCAATATAGGTCTTTAATGCACACCATTGGAAAGCAGAAAATGTCCTCTTTTCGATGGTTTTTAAAATTTTTGGCCAAGTTTTTTAGTTTTCCGGAAAATTTTTGCAAGAAATATTGATCCAGGGACAAAAATGATGAGGACCATTTTTGTAGGTAATGAACTGTACTTCATTTCTAGCAAAACCCCACTTCTCTAAGTAGCATATTTCGGGAGATATCAGCCAAAAACTGAATTTTCGGGATCATGGGCCATTTTCCAGCCCCTTCCGCAAATCCCGCGGAGGACATATTTTCAGAGAGTAATCTACACATGAATACCTACAAGTTGCAAAAAAAAAGTCCAACAATAATGAGATGTACAGGTTGGTGCCTTTATTTACTGGACTATCAAGAGCTTTGAATAAAGTGAAAATTAACTGTCATTTTTAGACATTTTGTGTGTTTTAAATTGAAGTTAGCTATATACTATTTTTTTTCCAGCTTTATGAAAAATACACTGTGCTAAAATTGAATTTGTTCCATACTTTACGGACACAGTGTATAAAAGACAACACTGTATATTAATTAATAGTCCATTAAAAATGAAATACAACCGTCTATATACTAAACGATTGACATAAATTTATTGGTAGCAATTTATTGAACCTATTTCCAATGAAAATATCGATAATCTTTTATATTATATAATGACCAATTATTTCTAGTCTAGAAAACTTTTGAAATGACCTCGGTATTAAAAATTCATATCCTAAAAATTAAATACGTATTACTCCTTACAACAAATAATAAATTGAATTAAAGAGAATACAAATGAGAAGGAAACAACTATTATCGACTATTATGAAGATATAGTTCGGCATCGTCGGTTTCAATTTCAATGGCCTTTGAAATCATTTCATTGGACACAGCTACTTGATTCTTGACTAGAAATATTTCAATTGTTTTATTGGCCGTTAACCGGCGTGTCAACACATCAACTGTTTTATAACCAACATAAACAATGTGATCTAACAATTATTAAAAGTATTAATCATACATATTTTGGATTGTTATATCATCCTTGGATCTAAAATAGGAATGCCGGTGAGGATAGGTCGTTGCATTAATAGTTTCAACATTTGAATACTTGGGAATAACAATATATCAACAGGGAATATAAAAGAAGCAGGCTGAAGTAGATGGGGCGACGCGACTGAAGTCAACATGTATTTCCACACTTTTTTCACCATTATAAATGTCTTAAAAAAACAATTATAATTAAAATCTTATTGACAGATCTAACCAAAATGACAGAAAAGTGTAAAGAATCCCTCAACAGGCTATCAAGAGACAACAAAGTGTCTATAATATGGGTAAGGGGATAGCAGGTAATGAAATGGCTGACCAGTTAGCCAAAGAAGGCTCTACAGGAGAGTTTATAGGTCTGGAACCGTTTTGTGGAATCACAAAAGAAGGGAAATCGGGCACTGGCTAGATAGAGAACACCACCTTTTTGAATAGAAATACATAATTGGCGCAGTCAGTAGGATTCGCGTAAAACGTGAAAAGTATCGAGCTATATTGGAAAGTTTTATTTTCTTTTTCGAAACATACAGTGTGTGCCGTTTCTTTCGGTGTTTCTGTAAAACAATAAGAGTGCAGTGACTTTCACGATTTTAACGTTTCAATGTTTTAAACGCGGATTCTAACGAACATTTATTTCACCCCTTTTGTGGTTGGATACAGCTGGACGAGAACCAACAAAAAGTCGGAGAAGAAGATTTTGGAAGCCAGTTCTTCTGTAACGTAAGTGCCAAATTTTCCTTTTCTCGCCTTTCCTATACCTTTCATTGGAATCCGGAAAGATAGTACCTTGTTAAGAATTTATTGATCTGAAATCGATTATTTATGAGTGAATTGAACGACGATACTCTCGATAGTATTTTGCAGACACTTAATAATATTTCAATAAGCGAAAATAAAATTTCGAAATAGAAGAACAAAGATCTAATATTACAAAATTAGACCTAGATGACCTTTTCCAAATTAATGAAATATCAAGAAAACTGAAGCCCATTCAAGAAGTAGTTCACACTCCAAACCAAACAACGATAATTGGAAGTATTCTAGTATTCTAATCAAATTAAGATCCCAGAATGCCGAAGAACCCGAAGAGAGTTTAAAAAGGACCCAATCGAAAACTAAATCCATACTTTTCGATACTTAGGAGGGAGGAGTTACAGCTAAGCACCCCACACAAACCCACACAAGAGATATCATGCCATCCTAGGAATTGGTTATCTTATCAAGACTAACGAAACTAATTGCAAAATGAAATTCTTGAACATCTGACAACATGGCTTTTTTTCGTCGATCTACCTAAATTAAATCGTTTGAAACAATGATCCGCATGATTTAATTATTATTTAACCAATTAACAAATAATGTTACTCACTTATGAAATGAAAAAATAGTTTCAAGGATTTACATTTTCATTCCGTGGAATGGAATGTCGACATGTGGGAGAGTAGAACACGCTGTTTTCTAATTGTGATGTTACGATGACGAATCACGTCGGAGAGTTGGGAACTTACTTTTAAGTTGAGTGATAATTCATTCGGTAATACACTCACTAGTCAAGGGTTTTTGGCGTGGGGATCTTATAAAGTTTTACAGCTCTTTAAATAGTTGATAAAAGTTGGCAAATCACTATTAAGGCGTTGCCGATGACTGTCTTTTATCGATAACCGCCAACAATCAAACAACTTAGTATACAGTATAACGCCAATTGCATCGAACCTTATCAGATGTTAAGATTTTCAGTAGCGTCGCGTCATACAGTTATTGTTGCTGCTTTGTACAATAAAGTGTTTGTAAAAATGTCAGCCGTTAAATGAAGAAAAGTAAAGATAAAAACTGTTTATACCTAGCTTAAATAATTTCCCATTATCTTTTGTTTCGTTTTTTCTCATTACTACCTGGAAGAAATTATTTAGTTTCTAACAAATTTTAATTATTACCAACAAAGTAGTTTTAATAAATAAAACAAAATCTCAATCACAGCAACATCTAAGAACACAATGTCTCGTGAATAACAGACCCCACCCTGGTATGTTAACTGTTCATGTGGACTAACAATTCAAGTAAATTTTTCATAAACCAATCGGAAGCTACATTCAGCTTTTTAATCCTCAAAGAGACTTTGCCGCATACTGTTATTTTATTGTGAAACAGTACAAACTGATTTTACTCACAACTATATTAAAACACTTTCAAATTATTCATTGAATATTTTTTATACACTTCCGATAACCTGTTGTTGACATTAAAATTAATTTACTGCTTTTTTTCTTACATTAGATAGTTATTGTGATCGACGACGCGTAGTGACGGCTGGCGCCGATAGATACGACGCGTTGTCGACGTTGTTATGCCGTACTTCCTTTGTCTCTCGATTAGAAATTTTCAGTAGGTGGTGATGAATTCAAGTGTCAGATTTTCTTTTACTTGTCGCGTGTACTCCAAGGATAAGCTCTTGAATACATAATGAATCAATCATATAATTTACTATTTTGTTTTATTTTTTTACAGTGTATTGACAGAATTTTAATTGAGTGTTTCGGAATAAATCAATCAAAATATTCTCAGAGCACTTTCCTATTAGTATTTTTTTCTTTTAATAAAAGTTCATCTATCCCTCAGATTAATACATTAGAAAGATACTTTTGTTTACATTTAAAAGTGAACCCAACTTCACATTCTAAGGTAACTTGCCGACCCTTTGCCAGATGTCTTACTTTTCCTTTGTATTGCGACAACTGAATTATAGGACACGATAGAAACGTACAAAATAATAATGTACTTTTAAGAAATTAAATAAAAATGACTTTAAAATATGTTTTTGTTTGAAACTTTTTAGGTTCAAACGAAACAAATGCGTGTTAATAATTTTGTCTGTCTGAAATATGGCAACACCGAGAAAAGGGCGGAAACCATTTTACTATCAATTTTACCTGATTTTACTACAAAGTTTCAACGTTCCTAGTTTATTGAAGCTCTAGTTTTCATCTGTTCAACTGATATTTGTGTGTGTGCGTACAGATATAATGAAAAACAATATTTTTTTGTGAAAATTTTAAAAAAATCAGTCTGTACTATCCTAACCTCTCTTTTCACCTGTAAATAAACAGTTCTATTGGCCAGTGGCACTGTCCGACTAGTCCGACACTTTCTCCCCACTCTTTGAAAGTCATTGATGAAAACATATGTATGGCGATAGAATGCTAGCAGTCTTTTCGGATAGTTTTATGAATGATTTGCTAACCCCATCTTTAATTTCCGTAGGTAAAGTTTGTCCAAAATCAATAATTAAGTCAAAAAATTATAGAGACCTTAATAATGGGAATTTCGATCTGAAATTTCAAGTAGACAATCTCAAATAATTTATGAATATAAAAAAAATCGGCAATATCGCATCTACATTATTTTGTATACGAGGGTAGGTAAAAGTAAGAATTTTAGTATCCGATTCCCACCTTTAATCTGGGTCTCACAAAAGTCTTTTGTTTGTATTATTGAACTTCAGTTTGTGCTACTCCCTTTATGACACATAAAAGCAAATTAGGAAAATCTTTTACTTCCACACTAACGTTATTTTCATACGGCTTCCATTTCTACTGCTTTTCTCAATAAAGCTGACAAGGTTATGTCTTGCAATACATTGTATTTTACAATGTTCTCGATATTACAACGAAGCAGGACTAAAAAATTCACATTTACTATACTTCTTCAAGGAACAGTTATTTATTTTTACAAAGAAAATGTAATCTTGTGTATTCTGAAAGCATTTTATAGAACGTGATGTTTTGTAATAACGTATTTGCAAAGGGAATAAGAAGGAATGAGAATCGTTTGTGATTCATCGACATCAATATGGATTTCTAAATAAAAATCATACTTCAAATTTTGAAATTTTCAAAATACATGACTTTTCCATATATCACTTTCACATCACATACCCTCGTATACAGAATATCGTAGATACGATATTGCTGATTTTTCTCCATATTCATTTATTATTTGAGTGTGTGTATTTAAAATTTCAGCTCAAAATTCTTCTAATTATAGACTCTGTGATTTTTTTATTTTGGTTATACACTTTCCCTAATTCATTTCACAACTAAAATTATCGGCGGCCTCGAATTGCGGACCGATTACCTGATTCCAATAATTCCGTACTCGAACTGCGGACCAAACCAAGAAGACCCCTCTTTTAAAAACCATGAATTGCGGACTAAGCTTAAGTTTATACAACTAGGGTAAAGGTAAGGTGTAAAAATTAGGGAATAGTAAACCATTATCATTTCAATATTTTTTTATTTTGAATAAGAAAATTATAGTTTTTAAAGAAATACATTTTGCTTATAATATGTTTATTAATCAACTAAAATACTATAGTCTATACAATATATGGGATATACGAAGAATTTTTCGATTCTGATTAGGGTAGGGGGTAAGGTAGGGTGGTTTTAGTTAGGTTATTATTGAAAATTATTATAATAATCTGTCAATTACACAATTCAATTTTTCGATTCGGATAAGGGTAGGGGGTTAGGTAGGGTGGTTTTAGTTAGGTTATTATTGAAAATTATTATAATAATCTGTCAATTACACAATTCAATTTTTCGATTAGGGAAAATGTATCTATGCATTCGTGATAAATATCATTATTAAAATATTTTTACTTTCCAAAACACAAACGTTTTAGTTTAGGACTACACTTGGCAACGTTGGTAAGAGCTACATTTAAACGCTCCTGATTTCAGGAGCGTCTAAATGTAACTCTGCACCAACGTTGCCAAGTGTAGTCCTAAACTAAAACGTTTGTGTTTTGGAAAGTAAAAATATTTTAATAATGATATTTATCACAGTTGATTAAAAAGCAATGTGTTAAGAAATCAATATTTGTCATTTTTAAAATTATGTTTAGCAAAACGTACTGAAAATTGTTCGAGTTTACAATACAGAATTATCATACAAAAAGGAAAACTCACGAATGCATAGATACATTTTCCCTAATCGAAAAATTGAATTGTGTAATTGACAGATTATTATAATAATTTTCAATAATAACCTAACCAAAACCACCCTACCTTACCCCCTACCCTAATCCGAATCGAAAAATTGAATTGTGTAATTGACAGATTATTATAATAATTTTCAATAATAACCTAACCAAAACCACCCTACCTTACCCCCTACCCTAATCCGAATCGAAAAATTCTTCGTATTTTTAGTCAATTTTTGAAAAAAACAATAAGAAAATAAAAAAAAAAATATCTTGACTCGGACACGACTCGAACCTGGTACCTCTGTGTTAGGAGCCCAGCACACTTACGCTGGGCTAATCTCTGCACACAATAGTGATATCGTATAGAAGGTTAAAAGCTTTAGAACCGTCGCATGAAAGCCGAGCGCCACCGGAGATACTCGATGGCGCCCTTTCAGTTTAGGACTACACTTGGCAACGTTGGTGCAGAGTTACATTTAGACGCTCCTCTGATTTCAGGTGGCCCTTTCGACTTGGTCCGCAATTCATGGGTCATTAAAAACACATGACAAATTTTAAAAATCATTTATGGTTTTTGGTCCGCAGTTCATGTACGCCCAAAATTATTTGATAAAAAATTTAATTTATTTATGCTATTGCGAAACAAAAATTGACCTTGTCTATAGTTTCTATTTTTGTTGAATTACTTAAAAATATGTATGTAGAGCGGTCGCATAGCATTGTATTCAACATAACTGCAAACAAAGTAGGTACCCAATTGTTAATTTTTTACGTAACATTACAGAACGCCATGAGAAATCAAGAAATCGTTTGGTTCCACTCGGTGTAACGTTTATCAAAAAACTATCAGCAAAATTGCGACTATATCTAATATAATAAATCGTTTGCTAACTTACCAACCAGTTTGTATTTATTTGACTCTTCACTAGGTGAACCAAATTTTAGACGTAGGACTTATCAATCAAATCTGACATTTATTCACAACATATTGCACACTATTTTCGATGTGTAGTGGTTAGGTCGCGTCAGTGAATTGATATTAATATATTAATATTCATTTGTTCGTAGACGTTAGGGTAAGTTTTATAATATAATTAATTAGAATGGCATTTTGGAGACCATTTGAAACAACAGTCCAAGATGATGCGCGGGATTATTGAATTGTGGATTTAAATGTAAGAAGTTAGATAATCGAATGGTAATAATGGAATCTCGGCGTATCGCTGAACTTAGACAGGAGTATTTGCGCAAAATAAAAGGGTACCGTGATTCAAATAGAACTATAATTTATTTAGACGAAACTTGGTTTGATATCCATGATGTTGTCAAGTATGGTTGGGTTGACGATGCAAAAAACTGTTCTTTAGATACTCCGAGTTCTAGAGGAAAACGCGTTAATTTTTTTCATCCAAATTAATATAGTAAATTAACATTATTTCACAATATTCGAATTTATAAAAAATTTATATGCACGCCATTGGGCGGCTTTTTCCTTCAAAGGGATTAAAAATGTGGGCCATCACATTAACTTTGGAAGAACTTTACATAATATACTATTATATCAAACAAATCATTACATAATTAATTTCGAAGAAATGTTTTTAGAATAAACTCAATAAAATTAGTAATCAGCACGTGGAAAAGCAATTTTTATTTCTATAATTTACATTTGAATAGCTGGTTCCAAGCAATTTACTATTTGAACTACGAATACGTAGAAAATTTGATGGTGATGGTGATAAATAAAAAAAAAAAAATTACGGGGTGATTCAGAAAAGTTGTATTTGTTTTTATTAGACTACCGAAAAAGGATTGTTTCACGGGTTTACATATTTGGCGCGATCTGTAGCCAAAACATGTAATTAAAATAGTCCTAATTGTGGGAGTGACTTGGACTTACTTTGAATCAATACTTAAGCCAGAATAAGACTGCATCAAGACTTTTGACAGCTGTCACTGCTGCCTGATAGGACGCTTAAAAAAGCTAACACTAGAGTGAGAAGAAAAATGTATGTTATATAAATATGCAAAATAAAAAATTATAAATTCTAAAACATTGATCTCGATTAATTTGTTGGCAACGCTGTTCCGAAAAGCACATGGCTGGCCGAGTAGTCAAGACAATTACATCACCGCACATAGTTGGCTATTTTTATGCCGCCACGGCCTACTAGATGTACCGTTGAACGGCCTGTTGCTACGGGTCGAAACTTGGAAACAGCCAGACAATCACTTTTGATTGATATCACTATCTGTGACCTGCCGATATAGACTCAACAATTTCACTTTTCTTTATTTTTATAACGAGAGGATTAAAAAAAAATTATGACAATCCTGAGGATGTTTTCATGTTGGTAACGGTACCGAGGCATTGAATTGGAATGTTCCAGACAATAGGTATTTATATTTAGAATAATATGCAGCGCGTCGCGTCTCCCATCGGCGATTACGATTACTCATATAACGTCAATTTATTACTGCCACTAAAAAGATGGGATGATTATTTTGCTCAGGTCCCTAAGGAACTATTCACTTGGTTTTGGAAAACCGGATGAAAAATTGTGGTCTTTTTATATAAAGCCACGAATTTCTCAAGGAAGGAATCTGTAGGATCAATGAAGTTTATTCAAACATCTTCTTAACGTTAATTAAAAAAATTTTGTGTACACTTGAGTTTCTAGCCAATTACAATGCCCTTAAAAAGAAACCAGAAGCCTCCAGAAGGACCACCAACGTCCTAACATCCAAAAATTACTAGATAATTTATACATTACCAGTGTATAGTTGACGTAAAAGATATAGTGCCAGCTATCTAATCATATATCCCCTTTAAATTGTGTTGCGGAGATAAAAATGGGGAATTCCGTCCATTTCGGCGTCGACCATAGGCGTAGGTCTTGAAATAGTATTGTTTGTAATATTAAAATTTCAAGTAATTGCGTAAGAGAATTAGGAAAAGTATGTTTTCTGGCCTGAAGTGCCAATATCGAAATATTGTGTAGGGATTACTTAGGTATTAGATTATACAGTTACGTTTTGCTTATATGGGCGCAAGTGAAAGGATTTGTGGCAAGACATTAAAAATGAAAGACGTTAAGATACTGTTTCATCAAGCCATTAAGGAGGTGACACCAGAGAACTGGCGAAAAGCAGTCCAGCATGTCATTAAAGAAGAGGAGAAAATGTGGGATCTTAACTACTTGATCGATCGGACCGTCGACCCGTTAAATATAACGTCAAGAGGAGATGACAGTTTCTCAGATGACGAAGAATATTATGATATTTATAATTTAATTTCTGTATGATGTATTTTTTGTATAATGTTCAATAAAAAATAAGTGTACATAATGTCTAATTTTTATTCTGTTAAAATAAAATTCTTTCCTTTTTACGAGTATCCTATGGCACACTATTTTCAGTTTTTGTGAATGGATAACAATAGGCTAAGCCCATATATCGACCCCAACCCGGGTGGTACTACCTGCACTTGATAAAAAGAAAGAATTTTACAATGAAATAAATGCCAAACTGTGAAAGTGGCTTAAATATTCGTTGGGTCACTCTGTGCTCCCTAATGAGGTTTTATTACCTATACCTTTCTGAAATAAACCATAGGACTTCTAATTAAACTGGGTGAATTATCTGTGGGTAAATAATGAGAAAAATACTTTGCTATTTATACAATTATACTATACGGTATTCTGTATTATCAACAATTTAAATATTCTATTTTAGATTCTTAATGTAACAAGGACACATATTAAGAATATATTATATTATTTTAAAAGACTGTATTTATTTGAAAAATTGTTTTTCCCATACACATAAACAATATTATGCATAGTATAAAGTTGGTATTTATTTTTATTACTTAATAATATATACTGAAGGTAAACACTTTGGTATTATATAAATATTCAGTAAAATCATGATTTGAATAAACTTCTATTGTTTGAAGCTACAATTTATTATTTGTTTACCAGTTTTTTGGAAAAATTAGACGTTTATACATTATAATACCGTAATGAAATTTTAATTTCGTTATAAGGAATGTATTTTATTTTAGATCCCTTGCTGTTGGAATAAAATATTAATAACTTTTAGAATGTTAATAAAAGTTTACCTTTCCAATTTTAAATATTCAATAATATTATTAATTTTCGGATAAAACACCTAATCGGCTGACTGAAAAACTTGACTAAAGAAAGAGAAAACTTATCATAGGTAAAGTTCTTCCAAAGTTAATGTGATGACCCATATTTTTAATCCCTTTGAAGGAAAAAGCCGCCCAATGGCGTGCATATAAATTTTTTATAAATTCGAATATTGTGGAATAATGTTAATCTACTATATCAATTTGAATGAAAAAAATTAACCTGCATACAAAATTCATAAAATTTGTAATACAATAATAACGCGTTTTCCTCTATAACACGGAGTATCTAAAGAACAGTTTTTTGTATTGTCAATCCAACCATATTTTAAAGGTGGGTGTATATCCTCATACAGTTTTAATTATAATATAATTACCATTACTACTATTTTCTTACATATTAAGTTAAAATGTATTTTATTTTATATTTTTATTCATGTAATAAAACCGTAAGGATTGTTTGAATAACAAATAAATGAATAAACACTTGACAACATTATGTGTATCAAACCAAGTTTCGTCTAAATAAATTATAGGTCTATTTGAATCACGGTACCCTTTTGTTTTGCGCAAATACTCCTGTCTAAGTTCAGCGATACGCCGAGATTCCATTATTACCATTCGATTATCCAACTTTTTATATTTAAATCCACAATTCAATAATCCCGCGCATCATCTTGGACTGTTGTTTCAAATGGTCTCCAAAATGCCATTCTAATTAATTATATTATAAAACTTACCCTAACGTCTACGAACAAATGAATATTATATTAATATCAATTCACTGACGCGACCTAACCACTACACCATCAAAAAGGTTTTATATGAATGATACCTTTCTACACTAGATCACCTACACTTTCCTATAAATACCTATAACAATTCACTAAACTCACTCAACCAAGAAATATAATATTATATTAAATATTTCATTAATACAAAATTCACACCCGATACGGAATGTAACTACTGGATTATAAGCCGAACCACAACACAACCCCCCCGAACACCCTCAAGACTGTAGAATTTTTTCTGAGAAAGTAGTCAAAGGGAGTATACTTCGGTTATTTCGTTATATTACGATAAATACTGTAGTTGATGATTGGATTGTTCAGAAGTGTTTCTTTTTTCAGCAATTTCAAGCGACTTATCTTAATGTTTACTAATAAATTTATATTATGTATTTTTTAAAAAATATTTCCGAACTAACAGTTTACTGAAGTAAGGGGTACATTTGTGTAGCGAGCCTAACAAATATATCTGACAACATTGCTTTATTTTATGGTCATTACACTGACAATAGTTAGACTATACTACGGTTTATGACCCCCTCCCCCAAACGTTCTCAGCGTAATCTTAGATCGAGACCAACCCCCCCCCCCCCAAATTGGCTACGTTATTTATAAGATATCGAGCTATTGAAAATTCCATCTTGTGACAATATTAAGGGTTGGACCCGTTCCTCCGTATGGGATATCGACTGAATATTTCCAGTTTCCGATTCTTGGTAAAATTTTAAAAGTAAATTGTAACTGATTTGAAATATTTTAAAGGACAATCGTGGATGGATGAATGGAAGAGTCCATGGTAACAAATAGAAATGACCGAATTGTGTTTACCATAAGAAAATATCTAGACAGTACAAAACATCGACTAACAGGGGTTATCCATTCGAAATAACAAAGTTTTTTTGATGATAAAAGGAGGAGTTTTGTAAAAATTAAGAGAAGTAAACATGAGCATGATTCATAAATGTTATATATTTTTAATTAGGTATATAAACTGAAATTTAAAAAAAAAAAGGTATTATTTGTCTGTCTGTGGTTTGAGATAAACGCTAATTTATTTCGTTACGTAAACTCGAACAATAATTACGTTTGTTGGAGGTCAGGGGTTGAGTAAAGTCCATTAGCGTAATGTGTTGAGTCACATTTCACTTCCTTCACTGTAATTTTATTTAATATTCGAGGATTCGCCAATGATTACGATATTTTAAGGTCCACCAAACACTATTGTGTATAATGCATAATTCAAAATCGTCATAAAGACAAAGAAGTGACAGGTGACGGATAACTTTATAGAGCAAGTTGAATGGCGATCATTATTTGGCATTACTTCAAAATTATGTCCAAGTTTGGCAAATTTATATCCTGATCCAGGAAACGATCTCCATGTATTTCAATTTTTGGTAATCGTAGAGGGCGCCAGTGTCAATACCATACCAAAAACATCTGACTACAGAACAATAACAGCCAATCATGAGCCTTGCATACACTTTCAGTTCATGGTATTTTATTGGTTGCTAGCTCATTTGACAGTATGTTAGGTAAGTGAGGTTAAGGAACAGAAATGAATGTATCTTTTTAATGTATTAATCTGAGGTTCTCCTTATACGAGGATGTATTGATATCTAGTTAGCCTAGACCAGTTCCATGCATAAACAAAATATTGCGTTACCATAGCAACGAACAATAACTTATTAGAAGTTTGACGTCAAAAAAGTAAACCAGAGTTACGCAATAAATTTAAAGGAAAAAAGATGTCCACCGAAATTGTGAAAATCGAAAAATTGGAGTATCAAGTACCTGTATTTAAAAGTGTTAAGAGGTAAGCAGATTTACGAAGATATGCTTAAAACCCTTGGTGATCAATGTCCTTCGTATGCGACCGTGAAAATTTGGACTGCAAGCTTCAAATGAGGTAAATTTTCCATTGAAGATGATGACCGATCGGGAAGGTCAGTTTCTGTGTCAGTCCCCGAAAATATCGATGCAGTTCATGACATGATTTTATCAGACCGTCGAATTGGGCTAAAACGGATATCTGAAGCATTGAATGTTTCATACGAACGCGTTCATCATATACTTCACGTCAATTTGGACATGAGAAAAATTGCTGCAAAATGGATCCTCAAATGTTTGAATGTTGACCAAAAGCTTGCAAGGGTAGAAGCATTGCGTTCGATCTGTGCTCGATTTGAAAACGATGTAGACTTCTTAAACCAAATTGTTACTATAGATGAGACTTGGATACATTTCTACGATCCAGAAACAAACCAACAATCGATGGAATGGCGACACTCTGGTTCTCCAAGACCTGAGAAGTTTCGTGTCCAAAAATCTGCTGGAAAAGTTCTTGCTTCAGTTTTTTGGGATTGCCATGGAGTAATCATGATTGATTTTTTGGATAAGGGTAGAACAATAACTGGAGATTACTATATTCGACATTACTGACCACTCTACGGGACAAAATTGAAGAGAAAAGACGCGGAAAGCTATCCAAAGGTGTTTTGTTTTTGCAGGACAACGCCCCTGCACACAAATCTCATGTTGCCATGCAAAAAATTCGTGATTTAGGGTTTGAATTACTAGAACACCCCCCTTATTCACCAGATTTGGCTCCGTCCGACTGTCATCTCTTTCCTCAACTGAAAAAAAGTTTAAAAGGTCGTAAATTTTCTTCCAACGAGGAGGTAATAAAAGCTGTGGAGGTCTGGTTTGATGTTGGGTAATAAAATATTTTGACATTGAAATTTTGTTTGGTTCTATAGTAGGCTAAGAATTTTTCAATATATCCTCGTATAGTCTCCATGATATGTACCTACAGTATTTATACACATCAAACTTAGAAATGTTTTAAAATTTGTAATATGCTGTTAATTTATTTAAGAATTTGATAATTTTTTGCATAAAAGCATTTAATTACTTCAATTTAGCGTTCTAAACAAAGTTATTTTAAAAAATATCGCAATATCTACAATAATAGTTTTGTTTACAAGTTTTTACATATTTATTATGACGCGAATGATAAAAGTTCTAATATACGCCAAATACTCTATTTATCTCTTCTAATTGGAAACAAACAACTGAAAATATGTAAGTTCTAATTCTTCTGCTCCGTAGAATTTATAGTATCCTCTTTTTAACCACGATACGCCGTCATATTAGTCACTCCCAATCCATTGTCCAACCTCTTGTTTCTGCAACGACTTTCCTTTACCGATTGTTCTTTTATTTTCCTTCTTCAGCTCTCTTTGAAGCTTTTTATCTTGATAAAAAAGTTCAGCTGATAAAAATCTCTTTTCTACCTTGCTGTCTAATTATAAAACCTTTTTCCTTATTTAATATTAATGTATACTTTTGTCCTCTTGTGATATTTATGTAATATATAATTATTTACTTTTCCTACTGATTTTATATCATCCAATATGAATACTAATGTGTTCAATCCGCTCTGCATAATAATTATTTGTTTGTATACCTGGAAACTATCCAAACATTACTTTTTAACTACCTGCATGAAGGTGAATAACCGCAGATATTCCTCGACATTTCAAATTTGCATTTAAACGTCCTCCAGTCTCGCGAAACTACTCTAATAAACACTTCTATGTTTTAAAAAAAAACTTGGAATCGCATAACTAGCGTATTGTGAGAGGTTGCATAACAACCAAAAGTTTTACTCTTTTCTCGAAGCATCTGCAGCTAAGTTTGTGCCATTTCTGAAACGTTGAACTAGAGACGATTGATTTTTCTTTCAAAGGTCATTAGTCTCGATTCCAGTTCACACGACAGCAGTAATCAAGTGGAAAACGTTGCTTACAAAAATATAAAGCTCCTATATTTATTACAGAATTTTTAAAAAATATTTGGGGGCCATGAGATTGGAGATACTCGTTCTATCCAAGGAGCCTTCTTGAATACTTATCCGGATAAGATAAGACACCATATTAGAGACACTTTGTTGTCTGTCGAGGGATTCTTTATAGTTTAGTTGTTAGCATTGATTTAGTTATTGTTTATAAACAAACTTTTACCGTAGATGACGCTTCACGGTTAATGAAATATCATTCGCAATTACTACAGTGAAAATATTTTAACCAAGTGTTTATAATTTGGGCTGTTTCTTGCTAATTATTATTTTAATTTAATCAGTTTCAAGGTTTTTACCTTACTAAAAATACTTTCATCAAAAATCAGTTTAATTTTAAGCAAGTTCAAGGTTATGTTGTTATTACACAATATTTTCGTGTTATATAGTCGCACATACGTTTTAAATGTCTTAATAAACAGTCTAAATCCGGAACTAAGTTGACCTTTAACAGCAGATTACTAGTATACAGGGTCTTCCATACCATTGTTACTAATTCTGAATGTACTACGATCAGAAAGCAGGCCATCATACTTACAAATATCCTTCAATTAACGACGGAAAATTGAAACCGATTAATTTTGGAGGTTCATAAGCTTTCATATAGGGTCGTGATGTATGAAATTCGATTAGAAATCAAACTGTACCACGAATATTGTACGCGTTGTAATTTAACTAAAATGAATTATGTTAATATTTTAGGAATTTTAGGCAGGCTCTAGCAGTACAACAATACAGGGTGGAGAGATTGGATGATTTCCTCTGGGCGACCGGCGAGTTGCGTCCCAAAAAGTAAAATTTTACCTAAACTAAAAAAGGCAACCGTCGAATTGCATCCGTCTGTTGATACAACTCACCGGTCTCGTCCTCTGTATAGAACAATACAAATTTTCTTCGACAGTAAACCGGATTTTAAAAGCTCTTAGTTTTTACTACTATCGAAATTGGGATCAATAAAAAAATTAATTAATAATATTTCACAGATGTTCTATCAAATCGTGTATAATAAATAAATAGTTATTGAGGGCAATATAAACGTTATATTGATAGTTATCTAAAATAATTGATAATATATTATAGAATGTTCATTATTGCATAGCGTCACACAGTTATTATTTCTGCTTTGTACAATAAAGTGTTTGTAAAAATGTCAGCCGTTAATGTAATATACTGTTTGGTTGGTAACCCAATACAAGGTTATATAATTTGCGTGCAAAATCTAAAACAGATATATTTCTTTTTACGGGGAATCAGAAAAAATACTTTTAAAGTCAAATCCAGACAGAGAAACGAAAAAAGCAAAGATAAACTGTACTAAGTCACAAAGTTATTGAGAGGTAAACTATATCAAACGGAGGTAGTATTTTTGATCTGCTGTACTATCTCCATTAAAAGTCCCGACACATTAGAACAGAAAATTCTCTGTTTTCTGCAAGACTTCTTTTGACGAAGAAGATTTTATTGTCCAGTTATTAGTAATGCACCAAAACCTATTGGGGAAAAGAGTCATCATCATCTTCAAAACTTATTAAAGTGGGTGCCAAAAATGTTTCACGGTTTCTCCCAAAATCTTCCTCATAATAATAATGTTCAGGATGATGAAGATTGTAGTAGTATTGGGATAGGATTCTAAATATTTTTTTTATTATACTTCTATTTTATTATTGTAGAATTCTTAATCTTTGTGCTTTGGTAGGTTCACCAAATTTTTGTTTTATTAAAAATAATTGACGAAGGTGTATAAGATTAAAATTTATGGAGTATAAGAAAATAAAATTTCAACATTAAAAAAAATATATACATCAATCATATTGCATTGTAATTAAGAATTCGTATGTCTATATGCAATAAGATTTAACCTTGGATTTTTATAACAGTAACGTTTGAAAAGTAACAAAAAAAAACATTGCAGTGATATCATTTAACCTTGTCCAATTTTCGTACGTTCACTTTTCTTCGATTGAAATGCGTATACAGCTAGCTATAATAAACGTTTCGTAGTTTTTAAGAATGTTACATCAGATACAGCTATTCACCTTTTAATATCGTTTTTTTTTTTGTTTAAAAAGGGAAAGCTTAAAGGCATTATTACAAATAATAAATTAATATCCACGCAAATGATCGACTTTTTGCTGGTTCAATTTCCTGTTGATTGTACTGTACAATTTTAAGTGCTGAATATTAATTATAATACTGAGAAACATTCTTTTTCCAATTGCATATTTTTACTGTTTTTTAAAAACGTTTCAATCATCAAACACGTTTTATTTAACCAAAATTAAATGATTATTGAATGAATCCAGTTGTAATGGATTTAATACTTATTTCCAGGCGAATATAAAAGCATAATTCCCCAGCAAACATTATTTGTATGATTAATGTGATGATTATAGTGAAATATATATTATATAATTTACCATTTAAATATGGATTAGAGTCGATAATGTTTTTTATATTATATTTTAGAGGTTTTTTTTTTGTGGTCAGAATTGGGCAATAACATTTTTTTTATTCCATTTCTAATAATAGAGAAGAGGAATTTTAGATGATAATATGGTAATTTTAATAATTTTAAATTCATTAATCTGATCAAAAAGATCCTAAAAATGTAAATTTAGATGATCTGAATTTTAGTTTTTTGTTCTCTTTTATTCTCCATTGATTCGAATTTTACATTTAGGGTTTAAGTTTTTATTTTATTATCTGGTAGTTTTTGAATGTTTCAGTGATGCTTTTTTTTTAGATATATTTGAGAAGTTTTATGATAAACCGAGTCTTAGAGATAAAATCGAGCCAGTCTGACAAGTATCCGATAACACTGCAGCCTAATGGCTTATTGTACTTTTGCTCATGCTTTCTCATAGCACCCAGTCCTCTGCACCAGTTTGTACAAGCTCTTAGCTGGGTGTTTGCTATATATAGCTCAGCGTGTCCTTGCGGTTGGCCAAGTAATAACTGTCTTAAGTTACGGTTTCGCTGGTGCGATTGCGACTGCGACTGCGATTGCGACTACGACTTATATGGTTTCGCTGGTAGTGTTTCGGTGAAACGTCTAGAACTGCGACAGGAACAGTTTTAAAATGATAGAAGGCAAGAGAGGTAGAATGGATGACAAAGGTTTTCCCATGCATTTACCTTGGGACATTCTTGGTTCATGGATCTTTGCCTTCGGCAGCTTTCCTGTTGTTTTCTCTCGCGAAAATTGGATCTACTAATATAACATTGCAATTCTAAAACTTGCATAAATCTATATGCAAAACCATCATTTTGAACTCATGTTTATTTAATGATACATTTTAGAATTAATTCCGATTTTACGAATAATTTTTTTCAATACTGGAACAAAATCAAAATATCCCATCTGAATACTTGAATTCGTTTTCGATGTAATTCAGCGCACACAATTCTATTTTATATCGTGTCTCGAATTGGAAATCAACTGGCTCTTGGGAAACTCATATTTTCCGCATTATACAACGAATCACTAAACATAATAAATAAATAAAAAGGACTCGATTAATAAATAAAAATTTGGTTTTCACAACATTTACAAGCAGTCAAACAATCGTAGAGTCCGTAATAATGGGTTTTCTGAGCTGAAATTTTAGATACACACTATAAGATGAGGTTTTTTTATCATATTCATCAAATTTCATTATTATATCACAAAAAAACTCAACGTAACTTTAACCTAAAACTTTGTCAGCACTGTTAGGAGGCGACAAAACGTCTAATTGTGCCCTTTGACTTATGAAACTATCCTTGTTATTTTCGCCAGCTCTGCTCTGATTGCTTGTAACTTATCTTCACAAACCTTCGTGTAGTAACAGTTATCGCGAAAACATGACACTACCCATTGAAAAATGTATTCAGAATTCTTTAACTCGTGCTTCTCATATCTTATCATGAACTACTAAATTACTATTGCCTATAAGACAGTTACCAATAAAAGATATTAGAAATTTTAAAAAAATATATTTATTATCGGAGATAGTATGTCAATAAAAACAAGGTCAAGTTCAATGATATTTCTTTAACTCTTTATTTTTAGTATGTAATTTCCTACATAGATTAATATCTGCGCTAAGGACGATTCATACCCATCAATGTTATGTTCGGTATTATAAGCTACCATTTAGCCACGACTGCGTCTACATTCGCCTAACCTGCTCCTCTGATCGTCCTTAAGGTACCTAGAGTGCTGGGCCTGACGTTTGTGCGTACACCTAACACACCTACTCGTTCGAGAGCCTAATGCCTTGCCTACCTACACTTATCTCGCTCTCGTGTCGAGCCTAACGCCTGCACGCCCGTTCTAGTCACCCCCCCTTTACTTTCACATCACATTATGGCCTTATGTAGACATTTCGTAGATCTAATCCCAATTCTTATATATAAGCTAAATATTCTGAAAATACAAAAAGTTAAATCACCGGGATTTGATCCCGAAACCCCTCTGTTACATGCCCTTACGCTACTTTATGTTCGGTAGGTATTATAAGCTACCATTAAGTTTGGCAGTTGACGATGCGCGAGAAAGCCATACAACTTGACAACATTGTAAACGCAGTTATTACCAGGAAGAGCGGGCGACGTACATTCCGCATGCAAAGTTGTGAAGCTTACGAATTCTGCCAGCGAAGTGAGCTCTTGCAATCCACATACGTCTTTGTTATGGCGGCTATTTTAATTTTGATTTTATTTCTAATTATTCTCTCTCTATCCAAGTCTAATAATAATCACCTTCACTACCCACATTCAATTTCCATCTTTTCCCCCTGATAGTTCTGTTTAAAAAAAATTATTTCAAACTGACATTTCTTTATATCACAAATGACGTATAGCTAACAGTATAAGTTACAGTTTTATGTTATTAAAATTGAGGGTGGTGTGCCAGCCTTAAGATAATCAACTGTTACATGTAACAGAACCGTGCTAGTTGTCACCTTATCTTGTTTAAATCTATTTCAACGTTATATAAAATATATACAATATTTGTTCTAGTTTATAATCTCAATGCCAACATTTTTTGATCGCTACATCAAAATGTAGATAAATAATTCTTACACCGTTTCGGCGTACAACTTCTTGTTTGGTTATTCTAAAAATAAAAGTATCTGAGATAGAATATATATATATATACCAGTTTTACAGAAAGTGAGACTGGTTTTGGAAATACAGAAAAAAAAAAGCATGTCGATAACCTTGGAACGTTCTTCCATCTTAAAAAGTAAAAAGTATATACATCTAATTGGTTGAGATGATGCTACTGAATTATAATCGTAAATAATAATAATTACTGTCTCCAAGGAAATTTCATTGGTGTAATACGAAATAAATTCAAATGTTTATCATAGAAAAACATACCAAAATCCAGTGGCGTAGTTAATTTCTTTTTTGACACTGGTTATCCTAAATAATCTCTTGAAGATTCAGTTTTCATTATTATTATTATTAATATAAATATAAAACTTGACTTACATATTTGCGAAGCTATACAAAACAAATCGGGAACGCCTCTGAAATTAATTGACACCAAATTTATAAAATAAACTCTAATTACACTCATAACCAATCAGAGCTAGAATTTAGTTAGAAAATGTCTAATTTTAATGGGATTCTTGGGAATAGACCATAATAGAGCGTGGAATTTAGGTAATCACGTCTTCTTGAGTTGAAAAAAAAATTCCTTTAAGACGGTACAACTTTGTAAGAATCACAATAGAAAGGCTCAAGTTTGTTTATTGAAGACAATTGTTGTTTTTTTGTGGCAGAAGAATTATTTACACGTTTTTTTTATTTTTCAGGTGAGTGGTTATATTTTTAAAACTGCGCAGTCAACGTTGAGGTAAGTCTGTAAGTAATTTGTTATCTTTATTTTATCAATACTATAATAATTTTGCAATTTACCAACATTGAGAAGCCGGTCCTGTCTCTATTTGACCACAACCACTTAAGCAATCATCAGCTTCTCTTTTATTACACATTAAAATTGCTTGTAAATCCTGTTCTGATTTACATACTTAATTTTCATCAGTGTAATTAAAGATTTGTTTATTTGTAGGTATTTAAAAAAAAAGTATCCAATTAACTGTTGAAATTAGAAGAAAGAAAAACTAAATTTGATTAATTAAAAATGTAATCAACTATAGATAACTTTCCTTCTTTAAGAATCGCACCAACTCGGCTGAACAAACGGAGTTCTAAATTCGGCAAGGTCGCGGAGATTGCTCAATCTAATGAGTCACGATTTTTATTTCTCCTTACAAGTCCATCCATTTTGTTCGATACGCCTACTTCTTTAACAAACAGTTTTAAATTACAGTTTTACAATTCTCTTGAAATTGATGTTGATATGTTTGACGATAAATGGCAAACAATAAAAATATCAAATGTAATAAAATAAGTATAAAAAAAACGACAATATTTATATTAATTAATATGTGCAATACGCATAAAAATTTTATGTAAAATATCAGAATGCAAGTCATTGTTATTAAAGCTGGATTTACACGTTACGGTTCTTTTATAAAACCAAAAATAAAAATAACGCAAAAACAAATATACAGATAAAATTACGTAGAAAAACAAAGTGTCGAGAATGGGAGTGTGTACGTAACGTCTGAGAAGTGTGTTCTGATCAAACATTCGCTTATAACTACAAGGAAACCTCTAAAAATACTCAGTGAATGTGAAGACATGAAAAAAAAGCAAGGTTATCAGATATATTTTCTAAAACTGTTTGGAAATATTTGCAAACAAGCAAATAAATACGTTTCTTTTCTTAAACGCGTGGTTTGACGCATGCGTTCCCGTCCCACGGAAGCGGCTGCGTTCGCACCGATCTAGAAGCAGTATAGACGCATACATTTGCGTTTGGTCGTTAAGTATATTGACTGATTTCGTTGAATAATGAGTGCACGATATCAATTTTCGCCCGAAGAAGATGACCAGGAACATCGCATTTAGAAGCTCCCAGTGACAGGAAGCTACTATAGAAATTTTTCTCCTGGAGATATATCCTTCTGCAGTGATAATGATTTAACTAAATTGTAATAATTATGTCAATTCGCTTGTAATAATTCTGCGAATAAAAAAAGTGACGTATAGTTTTTGTTCTGCTGAAATTGGTGATTTTACTCTTCTTGAGGAATGCTTGTTAATTTTGGTTCCTATACAGCTTAGGACAAAATTGAACTGCCTTCTATTCAATCGGAAAAAATTCCTAAACGTTTCTTCGTCATTGATTACATGATTTTCTATTAGCAGATGCGAGCAGATGTATAAGTCCTTTTCCATTTTCTTTTTTTTTTTGTAACCAAATGAAAAAGTAAGTAATCATCATCTTCCTCTTCTTCTAGAAGTGCTTTTAGTAAAAAGTTGTTCATTTTTGATACCTTTACTATGCACCTTTTGCCCAAACTGAATTCAAACGAAGGCGTCTCCCGTTTATAGGAAAACTGCGCAGACATGCACCTGACTGTGCGTACGTACGTTATTAAGTCATGCGGACTTCTGTGTCGTTACAATGATTTACGACATTAATTATTAGATCTTTCTCTCAAATATCACCAACGGTTCCAGAATGGCCAACTTAAATGTACAAAGTGACATTATATTGTTCTTTCCTCTTTCGTTTGGTCAGTATCTTCTTCGTTTTGTAGAAACTACAGGGTGTGGTAAGCACTGATTGATAAAAGATTGCATTGTTTAGGATTATGAATGTTTTATAGAAAACTTAGCTGTTTAGAGCCCTGATTGAATAATTAATACAATTCGAGTGTACTTGAGATACAGCAAATAATAATCAATATACCGGGTGTCCCAGAAGTTTCTGACCCATTTTAACTGTAAAAATCTCGGAACTCAGAAACGATAGGGAGGTGCGGTTTTCGAGGAACAATTTCTTTTTATATAAAGTTCTGGGACACCCGGTATTATATTAATCAGAGTTATTAAATAAAAAATATACAATTTTCATGGTTATTTCATTGAAATACAATAGTAAGAAACTAGAAAAAATAATGTCAGTTTATTAATTGCTACCTTCTGATGACATTTCCAAATTGCTTGTTTTTATACAGAATTCAAATGTTAAAACTTGCTTACGTGATCATTGCCGGATAGTTTGATATAATAACCTATTGTCTACTTAAAACATGTCGATTCCAAAATCTTTTCAAATGATAAGGTTAAAAGTTCAATATTTGAATTTAAAATTACTTCAAAAAACCATTAACTGCAATCGACCTTATAACCATCTACAGTTTATCCTTCCAATTTAGTAAAGCTCGAGTGGTTTGCCCAATTTTGTTACAAATCTAATCAGTTTCCGTCTCAAATGTTAATTTGTGCCCTCTATCTATAAATGTAATTGTTTTGTAGTAGACGTAATTTGTTCATCTTCAAATAAAACGAATTTCGTTGAAATCGATTGGTCCAAACGAAAAATGGAGATTTTTATCAATAAAAACTTTCCCTCTCTCCCCTACCCTTTATTTAAAAAAATAGAAGTGTGTACTTAATTTCTCCTCCCTCTAGCGGTCAAGTTATAAGCAAAAAAGTTATTCCTAGACACTTTTCCTGATCACTTTTACCATGGAGACTATTATAATATACGGAAAAATTGAGAAAACCTGTCCTCAAAATCGTCTATCTAAGAGCAGTATGTTTTTTCACCGCGGCGTCGCTCATTTCTAATACGATACCATCCAAATAAAGTAACCTTAGTTTTTATAAATGACAGTAGCCAAATTGTAAACAATACCTGACATTACTTAGTGTTAGTGAATGATAAAAATTAAAAGTACGAACCAAAATTGTTAAAAATTAAAAATGGGCAAGGTGTGTATTGTTAAAAATTGCATATTTCTATCATGGAATTAGTTATATATTGAATTTATTTTATAATCGACTTAAGAATATACTTAAATACACAAAGGGTGCCCTTTTAATTCTCCAAATTTTTCTTTTAAACACTTATACTCATTATAACTGTGCTGTGTCTTTAAATATCTTAAAAAAATCCATATACAGTCGACAGAAGCAAACATGAGCTCTGGGTGGGCGTGTTTATGTCGCTGTAGTTGTATATTTGTAGTAACAATCGAGATTTTGAATCGATACCACAAGTGTTTACTGTCAAGAGTGTAAGAGATGTAAACAAAGTCAAACTTGCTAAAAATTTAACTCTAAATATTAATAAAACAATTTATATTGGACCACCAAACGATCACAGTTTTCGATATTATTTAAGACGGGGACAAAATCGATTTCTTACTCATAAATTTTTTTCATTTCTGTTCCCTAACCTCACTTACCTAACTTACTGTCAAATGACCTAGCTACCAATAAAATAGCATGAACTGATAGTGTATGCAAGGCTCATGATTATTGTTATTGTTCTGCAGTCAGATGTTCTAAATAAAGTTCTAAATTGCATAAGATAAAAATGAAAAAACATTAAATAACCATAACCCAACAATTTTATTTTCTAATGTCTTGTAACCGATTGAATTAATTCATATTCACGAAAATACAGTCGCTGTGATAAATTTACTTATTTAGAACTTGCAATCGTCGCTGGTATGCTCTAGTTCTGACAACCTACAGATTCCTTAGCGCCAACAAAATTAAATCCGAAAATTGAGAAACATTTTATTATCTGTCGACGCTTTCTAAACGTATGTTCTGGTTTATTCCTTTGATAAATAAATAGTATGTTTATTGCAAAATCGGTATTTGCGGATTTTATAAAATGTTTAACATCAATTTATTGCAAAATATGAAGAATTTTTTACTTTTATTTCAATTAAAAACTTGATCCTAATCGTGTTTTGCTAATTTTACTTATAACCCACAAATATAACCCTCAACTTCAAAAGTAACATAAGCACGACTGTCACTTTTTCATTTTTAGGGGTAAACCATACCCCTTAAGTGTCTACTAGCCTTGAACAGACAACGTGTTACTTTTAAAATCATTTTCGTCCATATTAAAGGAACAAAGAATATAATTTTAATCTCTGAACTTTCAAGCATCGGTGAATCCTGTTGATCGCCTAAATTAAACAAAAAAATTCGTCCTTGGTACGAAACTTTTCCAAAGGATTATTCCTATAGTCCCGAAAAAGTTGAAAATTATCTCTAAAAGGCGAGTAAAACCCTCTTTCAAAGTAGTATCCATACCACGTTGTGAATTCATTATGATTTTCAATCGATTTATCACGCTTTAAAAAGCAGATAACGCTTAATTCTGTTCAAAGGACTCTACCGACGATATTTTCGAGATTTTTTTTTCATGAAATATTCATTGACTATCGATTAAGAGTTGTTTTACGTTTAAACATGTTAAAAGTCTGTAAAATTAATGATCATTCTTGGATTAATAGATCTGTAAGGATGTCACAAATAATAAATAGGGAGTGTCTACTTTTTGTTGAGAAGAGTAAACTTATTTACTATATCTTTTTAACATTTTTGGTATTATTCATATTTTATTCAGCACATTACAGAACTATACTTGATAATGTATTATTTGGTACATATGCCCAGAATGTTAGCCTCCCACACTATTCGTATAATTACGTCCGAATGTATAGCTCCGGCCGCCCGGACGAATAGACAGTTCCTAATAAATATACACATTGTGCAATAATCTACTAATATTGGCAAATTATGTAAAAAAATATTAATAGGATTCACGCAAGCAGTGTCAAATAAGTGAAGGGAAAGAAAATATAAAGTTGACAAATAAACTTGATAAAGTTTACTTTTCTTATCGCGTTGTTAGGTTCTACTTATTTTTCAAGAATAAAATCTAAGACTTTTCTTAGGCACTGCCATATTTAATCCATAATATATGATCACTAATGGCTTGAGGCGCTTTTCCGTTGAGACTTTTCCGAGCTTACACTCTTTTCACTCGGCGAGATTGAACATTTTAATACACAATCTTTCTCTTGTCCGAAGGCGCTCTCATATTTTCAGGTTTTTCTTTATTAATGTTGCGACAGTGAAGTGTAACTTATTTAAATTGTGAATACTGAAAAAAATAGATAGGTACTCAAAAAAAGGAACCACTGCTACATGATCATAAGGGGCTGTCCATAAATCACGTAGCCAATTTTGGTGGGGAGGGGTTCTATCTAAGACTACGCTGGGTCACGTGGGGGGGGGTCATAAAATCTAAGACTCTGGGTCACGTTGGGGGGTCATAAAATCTAACACTACGCTGGGTCACGTGGGGGGGGTCATAAAATCTAATACTACGCTGGCTCACGTTGGGGGGTCATAAAATCTAAGACTACGCTGGCTCACGTTGGGGGGGGGTCATTAACCGTAGTTTATATGTTTTTCACATACCGCGGGCATATTAACTTGTTTCACCATTTGTACTGAACGATATCTTAGAGCAATAAAGAAAGTGAAAGTCTACAATTATTTTTTTAAATGTAAAATAATAAATTTGATTTTGAAGTGATACGTAGTTTCTTGGGGGGGGGGGTGATCGAAAGGTACGGTAAGCTACATGGGTGGAAGGGAGGGTAACATGGAGCGTCTTCAAATCGATTTTGATTAACTTGCATAACTAAAGTGATGAAAAATTTGATCCGCCACTGGGTTAAATAGCTATTATTAATACCCATCTTTTTACTGGGACTTTTATGTTCACCATTAAGTCTAATCCCTGAAGGTAGCTTTTATTACTTGATATTAAACGGGAAATTTACCGGAAATCGAAAAATCAGGAGCAAAATTTTCTAATTTTAAATGACAATAGGTTGAAGGCAGTAAAACAGTATTTCCCTTTTCTTATATGTCCGGGTGGTACTTGTAATGATTTTAAACGTATTTGCCGATGGGTTACAGTCTTGAAATTTTCAACATCATTCAGAATTAGATGAAAATAAAAGAAAATATAGGAAGAATTTTAAAAAAATGGAGAATTATTGATAAAACCTCACTTTTTTGGTTTTGATATATAAATAAGTCTTCGTAGCCGAGCGGTATAAAGATTTGGATACCGAAAATTATGAATTATAGGCATGTAAGTCCTACACTGGAAATTTACTCTCTATTTAATAAATTTAACATATTTATTACAAACTTATAGACCAATACCTTTTTTTTTACGTTTTTTCACACCCCTTTGTTCATTTATTTAAAACAACAACCAATTAAATGGTTTCATCTGCAGATTTTAAATTGAAAAAACTGTTGTCAACACCCACGCATATTGCGTTGCAGTATTTATCCTTTTGAGAAGCAACAACTTGACAAATAGAACAAACCGCCAAAAAATACCCCTACTCCCGAATTATCCCCACTTTCAGCTATTCCTGGAAAATGAATGCACCTCCTAGCTGGATCGATGCCTCCTATTATACATCCGACAACCGGGGTTGTACCTCTTCTATGTTGCGTAGGCGTAGCGATCCTACAGGATCGCTATAAGCCAAAAGGCAAATAATACCTTCATTGTTCCAGTAGATAGTAGGCTTTAACTTTAGGTCCTGACTTAAACTGGAAGGTTTTTTGTTTGGAGATACTGCGGATATTACTTAAGGAACTCTCTCGTGACTGACAATATCAACTAGTTATTGTTATTGTGCTAAGAGTGACGCTACTTTTTGAATGTTTTCAAAACAATAGATCAAAAATAATGAATTGAACTTCAAATTGCTCCCTTATCCAGATTTGGCTCCCAGCGACTACTGGCTGTTCGCAGACCTAAAAAAAAAATGCTGCCCGATAAGAAATTTCGCTCGAATGAAGAGATTATCTCTGAAACTGATGCCTATTTTTAGGCAAAAGATAAATCGTTCTACAAAAGTGGTATTGAAATGCTAAAACGCCGCTCTTGGTGATTTCTTTATTAGGCCCGGGTCTTTTCAGCCCATGTGTTATATTTAACAAATATTATTATAATAATTGTCAATAGTTTTTGTGGTCGTTATTTGCAGACAATCTCACTTCATCTCTGTGTTACCCTACTCCAAAATCTCTTGACGTGATGCTCTACCCCCACAAAACCCCGCATTTCGTCGTTCATTCAAAGCGCCCACGCGACGCTATGACGTCACACGGGTAGACGGCGCCATCCACTATTCGCAGTCACCGAAATAAGCGCCGACGTTACACAACCATCGAGTCGTAGTCGAAAGCGCCGCGACGCCACCAGTAGACGATTTACAACCGAACGTAGAATTTTCTAGTATCTTATCGGTACAACGCAACACATAGTCTAGTGAAATTTGCATGCCCACTAAATTATGTTGTGAGCAATAGTTTTCTTAGAACTTTAAAAAAATTGACGAGAAATTTGGAATATAAAAATTTTGTCAGAACTGAAAAAGTTTATTGTAACTTTTAAATTGTTTATATAAGTATAAATAAACAATGTGTGGCAGATGTCACAGTTTTTAAAATGTGTACAAGTTGTTGAAAACGTTATAAACATGAGTTGTGATAGTGAATCTACCAATAGCTACGAAGATTCTTACGACGAATTCTGGAAGGAAACTGTAAGTACCACAAAAATTTTTGTTACATCTGATTCTTTATTCTAGACGTATGTAAGTTGGGGATCTTTCTTCCGCCTAGTTTCTGTTCTCATCTGGTTGTAGTTTATCATCAGTTTCTTCGTCAGACACTACCTATTTCTCACTATAGTTTGTGAACATCTACCTCTCGATTCTTGGGCTAAAACCCTAATTTTTTCCTGCACACTGTGAAAGCCATATTTTTTTGCTTTGTGTTTACTACTTAGGGACAGGCCTATATATTTCACTTCTTGCCTCTGAAGGAATCACCAAGATAGACTAGCCTTCACACATTATTACCTACACAATGTTTTGGTCGCAACATAAATCAGGGCAAGAAATTTTTGAAGAGATGGCAACGTGTTGCACGTGCAGTCAAGACTTCGAAACAACCAATCATCAACTGCAGTATTCATCGTAATATAACGAAATAACCGAAGTATATTCCGTTTGACGATTTTCGCAGAAAAAATTCTACGGTCTTGAGGGTGTTCGAGGGGGTTGTGTTGTGGTTCGGCTTATAATCCGTTAGTATCATTCAGTGTCGGGTGTGAATTTTGTTTTAAAGAAATATTTAATATAATATCTATTTCTTGGTTGAGTGAGTTTAGTGAATTGTTATAGGTATTTATAGGAAAATGTAGGTGATCTAGTGTAGAAAAGTATTACCTACACAATGTTTTGGTCGCAACATAAATCAGGGCAAGTACAACGCACAGTAGCGTATATTTCGAAAGGGTTTATTTAAACTATTTTATAAAAATTCTTTTTAGATTAACCGATGTACCTACGTTATTGATTTTTTCGTTTAAATATGTGGAAATTATATCGAAGATCAAAAGGATTTTGAAGTTATGACAAGTTTGGCACTACGGATTATAAAAATGTTAATATAATATTGAAAGGGTTTTTGTTCAATTTTATTTATATTTCTAACATCTAAATTCATAGTAAGTGTTCTAGACATTTTTCAGCTTCACAACCAACAATAACTACAAATTTAGACGCTTTTTCAAGTTTTCCCAAAGTTTTTATTAATCTGTAGTTTATACAAATTTCAATTTCCTTTTAAAAGTATAGAACACTGTTTGCAATTAATTTTTTAAAAGCACTTAAATATACTAATATCAATCAGAAAGCAAATAAAAACACAATTATAATTAAAATCTTATTGATAAACTTCACCAAAATGACAGAAGTCGTTCGAGGTTGCCAAGCTAAAAATGTATGAACAATTTTACTTATGGCATTAATAGAACATACAAAATACTGAGCTAAACCGTGGTTGGTCATACGAGATTTGGCATCATGTAAGAAGAGTCTCGTCTTAAATATGTTGGGGACAACCAAAATGTAAACAAGGCTTGTCTATCTTTAATACGTCATTGGAATCAAATAACTCTGCTGTGAAAAAAATCGGGTATTGTTGTATGTTGGACAAACTAAGGTTAAGAATTTGTTTTTTTTTTTGGAAAAATAGTAAAATACTTTGATGTTTTCGTGTAAGTGTTGGTAAAGACTGGATCAGTTTTTTCCAGGTACAACATTCCTAATTGTTTCATCTCTTACTACGTGGAATCTCCTAGGAATACCTGAAGTTCTATGATTATGCGATATAAAATTTCCTTTCAGATCCTAAACTAAACAATAGTTGATCTTTGCTGTCAAAAACATTAGAAAAGTCAGCCCAGACAATTTTTCCTGATGATATAGTCTTGGATAACTGAATTTTTCTGTTGTAATTCAATCTTGCTCATAATTCTTGACATTCTCCTGTGTCCCAGATTCAATTTATCTAAATTGAGTCTACTAAATGTTCTCAGAAGACAACAAAAACTTTTAAGACCAGACACTGTTATAAAAAGCTCATCTTATCGATCGTCTGTTTTCTCAAATATAAATATAATATAAATGAACTGTTGCATTTTACAATCAAAATGGACTTTGTAATATTAATTTTGAATTGCTGTGTAAATAGTTTTGTTGGTATATGAAAGAAAAAGCTGTGAATATTGAACTGCATGGGAATGACTTTTTAAAACAATATTTCCATAGGTTCAGTTGATAACTTACAACACAAATTTTTGTAACCAAAAAATCATCTAAAACTTGTGAAACAACTAAGAAGAATTATAATGATCCCCAAATTCCAAGTATATTTATCTGATCTATTATCAAAATTTGCAGAAATAATTTTTTTTTTCACATTATTGTATTCATATTAACAATATAACCCAAATTAACTATATAGAGATAACAAGATTTCAATGTTTATCAAACCACTTATAATAATTTGCTTTTTGTTATTAAAATTTATAAGATACACTTGAAGCCACTTACTTTGGATAAATTAGCGGATAATTTTATTTCATTGTTTAAATGTGGGACAAAAAAAAAAGTATTTGTTCAAAATTTTTCTAGAAAAATTTTATTTTTAATATAAAAAGTCTGGTAAATACCACAAAACTTTGAATACTGAACTGAAATTCCAGAAATGTACTCTCAAAGGAACAATCTACTGGGAAAAAATTCACAAAGCCATGTCCTGAAGGATTTTAATTCTATAAATCAAAACTCCCAAAAAGCCAAATTCTGAAATAAAAAACGGTAATATTAATAATAATTAATAATTAATATTAATTAATTAAATTTAATTTATTGAATACTATTTGTTTTTATTTGATTTAATTGCGACTGTAATTAGAATCTACAATTTAATTTGTAATATATATTGATTGAATGGTCCGGATTTGCCAGTTAAACTATGCATCGATTCAACAATTTTGTGTGCATTGTATTTTCGACCTTGAAAACTTCAGGTCAAATTGTTTCCAATTCCCTCTAGCCAGTTACCGAATTATTTTCCTTTAATTCGTTAAACTTTATGAAAAGTTTTAATTACGTTGGATAATTCGTAGACTTTAGTTATTAAAAACTTATAATTATTCTGCCTTTAGTTCATAATTTTAAAACTAGGTAAATAAATTTGTTGGTTAATCCTTTTATTATCCTTTCGAGATAAGTGTATAAAAAAACGTCCAATTTATTTTACAACAAATATTCATATTTTATATTTTTCTACATCAATGGTAATTTTTAGAATATATTTTTTGAATTATTTTGATATATTTGTTATCCTCAAAGAGCCTCCTGATGCCACTTTTATTGCCATTTTATATAAATATATTATATCAACAATAATATTATATATAGCCTCATATAAATATCTAGGTAAAATTAAACTAATTTGTATGTATGTATGTATGTATGTATGTATTTTGGGGTAACATTCACTGAGACCTAAAAGATCTATTGTGCCCCCTTACTTCTACTTAGTTTCTGAGGAGAGTCTCAGATACTAGTAGCTCCTTTAGTCCTATTTCCCGGAGGAATTTTAGGATATCTGCAGGCCTCAACTTAGGTAATTGTCCCTCTTCTATCCAGTAGTCTCCCAGGTACTGTGCCCTAGGATTCTGAAATACTGTGCAGTTCGCAAGTATGTGGATGGAGGTTTCTTCTTCCATTCCACAAAATCTACAATCTTCTTCCTCCACTATTTTGAGCTTTTTAAGGTGTCCATTCAGGCGACAATGTCCCGTTAGGATTCCTGTTAAAACTCTTAGTGCAGTTTTGCTTTGACTTATGCATTCATTTGATCTCAACAGGTTGTAGTCACCCAGAAGAATCTTTGATTGCCTAAGCCCTACTAGATCTTTCCAATTGTCAGATCTTTTCTTTTCTTCGGCTTTACCTATTTCTTCCAATATTACATTGGAGCTGATTCCGCAAAAAGGTTCCGGCCCCCAAAAGGGTATTTCACTCCCCCTCTTTGCTAGTTCATCTGCTATTTCATTCCCTTCTATTCCAGTGTGTTCTGGAATCCACAGTAAGGTGACTATATTGTTCTCGCCTAGTTCATTAAGTTTTCCTAGGCATTCCCACACCATTTTGGAACTGATTACACAAGAACTCAGCGCTTTAATGGCTGCTTGACTATCAGACATTATGATAATCCTTTGCCTTCTATATCCTTTGTCAATATTGAACTGGGCACACTTTCTTATTGCGTGAATTTCCGCTTGAAAGATACTTGGGGTTTTTCCCAAGCTTTCAGAGTGTTTGGTTCCTGGCCCGTACACTCCTATCCCAGTTCCTTCTATTGCTTTTGAGCCGTCTGTGTACCATTGAATGGCATTCTTTCCAAGTCTGGTAATGGTATTTGGATCCCATTCCTTCTTGTTGCTTAATTCCGTAACGAATTTCTTTGAAAAGTTATACTTTTTCATCATACCATTAAACTAATTTATAATCCTATTTATTTTCTATACAGGACGTTGTAAAAACGCTGTGAATTATGTATTCCATTCATTTATAATAGTTTCAACTGAAATGACTACACAATAATAATTACAGTCCATGATCTCAATAATAATTGTATATTTCCGTGTAATTTTCCATTGACACATAATCATAGCATAACTTTTATTTGTAAAATGCAAAAACAAAAACAATTTTGGAGCATGTCCTTGAATTGCGTATCTATACGATGAAATATATAAATAAATGAATTATTTTGGGAAATCCAGTTTCAATGTTTTTATACAGGATGCTTACAAAATATTGTTATAAGACGGATAATTCATATAAACATAACAAAAAATTTATACATTTCAGAGAAAATGTGTAGAGGATGATCTTGGAAGAGATCCAAAGGTCTGGAAAACGATAATTTAAGGAATCCACTACTATTACTGCAAAATCTGAAGGATGTATTGATATCTAGTTAGCCTAGACCAGTTCCATGCATAAACCAAAATATTGCGTTACCATAGCAACGAACAATAACTTATTAGAAGTTTGACGTCAAAAAAGTAAACCATAGTTACGCAATAAATTAAAAGAAAAAATATGTCCACCGAAATGGTGAAAATCGAAAAATTGGAGTATCGAGCCATCATCAAGTACCTGTATTTAAAAGGGTTAAGAGGTAAGCATATTTACGAAGATATGCTTAATACCCTTGGTGATCAATGTCCTTCGTATGCGACCGTGAAAAATTGGACTGCAAGCTTCAAGAGAGGTAAATTTTCCATTGAAGATGATGACCGATCGGGAAGGTCAGTTTCTGTGTCAGTCCCCGAAAATATCGATGCAGTTCATGACATGATTTTATCAGAACGTCGAATTGGGCTAAAACGAATATCTGAAGCACTGAATATTTCATACGAACGCGTTCATCATATAGTTCACGTCAATTTGGACATGAGAAAAATTGCTGCAAACTGGATCCCCAAATGTTTGAATGTTGACCAAAAGCGTGCAAGGGTAGAAGCATCGCGTTCGATCTGTGCTCGATTTGAAAACGATGTACACTTCTTAAACTGAATTGTTACTATGGATGCGGCTTGGGTACATTTCTACGATCCAGAAACAAAGCAACAATCGATGGATGGGCGACACTCCGGTTCTCCAAGACCTAAGAAGTTTCGTGTCCAAAAAGCTGCTGGAAAAGTACTTGCTTCAGTTTTTTGGGATTGCCATGGAGTAATCATGATTGATTTTTTGGATAAGGGTAGAACAATAACTGGAGATTACTATTCGACCACTCTACGGGAAAAAATTAAAGAGAAAAGACGCGGAAAGCTATCCAAAGGTGTTTTGTTTTTGCAGGACAACGCCCCTGCACACAAATCTCGTGTTGCCATGCAAAAAATTCGTGATTTAGGGTTTGAATGACTAGAACACCCCCCTTATTCACTAGATTTGGCTCCGTACGACTATCATCTCTTTCCTCAACTGAAAAAAAGTTGAAAAGGTAGTAAATTTTCTTCCAACGAGGAGGTAATAAAAGCTGTGGAGGTCTGGTTTGCAGAGCAAGGAGAAACATTTTTTTTGAAAGGTCTAGAGACGTTGCAGGTTCGCTGTAATAAATGTATCCAATTAAGAGGAGAATATGTTGGGTAATAAAATATTTTGACATTGAAATTTTGTTTAGTTCTATAGTAGGATAAGAATTTTTCAATATATCCTCTAACATAGTCTTTTTCTAAAATTTGGTGTCCTGAATTTTATGTGTTCCTCGTGAATCGTAAGTGGTTTCCGTTCTAGACAACTCCTGACGGCTTCTGCTCTAGAAATAACTCGGTCACAATCACCAGACGAAATCCTTGGATCCTGAATCCTTTTAAATATTAATATTTATGAATGACGTTAACGATTTTAAACGTCACTTATGATAGTTATTGTCTTTGATTCCAAGAAACTCTTGCCAAAGGTCGTGGATTTAGGTATACATTTGTTATATTAATATATATATAAAAACAATTGCCTTCACAATGGAATCGAGTCAAGTAGTTTTATTACGTGTAATAAATAAAGATCATACCTATTTGTATGTATGTAAAATATTTTTTGACTAATCTTATCTGTAATTGGCCTAGAGATGGGACATTGAAACAAAGTAAACTTTGAAGTCGTTAATCTTCAAAAATTGGTTTATTATCGGAAATAGAAAAGTTTTTAATGCTATTTTTTTTTCTTATCTTACAGCTGACTGCTATCGAGTTATCTCAAGGATTTTTTCGTATTAATATATACCTTTTTGAACCCAAAATCCAAAATTCGAGCCTTCTAAGAACAAACATAAAATATTTTATTTCTATTGGAATTTTCTTGTTCTGGTATTAGAAAATATAAAATAAGTAGTCACTGCTTTATTCCTTTAATCCAATAATTACTACTGTAATGTCCCCAATAATAAAACATATTTTGTATAATTTCGCTTGGGAAATTTTTTATCAATATAATAATTTAAAAAAAAAAATGTGTTTAGGAATTTTAAAATATTTAAAAACCATTTAGTATGCGATAAGGTAAGCACTTTTTTATGAAACTATTTAAATTTGTCGGTTTACTTCAAATTAACATAATCACAAAACAGAACAATTGCATAAAATTGGCTTTAAAATTCAAAAATAACAAGCGCCACTAACAATATAGGAAGGTTTTATACAGATATAAATTACATCGGAACCGTCCAAACTACACAAGTACGACAGAAAAAACAGCTGAAAGAGAGAGAAAGAATAATTATGCGCGGTCATTAAGGCGTGTACTTTGTTCCACCTTAGGGGTGTATACTTACTTGCCCCCATATTTTAACCGCTGTTGCCAGAAGCGCAGATTAATATGTACAAATTATATTTTTGTCTCGTTATCGTTGACTTTTTTTCGAGGGTGAAAATACAGCACGTTTGTGCCAGCATTACACCAAATAATCTTAGAGATATGAGATCAAATCTTTATCACAGATTTGGTTATTGTCTGGCACAGGAAGGTGGTTTATTTGAGCACTTAATTCATTAAAATTATGTTTACCTTTAGAATGGATTTTTATTTTTTCAGGAAGTTTATATTTTATGTTTAGAATAGGTGTAGGTACCATACCTACTTATTTTATTTTTTCAATTTAATTTATTAATGGAAGGGATTTTTAGTTTATTAATTATGGTTCTCTCAAGAAATGCTGTTTTATTTTCAAGTTACAATGGCTAAAATAATATCCTATTGTAGTTAGAAATTGTCAACTTGGTCTGAAATGATCATGTTGACAAAAATGAACTTTAAGATGTACAGGCTACGTAATAACGATTGTATTTTTTTATTTCTTTAACACCCTCACTCCTTCCATGTTGGGAGCATACTGAATACCACCAACTAGTGAATTATCTCAGTAAAGGACCATTCGGCCAGTCTCGGGAAACAAGTATACACCCCAAAGTGATGACCGCGCACAATTATTCTTTCTCTCTCTCTTTATATATCCTTGTCGTACTTGTGTAATCCGTGGCGAGGGTTCCGATGTAATTTACGCAATCTGTAGAAGGATGTGAGTGAAACTTGCGTATATAGTGCAAAGACAAACCAGAAGCAACATTTTCGTTTCATTTTGACTTAATTAGCGCTTGGAAACAATAGGTAAAATTCAATACAATATGTTTTTTATTATGTACAATTTAAAAGTCTTGAAATTATTACAAACTAAAGGACTGGCAAATATCCTTTCCAGTCTCGTTAATAACATATCATGCAAATAGAGATCTTTAAAATTTTTGAGTTACCCTTTGCCACTCTCTTTCTCTAGCTCTTGTTCGTTCTTTCCCTCTCTCTTTTACTATCTCTTTTCCTCTTTTTCTCTATTTATATGATTCATATGACCCACAATCTCCTGACAATGTTTAACTTTTTTTTTTTGTTGGTTACTGCTTCCAGCATATTATAATGGAAATTCCACATTTTGCATCCTTTCGAAATAATTAGCCCACTAAAATATCTGTCACAGAAGGAGGTGCTTTATCTTTAATAAAAAATTATTACCACATATTGTTCCGCAAACAATACAAGTGACGTATATGTGTCTTGATTACTACGCGTGACGTCAATCGCTGATTGTTTTTCTCGAAAATTAAAATAGTGGGTGGTGGAACCACGTTTGTGGTTTTCTGATAACCGTTTCAATATAAATAATACCGTGTGACTGATGGATGATGCGTATTTTTTGGGTTTTATTGGAAGGTTCGCTGACCAATATCCAAAAAATCTTATGTATGCTTTTTAAATTTAATAAAAAATACTTTTCATAGTCAAAAAACCAAAAATAATAAATTTAAATTATCACATCTTATCAGGTGAGATAAAATGTTTCTGGTAGATTTTATGGAAGTCCATATTTAAACAAACATATTAAATTTTAATATCAGTTGTCAGTAGTTGGGAAAGGGAGCCACACGTTAACATCAGTGTATCAAAAACCGGTTGAAACTTGTCATGCAGCTCAAAGAATACTTCTATAAGGTTCGTAAAAATTGGTTACTGTGAAATTGTGTTTATCTGAAAGAGTTTTTAGAAACGGTTTGTTTAAATGCGATTTTATTGCTATTTATTCGTATTTTTTTTGTGTGCCTATACCCGCAGGAACTAGTACTTTTTAAAAATTTTTAAGGAAAAAAAAGATATCGATTTTAACTGGTTTTAAGTCTCGTCTTCGCACTAGACTAACTTTGAATAATATTTCAATGCTTATAAAAAAACAGAAATGATGGTCTATTATCCATTAATTATTATTATTTTTAAATAATTACCTTGATCTGTTAAATACTACATATGGTCATTAACTAGAAGTGATTTTATAACCTGAAATTTAGGTTTTTAATAATAATATTGTTGCCAGAAACTAAATATCCCACTCTACTTGAAATGTAAAGTTAACTGTTCACTCCAATTCCTCTATATTTACAGTAAAAACAAACAGAATTACAAAATGTGACTCTAACCGAGAGTATACAGTATACAGTATATTAAAGTAAAAATCATTTTCATTCGTTTGTATATTAATATTAGTGTCTTTTACAATAAAATACCATATTTCACAAAATAGTATGATTACATGAAAAATTCTGTAAATAAACATTTTTTAATAATTGATGCCGTTGTTTTCTCTGTGTTAATTTTTATTCAAAAATACATTTTTGTTTCAGTGTGGAATCGGGGATGACTCAGACGATGACGAACTGGGCGCAATGAAAGACCTAACCATCAATGACTACATCAACACCAGTGTCAACCCCAAACAACAAACTGACTTGGAATCTCAACAGCGACTGGCCGTTCTCAGTTTCGAACAGGTTAATAGGCTCAACGAAGTTATGGATGAACTCGTCTGCATCCATGGAAGAGGTAAGTCAATTTATGACTACTCCAGTATACTTTCAATCATTCTAATTGTCCATAATATTAATTAACACATCTGTGATTTGGTCAGGGCTCAGGGACGTCTCGGTGTAATGTCCTATGGCAATTCACTAAGATACTTCTACTCCACATGCTATGGTATTGCTTTTTTTTCAATTGTTCTAAAAAAATCCTCGCTAACGAATAGTGATGCCTACGAGATCAATGAGACGAGACATTCATAAAGTCTTCTATCGAGTATCGTCTCGTTTCGCAGTCTACAGTCTGTCTCGCAGCTTCCAATCTCGTTTCGGAGCCTCCAAGTCTCGTCTCGCAGCCTCCAGTCTCGTCTCGCAACCTCCAGTCTCGTCTCGCAGCCTCCAGTCTCGTCTCGCAACCTCCAATCTCGTTTCGAAGCCTCCAATCTTGTTTTGCAGCCTTCACTCTCATTTCGCAGCATCCAATCTCGTTTCGCAGCCTCCAAATCTCATTTCGCGGCCTCCAAATCTCGTTTCGCAGCCTCTAAATCTCGTCTCGCAATCTCCAGTCTCGTTTCGCACCTAGGAGCTAGGCTCAAAATTATTAAGCACCTTCTTCGTTCTAAAATTTTGTTTACCAGTAAAATTAATCGAAATGGTAAACAATAAATATTATCAAAACAGTGGTTTGAATTGTTTTTATTTTAACTAAAGTTAGGACAAATTATGGTTAATATTATATGTTGGAGTTTGAACCAAAAATGGAGGAAAACAAACATATTTTTATTTGTCGATTTCTAGAATACACTTAACCAAGTGTTAATAACGTACGGGGTGATGTTTACCTGCAATCCAATTTGAGTTGTAATAGTTAGTAGGTTAAGGACAATTTTTTTAAAGGCATATTGTCTACATTTAATCTTGTTTATTTCCAGGAAACTTTCCCACATTGGAGATTCGCCTCAAAGACCTCGTGAACGTCGTGAGGGAGAAACTAGAGGCTGATATCACTGTTGGGGGAGCGGGGATGAAAGTGAAAGACATCCGTTTGAATGGTGGTGCCGCTTCCCACGTACTAGCCACCGAGAGCCAACCTTATAACGACCTGGATCTCATCTTCGGAGTGGAATTATCAAGTATGAGAAATTTCGATAGAATCAAAGGCGCCGTTCTGAGCTCATTGTATGAGGTAAGCTTATAATTTGTATATTTGAAGAGATGTATTGTAATTTTCATTTTATTGTTGCAGATGCTACCAGATGGAGTTAATAGAAAACGTATCTCGACTTGTAGTCTTAAAGAAGCCTACGTCAGCAAAATGGTGAAAGTGAATCAAAACGCCGGGGGCGACAGATGGTCGTTAATATCTTTGGGTAATTCTCGCGGTCGTGGTGTCGAACTAAAATTCGTCGATTGTATGCGGCGGCAATTCGAATTCTCAGTGGATTCCTTCCAAATTATTCTTGATTCGCTGCTGTTGTTTTACAAATGCAGTGAATTGCCTATTAGTGAGAACTTTTACCCAACTGTCGTAGGAGAGTCCGTTTACGGAGATTTTCAAGAAGCTCTGTACCACCTTCAAAAGAAGCTCATTTCCACCAGACACCCCGAGGAAATACGAGGTGGAGGTCTATTGAAATATTGTAATTTACTGGTGAAAAATTACAAACCTGCTCGACCTGATTACATCAAAAGCTTACAGAGGTGAGTCAGTTTTGAATATCTATAAAATGTTCTTTTTTTTATTTTTATGTAGGTGAAAAAAAAACTTACTCTATGGAGTAGTTTTTGTCCACCTATGTCAGTTCATTTTGGCTCAAGCTATAGCACACGCTATACGTTTCTCAGACTGAGCTAGATTGACGGCGGGTGGATCGGGCTATGAGTCACCCCAGGCGGATGTGACCACACCGCGACATAGCAGGGGAAATGGGAGTCATATTGGCAAACATCGCTCATGTCAACGCGGGCCGTATAAAAACACTACTCGGGCCGTAGTTTGGAGGTCCCTGCTCTAAGCGATGACATCTTGTTTATTTATATCAATTTCTTCAGTTTCCTCTGTACGATGTATGTATGTATGATGGGGTGACATTGACTGAGACCTAAAAGATCTATTGTGCCCACTTCTACTTAGTTCATGAGGAACGTCTCAGAGACTAGTAGCTCCGTTAGTCCTATTTCCCTGAGCAATTTTAGGATATATGCAGGGACAACTTAGGACTTTTCGAATCGTACGATTTACACAAGCACGACACAATTCGAGATGATCTATCGCGGGAATCTAATTATTAAAGAAAAAAAATATATGCCCGACGTTGGGCGCCGTTTGCCATTAATGGGATTAGAAATCTCTTTCTGCGCATTGAGTTTAGTCAAAAAAATTGTTTTTGCAATTATGGAACGAGTTTAGGATACTATAGAGGGAAGTTAGAGCGAGATGTGTCAACGACATAAAGGAAGCAAGATTAAAAAAAAATGTAGGGGACCGAAGAAATGGATTTTATAAATTCTACATATCTACAAATCATCTATAATTTTTATAGAATCATATTAAAATTTATAATCCATGTTCCCAATAAAAAACAGTTGGATATTTAACCTTTCAGTGTTATTTTATCGGGTATCTAATAAATAATTTTAATCTGATGATCAGAATAATGAATTTGTAATTCAAAAGCAAACAATTACGTGCATTAAAAGTATAAAATTCTTTATAGAGTGAAAACGTATATCAGTCATATTGATCAAATGAGTTTGTAAATATGTAAATTTTTGTAATTCATGCTTTTTATGACATTTGAGTAATTTTAGCCAAGATTTTTGCATAATTGTGTTCCAATCCTTCAAACAATCTTGAGTTCCCTTAATAGTTCTCCATTTTTGCCAGATCCCATACTTCTACTTGTTTCCAAAAGTTGAAAACATATAAAATCTTATCTCATTTCCTTCGTTAACGAACTACAGATGAACAAATTTTATACGAAGAACTGTAATTATTTTTAACCCAAGTTTTTCCTGGAACACCCTATATACGTTCCTTGTTTTCTCAATTCTCCATAATGAGGTCTGTACTTATATGTTTTTACCCAACAACGCACCATGTATTTCTGTGATTAAATTGACCTACATCTTGAATAAATACAGTCTAATTGTAGATCGTTCATAACCTAAATCTTCGATGTTCTTGGCATTTGAAAATCTCCAAAAAAATAATCATTGTATTTCGGTACGCAACCTACTTTCTCGATAAATTGAATTTTGAACAAGAAAGTTATGGAAAAGAATTTTAATATAAAACTAATATTTTCCGAGGAGATGAAGATTTGTTATATTTGGGCAATTTATCGGCAAATTCCTTACTTTTCAGCTTTACTGTAATTTCAAGGGTTAGTTAATGCTTGTTTCTGTCCATTCCAATATAGTCAAGCAACCATTAAAGTTCTGAGCTTTTGTGTTATCAGTTCCAAAATAGTGTGGGAATGCCTAGGCGATAACAATATAGTAACCTTACTGTGGATTCCAGGACACACTGGAATAGAAGGGAATGAAATAGCAGATGGACTAGCAAAGAGGGGAACTGAAGGACCCTTCGGAACCCTTTTGCAGTATCAGCTCAGAAGTTAGGGGGCACAATAGATCTTTTGGGAATCAGCGAATGTTATCCCATCATACGCACATAGGATACTTACTATCCACCCTTTTCATTTCCACTTTTACAACGAAACATACAAATCTCTTATCCCTCTTACCTTCTTCCTTGCCCATCAATGTACATATTCTTTAGTCTAATCATACAAAGTTGAACCTTTGAGTGAGTTTTTACATTTTTCCTTCGTCTGTGGTTTGATAAATGATCGGAGAATGTCTTTCCTTCGTGTCTTTCCGTCGCGTCGATGACCTGGAGCCGTATCTTTGAACGTTCGACCAAATGCTCCCGTGTCTTTCCGTCGCGTCGATGACCTGGCGCCGTATCTTTGAACGTTCGACCAAATGCTCCCGTGTCTTTCCGTCGCGTCGACGACCTGGAGCCGTATCTTTGAACGTTCGACCAAATGCTCCCGTGTCTTTCCGTCGTGTCGATGACCTGGAGCCGTATCTTTGAACGTTCGACCTAATGCCCCACGTATTTCATGTGATGGCGAGTGGATTTGTTATGTTCGAGCAGTATCTTCGAAATCTCGAATGTTCGACTTGCAAACGAATGAATTTATCAGTCGTATCAGTCCCACATGGCAGTAAGCGAGTAGAGTCTTGCGCAGAACGTCATAAAAACAAATAAACATCAAACATAACCTGTCAATATACCGAGATAGAGTAATTACTTACTAACTTTTGATAAATAATACTTCTCAATAAAAATGAACGCAGATGAAGCTTTTACGCATCAAATAATTGATAATTTGCAAGATGCTGTCACGTGCTTTTTACATTACTCTACACTACACTTTACCTAAAAAATTACACTGTGTTTGGAAGATATTGCTATTTGAATGTTCGAGTACCGTTCGATTCGTGTGAATTCATTCGTACGAACAGAATCCATTCGACGTTCTCGCGAATAGTCTAACGTTCAAAGATACGGGTCCTGACGTATCTTAGAGATGGGTGCGTATTATATATACCCCATGTATTTCAACTCCTTTGTCCAGATCTGTATAACTATGAAGTAACTGTTGATAATCGACAAGGTTTTTGCCATTAAAACATTTTTAAATAATATTAAAACGTTTAACCTTTTCGATTTAATGCAGTTATAAATATCACGACTTTTAATACGGTGTTTATTTAAAAAAAAACTACTTTCTAGCCTTAATATTCACTTGAATAGGTCAAAGAACTTAACATAAAGGTTTTTTAATAAATCATGTAACTCTGAATATCTGAATATGTACATGGCTCCTATACAAGTCTGTTTTCCTCGTCTCTATTCGTCCTTTGGCATTGTCCTTTGTTCCATCACAACCTATCATTTGGTTCACAATGTTCTGTCAGTGGTCATTCTCAGCTCCCTGTTAACGTGGAGATGAAAGGGTGTTATGTTGAGAATGGTTTCCAGCGCTGCCGTGGGAGTAGTGCTAATTTCATCCGTAATCACCAGACATGCTTATCTCTGCGGTCTGGTGGTTTTAATACACATCATATTTTGATGGTACTTGTTCCACAAGACCACGGAACCATAAGTAAACCTTCCTGTGGAATTGCAAAAAAGCCCCTCGGCCAAACTGTCACGCGATCTACTATGTCGAGAAACGACGAGGATGATGATGGGAATGCTGACCGGGCATTATAGGCTGAGGAAGAATTGGCCTAGCAGATGACAGCCTATGTAGGTTTTGCCAGGAAGAAGACGAGACCGCGAAGCACATACTACGTGGGTGCGAAGGCCTAGTAAGGGTGCGGTTTCACCTATTCGGAGAAGAAAAACAGAGGACAGAGAGGCAAGGGAGGCGGTATCCCTGTTATTAGGTCTAACAAAAAGAACAAAGCTAGTTATTGAGCTCTAACATTAGGGAGGACCACAATACATCTGCAAAGGTCGGAGAGGAATAAGACAAAGAGCCACTCCATTCCTAATCTGCATCTGTCTAGGTCTTATGACTCAGTTTGGTCCATAATACTAGACTTCGAAATGGATGTTCCAGTGGAGTGTATTCAGCGTAAACTCTCTAAAAACTTGAAACTTTTTTTCACAATTTAAGTGTGTGGACAACTTATAGTTGAAAATCGATGAAAGGATGTATAATGGATCCTGCAATAAGCAAATTGTTTATAAAAAATTCACTCTCAAAACGTTTAATACCGGAAAGCTTGAATACTGTTATACAGTAAAAACATAGCAATCGACTATTTCTAAACATAATTTTCTTCCAGCTAACATGAAACGCAATAATTTCTCAACCTTGAATATTTATAAATAATAAATAAAAAGAAAATTACAGGATGCCGTTTAAATTGACGGTATATACCGCTCATTCAGATATTTCATTATTCATGTCATTTTTAATTTTTAATACCAGTCCTACAAACAATCAAATACGAAGGTTTGTTACATTTACTTATATATTCGTTCATACATCGATTACTCGTTTTACTGAAATGTTCTTTTCAGATCTCGTCAAACAATACTCAACTATCCACTGTAATATTTAGTAAAAACATAACCATTCACTTTGAAGAAACAACTACTTCTCGGGCTATATGCCCCGACAGACAATGAACTACACTTTTAAGTTAAACGGGGTCGGAAGTAGTTGTTTCTTCTAAGTGAACAGTCACGGATCAGTATAAACCAGTTTCAATTAAAATAAAGTACTTCTCTTGATGTTTAACTAATGTCGAGAGAATTATAAATTCCTAGTTAATTTATTTCTGGATAAAAGTAGAGAATAGTATTAAGATTTCTTTGATATCCCTTTGTATCTCTCACCAGATGTATCTAGAAAAGACGTATATTAAATATAGAGAGTAACAAATTTTAAAAGTAGTTTTCTTTGTTCCAGGTACATGTGCTCCAGGTTTTTCATAGATTTCTCAGACATCACCCAACAGAAAGCCAAACTAGAAAACTACCTATGGAATCACTTTGTCGAACCCGATGAAGAAGCTCTCCGCCATCAGTACCTGATGCTCCTTCACGACGTCGTTGAAGAATCTACAGTATGTCTCATGGGACACGAAAGGCGTCAAACTCTTCAACTCATCAAAGGGCTCGCTTGGCAAGTACTCTACCAAGACCAACAACGTATGATGACTCAACAGCCACCGCCACCTCTCGTTTTCGCCAATGGTATCGTTTATGCTCCCATCATCCAGACAAATTGCTTTTGTACATGCAATACAGCGTGGATGTCACAATGTTGCTCGTGATGCGAAAACGATTGGTAAAAGAGAGTGAGTGACTTTTTGAAACTTTACTTATTGGACGCACCTCGTATGTGGACTTGGGTGACGAACGTCACTGGTATAATATATATAGTAGTTTTGAAACCATTCCAAATTTTGTAGACCGGTCCGTAGAACTAAAATAATTGACATATATTGTGGTTGTATTATAGTAACTTGTGTGATAAGATTTTTGCCTAATATAAAAGAAGTGCCGATGAAAATAGTTATTTAGAAATCTACAGGGCGTTAAAAATGAAAAATAATTTTTTTTTATTTAATCCTATATAAATGCAAAGTAAACTTATTTTAAAATTACACAAAAAATGTTTTAAAAAATACTTTACATACAATTTTTTATTTTTGTTTCATATCTGTGATTAGCGATTTTGAAGGGATTTTAGATTTACATAAAAATATGTCATTTTTGGCAGGTTCTCCCCTATAACCCGCCGTGTCTCGGAAACTATTTATCGTACTGCTTAGAGAAAAAAATCTGTTTTACAAATTCTCATACCAGAAACTGCTGGAAATCATTTTCAAGTTTCCTACTAGTCTAGCTCTCAATAATATCGCAAAAACATATTTTTCTATAATGAATGTACCTTAATAGTACCATAAAATTTAGTTTCCTCCAGTACTTTTTCCTCTATATTGTAAAATACCTGGTAGGGGGGAGTGGGAAAGCTGACTCAATACAAAAATGGATTTTGACACACAGTACTTCAGGCTAATTGGTATATTAGTAACATCCGTCCATTAAAAACTCCCATATTATATAAACAACGATAAAGTACCAAAAAATACAGGGTGTTTCTAAATTAATACGACAAAATTCAGGAGGTGATTGTTAGGTTCTCTGGTTTTGAGAATTTTAAGTTGAATTGTATTTCATGAAACTTCAACGCGAAAAAAAGTTTTGATATGAAATAGAGTAAGGGTTACTAATTTCACCCCCGTTTAATATAACAGAAATTTTGAAAAAGTACCCGTCCTTAGTCCTTTGCGAAAATTAGAGGATTTCAAGTTTCTAGCTTTACTGAAATTAAAAAAAAATAGAACTCAATTTCAGTCACCACATTTTAAGGGTGATATCTCGTAAAGGGGTGGGCTGAGGAAAGACCCAACTTAGTATCAAACCAGCAATCACCTCCTGAATTTAGAAACACCCTATATGAATTATTAAGTTCACTTTAATTCCGTTATGAAGCTTGTCTATAAATATAACTAAAATCACACACATTAATATTACATAATTTTTATTCAATTGAATGCTCTGTAGATGTTCTTAATCTGAAAGTTATTTTGGTATCAAATTTATTGTTATTGTCACAATTTCAGTTCACGGATCGGACTATTTTTTTCAAAAAAAAAAAAAATTTAAGTTTGTGCAGGGCTATCTTAAGAGATTTTTGCGCTTTACATGGAGAAAAAAGTAGATAAAAATAAATATCCCCAAATGCGGTGTATTTTGTTTATTTTACTTCATTTATCTAACTATTATAAATAATTATTTGACTTTATAATCAATATATAATATCGTTTAAATAAAGAAAACTATATCAGGCTGATTTTTTAAAACTCACTTTTATCTTTATCTTCGATTTTATGTTTGAAAAATAAGTCTGATGTTAACAAAAAAAATTTAAAGATTAAAAAAAATTTTATACATTCGGGGTTATATACGTAGGTATTCTCATTTGGTATTATATATATATGCTTCTTATGACTCATATTGAGTTTTTATTTTTGATTTAACAAGTGCCACTATTGAAAAATGTTTTGCTAAAATAAAGCGCAGTTTATTTACTTATACAGTGTTACCCAAGAGTAGAGAAACATTTTTATTTATAGTTTTAGAGAAAATTCATTCTTGATAAAAAATCTTGCTTGTTCTAAAGTGTAAAAAGTTTTTGAAAACTTGCTTCATTTTATGTAAAAATAAAAATTACAATATGTAGAAATCTGATTTTGATTGATTTTACCACATTTATTATTCAATATTACGGTCCTGTTATAAGGATCAAAACTTTGGTTACTTTTACGTATTATTACTTCATACAAAAGCTCAAACGGTCAAAATGAAACAGGTTTTGAAAATCTCAATGGGGCTTTAGAACAAGCAAACATTTTAATCCAGAATAACATTTTTCAAACTGTTTAAATAATTTGTTGTCTAAAATGTTTCAAGTGAGAAATGAACATTATTTTAAGACGTTACTTGTGATACGAGGGTAATTCAAAATATATTAAAATGTATTTACATACTAGTTGAACATGAACATGCTGAAATATAATAGTACAGTTTTCAAAATAATTTCCTTATTACATTATGTCAACTACTAAATATTTTTAAAATAACTCATTTGCAAGTAAAAACTTGTCTTTAGACCCTGCCGAATCCATGTGGTTGTACAAGCAAAACAATTTTAATTTCGTAGTAAAACATGAATAACTTATTAACTTAAATAATTGGAAACGCACATCAGATAATTAAATTGTAACTTTGCAGCCTCTTCCAATTAAGTCCTACTTAATTATAAAAAAATATATCAGTGCTAAAAGTCAACAGCTAAATGTCCAAATAATGTCAATTTTATTTTGTTTCATCTCCCGTGTTATAATTTACTTTTAACACTTTTAAGATGGCTCTAGTATTTTGTTACAACTTGAGGCTGACATTTCTTAAAATATGACGCATTACTCTTTTTTTTTGGTGTGAGTGGCTGTGGCTGTGAAAAAAAAAATAAAAAATACGTTACTTTGGGTTGTGTACAATATTTTTTTAAAGGTAGCGATTAGAGAGCGATTTTTCTATTGAAAAAAAAAAGAGCAACCTGAAGAGTCCATTGCTCAACAACACACCCACGATGATACAGATATTTTTATAGGTGTACAGGGATCTTTTAGAATAACTTTATAACAAAAATTTGGATCAATCTTTCCATCTTCCCATATTTTTGTTTTCCTTGAATAAATTAATTTTTTAACTGTCACGCTTCAATAACCTTCTTTCATTTTATTTTAAAACAACACAGAAGTCAGTAAGATTAGCTGAAAATTTTACGTTTAAAATCAGTATTTTTGTTTTCGAATTTTCTGAGAAAAACATATCAATAGGTAATTAAATATATTTTATGATTTATTCTATGGGATATTTCGTAACCGATTCATTCACTTCGACGTTCTGTTAGTCACGATCGTTTAAAATAATTCAGTTCTCGTAAATATGTTTATAACAATGCGTGCTGTTTTAAAATTGAAATCCTTGACGCTACTCGACAGTCTATAAATAAATGAGATTGATGAGTTAGTAGGACTGCGCTGACTATTATAGTTATTCTGAAACATTCCAAACTTTCTTCGATTTTGTTCGCAAACTGCTGATTTCGTATTTAACTTGTCCGTCTTCAGTTTATTCTGAAGAAGCTCGACAATATTACTGAAATGAAAAAGTTTGTGAATTTTATGAAGTATATTTATTGTTATCTTGAATTTTATAGATGTAACGGTGTAGACTAGTGCATTATATTTAAAAATAGTTAGGCTCTAGATGTTTAAATATATCTTTGAGAAAAAACATTTTAATTATTGTAAATTTGTTAATATTTCTCGAAACTTGAAAGTGTATATAAAATATTAATTATAGATATAAGTGTTGCTTTAGAAGGAAATAAACTATTTTGAAAAAAACGCAAATTTAAATAGCGAGTAACTTTTTTATTTGATGTTAGATTTAAACGAATTTTGTTCATAACAAAAATGTTTTTACCTAAACCTAAACTTATAATAGAAAACATCTTTTTGTTTAAACCTGTATATTATACTTATACGTCCATTTTCCAATAAATTTTTAAAATAAGATCGATTCTACATTATGTTTTCTACAATTCTCTTCAAATTTCGTTTAAATCCGACATCAAATAAAAAAGTTATTTCCATTTGAAATTTGTGTGAATCTATTAAAAAAATATATCAAATCTTATAAATTGCTTTTAAAAAATTATCAAAACACAAAATAATATATTTTTAAATAAACTTTGTGTTTTAGACTTAAGGTGTAGTATTTAACATACTTTACATTATATTTATATTAATAATACATATCAATTAGAAAAAAAAAAGATCTGCAAAAAAATGACTGTACCTATGCATATTACCATGTAGACATGTAGACATTATTATAAATATATAGTAAGAAGAAGATTCAAGATGACAATATTATGCGGAGTTGTAAAAGCGACACATAAAATTGAGTGTATGAGAAATGTAAAGTAGAAAGTTTTTGCAGTTGAATTATGCTCTAAAATTTAAAGTTATGTTTTTGATATTTTATAGGTACTTTTCGCTGTAAGTTTTCAAGTTTTATGTATATGTTAACTCCTCTTTAAACTTTAATTATTTTTTAATCAAAACTTTTTGATACACTTTGTTGATTTATCAAAATTATTAATTGATTGCAATAAAATTTTAAGAGCATCAAAAAGTTGACAGTTTAATTTTTGGTTCTATACACTTTAAAAATTTATTTTTTGTTACAAACGAATCAGTTATTAAGTTTAAAGTTCTCAATTATAATTTTTTACTTGTAAATAAAATTATTTATCACGTTATTAGATAATAAAATGACAATTTCTAAAAAACATTTTTTGAATTCAAATTACGCAAAAAATAATTTTATGACAAGTTACAATTATATGGATTCAAAGTCACATTAGGTTTAAAATACCCCCCACTTTTTGTTCAGCATTGTTAACTAGTAATACAGTGTCATCTACAAAGTATGCTCGATATGGAAAACTTCTTTTTTAAGGCTTTGAGCATCCCCTAAAACTAAACATGCACCAACAAAATATAGTAATATACGGGGAGCATTCAAAAATTCCCGTGATGGATACTTTTGGATGACACTGTATGTAACTGATTGCTTAAATATTTTTATGGGACACTTATTGTGTATGTTTGATATCTAATCGAAAAGGAAATGTTTGTATGGTTTTTTTTTTTTTAATTTTATTAAAAGGCCTTCAGGTTGCAAAGTGACATATTTAAATGGACATCGCCCAATCGCAATAAGTATTAGTGTAAAGAAAAATTTCATATATTTCTACATATTTTAAAGAGTTGCCCAACAGATTGTAAATTGATTATTCGAAAAATGTCTCGTTTTGGGAAACTGAAGAACTTATTATACATATTTAAAATTTGTCATTTAAACTTATATAGCTATAGGAATAAAATTCTTGGTCGTGTAATTTTAGAATAAAGATTAATACTCGAATCAAACGAAGTTGTAGGTTTAACTAATAATAGCCAAATGTAAGTTACATGGAACCAATAAAAAAACCTTGTACTTCACTCTAGACATTCATGTTGTTACATTTAGCGCCCTCCTCCTCCTCCAACCCTTCCCACATTAATTTCAGTCATCGATTTTAATGAGATGTTAGAAATTGAAGAACTGTATTGCAGTGTATACAGACAATACCAAACACCAACAGAATTGGAGGACAACTAGTAATGATACGCCTCTGAACAGAGCATTTATATGTCTTGCAAGAGCTGTAGTGGGAGGTAACTTTGAAAATGAGTTTGTGCGCATGGGGGCGGGCTCGCCATCACATTTGGCGCTTGCAGTACCTAACTGTATAAAAACTTGTATATATATACGTATGTAATTGGTTCCAAACTTTGGAAATGTCTAAGATACTCGGAGAGGTATTGGAAACAGAACATTTCTAAACCACACAATTTAAATGGAGAAAGTACCAAGTGCAATATCATTGGAATGCAGATAAAGTAAAGATTCCTTTTATGATCTCAGCAAGGCTGCTGCTTTCAGTCTTGGTATATCAATCCTCTAGGAACTTGGTTTGCAAGCGCATCCGATCCGATATAAAGAAATCTGTTTGGTTTGCAATACTTCCCACTCTTCCTTATGTAACGAATTTATGTTTATTTAATAGATATTAAAAATATACTACCTATATCGTACGTAAGATAAAATCCCACGTAAAATATAGTTCATAAATAAGAAATAAGGGAGTATTTAGTGATGTAAGAGTACTGTAATAAGATACTATAGTACAAAAACCTTACTATAGTGTAGTACTTCGTTTGATTCTCACAGAAATATAATAGACTGTCATGGTGACCTCCACAACTAAGCTTATTAGCGAAGGGATTAACTACAGTAGCAGGCCGATCAAAAGTTAATTAATTTTTGATCGGTACTGGTATATTGAAACCATGTAAACTTTTCGTATCTTCCAGGTAATCGAATTTTCCTTTTGATTGGACAAAAATAAGATTTGTTTAAATAAATTTTAATGCCTAAACGATCTTCTCATTAAACAAACTATACCAGAGAGATACGAAAAGTGCTATGTTACAAGGTGTAATATTTTTGAGTCCTTAGTATAGGATTCTGCTTTTTTTTTTTTTAGTTAATATATAATATATTATTATTAATAAAAATAAAATATCTATTTTGATTGAAGTATAATGTATGTTATTAAGGGCTTGATCTGTATATTTTTATTGTTCCATAGGCCCGTTTAAAGTATATAAGATCTCAAAAAAATGTTAAAAACTCAATAAAAATGAATAAAATCGACAAACATTTCGGAAAATTTGTGTTTTGTTTCATGTTCCCCCACCTTTTTACAGAATATTCATTCACGAGAAGGCTCAGTCACACTTTTGATGAGGCTTTGAGTGCAAGCGATAATTGAGAAAACTCAGCTGTGTAAAGGATAACAATAACTCACTATTTTGGGAGATTATTGTTGTGAGTAAAATTATTTTGCACTGTTTCACAATAAAATAACAGTATGCGGCAAGGTCTCTTTGAGAATTAAAAAGCCGAAAAGATAAAAAAGCCATAAATCATTTATAGTCTTGACCCACCCACAAGCGAATAATTGATTCTCATTGGTGCAATGTAGCTTCTGACTGAAGAATAAATTATAATAGTTTCCAATAATAACCCAACCAAACCTACCCCTACCAAACCACCTTCGTATTTTTAGTCAATTTTTGAAGAATGAATTATAATAATTTTCAATAATAACCCAACCAAACCTACCCCCACCAAACCACCTTCTTATTTTATCACCATTAGGTACCTGCCGTAATTAGGGTTAGCGTTCGGTCAAACGGTCAAATTGTCGTTCGATAAATTCACCTATTCGATAAATTGTTTTTCGATAAATTGCATTCGGTCAATTGTCATTCGATAAATTGTTTTCGATAAATTCACCGCATACCATTTGAGACAATAGACAGAAAGAAATTTGGTATGTTCTAGTCGCTATCTACCCAAAAAATGATACAAACTATTTAGAGCCAACTGAAACAAGAAAATAATGGGTCACAGCATGGAGCTGCAATAATGAAAACTTTGTCTGAAACCGGTTCTGCATTTACTAGGTTTGTCTACGGCGCACAAACTCAGGGGTCTACGTTTGCTAAGCAGTACATCTTCTGGTCCACTAATACACTTTAAACAATATTTATTTGATGCATGACTTTTCATTGGGGCGACAAAGGATGAAAATAGGTCGGACAACTACTACCACTTAAAGCTTAGAGAAGTTGTATAATATTTTGCTCTCATTGTGCAAAAGCAATAAGGAAATTATTTGGGATATCATGCTTCGATAAGTGAAAGCAAATATCGAGAAAAACATTATTCTTCTACATACGTAATTATATTACGATATTGCTAGAGTACCACTTCTAGTACCTAACATTCGATTTAATAAACCAAATTATACCCATCAGCGTACCAAAATGTAAAATATAGAGAGTCTAGCGAAAACAAATCACACAAACAATGAAGTAATACCAATTATATGGAAATAGAAGCTAAACTAAAATTCATGATATAATTGAATCCTTGAACAAGGTTCTTTTGGAAAAAAAAATAGTGGCTTGGGCTATATAATCAAAATAATTAGCGCCTAACGTGGGGCACATAAAATCAAAATAATCAGCACCCTTCATCACCATATTTTTATGTTTACTGCCACGGTCTAATTGCATTCTCTTATTTTGCATCCTCAAATGTGGTGGCTGAATACTCTTAATCATCCCTAATGTAATTAATTTTTGATCGGTACTGGTATATTGAAACCATGTAAACTTTTCGTATCTTCCAGGTAATCGAATTTTCCTTTTGATTGGACAAAAATAAGATTTGTTTAAATAAATTTTAATGCCTAAACGATCTTCTCATTAAACAAACTATACCAGAGAGATACGAAAAGTGCTATGTTACAAGGTGTAATATTTTTGAGTCCCTAGTATAGGATTCTGCTTTTTTTTTTTTTAGTTAATATATAATATATTATTATTAATAAAAATAAAATATCTATTTTGATTGAAGTATAATGTATGTTATTAAGGGCTTGATCTGTATATTTTTATTGTTCCATAGGCCCGTTTAAAGTATATAAGATCTCAAAAAAATGTTAAAAACTCAATAAAAATGAATAAAATCGACAAACATTTCGGAAAATTTGTGTTTTGTTTCATGTTCCCCCACCTTTTTACAGAATATTCATTCACGAGAAGGCTCAGTCACACTTTTGATGAGGCTTTGAGTGCAAGCGATAATTGAGAAAACTCAGCTGTGTAAAGGATAACAATAACTCACTATTTTGGGAGATTATTGTTGTGAGTAAAATTATTTTGCACTGTTTCACAATAAAATAACAGTATGCGGCAAGGTCTCTTTGAGAATTAAAAAGCCGAAAAGATAAAAAAGCCATAAATCATTTATAGTCTTGACCCACCCACAAGCGAATAATTGATTCTCATTGGTGCAATGTAGCTTCTGACTGAAGAATAAATTATAATAGTTTCCAATAATAACCCAACCAAACCTACCCCTACCAAACCACCTTCGTATTTTTAGTCAATTTTTGAAGAATGAATTATAATAATTTTCAATAATAACCCAACCAAACCTACCCCCACCAAACCACCTTCTTATTTTATCACCATTAGGTACCTGCCGTAATTAGGGTTAGCGTTCGGTCAAACGGTCAAATTGTCGTTCGATAAATTCACCTATTCGATAAATTGTTTTTCGATAAATTGCATTCGGTCAATTGTCATTCGATAAATTGTTTTCGATAAATTCACCGCATACCATTTGAGACAATAGACAGAAAGAAATTTGGTATGTTCTAGTCGCTATCTACCCAAAAAATGATACAAACTATTTAGAGCCAACTGAAACAAGAAAATAATGGGTCACAGCATGGAGCTGCAATAATGAAAACTTTGTCTGAAACCGGTTCTGCATTTACTAGGTTTGTCTACGGCGCACAAACTCAGGGGTCTACGTTTGCTAAGCAGTACATCTTCTGGTCCACTAATACACTTTAAACAATATTTATTTGATGCATGACTTTTCATTGGGGCGACAAAGGATGAAAATAGGTCGGACAACTACTACCACTTAAAGCTTAGAGAAGTTGTATAATATTTTGCTCTCATTGTGCAAAAGCAATAAGGAAATTATTTGGGATATCATGCTTCGATAAGTGAAAGCAAATATCGAGAAAAACATTATTCTTCTACATACGTAATTATATTACGATATTGCTAGAGTACCACTTCTAGTACCTAACATTCGATTTAATAAACCAAATTATACCCATCAGCGTACCAAAATGTAAAATATAGAGAGTCTAGCGAAAACAAATCACACAAACAATGAAGTAATACCAATTATATGGAAATAGAAGCTAAACTAAAATTCATGATATAATTGAATCCTTGAACAAGGTTCTTTTGGAAAAAAAAATAGTGGCTTGGGCTATATAATCAAAATAATTAGCGCCTAACGTGGGGCACATAAAATCAAAATAATCAGCACCCTTCATCACCATATTTTTATGTTTACTGCCACGGTCTAATTGCATTCTCTTATTTTGCATCCTCAAATGTGGTGGCTGAATACTCTTAATCATCCCTAATGTTTTTGTAGTCAGGTCTGCCGTGAAATAACGTTTGAGTTTAGTCCTTTCTGTACTCTGTCCCTATCTCGTTTGTAATTAAGTTACGCTTCACATGACACAAATGACAATAGAGAGTGAAAATAGTACAAACGTTAATTTCTCAGATCTAAAACGACCCGAAATGTCATTTTCTGTAATTGGTATTTCGCAGTGTGTCGTAGTAGACGACATTTTTGCCCTAATTACATATTGAGATGTAAAATAAACTTTTCCAAAAGTTACACTTAATTAAAAATGTAGAATTACTAATGGTGGATAATTAACTACGCAGGCGCACAGTTAGATAATTGAAACTGTCATCTTCTGTCACAAAAGTTCACACCAATCGAATGGATTCAGGAATTAATTTGCGCAGTATTATTGACCACTTCAAACTTGTCAGAATTCTAATAAAGTTAAATAACTGCAACAAAACAATAAAAATAAAACAAATATGGCGACACAGAGAATCTCAGATGTCAGCGAATACACGAAATTCATGGAAGGACAATAGCCAGAACAGGCAATGGAATTGTAGCGCTACTACCGCCACCTACTTGTAGGCAATTGAACAAAGACGTATTTATACAGTCCCAATATATTAGACAAATAATTCTTCTTATATATTCTCACCGAACTAATTTCCCTATGCACTTGTGCGTCCCAGGGTTGTCTCTGCCGTATATTTGTTTTAAATCGCAGTCTATTTAATTCCAATTTAATTTTGACATAATCCCCTTGACCATATTTACAAATAGACCGGCATAGAGAACAATACAGTTCCAGCATATTTACATAACGTATTTGTTACCGAGCCAGTAACAAATTTGATTCAAACTTATGGCGTTTTGTATAAATGGAATTTAAACTGATCTCTATAAAGTAATCTTCAAACGGACCCGTTCGAATTTGGCCCATTGTTCATTAAATAATTCCATTTAGACCTTTATCAAATTTAATCAGCTTGATAGCGGTCAGACTAAATAAGACAAAACGTTTTGCTGGGCGCGAAGCCTATTTTCACATAGAGGGTGCAACAAGTGAAATATTATTATCGAAAAGGTAATTGGTGACATGTCAAAAACTGATTTATTGTATACAGGGTTCGTAAAAAATATCTCGATACTGTTGAAGAATAATAATATTCAGTATATAGTATTGTATAATACTTAACTGGAAAGATGAATTTCTATTTTGTACGCCATTGATCTATCCATGTCGCAAACTTCCTTCTATTCCATTGCTTCCAGCGTGGCATCAATTTCCTTGTTCCACAAAGAGCTGATGACCCTTTAAATAGGTTAGGCGGGTATCTAAAGCTCCTGACTCCATCTCGACCCAGTTTGATAAATTACAGACCCTTGGAAAATTAAAAGATGGTTTTGTGAAATTAAAACTATATTGTTCTGATAAAAATAATTTAATGGTTAAAGGTTTTCCCTCAATTTCTCGCTAAATTTACTCTATTGAGGGACATTTTTTGGTAAAATACTTTGGAAAGTTTTTTCGGAAATTGTTTTTGGGAAATCTAAAGAAATTTCAATACCAAGATCTTCCTTTTCAGTAAATAATTAAATCCGAAAACAAATATATTTATTTGACTCTTACTGATAATTTTTCAGCTTTGTTTCGAATGTAAATGTGACAAAGTTTAATAAAAAAGCTGGACAAATGTTAGTTTGACCTTGGGGCGAGTGAGGTTATATGGTCTGGAATTATGTTGGCAGTATTTGTCAGAGCGGCTGGCCAATTGCTGCTACGGCCGAGGCCAAAACATCCAACGAAAAAGAATCTCAGCTGACAATTTTGTTTTTGTGGTTGTCTATTGTGTTAGTTAATTTGATTTACTTTTTGTATAATGATGTACTTTTGAGTAGTTTGTGTATATTATTGGAAGAAATGGAGCCAGGATTTTCAAAGGGTAGTGCAGAAAATATGCAGAAGTCAGGAATATCGAAACAAAACGGTTAGTAATAAATAATAACATATTTTCCTTCAAGTTATTTATAAATATTCATCACAACAGCAAAATAGTTTTTATTAAGTGCCAATTAGTCTTTGTGGAGAGTTATTTTTTGTTATTTAAGTACACTTTAAAAATGTACACGAAGACGCAGGTATTTATAAATTCATTTTAAGTGATTTTCTTTTTTAACGCATGACTTGATTGTATCGTATCTGGTTCACCTTGTTGAAGTCTACTGTCGTTACACGTTAATGGACCGGATAACAACTTTTTGTCAATTAAATATCAATTTAAACCAAAAACGTTCTTTCAATAAATCATAAAATCTAGGATCTGTCAACATATAATTTTTAACAACAACAAATCATTAAAGTTGAATCGCGGACAAGTTGTAAATATGTGTTTTGAATAATGAAATAATTTAGCTTCTTAAGAAACGAGCATACACTCTTTATACAGTGCTATTCAAAAGTCCTTTCCCCCCCTCGTACCTTTTGAACGGCTATACTTACATTAATAAAATTTGGAATGTGAAAATAAAGTGTTGTAAACTTCTCTACGAATGGTAACAGGTGACGTAATAGTAATAGATGACGTGACAGTGCCACTCTGGCCAATAATTTTAAATAGGACCTTATGGCAAGTGATATCTCGTTTGAAAGGCATTGACATTGGCTACATAGCCATATTAATTAATTAATAAAACTAGTTTTGACGGATAAATTAAATAAATACCAAAATTATTGAAATTATTTTTTTAAATTCAATTAATCAAATATCAACAATAGATTCTTATAGCAAGTGTTCGAAATGTGCTCCGTCTACTTCCTGACAGTAATACATCCTATTAGTAAACTCTTGTCGTACTCGTTCGAATGTGTCAGCTGAAATTGCAATGCATTTTTCAATAATTCTTTCTTTCAAAACGCCAATGCTATCTGGTGCCGTAGTATAAACCTTGGATTTCAAGTACCCCCATAGAAAAAAATCTAATGGTGTCAGATCTGGTGACCGAGGTGGCCATTCTATAGGACCTCGCCGGCCGATCCATCTACCTCGATATTCTTCATCCGGGTAACGTCTTACTGCACCATAATAATGTGCAGGAGCACCATCTTGTTGAAATGTTATTTCCAGATGGGCGAATTCATCTGGATTATCTTCCAGAATTTCAAGAATTAACGGCTCAATTGCATTTTGTAACATCTCCAGATACACTTCACCGCTTAAATTTTAATTTAGGAAAACAGGACCAACTATGTGGTTTCCCAAAATAGCTGCCCAAACATTTACTTTTTCTGGAAATTGGGTATGTTGTTCACGAAAGGTGTGAGGATTTGTGTCACTCCAATACCTTACATTTTGTGAATTCACATTTCCATTGAGGCAAAAAGTACCTTCGTCTCTAAAACAAATTATTTTTGTTTAATGTGGGTTTTGACTAATTTTATTTGTCATACATTCACAGAAGGTGGTGCACCATTTTTAACTTGTATGGATGAAATTTATTTTTAGCCAACACTCTCTGTACTGTACTTTTACTTACTTCACAAATAGACGCAACTTTAGTTGAAGAGGAAGTAGGGTTTACTACCATTTCAGCAACTATATCAATTTTTTTATCATCACTAAATGTTGGTCGACCAGATCGTTTGGCATCTTGAACACTACCTGTTGCTTCAAATTTGTGAAGAAGCTCCCTCAAATAAGTTCTCGAGATAGGGCGATCTGGGTATCTCTCATTAAATAAACATTCCGCTTCATGGAGATTCTTTACAGATTCACCAATTATTAAGATAGCTGCTACTTTGTCGGCTTGAGTACGTACCATTTTGCCTATGTAAACTCTTAAGCGTCTCGTTAAACAATAATAAAATTAAATATTTAAGCTATTTAGAAAAACTTTGCAAAGTAACAAATACTATTAAATTAAAAACGTCATTTTTTTTGACAACTAACCAGAGGCGGACTGAAAAATCATCAATATTTAAATGTTCTTTCTACCCAATTCTTTTGATGGAATCATAAACCAACCAAATGAAAGTGTGAGAATTGTAATTTTAATGATTATTGGTGTTGGCGATAGGATGCGGACTCTACAAAAGGTGTGCACTTTATTTCATGTAAGCGCCAATAAAATCAACCAATTTTATAGAATTATCCAAGTCTTACCGTAAATTTTAAACAACGCCTTATTTTTTTTTACTATTACCGAAATCTTAACGTATCGAATCGCCAGATAATTGCGATTAATAAAAAAAATCCCAAACAATATCCGTTTGCATCAAATCAAAACAAAAACACATCGCAGTACCACGGAGCGGTACCTATGGTACGGTCGGTGCCTCCATTGGTGTGACTCTTAGTTATTCAGGCCAGCTTGGCAAGGCCGTCCTTGTAGATGTAAGAGTAAGTAAAAGTACTATCGATTGACAAAGTAGGTTACTTAACTGGTACTAGTTAGACCCAGGCGACGTTGCCGATGTCGATAATATTTCATTATAACAAAGTAATTTACAAATATATTAGATTTAGAGCCGAAGTAACTCTTTGTCTCAAAAAGATTCTTAAATTATACAATAACTTGATCTCTATCTGTCTCTAAATAGATTAATTCTTCTACTGAATCGCACCTTCGCTATGGTCTGTCTTTCTGGGAATCTTTTGGTTTGTACCTCTATGAAAATTCAATAGGCCACTGGGAATAAACATGTTATTTCGAAAGAATTTTCGTTATATCAGAGACTTTTATCTGGCAACATTGTATGTACGAATAAGTAACGGAACTCGAATCGATTCCTTTTTAGAAGTGAAATTTATCATTCAATTTGTATAAGGAAAATGTGTTCATCCGTCTTATTTTCAAACATCGATGTCGCTTTTCAATTTTCTCCATCGTTTCGATTTCAATTTACATTTAACGAAACAAAAATTGAAAGTAATTTTCTTGTAGTAAATCTTTCATCTGAAATGTTCAATAGTCTGAGTTTTGTTATATTTCAATTATATTGCACTTTCGTGATACATCCTGTATAGTATTGTGTTTAATTTATTTTCCCAATTCCATTTAGAAAATTATCATATATTCACGAGTAATATTTACAGAATTTGTCTAATGGTCAAGCAGGCGAAAGTGAAATATTAGTATACCTAGTCATTGGGAATGTCGAAACCAAAAGAACAGGTGTATAGTTTTAACTGCGGTTGTAACTGTTTGTGGAATTATGTAATTTTATGATCATGTTAGTTTAGATAACTAGTTTGAGAATATTTTGTTATTAAGTTATTTACAAATATATGTCACATAGTGCTTCCGTATTTTAACAAAGAGTAGAAGGTATTGGGAATAGAAATTTTCCGTAATTACTGAATATTCAAAACATAAAACAAAAATGTAATTCTTCTACAGAAAACAAACATCCAGTCACACTTCTTGTTATTTTAAAATGCCAAACAATTCAGCAATCGTTTGAAACAAAGTGCGAAAAAAGCGATATTAATTTTTTATCTCAAGAATCCATGTCAATATATCGTATTCAACTCACGAGTTATCCACATCGCAATACTTGGCATTAAAATACAATCAAAAACGAGAACGGTGCTGAAAACGAATAAGGAAGACAGAAAACGACAACAGGTACCATACCAACATAACAACGCTGAATTCGTACGTGCTTAGAATATTTTCCATATTGAGTTTTTACCGAATACGATCATTTATTGTCTTACCAAAAGGTATAGGGTAATTCTGAATCACCCGACTATTGCCTGGTAAGGCTAATAATGTTACAGGATTACAGCGTTCCAAGCAGTTGTAAATATACATCTGTTTATTTGTAATGTATAAAAAAATAATAATTGTCTTATGGTAATAATTGTTACGCGTAATAAAGCACTATTAATTATTTATATGAAAGTTTAAAAATAAAATGCGTTGTAAATAGCATCGCCTTAAATCCGATTCTATTAAATTATTTGTATAAGCCCGGCTAGCTCAGTCGGTAGAGCATGAGACTCTTAATCTCAGGGTCGTGGGTTCGAGCCCCACGTTGGGCGGCACTTTTTTTTAAATATCATTGATAATATTTATTTGCAAAAAGTATAAAATATCAATAATTCATTCACAAATGTCATTATTATAAATAAAAATGGATACAATTATGTATTTTCATATACTTTTTATCTGCCACACCCTTGGTAAATGTCAACCCATGGAAATTCATAAAATTTCCAACACAAATCAACAGGTTTAATAAGTGAGAGGTACCTACCAACTTTACTGATATAATTTCATGGCCAACTTGTGTTTCAAATAGCGAGGCAAACAACAGTAAGTAATCAAACTCTAAAAAATTCTCATTCGACTATATACTGTATTTTTATAGAATTAATTGGTTCAGTTTTCACTTACACAGATTCTTTTCATATAAATAATTACTTTTGGGGGGTGAAAAATTTATTTTCTTTATAATAATGTCAATCTAAAATAAACTAAAAAAACTACTGAACTAATTTTTGTACGGAGTGAGTCATTATGAAGGTTTAAATGTATGATTAATTTCAAAAAAGTTACACATCTTCTAGAAAATTATAATAATGTAAGGTATGAAAGACACAATCAGCAAGGTAGAGATAGAGAAGCTTAGAAGAAGACGTAGAGGAACATTGAAAACCAAATTCTAGAGATATTATTGTTGATATCGGGAATTATAATTTGATTTTTGCTTTTATTCTAAATAGTATGTACCTATATCAACAATAACACCAGTTATTCTTTATCTTTCTTAATATCCTACGCAATGCAATAAAATAATTTTGTTGCAAGTACCTACCTGCAACATTAAAAATAAAAAGTAGAGGCTGTTATCCACGAGAGTGGAGTCCTTGAACTTTACAAAGGTGCAGCAGGCTTGTATATCTAGCTACTATTTCAATATTAGTTGAATATCGAAAGATCAGGCTTGCTATTAATGGTGAGAAAGGTATTAAATAAAATTTACATCACTTAATTACCTACAAAATAACTTCATTTAAATCATTTTATTAATAGTGAATTAAAACCAAAATTATATCCGCCCCAACCTCTTTTATCCCCAAATACTCCATTTTTGATCCATATAACACCGTTTTATTGGTAACAAATAAATTTTTATCTCTTCACCTTTCAACAGTTATTTCAGAAATGATAAATATTTACGATAATAACCCTCTAACTAGAAGTGCTAAAAAATAATGACTGTGATATTTGAACCCTGCCATTCACAGTATACCTATTTGGTACACCTATGTAGTTTCTGGAACAGGTTTATTCTTATTTAAGACTACAGTTTTCACTTAATAAATATCCCAACAAAAATAAACTGGTTAAAGTTCTGAATAGTTTTATTTTCACTTCAACATTTTCACTACGGCCATCTATATTTAGTTAGAGAAGTTTTTACTTCAAACTCTAGATCTCCGTAAGTATATATTTACTATTTTATTGCGTCGTGTCACGACATCTATTGAGGGATAGGCAAAGCGGTATTCAATTATTTGAATTAAAATAATTCCTACTACTTCTTCCGTATCGCAAGGTTGCCATATAACAATTAAATCATATCATTTGAAGATTTTCGATTTATTCCTTGAATAATGCAAGAAAAAAAGACATTTAAATACAACTAATTAATAATAAAAATATATCAGTATGAGGATAAAATGTTACTATTTGAGTAAGATTCTTCAAATAAAGTTATATAGTTAAACCGTAGTTTTTTAAATAAGATTATGTAATGTTAGCTGGATAAAATTTTGAAAATATAATAATATTTGTTATAGTAAAAATAAAGACGATTAAATTGATGTCAACGCAACTTAAATTGGTGTATTTTATATCATTAATACGAATCAGCTGATTCTCTTTGTTCGAAAAGCGGCAACGGCGAGAATTATTTTCTAGCATACCGTTTCCTGCGCCGATAATCAAACTTGTCAGAATCCGAAGCCGCACATAGTTTCAGTGCTGGAATCACGTTAACGTTGATTGCGCAAAACTCAAAACTGGAAACAAAAACGAATCTTTGACAGTTCGGTGTTGTAGTAGGTGGGCATTGTGGCGTGCGAGCTGTAACAATAATACAGTGACAGTGTTTTTGACATGAACTGTTTGGTAAATTAAAGAAGATTCTAAGAAAAGCAACGTATTTGTGTAAGTATTAAACTGTTTTGATGTTATTTCCCGTTTTTGCCGTTGTAATTGTTGCTTATTTGCCTGACCTTGCCCTTGCAGTTGAATGATGATGGAACATTTTGCCATTACTTCTTTTAAAACAACCAGCAGTTTTTACATTTCGTTGAACTGTTATAGCTTCAATGACATTGTTCAAATAAGCAGCCTTAATTTTCATTATAAAAAATAATTAGTTACCTACTTATTTTGTAATAAAAGTAGAGAAATAGGTACAAATACTTTTAAATTAATATATAAAAAGTACAATTACATGAGGGGCTTTTTCGGTTTGTTTCGGTTTACATTAACCATGTTTTGTTGTATAAAATGACTAATGAGCTTGTTTTTATAATAATGCAAGGTTACTTTTTTAATCATTTCAACGTACCTACATTATAGCAAGCAAGTAATAAACATTTGGAAATAGTTACTGTTATTTTTGGAAGAAAAGATTATTAATTCTTAGTTATATAAATAAAATACATGCATGTAATTAATAGTAATTATTGCGTAGTAATAATTATATATACAAGTTCGATTCCTATTGTATTGATAAATAATGAAAAACACCTTAAAAGTGACTGAGGAAAACTGGATCATGAGTGACAGTGAGTGTCCTAATTGAATTAAAAATGCAGTTTAAATAAGGATGAAGAATTTACCTAAATTAGTAGTTATATACCTATTTTAAAGTTATACTTTCCTTCCATGGTTATTATAAAGATAATTGTGTTCTTGTTTTTTCATTTTTTTGATACAAAATTAATTTATCTTTTAGTTGAAATATTGAAATACTTTTAAAAAGATTATGTGTCTTATATAACGAGAATTTAATAATAACAAACAAATAACAATTTGAATGGTCACCAGGATATATTTTTGTAAATAAAAAAAATGTTTACCAAATTATTCAACAAAATGAAAAATAAGATAAGATAGGAAATAAGTAATATCACCATCGAGTTCAACAAGAGTTTATTGATCTACTGGAATACTGCCAGGCAGAAAATTAATGCACTTATTCACTTACTGTAATTTTTTTTTTAGATATTTAATTTAATTATTATACCAAGTGCCCCATGACGTTTTAACTGTTCAATATCTCGAAAACTGTTCAAACAGTTGAAATATTTATTATAAAAAGTAACCAGTAACCATTCATTGGGCACAATAGATCTCAGTGAATCAGTGAATGTCACCCCAATACACATACAACCATTCATTGGTTTATATCTGCATATAATCTACATGTACTATGTTTCATTTAATTTTGCTGCTGTTGTGGAAAATGATTTATTTTTGTTTTTGATATTATAATAGTTTTAAATTAAGTATGGTTTGGAAACAGTATTGTCTTTATTTTACTAAATCATTCATTTTATTAATTATAAATCATAAAATATTGCTGACAACCGTCTAAAAAATGATACAACTTTGTACCAGGCTCGCCGTTTATCGCATTTCCATTAAACCGTAACCAATTTGGAGATATCTACCCAATCGCCATTAAATTCAACTTGAGAATCAATCGTTAGTACCTATGTTCATAATATATTTTTACATCAATAGGGCACGTAAACAATATTAGGATGAAATGATATGATTCCACCAGTGTTATACAGGGTGAATAATTAGAAACTGTACATACTACTACTAGAACCTCGTATTGAGGTTTCTATGGGAAATTGTTAAATTACCTATTGAAAGTGCCTCTATCCATAGTGTACTGATATACAGGGTGAAATGTAAGTCTTCACTGAAGTTTCATTTGATCATAGCTTTTGAAAAGTTAGGTATTACAATTTGTTTCATATTTTGTTAAAATGTTACACTACTACCACCTTACTATTAACTGTTTCAAAATCAGGACCGGTCTTTGAAAAAATTATTTCATAAAAAAAAATTATCAAATTTAAGTAAAAATTTTAATACCTATACTGTATTTGAAAATCAAGAGAGAGTAAATTCCCAGAAATGTTTTGCAGTTATCAGTGTTAAAGGCAGTAAACCATAGACGTGCGTTTTCAAAATTAAATTAATATGGAAATAGAAATAATAAATGTAACATTTTCCATAGTTTATCCCGGCTTATTGTGGGTAAATCAACATCATTCGTAATGGCTTGCAAAACTTTATCTAAAGTTGGTATTTGCTTGTTTATAAAAAATGAGTGAACAAGCTTACGAATAGCATTTTTAAAAAACTCGTCCACGTTGACTTTTAATAGTTTTGGTCTACCTGGTTTCAGCTTTGGTGAGGTTACTCCACCTGATTTTTCCTCCTTTAGAACTCTATATATTGTAGATTTTCCATATCCCATTGCCTTAGATGTTGTTTCAACTACACTGTCAATAGTGTTTGAGGGATTTTGATGTTTAAAATAGTGGTACACATTCACTACAGCACTCTTTTCATTGAGCGATAAATGGTCTAGTTTTAATTTTTTCACTGGCGTATACTCACAAACTGCTTCCATTTTTAGTCACTACTATTTGTCACGTTTATCGAAAATCAAATAACTGCATTTCTAGAAACTTAAGCACTATTTATAAGTCAAAATATCTGTCATTGTTGCCATTGTTGCCATTCGGAGGTCGTTAAATAACAATTATCCCTTTCTAATCTGGTTACGCCTATGACGCACGTTAATCCTCTTAGGCCTACTATAGTAACAATGAAAGATCATAAAATAATGTGATAGTCCAAGAAATTTAATAAATTTTGTATTGAAATTAACAAAAACAATTTAGAATGCATTACAAATATTGAAGTTTTACCGCACGTACTGTACTATAGTTTTGCATACCGAATTAGTTTTTATTCTGGGAATTTACTCTCTCTTGATTTTCAAATATAGTATAATATAGTGTATGAACTCTACCGCTGCATAGAGAATTCCCGAGGGTTATTCTTATCCAGTAACACAGAATGAAAATTGTATCTTATTCATCCCCCGAGAAAATGACGTCATTGAGCGAATACGACGTCAGTATGACCTAATTTCCACATTTTCTGGATAGTTTGGCAAGTGGAAGGTATGTTTGAGAACCCAAATGGCGTCATGAAATTTTCGAAAATATTCTTTCTAAAACTGAAAGCCACTCTTCACTCGACTGATTGGAAAGATAGAACGTTCTAGTCAGCAGCAATCGATTCAGGGAAAAATTTTACAATTATTATGAGTGGATTTTCAATCCATACGTAATCCTTTGTTTAACATTTTAGACAACAAAAAATTTTTGCTACATGAAAAATGCTTAAAAATCGTATCAAGTGGTTTTCAAAAAAAAAGGCCATAACCTAAAGGATTTTTATTTAATAAATCATTCTCTCAATGACCCAATATTTCAGTACAATTTTTTCGAATGAAATCTTATCCAATCCACGTATAAATATTTACAAAGTTGTCGCCGGATAGACTTTTACGAACGAACGCGAATCATAAATGTACAATTTTCCGCCTATAGATATAAAAGATATATAGGGCAATGAACCTGAACGTTAATGTAATGATAATGCGATCTATCTAAACGAGTATTTATTGTATGGACAACCGAATTATTTAAATTGTTTTTTCTTCCGTAAACGGCTTTAAACAAACAACAAGAAAGTGTCCATTAAGTTATTATTTATGATAATCTTTTATTCAAAAAATAATGTATCAGTGGTAGAACGGTTTCGGCTCATTTGCGCTTCATCAGTACTAGGTTGATATCGTTCGTCCAGAACTTACGCAAATCAAAGAATATTTACAGTAAATCTTCAAATTGCTCTCCTTTGACTACTTAATTATAACTTGGTAAAGCTTTTCAAAAATCAATGCAAAAGCTTAAACACGTGTTCATCACCTTTGACAACTTTTTCCGCATATGCTTATATCCAAATCCCAAACAATCCACGCACTATACAGTGTGTGGATTGTCTACTGTCCGCAAAATTGCGTTTTGCTGCAATCAAAGCGAGTACAACGCTCAGTGGCGTATCGTTTCGGAAGGGTTCATTTACATTATTTTATGAAAAAATTACACATCTGCTCTCCTTAAACAGTCCATACAAATAACAGTAGTAATACGAGGTTGCCAAACTAAAAATATGTCTACTTCTGGCTAGTCTCTCAATAAAATATCATTTTTTAAGTTACCTTTTTTGCCAATTCACATTATTTAAGGATATTGCAAATAAAATGACAGTTATCACGAAACAGAACAAAATAGATCATTCAATTGACACAAACGACCTACGTATTAACTAGTGACCCACATTGAATGTCAATTGATAATGATAACTCTATATTGTTGATTGTAATCGACATTTTCATCAAAATATATAGTGACACGTGACGTTTGAAGGGACATGCGATGTTTGACGTGCGACCCCCACCTCCCCTGACAGATGGCTTCGACAGGCTGAACAAAGGCGGTAGCCAAGCCTGCGCTGTACAAAAGTGCCCCATATCTCCTGACAACCCTCGTAGTACTATTATTTTTAAGTTTGTATGTCTGCCCCTAGAGGGCGTTATTGAATAAAAAAATATAAAAAGGCCAAATTTAACAAAATACCGAATCCTCACTGTATAATTTTATGCGTTACTTCATGTTAGATGTAAAAATGCAACATAAATCCGTATTTGTTTTATATTACAAACAAATTCAGTCATGTAATTCTCTAGTAAAACAACTTATGTTACGTAACCCCACTTTTTCTCAATAGTATATTACGTAACAAGAGTTGTAAGTAACCCATTAATAATGGGATTAAAGTAGTACGTAAATACAACAAAGAAATTTAAGTTTCTTAACTGAACGCACGTGTATGTTATGAGATTTTCACTTACAAGGAATGTCTACAGTGCGATTTTTGACGTTTACGGACATAGGCGTAGAAAAAAACATTAACTTTGTTAGCAATTAACTAAAAAGCAAAAAAAATGTTTCATATTACATCATTGAGATGCATCTGTCTTGGGTTTGCGTTAAAAGCTTTCTCAAAGTCCAAAATAAAAATATTGAATGGTAAATCCTTCAATTACTGTCCCTAAATAAAAAAATTTCCAATTAAACGGTTCCCTTTTACAATTTCTACACTCCCACCAACAGTATTGAATCTGTAAAATAGATAGTTTCAGTTTTACGCTCGCCGAGCACGAACTAAAAATAGAAAAAAAATATTCTTCAAACATCCCCAATAAAAGTACACTTCTTTGAAATTGCCGTTCAAATGATATCGGGTCAAACGAAACAAGCATATCAGCTACCTTTCTCTATTCCAATAAAGAATTCTAAAAATACACCAAAGCAACTTCCTGAATTTTCTCTCCTACGAGAAAATCGATTTGTAGATTAAGTTTTTATCTCCCGTAGTGCAATATTTACATACCGACCTCGACGAAATGATGAGCGACTCACTTTACCGGCTTTGTTACAAAAGTTTCAAGGTTATTCTCTCACTCAATAATTATAACATATTTAACAACCGGATGAAAACTACAAGGTAACGAAGAACTATACTGTACGAGGATGTATTGATATCTGGTTATAGCCTAGACCAGTTCCATGCATAAACAAAATATTGCGTTACCATAGCAACGAACAATAACTTATTAGAAGTGTCAATGTGAAGTTTGACGTCAAAAAAGTAAACCAGAGTTACGCAATAAATTAAAAGAAAAAAGATGTCCACCGAAATTGTGAAAATCGAAAAATTGGAGTATTGAGCCATCATCAAGTACCTGTATTTAAAAGGGTTAAGAGGTAAGCAGATTTACGAAGATATGCTTAATACCCTTGGTGATTAATGTCCTTCAAAAGAGGTAAATTTTCCATTGAAGATGATGACCGATCGGGAAGGCCAGTTTCTGTGTCAGTCCCCGAAAATATCGATGCAGTTCATGACATGATTTTATCAGACCGTCGAATTGGGCTAAAACGGATATCTGAAGCACTGAATATTTCATACGATCATATAGTTTGGACATGAGAAAAATTGCTGCAAAATGGATCTCCAAATTTTTGAATGTTACCAAAAGCGTGCAAAGGTAGAAGCATCGCGTTCGATCTGTGCTCGATTTGAAAACGATGTAGACTTCTTAAATCGAATTGTTACTATGGATGAGACTTGGGTATATTTCTACGATCCAGAAACAAAGCAACAATCGATGGAATGGCGACACTCTGGTTCTCCAAGAACCAAGAAGTTTCGTGTCCAAAAATCTGCTGGAAAAGTTCTTGCTTCAGTTTTTTGGGATTGCCATGGAGTAATCATGATTGATTTTTTGGATAAGGGTAGAACAATTACTGGAGATTACTATTCGACATTACTGACCACTCTACGGGAGAAAATTAAAGAGAAAAGACGCGAAAGCTATCCAAAGGTGTTTTGTTTTTTTGCAAGTTCGTCAGCTTTTTCATTTTCCTCGATACCCTAGTGGCCTGGTAAACCCAGGTTGTAAACGTTACTACAGCGTGATTCATTAAGGATGGCGACCTACCGTATCCCCTAAAAAAATTATTTAAAATGTATCCATAGTTTTCGGACAGCCTGGGACATGCCACAATATGGTATGATGAAAAAGTATAATTTTTCAAAGAAATTCGTTACGGAATTAAGCAACAAGAAGGAATGGGATCCAAATACCATTTCCAGACTTGGAAAGAATGCCATTCAATGGTACACAGACGGCTCAAAAGCAATAGAAGGAACTGGGATAGGAGTGTACGGGCCAGGAACCAAACACTCTGAAAGCTTGGGAAAAACCCCAAGTATCTTTCAAGCGGAAATTCACGCAATAAGAAAGTGTGCCCAGTTCAATATTGACAAAGGATATAGAAGGCAAAGGATTATCATAATGTCTGATAGTCAAGCAGCCATTAATGCGCTGAGTTCTTGTGTAATCAGTTCCAAAATGGTGTGGGAATGCCTAGGCAAACTTAATGAACTAGGCGAGAACAATATAGTCACCTTACTGTGGATTCCAGGACACACTGGAATAGAAGGAAACGAAATAGCAGATGAACTAGCAAAGAGGGGGAGTGAAATACCCTTTTGGGGGCCGGAACCTTTTTGCGGAATCAGCTCCAATGTAATATTGGAAGAAATAGGTAAAGCCGAAGAAAAGAGAAGATTGAACAATTGGAAAGATCTAGTAGGGCTTAGGCAATCAAAGATTCTTCTGGGTGACTACAACCTGTTGAGATCAAATGAATGCATAAGTCAAAGCAAAACTGCACTAAGAGTTTTAACAGGAATCCTAACAGGACATTGTCGCCTGAATGGACACCTTAAAAAGCTCAAAATAGTGGAGGAAGAAGATTGTAGATTTTGTGGAATGGAAGAAGAAACCTCCATCCACATACTTGCGAACTGCACAGTATTTCAGAATCCTAGGGCACAGTACCTGGGAGACTACTGGATAGAAGAGGGACAGTTACCTAAGTTGAGACCTGCAGATATCCTAAAATTCCTCCGGGAAATAGGACTAAAGGAGCTACTAGTATCTGAGACTCTCCTCAGAAACTAAGTAGAAGTAAGGGGGCACAATAGATCTTTTAGGTCTCAGTGAATGTTACCCCAAAATACATACATACATACATACATACATACATACATCCATACTTTTTCGCTAGATGGCGCAATCTATCTGCCACCATTAATGAAACACGCTGTATAGATATGTTACTTCGTTGTTTACCTAAATAGAAACTAACCAGTTAAAATCCATAATATGCGCTGTTTTGGAATTTTCTGCTTAAGGTCTTGTTGTTCAATTATTTGCTTATGAGACTCGTTTTCTAATACGGATAGCAAAAACATCATTTTTTTAACATGCAATCGCTTTTTATCTTTCTATTTAAATAACCTACTGAGATACTTCCTGTGATAACATAAAAATTATATATTTTGTGTATAGAAAATAAAAACAAAATGCTAATTATCGAAAATTTGTAATATTTTTTAATCGACTCAATCCTCATTGTGTAATACATATTTTCATACATTATAGAACGTCGTCCTCAAAAGTTTTTAAAAATGTGTCAATTTTTTAAAATTCTTTTTACATCTATTTTATATTTATAAAATAAAATTATTAATTTAATCTTATTACAAACAGTCTTGTTTCCTACCAGAAAATTCGAATGTAAACTAAACAAAATGTCATTTACAAATGTTATTTTCCATTTAAAACTTTTTATCATAGTTCTGTTAAATATCTATGACTTCGTTGATACCCAGTTTCTTTATCGACATTATTTAACGAATAAATAAATGAGACTTGATTTTTGGTTATAACTATTTTAATAATAATTATTTAAGTCAATTATTCATAATGATGATTTTTTAGACAAAACGTTAAAACAAATTTCTATAATGGAAGATTAAATCACTATTTTGCAAAATAAAATAAGTACAAATGGAAAATAGCCTAGTCAAAGTACACATAAAACCTCACAAAAAAATACAAAAAACTTAAATTTAAAATTGGGTATTTAAAAGGCATGCGATTTTCCGGAAAATCGTAGAGTTAAAATTTTTGTTTTTTCGCTCTAATTGCTTAAATAATAAGTATACAGAAAAACTTCCAAATCAAAATTTGTAGCTGATGCCTTTATCTACAAATTTTGTCTCAAAAGTTTTTCTGTAAATTAAAAAGTTTACGAGATCAAATTAATTTCAGTGGTATTCAATTCGAAGTTACGCGCGAACGGCACTTTTAAGTCAAGCAGTTAATAAATTTGGGCCTATATAATTCTGAAAAAATAAATAAACTCATGTAAAATGTAAAGAAAGATCACAACTTTTAGATAGAAATACTTTCAAATTTGAAAAAGTAGATTTTTTGACTGTAATATCAGTTTATTATAATTCCTATTTAATTAATACTTATCCCAGCAAAAGTTCCTTTTAGATTCAGCATTGCAAATGTGCATAAAACATTATTATTATAAAAGCAAAGCCATCAATATTTAGAATTTTAAACGAATGCTTCTTAAAAATCTGTTTTTTTTGAATGCTTAATTTTACTTGTTTTTTTTAGACTTCATTCAATTATATCTTTTTTCGAAATTAATATAATTCAATGAAGCTTGACTACTAAACACTTTGAAGCATCTACTTTCGAAACTACTACACAGTTTTTCTATAAATATCAAATTTTTTAAATAATAGATAAGTATTTAAAATAAATACTTAAATCAGAGGTCTGTCAGCAAACCTTCTATAACTTTTTATACCGTTTATGATATTATCTAAAAATTTGTGAACTTTATAATGAACCTATTTAGAAGTGATCGAGATACAAAAGAACACACCTATGGCTCAGGTAAGAAAGAGAAGGGAGCACAAATAAAGGTGAAAAAGCAGGTGAGAGAGCGTGGAAAATCGATGATAATACATTAAAAAATTTAAAAAAAAAAATTCTTTTCAGTGTATTTGTAGATACCCCATTTTAGAAAACATTTCATATGAAAAACCGACACCCTTTACTATCTTAACTACTTTATTATCTTTATAACATATTATGATATTTTTTTAATGTTTCTACTCGCCCTCGTATGTAACCTGTTCAACATCAACAACACGGACGCTACAAATTTAATTCTGAATATAAACTTAAATTACTTGGATCCGTTGGGAAAGATAATTTCCTTTAATTTATTCATAGTACGGATGGCTACATCATTTGAAAAAGTTTGCCCAGCGTAAACCAGTTTCCGTCGATAATGTGGTAAAATTAAGTATACCAATTAAGTAATTACAAGTTGGATTTTATTATGGGACACTCTGTATTTTATTGAATTTTCCATATCTAAGTAAGTATATACAATGTAATTTGAATTAGCTCGGTCGGCTGAAAAAATTGAAATAAACATATATAGTAAAAACCAAATAAAGTTGCGTTTACGTCATCATTGTGAACATTTGCAGCGTTGTGAGATTGTTCACCAAATTTGGATATTAACATTTACTAATGAAGCCACAAGTTCTTTGCATCGGCTATTCAGCTGTTTGGACATTTTAACAATCACAGAACAAAATGCTTTGTTGTTTTGAAAGAAAACAGTTTTGATTATAAATATTTGTCACAAGAAAATTTTATAAAGCACGTAACTATAACCTCAAAAATCGATGACACTACACGAGTAGAAAAGTCACAAACAACGCGGCAACATGACATTATTTCTGGCAGTGACTATTTTACCGTCAATAATTGGAGGCTTCTTTATGAAAATTTTAACACAAATTTTTACATCGAGGGACGTCTAAACCCAATAAAACTATATTGCTTATACATTATTTTGGTGCAAAAGTTTTTTTATTGATTGGGTTATCTTTAGAACCGATTAATTAACAAATTTAAGTATATGCACTTTTCGATAGAAATGTAGCCACACATGCGATAGAAATACGACCTTGGTGACGTAAACGCAACTTTATTTGGTTTTTACTATATATGTCTAGAATTTACTGTTTGGACCCTTACATACAAATGTAACTTCTGTTATTCTGACGCATCGTTCGGGTCAACTGCAAATAACTATTTAGGTCCAGATACCCCAATGAAATGTCAAACAGTTACGATAAAAGTCAATCAGAACGAACTCAACAAGCCAGTTGAGTGTATTCGAGTTTATTTACGCGGCAAGCCGATGAATTTTATTCCGGTGGCAAGGCCTCTAGTGTCGCCGGAGAGTTTTTTTACAAAATTGTTTTGTAAAGTACATTTTTTTAAATACTTACAAATATATTAACTTTATTTAAATTTGGTTTATAGAGTTTTTTCTTCAAATATAACAATCCCTCATTACCATTCACAAATATATAAAATATTTACAAAAAATCATCCACTGTGCATTTTTTTTTTCGGTAATATTTGGGACATCCAGTACAGTACTTGGTTTAGTTCTTCATATTTCCAGATTAAACTACAAAATTTAGCAAAAAATATAGTCATGAACCAACAATATTACCACCTTCACATTCTACATAAAATCGATTTTCAGAATTATTCTCCTCTAGCGAAACTCTTAACTGCAACTTTCGAATAAAGATTTATCTAAACATAGCTTTTGGATCATTACCCTTGACCTATTAGAAGTCTCGCCGACGCTTTACGTTGGAACCTACCAGATAAGGAGAATGTATAAACAACGTCGATACCAAAAAGCTTTTCGATTCCTTATACTTTCAATCTACTTGAAGATCACTACGGAAGAGTAGGACCATTCAAAATCTGGTTAAAAGGTTTACAACAAACGCTTTGTATATTTCCCCTGTATTGGATTTTACCATCGTATAGTTACTTCCAAAATTAATTTCAGAGAAGTACCTACAGAAATATTCCATTCAAAAGGTGTTGTAGAATGTTTACGTTGGTCGATAGATATTTTTACCAAATATTTTTTTGATCTAATGTTAGTCATTTAATTTGTTTAATTTTCGAAGTGTACCACAACCACATGTATTTATATACAGGATGTCCCAGTTGAAACTGAAATATTTTAATTTACCGAATTAAACAAGACAGAAGTTTGTTTCAAATTCAGTTATATTATTATTGTCAAACTATGTCTAATATTGACCTGCTTACTTGAAGAAAAAACAAGTTTTTCCATCGAGAGTTATAAAATTATTTACATATTCCATAAAGCTGAAAGCTCTATAATTAAAGCTATTCATGTTACAGTAAAAATCGGCCGACAGAGAACTGTTCAATCGATAAGGTTCAAAAAACCCATGCCACTTCAATATAGGACATGCATATATTAATATGTCGCGGGCGATTATGTTGAAGGAAAAGGATTTACAATAATTTATGTTTTAGTATAATATATATTACGTATCGAAAATTACGTTTTGCTTTTTCCATATGCTGAAAATGACAGTCCCGTTCCGTACTACAAAACACTTTCTGAACGCTCTGGGGTAGAGCTTTAACAACTTCCTAGATGTAACTGTACCAACGTCAACGTTGACAGTTCTATTGACACAACCTTCAATTATTATAAATTTCCTTTAGCAGCCCAAGATTATTGGTTGCACGAGCGAGTGACACACCTAACTCTGTTTCTGTGAGAACTTACAAGTACTCAGAGCACTTTGGAGAGGAAATAATACAACAATTACAACTACTGACAATCCCTCCAGTCAAACTTGTTGCCTATATAGAAGACACAATTCTAATTAAGATAAAAAATAATATATTCCAATGTATGTGTTGAATTAGATTAATTTTGTTGCAGATATTCTTGATGAGGTTAAAAATGAACCAGGAACCCCTAGGGGTGGCTCCCGATATTGTACTGCCACAATCTCTAACAAGGTGGAGCGAGACCTTGCCCTCTCAATTTCTCACGGATTACAGCACCGTTTGCGAAACTAAACATTCTCCTTATCCTTTCCCATGCGATCATGGAATCAATCAAAGGATCATATTATGGTAAGTGGAAGTTATACAACTAGTCTCACTTTACTGTAAGTTATATCATAGCCATAGCTTTCTATACGAGAATTAAAATCAAGATGAAGTTATTAGGTAACACTGATTATTTCCTTCATCTGTCAAAATTTATTCACTGATAATTCAGTACCTTTCCTTTGCGAATAAAATCACGTAAATATAGGCAGCACTTTATACATATGCATAGGTTACTGACAGTATGCGAAATAAACCTGTTAATCTAAAATTTATTATCATTATTCTGACAGATTTACTTATAAATGTTGTATGTTATAAAGAATGCGGTTTTAATAATAATTGTACCTTTATATTAAAAATATTCGGGAAATAATCTTATCAAATATAACGAGACTATTATTTATTAAATCGAATAAATTTTTCGGTTTTTGCTTCAGAAGTTTTGTATTCGAAAATTCAACTCGAAGAATAAATTTTTTGATAAAATTATTTGCGGGAAAATCGAAAAATATATATTAATAGAATATGGATTATTAATTTAAATTTTGTTGGAAGAATAATACTTTGTAATGAGTGTTTGATTAAGTGAGGCAACCCCTTGTATCTCGGAAACTATTTATTTTAAAAAAACTCGCATACGAGAAATTACTGTAAATTATGTTCAAGTTTTCTACTAATCATTAGATCATTTTACGTAATTTGGACCAATACTTTTTCCTCTATTTTGTAAAATAACTGGTAGGGGTAAGTGGGAAAGCTGACTCAATAAAAATGTTATAACTTTTGTTACGCTTTATGGATGTTGAGAAACTTGGTATCATTTGAAAGGAAATTCAATGCTTAGTGCATCATCGTTTAATTCTAGTTGTTTAAACAGTCGCTAGGTGGCGGTGATCGAACAATAGAACATGCTGCATTTTCTATCAAGCAAAGATTAAATATCTGTCTCGAAAAATATGGGAAGCATTGCGAGTAGAATCATTAGGTCAATGTAGTTTAATTTATTGTTGGTTATGTTTAAAAAGAAACTGAATTTGATAAAATCCTACTATTTCTCGCATCTTCGCATAGAAATTAGTTATTAAGATGCAGTTTTTACCATTTTTTAAGTAAATGATCAAAAAAATAGCATCACATTTGAAGATTCCCAAAAAAAGTTGAAAATAAAACAATTGTTCGATCACCGCCACCTAGCGACCGTTAAAACCACTGGAATAAAACGATGATTTATTTTATTTGGCATTTAATTTCCTTTCAAATGATACTAAGTTTGTCAAAATCCATGAGTTTTATTTAGTCAGTTTTCCACACTCACCCCTACCAGTTATTTTACAAAATAGAGGAAAAAGTATTGTAACAAACTAACCTAAAATGATATAATTACTACGAATAGTTAATAACGGTCTAACAGATACAGCGGGTTACCTCTCTTAACACCTGGTACTTTTTAGTGAGGTTATGTCGCTTTTAGGACTGGTGATATTTCATCTTTACAAGCGGACGCCATAGTGAATTCAACAAACGAATCCATGACAGATAGCAATCCTATTAGTGATAGAATATATCAAAGGGCTGGTTCAGGATTGAAAGAAGAACTTACTTTAGATATTCGAGGTAAGGAAAAATATAATAATTGGGGACTTGGGGGGATTTACCTTCTTTCCTGACATTACTTCGTTATCCAAGATTTTAATGTGATCTGGAAAGTTTGGGAAATATTCTGATCCTTGAAATTTCATTCTCTACGTGGTTTTTGAAAACTCCAAGATTTAAGACACTTTTTTATACATACATTTCACCATGACTCACCCTTTATGTTTTTGTAATGTATTGTATTTTTCAGAATGTCGGACTGGAGAAGTTAAAGTATCTCAAGGTCATGCACTGCCATCACGATTTATTATTCACACCGTAGGTCCCAAATATAATATTAAATACAAATCCGCATCTGAAAACACCTTACACACTTGTTACAGGTTAGTTAAATTCAAAAATGGATTGTAGATGATATTTTTGAAAATTTTGCGACCAAAAATTTGATATATTTTCATATTATTTTATTTAATTGTTTCTCCACAATAGCTCAATTGTTCTGGAGCAACACTGTGTTTGAAATTTTGATGTAGAGTTATATTTGAAAATATACGGAGAGCATTAATGTTGAAATGTTTTTTATTCGAAATTTGAACCACCCTGTAGGATGCAGCAACTAAAACTACACCTGGTGTTTAAATTTTCATAGAGCATGGTTCTAAATTTGGCACCAATTGATACTTTCTATTGTAGTTACTGCATCCTACAGGTTGTTTCAAATTTCGAGTAAAAAACATGTCACATTATTTTATCCACCCTGTATACTTTCAAATTTAACTCTACATCAAAATTTTATTTGTTACAAAATTATTGACTCACATTCAAAAAGAAAATCATCAAAATTAAATGAACAGTTAAAGAGTTAACCACTTTTGAAAATGTGCCAAATTTTTGGGGGTCTGTTTATACAAAATATTTGCTTCTTTTATTTTATTTTAATTTTTTTTAGGAACGTTCTTCAAAAGGCCAATGAAATGGGTCTCCATTCGGTAGCGATTCCCGTGATAAATTCCGTTAAAAGAAACTATCCACCTGATGAAGGCGCTCATATTGCACTGCGTAAGCTATTTTAATTAATATTAAATAAAAGTTGATACCACAAATCGTAGCAAGTTGAATATGATCTACTTTAATTTTTTTTATTCTCTATCACAATATCCCAGCTAGGAACTTGTACAAACTGGTGCAGAACACAAAAATTGACATTTTTTTTTATCTTTAACAGGCGTTGTTCTAACAAGTTTATAATTTTGACATTTAACAGAAAATTTAAGACATATTAAACACTTTTAGGGTTAGCGAAACACCACCCCATCTTTCTTTTCCGTCATTTTATTTCCTAATCCTAATTGTATCAGCACTGGCAACACCGCTTACAAATTTACGCATAATATTCGTCCTTGTTCTGTATGATAAATTGATTAAAATTTTGCAACGTTGCCGGAAAGTTAAAAGTTCTGGTAGTTTTAACATTTTCTAGTAAATTTACCAAACTTTATTTACGAAATACTAGGAGCGCAGGGCTGTGATTTTAAGGAAGTTTCACTAGATTTTTATAAATTTTTTCAATGGTCGTTAAATATTTCTAGTATAGTTCGAAACAAAACTACAACATCGATAAATCATTTATTGTAAAAGTCATTCAGAGCTTTTCGACCACCACTTAAATTTCCTCCTTTTTTTTGTTCACCAAATATACAACCGCCGCAACCGTTTGCGACACGATGCAGTTCCCTCTATTAAATTATAAACGTATGCCACAAACAGTAAGCTGGAAGTTACTCGTGTAAAGGTAAGCGCCCACTAGGCGAATCGGGCCGGGTCGGAACGCAAAAATTAAACAATTATGTTCATAGTTTATAGAAGAATTTTTTTAAACATTATATGGAGAAGAAGGGACAACTCTGGAGATAAATATCTTTTATCTTCGTTGCTCATTAGATTTGAAATGGAGTGGCTCTTTGTCCTATCCCTCTGCGACCTTTGCATATCTATTGTGATCCTCCCTATTTTTAGAGCTCGATATCTAGCTTCATTCTTTTTGTTAGACCTATTATCCTGGATACCGCCTCCCTTGCGTAGCTCTCTGCACTCGGGTTTCCTCCTCCGAATAGGTGAAACCGCACCCTTACTACGCATTCGCACTCACAGAGTATATGCTCCGCAGTTTCGTCTTCTTCCTGACAAAACCTACATAGGCTGTCATCTGCTAGGCCAATTGTATGCATATGCTACAAGGTCCGGTCAGCATTCCCACCATCATCCTCGTCGTTTCTCGACTTTAACATAGTAGGTCGCGCGACAGTATGGCCGAAGGGCTTTTAAGGAATAGTTTAGCGTGTCTTTGATCTGTGGTTTTATGCCACCAGCGCAACGCCTGGTTGTTTATCCTTGTGAGATTTTTTGCAACTCCACAGGAAGGTTCTGGCCCTATCGTGACCTCACTTACTCCCTGCTTGGCCAATTCACCGGCCTTTTCATTGCCTTTTATTCCTTGGTGACCTTCACCCAGGCTAGTGCCACTCCATTATGACTACCTAGTCTGTTGAGGGCCTTGCGACACTCCCACACCAGATTTGACGTTGTCCGATATGAGCTAATTTCATTTAAGTGCTGCTTGGTTGTCGGAGTAGATCCATTACCTTAAAGTTCTTTCTTAATGTAATTAATAATAATCATTTTGGAAATAATACACAGGCAGATTTTTGCGATCCGGTCCGATCCGCTCAGTGTACGCTTACTTTAACATTTTTTAAATATCCACAACAATCAAACACTAGACGACGTGTAACGTACTACGTGTTGCCTAATGTTGCGGTTTAAGATTCTATTTCAATAAATACTAAATCAAGAACTTTGGATTTTACGAGACGCACAACAATTTGTGTTAATAACAATATAAAACAATGTTAAGGTTAGCTACGATCATCATTATGGTTTTCGTGTGTTAAATATCAATCGATTTTTCACAATTTCAAACATACATACTAGTCAGTATTTTTATTGTTTTAAATCTAGTATCTCTTACCATTTCAGTGAATCACACTTTGTTGATGAACAATATTATTGCGCATATGTATTTTATCTGATTAAGTAAATACTTTAGATAGTTCGATAGGAGATACTGTGTGTTCAACACCGATTAATGATCTACATTACTGTTAGTGTAATCGTGTTGGTGATTGGTGAAAAAAAAAATATATTTCGGTATGTACCTACCAATGATCTTCTGTACATTATTTGTGGTATATTTATTGTTTCTTATATCGATATTTTTATTTTCAACGTTTCGTTTTAAAGATTTATATAATTTTTCCCTTTAAAAAATTTTGGTATCTACATAATCAATTTGATAATCAAATTTGTAATAATTCTTGAAAACGACAGCTGGAAAGCTAACGAAACGTTGGAAATAAAAATATTAAACATTATTGTGGAGTAGTATCAAAATTATTATTTTTTTAAAATCATGCAATCATAAAATCACATCGCTTAAAAGTAATAAATAAGATTTTTATGAACAATCGATTCTTGCAAGAATTATTCTGCCATTTATAATGGATTTTTTAAGGAGATTTCTATGACCAATAGGCCAAGCAATAGGTATATTTTTATGGCGAAAATCCTAGTATAAAACGGAATATATCAGGTTCATACTACTTAATGTCTTTTACATGTTGGCACAGTTCGATTTCTACTAGGATTTTTGTCGAAAATTCACTGGTATTTTGATTTTCTATTTCTTGGCCTACAACTTCAAAACAATTTCCTACCTCCAAAACAAAGCAAAACAAAATTTAAAATTCAACCTAGCCTGGAGTCGGCCATATATAAAAAAATTTATCTGAAGGTGGTCCTATGTAAACGAAACATTGTTCAAACATTTTATTGACGTTTTTTCATAATGTATGTGAGTTAGAGAAAAAAAGTTTTATACAATTATTTGATATTTCCAAAAACAGAAAAATTGGTTTTCGAAAAATATTTGTATTACGGCCCTTGTGATATTAAATCTCTACATGTTTATACCCCAGCTCCTAAATATACACACCCTAGAAAACATACTCTCACTCACTTTTGACGTATTTGTAATAGAAACCGATATATTTCCAATAAACAAATCTAATTTATAGCTCGGCCACAAAAAATATTGAAAAATTGATAAAAAATCGAAAAATATAAGTTTTTTAACTTTTTTTTTAAGTCGTATTCATAAAATGTAGCAAGGCATCTCTGAGAAAGAATTTTTTAAATTAATTTATTTGCAAGGTATAAACATTCTTATTTTTAAATAATTTTCTTTTATATTTAAAATTTGAAACAAAATTGTTTTTTTTTTAAATACGTTCCTCGCAAATTTCTGCATAAGTCAGTATTTTTATATCCCCATAAGCTTTCGCTTTGAATGGACACTTTCTCAACTTGGATCCTTGATAGAGACTGTATTAATGTAGACTATACCATCCGCCATACAAATAATCTAAACCATCTAATTGTAATAATAATTTTTTTTTTGGTTTTTGCAGGTACCGTGCGACGTTTTTTCGAAAATCACGGCAGTTTGTTAGACACTGTGATATTTGTTGTCGATAAAGTAGATTTAGGTATTTACGAAGTACTTTTACCATTATATTTTCCACGCTCCAAACTGGAAGAAGAATCTGCCAGGTAATTATATAATTAATTCTAAAATTTTAAGCTAAATCGAAATTTGTTAATCAAAACGAAAAAAATTCCAATACAATCAAATATTTACGTGTTACAAGTGCTGTGGTGGATAGGTATACCGCCTATCATTTATACGCTCCTAGTTGATGTTAAAATTGGTTTCCATAAAATATTTCTTGTACAAATTCATTCTTTCGTATTGTGTTCAACACTTAAACTAAATCCTTGTATCATTTCCAATAGACACTGGGGTAATTTTGAGTAGTTATAATGGTTGTATTATTTCATCTCCACAGTGCTTCTGTACCCCAGTGCCATAGTTTGTTTCAGAACAATTGGTGATGTCCCCAGGTCTATCTGCTATTTCACATTCATTCCTGTATTTGCCAAAGTGTACATTGCCTGTTCCCTGGTCTTTGGTGTCATGCTATTCAAATTCATTTGACATTTTAAGTTTATCTAGTAATGTCCCAGTTGTATCTGTATGTACTTCCATAGGCCTCTCTCGATTTCAGCATGAGATTAACCATAATCGTTTCTGTCTCTACAAAAAGTTCCTGATGGCTTCTATTGATGCTGTTCCCGTGATGTTCATTGCCCGGATAATAACAAGGAGGAATTGCACACTTTTGTCTTCTTCCATAAGTAATCGTTGGCTTTATCACAATTGTGGAAAGCCAGTGAACCCCCTGTGGTCGTACTCTCCAGCCTCTCCTGCATTACCAGAAACGCCTAGTGGCGCTGGTAGTAATTTTTCTCACATGTGTCCTCCAATTCAGTTTGGAGTCAAGTGACCCTTCCAGATATTCAACTTTTTTATATATTTCTAGTTTTTTTTTCAAGGTACTCTTCCACAATTCGTTGGGCTACAGTTCTCATACAATTGTAATTGAAAAGGGTCAATTGTTTGTTCCAAAATACTAATAGTCCAAAAATATGAAGATTTAAACTACCATTTAATTAAATTTGTTTATTGCAAATATATCGGTTTCTATTGCAAATACTTCAAAAGTGAGTGGAAATGATTTTATCGAATATTTTGATATACACATTTCTTTCTGACTATGTGTTCTGTTTTATTTGTATATACAGTGTGACCCATTTTGTTTGGAAGCACCCCCATAAAATCCGCATTTTTCAACCGATTTTGATTTAGTCTTTTTTGTTATATTTAGTATCAAAAACAGTATTTGAGCACAAATTTTCATACCATAATAGCTATTTTCAAGGCCTATGTTAATTTTTCTTTGCCAAAAAAAGACGAAAGTATATTAGGCATTTTTTTTTCTCAAATATTACTACACCACTGGATTCAGAATCATCACAAATGTAAACTATCAAAATTTTATGAAAAAAAAATTTATTAACAACAAAGTTATCACTACATGAATTTGGAAAAAGTTGTTTTTTAATTAATTTTTTACCAAGAATGTAGACACATTTTAAAAATGGCAATATGGTAAACAAAAACTAGGACTCAAACATATTGCACTGTAAAAATTCGAAGCCGAAATTTTAAAAGACAGGATAATAGGTCCATTCTTTTTTGAGGGTAACACGAATGCCAATAACTTCATGGAATTCTTGGAAGGTGAGTTATCCGCAGTGATTGACGAACTGCCACTAGCAGAAAGAAGAAATTTGATATTTCAGTAAGATGGTTGTTCTGTACACTATTCTAGGATTGTCAGGCAGTGGCTTAACGAAAAATTTCCAAATGGTTGGATGAGTCGCGGTAGCGAGTTAATCGAATGGCCACCTAGATCGCCCGATTTAACTATATTGGATTTTTATCTGTGGGGTCTTTTGACACAAAAAGGGTATAAGAGACGTCCAAGGAATAGAGCAGAACTGTGTTACAGAATACGACAGGCGTGAGCTGGAATAACGCCACATGAAATAAAAAAAACGCAAACGATACGAGGAATGTGTGGAAATTAACGGAGGTCTAGTCGAGGCTACAAAAATGTAGAATTAAATTATTATTAAGAAGTTTAATAATTAAAATGTATTAATTTGTATTTTCATCACATCAGCACAATTTTACATTACTTTCAGAAGCTATAACTCCAGAACGGGTTAAGGTATCGGCTTCGAATTTTTACAGTGCAATATGTTTGAGTCCTAATTTTTGTTTACCATGTTGCCATTTTTAAAATGTGTCTACATTCTTAGTAAAAAATTTATTAAAAAACAACTTTTTCAAAATTCATGTACTGATAACTTTGTTGTTAATAAAACTTTTTTTATAAAATTTTGATAGTTTACATTTGTGATGATTCTGAATCCAGTGGTGTAGTCATATTTGAGAAAAAAAAATGCCTAATATACTTTCGTCTTTTTTGGCAGAAAAATTAACGTAGAGGGCCTTGAAAATAGCTATTATGGTATGAAAATTTGTGCTCAAATTCTGTTTTTGATACTGAATCTAACAAAAAAGACTAAATCAAAATCGGTTGAAAAATGCGGATTTTATAGGGGTGCTTCCAAACAAAATGGGTCACACTGTATGAGGAACATATTTGTTTTGTTACAGATATCAATTGCCTTCCGATATAGGCGGTCCTGACGGAGAACCAATCATGCCTGATAGGCAGATACGAATTATTGACAATCCACAGCATAGTTTGCAACGTAAGTGCAACAAATTTAACCATTTTTGATAATTTCAAAACGATCTATTACAAATATTGAAATTGCATCGAATAATATATTTTGATGATTTTACAGCTCATAAAAAACAAGAAAATATTATCAATAAATTGAAATAAAAAAAAATAAACAGAATTTCTTATAAAAAAAACGCGGGAATTAAAATAATGTTGAAAATCATTTGAACGACACAGTGGACCGCATAAATAACTGACATCTGACAATCTTTGCTTTTTTTCTAATATATTAACATTGAGTTTAAAAGTTGTAAATATTGAAAAAAATTTGTTTGTATAAATAAAATATTTTTCGCCTGTTTTAACTTTATAATAATTTCTATATATCTGCTTTTTCTCTTCATTCGTAGATGTCACTACATGTATGACCAGAATAAATTTATCGATCGAAATTCTTAGTCTTCATAAGTTAAATCGATGTAATCGCAACTCTTAGTATAAAATTAAACGTGAACTCTGTAACAGAATAGAAAGGAAATTTCTTTCTATGCTAGGAACACAAAACAGTCTAACCCACAAAACAGTCCAACCTTTATTCTGTTTTGTGGGTTAGACTGTTTTATGTTCCTAGCATAGAAAGAAATTTCCTTTCTATTCTGTTACAGAGTTCACGTTCAGTTAAACATACACAAACATTTTTTTACTATATTTTATTAAACAGGTGGCACCATCTACCGTATTTACGAACAAATCTGTATACAGTATACTTTGTTAAAACCTTCGCTCTACAGTTTAGTTTGTTGCTATCGTCAACAGATGTCGCTTGGGGGGTATTTCCATTCATACTCGTTTTTTCAACCATTTTTTCAAATTTGAAAAAAAATTTTTCTTAAAAAACTCACTGTTCGTGGTTTTCTAATACCAATATAAATGTACAGGATGTTACTTAAAACCCATTTGTTATTCTAGAAGAAAAATAATAAGTGTTTTATATTGAAACAGAATTTAATTTGGGTCTACGGAGCCACGAATTTTTGAATGATTTTGCAAAAAATCTTTAGTACTCACCTATTTAGTAAAAATTTGCGGTAAATTTAAAGTTTTCAGAGAAAATTCCAAGAAAATTATTTCCCTTATCATTAAATGTACTACTTTGCCAAGTTTTATAGTTTTATACTTAAATATCAAAAATCTGGAAGGGAATAAACTAGAGGTGGGCACATTTTTGAATCGTCAATAAGATTTAAAATCTTTTATTTTATCTCGACAATAAAAAAACGTAATTTGTGTTATAAATTATTGTATATTTTTCACAAAGGGGAAGGGAAAATCACTTTTTCATTCCCTCTCCCCATTCTGGAAAAATATCAATACTAGTTTTTCATGAGGAACATTGTTACGCAAATTGTATGTTTTGAAAAAAAAATATTAGAGAGAAGAAAAAAGAAAATGTTATTTTCAAAAGTTTCCTGTATAGTATCACACATTTAAACTGTGTTTTATTAAAAATGTCTTAATAGTTGCCATTGAAATGTTGAAAATAAATTTTTATCTGGGAATTCTGAATTTACTGCAAATTTTTCGATCAAAATTGCTGAGTACTATTTTTTTTTCTGCAAAATCAATCAAAAACATGGTTCCGTATAGTTACATCAAAGATTATGAAAAAATATTTATTTTTTGTAGCCTTTGGTTACATCTTTCTGGCATTTGACAAACATTTAATAATACAAAATGTATACCTTATAAAATATTATATTTAGAACAATATTAGAGAAAAAATGACTTGATAGTTGCCATTGAGATGTTGAAAATAAATTTTTATCTGGAAATTCTGAATAAATTTTTCGACACAATACATAATCTTTAAAATCAGTCAAAAACACATGGTTCTATAAATTCTTAATTAATTTTAATAGGCACGCCTATGCTATTACTTCCTAATTGTCGATATTCAAACATTAAAATTAAAATATTCAACTTTTTTATATGCACTAAGCAATGTTCAATTTAATACGACGTTATAAACGGAAATCAACTCGGCTTATCAGTAAACAAGTTTTTTTTGGACAAAAAACGCAACGACGACTACGAATAAAGAACAAAGAAACTCGCTAGTCGCTAGCCGGTAATTGTTATTAGTACAATTTATTTAAGAGACATCGCATGATTTTGTATATCGGGAATGTTTTCCTCATAAAAATACTTTTAAATATCATGAACGAATTTTATTTTGTGATTTTTGTGACTTTTATATTGGAATCTGATGGTTTTATTAAAAAATCAGTGCAAATTATGGAAATTTTATCATAGGTAAGACTAAAAATAATTTTATAAGTACCTTATTTACAGTAAATTCTCAAAATAACTTTCAACATCAAAATTTCAACCTATCTCTCATTTAATTTATGTTGCTTTACTATTTACTTTGTTTCAAAATTGGCACTAGAACTTCTAGTCTATTTTCGTTGATGTTACATTTCAGTACGGGATCTCGGTGGTCTTTTTGTATAAAATAATTCGTTTGAAAAAGACAAGGACTGTTGTGGATGTAAATGAAAACATCTGTGAGATAACCGTTGCCAACATTGTACTGTAATATTTGTTTAAATTTACGCAGATAAGGACAATAATTATATTTCCATTCAACAAAATTAAAAATAACCGCGAGTGAGCTTAAAACAAAGTGTTGTTAGAAGATGATAAATGAAGGTTTTGATTTTGATTATAAAGATTATTGTAAGTATTGAATCCGTTTAAAAAAAAAGTGATTTTTAACACCCTCTAATTCTGCAAGGGGTTTAAGAAAATTTCAGAAAATAAAAAAATGTATAAAAATAAATTTTAGGTAGTATTAGCATTTTTTTTAAAATTCAATGAATACTGTTTTTAATTTTGGTTAGAAACTCACAACCTTCACTATATAACTGACCATTGGACATACAGGGTGTGTCAACCTTAAAAGGTAGTGACTAAAATTGAGGTTTAATTTTTTTTTTAATCTTGGTAAAGCTAGAAATTTGAAATTCTGGAATTTTCGTGGACTCGCAAAGGAAACTTTTTTATAGGAAAGACCCATCTTCATTTCATACAAGCAATCACCTCCTGAATTTTGTCGCATGAATTTAGAAACACCCTGTATTCTTAAACGTCAGTTGTCAGAATTCAAACAACTTTTAAAAATACAGTACTTTGTCTAATCAAAATCAAACCTTCACTTATGATATGAAAGTGATGTAAGTTCTTATGAAAATATTTTCCCCAAGTGTCTTCGTTACTGAGTTATAGGATCTTAAAACTGCATTTATTTTAATTTCCTTTTAGAATTTAAATAAAATAGAATTGAATAAAACTGAAAATATATTTTCCTTCTAGACGAAGAAGAATCAGTTGATCTTTCTTCGCAACTGGAAACATCTATAAACGTGGGAGACCATGTCTTCAGTCAAATGCAAGGTGATTTGGATCAGCAAAGATTGTTAGGAGAAAGACCTTTTAATGACCCTTTGGCGGATATTATGGTTAAAGAGATACAACATCAAGAGAGGTAAGAATTAATTTAAAAATATTTTATGGTATTACGAGATTCTACTAGATGGCGATATTGAAATGTTTTACTATTTATAACAATTGAAAAATTTTAATAATGGTTATTTGTTATAAAAAAAAATATTTATAATAAATATTAAAAATGTCTTCTCTCTATCAACGCTGGCAAAATCGTTTAGAACTTTATGCATTTTATTAATCCTTGTTTATTGAATGAATTACTCGAAGTTTTGAAGGTTATGGTAGTGACAGTTTCTAGTGACATTTGTCAACGTTTTTTTTTTTAAATACTTAAAAATCCAAGCAATAATAAGGTTGCTTATAATTTTTAAATAATTATGGTACGTATTTGGGTAGTTTGTGAAAAAGTATATCGTTTAGTAGTTCGACTTTTTCTATTTCGTCTGTAAAGGACTTTCTCTATTAATTTAAGAGATATTAAAATAATTTTTAACACCCAGACTTTTTTTTTAAATATACAGGGTGTTTTTAAACTCATGCGACAAAATTCAGGAGGTGATTGCTCTTATAAAGTAAGATTTAAGTTAAATTTTATTTCATAAAACTTATTTATCTCCAAAAAAAAGTTTTTATATGAAATGAAGTTAGGGTTGATAATTTCACCCCCGTATAACGTAACAGGAATATTGAAAAAATACCCGTGGCTAGACCTTTGCGAGTGCACGAAAATTACAGAATTTCAAGTTTCTAGCTTTACTAAAATTTTTGGAAAAAAATTTAAACTCAATTTTGGTCACCAGCTTTTAAGGGTGATATCTCTGAAAGGAGCGGGCTGAGGAAATTTTGTTATAGGAAAGACCCCAACTTAATTTCATACGAGCAATCGCCTCCTAAATTTTGTCGCATGAATTTAGAAACACCCTGTATATAAGAAACATGAAAACTGTCGATTAAATTTAACTGTCCGTTGTGTCGTCTTCCTCTTGAAATTAATGGTATTACAATGATTATATGCTAAAAAAAACACTCTTGATTACGAATTTTTATTTTTATTTTATTTTTTCTTCACTCTTTTCGTTTGTTTTTGGCCAGTTGTCGTCCAACCCACCCCTTACTATAATTTTAACTCGATACATTTTCCATTGTCGTAGTTTCATTCTCATTTTTTATGATTGTTACAAAATTTTATGATTTTGTTTAAAAACTGTGGTTGTAGAAAAATTATTGTGTTCAAAATATTCACAAAGTATTACATGTCCATGTGAGATTCCTGATAGTTATAGTATAAATGTAATTTTCAATTAAAATCTCAAGAGCGTAGTTTTATTAATTTTTTAAGGTAGTGTTATACAGTGTCTACATAAAGTAACGCAACTTGCTAATATTTCGATTTCCGTTCAAATAAACTATCTTTACTAAAAATATATTGTATCGAAAATTTCAAATAAAATATCGACCCGATTACCTATTATGAGTCACGCTACTGGTATTGATTCCCATCATAAATATACCGACTAGAATTATCGCAATTTTATATTTTATTCAGTACCACTGAGCTGGCTCTAGCTGAAGTTTCACCCAACTAAATTTAGTCTTTAGTTGGCTCTAAAACTCATATTTTTTATATAAGAGTAATTTTTATTGTTAATAATGAAAGAAAAGTGTAGTGACGACCAGCAAGATGGAACCTCGAAAGATGAGGAGAGGGACAAAATTATGCCAAAGTACAAATATTTGAAGAAAATGAGTTTTCAAACCGCTTTTTACGTTTGGTTGAGAAAAGCAAGGTTTGCATTTTATTTATTTATTTAAAATCAAAATTGCTTTATTTTCGTGCATATCCACATACAGGGTGATTGATAAGTATGATAATTATCGGGTTATAAAAATTTTAGATAACTTTAAACTTGATATTTTATCAGTTTTTTAACAAACACGATACATTTTGCTAATATTCATTAAATCAAATACACGGTGTGTCAAAACTCGAGTACATTATTTTCTCAGTAACTTTAAACTGATATTTGATGTAATAAATATTGTCAAAATCATGTTTATTTATTTTGATAATCATGAAAAATTTTTGGCTTCAATAGATTATTAATATATATTCAATTATACAGGGCGTTGAACTTGTCACGATTTTTACATTTCAAATACCCTGTATTACAGATTACCTTATATTGTTGTAATTTCAGTTTCAAAGTAAAATATAAGGTATTTCATTAAAAAAACAAAATTTTGAAATTTCACCGAGTTATGGAACACCCTGTAACATTGTAAGCTACTTTGATGATGTACAAAATTGTTTTTTATAATTTTTAATCATTTTCATGGGGTTTTATTGAGTCCCCTCCATATTATTACACGGAATATCATTTGTTAATTATACAAAGGGCTACGAAAAAATTTTGACCACTAAAATTCTTCTTTTCTCTTCTATTTGACATCTTTGTTTTTTGTCATATCTTCTCATTAACTTTAGAAAGTATATAAAGATGATCTTTAAAATGATTTTTTTCAAACGCAAATCTACTTTATATAACGGCTTTAAAATAATCTCTCATTTAGTGTTATTTACATTTATTGTAACATTTAACTTTACTAATGCTTTAATTTGTACTATAATCATGTAATATTTGTTTTTCGTATACATTTCTTTTATAATTCCTTTTATTTTTTTTATCTTCTCTAATAAATGTGTTGACGTATTCGTCAACGACATGAGATTTAATTTTACAACTACTACCTTGTCATGTTATAAGATTTATGTCTTAACTCGTCAATATTTGCGGTCTATTTTTAATAATTTTTTTATTCAAACTGTTTACAAGTATAACGAAATTTATTTTTGAGTTGCACTCATATAAAAATGAGATTTTAGTTAAGCAATAGATCAGGTATGCGTTTCATTTTAATCTAAAATAGACCTCTGAAAAGTTGTTGGGTTATTCGAATAAATAAATAGAATCTAAGCGTTTTTACAATAGAAAAACTAAAGTCTATCAAGCTCTGTATAGCTAAACCAACAGAAATTTTTACACCTTCAGCTGATCCATTTTACTTTTTTTAGAATTAACTATTTTTTCCCAAAGAGAAATTCATTTATTTTTGGTATAATTCCTTCATTGCAACTTTTCGCTAAAACAGAGATTTGAATTTCTGTTCGTTTTGATTCGTTTTAAAACTAGCTATTGACTTTTCATTTTTCAATGTTATCATGTTTGAACATCGTATGAATATATACATAAAAGTTTCTATTTTTAGCCTTTTGTGAACTTTGAAAAATCGATCTCGATTTAAATATGTATGTATTTTGTTGAAACGTAAATTAGGGATGTAATAAGAATCGTCAGATATTTAATATTATGTATAATAAAACCTTAAATATCGGTTACTTTCAAAAACTATGTCTGCATCTTCAACAAAATCTTATTCTCCTCCTCCTTCTCCTTCTTCTTTTGAATTCGTCATCATTAAGAGTCTTCCTTTTGTTATGTTCTCCATGCAGTTTTTGGTGATATCCCCAACCCCTCTGCACTTACTTCGGTCGCAAACTTATCGACATATCATTCGAAAAAAGCATTCTTTATGAACATCTTTCCTTTTGTAGGTATTTCTTTATATTGTGTATATCTGCAATCTAGAGGCAAATTTTTTAAACTATATCAAACTATATCAAAATTATTCAAATTTTAATGTCAAATCTAATAAATTTTTATTTCATAGACATCATAGAAGCATCACATGACTCGTCACTACAAAAAGATTGCATTTCATTCAATGACCTTGAAATGTTTAAATAATTTATTATTTATGTAGATAAGCATTTAGAAGATTTAATTTAAATTTTGTGTAACATTTTCTAATTTACCGAGATTAATGTAAGTTCCGTAAAAATTTGAATTATTCTTTTATTGGCATATTGACACAGAGATAAATCATTTAAAAATATTTTTATTTGTCCCACTGTCATTTTACATACGTATTATATTTATTATACAATACCCATTAACAAAGATATCACTTTACTTGTGACCCGAGTTTTGTTTATCTTATCTCTGTATAACATCTACTAAATTAAGATAGTTTTACTATAACTTTATCCTTTTTGAATCTTACAGTAGGAATGTTATTACATAAAATATTTCTTTATTTATACCTGCTTAGAAAGGGCGTCTGAATATCTGTAAAGTAAAGGAAAAACTGGTTACTACAAAACCCTTATTTATCCATCCCCATCTAGCTACTGCCAAGACATCGTTGAGTGAAAAATTGTGATCATAGAAAAAATCTTGTGTGTATTTAGAGCAGAAAGTCTTTTGGTAGTTTCGACAGATTGCCGCGCGACGCGCTAGCGTCAAATTATGACAGCTCGCGGAAAATATCAGCTTTGCAATTGCTTTTCAATGCACAAAAGACGTCTTCAAATGTCTCTTACTCAGTTTCAATAGCCTGGTGGAGAGTTCCTTGTCTACCTTGTTAAGTAATCTCTTTGTATGGAGGTGCCCTTGCGTCGACCTCCATTTGAGTTGGTGTTCCCGATTTCCCCTCTTATACAATCTTTTGCGATTCCACAAAACGGTTCCGGACCTATGAAGTCTCCTTCTTTGGCTAACTGGTCAGCAATTTCATTACCTGCAATCCCCTTATGTGCTGCATACTAATTTACAGCAAATGACATTATTCCGGATTCATAAATTATCCACTGGCTATATACACGAGATGATAATGGAATTATCAATGCATTTGCACTACAAAGAGAATTGCAACCGATAGCTTTTACCCCAAATTACCCTAGTAATAGCGTAAGGTTTATAGGAAATTTATCTCTCCCATTATCAATTAACTTGTGCATTCTAAAAAAAAAATTTATTAGTAAACCTTTCATTTATTTTCCCCTTTCCTTCCTCAGTTGAGTTGGGAGATAAAAGACAGAATTATTATAAGATGAATTCAGTCACGAGTGGAATTTTATTAGACTGTTTCACAAACAAAATCTGGAATTCAGCAGAATTAGACGAAATTAGCAAAAAAGATTAATAAACAGGAAACATAAGTAGTATTCTTTTTACCGCTAAAAGATGCCACAACTGAGTCGAACTGAGCTTAGATTCTTCTAAGATCTAAGATAAATTCGGTAAAATTTTCTGGCTAAAAAGAACATTCCTACTCAAATACATAACCCATAAACTCGAGTGTTTACATTTTCTCATTGCTGAAATTACACTTATTTGTCAAACCTTTGACTCTTATTAAAATGAATGAACAGATAGATTTCACAAATTCGCCAAACCACAAACCACGGTCAGATGTTTTCAGACATGACCATAGATTCTTATGAGATTAATTTAAAAACAAAACACCTTAACCTCAAAAAGCTCTTTCTCAGTTGAAAGCTTAATAAAATACAAGCTCAGCTGAAGTAAGTATCTCACTAAAATCTCAGTTCAAACTTAGTTGATGAAGGTAAAAAGAATGGTCATTTTAAACTGACTGTAAAGATTCTTACTTATTCTCAGTTAATTTGGGTAAAAAGAATACTACTATTGACATCGAACGAAATACATTTTTTAATAATTTTTCTTTCTAACATTGGTAACACCCTGTATGCAAATGTTAAATTTTAACGCATGGTTGAAAATTAGACAATTTGATAACCATTTTACCATTCCGTATGCATAATAAGCAATAACGGAAAGCTTAATAGGACACATTTAAATCCTAATCTTGAAAATGTATACATTTAAACACTCCTAATAGCGGAAATTTCGTCAAATATAACAGAGTGAAGTGACCATATTGTAATGTTAAATTTCGTTAATTTTCCCCGTTTCTTCAATATATAGTTTGGCAAGTTTATCTTAAGGAATGCAGTCGAAAACATTCGATATTGCCACGTTTAACTATGAAAAAGATAAAGTGCTAAGTATGTAGTGATAATAATTAGGAAAAGGACTTTTTATTATTAACAATAGATTAAACGATAATTCTTCAATGTGATTGTTCCTTGGATTTTGTATATTAACATTATTTTTTCAATTTATGAATCCTAAAAGATGAACACTTTTCCAAATTTGTTATGGGTTTCTTCAAGCTCTGGCAGCGTTGTGCGAAAATAATAATTTTCACGCCCTCCGAACTAACTCAATTGGTGAAATTTATCGAAACCTTCGTTGCTTAGCAACCAGCTGACTTCCTATTGACAAGTGCGTGCGTGTGTTCTTCCCTCTCACTTTGTCAAATGACTGACATTGATTATCCAGTGGCGTTGGTATTGTCAGCGTCAGATTTTGAACTATCTAAAATTACATTATTCCAGTCCAACGATGTGAGAAGAAATTATTGCAATTGCAAAGTAGAAAATAGTCGACTGCCTTTGTTACAGATTCAACTGAACGTGATTTTTTATAAAAACTGAACCAACTTTTAAAATGCCTGTGCCTAAATCCATCACTGATGACAATCAGTACTTTATTAGACTTGAAATTATTGGGAAATTTCAAAAACTTTCGTCTTTACGTCTTTAAAAAATATTGGATATTTCTGTTAATTTCTACTTCACCTAAAAGAGTAAACAAAAGAAAATCTCGCATGTGCTCTAGCATCCGTATCGTGAAATCAACTCATAAACACACAATCCCAGGTGGTAGGTAACAAGTATAACGCAACAGTGTAACATTCATAGTGCAGAGTAGGTATACTGAAAGCGTTAGTTTATTACGAGATTTTGCCGAGAACGCGCTATAACATTTCGATCGCTCCATTTCAATTATTTATTAAAGCAAAAATAACGCGTCGTTGAATTTTTTTGCAATTCGTTTTCCGTTATAAAAATATTATTTTGGGAGGAGGAAAATAATTTTCGAACATGGTAGAAGCCGTCGCCGATTCTCCCGGTCTATTTTCAACAGTTGCTAACTTATTGGGTTGGACTAGTATCGATGATATTGAGGATGTTGACGAAAGGTAAAGAAATTTGAATTTTTGGAGAATTTTCCATTCTTTGGGCTATACTTAGAAAGGTAGTTACTAAATATATTTCCTTTTTACTCTATAAATAGTATCCGCGTTACTAAATCAACAATTCCCAACTTTAAAATAATTTTCTACATTTAAAACTTCTATTTTTAAATATTTTTCTTTGAACATAACAAATGGTAACAGGGTCAACGCTTTTCCGGAGAATGAATCTTAATAAAAATATTTTCTTTGGTATTAACTACCTACTGTAAAGTGTTAATGATGAATTGAAAATATTTATCGGGATATAAATGCGTATTTTTCTGATATATAAAAGATTTACAGCTACCTGCTTTGATCAGTATGAGATAGTTTTTCTTTTCGATTAAAGATAAAATAAAAATTTTAGTGCTAATTTCAGTTATGCTGGACAAATCTGTAGAAAAAATCAGGTATGTTACAAAATAAAAAGTAAATTAATTTGATAAAATAGAATAAACAATAAACCACCTTGGCTCCCTCCACCCTCGGAACCGGTTTTCATGCCATATCGTCGAAGGTATGGGTAGGTGTTTCTTTCATGTCTAAATTCATTCTTGCCCCTTGGCTATCTCTTGATTTTCCTTCGTCTTCATTAACAGTTAGTAGCTCCTCTTGTTTTTAATCATAAACCCAACTAGGATGAATTTACTGTTTGGACCGTTCATTTTTGGAATATACTTGCAAATGAAACTAATTTCACTATTAAATGAAAAATTCTCATAAAGTTGTTGATACTTATTTCGATATTGACGATGATATGTTTTACGTCAATAAGTTTCTTGGAAATTTCAAACATTTTATCATTAATAGTCAATTAATTGGAAACATTTAGTTCCAACTATGTTTTCCAAAGTTAATGGCTTCTATGAAATGTCCTGTTTCCTTTAAAATTTTTCTATGCTCTTCATATACATATATAGAGGTCGCTTTCTGACTTTTTGATTGAATAAAGATATTTTCAAAGCGATCTGTACCCACTCAGCTGGTATTTATCCATTAATGTTGGGTATTTACCTTTTGGTCGTTTGAGAAATTTTTTCTTTCTTGTCCTGCACATTTTCATTATGTTCTCCCTTTCCTTTTCTCTTGAGTCTTGGAAAGCTTTTCCTTTCCTTTTGGATTTAACTTAGATACGATAAAACAAAAATCTGTTTCTTATAAAATTACATTTAATGACATTTCTGTAATCAACTCTAGTTAATCCTCACTTAAATAATAGAAATTCACGTTTTATTTTGTTATTTATCTTATTTACTTAGAGCGAAACGTAAAAATTGTTTCGTTTTGCTTGAAATGTTAGAATCCTTGAATTTAATACTTGAATGCAGTGTCATATTATCAACCTATTGAAGATAGTCATACCAAAAACCACATAAATACACATTGCATCTGGTAAATACTCTTTAGTTACGCTTTTCAATTTTAATTTACGGGGTATTAGGAAATTAGTATTATTACCATAATTGTAACATACAAAATGAAAGAGTATTGGTACGTATGGGATGTCTCAAATTAATGTAATTCACAAAAAAAATTATACTAACACGTAGATTACTCAAAAACTTCAAATCAATCTATAACAAGTTTAGAATGTATATACTTGTCTTTGGCGTGACAATGTTCCTCGGTTTTTGAGCCATCTGTATGGCAGGTCATGTCTATAACGATTTGTTTATTGACAATTTAATTTCGTGAATGAAAATTTTACACATTGGTTTTTATAAATAGATGCAAAATGTTCTAAAAATAGCATGGATGTTTGTATATGTTACGTGAAATTGACCATCTATTTTCGTATCTACGTTCCAGTGAAATCTGTTTTATTTATATTCTTAAATTAATTTTAAACAAACAAATATAGATAAACACTTTTGCATTATTAAGTTTTTACTGATACATAATTTTGCCGTTTACTAATAGTTAAGTTTTTTCATTTCAGATACGAACGACTTCTGAGACGTGCCAAATCGGAAGACTTGACAGAAGTATCTGGAATTGGATGTCTCTATCAAACCGGAGTGGACAGACTTGGCAGACCGGTAGTGGTTTTTATAGGAAAATGGTTTCCCTTCAACAAAATTAATTTAGATAAGGTAAATCTATAAAGAGGATTGATTGATCAACAATTTCCACTCACCATAGGCGTACGATTAAAATTTTGATGGGTTCATTTAAAACTAACAAAATTTTTTTTTAAATTGTTTACAGGCACTATTGTATCTAATAACTCTTCTAGACCCTATCGTCAAGGGAGATTACGTCATAGCATACTTCCATACGTTAACGTCAAGTAATAACTACCCATCTTTTTCATGGTTAAAAGAAGTCTATAACATACTACCTTACAAGTATAAGAAGAACCTGAAAGCGTTTTATGTAATTCATCCAACATTTTTTACAAAGGTACGTATAGCTAATAATGATCATTTTCTGCCCTTGTGACACAATATATTATTTAACCTTTGGTCCAAAGGAAAGTTATCTGATTCAGGTATTAAAAAGTTTTCCAGCAAATACAAAATATACTAACGTTCATTTCAGAAAATACAACCCGATTATTTGATCTGGTAAAACAGCACACAAAACATTTAATTTTTTAGCAATTTGTTGAATCCTGTAATAAGGATTTTCACTAGCCCAATACCGATAGTTATTGGATTACAACTTCTAGGTCTGGGACTGTCTACAAAAACTATTAACCCTTGCTAACCGTAATAGATTTACTCTTAAGTGGGTCCTGGGGCACAAGGGCATTATAGGAAATGAAAAGGCAGACATCCTAGCAAAGCTAGGGTCTGAGACTGCATTCACTGGTCCTGAACCAGTATTTGGGATATCTAAAACTGCTGCACGTGGCTGCAGGTCTCGGTGGACTCAAACTAAACATCAGTCGTAGTGGAGACACGTGCCAAAGTAGGCACACAGCAAACTCTTGGTCAAAAAACCTTCGGAAACGCAATACTAAACCTTAGCAGGGGCAAGATAAGGATAGTGACGGATTTACTCACCGGTCACTGTATCCTAAGGAAGCACATGCATATAATCGGCATATATAGGGAGGAACCTATCTGTCGGTTGTGCATGAAAGAGGAGGAAACAGTCTCTTGCATTATCTTCGATTGTGAAGCATTATCTCATTGGAGATATAGACTCCTAGGACTAGCACATACAAGGGAGGATTTCTCCAAGAAGGACCTAGTGAAAAGACTGTTGAGCCTGATAAGGGCTACTGGTCTCTTCACATAAACGGCACGACCAAGAGCACAAAAAAGCCTGCAGGTTGAGGTGCCGAGGACTCTAAGTCTCTGACTGATGGTGCTGAACCAACAATCAATCAATCTACAAAGCATCCCCAATGCCATAGCATTTTACAAGACAATTTCATTGTTGAAGATTCAGCATTATTGAAAAGTGACAATTTTCACTAAATCTACAAATAAAAATGTTTCTTCTCCGTGGACACACTGTATAACTTTCTATCGTTTTATTTGTAATATTGAAGAATACAATCTGTTCAAACTTTCGTTGAACGTTTTTATTTCTTTGTTTTGATGTGTGACTTCCATGTTAAACTTTTTCTTCTGGAGCTTTTGATTTATCAATGTTCTAGGAAGTATAAAAGGGACACAGCCCTTGGGTGGTAAAAACAAACGTGTGGTTTTCAAGAGATCTGTTTTGGGAACAATGTAAAATAACAAAAATTCATGCATTCACTCTACTACTCTCCCTAAGTTTAGATCTTCTCGAGCTTACTTTTTATTACATTCAACTCTCGCCAAACAACGCGCATTCATTCTCTTTTATTTTTTATGTCCTATTTATAATTTAAGTTAATCATAGGTGTTTTTAAAGTTAAAATATTGTACATAGGCTGTTGATTAATTAGAATATAAGTTAAGTCAACAAGCCTTTTCTTCTCCTCCGCCGTCCTATGGAACTTTTTGTGGAGAGAACAGATATTTTTTCCGTCGATGTTTTCGGTGTGCCGAGTCGTATCGAAACACAATCTCTTTAGATTCAAAAGACTCATAAAATGTAGAAGTAAAAAAGCTTTACCATAAAACACAAACAATATTACATGCCTCGATCGCCACTCACTTAAATTATTGCCTTCCACTCAAGCTAAGTGACCAAAGATTGGAACTAAATTAGATGTGGGTGATATTCAGGCAGGTGAAGTTGAAGGCGGTGTCTTTACTTTGCTAACTACACAAATATTTCAACATTAACTTTGGCAAAAACTTGAATAACTTTTACTGTTATCTTGATTATAGTTTGAATGTTTTTATTTTAATTTTTTTTTTTCAGATGATGACCTGGTGGTTCACAACATTCATGGCACCAGCAATAAAACAAAAAGTGAACAGTTTACCTGGAGTGGAGTACCTATACGCCGTTATGTCACCTGATCAGTTAGAAATACCCGCGTTTATTACAGAACATGACATGACCGTAAGTAATTGTTTTTGTCATTATTTTTTCCGGGTATATCTTTACAGAGTTTATATTTTCCGTGTCCAATTTTTCAATTCTAATTTTTTTAATTTTTTCTGGTTCTATTTTTTTCGAATATTTTTTTTCATTCTTTTTTAAAAGGGAAAATTGTACATTTAATATTGGTGTGAGTTAGAATTTTTGAAGTGTTTATATTTTTGTCTTCTCCCTTCTGTAGGCGGTTTTTATATGCGTATTTTTCATTTTTCCATTAACTAAGTTGTGAAAAACGATTTTTCAGATAAATGGTATAAGATACTTCCAGCCGGTGACAACATAACTGTGGGTCTAACGGATCTCAACAGAAAATTTTAATTCTAGTATTAACCAGTTTCCCCAGGTGATAAGTCGCAATATATTTTTCAACTAGTGCTAAAAAAAAAATAAGTTGTGTGTGCCAACTAAAAAAAAATATTTTAAAACAATTACGTGTATAATATTTGATGAGGCGAAACTGTTACTGTTCTCCCGTTCATTTTGTCTAGAAATAATTCGTTACAAATGATGGGAGTTTCAAAAATTGAACGTCATTCAATGTTTTTAATCAGCTTTGTTGAAGTTTAAAAAAAAAGAGCTAAAAGCGATTGTGCGTAAAAAAATATGATAATTTTGAAAAATACTGCGTCTAACGATTTAATTTAAATCGAACGTGGATTTTTCAAAAACATACGATGTGTGTTTTATTTATCTCTACATTATTCTCTTTTTTTATAATTTCATAAATACTAGGGGTTAGGTTCAAAGTGACATTTTTTATTTTTCTTATTTTTTCAATTATACAGTGTGACCCATTTTGTTTGGAAGCACCCCTATAAAATCCGCATTTTTCAACCGATTTTGATTTAGTCTTTTTTGTTAGATTCAGTATCAAAAACAGAATTTGAGCACAAATTTTCATACCATAATAGCTATTTTCAAGGCCCTCTGCGTTAATTTTTCTTTGCCAAAAAAGATGAAAGTATATTAGGCATTTTTTTTTCTCAAATATGACTACACCACTGGATTCAGAATCATCACAAATGTAAACTATCAAAATTTTATAAAAAAAGTTTTATTAACAACAAAGTTATCACTACATGAATTTGGAAAAAGTTGTTTTTTAATTAATTTTTTACTAAGAATGTAGACACATTTTAAAAATGGCAACATGGTAAACAAAAACTAGGACTCAAACATATTGCACTGTAAAAATTCGAAGCCGAAATTTTAAAAGACAGGATAATAGGTCCATTCTTTTTTGAGGGTAACATGAATGCCAATAACTTCTTGGAATTCTTGGAAGGTGAGTTATCCGCAGTGATTGACGAACTGCCACTAGCAGAAAGAAGAAATTTGATATTTCAGTAAGATGGTTGTTCTGTACACTATTCTAGGATTGTCAGGCAGTTGCTTAACGAAAAATTTCCAAATGGTTGGATAGGTCGCGGTAGCGAGTTAATCGAATGGCCTCCTAGATCGCCCGATTTAACTATATTGAATTTTTATCTGTGGGGTCTTTTGACACAAAAAGTGTATAAGACACGTCCAAGGAATAGAGCAGAACTGTGTGACAGAATACGACAGGCGTGTGCTGGAATAACGCCACATGAAATAAAAAAGCGCTAAGACATAGTCGCAAAAGATACGAGAAATGTGTGGAAATTAACGGAGGTCTAGTCGAGGCTACAAAAATGTAGAATTCAATTATTATTAAGTAGTTTAATAATCAAAATGTATTATTTGGTGTTAATTTGTATTTTCGTCACATCAGCACAATTTTACTTTACTCTCAGAAGCTATAACTCCAGAATGGGTTAAGGTATCGGCTTCGAATTTTTACAGTGCAATATGTTTGAGTCCTAGTTTTTGTTTACCATGTTGCCATTTTTAAAATGTGTCTACATTCTTAGTGAAAAATTAATTAAAAAACAACTTTTTCCAAATGCATGTAGTGATAACTTTGTTGTTAATAAAACTTTTTTTATAAAATTTTGATAGTTTACATTTGTGATGATTCCGAATCCAGTGGTGTAGTCATATTTGAGAAAAAAAAATGCCTAATATACTTTAGTCTTTTTTGGCAAAGAAAAATTAACGTAGAGGGCCTTCAAAATAACTATTATGGTATGAAAATTTGTGCTCAAATACTGTTTTTGATACTGAATCTAACAAAAAAGACTAAATCAAAATCGGTTGAAAAATGCGGATTTTATAGGGGTGCTTCCAAACAAAATGGGTCACACTGTATATGGACAGAGATTTTAACTATATTTTAAGCAATTTTTTATTTTTATACAGTTATAATTTTTCTTGCATGCCTAAGCGCCAAATATTATTGAGGATAAATGAAACGCACTGTATTCTATTTCTCGAACAGGATGGTCAAGTAAAATTTCATCTGCCTTCAAATCATCTCGTTCTTTCTTGACCATCGTGATAGGTTTATATGAACATGCTTTAATGTGTATAATATCGTTAAGTTTGAAAAACTATCATCGTCTTATCGACGTTTTGAAAAAATTGTTGAGATATTTAGGACTTTAAAAAATATATGCAAAATGCAGTGCTTACAGTTTAAGTTGACCAAAATCATGAAAATAGCAAAAAAAAAAAGTAATTTTAGTTTGAAAGTTTTAAGATGGCGAAAAATACACTTAATTTTTTATAATGGCAAATATTTGACAGCTTACCATTTTAAATCGCAAAAAATTCGAATTTTATTGGTAAAATTGGCATTAAATTTCATTAAAATCAATTTGGATGTGTAGAATTCATTAAAAATTGGAAAAAACATGAAAATTCTATTGAAATCACAAAAAAATTGACCAAAAATATGAAATTTTAATTATCACAAAATATTTGAACTTGATGGTTAAAATTGGCATTAAATAGCAGAAATTTCATTGAAATCACGAAAAAAACAAATTTAATTTAATAAAACTTGTGAAAAATACAGTAAATATAGTATAAGTTACAAGTCACAGATTTTATGGATGAAAAATAGAAAAAAAATTAATTAAATCCAATTTAAAACCACAAAAACTTCGAATTTAGAATTAAACATGGCGAAAAATTCAGTAAATATAATTTAAAATTAAAATTTACATCGGTTATCTCTAATTTCATTTGCTGGTTTTATTATAACGCATTATTAATTATGGATTGGGAATATACAGGGTTATAAATTGAAAAATATCCTACCAATTTAGAAATAATTAATATTTCCCAAAAATTTAATCGATTAAATCATGTAAAGCCATAATGGAAGCAAGTTACAACTTGGATACCTAACCTGTATTTTCTCACATCTCTCACAATTCTCACCGTTTTTTATTTATCCCAAAATGGTCGGTCAGATTTCACAGAGTAATTAAATAAATCTAAAAAAAAATATATAGTCTAAGTTCACAAATAATTAGATTGCCAATTAGACATACATAATACATAATTGACAAAAAACTGACCTCAATAATTTCGTTTATTTATAAAAATTTCCATTTTCCATGAGCGTACGATCAAATTTTTTGAAGGGAGTTGAATTATTTGTGAAAATAATTGACGTACTGGTTTATGTATTATTACTGTCTAATTGCGTTCATGTCTGCTAAAAATACAGGGATGAAAACTGCTGGCCTTGTTAGCTTCTATCATTAATTCCATATATTCTTATTTATATCAGATCTCGCGTCAATATACATAATATATAAATACCTAATATTTTTTAACAAATTTTTGTATTAAGAACATTTAATATAATTTTTTAAATCTAGTATTTAATACGTAATCAATTAAAGTATCTTGTAAATTGTCAAAAATTCAAAATATTCACGAAAATGCGGTTTACATTAGCAGCAATATAAATTAAAGAAAATTATTAAATCTACAATTAAAAAATTTAACCTTTTTAGACCCCTTGTCTTTCCCATTTGTCACGCTATGCCACACTTTCTGAGAACCCCCGCTATCAATTTCCTCACTTATGCAATCCCTTGTGATTTCACAAAACGGTCCCTTCAGAGCCTTCTTCAAATGACTGGTCCGCAATTACCTGCAAGCCCCTAATGTCCCTTACTAGAGACACTGTCTTGTCTCCTACCAGCCCATTTCGGCACCAGTCTAGACTTTGTGGTCCAAAATGTTCAAGGCGCATGGTGCTACAATCTGGCACCAGTTGACACCTTCTATTGTAGTTGCGTCCTATAGGGCGTGTAAAATATCAGGTAAAAAAAATACACCTGATTTTTAACTGTTTTTTTTTATAAAATAGCATTTTTGTGAAAAATAGAACATTTTGCAAGATAACTTTTTTACTACTTATTAATCCTCAAGTTTATGACATTCCTGAGAGTGCTATTGATAGTCATATAATATATTTTATTGCGTATTTAATTTAATTTTTAAATGGTGCACTATTTTTCCAGATCATAGGTTTAAGCCAAAAAAAAAGAAACGACTTAGTTGTTTCTCGTAAAAGAATAGAACTTGTGGCAACGTCGATAAAATAATTACCTGATGTTTATAATTTTTAATTTGGTAGTTATTATTTTATTTTATTAAAATAGTTGCCTATATAGTGTATTGTTGAATAACGTATTATGTTGTATGAAAAAATATTTCTATTTCATATTATTTTTTTACTTACGATACTTGGCGATTGTTAAATGTGTTTTTATTTTATAAGACAGTTGGAGATTCATTAATATACCTTTTAATGGTTATTCGTTGAGAATGTGTTTACAGGATATTTCAGAATTAATGTAATTTTTCAATATCCGATAATTATCATGTCTGTAAATCCAAATTTTGAGATATGATCAATAAATTTTATTTATCTTCTTTTATTTTTGAAATATCTTGGAAACAAAAATTGGTTTTAATCACAAAATGTACAATTTGTTATTGCAAATAAAGCGAATTCATCGTACGCAGAATCCTCAATTATTATCCTGTTTAATTTTCAACATGTTTTCGACTTTCCAACTATTGATGTAACTATTTTATGAGGATTTGTAATTTTTGATACGACTTTTCTATGACCGTGCGGAAAAGTATACTTTTCCGTACGCGTTTGCGTGTAGAAGATTCTGATTTACGCACGCTGCTCGGTAAAGGATACTTTGCCGCACGCAACATCTTGACTATTGCGTTTCATAATTATTTTTTCCAAATTTTGTCAAGCTTTTCGGCTCTCCCGACCAGCTCACTCACCCTTCCCATGTCGATCTCCAAACTCACACTCTCCCATATTATCCCTCTCTCCCTCTCTCACACTCACCATTACTCTCTCTCTTTCACACTCTCAAACTCCCAAAATTCGGTTTCATTGGTTTGTTTCACACACCCATTCTCTCCCCCTTTCACACTCATCCATACTCTTTCTCTCTCACACACCCATATTCTCGCATACTCTTTCTCTCTCACACACCCATATTCTCGCATACTCACCCAACCACTCCCTCTTTCACACTCTCAAACTCCCAAAATTCGATTTTAATGGTTTCTTCCACACCCACCCATACTCTCCCTCTTTCACACTCTCAAACTCCTAAAATTCGGTTACAATGGTTTCTTTCACACTTGCTCTTATTCTCCCTCTTTCACACTCAATTCTCAAGCTCCCAAAATTCGGTTTTAATGGTTTCTTTCTCACTTTCCCATACTCACGCTCTCTCACACACACCCATACTCTTCCTCTCACACACTCATCCATACTCTCCCTCTTTCACACTCTCAAACTCCTAAAATTCTGTAACAATGGTTTCTTTCACACTTGCGCTTATTCTCCCTCTTTCACACTCAATTCTCGAACTCCCAAAATTCGGTTTTAATGGTTTCTTTCTCACTTTCCCATACTCACGCTCTCTCACACACTCATCCATACTCTCACTCTGTCACACTACCCATACTCTCCCTCTTTCACACTCAATTCTCAAACTCCCAAAATTCGGTTCCAATGGTTTCTTTCACACTCGCCCATACCCCCTCACTCTCACCCACACACACCCATACTCTTCCTCTCTTACACTCACCCATACTCTTCCTCTCTTTCACTCACCCACACTCTTCCTATCTCACACTCACCCATACTCTTCATCTCTCACACTCACCCATACTCTTCATCTCTCACACTCACCCATACTCTTCCTCTCTCACACTCACCCATAGTCTGCATCTCTCACACTCTCACCTCTCCCTTACACACTCGCTCATACTCTCCCTCTTATATTCACCCATAATCTGCCTCTCTCACACTCACTCATACTCTCCCTTTTACACTCACCCATACTCTTCCTCTCTCACACTCACCACTGTCCCTCTCTCACACTCAACCATAATCTGCCTCTTTCTCACACACCCATAATCTGCCTCTCTCTCACACACCCATAATCTGCATCTCTCTCACACACCCATAATCTGCCTCGTCTCTCACACACCCATAATCTGCCTCTCTCTCACACACCCATAATCTGCCTCTCTCTCACACACACCCAGAATCTGCCTCTCTCACACAAACATAATCTGCCTATCTCTCACACACCCATAATCTGCCTATCTCTCACACACCCATAATCTGCCTCTCTCTCACACACCCATAATCTGCCTCTCTCACACTCATCCATACTCTTCCTCTCTCACACTCACCCATACTCTTCCTCTTTCACACACCACTGTCCCTCTCTCACGTTCACCACTGATCCTCTCTCACGTTCACCACTGATCCTCTCTCACGTTCACCACTGATCCTCTCTCACGTTCACCACTGACCCTCTCTCACACTCACTCATAGTCTCACCTCCCCCTTTCACACTCGCCCATACTCTCACACTCACCCATACTCTTCCTCTCTCACACTCATCACTGTCCCTCTCTCATGTTCACCACTGACCCTCTCTCACACTCACTAATAGTCTCGCCTCCCCCTTTACTCTTCCTCTCTCACACTCACCCATACTCTTCCTCTTTCACACTCACCACTGTCCCTCTCTCACGTTCACCACTGATCCTCTCTCATGTTCACCACTGACCCTCTCTCACACTCACTCATAGTCTCACCTCCCCCTTTCACACTCGCCCATACTCACACTAACCCATACTTTTCCTCTCTCACACTCACCCATACTCTTCCTCTCTCACACTCATCACTGTCCCTCTCTCATGTTCACCACTGACCCTCTCTCACACTCACTAATAGTCTCGCCTCCCCCTTTCGTACTCAACCATACTCTTCCTCCCTCACACTCACCCATACTCTTCCTCTCTCACACTCATCACTGTCCCTCTCTCATGTTCACCACTGACCCTCTCTCACACTCACTAATAGTCTCGCCTCCCCCTTTCGTACTCAACCATACTCTTTCTCCCTCACACTCACCCATACTCTTCCTCTCTCACACTCACCCATACTCTTCCTCTTTCACACTCACCCATACTCTTCCTCTTTCACACTCACCACTGTCCCTCTCTCACGTTCACCACTGATCCTCTCTCACGTTCACCACTGACCCTCTCTCACACTCACTCATAGTCTCACCTCCCCCTTTCACACTCGCCCATACTCTCACACTAACCCATACTCTTCCTCTCTCACACTCACCACTGTCCCTCTCTCATACACACCCATACTCTTCCTCTCTCACACTCACCCATACTCTTCCTCTCTCACACTCACCCATACTCTTCCTCTCTCACACTCACCCATACTCTTCCTCTTTCACACTCACCACTGTCCCTCTCACGTTCACCACTGATCCTCACCCGTTCACCACTGACCCTCACTCACACTCACTCATGGTCTCACCTCCCCCTTTCACACTCGCCCATACTCTCACACTAACCCATACTCTTCCTCTCTCACACTCACCACTGTCCCTCTCTCATACACACCCATACTCTTCCTCTCTCACACTCACCCATACTCTTCCTCTCTCACACTCACCCATACTCTTCCTCTTTCACACTCACCACTGTCCCTCTCTCACGTTCACCACTGATCCTCTCACCCGTTCACCACTGACCCTCTCTCACACTCACTCATGGTCTCACCTCCCCCTTTCACACTCGCCCATACTCTCACACTAACCCATACTCTTCCTCTCTCACACTCACCACTGTCCCTCTCTCATACACACCCATACTCTTCCTCTCTCACACTCACCCACACTCTTCCTCTCTCACACTTACCCATACTCTTCCTCTCTCACACTCACCACTGTCCCTCTCTCACGTTCACCACTGATCCTCTCTCACGTTCACCACTGATCCTCTCTCACGTTCACCACTGACCCTCTCTCACAATCACTCATAGTCTCACCTCCCCCTTTCACACTCGCCCATACTCTCCCTCTCACACTCACCCATACTCTTCCTCTCTCACACTCACCCATACTCTTCCTCTTTCACACTCACCACTGTCCCTCTCTCACGTTCACCACTGACCCTCTCTCACACTCACTAATAGTCTCGCCTCACCTTTTCGTACTCAACCATACTCTTCCTCTCTCACACTCACCACTGTCCCTCTCTCACACTCACTAATAGTCTCGCCTCACCTTTTCGTACTCAACCATACTCTTCCTCTCTCACACTCATCCATACTCTTCCTCTCTCACACTCACCCATACTCTTCCTCTGTCACACTCACCACTGTCCCTCTCTCACACTCACTCCTGTCCTTCTCTCATACTCACCCATACTTTTAATCTCTCACACTCACAAATACTTTAAATTTCTCACACTCACCCATACTCTTCCTCTCTAACACTCACCACTGTCCCTCTCTCACACTCTCCCATAATCTGCCTCTCTCACACATTCATACTCTCACCTCTCCCTTTCACACTCGCCCATACTCTCCCTCTCACACTCGCCCATACTCTTCCTATCTCACACTCATCCATACTCTTCCTCTCTCACACTCACCCATACTCTTCGTGTCTCACACTCACCACTGTCCCTCTCTCACACTCACTCCTGTCCCTCTCTCATACTCACCCATACTTTTAATCTCCCACACTCACACATACTCTTCCTTGTTCACACTCACCACTGTCCCTCTCTCACACTCACTCCTGTCCCTCTCTCATACTCACCCATACTTTTAATCTCTCACACTCACAAATACTTTAAATTTGTCACACTCACCACTGTCCCTCTCTCACACTCTCCCATAATCTGCCTCTCTCACACATTCATACTCTCACCTCTCCCTTTCACACTCTCCCTCTCACACTCGCCCATACTCTTCCTCTCTCACACTCATCCATACTCTTCCTCTCTCACACTCACCCATACTCTTCCTCTTTCACACTCACCACTGTCCCTCTCTCACTTTCACCACTGATCCTCTCTCACGTTCACCACTGATCCTCTCTCACGTTCACCACTGATCCTCTCTCACGTTCACCACTGACCCTCTCTCACACTCACTCATAGTCTCACCTCCCCCTTTCACACTCGCCCATACTCTCACACTCACCCATACTCTTCCTCTCTCACACTCATCACTGTCCCTCTCTCATGTTCACCACTGACCCTCTCTCACACTCACTAATAGTCTCGCCTCCCCCTTTCGTACTCAACCATACTCTTCCTCCCTCACACTCACCCATACTCTTCCTCTCTCACACTCACCCATACTCTTCCTCTTTCACACTCACCACTGTCCCTCTCTCACGTTCACCACTGATCCTCTCTCATGTTCACCACTGACCCTCTCTCACACTCACTCATGGTCTCACCTCCCCCTTTCACACTCGCCCATACTCTCACACTAACCCATACTCTTCCTCTCTCACACTCACCACTGTCCCTCTCTCATACACACCCATACTCTTCCTCTCTCACACTCGCCCATACTCTTCCTCTTTCACACTCACCCATACTCTTCCTCTCTCACACTCACCCATACTCTTCCTCTCTCACACTCACCCATACTCTTCCTCTCTCACACTCATCACTGTCCCTCTCTCATGTTCACCACTGACCCTCTCTCACACTCACTAATAGTCTCGCCTCCCCCTTTCGTACTCAACCATACTCTTCCTCCCTCACACTCACCCATACTCTTCCTCTCTCACACTCACCCATACTCTTCCTCTTTCACACTCACCACTGTCCCTCTCTCACGTTCACCACTGATCCTCTCTCATGTTCACCACTGACCCTCTCTCACACTCACTCATGGTCTCACCTCCCCCTTTCACACTCGCCCATACTCTCACACTAACCCATACTCTTCCTCTCTCACACTCACCACTGTCCCTCTCTCATACACACCCATACTCTTCCTCTCTCACACTCGCCCATACTCTTCCTCTTTCACACTCACCCATACTCTTCCTCTCTCACACTCACCCATACTCTTCCTCTTTCACACTCACCACTGTCCCTCTCTCACACTCACTCATTGTATCACCTCCCCCTTTCATACTCACCCATAATCGTCCTCTCTCTCACTCACTCATACTCTCACCCTCTCCCTTTCACACTCACTCATTGTTGTGGTAGGTATATAAAAAGAAACGCACATTTTAGTAAAATTTCTTTTATTAACTGAAATAAGTTAGGTGACAACTTTTTTTTTAATAATAATAACGACTCCTGTCAAATATACTACACAGAGATAAATTTGTGTATATACAATCTTTTTATGTATCTATTTCCATCGTCCGTATCTTTTTATTTAATCAAATTAATAATATTCGCATCATCGAAAAAATGTAAATATACATACACTACAAAAAACATTGATAAAACTACCTATATGTCAGATAACAATTGAATATTATAAATGGTTCAAAATTTGACTATATTCTCAATTATATTTATAATTTTGTTTAAAAATTACCAATACTACTACAGACAATTCCAGGTTAGTTTTGGACCATTTTTTCAAGAATCCCTAATAATATGCTAACAATCTTGTCCTTATGTAATTTCTACCTCACGCACATACTTTGGACCATCCTGTATTTCTGAATATTCACTAATTTGTAAATTCTAATAACAATGGTCCTAACCTGAAATCTCGTAAGTCAAATTACTTGCAGATGTTTGTCATAGGTTTGTTCCAGCACATCAATAATAAACTAGTTTGGAAACCGTTCGCAACATGCGAATTGGAACGAGATTCTACACTGTTGCGCATGTTATGGACGGTTTCCAAACTAGTTTTTGGTGTGTTGGAACAAACCTATGACGATCATCTGCAAGTAAATCCACTCGCTGTCTTCTAGATGGAACATTCGGGTAGACTAGACGAGTTTTCAGGTAAAGACCATTGCTTTTTAGAATTAACAAATTAGTGGATTTGCAGAAAAGCTTTTACATTACAGGGTGCCCCAATGTATGTGTGCGAGTTGTGCAGGTTCGAGAGAGTGAGAGTGGGGGTTCAAGAAGGGAGAGGGGGGTGATTAATAAGGTTTGTTTCAGCGTAATAAACAAGTTTGGAAACTGTTCGTAACATGGGTAACAAGTAATCGGAACGAGATTGTAGTAGTGCGCATGTTATGAACGGTTTCCAAACGAAGTTATTTTGATGTGCTCTGGAACAAACCTTATAAATCATCCCCTCTCCCTTGGGAACACACTAGCTCTCACAGCTCACGTGCTTACTCTCTCGAACCTGCACAACTCGCACACATAGTTTGGACCACCCTGTAATGTGAAAACTCTTCTGCCAATCCACTAATTTGTAAGTTCTAAAAAACAATGGTCCTCACCTGAAATCTCGTTAGTCTAGTTCCCGAATGTTTCATCTAAAAGACAGCGAATGGATTTACTTGCCAATGTTCGTCATAGGTGTTTTCCAACACACTCACCGCCTTTTAGATGGAACATTCGGGAACGAGACTATACGAGATTTCAGGTGAGGACCAGTTTGTGTTTAGAATTTGCAAGAGTAGTTTTTACATATAACAGGGTGGTCCAAGTATGTGTAGGTTGTGAAGGTTCGAGAGAGTGAGCGTGTGTGTGTTCCAGAGAGAGAGCCCGTGGGGAGGGTAATCATGTGACTTCGTGAGAGTGAGTGTTTGTTTTACGGAGAGAGGGGTGATGTATATTGTTCCAGCACATCAATAAACTAGTTTGGAAACCGTCCGTAACATGCGCAATACTAGAAGAATCGCGTTTCAGTTATGAACGATTTTGGAACAAACCTTATAAATCACCCCCCTCTCTTGAAAACACACTAAATCTCACGAACTTATATGCTCACTGCGATCATGTCACACACACTCTCTTGAACACACACAAAAGGCTTACTCTCTCGAACCTTCACAACTCATACTTGGACCAACGTGTGAGTGTGAATTGTGAAGTTTCGAGAGAGTGAGCAAAGGGTAAATTCAAGAGAGTGTGTGAATGTGTTTGTTGGAGAGAGTGAGAGTGTGTGTGAATTTGTCGAGAGAGTGAGCGTGCGAGTTCGTGTGTTTAAGCGAGAGGAGGAGGGGGATGATATAAATCAGCCCCCCTCTCCCTTGAACACACACGATCTCGTGCTCACTCTGTGTGTTCGAGAGAGTGAGCAAGTGGGTGGGTTCAAGAGAGTGTTTGTAATTGTGTTCCAGAGAGTGAGCGTATGAGTTCGTGCGTGTTCAAGGGAGAGTGGGGGTGATTTATCATCACAATAATCTAGTTTGGAAACCGTTCGTAACATGCGCATCAAGTAATTCTTGTATTGCGCATGTTACGGACGGTTTCCAAAGTGATGTGCTGGAACATAAATCACCCCTTCCCCCTCTCGCTTGAACACACACACACAAACTAACACGTTCACTCTCTCGAACACATTCACACACACTCTTTTGAATCCACCCCCTTGCTCACTCTCTCTCGAACACATTGTGTTCCAGAGAGTGAGCGTATGAGTTCGTGCGTGTTTAAGGGAGAGTGGGGGTGATTTATCATCACAATAAACTTGTTTGGTAACCGTTCGTAGCATGCGCATCAAGTAATTCTACTATTGCGCATGTTACGGACGGTTTCCAAAGTGATGTGCTGGAACAAATCACCCCCTCCCCCTCTCGCTTGAACACACACAAACTAACACATTCACTCTCTCGAACACATTCACACACACACTCTCGAACCCACCCCCTTGTTCACTCTCTCGAACACATTGTGTTCCAGAGAGTGAGCGTATGAGTTTGTGCGTGTTCAAAGGAGAGTGGGGGTGATTTATCATCACAATAAACTAGTTTGGAAACCGTTCGTAACATGCGCATCAAGTAATTCTTGTACTGCGCATGTTACGGACGGTTTCCAAAGTGATGTGCTGGAACATAAATCACCCCTTCCCCCTCTCGCTTGAACACACACAAACTAACACGTTCACTCTCTCGAACACATTCACACACACTCTTTTGAATCCACCCCCTTGTTAACTCTCTCGAACACATTGTGTTCGAGAGAGTGAGCGTATGAGTTTGTGCGTGTTCAAGGGAGAGTGGGGGTGATTTATCATCACAATAAACTAGTTTGGGAACCGTTCGTAACATGCGCATCAAGTAATTCTTGTATTGCGCATGTTACGGACGGTTTCCAAAGTGATGTGCTGGAACAAATCACCCCGTCCCCCTCTCGCTTGAACACACACAAACTAACACGTTCACTCTCTCGAGCACATTCACACACTCTCTTGAATCCACCCCCTTGCTCACTCTCTTGAATCCACCCCCTTGCTCACTCTCTCGAACACACACACACACACACACACTCACTTTCTCCAACATTCACAACTCACACTCATACTTATTACAGGTTGGTCCCAAGTATGAGTTGAGAAGGTTCGAGAGAGTGAGCCTTTGTGTGTATGTGTGTTCAAGAGTGTGTGATCACTCTTTTGAACACAATCACAAACACGCTCACTCTCTCGAACCTTCACGACTCGCAGACATACTTTGGAACACCCTGTAAATTAACAAACTTAAATTCTAAAAAACAGTGGCCTTAAATCTAGTCTCAGATAGTCAAGATACTGTGTGTATGTGTTCGAGAGAGTGAGCGTATAAGTTCGAGTGTGTTCAAGGGAGAGGGGGGGATTTATAAGGTTTGTTCCAGCACATCACAATAAACTAGTTTGGAAACCGTCCGTAACATGCGCAACAAGTAATTTTAGTATTGCGAGTGTTACGAACGGTTTCCAAACTAGTTTATTGTGCTAAGCTTGGACAAACCTTATAAATCACTCCCCGTCACTTGAACACACATTCACTCTCCCGAAGATATTTACACACACCCTCTCGAACCCACACACCTCTCTTGAACCCACCCACACGCTCAATGTCTCGAACCTTCACAACTGACAGACATACTTTGGACCACCCTACCAATTCACCCGACATCTCGTCCAGTGTACCCGAATGTTAAATCTTAAAGACCGTGAGCGGATTACTTACAGAATATCTATTCGTCCTAAGTTTCAAACACACCAACAAACTAGTTTGGAAACCGTCCGTAGCATGTTACAGACGGTTTCCAAACTAGTCACGAACTCACACGTTCACTCTCTCGAACCTGCACAACAAATACTTTGGACCACCCTGTAATACAATAGTCCTAACCTGAAATCTCGTATAGTCTAGTACCCGAATGTTCCATCAAAGGACAGTGAGTGGATTTACTTGGAGATGTTCGTGAAAGGTTTGTTCCAACGCACCAATAAATTAGTTGGAAATCGTCCGTAACATGCGCAACAAGTATATTGCGTATGATTCGGACGGTTTCCAAACTAGTTTATTGATGTGCTGCAACAAATCTTATAAATCACCCCCTTTAGATGAAACACCCTGAATATTACAAGTGCAAACAATAATTTTTGGGTCTCGGAGGTTATCCACATCTATACAAGCTTAAATTGAGTGATTGCTGTAAGATACAACGCGAACAAAAATACATTAACAGGCAAAATCTTGCGATTTCATTTAGTAATTTATTGTGAAGATGATTCACAATGTATTTTGGTTCAACCGTACCTTTTACTAACAAGATTACCTTAAATTCCTACTTGTGTATTTGTCAATAACAAAACCCAGAAGATTCATAGTATCAATACCTGAAAATATCAAATTATGCTCAACAAATAACAGTACTATCCGCCCGGACACTGGATAGCAGGTCCGTACTATCCGCCCGAGCATCTAAAAGGTTTATACTATCCTGTCAGGTATCGGATGGATGCGTATATCTGACTGAACTTCTCCTGATATTGATACTTGGTGAGATCTTCCAGATAACAAACAATTGAGTAAAACTGAGCTGTTTTTATCGCAAGCACGCAGGTTACAGGCACTGCACATCTTCAATAATATTTTCTGTCAAAAGTGCTGCAAGTGTCTCTTTCAATCTTCAAACAACGATACACAGGATGAGCCGAAACTATGTACTAAAACTTTACTTACTCAAAATTAGTACACAGTTTTTAAACCCTTAAAGTGACGCGGATATTTGGGGGAGGGACATTTAATGATAAAAGGGCTAATTTCAGTGTAGCCGATGTGGACGAGACGGAAACGTCCAAATTGGGGGGGCCAAAGGTCACAGTTTCTCCTTGGCTGGTACCCAGATGTTTGGTCCCGATTGTTCTGTGATTACTTCCTTCACTTGGTTATAGATGTCTTCGGGAGTATCTCCTTGTGTAACAGCTGTGAATAAATATATAAAATTTATTAATGTATCAAACATAAAACAAAACAATCCCAACTTGTATACAAATCTGGTCACTTCTTCGCCGACATAACACGTTCTCTAAGTTAGGACAAACTGTCACGAAAATGTATAAGTGGGACAGTAAAAAAGTGACCCCAATCTGTATAAGGTCGTATTACTAATACTACTACTACCACCACTATTACCATTACGAATCCATGGCTCATAACCTTGTCTACTTCAAAACAATCACTGCTATGACGAAGCAAACAACTACCTTAGTAAAGAATCCTGCACCAGGTGAGTTTTTGTTGATCTTGAAGTCTCTGTGAATTAATTTTGGTGAAAGAAAATTTACCTGTAAAATATTCGCCGAATTCTTGCTCCATTTTAATTGCCCGCTCGAAAGTTTTCTTAGCTTGTTCTTCTGTCATTCTCTTATTCATCTCCCTGTAAGTGAAAATGTTGTTCAACAAAAAAATTCCAATTAATACTTAGTTTGTTTAAAGTTGCTTGAAGACGTTTAAAATTGAAGAAAACTGTAAATTATTGTTATATTATTTGTAGCAAGTTTTAGGGTCACATGTTAGAGGTAGAGACCAACTCGTTACCAAACATTTGAAGAGGTTAACTGGCCATGATCGAGTCCAGGGAATTTCCAGTGAACCCTTAAAAGATGAGTCAACTAGATACTTTGGACTAGAAGATTATTTTTACATTTCCTTGTTGTCAATACACAGACAAGTTAATAATTTTGTGTTGAAAAATGAATAAAATCTTATACTTACTAATATGTGTTTTATTTAAAGTTTTCTAAAAATCTAAAAATTATAAAAGAGGAGGATTATTTGTAAATGCACAGCTTTACCCTACAGCTCACGACGCCGACATAGAGCGAGTTTTATTGGCAATTATATGTCTTCAATTAGGGAGCAGCTGGGATCATGATAGGGCCACAACCTTCTTGTGGAATTGCAAAAACCTCACTAAGGAGAGCATCCACCAATGGATAAACAACCAGGCGTTGCGCTGGTGGCATAAAACCACAGATCAAAGACACGCTAAACTATTCCTTAAAAGCCCCTCGGCCAAACCAACACGCGATCTACTATGTCGAGAAACGACGAGAATGATGGTGGGAATGCTGACCGGGCATTATAGGCTGATGAAGCATATGCACACAATTGGCCTAGCAGATGACAGCCTATGAAAGTTTTGCCAGGAAGAAGACGAAACCGCGGAGCACATACTCTGTGAGTGCGAAGTCCTTGTAAGGGTGCGGTTTCACCTATTCGAAGAAGAGCTACGCAAGGGAGGAGGTATCCAGGCTAATAGGCAAAAATAATAAAGCTAGATATCGAGCTCTACAAATAGGGAGGACCACAATAGATCTGTAAAGGTCGCAGTGGGATAAGACAAAGAGCCACTCCATATCTAATCTAATCTGTGTCTTCAAAGAAATAAAAGAAAATAAAGTTACGTCAACCTTTCCTATAACCAGGATATTGTCATATTTCGTCGAAAAGTAATTTAAACATTGTACAGTAAAAAATACATTGTACGAATTTAGATACATATTCAATTCACCAAAGTTTTCAAATGATGAACCTAACTTATTTGGATGTTAAAAATTCAATTTCATTTTATTTCAACTACTGAAAATGCTAGTAAAGTTTCGATGTTATTTTTATTAGTTTATATCGATTTACTTACATTATAGATTCTACTGACTTCGGCTTAACGAAAACAGCGATCGGGTAAAGTTGCGCCACCTGCAGCCTCTTTATTGCATTGCCGCTAACGTCCAGGATACAGTGCTTACCCTAAATTAAATAAATATTATAATATACACTTATTAACAGTTGATATAGTTGAAGGGTTATTAATCAACGTAGGAGAATTCTCATAATTTCGAGAGCAAGTCTAAGATCGGAAAAGAGAAAACTGAAATAGGGTGTACAGTCGATCAATTGTATCCTTCAATCCTACAAGTAGAAATAATAATTTACAACGCGGGAAACCACTTGTTGCAACAGTTTAATTGGCAGCTGACGTACAAAACACAGACCAACGTGTATATTCTCACTGGGATGAAAGTTCAACCTGTCGTTAACACTAGCGCCAGTAAATCATTGTTTGTGTAACAGGTTTAAAATATAACTACATTGACAGATGACAGTGATTTCAGTTGTAGTAAACAATCCCTGTTGTTCTTCTTGGACTATCAAAGAGATCACCAGGTCTGTATACTCCAAGAAATAAACAGACCACGATGACACTTTTGAAGGAAAAATAATTAGAATAGGTTTATCTCACCTTGTCTGCAACTTCCCGCACAGATGCCACAGAAGTTCCATACAAATTATCATTATACTGTCCGGCTTCTATAAATAGATGGTTTTGAATGTCCCTCTCCATTTGTTCTCTAGAAGCCACGAAATGGTAATCTCTTCCATCGACTTCGTATTCTCGTTTCGGTCTAGTAGTATCTGAAATATACATTGAGTATTAGACAACTAGTCATCTGATGGACAATTATTTGTTAAATGAAATGTCTACCAGGTTGCTCAGCGTTCCCATGCAAAGCATTCATATGTAGCTGTGCCATACTACTACTAATTTAGTCAGGCGAACCGTAGCCAAGGCAAATTCAAGCAAAGGTTCCGGCACTGAGGCCACTGGCGGGCCCATTGTGCCATTCCTGCTACTTATGCATCCATGAAGCCGAGTCCCTCGATGAAGCACTCAATCTTCTTCAGTGGATGCCTGCTTATGTCCCCAGAGGTCATAACAGGGCTAGCACAGCCCAATGCTATATTTTTCAACCTACTCCTTGGTAATTCTAGAGCAGCTCTAGCATGTCCATCCCCTCAATAGGAGCTTGGACTGCCTGAGACCCTGTAGAGCTCTCCAGCGAGCAAGGTGCTGGTTTCTCAACCAGTTCCTCGTCTCCTTACGGATTGTTTGTTTTGTGAGGCCCAAGGTCAGGCCCGGGCCATTAAAGGGAGAGTTGTACCATAGTTTTAGCGACGGACATGATTCTCTACAACTTGCAAAGTGCTGAAGTAGTGAAAGGAGTGCTAAAACTGAGACCTCCAGTAGGTGCTGACGTATAAAAGTACTTTATGTCAATTGCTAGGTACGTTTCTTAACACTGCCGAGAAATATCCAAAACATATCTTCGCAGCAGTAAGACAGAAGAGTCTAATGCATCTCAATGCAAACATTACGACTTCTATTTCTTTGCCTGCCTTTTACTGTTCCTACCCCCAATAAAGATTCCGGATCCACCCTTGGTTCACTGTATCTACATTTACGACATTCAATTCCAAAAGAGCTTCCTGCTAGACAGCTTCCATTTACTGTTTTTACTACTATTATTCATTTAATAGTAGAAAGACAATCAAATGAACGAATGGAATTTCAGCATAATTTTCACAAAAACAGCGTGAAACGGCTGTATAAAAATTCATAGAGGAATGAAAAACTGGAATCCGCCTTTATTTTAACAAACAGCAATTAACAGTGAAACGTTGGTGCAAAGCTATTAAAAAAAAATGAAGTACGATACTTAGTTTACAATTTTAAAACTACACGTGTTCGTTTTTTCGTAATTAAAGCATGTCAGCAGCATGTGTATGTTCGAAATAAAAGTTTAACAGGATACAGTATGAATAAAGCAAGGTAAATGGAATGTTCTATTTTTATATTTTAATTTGTTTTTAAAAGATATTGTGTTTTTGGAATTTTCCTTTTTATGTGGATAACCAGCAATTAGGGAAAATAAATGAAATAGTGCATCATAGATAACAATGTACGACAAGTTATCCTTCCCAAACATTGTTCGGTTCATAATAAATACATTCGAACATCCTGTTATGCTCCTCATTCTCGAGGTACCTAGAGAACTAGACCTCTGAAGCCTATCTTGCTCTCTTGGCGAACCTGACCGTTCCACTCACTCCCTCTCACTATCGCCTCATGTGGACATTTCGTAGATCGAATCCCACTTCTGATATTTAAGCTGAAAATTGGAAAAGCGAAACCGTCACCTGCTCAATCCCGAAACCCTTGTACAGCCTATGCCAACATATATATGTGTGCACCACAAAGATCTCAATTTACATAGGGATAGAAATGAGAACATTATAATAGCACCAACACGACAAGAAGCTTTCGAAGACGATGAGATAAATTACAAAAAAACCCAGAAAATGAATATTACTTATCCTGTCAAACTTTTAAATTGATGGTTTTAAAGGGAGAGAATATTGTGTCGCGATCTAGCGGTAAGTAGGTATAAACCAGAACTGATTGTACAGTCGACAGAAGCAAACAAGGGCACCGGAAAACTGTTTCACTTTAAACCCATCAATGACTGTCAATAAAAATTATTTATATACTTACGTGGCACACAACTTCCAAATTTGTCAGGAAACTCTGATATCAAATCGTCATTGATACGATCTTTAAGAGGACCCAGTATAATAACGGGTCGAGTATAATTTATAAGCAGCTGTTGAACTGGTTCATAAGACAGAACGTTTTCCTCGTTGCCTGAAAAGAACAGGAAGAATGTTTAAATAAAAAATTGATTTTGATAAATTCGATTTTTAACTAGGAAGCGGATATTATATATTGTTATATAAAATTGTTTGGAACAATTTGCCAACCTTATAAAAACAATCTGAAACTATTTGATTTAAAAAGCAACAGGGGAGCAAATTGTTCGAATATTTTGACAATAAGTGATCTTTTTAGTTATATATTTTTTTTTAAATTTTTGCTGTTAGTAATTTAATAATCATTTTAGTTATAATCTACACTATAAGCGAAAATTTTTGTTCATACATATTTTTACTACCAAGAAAACTAGATCACTGTGTGTATTCATAATTAAAAAAAAATTTAAATACAAAAAATGCTACTTCCTAAGAATGCTATAGAATTAAGGATCCTAGAAAAGTTTTATTTTTTAAGAATCAATATTTTTAATCAGAAGAACGTTATTTTAAAAACCTCAAATACATTAGTTCACAAATTTAAAAACGTGTTAATTCTTGTATTAGTTACTGAAAATATGAGTCAAACTTAACCGGATTCAGTGTGATAAAAAAATTGTATGATCAAATAGAGGCGTTTAGTTTTTCGCAAATTGCTCAAAAATTGTTTAAGCTCTCAAATAATATTAACGAGTGAGGAAGTTTTTAATAAAAAAAAGTCCAAAATTCCAGGAACTTTATTTATGGTAATAATTTTAAATTATTTAAATCGTTCAATAAAATTTAAACAATTTTGATTATTTTTTTTGTCAGTGAATACACTATAGGTAGTTTTCTTAGTAACTACTTGAAAAACATTCACAATTGTCAATTTTTTTCCCCTAAATAAAAAAGCTAAAAATATGTTAAAAAGTCACTAAAGAATATAACAACATTTTCCCCAAAAATTAGTAACACATCGGACAGAAAGAAGTATTTTTTTTAATTGATATTAAATGAGTTATCAATTTTTAGGGGAACTATATTCGTTAAAAACGATTTTAAAAAATATTTAAATCACCTAAATCAAAATAAAAAGTTGCAAATAGGCAAATAAGGTAAAAAATTCCTACTTACGTACAACACAAAGTACGTCTAAATCTATATTTTAAATGCATGTTTGCTAATTGTTCTTAAATATGAAAAAAGTACTATAACAATATGCACATACGTTCTAAGTAAAAATGTGTCTGCTAAGAATGCTACCTAAAATAATGTGACAAAATAAAAATATATATATATCAGTTTAAATCAATTAAATAATAAAATTCTAATAAAAGGTTTTTCTTTATATCCAACATTGTAATAGAAAATAGCAAAAAGAAAAGGACTAAAATAAAGAAAGTGGGAGAAGGGGAAGATGAAACAGAAAGGAGGCAAGAAAAATTTCATAGATGAAAGAGAAAGTGACAGAGGAAGAAAATGGGAGGTAAGAAAGCTGATACAGTAGAGAGGCAAGCATTGAAACCGGTCGCAACAAAAATATTCATCATAGATGAAAGAGAAGGTGATTAAGAGGAAAAAAGTGACTTAAAGGAAGAAAGTGGGATGAAAGGAAGACGATACAGTAGAGATGCAAGCTTTGAAACTGGTCGCAACAAAAATAATTATTCTAATCTATGTCCATTTCTAATTTCTTCATTTATGATGAGGGTCACATTATTTGAAGATCGCAAACAATTAGATGATTGGTGATTGAGGTGAAGACAATTAAACGTATTTGTTATCTACAAAAGGTATGCGTAATATTTTTATTAGTGAGCCCACAGAATAAAATTTTGAAAATTTTTGTCTATTGGTTATGTAAACGAAAAAGTAAACTATTGCTAAGCGAATTTTTCAAAAGCCAATTTAGTACGCGCAACGACAGTTTTTCCAAAAAACTACGTTAGATCGTTTTACTGTTGGTTATTACTCAAACATGATTTTGTGGTATAATTTGGACTAATTTTTATAAATATAAAAAAAAATAATTTAATTATAGATCATTCTACATCCAACTTCTTTTCTTTGCGTCTCTCATTTATATTTAGAAACGCTGAAATCCATCTCAATCAGATATTCTCTATATTTTATCACCATGCTATCCATGCTCCTGATCTACTATTTCTATCCTAGGGCACTTCACCTAATAGGGATAAAGGAGCTACTAGTCTCTGAGATGTTTCTGAGGAACTAAGTAGAAGTAAGGGGGCACAATAGATCTTTTAGGTCTCGGTGAATGTCACCCCATCATACATACATACATCCCTTAGTACACAAAGAAGATTGGTGAAATAATAAAATTGAATCGAATTTCGGTATAGAGCAGATCATTCTAGCAACTAGCATAAATGACAAGCGGTGTACGGATGGTGAAAGGTAATTGATATTGGGTCAAGTAGTATGATCTGTAACCAATTATTGACATGATTTAGTGTCATTCAATTTGCCTAAGAATGCCTAATGATTCAATTTTTTCTACAATAAAAATATATTTAAAAAAGAATGTATTTTAAGCATTTTATACCACTAAAATCAAACTTAGATGATCAGTAAACTGTCCAAATTAAATTAAATGTAAAGACGACACGATTTATTTTTAAAAAGTCAATCTATAATGAAAGATCCTTCTTCAAAATGTCTCAAATAAAAAAAAAATACTTTTATTCCCAATTTCTGATAAAAGTGTATATGTTCAAATTAAAGTTACTTTAAATAGATTGATTTTTTTAAAATTAATAATAGTGCAGGTATATGTAATAAAAAAGGGGGCGAAAATTCAAAGTTTGAAATTTTCAGCCTTTGCGGCGCCACATGCAAACCACAACACTAAAACTTACTAAAATCCCCCAAACCGTCATTATCCTCCAAATAAATTAGAGTTATTTCTTCCATATAGGGTAGTTCGACCCGATATAATATTTCACCTGTATTTTATTGTTACACAGAAAGAAGCCAAAAAAGAAAAAAAAATTAAATAGTAACATTTCTATATGTCGGCCTGTACGTCAACATTTTTTTTTACCAAAAGTAAGTAGATATATCAAATTGAAAACATTACAGAAAATCAGAATACAAAAATATAATCAAGTTTTTTTTTGCTAAATATACGAAGCGTTCTTATCGTTAATGCGAATCATTGGTATCACTAGTAAAATAATTCGTAACTTTAATACGAATCTTTCGTACGTTCTTATCGTTAATGCGAATAATACGTGCCGATGGCAAAATAATTCGTACCTTTAGTAAAAATAATTTGTACGGTTAATAGTTATTGTAAATACGAATCGTACGTGTCACTAGTAAAATTATTCGTATTTTTAATACGAATCGATCGTTATCGTATCCAATCGTTAATGCGAATCATTCGTGCAACAGTATTATAATTCGTACCTTTAATACGAAGCATTCTTATCGTTAATACGAATCATTCACGAGCTACTAAAATAATTCGTACTTTTAATAATGGCACAACACATTTCTCATCAAATTTTTGATTTTTTTCAATTAATTTTTTTGGTATTTAATTGCTCTTATTACCTGGATGTTGTCAAAATGATTTTTTTTATATTTTTGACAAAATGTTATACAGTATTAAAAAATTTGGTGGCGTTCAGGTCAACATACAAAATCGCTACCGTATTGATCGTAACAAAAGTTTCATTGATGCGTTAAAAGATTTCATATAAAAGTATATTCGAAACACAAAATTGGCTAAATTCGATACTGTACCTTCTGTGTTAGCGTCCTCTTGAGTATAACAGAGCATGAAAGCTGTAATGAAAAAGTCAACATTAACGATGAAGTGAACAAATTGGTAGATTTTGTCGATTTCTTTTGGTTGTTAGTTATTTAAATTCAGTTTTTCTAAATTATATAAAAACAAATCACAAATTAAGTAAAAAATTTGAAAAAAAAATCATTATAAAATATTCTACCAAAATTCTTGTTAGTTCCAAATAAATGATACACAGCAAGTTAGTATAGCAAGCAAACTCGTTAGTACAAAAAAAGAACATACTATTAATATGTTTTGACATGGTTCAACAAATTTTATAACTCGGATATTGAATACACATCAAAAATAAATTAGTTCAAGGTTAATTTAAAACGCTTCAACTCAAAAAAATTCAAGAAACCTTTATTGGACTTCTACAAGATCAAGAAACATCTACTAGAATTGTAGTACAATACTCTGTAGCAATATACAATGTTCGTACAAAGAGGATCAAACTATACGAATAGCTTCCACTAAGAAATGAAAGTAGAAGAAAGGAGTCAGTGAAAGTCACCCTAGTATGCATTCATTTCATTTGATTGGGTTGTGCTCAACAGTCCAGGCACTTGAACTGAATATTTGTACCACCCAGTATGCATACAAAAATACAATTTTATATTTTCAACGGGAAACTGGAATATTGAGGGAATCCAAGTTTCTGACTGATTGGAGTAAAATTGGACCTCTTACCACATTTTACGCAGGCTCTACTTTTAGGCAGAGTTTGCAAAATCGCTTTTTTTTTCATCAAAATTGGAAGAATTTCCAGAAAAAGTGGATAAAACTAACAATGTAATTTAATAATTATTAATGGATCTTTAATTTTGAGCATTTTTTTAAAAAATTTTTATAGATTAGAAAGTTCAGCTAGTAATTTTTTGAGTTATAAAAATTGTTTTTTCCCAGCAAGTTACCATATTATTGTATGAATTTTAGAAAATAACAATCAGATACTTACATTGAGGATTTTTTTCATTATCATTAACGGAGTTAGTGTGGTCGGAATTGGGTTCTAATGGTATGAAAGAATAAAACAAAATAAAATAATACTAAATAAACTTGAAAATTATACAGCGTGTTTTGTATTTTATGCACAATATTTTATAGAAATTTAAGATACTCTCACCAAATCTACAAAACATGCTGTTCGACTCAAAAAAAAAGTAGAAGAACTAAACATAATATTCTTAATTAATAAAAAAGGGATAATAATCTTATACAAGGTATAATTTATACTCACGTTCTTGGTCTGATCCGTCCTCAGATTTATCGTCTTTACTTTTCATAAATGGAAATTTTCTACTAAATGAGAAATTTTTCTTTTTCCTATCTAAAGTTGATTGCTGAAAAAGAAGTAACAAATAAAATTAACAAATTTCCACAAATATTCCAGTATTTTTTTGGAAAATATATGTAACATTTTCTCACCTTATCGAGTATATTGGGAGAATGTCCCTGAAATTTAACTGATCTATCCCTAGCTCTCTGTTTTCGTTCCCATCTTCTTTTCGATGGAACTATTCCCATACCTTGTTCATCTCCAGTGTTAAGTACTCGCCTCGCCTGCCACCATTCATCGTCGCTGGCGTTAGTCACGTGAAGGATGTCACCGTATTGGAACGCTAAACCTCGACTCGGCAGTCCGTCATCTTTCATTGGGTCATAGTCAAATAGCGCCCTGAAATATAATAAGTACATGTTTATACTGATTTTGATGAATTAATCTTATTCAAAAGAATATTTTTACAAATAAATTAATATTATCCAATGGTGGGAGAGCAGCTCGCGAACTGTTATAGAAGAGCTCGCGAGCATGGTGTGTATCCTGCTTAAAGGACTTTAGAGCTGAAAAAATAATTTACCTGACGTAAAGAGATCGTTTTTGTGATGTTCTAAGTAGGGTGCCTCCCGTGACTGGGTGTGCCATTTGTTGTTTGAGGTCATGGATTTTGGCTTCGAATCTGTTGTACTCCTCCGGTCTATACTGAACTACAACGCTTACCGTTTGACTCGTACCCTGAATGCGAAAAGTTTTTGTTGTTCAATAAATAATTAACATGATAAATGAAAAGAGCTTTTATCATAAATGTTTAAAATATTTATTGGTGAATGATTGGTTATGGAAATTTGTGAAATGGGGTTTTTTGGGATCAGAAATCATGTTTTCACCTTCAAATAGTGGCATGAAATTTTCGAAAAAATTTTTTAACATAAAAAGTCTTGTAAATACCACAAAACTATGAATTTTGAACTGTACTTTTAGTAGGGTTTTCTGAAGAAAACGGTCTACTAAGAAAAAAATTTACAACTTGAAGGTTTTCCGTTTTATAAAATAATAAATGTAAAAGTAGTGATAAGATTAGAAAATCTACCAGAAGGTACCCATAACTCGACTATTTTAACATTATAATGATCATTAATCGATTCAGGGGAAAATTTTACAGAAGTAAGTGGATTTTCAATCGAAATTTATATCGCAAAGTATTTCCATACATACAACAAACATTTTTTTGCGACAGGAAAAATGGCAGACAGGAAAAATGGCAAAAATTTGTAAATTGAGGTTTTTTGGGACAAGAATTCAATTTTTAAATAGTATCATGAAATTTAATTTTATAACAATTTGGGTTAAATTAAATTCTAGTATTTAGAAGAAAACATTTTACGATTTAAGACCATGAAAAATCCACTTAAACCACGTCTATACCACGCAAATCAATAAATTTTTAATTGTCACTACATAAACGACATTATTAAGCTTTCTATTCGACATGTAAGTACAATATATCTGCTTGATTAATTTAATTAGGGAAGTTGTAGAAATTAGTGAAATTCAGTGAACGCCTACGAAAGAATATTGTACGGCAAAATGGAAACTTTAAACACAAAAAAGGACAAACAATTAAAAATGGACAGTAAAGACCATAAAAATTCTTGAAAAACAAACATTAATATTGTTAGACTGGAAATTATGATTTAGGACGCATTTTAAATAAAAAATATTTGCAAATAACTCAAAAACTCTTGGAGATATCCCAACCTCCTAAAAGGTACCGGCCTACATTTTTTTTAGATGCCATTTTAAATGGAATACGCCCTAAATAATAATTTTCGATGGTTCAGGTTAGAAAATAAACAAATAAAATAAATATAACTACTTGGATACTGACATTATTTACCTTGAGTGCCAACGCCGCTTCCTCGTGCGTGGCATTTCTGAGGTTGACACCATTCACGCTCAATATTTGGTCGCCTCTTCTGAGCTCTCCACTCAAATCAGCAGGTCCGCCGGCCAAAATGAACGAGATAAAGATACCTTCGCCATCTTCACCACCTACTATGTTGAAACCGAGACCGGAATTTCCTTTCTGGAGAACAACAGTTCGTATGTCTCTAGAACAAAAAAAGTTAAGTTGAAGAAATATTATAATACATAGTATATATTGATAAGGGTAACAATTCAATATAAAGCAGCTTCAACTTATATATTAATTGTTATCTCTTTTATATCAGCGATCAAAGTGTTAAAAAATCATTGTAACTCTGGGAGTTCCGGAGGACCTCTACCAAAAGTTACTCTCGCTTTGATGTCATCATATATAAATAAATATATAGTTCTGCCTAATCGTTTTCTTCACTTTTATTAAATTTTTCAATCTAAACTAACTTTTCTTTTACTTCAATTAACCTAATTCTCCTTCTCATTTTCTCTCCTTGCCGAAAACAAACAATCCACACTCATTTTATAAATCTGGCACTGTTCACTGTTCGGGTTTGTTTTTCTTTTCGAGAAATCAACACGTTGCTCGTTAACAGTTATTTCGCGCCGCAAAAAAAACAGATGCAACTAACTCTGAGAGTAGGCAATAAACGGTCTAACGACAAACTCGAACTGTTTTGAACCCTGACCTGAGGCAAAAATCTACAACGACAATACAGTTGTAATGTCGATTGGAAGGGTCCGAAGGGATGTAGAGAAAACAGTAATCGAGGTTGGTAGAGGTGGGATAAAAGGATTTCGATTGATGTATGGAATAGCGACTATAATTTGTGTAATATTATAATAAAGTAATCGTAAATCCTGATAATACTGATTAGGATATTTGAAGAAACTTAAATTTTTTGTAATATCATCGGTCCCAAATAAGTTTGCAAACTTTCAATTTAATCTGGTCTCTTTAAAAAAAATTCCATTACATACAAAGTACAAAGCAAACGAGTATCGGCCCAGCGTTAGTGAAAATCTGATATAACAATGTTTCCCACTGTCAAGACTGGGCCGGGCTGGCTACAAAAACTTCCCAGTATTGTCCCAAGCTTAGCCACATTTTTTTACCCTACATAAGATACTCACTTAGCTCCAATTTTGCCAATTTTTAAACACCCCTCCTCCCACGTAGGTTACCGTACCTTTCGGTCAGACCCTCCCCTACTACGTAGTATATTACATTAAAATTACAGGCAAGTTTGACTCGGCATTCTTATCGCTCTCTTCTGGAATATTTACGAAATTCAAATCAAGATCTCAAAAAGCTACATACTTCGGTTTATGACCCCCCCCCCAATGCGACACAGCGCAGCGTAGTCTTAGATCGACCACCCCCTCCAAAATTGGCTACGTGGTTTATAGACAGCCCCTTTCGTGTATCAAATTGGTTCTTAAATAACATGTTACATCCCACCTCTACGGATTGTAGAGAAGAATAGTTTTGACGGAACGGCGCAATATACCCACCACATTAAAGCCCTTTTGTATTGGTATAAGATCGATACATAACAGGTGATTATGTAGGATGCTTTGAGGCCAACTCATGGATGTGAAAATAATTTACCAATCAATTATTTCAAGTGTTACCAGTGAATGTAAAGTTCAAAGTGCTAAAACTTCAAAGATTTCTAAACTACGGTCAGTTTCAGCAGCATCATTATCCTTGTCCAAGATATAATGAATTTTTTCTGCTAATTTTGTAGTGCTGATTACAAAATCAGACCTAATTTTATCGTATCACATCAGATTTTTAGTAAAATTAATATAATCGTTATTTATTAGCCACTGAAATTCACACAATCAGATATTTAAATCTTTCTAAAGAATCTGCTCAACTTCTTGGGTCTAGACTTCATGCAAAACACCTGTAAGCTTCTGATACAGATTTTGCTTAGTAAGTATAGGAAGCCTGAAGAAGAATATGTAACTTTTTTCAGTCAAGAAGAATCTTTAGTTTATTACCACAATATTCCTGATCTAATTGAAAAGTTAGAAGCGCAATATGATCCTGGAGAATGAAGATTTTTTATAGATTCTTCCAAACGGAGTTTAAAAGAAACTTATGGACATTTGGAAACAGTATAGTTGACGTAAAAGGTATAGGGCGAACTTAAAGTTGCCGGCTTTTTGTTTGACTCTAAGACTATACCGTCATAGCCCAGTCAATATTATAATTATTTAAAATGAAGGCGATTAATATACGAAACTGTTTAAAGCACGAACGAGCGAAAGCGAGTGAACTATAACTATTTTTGGAGGATTGTTGCAGGTGTTCTCTTTAGTCCGTGGTCTGGCATCAAGAAAGTGTGTAGAAAAAGGGGATATACGATTAGATAGCTGGCACTATATCTTTTACGTCAACTAGACTAGATAAACTTGAATATGCAGAACACGGTTGGCCCACTATGTGTATTGAAAAATAATTATAGGATTCTTTTGTGTCCCAAGGTATTATTATTCTGAAAACCAAAAAGTTCAACATTCAGAAAAAAATTATCTCGTCCTTTACCTACATTACAAGTTGATAATAAAGTAATTAACCGTTTTTGTATATTTTACATATTATTAGCCAGAATGTGTGTCACCAAGTAACGATTTTATACCATTTTTAAAGTGTTATGAAGTTGTAAAAAATCTTACTGCTAAGCTTTCTTCAGTTAAATAGGCAATAATTATAAAATAAACAACGAAAGTCAAGAGAGGTTAATAGTATTCAGATAAATATTCCACACGAATTAATAATTTTATTTCTAGTAGAAAACAGATTTGTTTCAAGTTTATAGTACGAAGGTATATCAGAAAATGTACTGTGCATGTGGAAACAAAAAGGATATAGAGTTAATACCGTAGAGAATGAACTGAAGCCCTCGAGGCAACATGGAACATATTTAAGTTTTAAGTAAATATATTTTGCAAATGGGAATACTGTTTAGAAGCTAATACGTTTTTCAGTTCAAAATGTATAATAATTTCTTATTTTAAATAGATTCAAAATCTATTATTATTAAAATACATAAATATTGTGATAAAATGTACCTAAAAATATTTTTCTTGAATATTACAAACAACATAATGAGATATTTATATCTGTCTATGTAAGACAGTCTTATGTGGCTCAGACAAACTGAAACTGGTGTTTGGTTATGATCTTAAGGTTCATTCACAAAGTATAGGATGCTACTTAATCTTCCAACCAGTGACGGTACGATTTATTTTCCTACAGGTCCTTTGTTCAAGATTTATTACAAAAAAATTTATTGTGGCATGACAATTGCTAAAATTTGGTGAAGTGAGATTTTTTTGGACGAGAAATCGATTGATTCAAATAAGATCACTCTTTTACCTTCAAAGAGTGTCGAAAAAAAGCATTTTACTCATAAAAGTCTTGTATATACGACAAAACTATGAATACTGAAAAGAAATTTCAGGAGAGTACTCTTAAAACTTGAATCTACTGGAAAACAAATCACAAGAGGGTTTTTTCCATAACTACACCTTTGTTGAAACCAACAAACACTTTTTTGTAACATGGAAAATGCAAAAAATTCGTAATTTCTAAATTAATTAAGCAAGCCATGTAACTGCCTCACAACCAGCTCATATTTCAAATACGGGTTTAACCCCAATAACTAAACTGTGTTCTATTTACAACACAAAATGTAACTGTATCCAGTCATTCACCCATACCACTCGACTCTTGGCGATATGTAAAATTTTCTGGTTAAAACGTTCAATCAATTTTAGCCTTCTAAACAGAAGTGTTAGTGAGTATTATTTATACGAACTCTGAGTGATTCATTTTTATTTTGTTACTAAAAATAGGCTCAAACAGAAGGATGCGGAGTTATTTCAGTGTAATTTCTTCTTTTTATAAATAATTTTGAAAGGTTCAATAAGGTAGAACATTAATAAACCAGTATGTAGAAAAAAAAAAGATGAAAATACAAAAAATATCCTCCTTTTTTAGAAATCAGTTAATAAGTTGCCAATGTATGCTTGTAATTCAAGATTTACAATAAAATATTAAAACTGACAGTGACATTGTCGTATCATTTGACATACAAAAACACTTTTTGTATTCAAGATGTAAATTCCCATTCTTTACGATAATGTCGCTGTTCTATGAATAAATTTTGGAATGTAACGAATTTGTTTGACTCTCGTAGAGGTCGCTAATTACACGTTCCTACAAGTTTTTTTTGTCAAGAACATATAATGTTTTCCTGTAAACGGGACAGTCTTTTGATTCACTGAAAATATCTGAAAACACATGATCTGTGAACAGAAGAAATACATTCATTGTATCTGACGTGGCATTGATTTAAATCAAAATAATGGTAATTCAAATTTAATGGGAGTTCAAATTATATCGATGACCTTGTAGACAGAAAATTATTTTGCGATTTACCTCAAGTTAATTATGTGAGTGGAATTATAGTTTTCGTCTGGTTTTTAAACATTAACCAAGATGTTTTGAGAGACTACATGTTCAGGGTTTTTAAAACAAATAAATATATTAAAAAAATCAAACATGTGGCCATACAAAGTTTGCCAAGAGCTAGAATAATTATAACTCTAACTTACTTGAGACTCTCCCTGTACGAAACCGTTCTGTATTTTTGTCCATAATTTCCGAACTGTTTATCGTAATTAACTGGACTTAGTTTTAATCGATTTGAAATACAATTTTCTATAATCGAAACATTTTCATATATTCCGCAGATCAAACGAATTGATCATTTAAAAGTGCTGTTTCAAATGCTTTGTTACATTATAAAATCCTGCCTCTTCATAGTTCTTGCAATTTATCAATTCGTCTCTCAATACCGAGATATGTCTATGTTTATTTTTACAAAATTTTTGAATTGAAAACAATTTTAAAGAATTCACAAAGATATTTCCAAAGTCCATTTGTAATAGACTTCAGAACGGAAAGATATCTCCCTTTAAAATTTTTCTTCTTTTATTTATGAACGAAAATAACTTCCTTATATTCTCTATAATAAAAGTGTGTTCGAGAAAACGTACGTAAGTTTACGAAAAGACTTCGGAGCGCCTAGCATGACTGTGAAGAAAATAGCTGAGCATAGGCGTAGGCAAAAATAATAATAATAGAATAAGTAACTAGTATCTGTAGTTTGCTATAAAATTTGATTTTTTGAAAATAGAGAAGTTTATTTTGAATGGGATTTAAAGTTATAAAGAGACATATAAACTTCAAGACGGAAAATATAAAAAAACTAAGATTAAAACTCACAAGATGAAATGAAATAGAACGGAATGAATTTTAGCATAGGTAGTTTATGATGGGAAATTTTATATAAAATGTATATTTTTGTTCAATTTAAGAAGAATTCTTACTTAATATGTTCAATAATATCCTTTTTAGAAAAAACTTTGGCACGCTTATGCTTTAATTGCTGGTTTATCCGTCCACTTCGATTTTAATTAAAATGAAAGTCAACGTCTGTACCTTAGCATTTTTCTTCTTTTCTGTTTTGTTGGTTTTTTTTTGTTCCGTCTTAGGTTTTTGTGTCTTTTAAGTGTTGTTCTCAATATTGAGAGGCGGTTGGGGAAATGATAATGGACGGAAATTGTCGGATATTAGTGGAAAAATGAAAGGAAAGATAAAAAACTTCTCTCCACAATAGAAATCTGAAGACTATCGTTTAGTTTGGAAGTGAGTAGATAATTAAAGAATAAAATTGTGGTGTTGGCATCTCCGATATTTTCAGTAAACGAAGTAATTGTTAAGTTGTACTTTCATAGCATCACACATTTAACACTGCCCTCACGATCGCCCGAACTCACTCCCATCGAGCATGCTTGTGACCAGTTACACTCTACTCAATTACGGTCCTGATTACAAAAAAAAAACAAAGCATGAAATATATTTACTTATCGCCTCTATAAAATGTGAAATTGTGGGGTGAATTCAAAAGCTTAATGTTAAGATAGAACAAAAAGGAGTTTCGAAGCGTGAAAAGTTAAGGATTAAGGCTGAAACAGAATTAGCATAATTTTTTCTTTGTCGTTTCAAGTTATTTAAAACGAATTTGAATACGAAAGATAGGAGAAGAATATTAAATAAGACTTTTATAGTTTTGTACAATTATTCAACAGCACGAGAAAAAGCTTTTAAAGAAAACACATTTATGTTTATGTTGATCATAATGTTGTTGCTACTATTGAAATATTAAGAACCCTGTATCTTATTAACGATAAAACTTTAGAAACTTTTCGTTTTTGTTTGGCCAACAATAACCATTTTTTTTTTCGCGAAGCTTTAGAGATGTAACCCCTTTCTAATGCATCTATTTAAGTAGAAAAATTTGCAATCCTTTTGTTACACCCTGTATATTTCTCTTAAATTTAAAATGCTTTTTATATTATAAAGGAACGTTCCATGCCGGCGCGAACTGTCTATAAAATATTTATTTACAAAAAAAAAACTTGAAATACCTTTTTAATTTTTCCTTGTTCCTGAATCTCTTACTGAACGTTGCGAAACTCCTGCCGAGCGGAAACTTGTGCTGTTTGTTCTTCGTCATTTTGACACTCGACATGAATAAATTAACCGATTGTCCATTCAACTATGTCCATCACAGGAGAAAACGCATACACTCCGGACAGTCCATCAGATATTTTATGAGAAAGTTAAAGAAGCACTCTGGTCGAACTATTTTTAAAATTTATTTTAAAAAAAGAGACTGGCTGTTTTTCGGCAACTAGGAAAACTTGATAACGTTTATTTTACATTTTTTTTTTGTAAACATATACTGAAAAGTTATTTTTAAGTAATATTGAGATATAAGATCCAGAATTACCATTTTTAATGTATACATAATGATAATATATACATGCAGTTTCTTTCGAAATACGAAAATAAAAATGGAAATTCTGTTAGATGCTTTTAAAAAATGAGAATGTTTCCAATAAATCGATACATGTATGGATATGTTGCAGTAATAGGGGTAGGAACTAAAGATTTATAGAAATTTTATACCGTTGTCCTTTTTAAGCTGACAGCAGGACTTCGGGGTCTCAGCCAGTAGAAAACTAATTAATAAAATTCCTATTTTCTGGTATATCTCGTATATAACTCCATCAAATCGATATGATTGCATTGTAAGTTTTAGGTGATGCACAACTTTTTTGTCAGATTAATAATATAAATGTTTCCCACATGCTGCAAACTAAAGTGGACGCACTGTATAATGGAACCTCATCTTTGATTACTAATTTTTAATAAAAAAAAAATGTTTTCAACTATAATTTACCATTACAAAATATCTTTCGATTCAAACACTAAAGACTAAAGAGGGTAAAATACTTTAGACTCACCCTGTATTAAACTATATCATACTTTTTATTTCCTAAAAGATCATACATCACATTGGCAATGATCTTCTTTTCCGATAAATAAAAGAAACGCAATAACTTTCACAAACCAGATAAATTCAAAAATACTAGTTTTTAAAAATGTCGAGGTCGTATCGTTGACAATATTGAGTGACGACTGGTTTCGCGACACAACTGTAGGTTATTTTTGGTTACAGAATTATGCTTTAGTACCTGGCATTTTTGGGTACAAATAACCTAACTAAGAAGACGATTAGGTTCTCAAATAAAACTTAGTTTTTGGAATGTACTTGAGGTATCAAAAGTCTATTGTAGTAGAGAGAGATAAAGTATCTACGGGGTTGACCAAAATTTTAATATATTCTTAATATTAATTATTTATCTAATTTCTTAGATAATTTGAACCACAGAAACCGGATGTAGGAATTGGTATTTCACTACGTACCTTTAGTTTTAATGCATCTCATTTTTATTTTAATCTTGCATATATATACAGGGTGTTCCAATGAAAGCTTGACTCTACTAGAAACCCAGAAATCTAGCGTATTTAAAAAGTGATATAAAAAAAGAATTTTAATTGGGAAGAGGACGAATTTTCAAACAAAATTGATACCAAAAAATGCAGCCCTAGCATCAAACCCCAATTTTTTTAAATTGCAATAATTGTGATATACAAAATTGTATTTTTTTATTTATGAAAGAATTTTGGATGTCACTAATTTATTTGTGTTTTAGTTGTTAAAATTATCAGAAATATTAGTCGCAAGTTCCAAGGAAATGATTTAGAATATTTCATGGAAAATACCTACTTCAACAAATAAAATTCACTTCTGCCGACTTTATCCAAACAAAAATGAAAATCTTCTTTTTGAAAACTGGATTCTCGGTCCTTCATTATAATTTTATATTCATACACTTTCTATTTAACACATAACCTTATTATTTTTCATTTCAATCAGAATTTGTTAGCACCGAAAGCACATCGTATTGCAAACAATACCCGCGTATGACTAAGGACTAAGGAAATTTTATAATAACATTTAAACAAAGTATGAGTCAAATCACTACGGAACGTTAGGAGAAATTAACGAATAATTTATTTAGAATGTAAATTATGCACTAAGCAACGTACGCGTGATCGTAGATCGTTTGTTAAACTGACAGCAAATTTTTTTAAAATAATATCCGCACCGTTGATACTAGACAGTGCAATGTCAACAGGATTTTTATTCACGGTTTTTCGATTATTGAAAATAGTACAGTAAAATTAAAACAAATATTATCGATGCGGATTCAACAAGTTGTACTCTGCATATAAATAAACATAAACTTTCCTATTTATAATCAAGTATGAATAAAATTAAACAAAGGTTAGGTTAGGTCCTATCTATCCAAGAATTATTTACTGAACATCCCATTGTCCAAGAAATCCATCACTCTTATCACTATATTTATGCCCTAAACACCACAGTCACCATCATATGGATACCCTCACACATTGGTATACCAGGAAATGAACTAGCCGATCAGCATGCCAAAACTGCGTCAACTACTGCCACAATTACTTCTTATATCCAAATTTGCAAGGATGTTAAGGCAGGAGCAAAAAGAATCGTTAGATATATGTGGCAAACTCACTGGAGCTCCACCAAGACTTCCCTACTATCTATCCAGCCTATTCTCAACACACCTCTGTATACTGACCCCTCTGGACTCTCTAGACAAGAAGACGTAGACTTCGAATAGGTCACACCAAACTTACACACAGCTACTTAATGACCTCAAGCAACAAACCTTCCTGTCAAAGCTGCCAGTGTCCACTTACTGTTAAACACATCCTGGTTGATTGTCGCCAATTTAGCACAAGAAGACGACAATATAATCTCAAATCCCAGCTGCAAGACATCCTAGGGGACCCAAACCAAATCGAGACAACACTGAGATTCTTAAAAGATATATCACTTTATCATAAACTTTAAACTATGTTTTTAACTAACTGTAATAACTATTGTTTTCTGTAATCGTCCCTGTACAAGTGGCCACAGTTGCCGAGCACGTTAATTGAATAAAAAATAAAATAAATAAAGGTTGTAGCTTTCGAGCCTACTTTGAATTATTAAAAGAAGAATAGCAACATTTCTTTCAGATATATATTGGTTGAGAAGTATTTTTACTGGACTAATATTTTCATGAGTAAGGTTTTGCCGAATCAAGGTTGCTAACATAGGAAGGAGAGCCACCGTAACCGATACGAGGATATTGTGGTTTTTTTTGTATTTACCTACAGTTAAAAAAAGATATATATTGCAATTAACATTGGTGATACAAAAAGCTAATACAGAAATTAACAATACTTTATGGAGAATTACCAATTGACTGCTGAAAATATTTTAAAAGTGTCAACCATATTTGTGTATGTGAAGTTTTGGAAATCTACGTAAGAACCAAAAATATCAAAAGATGAAAAAATATGATTGAGATTCTTGGGTTTTTGAACACGAGGACCCAGATCTCTTTGGGAGGGAAAAATAACCGTCGTTTTTTCATACTTTTTTTGGTTTTTTGACCATATCTTATAAACTAAGTGGTTAAGCGCAAATCCAGAAAAACCACTTGAAAGAGTATTCAAATTCCCTGGAAATTCATTGTTCAAAATTATAATAATATAGTAATAACCAATAGTCCAGTAAATAAATACCGAGAAACCCCCCAACCTGTTAATCTCATTATTGTCGGACTTTTTTTTTGCAACTTGTAGGTATTCACGGGTAGATTACTCTCTGAAAATATGTCCTCCGCGAAATTTGCGGAAGGGGCTGAAAAATGGCCAATAATCCCAAAAATTGAGTTTTCCGCCGATATCTCCGGAAATATGACACTTAGAGAAGTGGGGTATTGCTAGGAATGGAGAGCAGTTTATTATCTACAAAAATGATCCTTATCATTTTTGTCAAAAGTTTAACCGTTTTCGAGATAAACGGGTCCAAGCGTAACTTGGATTTCGAGCTGCTGCGGGGTGTCTCCGGGAGCACGCTTCATGAATGTAGGCATGGGAGGGCGGGCAAATTGGCCCATAACTTGAGTAAAAATCTTTTTTCAAGATTCAAAGTGCATATGAAAGGAGGGACCTGTACCTATAACATCGTATAACTTTTTCGTTTTTTTTATTTTCCAGGAATATTGAAAAAACTGGCCAAACTTTATTTTTCCTGAATATTTGACCGCCCTTATCAATCCGTTCATATTTTTTAAATTAAGCGTAGCTTTACCGAAACCTTTTGGATAATGGGACTTTGATAGGTGGTGAATGTATTCCGAAAGAATGAATAAATAATTTTTGTGTATTCTTATAAACAACATGTTTTTGTTGGGATGTTTTTTTTTATTTCCGGAGTTTTCTGAAAATTCTCGGGTCTACCGCAAATTGATAAACAATGATTGGCAATATCGGTCTTTAATGCACACCATTCTAAAGCTGAAAATGTCCTCTTTTCGATGGTTTTTAAAATTTTTGTCTAAGTTTTTTAGTTTTCCGGAAAATTTTTGCAAGCCTTTTTTTGGAAAAAATATTGATCCAGGGACAAAAATGATGGGGACCATTTTTGTAGGTAAAGAACTGTACTTCATTTCTAGTAAAATCCCACTTCTCTAAGTAGCATATTTCGGGAAATATCGGCCAAAAACTGAATTTTCGGGATCATGGGCCAGCCCCTTCCGCAAATCCCGCGGAGGATATATTTTCAGAGAGTAATCTACACATGAATACCTACAAGTTGCAAAAAAAAAGTCCGACAATAATGAGATGAACAGGTTGTTGCCTTTATTTACTGGACTACAAGATACAGACGGTCAAAAAAGATGAAATTTCTAAAAATGTGAAAAATGAAGGCAATGTGCTAAAGCATGTTTTAACACGTATCTTTGTATTATTTTCCATATTCATGCAAAATTTTCAATGTAAAATTCATAAAAAGTGCTATTTTCAGCCAGAAAATTCATAAAAACTGCTATTTTCCAATGTAAAATTCATAAAAACTGCTATTTTGAGCAACATAATAGATGAAACATGCTATATTTCAATGTAAAATTCATAAAAACTGCTATTTTGAGCAACATAATAGATGAAACATGCTATTTTTCAATGTAAAATTCATAAAAAGTGCTATTTTAAGCCAGAAAATTCATAAAAACTGCTATTTTGAGCAGCATAATAGATGAAACATGCTATTTTTCAATGTAAAATTCATAAAAAGTGCTATTTTAAGACAGAAAATTCATAAAAACTGCTATTTTGAGCAGCATAATAAATGAAACATGCTATTTTTCAATGTAAAATTCATAAAAACTGCTATTTTGAGCAACATAATAGATGAAACATGCTATTTTTAATTAGAAAATTCATGAAAACTGCTATTTCAAACAACATATATGATGAATAATGCTATTTTCAATGTACAAATTCATAGAAACTGCTTAGTCAAATCAAGAAAAAAAAGAGCACCTATGTCCACAGAACAAAAAAATAACCAGAAAACTCACTCTGTGATACCAACTCTCTCATGACCTCGTGTTTGAAGCTAAGCGAAAATTTATTACTTTTTTTATTTTCTGTTTTGCGAATACATTTTACAAATAATATTTTGTGGTAGGACTTAGAAACTTCCAGCATCTCTTACCTTCCAATTTCACTAGGAAACGAACAAATTTTATATTCACCACTGTACCTTTGGTTTTGACAATCTTTGAAAGTTATTTTTTTGTCCGTCATCACTACCACAAAATAAACTACAATAAAAAATTGAATCGTTGTCACACAAATTCAATTGCCTAATCAAAACATATACGTCAACCAGCCATGTTTAAAATATTGATCAGTAGATTCGCGATTATACATAGGTAATCATAGTCTCTTGCAAATACTAAACGAGGCCACGTGTACATATATTAACAGATTTAGATGTAAACAAGACCGATGTGGAATATTCATGAAATAATTAAGCTTGAACATAAAGCGATTCAATATAAAACAAAATTTTCGATTTCACACTGATTTTAGATAAGCTATACTCATTATCCACTTCTACATTTAGTTTCCATGAAAAATGGGTATCTCTGAACAAAGTCGGGGAGGGTCGTCAGTGATATATATTTTGACAATTCAAGATTTTATAAAAAATAGTATTTCAATCTCTTTTTAAACAAGAATATAAAATTTGACACTGTTGCAGTGGGACTTCCATTACCTTTCCAGGGAAAGAAGAGTATGAACTGGGTTGGCTTTAAAATTCTGAGCAGTGTTTGACCATGTTTAAACGAAACAAATCGGAATTTTTGCGTCGATATGTGACAATGGATAAAACATAGGGCAAAGAACAAAATTTTGTTTCATCACGACAACGCACCGTGTCACAAGGCAATCAAAACAATGACAAAACTACATGAATTGAGCTTCGAATTGCTCCCACATCCACCGTATTCGCCAGATTTGGCTCCCAGCGACTACTGGCTATTCGCAGACCTAAAAAACATGCTCGCCTGTAAGAAATTTCGCTCGAATGAAGAGGTTATCGCCGACACAGAAGCTTATTCTGATGCAAAAGATAAATCGTTCTACAAAAGTGGTATTGAAATGTTAGAGCAGTGCTGGAATGATTGCGATGTTCTTGATGGAAATTTCGTTGATGAATAAAACTAATTTTGAACAAAAAAACGTGTTTTCTTTTTTAGGCCCGGGACTTTTCAACCCATGTGTAATCTACAAAGTAAATGAAACCTTCCTGTACAAATGTAAATATGTGTGAGCAATAGTAATAACAGTGTGTCATTAATGACTGTGCTAGTGATAAATCGTGCACAGAGGGCATTTAGAATATTGTGTACGAAATACGTACGTGTTTAACGAGGTATTTTTTTTTTCGCAAATGTTTGTTAGATCACTCAACAGGAATATAGTGAACTTTTGGAATGTGGTTTAAAATCGATGATTTGGAACAGTAGCCTAATCAAAGTACACGTAAAACCTCACAAAAAATACAAAAAACTTGAAAATTCAAAATTTGGTATTTAAAAGGGTGGTGTTTAACATGAGAAAAACTTTATGATGTTAGGCATGCAATTTTCCGGAAAATCGTCGAGTGAAAATTTTTGTTTCTTTTTGTCGCTCTAATTGTTTAAATAATAAATATACAGAAAAACTTCCAAATCAAAATTTGTAGCTGATGCATTTATCTACAAATTTTGTCTGAAAAGTTTTTCTGTAAATTAAAAAGTTTACGAGATAAAATTAATTTCAGTGGTATTCAATTCGTGGTTACGCGCGAACGGCCCTTGAGCCAAATTTATTAACCGCTCGACTTAAAAGTTAATAGTTTTGGACTTATAACATTCTGAAAAAATAAATAAACTCATGTAAAATGTGAAGAAAGATCCAAACTTTTAGATAGAATTACTTTCAAATTTGAAAAAGTAGATTTTCTGACTGTAATATCAGTTTATTATAAATCCTATTTAATTAATACTTATCCCAGCGAAAATTCCTTTTGGATTTAGCATTGTGAATGAGCATAAAACATTATTCTTATAAAAGCAAAGCCATCAATATTTAGAATTTTAAACGAATGTTTCTTAAAAATGTATTTTTTTGCATGTTTACATTTTACTTGTTTTTTTTTAGACTTCATTCAATTATATCTTTTTTCGAAATTAATATAATTCAATGAAACTTTACTACTAAACACTTTGAAGCATCTACTTTCGAAACTACTATACAGTTTTTCTATAAATATCAAATTTTTTAAATAATAGACAATTACTTAAAATAAATTCTTAAATCAGAGGTCTGTCAGCAAACCTTCTATAACTTTTTATACCGTTTATGATATTGTGATATGTGTGAACTTTATAATGAACCTATTAAGAAGTGATAGCGATACAAAAGAACACACCTATGGCTCAGGTAAGAAAGAGAAGGGAGCACAAATAAAGGTGAAAAAGCAGGCGAGAGAGCGTGGAAAATCGATAATAATACATTAAAAAATTATTTTTTTTCAATGTATTTGTAGATACCACTTTTTAAAACACATTTCATATGAAAATTTTTTTTCTAAATGTCATTGTTTATTTACTATCATATAATTAAAAACACGAAAATTGATGATGTTCAAAAATACTACTATGGAAATTTCGTATATATTTCAAAAAATAATGCAGATATAAAAAAAATGTTCAGACAAATTTTGTAGATAAATGTATTAGCTACAATTTGTGATTTAAACATTTTTCTGTGTTTTCATTATTTCAAGAATTAGAGCGAAAAAACAAAAACAAAAATTTTCACTCGATGATTTTCCGGAAAATCGCATGCCTAACATTGTAAAGTTTTTTTCATGTTAATCACAACCCTTTTAAATACGCAATTTTGAATTTTCAAGTTTTTTGCGGCATTTTACGGATATTTTGTGTACTTTGACTACGCTACAGTACATATTGTACACGGTACGTATTTACTTATAGGGGCTCACTTATCGTTTTCAAAATACTACATCTTATAGGTTTATAAGAGATAACGTCCAGCTGATCTGGGTCCAGAAAGAAAAAGCTGACGAACTTGCAAAAAGAGTTTTCCTTCGTTTCTAGAGTTTGACAAAAAAAATAAATGTTTGGAAAACTCTGCTTAATATCTCCATCAAGAAATGTACGGAGAGGGAAGGATTTCTATGGCAGCTGATGGTTTGGTGATCTTTGTTGACTGAAGCAGTGCGGAAAATTTAAAAAGTTACTGTATAAAGATCTTCCTTCAAGGATGGTTGAAAATGAGATTGCACAAATAAAAAAAAATCGAGCAAGAACATAAAAGACACGTTTTATTTGTAGACTTCAAAAGAAATGCTTCTTTTCAATGTTTACTTTATATTACTATCACAGAATGTCTACTAGATTTCACCTTGTCGCACGTTTATCCAATTTGGGTGTTGGAAGAATTCGGGAATATAGTCGACAGTGGTAGTGGCTCGTCTGAATTTTCTGATAGTATAGTAGGGTATTTTTATAATAGGAAATGCCATTTATATTCTAAAATGATTCACGTTCTTTTAAAATTCTAATTTAAAACACGTGGTTGACCTTTGTTACTTAATTAATAGACAAATCTGTAGCGGATTGTATATTTCTCTGGAAAATATTGAAATGAAATCTAAAAGTATTGTATTCTGTACAGTAGAGAGGGTAGCACTTAGGCCACATGTGACCCATTGTCCATCCTCCGGAGAAGTTGTCTTCCTAGATCATCGTCCATCCTGTCCTTTCCAGACAGGTCACTAGGAGACATCTCCTTTATATCGGTAGGTGTAGGCCAAGACTCACCGAACACACACTCTCTTATTGACGATAACTCCGGGCACTCGCATACGACATGCCTGACATATACATCTTCCTGTTCACACATCCTGCATAGAGGTGTGTCCACTAGCCCCATTCTATGGAGGTGTTTCCTTAAATGACAGTGGCCAAGACTGCATCCCTTGATTTCATCCCATCTCTTTATTGATTGAACATGGGTGTAACGTTTAGCTAGTTCCGCAATTGTCGAATTCGTCTGGTGTCACCTGGTTCAAGAATTCTTAATCCAGCCGCTTCCCTGGCTAAAGAGTCAGCTACCTTTGCTCCTGTCGTGCCCCTTAACCCACCTCAGGATAACGTTAATGAATTCATTTTAAAAATTAAATTGTCCAGCTGTTCCACATCAAAAATCACTTCTAAAAGTACCCATTATCCTTTCTCATTATGTCGTCCTTAATTCGCTTTTATGTAATTTATTTCTATCTATTCAGTCCTAATATGGAATTCGAAAAAAAAAAATAACATTTAATTAATGGTTTAAATATTAAATTTGATGGGGCATAGAGGTATATAGATATTTCTAATTATACTGTTTCAATTATCATTATTATAAATCCCGTTAAACTATTCATTTCATTTGCACGGCTTATTTTGTCTGTCGAGCAATAAACGAAGCCTATGATGAAAAATTAAATACATTATGTAATGAGACCAGTTTTAACTTGAAATCAGCTTAGAACTGAGCTAAATTTTGTCAGAAAACATTTAAATTGGTTAGAGGTTGAATGGAAACATTAAGTCACGATTTTGTCTGTACCTCCATATGAACGCATGCTAGGTGCAATTTCGCAAATCCCATTGTTTGAAGGAGGAACGAAGAAAGTTAAACACTCGTCTGATGGTATAATAGTAGAGACTTTCTGTAATAGTAAATGCAAGTTATAATCTAAAATGATTCACGTGCTTTTACAATTCGAATTTGGAACACGTAATTTTCTGGATAATTATTTTAGTAGCAGACCTTTTGAATCCTTCGTTACTTAATTAATAGACAACTCTGTAACGGATGGGTTTAACACTGTAAATGGAACTGAGGCGGGAGTATACTCCAAAAAAACAGGTTATAGCTAGCACTGGAAACCTACACCTCTGTATTTCAGGCAGAGGTATATGCAAGCTTGAAATACGCGAGAGAAAACAACAGGATTCTTATCATGTCTGATAGTCAGGCAATCTCAAGCCAGAAAGTGACCTCTAGATTAGTATGGGATTGCATCGAAGAACTGAAGACGTTAGCTAAACGGAATAATGTTAAGCTGACCTGGGTACCAGGTCACCAAGGTATCGAGGCCAATGAAAAAGCTGACGAACTTACCAAAAGATGGTCAGAGGACATGCACGCCTAGTAACCAACTGTTTCCAACTCAAAAATTTCGTCCAAATCCAAATTTGAGAGTGACTAGACCAAAATGGAATACAGTAGCTTATTTTAAGTATGCGTTAAGACGTTGTTAAGAAGTCATTCGTGCTATTGATGCTGTTTCTTTTGTGTGTAGCTAAATTTTTGCAAGTGAATTCAAGAGAACAAATGAACTAATGAAAATTGATAAAACTCTCTCACGTTTGTTGCATGTTTATATAAGAACAAAATTTTGAACAATTACCGATAAAAAAATTCAATTAAAATGATTTTGTTGTTACAATAATTATTATATAATTGAGTCATTTGATGCCGAAGGTTGTATATACAATGTTATGGCAACATGTTTATTAAGTGATAACAATAGTATAAAAAGGTGTAGACTATTTTATCGGTATATAATGAAACTTGTTACGTAGGTACTCTAGGTTAGTATTTATTGTTAGGTTGAAATGAAGGTTAATATTATACCCCGTGAATATAATTGTCATACATTGTGAGAACTAGTTGTGGAATATTATCTTCATACAGTGTGGGAATAACTTTGGAGTAAACGCCTTACTTTGTGGATGGTGTTTGTACGTTTTACGCTCGATTCGACTCTTTCTATTTTCAATGGAACACTTTGTATATTTTTATATTTTTGAAATCTCTTTGATAAGCTTTGAAGGAACTGTAATATAAATGGACTATTACCTATTCTTTTTGAAGACTAAAAATGTAAAAATGAATAATAGTTGGAAAAAAATGGAACAACACAGTTCAAAGCATTGTTAAATAGTGTGTTTAAAATATCTCAGTTGCAATAAAACTCTAATGGAATGTATGTTTAAGCCTCTTTTACCATAAAAAAAAGCCACTTGTTCATTTTCGTTAAAAATTGTCAAACAGTTCCCGAGTCATTACAAAAAAAAAATAGATATTCAATAGCTATAGCTTCAAAGGCCTCTATATACCTTTTTGTATATCGAAAAAAAATTGTATTAGCCATACTTTTGTTGATTACACTTTTTTTGCCAATTTATTTATATTTCTGAGGTGGTATAAAAATAAACATTTATAACCAAAAGTATTTTTTTATGCATAAAAGCAACCAAATATGTACCTAGGTCATGTCTTTTGGATGAGTTGTGGCACAAAAATCTGAGTAGATGTCATGGACATCATACTTTTTGACAAATCGGCGAGATCCAAAAAATGGTTTTAAAGATCATGTTTGCCATCCAAAGATACCTCAATCTCTCGATAAGTCAGATAAAGATTTTACATTATCGGGTACACTCAAACTTATTTATTTTCAACAGATGTCGAAAGAATAATTATTTATATTCAACACTATAAATTTTTGAAAAATAATATTTTTCAAAAACAATAGCCGTTCAACTAAGGAGTAACAACTACTTCCCGTGCAATATGCACCGCCGGATATTGAATTACACTCCAAAGTCAAACGGGGTTGGTATATTACAAGATATTTTAAAACCAACCATTTTGGTTTGCGATTTATAAAGTGTTGAATAGAAATAATTAGACCTATGAAGTCTCCTTTATAGCCTTCTTTAGCCATTTCATTAACTGCAATCCGCTCATGTGCCGGCATCCATATTAGAGACACTTTGTTATCTCTTGCCAGGATTCTTTACAGTTTTTTACCATTGGATTATTCTTTGTAAGTTCTTCTGTGCTTTAGACACTTGGATTTCTTTAAGTTTGTTCTAAATACTTTTTTATTATACCTTTGTTAACCTTAATAAAGATTCCAGTTTTTCAGTACACCGTATAAACGTTTAATGCCAATTCATATTTGTTGCAGACAGAAATATGCCCGTTTAATTATTATTTTCAAATGGGTAAAATCGTGACTACTAAAACTAAAAACACATGAGCAGTCACGAGAACAATTTCTGCAATAATTATACGTCAATAAATGTCTGTACAAAGACGATTAATTTCATTTAGTATTTTTTTGTTCGTGACACTCGGGCCAATTACTTTGGGCAGTTAGAATGTGGCCTAAGGGTTGCTTTCCTCTATTAGAAACCACGTCGAATATTAAATATATTTATAGAGTGACCAATTATTGGATACACTTTCAAGTTACTGTGACCAAACCGCGATAGAGGAAGCTAGGGATGATCCTTGTGCCAGTACATTATTTTTGGTCAGTGTATGTGGTTGTTAGTGATTCGTTTAATTTGGTTCAATGTGATTTTTATTGAAAAACTGTATCGAAAGATATGGATTCTTCTAAAACTGAAGAATTATAGAGGCAAGACACACTAAAAGTTTGTTTTGAACACAAAAGCTTTATTCGGGTTCATGCAATTACTGTTCTAAGACTGTCCGGAGTTTGCGCAGTCGAAAAAGGCTTGTTCGGGTTTTAACAGGACGGTTCCGACACCCGCAGTTTGGCGTTCGGGTTTATTTTAGAGCAATTCTTGGACGATTTTCGGATTACCTTTTACGCATGCTCAAATCATTTGCAAAGGAGGAGGGTGGGAGTTATTTTGAAAGTGGAAGAGGTTTATTTATTGTGTGTTGATACAGGATACATAACAACAGTTGTCAATTTAGTTAGGTTAGTTCAGTTCTATAGACCATGCTGGATGTTCGGTTTTTTTCAAACTGTGTTCAATTTTAAACGGTCCGAAAATAGTTCTTAGGACTGAATAAGGTACGCAACTAGTTCTGCGCAATTCCAGATTGGTTTACAGACTGTCCAGAAAAAAAAACCCGAATAAAGCTATTGAGTAAACACTTCAAATGAACTACAAGATACTAGTGTACCAGTCAACGTCAGTTTACTTTTAATAAAATTATTTGTTGAACTATGGGAAACCAATTTAAAAAATAAAGAGCGCAATAATACTAGGTGTGCTCGTAGTACCGTATCTTTCAGAACTTCTACTGTCACTAGTTTTCGCTCCAATACACACTAAAATATCTATCGCAACAAATTTCCTATACTTTTGCATCATTTTTACTTTTTCTTTATACATGGTTCAGTTGCTATACACAGTGGCCAAAAAAATATCATGTGTCAACAATTTAAACAGAAAAAGACGTGATTCTGGTACATTTAGAACCGATTTGAATATAAAAATATATATATATATATATATATACAGTGTGACCCATTTTGTTTGGAAGCACCCCTATAAAATCCGCATTTTTCAACCGATTTTGATTTAGTCTTTTTTGTTAGATTCAGTATCAAAAACAGAATTTGAGCACAAATTTTCATACCATAATAGCTATTTTCAAGGCCCTCTACGTTAATTTTTCTTTGCCAAAAAAGACGAAAGTATATTAGGCATTTTTTTTTCTCAAATATGACTACACCACTGGATTCAGAATCATCACAAATGTAAACTATCAAAATTTTATAAAAAAAGTTTTATTAACAACAAAGTTATCACTACATGAATTTGGAAAAAGTTGTTTTTTAATTAATTTTTTACTAAGAATGTAGACACATTTTAAAAATGGCAACATGGTAAACAAAAACTAGGACTCAAACATATTGCACTGTAAAAATTCGAAGCCGAAATTTTAAAAGACAGGATAATAGGTCCATTCTTTTTTGAGGGTAACATGAATGCCAATAACTTCATGGAATTCTTGGAAGGTGAGTTATCCGCAGTGATTGACGAATGGCCTCCTAGATCGCCCGATTTAACTATATTGAATTTTTATCTGTGGGGTCTTTTGACACAAAAAGTGTATAAGACACGTCCAAGGAATAGAGCAGAACTGTGTGACAGAATACGACAGGCGTGTGCTGGAATAACGCCACAAGAAATAAAAAAGCGCTAAGACATAGTCGCAAAAGATACGAGAAATGTGTGGAAATTAACGGAGGTCTAGTCGCGGCTACAAAAATGTAGAATTCAATTATTATTAAGTAGTTTAATAATCAAAATGTATTATTTGGTGTTAATTTGTATTTTCGTCACATCAGCACAACAACATCAGCATTACTCTCAGAAGCTATAACTCCAGAACGGGTTAAGGTATCGGCTTCGAATTTTTACAGTGCAATATGTTTGAGTCCTAGTTTTTGTTTACCATGTTGGCATTTTTAAAATGTGTCTACATTCTTAGTAAAAAATTAATTAAAAAACAACTTTTTCCAAATTCATCTAGTGATAACTTTGTTGTTAATAAAACTTTTTTTATAAAATTTTGATAGTTTACATTTGTAATCATTCTGAATTCAGTGGTGTAGTCATATTTGAGAAAAAAAAATGCCTAATATACTTTCGTCTTTTTTGGCAAAGAAAAATTAACGTAGAGTGCCTTGAAAATAGCTATTATGGTATGAAAATTTGTGCTCAAATTCTGTTTTTGATACTGAATCTAACAAAAAAGACTAAATCAAAATCGGTTGAAAAATGCGGATTTTATAGGGGTGCTTCCAAACAAAATGGGTCACACTGTATATATATGTATATGGATTTCAGGACACACTGCCGAAGAAAAGAGAAGATCTGACCATTGAAAAGATCTAGATCTAGATCAATCATACATACATATTGAGGTGTTGAAAAAAAAACTACTGGCAAACATTGTAATGAAATTTTATATGAATATATTTTGACTCTGATAGATGGCTCCAAAGAGACGGTTGGCATACAGTTAACGTAGTTTTTGATGAAGTGTTTGCTCACCTTGTATGTATAATAGATACAATAATAGCCATTCAACTGATAACCGTTGCATAAATGTTCAAGAAAACGCTTTCTAATAATATGATCGCCGTCGTTTAAATAAGTGGGTTGTGTAGTGCAATTGTTTACAAAATTTGTTGTAGGCTTGTGATATTGTTTCGTGATTATAGACTAAGGATGGATTTGTGTGGCAAATCTGCGACCGCTATAATAGAGTCGACATAACAATCAATATTAACGTAACTACTGGTTATTCCGAAAAGATTGCATTTGATTAAATTATATTGAGAGAAATATATATTGGGAAAAATATTATTAGGATAGAAGGTCGTGGGCTTCTGAACAGTGGAGTATTACGCAAACAGGTGTCTAAGATACCCGATATTTCAAAAAACTAATTGGGTTAAGCCGATGCTAGAGTCCGACCACAATAACTTTGGGACACCAAATGGTCGCGGGTGTGGCATATCAGCCAGTGCCGTTACTGACTTGCATATGAAAATATAATTTTCATACTAAATTTATTTCAAATATATATCAAACTTTATGGTTTTGGATACCTGTGTGCATTATATAATATCCTGTAATACTAAAAGCTAATATATTCCGATTATAACCAGTGGAATAATCTAATTAGTTGGTCATTAAGAGAAATCAATCAAAAACAAAATGGGTTATCAGACAATTGACGGACGTGTTATCCTGTAGAATCTGATTCAACTGCCGAGGAGTTGCTTAGAGCGCCTCTCTTAAATCTGATGATCAATGAGTTAATGTGATAATTGCGAATAGCTCAAATTAATTGATAGATGCTGTTAGCGGCGAGATCACGTTGATTGAGTAAATTGCTGGTATTATGGATTAGCGAGATAGGCTGAAATATCATCACATAGATGAGCAGGGATATTCCAAAAAGGACAGACAAGTAATTACACACTTGGTGCGGTTAATACAGGATGTTTCATTAATTAAATATGTGATCACCCGGTATACAAGTCAAATTATATAAAATGTAGGTTTTGTTTTCGGGCAATACCTGTTCTTAATCATACAAATGAAAAAAAAAATTTTAATCATTCGTAAAAACGATATAAATGCAATATAGCAATCAAATATCTTTACCACAAAACATGTATGTACTTATAGCATAATCGAAATAAATTAGAAAGTCAATAGGTGAACATTTTTATAACCTATTATGTACAGCGTGTCCATTTAAGTTAGCAGCAAATGAGAAACCTTTTTATTATTAATAACTAGCTTTTGCCCGCGATTTCGTACGCGTAGAAGTCGAAAGTGGTTCGAATAGGATTATTCTTCATAAAAAGTTCTGAAACCATCATCAGATTTAGAAATTTCCAAGTCTTATACAACGTATATCAGAAAAGATTCTAATTTCCAGGTTTCCTGTTTCTTCTTAAATATGTAAGCAAAATATTTGACGGTCGACTAAGCACAGAGAACGGAACTTCCCCTATCGTTAACTTCAAAAAGTCAATTCATTATAAAATTGACTTATCGACTATTATACAGTTTACTAAAATAACAAACTAGTAAGCGATGATGGAGTAGGAGCCTTTCAAAACAAATAGAGCCACACCTTGTTAATTCTATTAAAATTAGGATGTTCGAACGTTGTTTGTATAACTGAGATCATGATAATTATGTTAAGAGTTGAAAAAACATAGTATATGTTTACAGGGATGCTATTTTTAATTTACGAAGTGTTACTGAATTATTTATCCATGAAAGATTTAGAGAAATCAACTGTTACAGGTACTTTTTTAGGTTATCTAGTATAGAGAAGTAATTTTTAAAAGACTGTATATCTGTTTTCTTTCATTTCAAATCCCTACCGACTCGAACTGTGTGTCAACTTTAAAACGTTTGTGGTAAATTGATATCGGTTGATCTTTTTAAAGAAAAATAATAATAAGGCGATCAGTCTGGTGGCCTAGGTGGCTACTCAAAGGAATATCTCCTTCCAATACATGTATTTGGATAATTATTGTATAACTACTATGTTTCAAGCAGAGACGATTGCTAAATTGTCATCGTAGTTCTGTTGGTTCACCGGTCCATGAACAATTAAGTGCTCAACAGTGTACATTTTAATTTCTTGGTATAGAATTTCTAAATAAACACTAAAGGCGTATATTGGTTAAAACTAAAACCCATTTAGACGAAACAATCCCGAGTTCTCTATTCTCATTAACATGTATACCAACAAACAATGCCTTTTGTTCAATAAACATTCACATTGGTCTACTTTTCCCTAAAAGGCCATCCGAACTTGGCTCCGGATATGTGTCTTTTTCCAAATTTGTCCATTTTAAAAAACCGCCGCGCTGCATTATAATGACGATCGAGGCCGCAGTCGGCCATTTGCAGAGCCGTTCACGATGACCAACTTAATAGAACGAAAAAGAAATTAATTTCAAAAAGCTACTATCGTCGCAATAAAATGAACAAAAATGGTTTAAAATTGTCACCGATGCTAAATGGAGACAGCAATGGTAAATGTAAGTGTTTTGTACAGGGTTTTTTCGCAATACATTCTCACACATAAAACATTTACGGTACATTTAATAAATATAAATCTTTCATTATTCTATTTCAATGTACATTTGAAGATAAATTAGTACCAAATATAGCAAATACTACGGCCAGAATAATCATTATTTTATTTAAATTTTCCTAATTTTTGTCAATATGTTTTTTTCTTAAGGAAAAATCCAAGAAACTATGGTAAAAATTATTCAGAATATCTGTAAAATTTTCTTTTAAACAAATCCGCTGAAAAGGTGTCACGTGAGAAAGTTTCCAATTAATTTTATACCTGCTGCTTTCTTTAAATTATTTTATACATAAAGATATAAATAAATATTGATAGGTATAATAATAATAAGACATAAATTGATATAGTAATCGTTAATACACTTACATCTGGCAGATTATAGGAATTTTAAAAGCAACAATTAGTTATAAATTAAGAATTTCATTATAATAACCAATTTAAACGTTGATGGTCAATTTGTTAATAAACATTGGATAAAAAACGTATGAGAATTCACATTATGTTAAATAAAAAGCACAAATAATGTTTTTGTAAGACAGCCGAGAGCCGTAGGAAGAAATGGCGCATTTATGGAAATTTGAAATAAGGGGGTCGAGCAAAAAAATTATATTAATTGGTTTAATTCAAGTGGCAGTTTTTCGAGTCGCACTTGCCGTTTGAAATCTTCTAGTTGCATCCCTTGTAACACATTAAAATAAACTTTCCCATATGGTATTCATCTGTTCATGTACACTTTATAGACAGAAATCGAAATGGCAAAAGTAAAAATGAGTTTGAAGCGGAAAAACGTGACTAAATCTTAAACTACATTTCTTAAAATTATTGGTTTATTCCAAACGTACTACTTGAACGTGACAGTAGAGATTTTTACCGATTTCGGTATGTCCACGTCCTCTGAAATAGACTTGGTGCAATAAAAAAAAATATATATATAGAAACGTTGAGAAAGTCCAAGTACAAAATGTATTTTATTATTGTTTAATTCCCGATATATTCTTTAAATCTTAACTTGAACAATCCATGATCTATGGCCGTTTAAAGAACTTGAAATATTACAAAGAGTGCTGATGGCACGGGGGCAAGGATATACTCTCTGGATTTGGACATAAAAGATTCCATAAGACTCAGGGACGAATGTAGTGTGCTGTAAGCAGAGCTAGCAGTGATACAACTAGAGGAGAAGGATAAAACGGCAAAACCAACTCTTCTTTACACCTACAGTCTGAATGCGATGATGTCCACAACGGTGGGATCGAGATCGGTAATGAGCTGTCGCGAAACCCTGCCCTGGATACGCGACAGAAGGGTGAGTCTATGGTAGCTCTAATAGTAGATAGCCTCGCAAAGGAAGGAGCGAAGAAGGACAGGGTAGAAGCGTTAGACAGACCAAGACAACCGATTTAACTACTGATGGACACCATAGAAGATATGACAGGGGCAGAACACGGGAAGAGATGAAGCGTTAGAAGCGATTGCTTCACTTCGCGACATCTCTGGCCAAAAATAAACAAGGAAAGAACAAGAGAGATCCTAGAATATAGATCCAGTGATCACGGGAGTGATCACTGCACAGAAGGGGCAAGACGCCGGATAATCGAGGTAAAACTGGTCTAGTAGAGATGGGCATCGGAAATTTGAAGAACTTTATAGGAAGATGGAAATGCCTAAGACAAGGAATTAAAGGAAAGATATAAAGGACTAAGAATTGGTAAAAACAGAATGGCTTAACACCATGAGCCAAAGGGTATCACTATGAGCCTAGTGCCTCTGAGTGGACCGGGGCCGGAACGGACCTGGCAAAAATAATAGAAAAAGTAAACGTTATAATACCCATTGCATCTTCTACTTTTCGAGTCGGGTCTTTATAGATAAAATTAAATTTTTAATAACATATTATTTGACTCATCCACCCGACAAAGAATCAAAAGATTCTCGTTGACATAATTCACATACGCTTCCTTTCGAGTCTGAGTAGTATTCCGCTTTCAATGGAAATTGCATCATTTTTAATTTCCTGGTTCGACGGAGCTGAGCCCTCGCATCGTATCAATGGAATTTAATAAAAATTAATACGACAACCGGCGGAAATTAGAAGAATAAAATGTGTCATTTGAACTAATACGTTTCTTATATAATATTATCTACAAGATTAAAGAAGAGATCTTTCACATTGACAGTCATTTAAAAATATTTCAAATTAAATAAAACTCTTGTACATCTACAGTGTGATGCATTTGGAACCGCTTAACATTTAACTTACTGTAGGTTCCATTACACACTGAAATAGAAGAAAGTATATACCATATGAACTAGCAAAGAGAGGAGGTGAAACACCCTAATGGGGACCGGAATCCTTTTGCATAAACTGTTCTAATTTTAACGCACGCCACTGCTAGGTATGCCTCTGTTGCTCATGCCCTTCTCTGATGCCGTGATTGACGGCGGACTGTTGGCGACCCGCCGATCACTCGGCTTTAGTTCTACCAACACCTCATATATAGAGAGAACCGAGAGAGATTGATTTCAAAAAACTGGATAGAATATAACATTAAAGTTATTACAGACGAGGACGTCCCCTTCAAAGTTGCACGAAAATGGAAATAACGGGTTTAATGTTTATATTTTAAATTTATATAATATTTCTTATAAAAGTACCATTTTATAGTTTTGTCTGAAAACTTAACGAGTTGCATTTTCAAATATTGAACAGTTGGAAAGTCTGTGGTAACTATATTTCCAAGAATAAATGTCTTTGATAAATTAATGTTAGTGGACTTAAATTCAAACTATTATTTTGATTCTCTACTAAATTCCATCTTTGTCAGAAATCCCAAAGTTTAATAAATGAAATTTTAAGCCACAACGAATACCTCAAAATCCACTAGGAACAACAACAATCTCTCGAAAGCTCACAGTCTAATCCGTTTATAATTTAGGTAAAGGATTATATATTTAGAGAAAGGACAAAAGAGTGGTTAATTATGAGTTAGTTGGCTAAAATAGATTGATAGAAGATAGAAGGCAGAACCGTTTTCTAGATTACTTATTTTGTAGTGTAAATAATATAACAATTTGTTTTGTACATAAAATAATTAGTGTTTAAATATATTCATGATAACTTTAAATACATAAACAAATGTTTATAAAAGTTTAAACACAAATAAATAATTCTCATTGTTCCAGTATATAGTATAAACTTCGAAATTAGCGAAGAAGTAACTAACAAATTCAACAACAAATCTGAATGAATTTTGAAGCAAAATTTCCTTTAAATTATTCATAATTCTCGCCCTCTTCAGTTAAAATCACTAAAATTGGAATTGGATGTCGTACTACAAACAAATTATAAACTAAATTCAATTAAATCAAAACTACCCCACGAACAGAACGAACGAAAGCCGTTGAGACAAAAGCAAACTAATCCAATTGCACAGTAAACTCAATATTAAAATTAGACAATTAAACTCACCAAATCATGAGATAAGCAGAGGCGTAGGAATAACCCTAAGGTTCGGATGATATAAGTTCAAAAGGTTCCAAGGTGATTGTGGAGTGAATCTTTAAAAAATTCAATTGTGTACGTATAAAAAACCTAGTAGTCAACCAGTCAATCGAAACAAAAATAGTCTATACATACGTGACAAACTTGGAAGGTGAAATGTATGAAAAGAAGATAATTAAAGCACATAACAAGATTGTTTGATCCTTTTAAATTTGCAAAATTTCTATTATAAATCCTCAATTTTTTTTATCTATCAATAGATTCAATTCATATATCCAAACAAATAAAAGTTTTAAAAAATCCAGTCACCGTACAAAAAAAAAGTTTATCAAAAAAACACAACAACACGACAAAAAGTAAAAAAATCACCCACGTCGCTAGTACGATTTATTAATTCGTCGCGACGAACGCCGTCCGTGAGTCACAACTACGATGCCGTCTAGTCGATGCCATGACCGACTGATACACGAAACTACAGTTTACTATTAAATTAAGCAGAAGCGTGGCTGGGTAGTAGTGTATGTGCAAAGCAGGGGCAAGCCCCAAGTTCATTTCAGTTCCGAAGTGCAGCTTAGATGAACAGAGGCGGAATCTTAGCGAAGAGATATTTTTTAAATATTTTTTATAATTAAAAAAAAAGTTTCCTCAGTCTTCTATATAGAAAAAATATTTAAAAAATACCTCCTTAGTAAAAAATGTATGTACTGGCACCGATATGTGGACGAAATTTTAGCTAGCACAACTAGACAGCTTCATTAAATACTAACAAAGAACTAAATATCATAAAACAAATAGAGTTAATGATAATTGGGATCCAAATTTAATTGAGAATATCATAAATAAAAAGGTACTAAAACATACTTCAGTATTTCCTTCTGATAAAAATTAAAGCGTTTTTAGAAACTTTAGATATGAATATTATTTGCTTTAAAATCGACTACAAACTCATTAAAAATAACAAATCTAAATCTTCAAAATTAAACAAATCAGGAGAATATAAATTAACAACAATGACAAAATTTATATTTGTACAACTTTTAGAAATTTTAGGATTAAAATTTCAGAACACAAATGTAGCTATGACAACAACAAAAAATTAGATTCTAACTATTCAAATCATTTATCATCGCAAACCAATATACTTTTGATTCAAATTTTACATGTAGAACCTAAATTCTTTAAATTGAATCTTTTAGAAGCTTTTAAGATGAATAAAAACAAATATTCAGGTAATCTTCTTAACGTCCAAATAGATGTCAACCATTCTCATTTATTAAAACTATTTACCTACAAGATAGTTCAGGTATTATTGTTGTGAATAAATCTCCAGGTAAACTAGTTTGATACTTTTGTCAATTTCCTTAAAATTCTGTATTTATACAATGTATTAATTAAAAAAATTTTCATTACACCTTCACTCGTTTGATAAAGCTACTGTTTTAGCGAAACGCGTCACAAGTTTAAATTGACCATTAGTTCAAATATAATGAAGATTTAAACAAGTTAAATTGTTTTATTTCAGCGTTCAGTATGGATCTTCATCAAATAAAAGTCTTATCTACTCAATTTTAAAAATATTCATTTAATTTTCAACACAGTTTAAATGTGACACACTCTACCTACATGAAACTATACAAAATTATATTTTCTTTTTTCTTCGAGAAAAAATTCCTTTAATTTCTCTCTAATATTGTTCTAAATATAGTATTTTACAAAGTATATATTTTTTCTTCAAATTACATTAAAAGCGGCCTTTTAATGACACTTGGCAAACTTAGAAGTTGTACTTTTAATGCCTAGGCAGAAAAAGTCCACTAATACTGCCTAGGCAGAACTAGGCAGAACTTCTAAGCCTGCCAAGTGTCATTAATTATTTGGATATTGATAATGAAACGCAATTTAAATATGAAAAAGTCGATTTTGCGTGGAATTGGAACAAATTTGAAGAAAAAATTATATGTTTCACACGGCAGAAAAGCAGATTTAATGCCTAGTAAAACAAATAACTATTTTATTAATAAGTGTAATAAGTAATTTCTGTTTGTCAATTATCAGGAAACTGTGACTATATTAGTAGAGGTGGGATTATTCAGCTGCTTAAACTATCAAGAAGATTATGGTGTTCAAAACAATTCCCTCTGTTCAAAAGTGGTTGTCCCTTTGACATTAAACGGTGAAAACGTAATAATGAATCGTATGGGAATGACTTCTATTGACTAAAACCTCAAAAAAAATTCTAATACCGCCCTATAAAAAATTTGACAGGATTAATTTCAAAAGAATACAGAAAATGTTAGTCCGTCCCTGTCCCCGTCCTTCCTGAAGTAGCTCAAGTGCGTATCGCGCTGTACAAGCCACAGAGGCGATATTAGCCTGACATTACCGTTGTCACAGAGATTGGTATCGCTAGGCACTATAGGCGATTCTATAACCTTATTCATTTGTTGATAAAGATTGTCTCTCCAAAAAATCTAGTCTCCATTGGTGTCTGGTACTTCCACTAGAGTGAATTGTTGAAATTCTTTATAACAAACATCGTAAAGAAGGTACCTAGATTTTTTTTGTATATTAATTATATAAAATTTTAATGAAAATTCATACAAAGCTGTACAGGAATTTAATCAATTAGTTATTGTTTGGCCATTTCACGGATCGATATACCTATTCGGCTTTGATCTTTAATTGAAAGTGTACAAACGTTACTAAAAATATGAAAGGCCATGGTAAAAATCCATAATAATAGAAATTTTTAGCAGAAATTTGAAATCCATATGAAAAAAGCGAAACGTAAACAATGTAGAGTCTTTACTTTCACGTAGCCCTGTACACAAATAATCATGGGTACGTTTTCGATGATTTTTTTATATATTCTTTCATTATCTAAAAGTATGGATTTCAGATTTAAGCTCAAAATTCCCATTATTATTGATTCTACGATTTTTTAACAACGCCAATAAAACTATTTACTTACAGGTGAAAAAAAGAGATTAGGAAGATTCCGACTGTTTTTTTTGCAAACGAAATGACGAACCATGATTTTCACAAAAAAATATTGTTTTTAATTATATCTGTACGCACACACACAAATATCAGTTGAAAAGACGTGAACAAGAGCTTCAATAAACTAGGAACGTTGAAACTTCGTAGTAAAACCAGGTAAAATTGATAGTAAAATGGTTTCCGCCCTTTTCTCGGTATTGCCATATTTCAGACAGACAAGATTTTGTACGTTTCTATCTTGTCCTATAATTCAGTTGACGCAATTCAAAGGAAAAGTAAGACATCTGGCAAAGGGTCGGCAAGTTACCTTAGAATGTGATGTAGTGTTGGATTTTTCCAAAAATATGTACTCTTCACTTTCGGGTACCGCTTTATACAAAATATCATAGATATACCTTTGCTGATTTTTTTCCATATTCCATCATTATCTGAGAGTGTGTATACTTTATGTCATCAGTAAAGGATAGCAGTCATTTTTAATACGAATATATATATATGACTCTAGCCCTCGCTGACTACTAAATTCGAAAACTTTATAGAAACAAACATTTTTCAAAAAGCAAGAAATATTCGGTTGATCTACGATGCCTTGAAGATAACTTTTGAAATAGAATATGTCATATAACTTTAAACTGCACTCCGGATCCAACTTTGGAATACATATATTTTACCCTTATTCCTTCTAGGATTACCATTTATGTCAGTTTCAACAAAAAAATGGCTTATTTATACAATCAATTAAAAAGTAACTTATAAAACTTACAGGTCGTTCTGCATATACTTTAACTACACAGTGAACAGCAATTGGGTAACTTTAGTTCTTCTTTTGTTACTATAATACCCAAAATAAACAAAATTGAGATATTATAGGACATTTGTTTAAAAATATGATTGGATTTCCGTTTCACCACGCACCCTCTAGATTTACCGTTGCGCAGACATTGAATGGATTCATTAGTAAATGTTTAACTTCCGCGAAGTTGATTATGAAGCAAATATTCGTTAGTATTTGCGTAAATTTGATTGCGAGCGATCTATTGAAAGCTAAAATACAATTAGAAACATCAAAATTAGTTTAAACAAAAGGCGTATCCGATCTATTTTATCAAAAGGGTGTTGTAATTGAAAGTAGAATGGGTATATGAATAGTAAATTCTTGGTAATGTGTTTTCATTATTTCAACAATAAGAGCGAAAAAACAAAATCAAAAATTTTCACTGGACGATTTTCCGGAAAATCGCATGCCTTAAATGTAAAGTGCAGTATACCGGATGTCCAATGACTTTGGTAATATATTATTACGTACATTGATAGAGCATGAAAAAGGTTTAGTCTGAAAAGGGGTTTGACAAGATTCCTAGCCTAGAAAAACAACAAAGTTTGTAGTAGCTCCTAAAAGTATGATAATATTGAAGAGTTGGTGGAGTCCAATTTAAGATTAATTATTCATCCCCTCCTATCAACTAGGCGAGAACAATATAGTAACTTTACTGTGGATTCCAGGAGACACTGGAATAGAAAAAAATGAAATAGCAGATGGACTAGCAAAGACTGAAAGACCCTTTTGAAGCCTGCAGTTATCCTAAAATTGATACGAAAATACTTCGACAAATTTCGCGAGAAGGGATTCCTAGAGTTTCGATATAAAAAATCTACAATTACCTACGGGACATAATGTCAATTATAAATCCCTCTTTACAGCCAATCCGTGACAAGATATAAATGAATGCAACAAAACCACACAAACAAATAAAAAAAAAAACAATATAGAAGGTAAATTCAAGCCAGGATGATTATATATCATTTTCTTTGGCTGGCAAATCCAAAGCATCTCATTCATCCAGCCAATCCGCGTGGATTTGGGTTACATCCAGGTTTGAAAATTAAAAGCTTTGTTCGTTTCGTTAGTAAATTTTACGGGAGGTTTTTACTGTTTTGTTGCTGAATACTCGAACGCAATTGGAATGAAGCGGGTCTGAAATTTTCTTTGTATAGTATATTTTCTTTGTTGGATAATTTGTGGTATCCAGAACCGAAATTGGAATTTTTTTTTTCCAGATTTTACTTTAAAAATAAGGTTGATTTTGGAAGGAATAGTCCAGATCCTACACGTTCCGTAGCCTTATTATAACTTACATCATCTTCCAATTTCTTTTCTGCCTGAGCATCAATGATGGTTTTTGCAATCCCAGTAGCACCCCCCGACAAAGCTCCAAGTGCCAAAGGGCCGGCAAACAAAGTGGTAGGATTTTGCTAGAGGTATTACCCGAGAGGAACGTCAACTCCATTTTTCCCACCAAATTCTTTAATAAGTGCTTTGGCTACCCACGAGGCAAACCTTGCAGTCTGTTTTAAAGATTCATGGACTTTCCCATCTTCAAAACAACATCTCGATGAAAAGAACGTCGTTTGCGACGTCGTGGGATATTCCCAGCTTTCTTTTCACCTTCATTCCACCTGTCACGAGCAATGCAGTTATCCAGAACCGAAATTGGAAAGATTTCAAAAATTTTATCCAGATTTTACTATAAGAATGAAATAGTGATGAATTTTTTGAGAAAAATAAAGTAAATTTTGTAAAATTTGGCTTTATAACTTTTTTTTCATTCTATTACATATTCTAGCGGTAGAGATACAAACTTAAATACTTTCCAGAATTATCAAAAAAGTTTTAAAAATATATTTTTCTCAGTAAACTATTTTATACAATCATTTTCCCCGGAATGTGAAGTTTTTTCAAGGTCACGACTCTTGTTTCGATTCCAACTTGATTATAGAGCTCGTTATTTCATTTCCGAAAGAGAAAATTACCAAAATTTAATTAATACTCAAAGCTTTAGGGGAGCAATCGGTCCCCGAAGATACATTTTCTGGATCCACAATAGGATTTTTTTTCCGAGAACTCTCGAGTGATGAATACAGCGAGAGATTCCATCTGGATATTTTTCAAATAGAGAAGGGATATCAAGGGAAATGGAGAGCTGACATATTTGTCAATTTCTGCTGGCCATTTCAATAGGAACATTCAAGGGATAAGTAATCCCGATTTTATGCAAAAATTTATTTTATTCCTCTAGAAGTTTACTAAATAAAAATCAGTAGAACTTATTGTCATAAATTTTCGATGTAATTATTTAATACTAATTATTATCTGTTAATAAAATTAAAACTTAAAACTGTAAATGTAAAATTGTAACCCATGGCATCCATATATACAATACACATACAGATTGCGAAAAAGTTTATTAGGTCATACGATTCACACAAGTACGACAAGGATCATACCAACAGTACTGCTTGAAAGAGAGAAACAAGAACACAACGGTTAAAAGGAAAAAGAGGCAAAGAACGTACACGCCCATCCTTTTTGGTAGAGAGGACGGATCTAATTGTGAGTTTCACACATAGAATAGTTCTTGTCTCTCTCCTTCAAATAGTGTTGTTCATATTATCCTTGTCGTACTTGTGTAAGTCGTATGGCCTATTAAAGTTTTTCGCAATCTGTATATAGGTACACTCGAATATTCAACCATTATTATTGATTGTAAATTAGCGACTTACCTTGTGATATCTTCAGCACTGATGGCTCGTGGGGTAGAGGGCGGGTGATGTAACGCCAAATTCGACGAATGTACAGAGTGTACGGACTCCGCATAATTATGTGATACTTTGGTAGCTGTAAAAAAATTACCAGTTTTAAACAATATTTAAAAAAAATTCTTTAAAGTTATATAAGTACTTCTATTTTTATGGAATTCCCTATTTTTTAAATTAAGACATTTCAATATCTTGAATATACTATGAAACGGGATTACTAAATTTGTCAAGCAATTGAAACAAATTTAGAAGAATTAATCAGAACAATATTAGATTAAATCGAGTGGTTAATGCTTTTGACATATTACGTTAGAAAATGTTTCCAAACTAATTTCAACAATAATTTGTTGGGAAATTCCATTTAACTAAGTTTATTCACTGCAACATCAATAAGACATCCTGTATACCAATAAGATAGAATAAAAGGTAGAGAGTTAAGTTTCCAGAATAGCATAATCAAAAGGAATAAGAAGTAAACAAACAAGGACAGTTTGAACAAGGTTATAGTTAAAATATAAATAGGTTTTTTTTTTCAGATTTATAGGGACTTCCAGCGTTGGTAGACTTCTAGTGTTAATCGATTTCTAGCAGTTTATAGTTAGTTCGGTTGTTATTTGTATATTCCGGTATTTACTTCTTTAATATTAGTTGTATTAGTGTATAATAATCTAATAATACATTTTTAAAAATAAACGTTTTACTTGAAAAGAGTATCAACTGCGTGATTGGACTTGGATCATGGACGTAGATAAAATTATTATTATTGATGTATTTGCAAAAAGTGCCTTTTATTATAAGCGTACGATAACATTTTTAGAAGGGATCAATTTATTTTAAATAATTTCTATATCAAGTTCCATACGGTGAATTTTTTTCAAAGTACCTATCAATTTATTTGTAAAAATTTCTATATTATGGACGGGTCTTAGACTAGACCGTTAATTTTTTATGCAATAAATCACAAAACATTCCTTGAAAAAATGTATCCAATTATAGGATTGATTTTTCATAAAATTCACTATTGCCCGTAATTTTATACGCCCTTTTAAAATCGTTGGGACTGGTTAAGCATATATAGGATGATGTTTTTTGCCCAGAATATGAAACACCCTATAGGATGCAGCAACTACAATAGAAGGTGTCCACTGGTGTCAAAATTTTTGATTTTTATTTACTCTGTTCTAAGTTATACAGATTACGTAAATTACTTTGGAGCCCTGGCCTCGGATTACACAAGTACGACAAGGATATATGAAAGAGAGAGAAAGAATAATTGTGCGCGGTCATCACTTTGTTTCATCTTAGGGGTGTATACATATTTCCCGAGACTGGCCGAATGGTCCTTTACAGAGAGAATTCACTAGTTGGTGGTATTCAGTATGCTCCCAACATGGAAGGAGTGAGGGTGTTAAAGAAATAAAAAAATACAATCGTTATTACGTAACTTGTACATCTTAAAATTCATTTTTGTCAACATGATCATTTCAGACCAAGTTGACAATTTCTAACTACAATAGAATATTATTTTAGCCATTGTAACTTGAAAATAAAACAGCATTTCTTGAGAGAACCATAATTAATAAACTAAAAATCCCTTCTATTAATAAATTAAATTGAAAAAATAAAATAAGTAGGTAGGTACCTACACCTATTCTAAACATAAAATATAAACTTCCTGAAAAAATAAAAATAAAAATCCATTCTAAAGGTAAACATAATTTTGATGAATTAAGTGCTCAAATAAACCACCTTCCTGTGCCAGACAATAACCAAATCTGTGATAAAGATTTGATCTCATATCTCTAAGATTATTTGGCGTAATGCTGGCACAAACGTGCTGTATTTTCACCCTCGAAAAAAAGTCAACGATAACGAGACAAAAATATCATTTGTACACATTAATCTACGCTTCTGGCAACAACGGTTAAAATAGGGAGGCAATGAGCATTCGGCCAGTGTCGGGAAATAAGTATACACCCCTAAGGTGAAACAAAGTACACGCCTTAATGACCACGCATAATTATTCTTTCTCTCTCTTTCAGCTGTTTTTCTGTCGTACTTGTGTAATCTAGACGGTTCGGATGTACTTTACGCAATCTGTATATACTCTTATTTAATTTTAACAGTGTAATTTTCAAATCCTTTCACTAATCCTGCTCGTACTTTCCATCCCATTCTTCTGTTGTTTTCTTGTCCTTACTAGCAGAAATAGGATTTTTTTTTGCATTTTAACTCAGTCCCGATTTTAATAACCCCTCTGATTTAATTGAAGGAAACTTGAGCTTGGCAAAACTCAGAAACTGGAAAATTATAGAAATCGTTTCTGATTTGCCTTTGTTTGTATTTAATTACTATGCAAAGGATCCTTTGCATTAAATATGGAAGCGAAATTCGTACTTAGGTTCCGATTTTTTCGCGTTTGTTGGGAAACGAGTGAAAACATTCAGATTTCCATATAGCTTATTCAAGTTGTAAGGGCTCCTTTGGGATTAAACTATGAAGATTACGTAACTTCACTTTTTTATTCATGGTAAAGGCTACAGAGTTGTTACTAGAACATGTACTTTATTTCCAGTTAGACCATGACCCAATAATGAAGACAATACTTGAAAAATTTAATTCGATTTAGTCGTTTTCAACAAAAAGTTGAGAAAGTGAAACCTATTGTTGATAATAATGGTCGCGTTCATCTCAACGTAGCGCTACCGGAGCAATCATCAATTTTCTGCTGAACGCGTGTTTTGTCAACTCATTGATATGAGCGCTGTGGTAGCAGTCGCCATATTTCTATCAGAACTGAAATGAAAATGAAACGCTACGCTACCGATCAGTGATGCATTAACTGTCATTTATGACAAACATCATGTGAATAAACATATAAAATGACGTAGCATATTTTAGACCTTTGTATATTGAAAATGAATGAACAAAACTGGAAATTATTAAACTAAATTGAAATCGAAGATGAATGAATCGTTATTGCAGTCATATGTCAAATAAAATTAGGTTATGGTGTTAAATCAAGATTAGAACAGAATTAAAAAATGATATATTACTCTGAAAATCGCTACCTGATCAACTTTGTTGGGATGAACGCGACCAATAATAATACCCACAGCACAATCAGTTTTCCAACAAGTTATATAATAAAAACCATCTTTTAAATTCTACCTAAGAAGTTTCAAAATGCAGGAAATGTACATTATTTAGATAACGTATTTTTACCTAGTATGCGGCTGTCAATTCATTTGTCATGGTGACAGTTGAATAGGAAAATTTTCTTTATTTATGTAAAATCCAAAATTGCAGAATATGAAAATATGTATTCAGTGCACAGAAGCACATCTGGTAAATCTGGCGAGACAGGAAGACTTTATTATGAAAATTACAATGACATAGTTTTAATACACAGGGTGTTTCGTAATGTTCTAACTACGAGATAAAGGAAGGCGTATATAATATTGTAATTATATATAAGTGAGTCTGTGACCCATTGTACATCCTTCCGAGGAGTTGTCTTCCTATAGGTTGTCGCCCATCCTGTCCTTTCCAGGAAGATGGACAGTTCACTAGGAGACATCTCCTTTATATCCGGGCAATCGCGTAAGACATACCTGACAGATTCATTTTCTTGTTCACACATTCTGTATAGAGGTGCACTAGCCCCATTCTATGGAGGTGTTTCCTTAATTGACAGTGGCCAGTCAGAAATCCTACCGTTAAACGTAAGGTTTTCCTAGTTATCGCCCAAACATTTTTTCGACTCCAGTTCCCCAGGGTGATCCTGGCAAGACTGCATCCCATCTCTTTAGAGATTTAGCAGGGTGTCACGTTTAGCTTCCCTGGCTAAAGAATATCCGGTTATCTTTGCTCCTGTTATACCCCTTAACCCACCTCAGGATAATATTGTTATATACCGAGGCGTTAGCTAAATCTCGATGGTACGCTAATGTAACACGTTGTCTGTTCAAGACTAGTAGTGCTTGTCTGCTATCAGTGCAGATTAATATGTTCTTGACAGAAATTCCTTTTCTGGTTAGTTCCCTTGTGGCAATCTAGACACCAGCCAGTTCTGTTTGAACCACGCTGGTGTTTTTTCCCATTCCCCACTTAATCCTTAGGCTTAGTGAATTATAGATAATAGTAATACATACCCCTAACCCCTTTTCGTTGTGGATAAAGTTAGGAGCCTGAATTTTCAATGACCAAGAAAGCATAATTATCAATTTATATTCAATTTGAGTCTGTAGTTGAAGTTTCCAAGTTAAAGTTGCTTACCGATCATCTCACTGTATGTATAAAGAGAATTTTGACTTATAACCAGTCATTGCTTAATAAAAAACGCATGATTAAATTGAATATCTTTTAATCAAATGTTAAATTCATCGTGAGTAGCTCCAGAAAGAATGTAAGTACCTAATTTTCCAACGAACTGAATTAAAAAGAGAGAAAAACAACCGTGAATTAATTTAAAGATTAACTCTCCTCATATTAAATAGAAAGAGCGACTTAGTATGCGAAGAGAAGTTGTTTTAGTTGCAGGTGATAGGATTAGAAGTATAAATAAATTAACAAACAAGTGATATACAGGAAATTTTTTTTCCTTGCTTTTCTTGATATCAGGTACAATTTTAACACTTGTAGAACAAGGAGATCGATTGGCCTAACCACAATGTAACCTATAAGAGCTTCTGTGTATACCCTACATCTATTTTCAAGTCCGAAAAGGTCTAGGTATCTGAGAAAACCTTTTTTTGAACTAGGCCTACAACCTGATCAAACTAGGTGTACCTAATCTGATCTGTCATCTGCATCAGTGCGGGATCTGCATTTCCACTATTCTCTTTGTCTTTGACACCCGAGTGAGCATTGTCCAGTTAGAATTCCTCCGATTTCTGAAATACCAATAGCAATTCTGCGCACCGAGCAGAAGTTTTTAACAAACCTTTTGGACAGTAAGCTGCACCAAGTATTCAGTTAGAATTCCTGTGATTACTCCGAGATCCGATTTCTGAAGCTCCAAGAGCAATTCAGCGCAGCCAGCAGAAGGACTTTACAAACTTTCTGCTCATTTTTGGACTGGAGTATTTTACCAGTAGGCTGCACCAAATATCCAGTTAGAACTCCTGTGATTACTCCAAGATCCAATTTCTGAACGTCCAAGAGCAATTCAGCGCAGCGTGCAGAAGGTCATAACAAACTGTTTGCTCGTTTTAGGACTGGAGTATTCTTCCAGTGGGTTGCACCAAGTATTCAGTTAGAATTCCTGTGATTACTCCATTCGATTTCTGAAGCTCCAAGAGCAATTCAGCGCAGCTAGCTGAAGTTCGTAACAACCTTTTTGCCTATCTTTGACTCGAAGTATTTTTCCAGTAGGCTGCACCAAGTATCCAGTTAGAACTCCTGTGATTACTCCAAGATCCAATTTCTGAACTTCCAAGAGCAATTCAGCGCAGCCTGCAGGAGTTCTTAAGAAACTTTTTGCTCTTTTCTGGACTGGAGTATTTTTCCAGTAGGCTGCACCAAGTATCCAGTTAGACTAATCTAGGATCCAGAACCCAAAAAGGGTATTTCAACTCCCCTCTTCCCAGATAAAGCCGCAAAAAATTCACCTTTCCACACAGCTAAGAATGCGAATATAGTAAATATATTGAACTACTGAAGAAAACTGAAGATTCACTGATATTTATGAAGCTCGTTCAAGTATGACTAAGTAATAATACAGTTTTTGATTTTAACTTTAAAATCTACTTACAAAGTTGCGGCGAATACGACGTATCCGATGCTGGAGCATTGAAGGCACTCTCTGGTTTAGCTACGACGAGTACGACGCGATCTTGCGTCGTTTTTAGCGTGGCAACGGCATCCTCGTGAGTTACATTTTCTAGATTCACTTCTCCTTTCTGGAACAACGAACATGTGATAAAACTACTTTGATATTTTCATAAAAACATATAAAATGGAACGGGTTGTAAAGCACAAAGTATGTAGAATATGAAATGAAACATTAACTAGAGTGTGCAACGAAATGTGAAGTAATGCGAATTAAAAGCTGTTTAAATTAATTCGTTTGTAAACTTTTTCTCAATTCAATGTGAAGATTGAAGAGAGAGAGATGTTTAATCTCATTGATGGCAAACGGCGTCCAACGGCGGGCAAAATATTAGATTTCCGCAATATTTCATTTTGGTTAAATTTAATCCTCCCGAACATTTTCATCTAAACAAACAAATACATAAAACAATCTCTAGTAATAAACTTTTCCAAGTGTTAAACAAGCTTTCCAAACTTTCGTTAGTCCGGAAGTTTATATTTTAAGTAATGATGGAGTTTGTGAGTTTCGCTTATCTAATTATGAATTATTTATCTTCTTCTGCGTTTGAGAGCGCCTTAAATGTACAAGAAAGACAAGTTGTTCGACAGAAAGAGAAATGTTTTAAAATTTTAGCAAAGTGTTTTGTTATTCCTACTTCCGTTGTTTTACATAAGCACTCTCTGTTTTGTTTCTTTGGTATTTACTGAGTGCTTTGCCGGGCTGGAAGTTTCGCGCTTGTGGCAAGTCGGTATACATACACTAGCTTTAAATGAAAAAAACAAGTTTCAAGTATTTATTTCGGACAATTCTCAAGATGTATGGTAAGTATAGAAATGTTATTTGTTATTAATGCTTTACTAAATACAACAATTTACAGGAAACTGTAATTAAGCTTTCTTATAGTGACATACAGATTGCGAAAGGGCTTTTCGAACCGTACGATTTACACAAGCACGACAAGGAAAATATGAGAAAAACAGCTTGAAAGAGAGAGAAAGAACAACTGTGCGTGGCCAGCGAGGGCGTGTATTTAGTTCCAGAGGCCGGCCGAATGTCCACTGCCCCCCCATTTCAACCGCATGCCATTGTATTTGAAAATGACACTGTTGCCGGATGGAGGTGTTTGGTTTTGCCTAATAGTGCATGAGCTCGAAAAGGAGTCAACGATGACGAGACAAAAATATCATTTGTACAAATTAGTCTGCGCTTCTGACAACAGCGGTTGAAATGGGGTGGCAGTGGACATTTGGCCGGTCTCTGGAACTAAATACACGCCCTCGCTGGCCACGCACAGTTGTTATTTCTCTCTCTTTCAAGCTGTTTTTCTCATATTTTCCTTGTCATGCTTGTGTAAATGGTACGGTTCGAAAAGCTCTTTCGCAATCTGTATATGGAAGTGAATATGTCTCTGTTGTTACGACTTTAACATATCATTTACTTGGATATAAATTGGTTGTTATTTCAGTGTCATCTTCAGTTGGGGATTAGGCTTTCGGAGCTCTCGTACGAAGAATATCTACCTTGTACTGATGAGGAGCAAATACGCCGAAACCAGTCTACAAGTGATGTTGTCTCTTCTAATTGCAAACCAGAATGGTTGCTTAAATCTTGTAGATCATACCGACTCCGTCTAACTTAGAAGTGTAATTCTATGTCTGTCGGGGCATACAGCCCGAGAAGTAGTAATTTCTTCTTAAGTGAACGGTCGTTGTTTTTTGGAAAATATTAGATATTAAATCCACTACAAAATAAGAGGAAACAGCTTCTTTCACTAGCAAGAACAGTATTTCCACTAGTTTTGGAATTTTTTTTTTAAAGGAACTAAGTATTTGAGAAAAACGTTAGTGTACAACAAAACTTTGTTTAGAAACTCTTGAAAGTTTTAATTACTACGAAGGAAAAGGTCTCGGTGTTTACTATTCCTAATTCTCTACCTGGTAGCGAAACGATTAAATGTTTTGCAGGAAAGTTTAAACAACTGCAATATTCAAGAATTGTAAGATTGCAACGGTGAAGTTAATCTCTAAAATATTTATTTTCTCGTGGCGAATGCGTGCATTCAATCTCCGAGAACGCTGTTGGAATTTGTTAATTTCTCTGCTGTGAAAGATAGAAGGAGATAGGTAGTAGATCCGAGTGCTGCATTTAAGCATTTTAATTCAGATTACTTGGCGCTGAATTCTCATTTTCTGCGGCTACGAGATGAATTTTGAAGGGCTCTGGAGAACTGCGCGAGCGGACAAAGCGATAACATTAAGAAACCGTTTCCGACACTGGATTTGTACGTAAATGTTTTAAATAAATACAAGAATTTATAAATTGAAATATTTAGGACGTTGTTGTATGTTTCGATGAGTAAATTTGAGGTTAAAAACTTACCACGGCATCTCTGACAGCTACCAACTTATCTCCGACTAACAATCGCCCGTCGACTTGAGCGGCGCCACCGTCCATTACTTTTGTGACGTAAATGCCATTATCACCGGGTATATGTTGGTTGCCTATGCCGCCGGCAATACTGAATCCCAGACCTTTGTTTCCTTTGACCAACTCAATTTCCATTAAGCGCATATTTCGAGGTTGTCGTCTTCGTCGAACACACTGTAACAAATAAAAAATTCTTTGTACTAGGTTATTGAAAAAACATGGAAAAGTACAGGCCACTCAAGTGCGAAGTTTAGTTCATCAGAAACAATAATAAAACGATATCCAAATGAGGCGGTAACACCAGAAAACTTGCATAAGTTTGACATGTAGGGGTGGTTTTTGGAATTTTTTGGTAAATCCACCTTAAAGCAACAAATTAGCAACAAAATATGCCACCAGGCTCGTATCGCTAGCTTCCTCCGTTACCGAGATATTGCACTTGGCCACCCTAGGTTAATATTACGGTAGGGGACCACGCGTTTCTCGGCAACGGCTGGAGCAACAAAATCAATTATTTAGTAACAAATTAGCAACAAATTATGAGCCGGGTCCGGAACGTGCCCTCCAAAATGGCCCCCGTAACTTAATATACGTATTTGATAACACGCTTTACTTAAATATGACAATTGTTATAGGAAACTGTAATTAAGTTTGTCAAAAAACTGATAAATCTTAGTCCATGCTTCCTAGGAAAACAATGTAAAGCATTTAAATTCTTCTTTATCCTCTACAGATATTTTTCCTCGCTTAATTTCAACATCAGCTAAATACCCGCTACATTAAAACTAAATGTACTTGTAAACTTAAAATTTCACTGAAGAAGAAAGAGAGAACAACTTCCTACCTCTGAGCTAGTTTTCCGTCATGTAAACGAGAATTATAAACAGTTATTATGAAATAATTATCAAAAGATTAACTAACTTTAAACTGCAACAAAAGCTTTTTGTCAGCACGATTCTCATTGTGGGAAAATACGAAAAGCTTTGGACAAAGCCAAGGTTCAAAAGAATTATATCCTGGGAGATAATATCTCTTCCAAGTTTCGATTGAAATAAAAAGAGTCATCGCCAGACGTATTATATAGTAGCAACAGGGGTGTATCAAACAAAGATGGAATTATTTGAAAAAAAAAGTACAAATATGATGAGGCAGGAAATATAGAGACTAGATAAGGAAGCGGATAAGAACGGAACGGATTTCAAGGAGTATCCTGTATTTGCTTTCAACTATTATTAAGTGAAATTGAAGTACCTGCTTATAAGAGACTAAAAAGAGGGGAAATCAGGAACTGGCTAGATAGGGAACACCAACTAAAATGTAGGGCACCTCCATACAAAGAATTTACTGAACAAGGAACTCTCAACCAGGCTATTGAAACTGAGTAAGATACATTTGAAGACAGTTACTGGTGACTGGAAACTGCACCTTGAGGAAACATCTGCACAAAATGTAAACTCTAATCACATATTCTGCTTATGCGAGAACTTACATGGACGCAGACGTAAGCACTTTGGAGAGGAAACAATACAACTACTGAAAATCCCTCCAGTCAAACTAGTGGCCTACATAGAAGACACAAAGCTTCTGGAATGGAAGTAGATAACATGGGAAATGGTACAAATTCCTGGACTGTTGAGCACAACAGAACTTTTTTGACCTCTCTTGCTTTTCAATGTTCACTATACCTACAAAATGATGTGAAGTTTAAAGCACCAAATTCCTGTTTAAAACGGTTTTTTTCCTGGATAAAGTCACGGGCATTAAAGTTGGTTTAAACTTCCGATGTCTCTTCTATGGCCAGAGGCCGGAGTTTTAAATATCGTAAAGAAAAAAAAAATTAAAAAACGGACAGGTATAATATGCTCGGGAAATTTTTCGATATCAACTTTGTACGTAAATCATTTAAATTCGGTTAGTAACGAGAAATATATTCAAGAAACCTACTGAGACCTGTCAAAGCCAGTAGCGTATTAACCAAAAAGTACCTACGGCAAAGGTTTATACAGGGCGATTCATTAGGAAGTGCGCATAAAGTAAAGATTTTATCATCAAGATACAGAGTAATTCATTAAACCGATGTTCTAATGAATTTTTCTAGCAAACAGGGTGTTTCAAATTTAATCATCTATAATAATAATTTGTCCTAGCCACATTCCTGTCCCCCTCATCTGTCAATAAAGTTTACTATATCAATCTAACTGTGATTTCGAGCAAACAAGAAAACTAGTCTAAATTCAAGGTGCCTCTGACTGCGTATGTTAGTTTGATTGATGTGACATTTAACGTTACTTTGTATTAACTCCGTCACTTGCAACTGCATGACTGCTTTTGTTGTTTCAATACCGAACGCTTTATTCGAATTGTGTTTGGGAAATAAGTTGTTTCAAATGTTAGATAAACTACGATTCGATAATCGATAAGGCCGGTCGTTCTCAGCAGATCTGGTAATTTTTTGAACGACCAAAGCGAAATTTGTGAAAAACGCGCCTGATTGGCATCAATATCGTCATTGAAAAAGGGACTTTGATCAAAAAAATTTTAATAATTACACTTTTACAGATATTAACTATGGTAAAAAATAACCAGTTTAACTATTATTCATGTAAAGTTCTTCCAAAGTTAATGTGATGACCCATATTTTTAATCCCTTTGAAGGAAAAAGCCGCCCAATGGCGTGCATATAAACTTTTTTATAAATTCGAATATTGTGAAATAATGTTAATCTACTATATCAATTTGAATGAAAAAAATTAACCTGCATACAAAATTCATAAAATTTGTAATACAATAATAAAGCGCTTTCCTCTAGAACACGGAGTATCTAAAGAACAGTTTTTTGTATCGTCAACCCAACCATATTTTAAAGGTGGGTGTATATCCTCATACAGTTTTAATTATGATATAATTACCATTAATACTATTTTCTAACATATTAAGTTAAAATGTATTTTATTTTATATATTTATTCATGTAATAAAACCGTAAGGATTGTTTGAATAACAAATAAATGAATAAACACTTGACAACATCATGTGTATCAAACCAAGTTTCGTCTAAATAAATTATAGTTCTATTTGAATCACGGTACCCTTTGGTTTTGCGCAAATACTCCTGTCTAAGTTCAGCGATACGCCGAGATTCCATTATTACCATTCGATTATCTAACTTCTTATATTTAAATCCACAATTCAATAATCCCGCGCATCATCTTGGACCGTTGTTTCAAATGGTCTCAAAAATGCCATTCTAATTAATTATATTATAAAACTTACCTACGAACAAATGAATATTATATTAATATCACTTCACTGGCGCGACCTAACCACTATACCATCTAAAAGGTATTATATTAATGATACCTTTCTACACTAGATCACCTACACTTTCCTATAAATACCTATAACAATTCACTAAACTCACTCAACCAAGAAATAGATATTATATTAAATATTTCTTTAAAACAAAATTCACACCCGACACTGAATGATACTAATGTATTATAAGCCGAACCACAACACAACCCCCCCGAACACCCTCAAGACCGTAGAATTTTTTCTGCGAAAATCGTCAAAGGGAGTTTACTTCGGTTATTTCGTTATATTACGATGAATACTGCAGTTGATGATTGGTTGTTTCGAAGTCTTCACTGCACGTGCAGCTACGTTGCCAACTCTCAAAAATTTTCTTAAATATAGTAACATATTATAAAAAGTGGCTTTAATTAATTTTTCTTTTTTCAGTAATTTCAAGCAACTTATTTTAATGTTTACTAATAAATTTACATTATGTATTTTTCTAAAAATATTTCCAAACTAGCTTTCTTATAACATCACGAACTAACAGTTTACTGAAGTAAGAGGAACATTTGCGTAGCGAGCCCAACAATTTTAGAAAATATATCTGACAATATTGCTTTATTTTATGGTCATCACACTGACTTTAGTTTGAGTATATCCCAGTTTCTTTCTATTTTATTCTCTAATACGTAACACCTCCATCAGTTGTCATTAACATAAACAGGGCGGTTAATAAAACGAGATGTAGGAATACCGTATCTCGACAATAAAAGCAAACGTTGGTCCAATTTCCGAACTCCCGGAGATATAATTTAAAACGTTACAGCTTTACGAATTGGTTCCATTGTGCAGTGTTGATTTTAGATCTGAGACAAAAAGACATTGTTCAAAGAGCGGTGGAAATTTAAAAATATATACGTAGATTATCTTTTAGATGGATACCGAAATTTACAATTTACTATTATCCGGAGTATGTTTAAGCAAAAGACTTGGTTGTAATGTTTAAAAAAATAATATAAAAATGCCGACAGAAGTGAAAACAACAATAGCTTAAAAAGACAACTGTCAAAATTTCATGATATTCTATTCGTGAGTTATTGTGCTAAGAGTGATGCTACTTTTAATATTCTCAAAACAATGGATCAAAAACAATTTCGTGTTTAAATTTTGCACTGCTTCTTGATGGAAAAAAATAGCGTTCAAGCAAAGGAATGGCTAGAAAAGTGTTAGGGAGACTCCGCTCCATCAGAAACAACAATAAAACGATGGTTTGCTGAGTTCAAACGTGGTCGTAGAGATACCGATGACGCGGTACGTAGAAGACGTCCAAATGAGGCGGTAACATCAGAAAACGTCAAAAGAATGAGCAGTGTTTGACCATGTTTAAACGTAACGAACCGGAATTTGTGCGTCGATGTGCATCGATCGTCAGTGAGTGGACAGCAACTGGAGAACCTCGTCCAAAGTGCCTGAAAGCACAACAATCAGCTGGAAAGTTTATGGCTTTGGTATTTACGTGGTGTAATATTCATCGACTATCTTGAAAAGAGAACTACCACCAATAGTGAATATTATAGCGTTATTGGAGCTTTTAAAGGCTGAAATTGCAAAGAAAGGTCCACATATGGCAAAGAAAAAAATTTTGTTTCATCAAGACAACGCTCCGTGTCAAAAGACAATGGCAAAAATGCATAAAATGAACTTTGAATTGTTCCCACATCCATCGTATTCGCCAGATTTGGCTCCCAAAATCCCTTCAGAGTATAAATATTTTCAAACTTCCTTTTGCTATGCAGGTCAATTTGGTTTAAACCCAGCGCATGTCGAATGACATATTTCATGACGATTAATTTAAAAGATGGCTTCCGCAGGTTCATTTTTTTCGCTTATTGTCTGTTGGTGTATTCTTCGAGTCAAATTTAATATTACAACGTAACTTTTCCTAATGAACCCTACTTACAGGTAACTACACAATACACCCTCCATCCTAAAAACCTTTAGCATCCCTTTCCGGATACATAACCGTTAGACTCACCTGAATACCAGCCCTCGGATATCCAGCACCACATTTCCACAAAATAACTATACCTCTAAAATTAATATCTTGTTCTGGTGGAGAGCGATTAACTCTCTCATCCGAAAGTTCATTCCTGTCCCTTCCTAGAGTTCGAAGGGCAAACGTCGACAACTCTGGTAAATAGAATGCGTAAGGCATATGTACCCTTGTAGAGGGTTAAAAAGGGAGTTAGGAAATGATGAAACAACGCACCTCGTAGATAAGACTCAACTTTTTATCAGATCAGTTAGGACTTAACTACTTTTTTTTTTTGAAAATTTCGTGTTATCATGCCTTTATAAAACTTTTGCGGACACAAAATCGAAGTTTAAAACTTCTCTACAATTTCTTCATGAAGTTGCCACTAATAATCCATACTTCAGCGCCGCTTTAGTCTACCTAAGTGCCTTTTAAAACCTGAATGTGAACTTCACAAACTTCCTGAAGCTAAACCACAGGTGGAAATCGCACAAAGATTTAATGAAAGCCTTAAATCTTCACTTCTGAACCGATTTTAATGGGAGATATGAATAGCGGTCAATTTCCGAAATCAAGAGTTCAGAACGGTTTTTGTTCAAAGTTTAGACTGAGGGTGGAATTAATGATGAGTATTCCATTGGGTGAAAATTAGGAATATTTATATAATGCGGCTAGAAGACGATTTAAGCCGAGGGAGTAGCGAAATAATACTATACTCTAACTAAAGTCAGTGTGATGACCATAAAATAAAGCAATGTTGTCAGATATATTTTCTAAAATTGTTAGGCTCGCTACGCAAATGTTCCTCTTACTTCAGTAAACTGTTAGTTCGTAATGTTATAAGAAAGCTAGTTTGGAAATATTTTAAAAAAAATACATAATGTAAATTTATTAGTAAACATTAAAATAAATCGCTTGAAATTACTGAAAAAAGAAAAATTAATTAAAACCACTTTTTATACGTTACTATATTTAAGAAAATTTTTAAGAGTTGGCAACGTAGTTGCACGTGCAGTCAAGACTTCGAAACAACCAATCATCAACTGCAGTATTCATCGTAATATAACGAAATAACCGAAGTATATTCCGTTTGACGATTTTCGCAGAAAAAATTCTACGGTCTTGAGGGTGTTCGGGGGGGTTGTGTTGTGGTTTGGCTTATAATCCATTAGTATCATTCAGTGTCTGGTGTGAATTTTGTTTTAAAGAAATATTTAATATAATATCTATTTCTTGGTTGAGTGAGTTTAGTGAATTGTTATAGGTATTTATAGGAAAGTGTAGGTGATCTAGTGTAGAAAGGTATCATTAATATAATACCTTTTTGATGGTATAGTGGTTAAGTCGCGTCAGTGAATTGATATCAATATAATATTCATTTGTTCGTAGGTAAGTTTTATAATATAATTAATCAGAATGGCATTTTTGAGACCATTTGAAACAACAGTCCAAGATGATGCGCGGGATTATTGAATTGTGGATTTAAATATAAGAAGTTAGATAATCGAATGGTAATAATGGAATCTCGGCGTATCGCTTAACTTGGACAGGAGTATTTGCGCAAAATAAAAGGGTACCGTGATTCAAATAGAACTATAATTTATTTAGACGAAACTTGGTTTGATACACATGATGTTGTCAAGTGTTTATTCATTTATTTGTTATTCAAACAATCCTTACGGTTTTATTACATGAATAAATATATAAAATAAAATACATTTTAACTTAATATGTAAGAAAATAGTAGTAATGGTAATTATATTATAATTAAAACTTTACGAGGATATACACCCACCTTTAAAATATGGTTGGGTTGACGATACAAAAAACTGTTCTTTAGATACTCCGTGTTCTAGAGGAAAGCGCTTTATTATTGTATTACAAATTTTATGAATTTTGTATGCAAGTTAATTTTTTTCATTCAAATTGTTATAGTAGATTAACATTATTTCACAATATTCGAATTTATAAAAAAATTATATGCACGCCATTGGGCGGCTTTTTCCTTCAAAGGGATTAAAAATATGGGTTATCACATTAAGTTTGGAAGAACTTTAACTTGAAATTTTGGCTTGGTGTCTAGAAATTGTATAAATGGACGGAAAGATTTTTATCAACTGGACTTGATAAAAGTAGATACTTTTAACTGTATTTTAAATCAATTTAATTTATGAAATTGAAAATTATCTCTTCTTTGGTTGCTTTCGAAGTGGGTAAACAAAATTTTTTTGAAATTCAGCGGTCGATAAATGTAGATTCAAGCAAAAATAACCGGGAGACTTATTAATCAGCAGGATAAATATAAAGGAATTGCAAACTTTACGACTCGTAAAAATGAATGGCGACCATAAAAACGCCCTATCGATTTAGGAAATATTAAAAATGTTATAATTTCAAAACATGAACCTAAAAATGTAAACGAATCTCATTCGATTAGATTGGGTAATTTAATCTCAACTGTTACACAACGGGGGAAAGGGCATAGGAACAGGGGTGTACCAAAAAATATTTTTTGCTTTTTATTTTGACAAATCTAAGCGCCAGACTCAAAACATTATTCCCTTTCATAATAAAATTAAATCAAGAAAAAAGACAAAGCTAGTCGGGAGATCTTTCATAATTTTTGGCATTCTTGAACGATTTCAAATATTTATTCACGTAAAAATATATTTCGGATACAGGCCTTACAACTAACTTTATCATCATTTGTCATTTAGTGAGGCATAGCCAGAATAAACGAAAATGATTTCTGGACACGTTACTGTAATGGATGCCGATGAAAAATGGAAATAGAAAGATTTATCGATGGGTTTTTAAAATTATTTTTTAAAAAGTCGAGAACTCTAAAATGTTTACCAACGTCATCTGCTCCCACGTTAGCATTGCTGGTAATGAGAGAATCTCGTCGTAGCAAGCCTTGTCACCATGGTACTCTTCTCATTAGTTATTTGTGGGACTAATAATTCCACAGAATCTACAGAGGACGTGGACGTCGCTCCTATTAACCTCTCTGAAACTTCAGATCAGGAACAATACGTTAGCTCTTCAGCTGCTGAAGGTAAAACTAGGAGACTAGGTGGTGCAGCGAAAAAGCGACTTGCCGCCTTCTAAAAAGTGGAGTATTCTCTACCAATCCTCTTTGCAACAAATTCTAGAGCAGCGGAAGCAGAAACAGTTGCAAAAGAAGAAACATACACCTTCTGAGACTGGTTTTAACAAGCGCTTACTCGCTAACTCCCAAAGTAGTCAAGCAATTCGAATTTTATGTCTGAATTGTATTTGGCGATATTGGTTCAACGTTTAATTATTTATTTATATTTCAAATATTGAACATCCAGTATAATGAACTGATCTTGCTGGTTGGGTAGTATTAGAAAATTGAACAAGACAGATGGATTAAAAGAGTAATTGGTGAAACAGGTAGCAAAAAGAGAATTTGATGCAGTAAAAGATGATAAGAAAATAGAAGTACAGAAGCGAAACATTAAATAATAGTAGAAAATTTAGATAAAATGTATTGGGTCCATAAATAAATTTTATACTGTTGTTTTGAAGATTAGGACGAATTGACAATATCCTCATAGCAACCATATCGTAACAAATAAACCACTCGGTAAACTCCATTCTTGCACGCTATGGAAGATAACTGTCTAATATTTAAATACGTTGTCGTTTTGTCTCATTTTGCTTTCCGCTTACTTAGTTTTACATCTACTTCGAACTAAAAATCGCAAATTCTCAACGTATCGCGACTTTTCGTACTTCATTGCACGAAACGTCCCAGCCGTGAACCGTTCCCCTTTTTGTTTTCTCACGAGATAAAAGAGATACTATCAGGTAAGTCGGTAATTTTCACGCATCGCTTGCCTTTTCTTTTCTTCTTTCGTGGAGATACAAACCATAATTAAAAGGTTAATATCATTTTTATATCGAAATTAAACAACAAGAAAAAAAGTTTATCATCAAATATGACTCACCCAGGCTATTGAAACTGAGTAAGACACATTTGAAGACAGTTACTGGTGACTGGAAACTGCACCTTGAGGAAACATCTGCACAAAATGTAAACTCTAATCACATATTCTGCTTCTGCGAGAACTTACATGGACGCAAACGTAAGCACTTTGGAGAGGAAACAATACAACTACTGAAAATCCCTCCAGTCGAACTAGTGGCCTACATAGAAGACACAAAGCTTCTGGAATGGAAGTAGATAACATGGGAAATGGTACAAAGATTCAGTTCAAGTGACTGGGCTGTTGTGCACAACCCAATCGAATGAATGAATGATGACTCCATTGCCTTTCAAAATATTAATAATAATTCTAACAAGAAGTTAACAAAAAACACGTCACTGGTTCACAGAAATTACAATTCTATATATTTCCTCCGACTGCTATAACCCAGAGCATCGTATTTTTTTTTTCTAAATGACTAACGGCTCCAAGGCTACATCTTTCATCTAAAAATATATCACATTAGGAGGCATTAAATTTCTGGGGTGATAAATTCACGGAGATGAAATTATCGTCGGCCAAGTAGAGCTCAGACTCCCCTTACAGTATAAATTTACAACCTATAAAGTTTAATAAGCGTTCCTGTAGCATGTAATCCTCAGCTATACTTCTTCTTCGATGAGATACGTGTAACCATATAAACAAAGGCGTCCGTTAACACAGGAATGATTATATGTGTTTTTGATTGTTATTGAAACTCAAATGACCACAGTCGTAAACAGCTACTCATTTCGTAGTTTGTGGATAAAAAGGGGATGTGGTTATAGTTGAGTGTATAAAGAAGATAGACAATTCTAGATACATTATCCTTTAGTCCTTATTATTCTTGAATATATCCAGAAATCGCAGAAAGCGAAACATCATTATAACAAGACGTTAAAATTTGGCGCCCAACGTGGGAAATTAGAGAGATATTTCCGTCTTTTAATACATACAGTAAAAGAAGAAGAAAGGAGAGATACTGCAACGCAATGTAGCATGAAAAACTTTATCAACATAACCAATTTCATTACAGTATCGTTTCCAAAGTAGCAGGCACATTAAAGTTCATAAACTTCATGTTTCGTAGGCGAATATAAAAGAAAATGAGACCAGTCAGTCATCAAAAAATTTTCAAATTACTCGCCGAGATGTTCGACTTTTAGATTGATACATCAATTATGGAAAAAGTTTTTCTGAACGCGGCTCTCCTCTACTTCCAAGGATAAAACAATATTTCACTTGGAAATTACGGTCTAGTAACTCTTTTAAGAGAGACGGGACGTCATTGAGAGTGATAGAGAAGGAGGAATTCAATTTGCTAATAGCAGAATTATAATTATACTTTTCATGGGCGAATTATGTTAATTTTTACAAAGAAAAATTAATTCAAGGAGAATAACTATTATAATAACTTCGTGACTTTGCATAATTTTTTTCTCTAACGATGATCTACACCACGTTCCCTAAATATTACTAATATTATATAACAATATCACAACGTTTGAAATAGTTGTATGTCAGCTGTCAAATGCCAGATGTATTGTATAGTCCCATGTCAGTTGTCAAAACATTGTATGGTTCTGTGTCAGCTGTCAACGGCTTTTTTCGACCTACTGCGCTCGTGGTTGCTTAGTATATCTACTACCGTCAACTTTTTAAAATACAATTAAATGAAAGTGAGTACTTACTAATTTAACTGTATTTCCCGCTTTTTTGAGGGCATCCACGGCAATTGCGTGCGGGACATCAACAACGGGAACATCGTTAACGGATAAAATGGAATCATTCACTTTTAATCGACCATCGCCAGATGCCGCTCCACCAGGTATTAACTTAGTGATGTAGATGGCGGTATCGTCCCCGATATGAGGATTATCGGTACCTCCCGCGATGCTGAACCCGAGCCCGGCACCTCCACGTTCGAGGATAATTTCTTCGTATTCCCATTCATCGTCGCCGTTTACCTGAGAATTAAAAAAAAAATGTTAACAATTTAATAATTATCTCAAATACGTGTTTGAAAAAATTCAATAGTATGACTTAGTTACGTCTAACGATATCTGCTTTTTAAGTGTCGTAAATTAGTTGTACAAATAATGTGTTACAAATTGTCGCGGCATTCTACTAATCGCTCTGAAATTGACGTCCTAATGGATGTGTGAAAGGTACTAATTATACAAAATTTAAATAAGTAGCATTAAATAAAAATAATCAAGTCTCTCAGAGTAATAATAATTGGTAAGTTTCATTTAATGATCTTGCTTAATTACTAAAATTACTAAGGTACCACCAGTAAGAGTCCTCGACACATGATAGGTCTACCTCTTCATTATAACTGTGCAGGCGTACGATAGACTTTTTTGGTGGTTCAATCAATTCGTTACGAAATTAAGCAACAAACAAGAAGGAATGGGATCCAAATACCATTACCAGACTTGGAAAGAATGCCATTCAATGGTACACAGACAGCTCAAAAGCAAACCAAACACTCTGAAAGCTTGAAAAACCACAAGAATCTTTCAGGCGGAAATTCACGCCATAGGAAAGTGTGCCCAGTTCAATATTGATAAAGGATATAGAAGGCAAAGGATTATCATAATGTCTGATAGTCAAGCAGCCATTAGAGCGCTGAGTTCTTGTGTAATCAGTTCCAAAATGGTGTGGGAATGCCTAGGCAAACTCAATGAACTAGGCGAGAACCTTACTGTGGATGCCAGGACACACTGGAATGGGAGGAAATGAAATAACAGACGAACTAGCAAATATGGGGGACTTTTGAGGGCAAAGCCGAAGAAAAGAGAAGATCTAGTAGAGCTTAGACTATCAAAGATTCTGTGAGTGACTACAACCCGTTGTGATCAAATGAGTGTATAAGTCAAAGTAAAACTGCACTAAGAGTTTTAACAGGGATCCTAACGGGACATTAACGCCTGAACTGGCACCTGAAAAAGCTCAAAATAGTGGAGGAAGAAGAATGTAGATTCTGTGGCATGGAAGAAGAAACCTCCATCCAGATACTTGTGGGACATTTACCGAAGTTGAAGCATGCAGATATACTAAAATTCCTCAGGGAAATGAGTCTCTGAGACGTTCCTCAGGAACATACATAATACATACAACTTTTTGACCAATCTTTTCGGGATACGCTGTATATTCCAGTGAAATTTTTTCCCTAAACTTCCGATAATTTATTATGTTTCCCCAAACCAGCTGATTTTAAATAACTGCTTCGACTAGCTTCCAAAATATATAACAAAGTATTCTGAAACTATAAATAACCTTCGTATATTATAAGTGATCACATGTAATCTCTATTATATTACTAAGTTCTATTTTTACTTTCCTTTGCTGTCATTCGTCCAATAAAATATATTTTCCGTAATCTTATTGGATTGATTTTAGAACATTTGAATCCCGTTTAATTAACTGTGTCGCAATTATAATAAATTTCAGCCCCACAGTTAGAAAGGTAAGTTTACATTTCGAAAATAAAAATATAAACCTACCAAACGTTTCGGAACAGTTGTTGACCCATTTTTCGCCTCGCAGCCCATTTGGGTTACGTCCATTCCACGCGATGTGGTAAAAAAACAAAAACACTCGCGGCTAAACAGCGAAAATATACAAAAAAAAAACAATCAATCAATGTTGGTAGAGTTCACTGAGTGCACTAATTCTGATTACCTGTTGGTATAGAAAAAAAGACTGGATTTGAAAAGAAATGATAATTATGTGCTAGATAAGAGTGGAATTTTTGTTAAGTTAATAGAATACGATTAGTACTTGTGGTATTCAGTAATAAAGTGAAACAGTACTATTAGGGATAACTGGAAATACAGGGTGTTCACAAATTCGTGTTAAAACGGTGCTAAAAGGTGCTGAGTAAAAATGGTTTTTCAAATTTTTTAATACAGTGTAAGGGGGTGAAATTATATACCCTTACTTTATTTAATATAAAATCTTGTTCTCGAGATTGAGTTTTGTGAAATAAAACTTTTTTTACTTTGGAAAATTTTTTTCATTTCCAGTTTTCGGATAAAAATTTAACTATTAACGACACAAACACAAAATTTTTATAAAATATCACACTTTTTTTTTAAATGTTCCGAAATTCCAGAAAAAAAAGTATCGGGTCATTGAGATTCGACCCTGAACACGCACTAGACTAAATTCTAAAAATCCCAACAGCACAAAATGTTGGTTAGTCTGTTTCCTACGATTAACCCAACCCACTTTTGTCGTGCGGATTCTATTTGCGATGCGTTACGAGTTGGACCAAATAAATTGGAAAAATTTACGAGGACGTTCAACATTGCATGTTAAAATTACTCGAGGATCTCTGTCGTACACAGAAAGGTGTTAAGTTTATTGATTTTGGATAAATTTGATTCAACTTACATACAAATTTATTTATTTGGCCAGCCAAATATTTCCTCAGATCTCTTTTTTATTTTATTTCATTTTTATTTAATTAATAATTAAATATTTTTAACTTTTCAAATATCCCCAAAAAAAGTAATAAAAGTGGGATAAATCAAGACCATTCAATAAACCCTCTTCGTCCAATCCAATGTCTAGGAACATGATCGAAATACGTCCCCCTTGAAATAAAAATCGACATGTTCCAGCATTTTCTTTAAAAATGTATGTTTCGTTTTCGGTGCCACACCCTGTATATATAAATTCCTCATTCCCCCGGGCATTTTCCTTTCAAAAATTATTCAATACATAACAGCCTTCTTCAATTTCGTATCTTAGTGTCAAACATTTCAATTGGCCATCGAATAACGCCAATAGCCACTTTTATACGTTTTTGCATAATTTCCGTTTTTAAAAACCCATTTTCCCAGTGGGTTTCAGTAAAATGGACGTGACTGTGACGTTAACGTTTAGCAACAGCATCATCTTCATTTTTCTGAGTGTTTATTTTAAGCAGGCCTTCAACGTAGTTACTCACAGTGGGCACCGATGGCAGCCGTCGATTGTAGGCTGCAATTTATGTACATTTCACGTCAGTGCTGCCAACCCTTGCGGAATTTAAATAACCGTGGAAGCGTAGAGGGATTATTATAGAGGGTGCTAACTTTAGACAACACTATTACAAATAGATAGAGTCATCCAAGGCATATTTAAAAGAATATATTTACCAATGAACTAGCGAATTTAAACCGCTTTTTCACTTGAAACAAATACTACTATCGACAAAATTTTATATTGTTATTAATTTTTTTTGGAATTACGGGAAATCTAGTGGAAAAACCGATTTTTAATTGGCATCCTTTCAACTTCCAACAGGCTATTTTTATAGATGAGAATATACACTTGAGCTTCGAGTTTATTTGGATTATTTCAATGTAATAATTTTTTATTGTATGATCGTGATATAATCGGCATTAAATCACGGAATAGTTTGAACTTGTGCCATATTTGTTGGTCGACAATGTGAAAACGACAAGAGAAAATGGAAAAATTAAATTTTTAACACTTTTAAAGAAAACCTCTCGCGTTGGAACATCACTATACAAATCGTTTCATATACTCACCGGTTTATCTCCAGATCCAAGTAGAGGGGAATGGGCCTGTAACAAAATTAAACACGTTTAAGATATGCTTATTTACATGTTTTATAAAAATTTAGTCAAAATAATTTTATTTATTTATAAATAATCCCAAGAAATTTGAGTTTACACCATTTTCTGAATTATTCTTTTTGAAGTTTTCTCTTGCAATTTACATGTTTTGCTTATTAATTGAAAGAGAATGGAATATGCAGCTTGAATAGGCATGATGACAGTCACTAAGAATCACTAAAATATTGATTTGATATAATTATATATGATGCAGAGATTCTAAAAACATGACCTATTTTTATTTTACATGTGTGATGACCAATATTTTAGTAAAAATATAGGCACAAAATTTAACAATCCGCCATCCTAGCTCAAACGCCAATCAGAACAAAGTGACGTCGTACTTTCGTAAATTTGACCTTGATATTGTGTCTTTCGTCCGAACCATAGATAAGTCCGAACTATCTATGGTCTGAACATCTGTTCCGTTTTGAATTTCCTTTGTGTGATTCAAATTATGTATCAAAATAAACTTGAAGTTTGACGATTTTACCAATGACATAAAACAGTCTATTTTATGTTCTAAGAATGACATAGATCGCCCATGGTATTTACGAATTGATGATGTCACAGCTCGTGTCACAGACAGACGCCATTACTATTCTTGCGTTTTGGCGCAGAATTTAAAATGCATTTTTAAAAGGTAGATTTCTCCTTTGAAAACTTTTTTTCTCAGAGAAATAACATTTATTGTAGATAAAGTATATATGTGAAAACATCGTTCAAAATCAGTCATCATGCCTATTCCTTTCAACACGATTTCTTCTAAAGGAACGGAAGACGAAGACAAAGCATAACTCTGGAAATGCCTTCCAGAACTGAACTAGTTCAAAATATAAATCTCGGATACAGGAGAGAGCACACTAGACTTAATTTCTTCATATTCTTTTTTTTTCGTGGTTCTGCTACTGTCAGGTTACTGCTAAGATTATAGTTATTACTACAAACTTGAGGTGAAAGTACTACGCCTTATCACTGTAAGCTGAGTCTACCAAATTTATTTTAAACTTCCTCGTAACAATTATTTTTATTCTATGTCTTCCTAAACCGTTAACCTGCCTTAAACTTAATCTAGAAACGAGAAAAACTTCTTGAAAGAGCCATTCGTATGTTCTTTGAATAGTTCGCCAGATTCACCTACAAAAAAATTCAATTTTCCAACTTGTCTTTTCATCCCGGTTAAGTCTAGTAAAAAGATACTACGTCGAGTCCAATAACTTCCAACACAAACGAGAAGGAAAGCGTAGCGGAAAAATACTACGTCCACTTTTTTTTAGTTCTTTCTTTCTCTAGTTTTATTTATTCAATTAATAGGGAGATTTAAAATTTAAGTAAAACAAACCAAGATGAAAACAGGAGAGAGTGGTTAAGATATTAAAATAGCATTCAAGGACATGCGTTATCTATGTACAGTAGAATTTCAATCTTAATAGCCTGTGAAATAGTTTTATCAAGTTTATCAGCACAGTGCCCAGAAATTTAACGATAATACCGTATTCCAGCCCTACCATAAAACCTTTCCGTTCCGGAACAAAGCCCCCGATAATTTTGGAACAAAGAAAAACTTTAAAAATTCGATTAGAAGGATATTATGCCGACGTTACAAAGGAAACATTGTTTGTCATTTTAGACTGGTAGTTCCTGTAGGAATAGGTTTCAGTTCAGGTAAATGTCCCTTTCATATTCAGCAGTCCTTAGGTGTTGTGCACTAGGATTCTGTATTGATAGAGGGCGTAGCTTGATCGAATATTTCAAAATACTTAACCTCAAATATATTTTAGATGGAGAAAATTACTTTTTGGCAGAAGCGATATCGTTGATTTACACATTACGACGTTGTAACTACACATTCACGCTATAAATGTCAAAAGTCACGCACGACAGTGTTACCAATACAAAAAGCATGAGGCAAATTAAATTTATTCATATTCTTTGGAAATATTACGAGTAGAAACATTTTTTTAATTATCTCTTCAAATATCTACATCAAGATCAACCAAAATGAAAAAAAAGGTAACAAATGAAAATGTGTACAGCGAAAAGACTGTACATACATCAGTCAAACAAAAGCATACGACCATTCCATTCATCACTACCCCCCATACGTCTTTAGTGCTGTATGCAAAGATTTCTTTGTAGAAAATTTTCATAACACCGCGAAAGATGTGATGGTATATCTATCTTCCTAGCTTACATTTTTACACACGCGAAAATTGCAGTTTTCCCGAGCTGAGAAAATTACGGATTAGGATTTCGTGGTTTGAAATATGAAAGTTTCACGAATATTGGTAGGGGAAACTGCCGTTTTAGATAAAAATATGTTGGGAAGGATACGTAATATGTAATAAGCAAATAAATTAGTTACAGATCATTTAGAAGAGGAAATTCTTTTATAAATTAGGTAGATACATGTTTTAGAGTGAATGAACGACGATGAACTTGCTTAAAACACAAGGTCAGCGCGTATCAGTTCTACATTATTATTGAACTATTGTTCTTTTTGAAGAATCATATACATAAGTGGATAAAAAACATAAAAGCTTATTAAAATTTCAACATAATACAAAAAAAATAGTAACATTATTTTTATTCAGGATCATTTCCCATGTCGTTGCCACAAAAGTCATTGAAAATTTATTAGTTGGCCAGCTAAAAAGCTTCGCACGTTTTTCACGCAGCCAACTCCGTGGGGAAATCGTCCAAAACGAAACCTATATTTTAATTCTAAATGAACTACATTAGTTACTAGTAGGTACCTTACACTTTTGTTTTTATAGACCAGGAGCTGTTAGACCTTGAAATATATCGGGTAGATCCGGAACGACAAAATAAGATGTTTTTTAAGGCAACACAAAAGTTTGTTTCGAAGAAAAATGTTAGTTATTAAATTAAATTTTTGGTTTTGGGATGATGAGTTCATTAGTAAAATTGCTTATTTCCATTAGAAAATTGAAAACGTTGAAACGTATATGGAATGTTTATGTAAGATAAACATAAACAAGGAGGTGGGTGGGTATGAAGCGATAGGGACTCGACAAATATTTATTTCACAAATGGAAACCTTTTATGAGCAAAGCAATAAAAACATCTCTGTGATACATAACACTGCCCCAAATTTAGGTTACTGAGAGTTTAAATATTTCATTTTTATTTCATCTTCAATTATCCTAAATACGTCTCTGTCCCCTCCCACTCAATAGTATTGACTGGGAATACAGGACCGGCCTAGCGCTTTTTAAGTAGTGCTTCTAGATCTTTTCAACGTTACCCATATGTCTATCGTGCACCGCAATTATGCAAAACGTTCTTGAGAATGGCTCTGATTCGTTTATGTCTGACTTCCGTCTTTAATTTGCTCTGGGTATATAAGAATGTCTCTCAAAGGAATAACTCGACAACGTTCTTTTTGTTCTATTTGAAATATATTATCATATAAACTAGGTGAACACTGTATGTCGGTATTTTTAATAAAAGAGATTTTGTTAAACCTTTCACTTTGCTTGGCTTACTTGAATAAGAAACCGGTGAGGGGATACAAATCACAAAAGTGTCAGTGTGAAACTAAAGTTTTAGCAGAGTACTCTTAAAAGAAATTAGTGAAAAATTTACATTATCTTTTATTGTTTTTTGTTACTTAAGCCCTTCTACTATTAGATTCAACACCGTGTGCTAACAGGGCTCGTATCTTTAGTAATTCAGAACCGTAAAGGGCACTTGTTGCAGTTTTTTACGGACCCTTTGAAGTAGTCATATATTTTTTTAATGCGGTGCTTTCGGCTAAATTTAATGGTCTCCAGGAGGTTCTTATGGAATGGTTAAAAACGGACGTAGGAGTTTTATACCCTACAAAAGAAAATATATTTTTTTTTTGTAAAAGTATAAAATTAAATTATTCAGTAGGGTATTTTATTTTAGGTTTAATTAAAGAAGCGTAGTTAAAAATTGGTTTCACACACAGTGTGTGTAGAAAGTATGGAATTTCTCTTCAACAATTTATCTTTTTCCACTGCCCTAAATAACCTATCCACTTAAGCCTCATTGTGCAGCTTAGATAATTTTTAAAAAGTAACTAATTATTAGTCACATCTCATATTTTGAATTTAGATTATAGTATGGATAAGACTTATTAGAAGTTTTCGCTCGCAGATCTCTGACCTAGTTTAGTGTCTTCTGTCGGGAAATTTCGTTCCGAAAGCAACAAGCTCAACCAAGAAAGTCACCCACATCGTGTATCTGTTTTAAAATCTGATACACACTCAACGAATTTGCAAACAAGTAGATAGAATACATGATTGTATAGCCGAACTACACCAGAGAATCTCGAGAGGTTCAACTTCGTCTTCGTAACCACCTGCAGATAATTTATTGGAGGATTATTTAACAAGAAGAAATTCAGAATGGATATTTCGTTTTTGTTCAACACCAACGTGATTGATTCAAGAGAAAATTTAATAGCAGGTAGTCGATAATGCGATAACAATCGCACAGAAACCGATTTAACGAAATATTGTGGAATATACTTTACCTTTCACAAAAACGGATAAATTTGGTACACCCGATAAAAGTTTTTGTCGTTCCTTTTCGTTTATGAGGCGTATAGTAATTGTTTCTTCTTCTTTTTCTTCGGAAAACTCTCGTATTTATATCAAGATCACTTTCTATACATAAATATTCAATAGTAGGTATACGGAGTAAAAAGTGAGAAGTCACGAAAAACTTTTCAACTAGTTAAAAACACGCTAACCCAATTCAGGAAATACCCTTACCAATGGGAAAAAAAAACTGCTTCGGTGGTCCCATCTGCTTTGAGAATGTGATGTTAGAATTTAAATGAAACCCTTCAAGTTTCTTTGCCTTACCCGAAAATTGTCGATAGAAATCTATTTTGCATGAGAAACAAGTGATATATAGCACAGGTAACAAAAATGTTTTAAATTTAAAAGTTATCAATACTTAGTATTAAACTATTAAAATTACTTATCCTAGACCGTTCACTAGGAAGCAACATCTACTTCTCGGGCTATATGCCCAGTAGACTATGAATTACACTTCCAAGTAGATGTTGCTACCTAGAGAACGGTCTATCTTTTGGAAAGTAATTTTCTAATTTGAAAGGAGTTTTAATAGTTTTACACTATTATTTTGACTTCCATAATTCTACAATTATTGAGTTCTATCATCTATCTTTTAAGGAAATGAAATAGGAGATGGACTAGCAAAGAAGGGGACTGAAATACCCTTTTGGGGGGCCGGAACCCTTTTGCGGTATCAGCCCCAATGTAATATTGGAAGAAATAGGCAAAATAGTGGAGGAAGGAGAATGTAGATTCTCATCAGCTTGTTCTGACACACCCAGGTATGGAAAACTTTGTATTTAACCCTTAACCGGAGACATGTCGTCTGTGAGTCGACGCCAAAAAAAATAATGGATTGGTATTCGCTGGTAAGAGCGGCCACTGGCGTGTTACTTTATCCCTTATTCGAGCTTAGCAGTTAGCACAATTTGCAAAAGTAGATCAGGGTGTTTGGAGAAGTTATAGTGGTTGGTAGAGTCCGTTTCAATAAGAAAGAAGCCACTTGAAGTTGGCGTACCGACCTGCGCATAAGTCAAAATCTGTCGAGCGATCGTTCCATGCCATTGGCGTTACAAGCGATGTTTCAAGCCGTCAGCAATTAAATTGTTGACATTTGAGGTTGTGTTTGAAACAATCATTTACTGTCGAATATTTTTCATTTTTGAATATTTTAAGACGTTCTGCTAGTTTATTTGTGAGTGCTGTGTGTTTTATTTGATCTAAAACCAAAAATTTGTCATCTCCGTCAGCCAAACGTAGAATGACCAAATATTTATAAATTGAGTGTCGGAAACAAAGCCAATTTGTGACAAGTGCATTGAAGATAAACACTAAACTATGAGGATTGTTAGAGGAGCCCCAAGACATTATGTTTGATGTTTTTTTATATTGTCAGTTTTAGTTACTTTCCTATTATCTATTTTTTTTATAAAAATTTTTGTGTTTTGAATATTATGGAGTGTAAAAACTTTTTTTTATTTTTGTTCAAATATTTTTTATTTTTTTTTGTTTATAATTAAATTAAATATCATTTTTTCATTCCATTCAATCCAAAAGGTGTAAGTTTGTTCCTTTTGAATAAAACAATAAAGTATTTTAAAGTATTTTATTTATTTTCGCCAACTAAAAAATGTAGTCTAGCAGACGACACCTCTCTGTTCATGCAACAAAGCTGACATGTCTCCGGTTAAGGGTTAAACAAGATTTCCTGACTCTACATGACCCAAACATTCGCAATATACTTTTTATTTGTTCATATAACACTGTCTACCAAGAATATAAGATAATAAATTTGATCTGTTTCTTACCAGTTGGAGTTATATATGTATTGAAAGATTTGTTGAATTTTCCCGGACTAACGGACAATCTATTTACATTGGGAACAAATTGTAAGGCCGAGAATAGCAAATTGAACGTTTCGATAGAACGGCACAATCGTAAGTTCTTGAAAATAGAAGGCAAAAAACGAGAATTACTAAGAACGAATTGTATGGTTCAAGACTATTATTTTGCGTTCGAAAATATAGTAGCAAGAGGGAAGTGAATAAACTTTATAGCCTAAAGGAAATGGCCATAGTTGAAGTTAAATATTGGGTGTGACTGATGATGGATAAAACAATAATAGATTGTTTGAAAGAATAAACAAGGGAAAGTATGCTCTCATTTTGACATACGTAGCACATCAAATCTTTTGAATCAGTAGTGATTTTTGGATTTCATTAAACTAGGAAAAATGGGACTTTTTGTGTAATATGGAAAAGGCTAAGAAGTTCATAACATCAGGTTTTTTAACATTGTAAATATCACAAAAGAATGAATATTGAACAGAAATTTTAGAAGAGTCTATTCTCAAAAGACCAGTTTACTAGGAAAAAAATTACTGCTTGAAGTGTGTTAAATGTGAGAGACATTTTCAAGAGCATAACTCAAAGGGTTTCCGTCTTGTGAATGATAAATATGAAAGTTGTGAAAATATTCAAAAATCCAATTTCTGAAACTTCATGTACTCATGACTCGACTAATTGGAGAGATAGAACATTCTAGTCTCCTTCATTGGATTCAGGGGAACATTTTATATATAGATGTGAATTTTAAGTCGATATTTCCAAGCATTAAGGGAGATAGCAGAGAGCAATTTAAATCGCGAAATATTTCCATACCTACCCCTTGCTTCAAAATTTCCTACAAAAAAAATTTTTGCGTCATGAAATTGGCTAAAAATTATATTTTTCTAAGTGCCGTAAACATCCAAATCCTTACATAAATCAAATGTTCCCAGTTTATTTCTTGAAAATGTGAAATTTTCTAATTACATTCGGAATTTAATCATGATCGTTGCTAGCTGCAAAATTACTTCGTATAAATAACTCGAACATAAAAAGACGCTAAAAGTTTTCATCATAAAATACTCTATTAAAATTTTACTTCTTCGAAAATCGATTATATAACTGAACGCATAAATTATTAGAAAAAAAAAGGTGGAAATGTTCAACAAAAAGCACCTACGATGATAAATTAGTTTTTATTATAGTCCAGGGTGTAACAAAAATGTAGGTCATAAATTGTCTCTCTAGGGCTAAAAATCACTCGAATTACCAAAAAAAGTTACAACCCAAATGCAAATATTTCGACATATAACGAAAATTGACAAGACATTGTCAAAATGATAAAACTGTCATCGTTAAATGGTAGTTTATGGGATTTAATTTATCCCTAATAAGTATTTCATTTTCAATCTCAACCACACCAAAAACGATAAGTTAGATACATTGACATATTTTAAAGGAGAATTTATACTGATACAAAATATGTAAAAATCCTCGTTGGCTTATCTCGAAAGCAGCTGCAAAAATGAGTTTCGATCGTGTACGAGACAGTACCGCCCCCATGGGGTACAGACATCGTAATAATTATTAAGTATGCGCTACTGAACTAATAATAATACGTTTCTCCCTGTCGGATTTGATAAAATTGAATTGAATACGGAGTTCAAGAAAAAATGAAAAAAAAGTCATAATTTACGATCTTCACACATTTTTCGCAGGATTTTTAAATGCATTTGTCATTTTTATATGTTTCGGCACTATTAAAGTGTCATCAGTGGCCGAGCGATATGGAAAGATGGCGGATATTATGTAAAGGAATTCAGCTCGGTAACGTTTTCACCATAGTTGAAAAATAAATGGTTTTTTTTTCACTAAAAAAAAAAGGTATCAGAATAGTAAAATTTCAAGTGAGAAAAAACAGGACAAGTGCGAATTAAGCTCACGAGTAGAGAGAGGGTTCTGTGTTCTATGCCTTATGCAAAATATTGAATTTAAACTTTGAGACTCTTTACTTCGAAAAATGATAACTAGAAAGAACCAAAAAATTGCCAAAAAATTATCTTATCAAAAGAAATTTTATGCTGAATTGACTGAAACTAAGTACAGGTCTGTATGATAAATAGTTTTCAAGTTATAATCAAATATCTTCTACTGTATCATATGCAGTATGCAAAAATATTGAACGTCAACTTTGAGACTCTATATATCAAAAAATAATAACTAGAAAAGGCCGAAAAATTATCCTATCATAGAAAATTTGATGCCAAATTCACTGAAACTAAGCACAAGTCTAGGTAATGAATAGTTTTCAAGCTACATTCAAATATCTTCAACTGTGTCATATGCCATATGCAAAAATATTGAAATTTTAACTTTGATACCCTATATTTCGAAAGATAGCCGAGAAATTGTCTTAATGCAAGTAAAATAGTTTATTATTTTTTGTAAATATAATTGCATTCAATATTGATTTCATAAGATCTACGCCACTGTATCGAATCTAAATTTAAGTTTGTACATTCAACGTAATGTACGGAAGTTTATCGTTTCTTCCAGGTTTCGCTGTACTTTATATTTATTAGATTTGAAAGAAAATGTGAACCTCTTCGACTTGAATTGCTGTGCAAGAAAAAAAACCATATGTTAGTTTAAGTCTGCCAGGTGGATTAGAGTAGATTACTATATTGAAGTAAAATGTATATACTCACTTAAAATTTGTATTAATGATTTTACATTTCGAAAAACAATAAGGAATAACTTAAAATTTGTGAACTATTTTTCCCATCTGCTGAATACAAAATCCTAATTTGCGAAGAATTACAAATCGTTACTGCATTCGAATACCTACATTGAACTTTTGAGATCCTCCCCACTAAAGACTTTCCTCGGAAGGTTTTTAAGAAGCTCACAAATCTCTATAAGCCATTTCAAGGAGTGTCTTTTTAAAAGCAACTTTTTAAACCCGAATCTCTCAAAACCCAGCACGTTCAAACATCTTAACCCGGATTTTACCCTCGCATATAAAATAGCCAACAAAATCCTAATAGCTAATTTTTTATTACTTATTGGCCCTCTTCCACAACCATTATTCAATCGAAAATATCGAAATACGCTTCTGGACTTTATACTAAAGTCCACTGGCTAAATGAAAACATACATTTTAAATTTACATCACGTATTTTTCTTTGTGTGGAGTCCAACAGTTGAAAATTGATCAAAACTGACCCCGTGAATTTATTTGATTCTTTTATTGAATTAAAAGTGTTTTATTGGATTTAAAAAAAAGTTTGTATTTATTCAAAAAAATATATAAATTTCAATTATCGAGATAACCCATAATTCGTTCAGTATCTTAAAATCACTTACCACGTCCAGATTGAAGAGAGACGACACCTTCTTCATAAACCCATCTTTTTCCTGTCTACTTTTCTTTCTCCCGCGCGTCGTCATATTTTTTTAAAAGATTCAAACTAATAAACGGAGATCACACCGAAATTAAAACTCTCACGTCACCATTCATAATAAAAATTGTCGATAACTTACACAATAAATCTAGAACACTGAACCGATTTAAAAAAAATCTGTAAATAAAAAATATTTTGTAAATTATGATGACATAATGATAATGTAACCTCGAAAGTATAGAAATAAGAATAAGATTCATAGAACGTTTATTATCAACGGTAGTGACTCTAGTCCCGGAACAGGGACTTTACTTAATCCGTTAAAGGCTATGGAACGCCATTAAAGGCACCGCTTAACTTTATTATGTATATTATATTTAACCTTTCTTAAAGGGGAAGGGTGAATGGAATGATATTTTCCCTTCCCCTTCTTGAAGAACATTAGTATTGAAAATTTTGCAAGTTGCCACAAGCTCGAGATAAAAGATTTTCAGGTCCCTGTGAATTGGAATCCCGGCCGCAGCGCAGGTAATCTTTTAAGAAACTGTGCCGGGACTAGAATCACTGCCATTGCCAAAATTTTTATTGTGATTGATAAGAATCGGAGGATATGAACAGATATTAATCCAAAAATTCACTTTTATTACTGTAAAGATACAAACGATTGAGTAATCGTTGAAGTATCCTTATTCTCAAGTATTGCGGGTGCGCGATATATTAAACATGACATTGATACGATTGCCAAGTGCATTGTTACGAATTTACACATTACGCACAAGAGAATAATAGCGCAGGAAACGATTATCTACAGAATTTGATTTTGCGGTGAACGCAGTAAGCATGATCTTTGGTACTTTTGTATTTTTGCGACATTTAGTTGCATAATTAACATTTATCCAACAACAAGGGTGAAGGGAAATCGAATACCGCCCCCTCTCGTATACACAACTTATTTACATTTAAATGAGAATGTCAAAGCAGACAGTGGCAACGCTGTTCCTAGCAGTAATTCACCTGTTCTATACAGATTTGAGGACGAATGGAAGAAAAAATATCTCCATATGGCACAATATAAAAGAATCCAAACACATTCTATACTCTAATAAGAGCATGTACCGTGAAGGGGTAGATATTTTTAATAATGTCAGGAAATTTCGTTACATTATTTTTGTAGCATTTGCTTTCTAGGTTAGATATATGCAGGATGTATCACGACACGTTTAAGCTATCTGCCATTACTTACAATAATATACAACATAAATAGCTGAACATCTGTGGAGAAGAATAATTATAGACATACTAGCAATATTTAGCAACAGAAGAAACTAGAATTAGTCTTGAAGGTTCAGATGAACGTGAGTGTATCTGGGAAAGGCTACGAGAAAGGTTTACCAGCTTCAATACCTCTTCTAAAGTATCTTTAAATTGTCTTGGTGGAAAATTTGCTTTTATTCTCAAACTGAGCTGGTCTCTGTATGTACTATTGGACATTCAAGGACAACTCTGCCTAACTGATGTTAATATCGCTTCATTATAGTGCCACCTAACAGTCCTGACCTGAATCCTATAAAGGAGTATCTCAAACAAATAGAGAAGATAATTTAAGCTGAAAAAATGTGTTTAGTTTTTCGCGAATAACTCAAAGGATATTTTTAAAGAGGAAGAAATTTTCAATAAATAGTTTCAGCTTCCGAAATTCTATCTCTATTGCTAAGAATTTTGAATTAACGATGAAAATAGGCAATTACAAGAAATAATATGTTTTTGATCTTGTTGACTGGTGACTGGACTATTTATGTATTTAAATATCACATTTTTTAATCTCTTCATATAGGTATTCACAGTACATTGTGTTTATTTATAAAAGATATCAAAATAAATAAACTACACACCAAGTCGTTCAATTTTTCACTAATTTAAAATTCCCCTAAAGTAGAGTTACCTACATTGAATTACATTATCTTAAACTGCTGTTTAATCTTTATTACTAACAATAAAAAGACTGACCTAAATTTATGTAATCAAAAATAAATAACTTCGTCATACATAAGTACACAATTATGAAAGGTTTTTATCACTAGCTAAATGCAATATACAACGAGAAACTACGAAGGTATCTTTGTTATATTATTTAAATACTGTTTTACTTGTTTGATTGACATTGAACCGTTTACTTTTTATTTACGAAACATTTTAATCATGTACATATTTTTATTATCAAACATACTGTTTAGTTTGTTGGCTTAAATATTATGGGCATTAACCTTTGACTTTACTTTTCGAGGTTACAACAAAATACCTGCGGCACTGGTACAGTTATCGACCGTTTTTTATGCATGAGACTTAACAACTACCTGAATTAAATGTTTACAATAACTATATTAAACTTATAAATAAGAATTCCTTTAAATATTACATTCTGAATGTTCGTTACTTATCTGGTTATAAGCCTATTGTGTATAAATAGTTTCCAAGTATATTCTAGGCTATAATAATGAAAAATCTTGTTGGAATTTTGAGGTTATGTTCGAGATCATTAGCTTGTAATCAATTTTTAGTAGTTTCATTGCATCTGATACATAAAAACGGATCAATAACAAAATCAATACAATATATTTACCTGTTAAACCACTGAACTGTTTAACAAACTTCATAAAAATAACACATAAACACCAAAAAACAATCACTAGTTTTAGAAATTTCACTTTTAACTACACAAATATTCTATACACGGCGTTTTCGAACAGTCTGGAATGTTATTTGTACAACTATTAAGCTTTTTGTGAATACTTTCGAACGAAAAAAACATCATACCGGTTAAAAAACGTCAAAAATTTGTTATTAACCACTTGTAGCTTGCAACATAGATCTAGGCAACGCTGGCAAAGTGTCTACATGGCGGCGTTAAGGATACGTCACGAGAAGGTACCACAACTAGATAACAGAGTCGGACTCGAAAAAACGTATAAATGAAATCTTATTTCTTTTAGATCAGACTCGGCTTATAAAGCAAAAGTAGGGTAAACATGTTAGGAAAAAATACAATTTTATAAAAACGGAAGACTTATAAAGTAAAGATATAAGAAAAGAAAAAAATTAAACTACAAAAACCACTTGTAGAAAGCATGGGGTAGGTTTTCGACGATAGGAAAAAATACAATCGGGAGGATATATGCAGGATCTGAGATTTGGCTAATGAGGATAGCTCTAGACAAAGATCCCTAGCACAACATGAGGGCTCACACAAAGGTCCCATAATAATTTTAATCTTACATGAAAGTTATTTTATATCGTCTGCAGATTACAAATAACATTCAGCCTCTTTGACATCAAGAATTCGCAAGTTATTGGATTTTAGAAATTCATTACATTTGTACAATCCGATCCTGTAACTCCTCATTTTACATTAGAATACCAGATAACCGAGTCCAACCGACTGTTTCCGAAGTGCACTCTGTTGAGTTTGATAGTAGTAAATACCAGTAAAGATTATTTTTAAATTATGTTCAACATTTTTATTGAATTCTAGGAATCTATTAGTCATCGAGTGTTACTGATATAGAACTGTATGTAGTATTGGTTATCTAATACTAGGAGTTAATTAAATACGATAGTCAAGTGCACTTGTCTAAACGAACAAGTGGATGATACAGTTGTAGTTCGTGGTTGCCTATACATTGAAAATAAAATCATTTAATTAGAATTACCAGTGGTGTACAAAAATAATGTACCATAATAGGAACTATTTAGTCAAAGTTTATACATACACGTTTTCAGAAAATACAGAACAGTGTTTATTTATGATAATTAGAATTTCTAGATATTAATTATTCCTACAGAATCATTATTTACCATTATCTCTGAAATTGATTGGCTGTTGATATTCGATGTGATATTTGAATTTGAATATTATTAGAAATCGGAGAAATTGTAGGTACTGACTGAATCATAGATGTATGGTTATGGTTTAAAAGGGGTTTATTTACATGTACCAAGGGCTTACGATAGAATTTTCATAAGGGATTAATTATTTATATGTAAAAGAAATTTTCATTCACCAGGCCCCATTGAAGCGTATTTATTTTCAGCTTAAAAACTCAGAAAAACCTTCTATAACATATTAATTTACAAGTTTGGAAAGCAAAATTAGTTTGTGTCGCAGAATGTGAGTCGAAATGCTAAAAATCAATCTAAATTGTCAAAATTGGGCATTACAAAGTTTTTTAAAATATATTTTTTGACAAAAACTGCTCTACCTTTGTTGGAATAACTTTATCCATTTCGGAGATGAAAGAACAAATATCTAACAATTTTCAATTAGGAACAAACGAATAAGAAATATATTATTTTTTTATATAGCAAAATCAGATCATTATGCCTAATGGATATGGCGAACAAAAAATATAATACGGCGTTCTGAGCTTTCCGTCTCAATTGGATAGACCCATTTTCTTTGTAAAATTTCATTTTTTAAGAACCGTGATTTTATTTTAACCAGAAATGGACTTGTTCAGCGGCGAATCTAATATTTTTGGTGTCCTACACTTAATAAATTTTGAGGCTCCAGCTTTTCTGTACGCCACTCTTTTGATTTTTGTAAAAAAATATTTGAACACTTTTTTAATAACGTAGATATCAACATTTATTAAAATTGATTTATTTATTTTTCGATTTACCCTCGTATTTTCCAAATAACAAATTTAAGAAAAAATTAAATGTTACTCGAGTTGAAGAAGAAGGGATTCTAAGACAACCAAAATAACTCACCCTGTACAGTTTAAAAGTCGAAATATTATCCTCCCAATGTAATTTTAGTGATGTATTATGATATTTATTAAAACCATTTATTACCGTTATCCTATTTTCCATGTAAACCGATTATTTTAAAACATTATAATTGACTCAATGATTGACAAATACGTTCAATAAAACACTGCATGATATATCCCAGTAATTAAAAAGACAGTTTCCCAAACAATTCCAATTCAAATCCATTTTATTAGAAAAAAAAAACGTTATATTTTCCCTATCCATCAAAGTGAATCGTCGAGGTAGAATGAAATTATATAAAGCACAGTTGTGTTTATGAATATACCTACGGACATAAATATTGTTTTCATCCAATATATCTGTCAGTTCAAAAAGAAGAAATTAATTAAAATATAATTTCGACAGCTTTCCAATACCTCTTCAAAATTCATTTAATTCCACAAACTCTTTATTATACGTGCAGCGACATTTACAAAAGAGAGACGATACTTAACTGGTCCCAATTTGACTACTTTGTATAAAAACAAAATTCAAAGGGTACAAAATTCATACAGAGTGAGACTTTCGACTGCTGTCAACTGGAATAATAGTACTGCGATCGGTAGAACTCTATAGTGTGCAGAGTCCTAGCAAGTGTTTAACAAACTTTTTCTACTATCACTATCGAAAGTCGTCTTTTGTGCCTTGATTAGCAACTGCAAATTTGATGTTTTCCGCGAGCTGTCATAATTTGACATTATTGGCGCTCTAGGGCAGAAAGTCACTTTGGCGCACTTTGCAGTTGCTTTTCAAGGCACAAAAGAAGACTTTCGATAGTGATAGAAAAATAGCAATTGTTGTGGTATTACCGAGTACAGAGTCATATGAAAGGGTGCCAAAAAATATTAACCTACTTCTCAACGTTTCAGAAAATAGTTCTCAAATCCTTATTAGTCTAGGATCTCTTCAGTTAGGTATTGTTCGGTCTGTAATTTATGCATATAAATAACTACAAAAAATGCTCACCTGATCGCTATCGTTGCCTTGCCAGCTATCATTTCCCTGAAAATAAAAAAATACATTAATTTTCAGCGTCTTTCGTATTAGAAACAACTACTACTTGGCTACAAGCACCGACAATCATTGAATCATAGTTATCAGACAATTGATTTAGTTTACCTGTTCGAATTATAAAAAAGTCATAAAAACTATATAGTAAACCTACAATATTATTACTTGGTAAACACAATAGTCCAGTAAATAAAGACCAAGAAACCCCCCAACCTGTTCATCTCATTATTGTCGGACTTTTTTTTTGCAACTTGTAGGTATTCACTGAAAATATGTCTTCCGCGAAATTTGCGGAAGGGGCTGAAAAATGGCCAATAATCCCAATAAATGAGTTTTCCGCCGATATCTCCGGAAATATGACACTTAGAGAAGTGGGGTTTTTCTAGGAATGGAGAGCAGTTTATTATCTACAAAAATGATCCTTATCATTTTTATCAAAAGTTTAACCGTTTTCGAGATAAACGGGCCCAAGCGTACCTTGGATTTCGAGCTGCTGCGCGGTGTCTCCGGGAGCACGCTCCGTGAATGTAGGCATGGGAGGGCGGGAAAATTGGCCCATAACTTGAGTAAAAATGAATCTTTTTCATGATTCAAAGTGCATATGAAAGAAGAGACCTGTACCTATAACATTGTGTAACTTTTCCGTTTTTTTTATTTTCCAGGAATATTGAAAATACTGGCCAAACTTTATTTTTCCTGAATATTTGACCGCCCTTATCAATCCGTTCATATTTTTTAAATTAAGCGTAGTTTTACCGAAACCATTTGGATAATGGGACTTTGATAGGTGGTGAATGTATTCCGAAAAAATGAATAAATAATTTTTGTGTACTTTTATAAACAACATGTTTTTCTTGGGACGCTTTTTTTTATTTCCGGAGTTTTCTGAAAATTCTCGGGTCTACCGCAAATTGATAAACAATGATTGGCAATATCAGTCTTTAATGCACACCATTGGAAAGTTGAAAATGTCCTCTTTTCGATGGTTTTTTAAATTTTTGGCTAAGTTTTTTAGTTTTCCGGAAAATATTTACAAGCCCTTTTTGCAAGAAATATTGATCCAGGTACAAAAATGATAGGGACCATTTTTGTGGGTAATGAACTGTACTTCATTTCTAGCAAAACCCCACTTCTCTAAGTAGCATATTTCGGGAGATAACGGCGAAAAACTGAATTTTCGGGATCATGGGCCATTTTCCAGCCCCTTCCGCAAATCCCGCGGAGGACATATTTTCAGAGAGTAATCTACACATGAATACCTACAAGTTGCAAAAAAAAGTCCGACAATAATGAGATGAACAGGTTGGTGCCTTTATTTACCGGACTACAATGTCCTTTAAGGTACGTGTCAACAGTTACTTTAGTTACGCAATAAGTTGGAAGACGAGAATTCCTCTGGGAGTTGCTTTTGCTAATACAACCGTTTATCCCACTGCTTAACAAGATTCACCAATCCATGTAGGCAAGCATCAACTTAATTATAATGGAATATCCTGTAGGATAATATTAAGGAGCACCGGAGTTACTAACAGCGTATTCTGACCATGTTGTTACTGCTAACAAGGCCGAAATAATACACGTCAATTCAGCTGGTTGAAAGCCTCGGACTGTTGAATGGATTTAATTAATTTTCTCTGTTTGTGCATACTGTATGTTAGGTAGCGGCAACAATTCCATTTAAGAGTCTTTGCCTTCGTTTGATTTGTTTTAGAAATTAACTAACGTACAATTTTCAGCTTAATATCCCCGAGCCCCCATCAGCGATATTTCCCTTTTTTTATGTAGTTAAAGCTGGGCCCGGCATATTTATTTATTTTAACCACAAAAATGATTGACCTATGGAAAAAGATCATCAGGATAATTTTCATTAATGGAGACATAAAATTGTCGCTTTATATTCATATTACTAGCCACAGAAAATATAATAATTGTGGTACCTATGGAGGAAACATTTATTTCAACTGAAATTCTAAGCGGAAAATTAATTATAATTTTATTGCCTTCTTTACAGCGGACATTATTCTCGTTTTCATTTTATTTTTTAAAAAGAAAAACGTCATCTGCTGTCTAAATTAAGAGTTTGTTAAATGTTTTACGTTGAAAACTTTAAAAACCCTTTATTCTTTATTAACTTTAATGTCGATAAGAAAAAGGGTTCGCTGCAGATTAAAAATATCTGACCTGTTTTTATGAGGCAGTCGTAACACAGGAAAATTATTCGTATTCCTTTTGTTACAATAATTCTAACTAGAGAGGGAATCATTAAAAAGAAAACCACCTCCTTACTCCTTGAAAATCAAAAAACCTGGGACATGATGAAAAGGTATAACTTTTCAAAGAAATCCGTTACGGAATTAAGCAACAAGAAGGAATGGGATCCAAATACCGTTACCAGACTTGGAAAGAATGCCATTCAATGGTACACAGACAGCTCAAAAGCAAAAGAAGGAACTGGGATAGGAGTGTACGGGCCAGGAACCAAACACTTGGGAGAAACCCCAAGTATCTTTCAAGCGAAAATTCTCGCCATAAGAAAGTGTGCCCAGTTCAATATTGACAAAGGATATAGAAGGCAAAGGATTATCATAATGTCTGATAGTCAAGCAGCCATTAAAGCGCTGAGTTCTTGTCTAATCAGTTCCAAAATGGTGTGGGAACTAGGCGACAATATAGTAACCAGATGGACTAGCAAAGAGGGAGACTGAAAGATTCTTTTGTGGGCCGGAACTCTTTTGCGGTATCAGTCCCAATATAATATTGGAAGAAATAATAGGGCTTAGACAATCAAAGATTCTGACGGGCGTCTACAGCCCGTTGACATCAAATGAATGCATAAGTCAAAGTAAAACTATACTAAGAGTTTTAACAGGGATCCTAACGGGACATTGGCGCCTGAATGGGCACCTGAAAGAGCTCAAAATAGTGGAGGAAGAAGAATGCAGATAAGGGAACTTCTAGTTTCCGAGACTTTCCTTAGTAACAAAGTAGAAGAACGGACAAGTGGAAATATTTGTGGGATCTAAGAAAAACGGTGCGGAAGAGAAGAAATAGTTTGAAGAAAGTAATATGATTGAATACATGTAAATGAAAAAAGGTCAAAAAATAGACTTCTTTTGATATAGAACTCGGTTACAAGTTAGAATTTAATAAACAAAATTACATGACGAATTTAAAAGAGAAATCAATATTTCAATTCAAATTTTCTCTATGCTGATGAATGTGTAGTAGAGCTGCAATTTTGCCCTGACCAGCCGAATACAGGCAATTAGAGATAAAATCAAATTTAATTTGATAGAGCAAGATTCAATAACGTTCGTCGTTTTCGGAAGGAAATTTCTGTTGCATTTCCTGAAAGGATTACCATATCCAAAGTGAGTAGCATTCATTGAGAAAGATTTATCTCCATTTAGGATTTTAGTAGTGACCGTCAGCCGGCTCCGCGATGATTTACGACGTTTTGCATTCGTATATCGTCAGGTTATTGGATTAATTTCATTAAGAGAGATATTGCGCCAACTATGCTTTTGCCGATATTACAATGGTGTTGATAAATCAACGTGATTAATTTGGTGTAGATATGCAACACACTCGCATGTTATTTTGATTTTTTTTTCCTATTTTTTATGAACGTCACTAATATTTCGCTGCAAAGTATTTCTCGTTGTTGGAATACAGTAATTAACAATAATATACTGTTCTGTGACATTGTTTTGGGACTGGTTTCATTGGATTTTCCCCATTTATTCATATGCTACGCTATCGAAGACCAAAACTTTTAGTTGTCTTCAAAAATTCTTAACGAATGGTTCGTCCAGTTTATAGCCCTGATCTACATTTTTCATCATAACTGGAAATTGATTTTATAGAAGATGAAAGAAAAATGATACCAATAAATAATCGTCTATAATATACGAATCCAAACATTGACACATGAAAATTCATAATGCCCTGTATCTTCTTAAGGATAAACACACATGTTTATAAGAACTTTTCGTCTAAAAATTAATTGACGAATCAGTCACAATAATATTTCAACTTACTTTGGAAAGACCCTGTATATTATTTATTCTCTTGATGAGATTTCATGTAATTAACCTTCCGCTTTAGTCAATAAATCTGTTTCATTAACAAATTCATTTATTCTCGCCGTATTAATTGGGTTTATTTATATAATTATCAAACAAATTATTTTTTCAATCAAAATATATGATTTCAATATAAAAACAAAAAGCTACATGTAATCGAAGTACGTTGTTAAATTTGACAAAACAAACATTCATTACAAACAAAAAGTTTCCGCTATATTTATATTTCGAAATAAAATACAAAAGTTATTAAAACAAATTCTGAATTCGATTTCAAATAGAACATATTCAGCCTTCAATTATGAAAGTGTCGGAAAATATCTAGATCCGATTTTGAAAATTTTAATTATATCAGTCACCGCAAATACACGGTCTAAGTCGAAAAATCGTAGAGGTCATAATAATAGAAATTTCAAGTTGAAAATTGGAATGCACTTTCTCAAATAATAAACAAATAAGGAGAATAATCAGCGGAAACATACGTATGATATTTTGTATACAGGGCTGCCCGAAAGTGGAGAGTGAAGTTTTTCGAAAAAAACATTTACACCAGCTTTGCAAAAAGATCTATTGGCTATATGGGATATAGTAGAAAATCATACAGACTCAAATTGTTGCTTTTATTGTTGAAAACTGCAAATTTATTGCGCAAAAGGGAAAAAAACGCTTATATACAATAGAAAACATTCAATTTTTAACATACAAACAGCTGGTGGACTCTATTCAGCATACCACCTAGTCAAATTAGAGCTCATCAAATTGTCGAGTTCAACTTTATGGTTTTATATTTAATTGAGGCAAAATATATTCAAATTTTGTACATCCAAAACATGTAAAACAACTAACGTGTGTTTTGTAATCTACTTTAATATTAATAACCGTTGGTTAATAGACAATCAACACAAATATGTAATATAAAACAAACAGCAACTAAACCGCTAATTTCATGCAGCATTACCTTTTTTAATGATAGAAATCAGATGACCTCATGTGATATTCAGTATATTATATACTTTTGTGTATATGTTTATATGACTCCGATTCACTCTGGTTGAAATATTCTCACATAAAAGGGATATGAGAATTTTTATTTCATCCAAGACATTTTTACTGTTGTTTACATTGTTGCAAGTAGACATTTTTATGTATTGCATTTGTCGATTATGTTTATATAGTGGGAGATACGAAAAAATAGTCGTAAAATAAAAATGACGAGCAAAGAGATTTCTTTAGGTATCAATATATGGACTGCAGTCTACAATGTAAAGGTTTACTTCGAGATATAGAATCATCTAGTAACTTTCGTACCAAACTGGAATATTGATAGTTTGAACTGGTCTTGGTTAAAAAGTTGGAAGGTCACTAGTGGAACTATAAATTGCGTTAGAAAATCAAACAATGAAAAATTTACTCCATTCTATTCCAAGTCCTGCATTTTCGCCATTAAGAAGAAAGGAGGTGTTCAAAGAATATAGAAAACATCTTAGCTTTGTAATTGGAATGTATCAAAATTATCATGTAAACAAATAAAAACCAGACTGTCAAAAAAATATTCTGTCATTATAAACGTCAAAAAATGTCCAGTATAATTCGCTGTTGGGTACCCACCATAATAGAGTTACTCTAAAGTGGGCCCTGGGGCACAAGGACATGGTAGAAAATGAAAAGGCAGACATCCTAGCAAAGCTAGGGCCTGAGAACCTGAACCAGTATTTGGGATATTTAAAACTGCTGCAGGTGGTTGTATCTCTCAAACTAAACATCAGTCGTACTGGAGACACGTGCTGGAACAGGAACACAGCAAACTCCTGGTCAAAAAACCCTTGGACACGCTGAATAAGGAAATACTACCTTAGCATGGGCCATTTAAGGACGGGTTTCCTAACCGGTCACTGTACCCTAAAGAAGCACATGCATACAATCGGCATATATAGGGAGGAACCTATCTGCCGGTTGTGCATGGAAGAGGACTAGAAAATTCAAGGGAAGATTTCTCCAAGAAGAACCTAGTAAAAAGACTGTTGAGCCTGATAAGAGCTACTGGTCTCTTCACATAAACGGCACAACCAAGAGCACAAAGAGCCTAAAGGCTAAGGTACCGAGGACTCTAAGCCTCTGATTGGTGGTACTAAACCAATCAATCAACCCACGAGGAAAAAATTTCCACTAAAAATTATATGATGCCATGGTGATCTGTCAAATAAACACGTTTTGATCAGGTAAAAATCACAGGTGTGGAATTTTCGAAAGAATATTTTTTCCATGATTAATTGGTTAGGGGTTGGTTGATTTAATGGAATCTGTACACAGCAGTTGCTCAGTTATTCTTTAGTTTCTTCAAGAAGCCATCTCGGAGTTTTTTGCAGCTTCCAAATTAATGTGTTATAAATAAATCAATAAACAATGACGAATGACATGCAGGTACAAACTTTGTTAGTTCTTCTTTCTCTTATTTTTTAGGGAATCAAACCACAATAATGTTTTTTATTTTACAGAAGATAAAAAAACTGTTAGATCGAGTAATCACTTTAAAAATATATTCTTAGGATTTTAAAAGAACAGGTCGTGATTATATTTCCCAAAGGGTTTCAAAGGCCTATCTTGGGAAAAAAAAACTAACGGTACTGAATTTAAGAAACCTTTTCTCGAAAAAAGTATCAAATGTAGATAACCATATTTCCTCTGGGAAAAAGGAAATGTGTTTTCAAACTGTTCGTGAATGTTTCAGTATTTCAGAAGATATTTTGACTTTGTTGTTTGGTATACAGAGTATTTTATTCGCAAACTTACACAAAATTACAGTATAGTTTTGATTTTACATTTCACACAAAAACTGTACATTTTAATCTAATGCTGAAACCATTAGCCGAATTGATGTTATAGAAATCACTCTATTTTTTCACAATATTTTATTTACCACATTTTAAATTATCAAGTATTAACGTATATTTACACGTTTCACCAATTTCAAAGTCCAATTCCATTAATATATCGCATAAAATATGTTATGTACCTACTGGTTTATTTATATACTCGAAATTTGAATATCCAATAATGGTTAATAATACCTATACTGTTATGTACCAACTGACGTTTTGCATTGAAATGGTATCGGTGTGGTAATGATGTAATTTGAAGATTCGAAACGATGGCAATATAATGTAGGCGAGGACATTAAACATTAATTGCTTAATTTAGTGATAGCGCAGATCGAAAGGGATGATACGAAGATATGGGAATGGAAGAAGGCAAGAGGGTATGACATGGATATCGTTCAAAGATCTTGTTGGAGTTGTGGAAAGTTTGTGTTTTAGTTTATCCATTTATTTATTGATACTGACCTTCAAAGTAGATATTTTGTATGCAGGGTTAACCGAATATGGAGAGTAAAGATTTTCGTGTAAACACTATAGTTTTCCATGTTTGTAGTGACTAGAATGCCATTGAAACGGTCCTTAATACACCATCTTATAGTAAAAGACGTTACTCTCACCTGGACGAGACAAAGAAAAATCTAATTGACGTTTCGAACAAAACCGCATCGAGCATCGTGCTGTTTGTTTTTGAGCAAAAAACATCTAACGGTTCGAGAATTTAGTGGCACTCCTAGTAACAAATGCCAGCGTACATTACACGACCACATCCACAGGCCCCTCAGATCTAATGAAACATTTTCGGAAGTCGGAAAATTCAGCCAGGAAATTCCTCTCTCGCTTTCCTGTTCCTGTCTTCTTGATGATGGTAATTAATTATCGGTTTATCGATAATTACAGAGAAACAGACGCGTCCTTAAATTATATTCTATAAATCTATTGTTGGGGAAACCTACTAAGATTCGTTCTATATAAATCAGATTATTAAATTAGATTTTGTAGATACTTTATGACGTTCCTCACCTGCAACAGCATGTTACTTGTTGATAAAAACCAGCACCAGATTTATAACAAAATGGCGCAAGCTGCATGTCCTTATCTTTTGTATAACTCTATAGATATAAGTAAAAACGCATAAACATACGTAACTAGTATAGGCTTACCCTGTATTATAATTATACTCAAGCTAAATTTAATTACATGTAAATGCAAATTTGACGACAGTTCTAATAGCAAAATTAGTTTGGTTAAATCCAAAACGCCAACAACATTCTGGTTACGCCTTTGTTGAACAACATTCCACACAGAAAATAAACTCAGACATTTCAATAATGTATGGAAATGTCTATGAGTCCGTCCGCCCGACATTTGTTGGCCAGCCGCAGAACGGGGTATAATGGACCAATTTCTTGTAATTATTCACCACCGATGGCTGCTCGATGATATTTACATTTGCATTTAGTTTCGAACCTTGTAATTTGGCAACACACAACACATCCATTATTGGCACCTTGTAATATATTAATTGGGCGGAATGGATCATATGATGTTTTTTTCGTTCGGCTAAAAATTTGTATCGACCTCCAAAGAAAATTTTAAGTATTGGAAGAATTATAAACTAAACAATATCCCGACGTTGGGCGCTATTTTTTATCAGAAGAGTCTGTCCGCCATGATACCTCTCCTCAAGGGTGGTCAGAGGGTTAGGCATCGACGAAGAACAAATATTAGACGTTTAATTAAACAAACAAAGTTGGGAAAGGTAGAAACATCTTGTAGAAATAAAGTAAAAAGCTCAGGAATACGTTTTTTGTGTAAATTAGGTGTGGATATTCATTACAGAGAAATTTCTCACCGCAATTATAAACTTAAATAATTAAAAATTAGACTCCAGGGAGTGAACCAGAAAACTTGAGAGTTGTTGAGTTTTTAACAATAGATTTTCTATCCTTAATTGAAAAACCACCATTTCCTTCCAATTATATTTCAATTTTATCGATGATGCATATATTTCATCGAGAATTTCCAAAGTCCGCGTCGTTGAGGCTTCATAATGGAAAAAGTCGCTTTTCGAAGCTATTCCAGCATTAAATTAAGTCGTCGCTGTAGTTGGATTACAAGATTCGGTAGTTTATGGAAGCCCTTTCCAATATTCTGCGACACCTTATTTTCACTAACCAATAAAAAAATATTATTATTTTCTTACCTTTAATAATTAAAATTCAAAAATTTATATATATTATATATAACAAAAATAATAATTATTTCCAAAAACGTACGTAAAGCGCATATTTCTCACATTTTTAGTTTTCTCTCAACTCATTAGCGAATATGTGAACCAGGTTATAAGCTCTCAAGACATATTTCTCGAATATCTTACTCCTGTGGGTAATTAGGGCACATCTTAATTCCTCTCCTCTGAGACGCTCCTAATGGCCTTGTATACCTCGAAGGCGGAAAGTTACTTGTAGCATTTATTTGTGCCTTTAAAAGCTTGGCTACGTGTTCCATGAATGTATAATGAGTGTGAAAACGCAGAGGATTCAAAAAGTGTATTTTCTGAAATGTCCTCTACAGAGCAAAAGATTTTTTCCTTGGTCTTGACGACCGTCTTTACAATTCTATTTCAAAAGAGGATTTTATGCTAGTACGAGTTAGTTAACAATGTAGTTAGCGCCTGTCACCAAATATTAAATGTCAAAACTAACTGTATTGTTTAGTAAACTTAAGTTTCAGACTAAATTGAGTTTTTAAAGTTTAAAATTAGAATTAAGGCAAGATAATTTATCGTTTTCCAAGTGTTTCTTGTAGCAACAATTCCTCTGCAAGATCAAAGACCAGTTACTGTTGATTGGTACATAATAATATAGATTTGTTTGCCGAAAGTACTTGCCACAGTTTCGAAAAACCAACCCCCAACGACAAATGAGAATACAAGTTCCCAGACATCTAGAAAATCAGTTACCTAAAGTTCCTTAAACCAAGAAAACATCGAATTGTTGAACCATCTTCTAGACAGTCAGGACCTAAGTGCAAAATACAAAAGAGAACCTTCGCTTTAACGATCCTAGTTTCTTCCTTATTCCCATTGCGAAGCTAAGCTGCAACAGGCATACGCAAGAGAAATGTTTTCTACTATTTTAATTTCTAGATTTTCAATTATTATTTAAAGAAACTTTTCATCGGCTTGGCCCCAATTTCAATTTCATAATCCACAATATTTCTTTTACTTTGGAAAAATGTTTAATTATATTTTTCGAATTTAACGTTTTCATTAATCTTAAGGCATTTCACTGCCAGTTTGTATTTCTGAGTTTATTAATCTTTTGTTGTTTGTTGCTTGCTTTTGAAAACTTATGAATAATTGAGCGTTGCAGAGGAGAACGATATTTAATTCTGGCAGAATTGAAAACTAAGAAATCAGATTAAGTTTTCGAAAACTTAAATGTAGAAGAGAAATTAAATCATTTTTGAGGTTTTAATTTGTATTTTAATAGGTACTTACCAGCATCGGCCATCGTACCATCAAATAAACTTTCGCCCTACCAAAAAATCTAAATCTTCTTAATCTCTTCAGCTTCTTATCGTTAAATCCCATACTTCAACTCCAAATTAATAATCTTCATGTTCACAATAGTTTTTAATTTCGTTTCAACATGTTTTATATCTTACGTTTTTTAATCATCACTCAATAATGTCAGTTAAGTTATAAAAGTTTACTGTTCAGTTTCACTTAAAATAATAAATAATGTTGAAATTAATTTATATGTTCCACCCAAATAAAGCTCGTTGTGACACACTCTGTATAGTAGAGAACGTGCGGAGCAGTGAAGAGTCATAAAAGGTACATATTCCTCTAACCATACTCCAACTATTAGAGAAAGGAGATTCCCAGATATTATTTTGGAAAAATTATTATCATCATTGGTGGGAATAAATAATTGTGATGTAGGAACTGAAGAAAAAAGTTGAAATTTGAATGTAAATAATGTTTATTACCATAATTCAAAAAGCTTTGAAAGAGTCCCTTGGGATGAAAAAGTAAGGGCAGCATTATTATGTAGATTTCTTAAAAGGAAACCGTCTGCGGTTTTTTTTCGGAAATATGGAGACGCAATAAAATAAGAAAAATCATTAAATAATTTGTAGCGATAAGAAAACTACTTGAATTTACGAATTTTTTGTAAAGAAAATAGCTATTAGTTCAACTACATTTTAAAATATACGATTGGGATGAAATTTTCTAAAAAACACATTTTCAGTATAAAAAGTCTTGTAAATACAACAGAACTATGATTTTCGAACTGAAATTTTAGGACAGTATTCACAAGAGACTGTAGACAGGCATCACATCAGAAGTAATTTCTGTCTTTCTGCCATGTCCATTTCAAAATAATTATCAATATAATATCTTAGATTTTTCATTAAAATTCCATTTCCCTTTGCTCAAAATTTACAACAAAAAAAAAACTTTTTGCGACATGAAAAACGCTAAAAATTTGTAAAAAGGATTTCTTAGGACGAAAAATCGACTGGAAGAAAAAGTGGGGTATATAGTTAATGAAAAAAACATTATGAATAGTGCATTTTTTTGGAAACACAGTGTAGGTCCCATAAAAAAACGAAAGCTTTCGAAATAAATAACAATCAAATTGACTAGGGCCTAGCCTAGTTAATCCCAGTCCTCGTGAAGGGCGCAAGATTGTGTTCATGTTGAAGACAATGGCTCAATAGGGTCGTTTTGTCTCTTTGATTAGAAATGGCCAAAGGAACAAATAATGCCAATCCGGATATTGGTAATAAATCTGTCAATCAGTTTTGAACAGGATCGGGTCGGTGCTCAATAAAGAAGAGAATGCCATTAACAGAGCTTTGTGTTTGGACGCAGCGAAAAACAGAAAAGGTTTCTGTTTAATATTTAAGGATTTCATTTTATTATCGCTCTCACAGGATTTCAACGCTTTTATTTGTTAGGTCTGCCTTTATTGGGACCATTAAAATGGATTTATTCAGCTTACCTAACAATAGTTTACAGATGCTCGCAAAAAAAGTAGACCAAGAAACAAATATTGATAATACAGCACACAAAAGTGCAGCCATTGAAGCCAAGAGAGCTAATAACTATTATAATCACTGCAAAATGGAGATTTGGAAATTTACTATTATATCTGTATGGATAACCAATCTATTATACTAATTCCAATGTTGGAGGAACTGATATTCATTAGCATGGATAATACTCCTTACTCCAGTCTTCGTTAAAAAAACTACCCCATTATTTTATGGAATTAACTAGAATTATACGATTAGTTAAAAGGAAGCAATGAAATTGCAAAAAATATATGAGTAGATTGAATATCAATCCACAAATCCGAAAAAATGAGGTTAAAATTTGCGGAACTTCGCCAGTAGTACTAAAGATCTCTCAATGTATGATCTTTAAACGATTTCTCAATTTTCAGTAACACAGCAATAACAAATGAGCCCAATTTATCGAAATAAAAATGCCGTAATAGACAGAAATTACAAATAAACCAAATCAAAGATAAAAATAACGGCTGAATCGACACAATGATATAAAGCGAAAAAAATGACGTTAATTGTCTAGACACCGCTCATAGGGACGTTATAAGAGTCCTGAAAATACAATAATGATTAAATCACTGTTTAGTATTACTATTTATATACAGCGTGTCCCAAAAGTAATCTGAAATATTGTTGTGGACAATTCTGAATCTAAGTGAAATTTATTTCAACCAATGGTAATGCCTTCAAGGTTAGTCGTATATGTATGTCTCGCGTTATCCAAATAACAGCTTACTATGTTCTGAAACGTTTACTAAATTACATCAGCGTTTACATGAAACTGGAACTTTTGGAAAATCAAGAAATATTATCCGAGGACTCCACAACATTATGATCAAGCTTTTCAATTGATTGACGAATATTCAGAAACGAGTACCAGAAAAATTGCTCAACAAGTAAATGTTTGGAATGACTTTCAGCTCTGTATGCAGTCTTGCCAATGGATTTTAAGAAAAAAATACAAAGAATCCTAATTTTCCTATCACTGTTTTGTAGCTAACTTCTCAAGTTATGGCATTATGAATATTAATAATAACACATGGGTTGATGTAAATTCACATGCCACAATTGTAAAACCATGTATGTATGTATGATTGGGTGACATTCACTGAGACCTAAAAGATTTATTGTGCCCCATTACTATTTACTTAGGTCCTGAGGAACGTCTCAGAGACTAGTAGCTCCTTTAGTCCTATTTCCCTGAGAAGTTTTAGGATTCAACTTGGGTAAGTGTCCCTGTTCTAGGTGCTGTGCCCTAGGATTCTGAACTGCTGTGCAATTCGCAAGTATGTGGATGGAGGTTTCTTTTTTTGATGCCACAGATTCTACATTCTTTTTCCTCCACTATTTTGAGCTCTTTCAGGTGCCCATTCAGGCGGCAATGATCAGATCTCTCCTTTTCTTCGACTTTATCTATTTCTTCTAATATTACTGATACCGCAAGAGGGTTCCGGCCCCCAAAAGGGACTTTCAGTCCCCCTCTTTGCTAGTTCATCTACCATTGCATTTCCTTTTATTCCAGTGTGTCCTGGAATCCACAGTAAGGTTCTCGCCTAGTTCCCACAACATTTCGGAACTGATTAGACAAGAGCTCAGTGCTTTAATGACAGCTTGACTATCTGACATTATGATAATCTTTTGCATTCTACGAGTATATCCTTTGCCAATATTGAACTGGGCACACTTTCTTATGGCGTGAAATTCTGCTTGAAAGATACTTATTGTTTTTCCTAAGCTCTCTTGTTGCTAGTTATACCTTTTTATCATACCATCTTGTGGCATGTCCTGATTGGTACCTGTGTTGGTTTTTTTATTAAGAAACATCTAAAAAGAAACAACTCATTTCAGATCGTCAAGTTAATGAAAACTGAAAACTATCATTCAACCGCTTTCTGTTTCGATACGAATAAAGAGAAGGAAATTGGATTTTGTGCAAAGGTCGCATCCTCTATTGGAAATGACACGTAGACTATACGTATGGAATCTGTTTATTTAGGACAACGGAGTTTGCGGAAAATTATGGTTATGGAAAGATTCTGAATCGGCAGAATTTTGTGAGTGAAACAGGTTATGTTTTCACTTCGGAAAGGATTTAATAAGATTTTCAGTAGAAGAACAATACGATTTGTGGATCGACGACTTGCGTACGGAAAAGGAAGAAACAGCAAAACGACAGAAATTATTTGAACAGAAAAAAAAAGGGACAAAGGAATATTGAATATAACATTTCCATAAAAAATGTCGTTTGGTAGCTACGGTTATTGAAATCGTAAGAAAAACTGAACCAAACATATAATCATTAAAGATTATGATGTTTCCAAGTGGAAATTAATGACAGAGAAAAGTGTTTCCAGCTCAATATTTAGAATGCGAATGATTATCATCATGTAGGATAGTCAAGCAGCCATTAAAGCACTAAGTTCTTGTGTAATCAGTTCTAAAATTATATAGGAATAATTATAGGAACACTCACTAAACTATACCAGATCAATATCGTTTACTTCCAGTACAGAAGCTTTGTAGGCCACTAGTTTGACTGGAGGGATTATCAGTAGTGGTAATCGTTGTATTATTTTACCAGTTTCACTAGCCTGGTTGAGAGTTCCTTGTCTACCTTGTTCAGTAAACTATTGTGTCGACCTCCATTTGAGTTCGCGATTTCCCCTCCTATGAAGTCTCCTATAGAACCTTTTTTAGCTAACTGGTCAGCCAGTTAGATGAAACAGTCAACACCGGTAGGAAGAAAAGTCTGACCATTGGAAAGATCTAGTAGAGCGAAAACAATCAAAGATACAACCAGGTAAGAGCAAATGAATGTCTATAAGCCATAGTAAGTCTGTAATAATAATTATTATTATTATATAAGTTCTATTCGATTTCATTTATATTATTCTTTGAAGTAATGTTGACCTGAGAAAAGCGCATATGAAAGCGATTTCATTAAAACTTTTTTAATTTATGGCGTTTTTAATAAGAGAACGGTATTGCTTTTGAAAGTGGACCCTTTAAAAATTTTAATAATTTCGAATTTCATAATAAATTGCCGAGAGTCCGAAGTGCCGTAGATCGATTAATTATTTCTGGCATTTTGTCATCTCGAATGACTTAAACACAATTTGAGTTTGATAATTAATAATCCGATGGGCATATATAGGACTTTGTCGGAGATCAGAAATGATGAGAAAAATATAATTGGGACTGTTTTATTTACGCGGTTGGTTATAAAATAACCCCAATATTTTTTTATTTGGAGTAACATAATATACAGGGTGTTTTACGTCAGCGTAACAGCTGTGTTCAGTGTCAAAATTGGATTGTAATTAACTGAAAATGTAGCGGGTATCTGATTAAGAGACGTTAACTTAACTCGATGTATCTCAGAAACTATTTATTGTACAGCATAAAGAAAAAAATCTGTATAACATAACTCGCATACTATAAACTACTGGAAATTATTTTCAAGTTTTCTACTCTTCCGCTAGAAGGCGTAATAATATCAGAAAAACATTTTACTTAATTTTGCTCCAGTACTTTTTCCTCTTAGTCCAGTAAATAAAGGCACTAACCTGTTCATCTCATTATTGTCGGACTTTTTTTTTGCAACTTGTAGGTATTCATGTGTAGATTACTCTCTGAAAATATGTCCTCCGCGGGATTTGCGGAAGGGGCTGGAAAATGCCCAATAATCCCAAAAATTGAGTTTTCCGCCGATATCTCCGGAAATATGACACTTAGAGAAGTGGGGTTTTGCTAGAAATGAAGTACAGTTCATTACCTACAAAAATGGTCTCCATCATTTTTGTCCCTGGATCAATATTTCTTGCAAAAAAAGGCTTGCAAACATGTTCCGGAAAACTAAAAAACTTAGCCAAAAATTTTAAAATCCATCGGAAAGAGGACATTTTCAGTTTTCCAATGGTGTGGATTAAAGACGGATATTGCCAATCATTGTTTATCAATTTGCGGTAGACCCGAGAATTTTCAGAAAACTCCGGAAATCAAAAAAAAACGTCCCAAGAAAAACATGTTGTTTATAACAATACACAAAAATTATTTATTCATTCTTTCGGAATGCATTCACCACCTATCAAAGTCCCATTATCCAAAAGGTTTCGATAAAACTACGCTTAATTTAAAAAATATGAACGGATTGATAAGTGCGGTCAAATATTCAGGAAAAATAAAGTTTGGCCAGTTTTTTCAATATTCCTGGAATATAAAAAAAACTAAAAAGTTACACGATGTTATAGGTACAGGTCCCTCCTTTCATATGCACTTTGAACCATGAAAAAAGATTTATTTTACTCAAATTATGGGCCAATTTGCCCGCCCTCCCATGCCTACATTCACGGAGCGTGCTCCCGGAGACGCCGCGCAGCAGCTCGAAATCCAAGTACGCTTGGGCCCGTTTATCTCGAAAACGGTTAAACTTTTGACAAAAATGATAAGGATCATTTTTGTAGATAATAAACTGCTCTCCATTCCTAGTAAAACCCCACTTCTCTAAGTGTCATATTTCCGGAGATATCGGCGGAAAACTCAATTTTTGGGATTATTGGCAATGTTTCAGCCTCTTCCGCACATTTCGCGGAGGACATATTTTCAGAGAGTAATTTACCCGTGAATACCTACAAGTTGAAAAAAAAAGTCCGACAATAATGAGATGAACAGGTTGGGGGGTTTCTCGGTATTTATTTACTGGACTATTTATCTTGTAAATAACTGGTAGGGGTGAGTGGGAAAGCTGACTTAATAAAAAATGTTATAACTTTTGTTCCGCTTTATGGATTTTGACAAACTTAGTGTCATTTGAAAGGGGATTCAATGCCTGATAAAATATTATATTAACGTTTAACGGCCGCTAGGTGATAGTGACTGACTAAGTGTTTTGTTTTCAACTTGTTTTATATCTTCGAATGCGATGCTCTATTTTCACTTGAGGATGGAATTTAAATAAAAATGTTAAAAACAAATATTTAATCTCTGCATGATAGAAAAGGCAGTAGCCCAGAGTTTACTGTCAATTGCGTTTTGAATTTGTTGAATAAGATCTGCTCTACTTGCAGGTCTTGCTTGAAATACTAAATCCTTAATTCGACCCTATAAAGAACTATCTTCGAGGCCACCGGAATATCCACCTATACTCATATTGTATTGTAAAGTGGTTTTTTTAATGAACTTCCACAAAATTTTAATAATTCGATTAATAATAATATGTAATCAGTTATTTTTAGACAACTTTGGTTGATAAAATGATTAGTTATTATATTTGAAATGATAAACTAATGTCTCATTTTCTACTCACGAAACTTTAAACATGAAAGTAATAATTTTATCGGTACCTGGTACATCCCATGAAACTGCAATGCTATTACCTTAACCATTGCTTTATATATTGCGTGTGCTTTACTGGAATATTAGACAGTCATTATTATAAATCGTTTCAAAATATATCTTAATGAAAAACAAATTCCTTAAAAGCTCCATTCCTGGTGAGTCATTACACACCCTGTATTCACTCGAATATTTGTTGTTACAAGCTTTCGAATTCCCCTTGGTTATTTCAACTTTTGTAAAGTGCTACTAAATTTAGTCCTTCATCCCTCTCCGCTTTTTTAAAAAGATTGATTAAATTGGATGTGTAAAAAAGACATTATTACCAAATGAATCCATCAAGTATTCTAATCTATAATTCAAACAAAACCTTTTTCGTTGAATTTTGACGAGGAAAATTCAATTCTCATTCGGTCCTCGTAATTTTTTCACGTTTTCAAATTGACTACGGTCGTCAATCTATTCACGATCGTAACGATGATGATAATTTTTATTAGCTACATGACAAAAATGAAAATAAAAATGTCTGTATTTCCATATGATTTACCTAGTTTTTGAATAATTACAACGAAATGTACTGGCTGAACATTTGTTTGTCTTTCCGTGATAAATTCATTTTGTAACAACGAGGCGATTCTTATACGCTCCGAAGTCTTTAAAGAAATTTAAATTTTTCCCTTTAATATTTTCTTGGGGGTTAAAACCCTCTTGCGGTAGCAGCTCTAATGTAATAAGAAGAGATCTAGTTGGACTCAGACAACCAGTTCAGAACAAATGGATGCCTCAGCCAGATCCTTGACAGTTTCTGAATATGGATAATAATAAATTTAGCAAATTAATAAAACTAAACTAAACTTTGTCAGCTTACGGGATTTGTTTGGAAACTTTACGTTTTAGTGGAAAGTGAAAAGGTCACAGAGGAATAATTTACGCCTTTTTCCAACAAACAACGGGAAAGAAAGTCTTTTTTTACACGTTTAAAAAAACTTAGTTGAAAATTTGGCTATTTTCATATATCATAACATTCTGGGCCAATATTAAAAAATATTCAGAATAAATTTTGGCTGTAGAAAAGATACTACGAACAAAATACATTAAAAACAATTATATGTTTGTGTGTTAAATTTTTACTATCGCATAAAACGACATTTAAACGTGCTCGTCAAAAATATCTGTCAACTCTACTGCTGAATAATGTAACTTATATAAAATGGGATAAGAAGAAGACATTCAAGACTCATAAACAATCCAACCAATAATAAATAATATGTTAAAAATGGTTGATGGACGAGTATAAAGTCGATGTTTAAAATGGCATCGAATGGTTTAATCGATTTTAGAGGTTCTTAGACTCGATATTAAACTCCCCCATAAAAATAGATCCAGAGGCGTTAAATCGGGCATTGACAATTCTAAGTAACGACAGATGTGTCAGTGTCTTTTTAAGAAAGAAATTTTGTTATTAAAAAAATTATTGGATAAAAAGGAAAAGACAATTCCAGTGAAATCGTGTGGTTCGATTTAAAATCTTGTGAAGTTGTGTAAATTATCCTGATTTTACCAACCATTTCCTAAAGTTAGCTAATACCTAAGTCAGATGTCGAAATTCCTAAATGCACAAAAATCCAGAAGAGTGCTACAACTTTGGCAGGTGGATTTACATCATTCAGTCCATGTGTGATTATTATGGAAATCCATAATGCCATATCTTGAGAAGTTGGTTTCATCTGTAAACCAAGCAGTGGTAGAAAAATTGGGATTTTTGCAATTTTTTTCTAAATTCCTTTGCAGTCATAAGGTAGCAAATGTTGGACATGATATGGATACAATAAATATTATTTTAAAACATTCCAAACTTGTTGAGCATCATCTTCGAACTGAGAATCATAACAGGTTTCATGACTGGTCATGCAAAAACTATACAACGAAGACCTTACATGGTAGGGAAAGGGAGACAAACATATACTGTTTACATGCGAGTTTCTTGATTGCAAAAGACAGTTATTATTTGGCCAACCACTAGGAAACGCTGAACTATATAGCAAACACCCAGTTAAGAACTTGTACAAACTGGTGCAAGGGACAAAGATGCTGGACTGGGTGATATGAGAAAGCACGAGCAAAAATACAATAAGCCATTAGGCTGCAGTGTAACGGAGACTTGTCAGACGGGCTCGGGAAAAAAAGCAGTTATTTAGATAATTTAGATACAAACTCTTGGCCTCTAAGCCACTAGACACCATGGTATAATTCATATAAAAAATGTTTATTAAACCCTTTAGCTTATCTGAATTGTATTTATGGAAGCAGCTTTCTCCGTTTTTTTTTTTTAATTTTATAAAAATAAACTTTTGTAAAGTTAATAACTTACAAACAATTAATAATTAATTTAGGCTGGAATCAATAATTGTCCCTTCTTTACGTTTATAAAACGCACAAAAGTATTACTTTGTAGATTTTCGGGGATTTAAAAAAATTTTTCACTTTTATTTTATCAAAAATATCCCCCATAAAAAGTCACTATACAAATATTTTTAATCTCGAAAATTTTATTTTATGAGTCACGTTGCTATCACGAGTTTTCAATAAACGTGTTGTGGTCTGTCATGGCACCTCCATCGACGTGTCCGCGTCGTCCAAACGTACGTATGCTACTGAAAATGGAAAATGAGAAACTCACGGAACATCGGCGCGCTGAAGGACACGCGGAAAAGGCAATGCAGGAAATGATGAAGGATGCTGTTGGAAGAGACGTCGCGTCGCGACGGTAGAGCGAAGTAAACGTCGTGCGCTTATATAATTATTGTTATTATACAATAATGTTATTTCAAAACCGGATACTTATATTTCCAAAGCGGTATAGATTCGACCTTTATTTTATTCAAATTTTGTGAAGAAAACTGCGCTAATATTTGGTTTTTCTCGTGCCTCTCACAAATTTTTTCAATAAAGTTCACGAATGCGTATGATAAAAAAACTTTGGTTGTGGAATGTCGGTGATGTTTGTGAAGGTTTTTATTGGTTCAAGGGGATTTTTTTCCAACAGTTATTGTTTAACATGATAAGCATCTGTTACACAAAACAGGAATTGAAAATGAACACAGATCGTTGGAAATGTTTGCAGCTGGAAAGAGAAAATGTATGCAAACCTTAGGCATATCAGATTGAGTACGTTCGTTATACAGTGTGATATCATGGATAATATTGGATATCAAACCGTAGTTTTTAGTAAGTGTTTAATTTCAGTGAATTTTTTCTATGGGATTATGGAAATAATTACTTCATTAGATGCCAATACGAATCTGTTCTATATTTTAAATCATTTTTTGAATTGAATTTTGATATTTCGTTAAATTACGTTTTTTAATTGAGAGTCGCTGGTTTTGGTGCTTACTCACAATCACTTAGATCTCAGTCAAAAACAGCGCACCTATTGTGGAATTACAAAATATTGCAAAAGGGGAAATCGGCAACTGGCTAGATAGGGAATACCAATAAAAATGAAGGTTAGGTTAGGTTAGTTAAAATCGGTGGACATTATATACCATAGCATCCACTAAATTTTGTTACTGAAATAGTTCGCAATAAATAAATTCAAAATTTGGAAGCGGGTTTTCGAAATAATATTTTTTTCAATATATTTTTTCTAGTCTACACCATCTGCTTTTTGTTTAAAATGCCAGTGGGTACTTCTAGTTCAAGTCCCGTAGCAGGAATCACTGTGTTACCTGCAAAAGCTATCAGCACTTCTTGTTCTAGTTCTGGTAAAGTACTTGTTCAAGAACGCTTCCTTTTGGTACTCTTGCTTAAATATTTTGATTCCAAAGGATCTGCTTCTAACACAGATATGAAGAAATCATATTTCTACATAATTGTAAAATTAATTAATATGCTATTATAATTTTCAGCCTGCTTATTATATTCTATATTATATTTCTCTGGGAAATAGGACTAAAGGAACTACTAGTATCTGAGATGTTCCTCCAGGAACTAAGTAGAAGTAAGGGGGCACGATAGATCTTTTAGGTCTCAGTGTATGTCAACATACATACACACATCCTCAGCTTATTATGGGTTCCGGGACACTTTGGAATAGAGTGGCTACAATTAGGAGAGAACAAATTAATGCCTAAGCCAAAGTAAAACAGAGTTTTGACAGAAGTTTTAACAGACCACTGCCGCCTAAGAGTCACCTCTAAAAGCTGAAACTAGTGGAACAAGGAGACTGTAGATTATGAGGAATAAAAGAAGTCTTTTAGACCACATCTCGCCGAAATTTCTAACCCTAAGCAAAATAAATTTAATCTCATTTTTCGAGTCGATCATTTCTCATAAAGCTTAAACTGTGCATCGGCGGGGAAAATGAACCAAAAACATACATCTTCGTTATTTTTGCGGACACTTGCCAGACACAAACAAATTTCTTTGCTGTCTAAGTAAAAAATGCAGAAAAAAGAGAAAATTCTTTATCACTGGGTTATTTAAGATGATTTGGAATAAAATTTGCGGTTTCAGCGTAATTTTTTGTTTGTAAAATGTGTCTTATAGACTTAGTGGTGATAAATATACTTCCGGAATCGTGGAATCCAAAATAAAGAAACAATTTCCAACGAAAGATCATTTTTTTATCATGACTATACTAGTTTACTGGATAAAACATTAATTTTACTCCTGGCGATGCAAAGGTGATTTGACAGATGTCATATTTCTGTTACTCAAAGCCTTATCTTGTAAGAGACTAAAATATTTTTTATAAGAACCGTTTTAATAATTCCAGCACATAATTTTTCAACTGACTTCTACGCTACTGTATCCATTGACAGCTGACACGTAATCTGCGAAGAAGCAACAATTCTGTGGTCGGACTTGAACATAATAAGATATTCAGTGACTGGCTGATGCATTCTCGCGAACTGTCATCCCCATCCGAGTTCTCTTCACACGCCGTTAGGGTTTCAAAGGACTAGGAAGGATAATAGTCTCGACTTATCAGCACAATTGTTTGCCAAACTTACTACAACATAACGATGAAATGAATAGAGGAAAGTTTGGTTTTACTATATATTATGTTATATTCTTGAAAATAATTATTAGAATGAATATACCAGAATGTAGATAATATTTGTAAAATGGGATCTAAAGGTGCAGTTCGCAGCTAACTACTATAATATCCACTGTCTCAACAACTAGGAGTATTTGGATGGGTTGAATATGTACTCGGACACCGAACGAAAATAATTATACTATGAATAAGAGATATAGTGATGCAAAGCGATACCGACAACATCTTCCGTCTGTTATTCCAACGTGCAGTGATGCAAGAAGGATCCAAACAAAACTAATTCTCACTTGTTCGCTGTACACCCGTGTAAATTCGTTCCCGTTTTACAGTAAGTGTTAAAAAAAAAGACAGAAAACACTGTCGGCATCGCTTTGCATCACTAAATCTCTTACTCGTACTATACTTTTTAATTTTTCCGTCGATATTGCTGGAGGAGCTGAAGGATATTATTTATATTCCAAATTCATTGAAATTCGTTTAGGATATATCTTGAAAAATTGCGTAGAACGAATTTTCTATACATAAAATAAATAACAGTACATACGCTATCGTCGCAATTTTCCGAATTCCAAGCCACATTTTCAAAGATATGTAAATTGCATCTGAGTATTTCAAATATATTCTGGAATGGATACTGGAATCGTGCATTTGAATAATTAAAGTTCATTTATAATGCAATTCATTTGATGTAGGATTGTATTACGAATTAATCTAATGGCATCTACAAATAGACATTTCTAGTTGTAATATCCCAAGATTTTCATGGTAATGGAAGCAGAAATCTTCAGAAAATAAACTTGTGAAACATAGCTTTAAGTTATATTGCTCGAGAATTTAAATTAAATTTATTTATTTTGATGTTGAAAGTGGGTTCCTACTAAATAAGCTTACGATTCAATGTCAACTTTGAGATTTTATATCTCAAAAAATAATAACTGGAAATGGCCGAGAAATCGTCTAGCTGTAGAAAATTTTATGCTAAATTGACAGAAACTGAGTACAAATCTGTAAAATTAATAATTTCCAAGTTACTATCAAATATCTTCAACTGTGTCATAGGTATGCAAAAATATTGAATGTCAAATTTGAGTATCTTTATTTCGAAAAGCAGCTAGAAAGGGCCGAGAAATTGTCTTAGAGTGAAATATTTGATGCTGAATCGACTGAATTTGAGTACAAGTATGTACAATAAATAGTTTTCAAGTTACAATCGAATATCTGCATCTGTGTCATATATATGCCGTATACGAAAATATTGAAAGTCAACTTTGAGACTCTATATCTCAAAAAAGAATAACTGGAAAGGGTCGAGAAATCGTCTTACTGTAGAAAATTTTATAGTAAATTGACAAAAACTGAGTACAAATCTATACATACAAACAGTGTAGCTTTTTGGCGATTTCAATAATACATTTTTCGTAAAATCAGTAATTATACAAAAGCTTTTTGTCAGAATGGAAACAAGTATCAAATACATTTTTTTAAAGCGACGTTTTTTAGTGGGATAAAAGGATTACGTTTGAATTTCGATTCTGCATGGTATCTTCCGATGCAAACGCAGTCAGACGTATTCGAAACTGGCAAATCCTATTTCACCAAAGGCTGAATCCATAACTGCGAATAATGAGGACTTAATTTGTTGTTTCAAGTCAGGATAAGTTGTGTGAAACATAATATCTGCGATAAATAGACGTCAAAGAAACTTTTAAGTCATAGACGTACGTGGGGAAAAATGATATCAAAAATCTTCTTTAACCTTTGTAGAGCAGTTTGTTTTCTAAATTTTTAAACTATCCTATAAACCCGAATATCAGACGAGACCCATCATCTTCATCAGCACTTTCATCACTAATCACATCTTCTGGTTGACTTTCTTCACTTGAGTCAACACCATCAGTATTTTCTTCCAGCCACAAAATTTCATCCTCCGTGCCTTGGAAAAAAACCTCTTCTTATATTCGGGTTTATACGGTACTACATGCCCTCCTATGAAAAGTGGTTAACAGCACTCATTAATTTGTATGCAAATTCCGACCTCCTGAATTATTTTTTGAAATATTCTCAATGGTTAAAAAATAAAATATCTTCACCCGCACGGTTATGAAAAATTTGAAATTATAAGGGTGATAGGGTGTGTAAAAAATAGAAATAAATTCATGAAATTTGCATTTGTTTTCGGCACGTCGAAAGTTTTTCAAACTGAGAAAATTAAAATTTCATTCTTATATAACACAAAAAAATTCTCGCTCCCATTCCAGAAAACTTGGATGGTAAAGAATATAAAATGAAATTTTTTATCAAACTTTCTCAATTGTTTAATTAAAAATGAGAAAATTATAAACGTTTCCATACCACGTTTCGAGAATATCGAAGATACTTCAATGCATTGAATGCTACAGATCTAAGTAGATTTCACACTTCAACTATCATCCCTAGCGCATGAATGGAAACTTGATTATCTTAAAGAACAGTAGTTGAGAATGAATATTAAAGACGAAGTCACTGACTCTGTTTAGATATTATTGTTGACCATATTATCTCAGGAATAAAATCATTGTCAAATAATAGTTTAGAAGATTAAAAAATTTGCTTTTATGATGGGGTCTAGGATTCAGAATGGGACAGTATAAAGAATGGTCCAACAATTCGATGTTTTCTTGCTATAAAAATTACCGGTATGAAAGTAGCAGCCAATTTTAGCTGCAAAATGTTGAGAACTACTAAATTCGCAGTTTCAGTGGCGTGCAGAATATATATTGAATCGAATTCATATTTCGGAAAGCCAACTTAATATCCAATGAGTAGGGATTTAAAAAACACTATACCATTATAATAATTCTGTCCTCCAAAAATTCAGTGGGCTTCTCGTTTCCTTTGAAAGTTATTTTAGTTTTAGGGGTGACATTTCAACCCTTTATCCCCATCGTAAGCAGATTTCCTTCGAACAGCGTTTTCTTAACATTAAAATCATTATACCCTCCAAATATTGAGTTGGCTTATCGTTTCCTTTGGAAGTTAGAATTCATTTGAATTTTATGGGTGACATTTCAACCCTTTATCCCCATCGTAAGCAAATTTTCTTTTCACAGTATAATTATTCTACCCTCCATGGCTTCTCGTTTCCTTTGGAAGTTATATTTTAATTTTAGGGGTGACCTTTCAACCTTTGCTCCCCATCGTAAGCAAATTTCCTTTGAACAGTTTGTTTACAACGTTATAATGCTTGTACCCTCAAAATATCAACTACGCTCCTCATTTCGTTTGGATGTTATAGTTTATTTCAGTTTTAGGGTGACGTCTCAGCCCTTGTTACTCATCGAAGCAAATTTTCTCTAAACTGTGTCCTCTAGACTACTCATCGGATATCAAGTTGGCTTTACGAAATATGAATTCGATTCAATATATATTCTGCACGCCACTGAAACCGCGAATTGAGCAGTTCTCAACATTTTTGCAGCTAAAATTGGCTGCTATATCTTCACACCGGTATTCGTCGTTGGGGGTTAATTTTTCGACTGACTCATCAACTTTAAAAACTCGGCTTTGAACAACGCGTTAAGTTAAATATGTAATATGCCACACTTAAATACAACTTTTAAATTATATATGTTATATCGTTATCTAAATAGATTCAATTTTCAAAATTCATACATTAAAAATACTGACGTTAATACATAAAACATTGTTTACAATTTGTGCGATACTAATATTGAAAAGTAATAAATCAAAACCAAACACACACACATACCTACTTTTATAAATTTATCCCAGTTTATACCTGGTCGATCTCATTAAAAACTAAACTGAATTAACCCAACTCTTTCACGCCTAACAGAAGCAAAGATAATTTTGTATCTGCATAAAATGTCTGATGGAAATTGTACTCATTGAAATACCTGGCAGTAGAACGTTGTTTAGAAAATGATAAAAGGTTTCTAAAACAGAAAATTAAACGTATTGAATATCAAGTAGTTTACACAGAAGAGAAATCATTATATTCAAACATACCATTCGTTACAATTCGTTATTCAGCATTGAAATAACAGCGTCAATACGATCATGCCATTTCATAAACTCGAAACATTTCTGAGGTAAAATCCACATCCCCATGTATTTATACAGTACAAGTGGATTTAAATTTATTGTATCAAAATAAAACGGAAAGTTTTAATTATAGTTGTGGATAAACGTCATAGAATCTCCAAAAATCGTTACGTGTATTATTTGAAATTCTAAGCTTCATTAAATACTTTTTTCTACGCCCATGTCCGTAAACGTCAAAAATCGCACTGACAACTTTCCTTGTAAGTGACATTTAACAATAACATGCACGTAATGAGAATCTCATAACATACACGTGCGTTAAAATAAGGAAACTTAAATTTCTTTGTTAAATCAAATTGCAATCAAATTTTTATTTACGTAATACTTTATTTGGTTTATTTACATACTTTTAATCAATTGAAAAACATAAAAGCTCTTAGTATTAGTGAAATACATTTTAGATTAAAAGAGTGATGCCCCTAAATGTCGGCAACACATTTAACAATTTAAAAAAAAGTAATTCATATTTTTGGGATAAGGGAATAAACGTTATCTCATTTATGCTGTCAATTTTGGTAACAAATTATAGTATCCGAACATTTTCTCGACTTTAACTACGAATATGTCTGTTAGTAGTGAAAAAGATGAAATTATGAGCACTCAGAAGAAAATAGATGGGCGTAGAAAAAGTATAGTACGTTACACGAGTTGTAATCCCATAACGCACTCGTGAAATTTACGCACTCGCCGCTGTGCGGCTTCGTGCGTAAACTTTTTCACTTCGTGCGTAATGGGTTACTTACAACTCTTGTTACGTAATATACTATTTTCTACTATCACTATCGAAAGTCGTCTTTTGTGCCTCGAAAAACAACTTCTAAGTTGATGTTTTCCACGAGCTGTCATAATTTGACATTATTGGCGCTCTTAAGCAGAAAGTAACTTTGAAGCACGCCTAATTTTCCGCGAGCTGTCATAATTTGACATTATTGGGGCTCTTAAGCTGAAAATAACTTTTGCGCACGCCTAATTTTATTTATAGATAAAAGAGAGCTAGTGGTTAATTTTGGTGTGATAGTAGAAAAAATCTTGTGTGTATTTAGAGCAGAAAGTCTTTTGGTAGTTTCGACACCTTGCAACTTTCTGTATTGACTACCAAAGTACTACGTTCTGCTCTTGATACACAAAAAGCTATTTTGGTCACTAATCATCAACTCGCCTTATATTATTTTGTTATTTCCAACACGCTTTCTGGTTCGTTAAGAAATTTTAGGTAAAAGTTACTTATGGAGAAATTGGAAAACTTCCGTAACGCATTAGTAGGCCAAGAATAGACTACTACTACCTACTAGTAATTTTCCCTCGATTAGATGTTCCGAGAAACGAGAAAATCTGCGAAAATCCCCTGATTTCTCTTGGAAACTTTTTTCTTTTTATTGTCACCAGCCATAGATACAAAGGGCGAAGTTTTTCCATCAAAGGTTGCCCAAGCAAAGTTAAGAAATTGACATACCCTATTTTTTTGATCAGTGTCACGTTGCTTACATAACATTTATTATTTTACCTGAGATGATGTTTTTATATGTTTATATAGGGTGGTTCGTAAATAGGTAAGTTTTTGTTCCAGATTTCTGGAATTTAATTGTGTGTGGTCTTCAACAAAATTTATTAACAAAAAATGGAATTGAAATAAAATGAAAAATAATTTAAAAGAACCTTACAATTTATCTCCTTTTTTCAACAAATTTTCAAGTGTTATCTTGTAAAATTATATCAGATTTGGAGACCTCTCGACAACCTTGATACTAACGTAAGACGTTTTTTTTCCCATACAATCTCGTCTGGAAATGAAAACTCTTAACCCGACTAAAACCGCAATAATAAAAAAAACAGGAGACCAGAAAAAAATAAATATATTTCTTGGCGACCATACCCCGATGATTTATGATCCTACTCGACGTATAACGTCTTTTACAAAATAAGGAAGATATAACAGCTCTTGCACTCTTGTTCAAAATAAAGTGTTTTATGAGTAGCCCGAATTTAGGTGAGCGACAAAAGCATTATTCTTTCTCGTTTTTTATTGAACTAAAGGAAACATAATCCCCTTTTTCCATGGTTAAGGATATTTTTCACGTGCGGAATGCCTTCTAATGTGAAGAAAACGTAGTAGATCGGAAAATATTGTATTGCTATCAGTTTTATGTTTAAAAAATGTCACACTTCCTTCTACCCATGAACAGGGTAAATAAAAATAAATATTTTATTATTTTTTCCCAAAGGACATTGTGGCCACTACTAGTACTTCTTTATTACTTTAGTTTTGAGTCAATTAAGACCCCAAAATACTTAACCTCTCCCTAGTTTCTTCAAATTTTCATCTTAGTATTAGCGGTCCTAGTCCCTCCCGTTTTTCCTTCAGGCAAACCCCATTATTGACATGCCATTCAGTCATTCCACTCAAGCCGTTACCAAGTCTAGAGCCTTTTGCATGATATTTCTAACAGAGGCTATACAAGGGTAACGGTTTTATAATAAATTGCCTTTAACTATCAGAAAATATTACTAATACAATTCAAAAAAGTTTTAATAGTATATTACATAACAAGAGTTGTAAGTAACCCATTACGCAAGAAGCCGCGCAGCGCAGCGAGAGTACGTAAATAAAAATTTGATTCAACAAAGAAATTTAAGTTTTCTTATCTAAACGCACGTACGTATGTTATGAGATTATCAGTACGTGCATGTTATTGTTAAATGTCACTTGCAAGGAATGTCTACAGTGCTTTTGACGTTTACGGACATGGGCGTAGAAAAAATCATTTTTAATTTGGTCGTTTTACGAATTAAAGTTTTATTATGTCAATTTTAGATTCGGATTAAGTTTTCATTGTGATTAATTCTATACAAATTTTGTTGTTTGTTCGAAAGAAAATAAAGAATTATTATTATTATATCCCAGGGTTCTGTGGCCGTTATTTTTCAGGAGTTTTAATATCCGATCCACTCCTAGATTTCACAATAAAGGAGAACCCTTCCCATGTGGGAATCCTCTAGCCACATAAGCCATATATACTGATCGATATAGCAGTTACCAGAACGTTTTATCAAACTATAAAGACATGGGAAAAAGTTTTGCCAGCCTAGGTTAGGCAAAATTCTATGTGAGTGGGGCCTTCTCGCCACCTCCACTGCGACCCCCGTTGAGTCTATTGTGGCTCACCCCTAGGAATTACAATTCACCCCACAAGCCTGAGCTGCTGACGAAGTACATGGTTGTCTTTGGTGATACTTTTTTGAAGTCGTTCGAGTGAGAGAGCCCCGGTACATCTGCCCAGTACGTAAAGGTTTTCCTCTCCGCCCAGGTAGCTATGACTGATCTAGCACTGCTTTTCGCAATGCCAAAAAATGGTTCAGGTCCGATAAATACAGACTCTGATCCCTTTTTTTCCAGAGTGTCAGCCTCCACTCCTCGATGCTCCGGCACCCAGGTTTCCAGCCTCTTGGTTTCCTCATTCGTAGTTTAGGAATACAGCACCCATTCTAGACTCAGAAGAGAGGGTAGAAAACTGATATTTGTAATGAAAGATCTGAAGATTTATTTTATTTAAGTTCCAAAAGTAGCATATTGGAGACAGGGATGACTTTTGACAAACCAACAAAGAACCTGTATATATCCGATTATAGTACTACCAATGGCCATCTCCATTGCATACATTGTTAGATATCAGTTATTGGATATAACGGAGACTTCTTGTTTAATTTGTATGGGAATGTACCAGCAGACTATTAAGGAACGCCACAGAATTCGACTGAATTGTTTTGGAAAACTTGAATAATAATTATTCTATATTCCATTATTCGTCTAATATATTTTAAAATAGGATATTGTCTTCGAAAATTGAACATCCTAGTTAATTTCGTCGACGCAAGTTGGCCAAGTTAAGATAAGATTTATTGAAAGATTGACTCTGTACATTTTGTTCATTTAATTAACTCCTCGACTTGGTGATTGTTTAAAGGAAGTTTTCTCTAAAGGTGAGCACTATTTGAAGCTCTAAATGTATTATGCGATGAAACTGGCCTGGTTGTCTTAACTTTCAGCTGAAATGTTTGCTTTATATACTTTGAATAATCAGAGACTGAGGAGGAGAAGAAAAAGAGAAAAGAAGTAGGAGACGGAGAAGAAGAAGAAGGAGTTTCTTACTTGATTAGTTTATTTATAGTATGGTTATTGAAACTTTAAACCTCTCTAGAAAAGTTTAAAAGTATCAAACACCATGTTCTAGTACGTAAAACATTATTGATTCTATATGCCTGCACATGATTTTCATCGATCATATGTTTAAAATTTAATTTTGTTGGAATTACATTTGGATTTTTAAGATTATTTCGTTTTATAAACCAATTCAAATATACTCGAATGAATCAATATTTAATTTAATCCGATCCAGTGTCGAGACGTTACTTTATATATAGTTTGGGAAATGAAAACCTGAAGCCAGGTTGATTACACAACTTTGACGAGTCTGCTTTCGGGCTGAAGTTCTGATAATGGCACTATTCATGATAGATCCTGGTTATTTTGATCAATAATAATTGGATAAATGCAGTTGTTCGATATCAGTAGCCTCTCGGCTACATGGAAGTTGTCGGTCTCTTCTAATTTGTAACATTTGTAAAAACATTTTGTAGATACTTTCATGGAATACATGGTGGTAGAAAGTATTGCAGGAAGAACGAGACACAGACTAAGTAGAGAGGGAATCATTAAAAAAACCACCTCCTTGCTTTTTAGAAATCAAAAAACCTGAGACATGCTATAACATGGTAGGATGATTCAAAGAAATTTGTTACTGAATTAACCATCAAGAAGGAATGGGATCCAAATACCATTACCAGACTTGGAAAGAATGCCATTCAATGGTACACAGACGGCTCAAAAGCAATAAAAGGAACTGGGATAGGAGTGTACGGATCAGGAACCAAACACTCTGAAAGCTTGGGAAAAACCTCAAGTATTTTTCAAGCGGAAATTCACGCAATAAGAAAGTGTGCCCAGTTCAATATTGACAAAGGATATGGAAGGCAAAGGATTATCATAATGTCTGATAGTCAAGCTGCTATTAAAGCACCGAGCTCTTGTGTAATCAGTTAGAAAACGGTGTTCGAATGTCTAGGTATACTCAATGAACTAGGCGAGAACAATGAAATAGCAGACGATCTAGCAAAGAGGGGGACTGAAAGGCCCTTTTGGGGGCCGAAACCCTTTTGCGGTATAAGTCCCAGTGTGATATTGAAAGAAAAGCCGAAGACAATAGAGGATCTGACCATTGGAAAGATCTAGTAGGGCTTAGACTATCTAAGATTCTGATGGGTGACTAGAACCCGTTGAGATCAAATGAATGCATAAGTCAAAGTTTTAACAGGGATTCTAATGGAACATTGCCGCCTGAACGAGCACCTGAAAACGCTGAAAATAGTGGAGAAAGAAGTAACCTCCATCCACATACTTGCAGATATCCTAAAATTCCTCCGGGAAATAGGACTAAAGGAGCTACTAGTCTCTGAAATGTTCATCAGGAACTAGAAGTAGAAGTAATGAAGCACAATAGATCTTTTAGGTCTCAGTGAATGTCACCCCTTCATACATACATACATACATACATACATACATACATACATACATACATAGATAAATAAATCTCATTCTTTGTGTCATCATTTCATAAAAATAATACAAAAACAAGTATCGTTGGTAATGAATTGTATTTACTAGGTCGCTTCAATACAATTTTCCTCATATTTTCTGGTATACGAGTTTGTTGAGTATTTCACGGTTCAATTCCGAGAAAACTCGCAATAAAGTCAATATTTGTGCCAGTTATTACATCGGCATCCATCCGTCTTTTAACTTGTGACAACATTTCCTTTTTGTTTCCAGTATTTGGAGATAAAGAAAACGTACAAATTGGACTTTCTTATCGCGAAAAGCAGACGTGAGGTCCGAAACGTTAATTTTATGGAAAAAAAACATATTTCCGCAAATATTTATTTGTCCCATTGAAAAATAATGAGATTTTTTTTATTTGTATCACACTTATTCGTTTATTGTATTATACAGCATGTCTCGAAATAGAGGGGTACATAAGTAAATGAGACCAACAACAGTTGCCATTAGTGTAGGGATCACGACAAATATAATTCTATTCTAGTGACGTCACCAAAAGAGAGATTAATCATTTTTTCTATCACTTAAGACTTGTAGAATGAAGTAGATTCTAAGAAGGTGGAAGGAGACCCTTCAGATTCTGTGTCATGATACCTTATTTATTACTCTCGCACGATGTGGAACGTTTTTGCTAGATAACCTGACGTCACTAAAATAAAATTCTATTTGTAGTGATCCCACCACTGACCTCATCACATTTACGGTAAGTTTCGATCTGTGATGCATCTGGAATGCAAAACTAGAAGATCCAAGACCATCTTGATCATGTGATGGTATCTTTCATTCATTCATTGGGTTGTGCTCAACAGCCCAAGCACTTGAACTGAATATTTGTACCATTTCCCATGTTATCTACTTCCTTTCCAGAAGCTTTGTGTCTTCTATGTAGGCCACTAGTTTGACTGGAGGGATTTTCAGTAGTTGTATTGTTTCCTTTCCAAAGTGCTTACGTCTGAGTCCATGTAAGTTCTCGCAGAAGCAGAGTATGTGTTTCAACATAGAGTTCACATTTCCTGCCCATAGGTTCACTAACTTTGCCGATTTTGTGAAGATGTTTCATCAGGGTGCAATGTCCAGTCACCAGGTCGGTAACTCTCTTCAAATGTCTCTTACTCAGATTCAATAGCCTGGTTGAGAGTTCCTTGTCTACATTGTTCAGTAAACTCTTTGTATGGGGGTGCCCTCCTTTGAGTTGGTGTTCCCTATCTAGCCAGTTCCCGATTTCCCCTCTCACGCAATCTTTTGTGCCTTTAGAGCCTTCTTTAGCTAACTGGTCAGCCATATCATTACCTGCAATGTGATGGTCCCATTTATCTTGGTATTGCTTAATTCTCTATTCTTTTAATTCCTTAATTATCTGTCAGAATAACCTTAACACGAATTATAAATGTCTGTACCTACATTAAAACAAAAATTATATCGTCGACTCTTCGGTTTTTTTTATCTTTTTGCGAGTAAAACTGCTTTTGATAATAATTAAAACCCGGCATTTTCAGTACAACGTTGTTTTGTGTTAAGCTAATTGAGCGAAAAACAAAGAAAGTAATTGCCCGTCAACTGTTTTATTCAAAGCTGAAGAGAAGAGATTTTAGATAATATCGTTAAGACGTTGTTACAAATTACTTTTTATTTTCGTTTGAAGAGATTACAAATGAATGCTCCGTTTTAAACTTGAACTAAATTGTAGGATGAATTAATTTTAGTCGCTGGAAAAAATTATTTCCTCCCAATTGATAGAAGATCAATTGAATATTTAACATTTGATAAATATAAGGGCTCATTGTTAATACCCCATAACAATAACAATAATATTAATAATTCAGCTAACATAATTTTTAAAAACTTGACAATACCGTATGTTAAGGGTTTATCAGAAAGAATTAAGAAAATTGGTAATCAATTCAATATTCGAACTAGCTTCAAATCTAACAATACGTTGAGATCTATTCTAACAAAAACGAAACCAAAAATGAAGAACAATCTTCAAAAAACTGCATATATCAGATATCTTGTGAATGCGACAAATTCTATTTAGGTGAAACATCTAGACCATTGAAAGTCCGAATAAATGAACATAAAAAGTATATCAAAGATAGGGAGTTCTTTAATTCAAATATTTGCAAACATGCTTGGGAAGAGGGGCATAAAATTCAATGGGATTCGACAAAAGAAATATTGAAAGAGCCCAATAATAAAAGACGAAAAATCAAAGAAAGTGCTTTAATACAACTTAATGCAGATAAATGTGTAGCTAGTATTTCAGCCGAATGTAGTCAAATGTGGTTACCAATGTTAGAAAGAGAAATTTCCAATAATCAATTACCTGCGTTATCAGGATAGCATCATAAGTTTTTATCCAGGTTTTCTTATGATTTATCTTTGGAATGGTTGTTAATCGATACACACTTCAATACACAAAATCACCAAACTGAGTTATACATATTTTGAAAACAAAAATAATCATACACAAACGCGTTTTTATTAACAAAATTTCCAAAATAAGCGAAAAAAAGCGCTATCCCAATAAAAACCGTTCCTGGAACGTGCACTTCACTGGATTCCATTTCTAGTGGACTACATATCGTTAGAATGTAATAAAATAAAATATTTTATTTCACATTTTACCAGAGGTGTGATCTACTATGAATGGACCTTAATAAAATTTGACAACAAAGTTTTGTAGTCTTAAACTTAAAATATCATTGATTGTCTAGTTGTCAAATTTTTTTCGGTGTGTCAGATAGGGACCAAAAAATTATTTTATTACTTATAGTTAATCTTGAGCTGCAACGCTACCGAAACGTCGAAATAAAAAATAAAAAACATTATTGTGGTTTGATTCCCAAAAAATAAGAGAAAAAAAATAAATAATAAGTAATGCCACAAGGAACTTACAGAAAATAAGAAGAATACAAATTTTGGTAATAAAAATATTTTTCGAAAAATACATTGCTGCATCCTACAATCCAAATCCGCTTTCGTGTTCATTTGCCGTTAAATTTAAATAGGAAGTAAATTCAAATTACACATTCGCCAGATCCATTGCCACACTTCTTCCCGACGTAAAATTATAAAGAAATAACTTACCCTATGTTGTGAAGCATCAGATATTGAAAACGTATCCACTACGGAATCAAATCGCACTGCTTTTTTCGACACCGATTTTTTTCGCGGGCACAAAGAACACATATTACTGTTATTGTCACTAATTGTAGGCATATTTCTTTCATTATTGTCCAAGACCGTTAGTACTAGGATATATTTTAATATTTTCCATAATTTATAATGTTTACTTAGATATTTATCAATCACTATTTTAATTACTGTTTGATGTAAAAAGTCAAATAAGTACTACATTATTAAAGCTCAGTCTTTTTATACTTAAGACCCTTAAAAAGAAACGTATTCGATGAACATTTTTTTGATATGAGGGTGTCTCCAAATTTATGCGAAAAAAAATTCAATTTTACTCAACACCTTTTAGGGGTGATAATTCGGAAGTGGGTGGGATGAGGAAATTTTGCCATAAAAAAGACTCAACATATTTTTATACCTACCGACAATTTTCTCAAATGAAAATGTTTTCGTTATTTTCCAGTCTAGAACAACTGGCAGACCTCTGGTAATTTAAAATATTAAACTGCATATGTGGATCCCTCTAGTAGGGCATATCTGAAGCGCTAGATAGCCCTTATTGATTTTCTTCTTGGCTACTCATTTCCGTCGTGCTTGAGGTATTATTAGCTAGATGGCGACAGCACTCGGAATCGGATTATTTTTATATTTCCGTGTTTCCAAATTATGTGGTATAGTAAAAATAAAGTTGGTATAGTTATTTTCAAAATATACCGCTGGCTTTTTACCACAAACAATTTTTTAGGAAAAGAAGCAATAATAGAAATACAATTTTCTACTTTAATGTATGAAATGACATTTTTTAGAAAGTCACCTTTTGTCGAAAGCTAATAACAGTTGACGTAGAAAAAATACAGACTTTCAGATGCTAACCAGGGAGGTCGAAATCGCAGCCGACTAGTTTAATGAGCATAAAACTCAAAAACCCGAGAAAATTGGTGAGTTTCCGTATTTTAAGGCTCACTTTTTAACAAACTAAATTAGGCAGGGCTCAATCAAAAGTCCAATAAAAAAATTTTGAAACCTCCACAGTTTGTAATTTCGTTTATATCTTTAGCACCGATACGTATTGAAAAAGATCATAAAATATAGTCAATCGTGACTTATTGATACCTGCTTGGAAATCAATTTTATCACGGTCACGTAGACCACAAAATATGCTGCTATAAAATGGTCTATAACTGTATAATGTCGTCATATATCCTGATAAAAAAATTTAGTTTCGCTCTTACAATTTCATATATCTAGTTTTGATAATGACATTATTATTAGAAAATAATTAGGTATAAATTGAACCTTAATAAGGTCAGATGCCTGGCCGGGATAAACGTGAAAGGGTCTTAGCTAGTATTATATTTAATCATTAATACGTGTTACTTATGTTGATTGTTTTCACATCAAAAACTTTTTTCCTGATTATTATTCACTCAAAATTGTTTCGAAATGTATATAAAACGGAGTCCCTTATTAATTAAGATAACATGTCGAGTTGTAATTTTCGAAAGTAAGTGCATCTGACAATAAGCAGGAGGGAGTTGTAAAGCTCACATTTTCATCATTAAAATTTCACTCCGCTGACTTTATAAGTAAGTAAGATCCTACTAGTGATATGGAAATTTAAAATGAAAAAGGACTGAACAATAACAGTCAAGAAATAATTTTGCTATGGAAATAATTGCGGTATACAGGCATGGAACGCCTCAATTTTACTTCTGAAATGGGGTTTTAAAACATGTTACATCAATAGATAACTTCCGTTATGACTTGCCAATATTGTAATGTTCCCATTACTACGCCTATGCAAGTTAACTTAAATGGAAATTAGTAGACAAATAATAATATTTAAATGCAATGTTTAAGATAAACAGTCGAACACGTTTGCTTAATAATTTCTCAGGTCGCCTTTCATAAGAGTATCGATAATTATGTTTTAACGCAACAATTTTTATTAATTACTCAATTTATTTTTGTTACAGTATCAAAATCTCACTAACAACAACAAATGTTTGTATTTGTACAGAAAGACGCTGATGGTTTAAATACCATTCCAAATCATTCAACAAAGCAGTTTAAACTCATCTCTAGTTCATATTTTCACGTTATTTTAAGTACAAGTGTAGAATTTAGTATTGTGAAACCTCTGTAATATTAATACACCAATCAAGGGCTCTCTTTCCTCCCGGTACACTACAATATTTTCAATGATAGAAATTCTTTTGAATAAATAAATAGGTATACATATCGATTAGTTTCAGTTCCAGCTATTCGAAGAAAACAGAAACAATAATTGTAATAATAATTATTTAGTAAACGTACGTATATATGAAAAGTGAGTCTTCAATAAGCTCTGAATAAACGAGTGATATGATATGATATGATGAAAAAGCTTGTAACCTACTTTCATTTTCGTGCGTGTGTCATTAAAATCCATTCTTAATATAATATTCCACCCCGGTAACAATTGTATCACATATTTTCAACGTTAATGATATAAAACCAGTTTACTGTCTAAACCAAACAAAATTCACATTTGAATCGATCCATAGTGCTGTTAGAACTAATAACATTTTCTGATACGATATTATTGAATAAAAAATTTATATAGACACTAGAGGACCCGAGAGACGTTATTCTGTCCGAACGTTGGCTTGTCTGGTATTTGTTTAGTTGGAATTGCACACACTCGGATAGAATAATTATATACAGTACGAGAAAGGAAAATAGAAGCAAGTATATTTGGTATAGGGATATGAGTATATTAGCGCTTGTTAAAAATAATATGAGGAAGAAGCTCGACTCCTACCGCCTGTCATTTATCCGCTCCTAGTTGAAAGACCTGCTGCGAACCGATATTCCATTATTCTATCCTATGTGTGTCTACAGGGTGATTGATTAGTGTGATAAAGTTCAGTGCCTCCTTTGTCCTTTGAGATATCAATTATTTTAAAATTATTTACAATCTTAGAGGGTGTTCCAGAATTCTGTGCCATATCAAAGTTACATTTTTTTAAATGAAACACCCTATATATTTATGTTGATAGTACTTTTCGATACTCTCATAAAATACAGAGTGATCCATTTGAAAAAACGGAGAAAATAATGTATTCGTATTTTGATTCACCCTGTATTAGATTCAATGAATATTAACGAAATAAATAATTTTCCAGAATTTTTACTACTATTCAAACACTTTGGCCGCAACAGATTTTCATTCTTGAATTTCTCTTACAATATACAGGGTATTGAACTTGTTACGATTTTTATGGAAAATTGGTTATAACTTTTTAAATACCCCGTAGAACACATCACAACCCTATATTATAGGGTGTTTCATTTAAAAAAATGTAACTTTGATATGGCACATAATTCTGGATCACCCTGTAAGATTGTAAATAATTTAAAAATGTGGATACTGATGATGGCTATAAACCCTCAAATTTTCAAATTGATATCACAAAGGACAAAGGAGGCACTGAACTTTATCACACTAATCAATCACCCTGTATGTTCTTGCCTCATGGTTGATCTAAAATTATTTTTCCTCCTCGGAAACTATGAAAATGAACTCCCAGATGAAACGGCCCTGATCTTGATGGCATTTTTGTTTAGGGAATAATTAGAATTTGAAATGTTTAAAAGTGCTCACAAAGCAAAATTTATAAAAATCGCGCACTCCATAGATTAAACTCACTCTGTATATATACATTGTTGCTGTGAACTATAGTAACATGAATATTTATTTGACTCTCTGTGTATAACAAAATACAAAAGTAAAAAAATTGGGGAAGCAATAACTACATGAAATAATAATTAAAAATGAAATTTTTAATCCCATTCAACAGGCTAAAATGCAAAAACAATTTTCTCTCCACTTAATTAAATTGCAGTTAAATAATTACCAACCCTTTGGAATGGAACTTTCAATTTGAATCAATAAAAACGTGGAAAATTTAAGTAAACAAATTTCATACGTTAATAATTTAAATAAAGGTTAATTACATTTAATTTCTTCGTGATTGCAGCCTTCCCCGGAGCATGAGATGCCAAGAGACGCATAATCTCACATGTCGTTTACGGGCGTCGTGACGTGTCCGCACATATCGCGTCGTGCCGCAACGTCAACTATTTATTTCTACTCTTTACTTAGGGGTAGATCCACCTGCTCGCCGTCAGATGTCTCTGCGGAAATTTCGAAAAGTGGAACGGCAACCCGGACGATAGCGGAAATACGATGTAGTGAATATTTGTAATGATAAAGGCAGGGCCGGATCTACGTATGGGCTTAAAAGATGCATACAATCAAAATAATAATAAACCAGTAAAAATAATATAAATAAATAACCCGAGATAACAACGACATAAAATTTATTTTATAAATTTCTTATTATTTTTATGTTATGTTCTTTTATTAATACTTTCAACTCTGTCTTGTTTAAGTTATGTTTATAGGTTAAGAATTAATGGCTTTAATTTTTTGTTCATCAAAAATAAAGAAGGTATGGAATGCGTAATTTATATAATTTCGTGGGGCCCCCAAAGATCACGATCCGGCCCAGGATAAAGGTGTTGTCTCTACAGGGAATTACACAATTTACATAAAAACTATGCTGATTTTGTTTATGTCAGATGTAAAAACAAGAGTATATGGGATACGGACTAGGACTTTTTAAATCTTTTAATATTTTTATTATTATATTTTTTTGTTTATATAAATTCCATTTTCACGCTTTTTACCGTCAATTATTATTATTCATGAGTTTAAAACATTAAATTAAATTAATGGTTTTTTATTTGTATAACAATAGACATCCTGTTTGGTTCACTCGCACAGGTGTTCGGTGACGATCAATATTTGGCAATCGAATGTTGTCAACATTCTGAATTCACATTTCGAACACGTTTTAAAGCTTAATCGTGCAAAAGGAAGTTTTTGGGGTATTTGGATTTTATAATAAATGGTTTTGAAAGTGGATACCGTTATTCGAAAAGGAACCAAGCGACACATTATCCATTTTCGCGGTAATAGCACCAACCGATATCAAATATAATAAATTAGTTATACTAAACAGATCCAAGTGGCTGCGTACAATGAGAGTCCTCTGTTCGCCAGCCGACTAACACGTACTGGGCCTGTAGGAGAGCCATTGGTCTGAAATGGGGACTAACCACCAAGACGATCTTGTGGTTCTATAAAGTGATCATGCTGCCAAAGCTCACATACGCGGCTCTGGTCTGATGCCCAAGGGTAACCCTGGCCACGGTTAGGTCGCAACTGGCACGCCTCCAAAGGGTGGTCGGTTTGGGGGCAATTGGCTGCATGAAAATTACACCAACTACTGCGTTGGAGGTGATTCTTGGACTTCGGCCTCTTCACCATGTGATCGAGGCTGAGGCTGGGAGGGCACTCCTGCGCTTGAAAAGTTTGGTTAAACGAGGAAGGGTGCAGCCACGTCAATAATCTCAGGCTTCTGGGAGATGTCCCTGTTCTGGCTAGAGCGGTTGATGTCTGCCTGCGCAGGTACTCCTTCGTAACCCCCTATAGGGTGAAGATCCGGAATAGAGAATTCTGGGAAAGGGAGGGATCGTCTGGTACACAGAGATGGGCTGGAATTCACTCCAGGAACCCAAGGACACAAGTCTGTGTTCCATTGGGTAAGGGTGTGTCTGCATATCCGGATGAGGAATACGCTATCTTGGAATGTGCGTAGATAAACCTTGACAGAGGTTATACGGATCGACGCATAACCATATACACCGATAGTCAGGCGGCAATCAAGGCCCTGAGTGGATATACCATCAACTCAGAGCGTGCTGCTGAATGTCGTGAACGCCTAGCTGACCTAGCAAGGCGGAACACAGTGTGGCTAGAATGGATTCCGGCCCACTCTAGTTTTGAAGCCAATGACCGGAACCTTGGCTTGAGTTTGTCTTGGCCAAGGTAAACCCATATCGAAGCAAAAGCTTGCTGATATTAAAAGTCTCTTGCCTCTTATTACAGAAAAAGTTTTTATCAGAATTTGGACTCCGCGAATTTTGAAGATTAAACTGTAACGGTTAATAATAAAAGTTATTTATCAACATTTTAATAAAAAGTTTATTACTCATCTATTAAACAATTAAATTCGGGTTTTGATTTGTTTCTCAATTATTGATTTTCCATCAATTTAATTAGGCACTTGGTATTTTTTTGAGCAAAATCTCATTCCAAGAAAATTTCGTTTTTCTACTTCCTACTACGTGAAAAAAATTATTTTACAGTAATACGAACTAGAAGGATATTTTATCTATAATCTCGTTAGCTGTTTAAATAAAAGTCACCATCCACTGTTACTATCTTTAGTTATTACATCAATAACTCAATATATAAAAAATGTTTATTTACGTTTACGTCTAGAATAAACCAAGTGTATATAGCTATTCGTCATTCATCAAATTATTACACCTATGGGTAAATGTTTTCTTAAAGTTCATTAAATGTATTCTCGCAAAGAAATGTTCCGATTAAAAAAAATACACACGTCTATCACGTATTTGTAGACAAACAATTTAGCAGCCCGAGACTATTCGATGCACGAAAGAGCACAGCGAAGCGAGGGCAGTTGATAGCTAAGGGCTGCATGTGTGATACACAACTATTTTTTAACATTTTTTAAGCTCTACTCACCACAATGTGCGCTTGGTCTTTTCCAACCTGCAGCTCTCTATCATTCGACGATCTGATCCTATGATGACCAGCCGACCCCCGTTCCAAAGATCCTTGTCTAGAAACCCTACCGCTTCCTTCGTGAGCGATGGCAGTGGTGACGGCGGGATGCTGTTGCGGCGGCGAGGGAGAAGGGGGCGTCTCGTCTTCTGCATAACGAGATTTCTGCTGAAACAAAACTCAATGATAGGGGACAAACAATTTAGACAATTGGACCACACCGTTCCAACAGAACGAGTTAAAAACGATGTCTGTAAACAGCACTACAACCAGGAAGTCACCGAAGGCATCCCCAAAAGGTGCAACGCTAACTAAATTGGAGCTAACGTAAAAAAAGGTCGGCACATCCACAAAAAGATGAGTCTGGTTTTCACTAGAGTCGACTATAACATGTGGTACGACCATATAAGTTGAAAGCCTCATCGAATGAGATGGGAGCTCAGTTTAAACCTAGGAATTCTTAAAAATGATTATTAATAAAGGAAATTACGATTATTACCTGTACTTTGTCTCCAGCCCAGCAACACGAACAGTTGGATTCGTGAGTACCAGTACCAGCCGACCCGTTTGATCCCGCTGTGGTCATATCTCTTTTTATGAACTTTTGCCTACGTTTTCGAACTTTACTAGGCACTCCGTACATATAGTTCGAAAACCGTCTTTGAGAATGACGCACGATTGATACCCAGTCAATCATTTTCACGATATTTTGATTCAAATTTTTTTTCATACAATATATATATATAACTCGATAAAGTTTTTCACTACATCATAATGCTACAATTATTTATAATTCCAAATTTAGTTCACAATAATAACTGGATATCTAGCATATGTATTCAAAATAACTGCTTGGCATATTTGATGTGTCTAAATTTATTTTTCTTATTATATTTGTTTAACTGAAAATTTTTTGCTCTACTAGAAATCAATCAGTTTGATCTGAATCTGTACTTCATTTTTTGTTCGTATATACACTCATAAATGCTCAAATATTTTTTAACAACTTTCTCAAGCTCGTTGCTTACAAGCAACAAGCTTTCGACATCCGTTATAAAATTTTATCAATGTCAAGTTGGATCAAGTTTGCAACATACGATTGGAATTATATTCTGCCTAGTAAAACAAATAACTATCTTACTTACAACATTCTGTTCGATATGCTAAATTTCTCATGGAACTCCGGAAATCTGATCTACTACTAATCACAGAAGAAATTATCATTGAACTCTGCTCATTCTGATACCATCTATGTAAGATGGACAAAGTGGACAGTGGAACATGTAGACATTATCTGCAAATGCAGGGTAATTGTTTGGCACCTAGAGCTTAATCAGCTTATAGATCTAGCTCCAAAACGAATAATGAACTTTTTCCTAAGCCTACGAATAGAAGAAGACGTATATCCTTAAAATTTAATTAGATACACCCAGAAAACAATACCTGGTAAACTTTACCAATAGAAATAGTATTTAAATTAATATTTGAATTGTTCTAGAAGTGTACAAGTTAGTTAATTAATCAATCCAGACGCACAATTTTGTGTTATAGGATTTTCCGATCACTATTTGCCGCGTCCTAAAAAAAAAATTTATTTTCTCGTCGCGTTTAACTGAATTCATTATCTCGACGAGTTGGTGATTTTGCGCGATACTAGGCATCGGGACGCCTCATACTAACTAAAAGCATCCACTTTTACATGCCGCTGGAAACCCACTTCACGAGCTGTTAACAAATCGAAATTAGGACGTAGTTCTCAGCTAATTCAAACGTACTTCCTGGATGAATTAAAATATGAATTTAGACGTGGTTATTTACTGATATTTTTTTGGCAATTTAATAGATACATTAAAGTAATATTCAATATTTTCATATTTCGTCTATATGTAAATGGGTGAAAATCTTTTTCAAATGTTAAAAAGAGTTTAATGATCATCTGAAATATCAAAGAAGAAAATTAAGAAGTTGAAACACGTGTACATTCCCTTGCCAACGTTTCCTTTGATCAGAACTTATATGCCATTCGAAATGCAGGAGATCCAGTCTTTTCCTTAATCTTCGACCCGTCTGTGCACCAGGTTTCACCTCGAAGAAGGGTCGGTTCCTATCAGTCCTTTCTGTGAGGTATCTCCCGTAGGCAGCTCATATCCAGAACCAGGAAGATTTAATTAAGCAGCTATTAAAGATTGTAATAGATTTTATTCCCCTATTTAAAAAATAAGATTACTTGTGTGTCTGTCACATCCAAATTGTTTCTTTTCAGTATACTCTCTGTGTGGTAGAGCGGATGGTGGAACATCACCCAGTACATAACATCGTTATGTATAAAAATATTTTTCCTTCGTCAAAGAAACAAAAGGGAATCAAAATACGTGTAAATCAATACAATGTAAAGCAGCGTTTGCCATTAACAATACGTCCTTACGTGAAACTTATTTGAAAAGAATTTACTCAAGTGGAAGGACAAATTGGACTAAGTAGTAACAGCAGCATCTCTTCAATCCGTCGGGAAAGGTAAAACGGAGTGCATGGAAATTTGTTGACGTTGTTTTTCATCGTATTTAAGGGTGCAGCGATGTCAGGGTCGTGTTAAGGTCAAATGGTAACCTTACATTTTTTTTGTCCTCGCTAATATTTTTTTTTTATAAAATTCAACTTCGGTAAATTAATGCAATTAACAAAATTGAATTCTGTCTCTGTGTCTGTAGAGTGGGGAGGGTGAGTTAGGCCCACATGTAACCATTGTACATCCTCCCGAAGAGTTGTCTTCCTAGGTCATTGACCATCCTGTCCTTTCCAGGAAGGTGGACAGGTCACTATAGGAGACATCTCCTTTATATCGGCAGGTGTAGGCCAAGACTCACCGAACACACTAGCCCCATTGTATGGAGGTGTTTCCTTAATTGACGGTGGCCAGTCAGAAATCCTACCGTTAATGGTAAGAAATAATCGATTTCGATTATTTCTTATACTTTCCAAGTAATTCCCAGGACAGACAGATTCATACATCAAAAATAGTAATCATTTTTTAGAAAAACTATCAGATTTAAAGTTCAACAAAAGCCATTATTTGGTCAGTTTTGGTGTAGTTAGTCTCTTCACAAATGTACCGGTACAGAAAACAATAGAACTTGTCAAATCAAAATTAGAAATTGATCAGACCCTTACAGAAAGGATAACAAAAATATATTTTCAATTCAATAATGATTTTTATGAACAGAATAAGTAAGTAAGTAAGAAAAGAATAAGTAATGCCACAGGGAACTTATAGAAGATATTAAAATCCTCTTACTTTACTTATAATTTATGTGTTTATTGAATGAACGTTCCAAAAACTGGTACGTTGATTTATTCCAAATTCTTATTGTGTAATTTCTAAAAAAAAAATAAAGTGGAAAATAAATAAATACGCAGTGTGATTAGTGCGTTAATAATTTTGACCCAATAAAAGTCGGCAGTACATTTCTCAGTTTGTTTACATCTGTTTAATTTTTTCGTGAGAGTTTAAGGAATGCGGAAAATTTCACAATCGGCTTTACCATAAAAAAAAGAAACCATACGAAAGCAACATACCCTCAGTAAACTATGAAATATTTTGATTGGTGTGAAGGAAGCAAAAATGTTCAAAAAGCTTCAGTGGCGTGCAAGTTATAAATATTTTAAATCAAGTTCATAGATATGCTATTTAAATGCAAACGCGTGAATTATATGAACTATAATTCACTCTAGTAGATATTTGGGTAACATATACCTTTTGTTAGGAGGTAAAATATTGACTTATTATTGGCTCAGTTTGTGATTATTTTATTTATATCGTCTATCCAAAACTTTTTCAATAGCAACCAAATTTATATACTCAACACGACCCAGAATATACGTAAATAAAGGTGAAACTCACAAACAATTAAAAACAAAAATTTCAACTTGAACTCCCCATTATTTTAAGTAATGACAATTTAAATATTATAGACTAGAAAAAATCATTAATGATTGTCTATCATTTCCACTCGTTCTCCAGCACCGAAAAGGTATTTTACAGTCAACTTTTCCACTAGTTCATTGAAAAAAAATATCCACGTCATTTCTTGAGAACGATGTTCTTTAAACGGATAAAATATAATTTTATACCGGCTTCAGAAATTGAGAGTTGTAGTATTTGGAAATAACGTTCAGAGAATTCTTTACAGATAAAAACAAATTAATATAAATACGTAGAAATCTTGAAAACAACATTAGTAGATCGGAGAATTTATTCGCGAACGTAACTAGTGAAAAACAACATGTTTTTGGTATTTGTGTTAACTTTTGTGACATTAATGATAATTTTTAAAATCGGAAGTCAGTTTGATTCGTTCTGGAAGCATATTATGGCAATTCCAGGACCCAGGGGCATACCATTGATAGGAACTGCTTATTATTTCGACTCCTCTGGTAAATCAATGTTAACAATTTCCACATTTTTACAGGTGTTCCTTTGAGAAGTTTCAAATGTGCAAGTTTCAGGAATAATTACGTGAAAAGGAAAAAACTTTTAGGCACTTTCAACCCCTAAAATCTTCCCTGTATTTTTTTTTCTATTGACACCCATATTCATTATTTTGGGGACGTCCAGAATGGTTTGCTAGTTGAATTTAAGTGGAAAATATTATTTCTTATAGAAATTCGAATTTATGTATTAATTTTTTCATTAACATAGATGCTTTACTTTTTAGAAGGCGTGTTCAATAGAGATAGACATTTAGCTAAAAAGTATTATCCAATTTACAAAAAATATTCATATAATTTGGCCCTCGTCAACATTATGCATCCAGAAGATATTCAAGTAAGTAAACATGGAATTTTTAAATTTGGGGTTAGGTTTCTGGAACACCCTAATTTTTTCAGCTGGTTTTAAGCAATTTCAAACACAACGGAAAGAGTATTTTTTATAATTTGTTACAAGACTGGATTGGATTAGGAATTTTAACCAGTAAAGGTAAACCAGTTTATAGCATTTAATTTTTATGATATAACATGTTTACTTTTTTATTTAAAGACGAAATGTGGCACGAAAGAAGAAAACTGTTAACACCAGCTTTCCATTTTAATATTTTGGGACATTTCTTGAAAATATTCAATAAGGAAACTGTACACTTTGTGGAGTATATAAAGAAAGAATGTCAAAAACCTTATATTGACATCGTGAAACCTGTAACTGATTTCACTTTAATGGCTATTGGAGGTAAGTGAATCATATTTTATACGAATCCAATAAAAATTACTTTAATCAACAGAGTCATCTTTTGGAAAAGACCTAAGAGACGATCCTGATTGTGAGGAGTATGTAAAAGCTGTCCACGACTATGGAGAACATTTTATCTATAGAATAGTACGTCCTTGGCTCCTTATTCCTTTTCTGTACAAATTAAGTTCCTTCGGTAAAAAACACGATGCGACATTGAAAGTATTACACAATTTTTCTGAAAAGGTTATTCGTGAACGAGAAGAATTTTTTAGAAATAAAACGATAGGCAGTAACAACAAAAAACAACAAATTTTACTAGATCTTATGCTAGAAGCAAAATACACAGGATCTCGTATTGATGATAACGGAATTAAGGACGAAACTAATGGATTTATATTTGGTGTAAGTAAACTTTTACTTTCAACCTTAGAATGATGGTAATGGTAATTTTCTCCCACTTGGAAAATTATTGTAAAATTTTACATTTCAGGGCCACGATACTACCGGAGTGGGTCTTTGCCATTGTTTGCTGCTCCTGGCCAATGAACCAAAAATACAGGTAAGCAATTAGTGCGAAAGTTTTTGAATATTAATTATTTTATCGATGAGTTAGAGTTACCACATAATGTTTGATACAAGCAGAAACAATCTAAAGAGATAGAAACATGGGTTGAAAATGAGAAATGAGAAAATCTATTTTATATTTTTCACTTTAACATTCCGTATCTCAATAAAGAGCAGACTTATACCCTTTATTGTTGAGTAAAATATTATTATTTTTGTCTTCTGAACGTGTAGTTACAATTTGGCCCATTATGAATCACCCTATATATTAGAAAAATACAAATTTAACATAATTAATTAGGTTATATTGTTTTTCGGTAATAGTTATTTTAATTTTAATTAAACTTTCGAAGATAAAACGCAACTAAAACAGGAAAACAATAGTGGAGGAGACCGTTGGAGATCGACCTTCACCCATCTGATAACGAGATGAGACATTTTTTTAAATTAAACATAATTAATTAACAACATGCCTATGATAACTTGCCTATCGAAAAGTGGTCATGGCTATTTTTGATTGAATTACTTTTATTTTTTTCATCTCCTTCACTCTTTTGATAATTGAATGAATTTTATCTCAACTATAAAATGGTTTTTTATACACAGAATATGCCGCGGTAGGCTTGCCTACTTATTTTTGGTCATGGCTACCTGGCAGATAGATGTGAACAGGTAAGTCAATATAGGTAACTACACCGATCTGATAACCAATCCAAATTGATATTATTAGAAAGATAATTTAATTGCAGAACTAATCGTATAGGCTTGCCTGCAAAAAAACGTCCATGAAATGTTATTGCCAAGCTTTAAAGTTTAAAAATGAATTTTAACAAATTTAACTTCAGTCGCTGCTTAACAAACATATCCAGCATACAGGGGGTTTCTAAATTCATGCGAGAAAATTCAGGAGGAGATTGTTGGTATGAAATTAAGTCCTATAACAAAAACGCGATAGAGGTGGACATTTCCAGCATTTATTATGAATTGTATTACATTTTACTGTTTTCCACTCAATTTATTAAAAAAATAATAAATAATGGTGTTTATTTTTTTCGTCTGCAGCTATTAGTATTGGGAAAAAATTTAAAAATAAAAAAAATTTCCAAATAAAACAAGGATTCCAAGTTAAATTTTATTTCATAAAACTTCATCTCGCAAAAAAGTTTTGATATGAAAATATATAACTATAAGCAAGCACATACTTATAATTTCAACTATACAGGGTGATTAATTAAGAATGGGCAATCTCTGAACTGGAGATACTACACACCAAAATATGGTGATTGAGCTTAATATGTCTTATATACAAATGTTGCAGGTTTACGAGATTTAGGGCCGGTTTATCAATTGCAGTTTTTATCCAGCAGTTAGGTATCTGTCAGATAAAAGTAACTTGCAGATAAAGTTCCAGTTGGGTTTTTGAGATATTTTTTATCCACTAGTTTATCAACTGTCAGATAAAGAATGTTGGTAATAGTGATTGATAAATATAAAAGATTTGATTGGTTGTTTGCTTCACCATGGTTTTTACTATAGTATTGGCATTCTTCAAAATAACATTTTATGCTTTATTAGCGACTTTAGATCGTTGTTGGGTTATTATATTTGTTTCTTTTATATTTTAATACTATGGATTTTGTGGATTACGTATTAGATAGTGATGAGGACTTTGATATAGTGGAAGTCCTTCAACACGAACGAAGGCCCTACGTAGTTAGAGAAAGAGTCGATAATTTTGAGAAATGGGATGAGCAAGATTTTTTATTTTCAGTTACATTCTTCGCTTTATTGGCCAGTTTTAAAAGTAAATTTCTTTCTTCTAGAGTGAAATTGCTCCCTCGTTTTTTATTATTAATTTCCATTTTATCAAAATAAATCAGGCTTTTACAATACACACTTCAAATAGAATTGACAAAACATAACTAGGTTCAGATGTCACTGCTGTCAGTCCAAAAATTCCCGTTTCTATGGTATGTACGGGCTATCTATCAGTTATCTGATTTATCTGCCAGTTGCAACTAAAAGATATCTATCTGACACTTTAACTGCCGGATAGGAGTTATCCTGTTGTCGATAAACCCGTCTTTCCGTACTAACTGTTAGTTAAGAGTTATCTGACAGATAAATTACAATTGATAAACCGGCCCACAGGGTATTTAAAGTTGGAATTTTAATTTGGAATTTCTTTGAGCAACAACGTCTTAAAAATTAGGAACTTTATGTTTTTTGGCATGAAAATTACGAATTTTATGCTGAATTTAGCACTATTCATAAAATTGCCAATTTTCAAGACGATGCTGTTTAAAATCACAAAATTATTATGACATTTCAAATTAAAATTCCAACTTTAAATACCCTGTATCTCGTAAACCTGCAACATTTCTATAAGACATATTAAGCTCAATCGCCATATTTTGGTGTGTAGTATCTCCAGTTCAGAGATTGCCCATTTTTAATGAATCACCCTGTATATACTATTATTTGTAAATTATTTAATTAAGTAGTGGCTAGACATTTTTTTGTTAGTAAAACAAATGATGATTTACCATTCAAACCTTGGCTTAGTCAATTTAAAAATGTATCTATCTTAAATTTTCAATTTTCATTGTAGGAAGAAATTTATGAAAGAATCCAATCGGTTTGTGAAAATCCAAATAGTCCAACTCTGTCGGAACTTGCCGATATGGAATTTTTAGATAGATGCGTAAAAGAATGTTTAAGGATATATCCCAGTATTACTGCCATTTCTCGAGTGGCTGGAGAACAAATAAAGACAAAAACCGGATACACAATACCGAAAGGTTCTAACATTAGAATATTAATATATGACCTTCACCGGGACCCTACAATTTGGGAAAACCCAGAAAAATTTGATCCAGATAGATTTTTACCCGAAAATGTTGCTAGAAGGCATCATTTTTCTTACATACCCTTCAGTGCTGGTAGTAGAAACTGCATAGGTTAGTATTAAATTGTTTAGTTATCAAATAATCAGTTATAATAAGTAAAATTGGTTTGCATAAAATAACAGTATGCGGCAAGGTCTCTTTCAGGATTTGAAAAACCGAAAAGATTAAGAAGCCTTAAATCATTTGTAGTCTTGACCTACCCAAATTTACTTGAATTGTTAGTCCACATGGAGTGTTAACGTCGCAGGGTGGGTTTAGTTCATTTCTGTTATTTAAGAGATATTGTGTTCTTAGATGTTGCTGTGATTGAGATTTTGTTTTATTGACTAAAACTATTTTGTTGATAATATTCAAAGTTATGGCTTTTTGGCGACCATTTGATTTGTTTATCTCGTCGACACATTGTGAAACGGTGCAAATGAATTTTACGTCGAGTTACTAGTGAAAAATAATCGATTAATTTCGATTGGTATTCGTCACGATTATAATGTAATGAATTGACCGATAATAATAAAAAATTGATTTTGTTTTAATATTGAAAACCCAGTCTTTAAGAATACCTGCCAAGTGTTCGTTCCAAGTCACCTCGGAAAATTGTGTTTTTGCTCTTCATAGAAAGCGGAAAACTGCTTCTAAACGCATTTATGCGTTTTCAGCGTGTTAAAGATCCAATTCCTGATTTTTTGAGAAACCCACCGAAAAAGCGAAACCACTATTTGTAGGGCAGTATATTTATAAAAAATATTTTCGATCAAGTGAATAAATTCAATCAATAATCTGTTCATTTTTAGGACAAAAATATGCCATAATAGAATTAAAAGCTGCACTGTGTGGGATTATCAACAATTTCAAAATGATAGCCATTACCAAACCTGAAGAGATGCGTCATAGAGCGGATATTGTTTTAAGGCCTGCATGTGAAATGCGAATGAAGTTTATACCGAGAGATGAAATAATTCCTTAGAAATAAATGTACTTTTATGTAAAAAGTATTTGGAATTTAGTTTTATTTGCTTCTATATAATAGGCCAGGAAAATTCCTGAATGTTTGCAGTCGATGATTGGTAGAAGAGAAATGGGTTTACGGTGTAAATAATATTTTTAGTGAAAAAAGTTGAATGGAAAAGATAAATGAAAAATAAACAACTTTTGTATGAACAAGTTTTTTACATAACCTAAAAATTGTCGGGTAAAACGCTTATTTTCGTTTTTTATTATTTTTATAATAATATTTTTATTATAAAAAGTGCCCTAACCCTAACAATTGACGAGTATATGGAACATAATTGACGCAAACTATAACAGCACTCTATAGTCATTACAAAAATCGTTTTCATGTAATTGGAAAAATGTTCGCATAAACAGAAAACATTTTATGAACTTCTGTTTTGCTATCTACAGACCCTTTCAGAATTTAAAATATAAACTGTATAGTAATTGACACGAAAACAACCTGTTGATAGCCAAACGTCACTATTTCTGTTTACATTTCAGTTTTATTTACTCCCTAAAAAAACAAATTGCAAACTTGACTTCAAAAATCAATAAAATTCACAACGCACTCCCGCTAGCTCTTACAATTATTATTTTGAACGAATTTCGTTGCAAAAAAAACGGTAACAATTGTCCCGACTCCCGTCTAAGACTAGAAAATCCCTGTGCGAATGGCGTCGTGAGGATAAGCGACGGCGCAAATTTTGGCGTCTCTATGGCTACGGCGGGCATACTAATTTTGTGATTGTTATTTCGCAGAATGGGTTACGCACATTTTAACATTTTTTAAAATGGCAATAAATGAAATCGGCAGGCAATAAAACATTTAATCTAATTTTGATAAATAAAGTGACATTTTTCAAAACTGACTTTCGTTATCAAACGTCACATTTTTCGTAACCAGTTACATAATGAAAAATATTATGTAACTGGTGATGAGAAATTAATTTTATCACCAGTTAATAAAAACAAGAGAGAAAAGAAGAAAGTTTAATGTCATATTATAGAAAAATAACAACAACTAGAACTGAAGAGAACTACTAACAATAAGAACGAACAACTAGAGCAATTTACTTTTTATTTTATGCATTATTCGCAATGTTCGATTTTAATTTAATATTAATGGTAAAATAATAAAGAAAAGTCTAAAATTAATGTATAAAATAAAAGTATTGTCTTGTGTAATATTGGTTGCATAACTTGTAGGAATCAAAAAGTGCTGTTTTCAAATCAGAAAAATTAATTAAAAATTTTCTTTTTGTCAAAATTAGATAAAATCATGTATGAAATGCATCATCAGCATCTTTCCAGAATTTGGAAGTAGTTCTTAACCTCACATAGTGTTGGAAAGTGTTGCAAATAGAGCAAGATACATAATAAATGAGAAGGAATCTTTTTAAAAAAAAACCTCTCAGCTTTTTAGAGATCAGAAATCTCGGTAAGATGAAAAAGTAGAAGTTTCTTAAGAAATTCAGTACCAAAAGGAAATTGGATCCTTTGAGTGAATGGCAATTAATAATATACAGATGACTCTTGAACAATAGGAGTGACTGGGCTAGGAGTGTACGGGCCAGGAACCAAAATTTGGTAGCTCAAGCGGAAATTCACATCGTCACCTTACTAATTGTTCGAGGACACACGGGTATAGAAGAAAATAGTATAGCAGATGAAGGCGAGGGGCTTTTGTTGGCAAAGCCGAAAAGAAGACATATCCGACCATTGGAAATATGTAGTAGGGCTAAGGCAATGAAAAATACTCCTTGGAAACTATACGAGCAGTAAATATATAGCTCTTGATTGAAATGATTAGGTAGATATCGTTATACTAACCTGTTCAATCCGTGTTATGGTGTTCGCCAATCGCGTGGTCAGATAAGGCGCCAGCACCAGCTCTCGCTCTGGGCGTGGCTGCAAACAAATATGTTGTCAATTATCAGGATATTGATCTGACATTAATGTTATGTATTACACCAACTGTCAGAAAACCTTTTCCCAAGCCGATCAGAATTTTATGCCTTAATATTTTTATTTTATTAATTAGAGGGTTACTTGGTAAAATTTATATAATAATCCTTGCAAAATTTACAAGAATTAAAAAGAAAATAGGGTAGGAATATTTCGGAACATTAACCTGGTATGAGGGGATTTCTAAATCTACACATAACATTTATATATTTATATATAACATTTTAACATATTTTTGAAAATTATACCTTCTGCGATTAAGAACCCTACTCGCCTTTGAGAGAGAAAGCAGCCGAACGGCTGACGGCTGGGGTTCGTCGACAGTTTGAATCGATTTTGAGAATTGTTTGGCTGAAGATTTGACCCGGTCAGTGGGTCGAAAATGAAGAGCCTTGATTAGATATTTGGGTCCTAACAATATTATATAACACCGCCCTGTATAAATTTGAAAGCTTAGAAAAATAATTCAAGATAGTCCAGTAAATAAAGGCACCAACCTGTTCATCTCATTATTGTCGGACTTTTTTTTTGCAACTTGTAGGTATTCTTGTGTAGATTACTCTCTGAAAATATGTCCTCCGCGGGATTTGCGGAATGGGCACAAAAATTATTTATTCATTCTTTCGGAATACATTCACCACCTATCAAAGTCCCATTATCCAAAAGGTTTCGGTAAAACTACGCTTAATTTAAAAAATATGAACGGATTGATAAGGGCGGTCAAATATTCAGGAAAAATAAAGTTTGGCCAGTTTTTTCAATATTACTGGAAAATAAAAAAAACGAAAAAGTTACACGATGTTGTAGGTACAGGTCCTTCCTTTCATATGCACTTTGAATCATGAAAAAAGATTCATTTTTACTCAAGTTATGGGCCAATTTGCCCGCCCTCCCATGCCTACATTCACGGAGCGTGCTCCCGGAGACGCCGCGCAGCAGCTCGAAATCCAAGGTACGCTTGGGCCCGTTTATCTCGAAAACGGTTAAACTTTTGACAAAATTGATAACGATCATTTTTGTAGATAATAAACTGCTCTCCATTCCTAGCAAACCCCCACTTCTCTAAGTGTCATATTTCCGAAAACTCAATTTTTGGGATTATTGGCCATTTTTCAGCCACTTCCGCAAATTTCGCGGAGGACATATTTTCAGAGAGTAATCTACCCGTGAATACCTACAAGTTGCAAGAAAAAAGTCCGACAATAATGAGATGAACCGGTTGGGGGGTTTCTCGGTCTTTATTTACTTGACTAAGAAGGGAGACGTATTTTTGCTCATATCTACTTAAACTCTCTTCCACTCGATTATATCGATGTGTGGAAAACTTTGGAAGTCAAGAGAAGAATAAAAAAAAACGCAGAAATGTACAGGGTGTGTTACATTAAAAAAAGGGATGGGTCACCTAACGAGGGAGTTTCATGAATTGATATATTAAAAAATATTATCTGTTATATGTAACAGTTTGTTCGCCAGCTCTAGACTCAAATAAACGCTATAAGCTGCGCCCTCTGTCAGACTCTCCAGCAAATGTTCTGCTGAAACAGTGAACTTTTCGACCCCGCTTCTGCCGCCATCTGTTCCTGTTGGCGTTAAACTAGCATTGCAGGAGAACTATTGATTTCCTGCATTGGGATTATACGCTGTGTTGCCGAGTCTCACTATTTGACAAGAAAGCCAGATATATTTTACAAACAGATACAAAAATTGAAAACGATAATAATATGTCGATTGAGAAGGTTAGGATTATTTTTTTCTACTTCTGACCTTCAACAATAATTTTTGGCGTTTATTATTGTTATAGATGTAAAGGTAATTTTCTGGATTTACGAGCGTTCAGCGATACATATCAAAGTTCAATAGATTAATCGCTAGACTGGATAAAGGGCAAATCAATTAATGACTCTTTGGATTCTATTATAAAATTGCCGGCTTTTCAGATTCTCCACTGTTAGGATATGTTTACACTGTTTTGCACCAGAAACTCACAGAAAATCAAAGCTTTTACTATGACTATTTTTTCATATAGCCGTTTGAAAATGAATCATTTTTCACCCTACAACAGACACATAGAGCTCGTAATTTCCTCTGAAAACATAAAACGGATTTCGATAAACATGTCCAGAGTACGTATATCCGAGAAACAAATTTTTCTGTTAAAAAAAAAACACTAATCGCTTTACATCCATTATAAATCATACTTTCAGCTGCGAATAGAAATCGTGATGTTTCAAAAAAATAATCGTGTTATTTTTCTCCTCGAATTCGGCACAGGTAATTAATGAAGTAAAATGAAAACAAAACAACAGCGGCGATATGCAGAGGGCGAGTAAGATTTACGTGGTATATAACGGAAAAACCACACTAGAAAACAATTTAAAAGAAAATTGAGAACAAAATTGTTAAACGTTTTGAAGCCATACCGTCTTCTTTTTGTCAAATCCTCACCTGTTCTCAATCTTTCCTTTTTGAAACTCCTAGTATACTCTAAATGCACATATCGTTGGACATCAAAGTTGTAGGAATTTCAAGTTATTGATTTGGTCTTGTATAAAAAAGTTAGAAATGCCAGAATGCACTCGATATTGAGCATCTATTTTGAAATAATTTTAATAACGTTTTCCGTCCCGAAATACCGCTGTAGAAGTAGTTGTCTCATCACGAGGATACGAATCTCAATATCCGACCAAGGTATAGTTTTGCAGAGTTTAAATTCAATTTCATACAGCAAACTCCACGTTTCGGTTCGTTCAACGCTGACCTTTGAAGTCTACAGAGTTAAATTTTCAGCATGCAAACTGGATGATGTTAAAATGGTTTTTTATATCGTAGTTTCAAACTGATTTACGCGAGAAAAATGAAAAACTGCAAAATACGATAAAATAACTACAGTGTGGCAATATTTAAGGTGTCAGTAGATTCCTTAGGCATGCAGGCATACAAAAATTTTTGTTAAAAATATTTTCCACCTAATTAGGCCAGCAAAAGACAAAGCTTCCAACGAAAATAAGGGTGTGTTTGTTGTTATTGTCCCAAACATATACAGATTGCGTAAATTACATCCGAACCGTCCGGATTACACAAGTACAACAGAAAAACAGCTGAAAGAGAGAGAAAGAATAATTATGCGCGGTCATTAAGGCGTGTACTTTGTTTTACCTTAGGGGTGTATAGTTATTTCCCGAGACTGGCCGAATGCTCATTGCCCCCCTATTTTAACCGCTGTTGCCAGAAGCGCAGATTAATTTGTACAAATGATATTTTTGTCTCGTTATTGTTGACTTTTTTTCGAGGGTGAAAATACAGCACGTTTGTGCCAGCATTACGCCAAATAGTCTTGGAGATATGAGATCAAATCTTTATCACAGATTTGGTTATTGTCTGGCACAGGAAGGTGGTTTATTTGAGCACTTAATTCATTAAAATTATGTTTACCTTTAGAATGGATTTTTATTTTTTCAGGAAGTTTATATTTTATGTTTAGAATAGGTGTAGGTACCTACCTACTTATTTTATTTTTCAATTTAATTTATTAATGGAAGGGATTTTTAGTTTATTAATTATGGTTCTCTCAAGAAATACTGTTTTATTTTCAAGTTACAATGGCTAAAATAATATCCTATTGTAGTTAGAAATTGTCAACGTGGTCTGAAATGATCATGTTGACAAAAATGAATTTGAAGATGTACAAGTTACGTAATAACGATTATATTTTTTTATTTCTTCAACACCCTCACTCCTTCCATGTTGGAGGCATACTGAATATCATCAACTAGTGAATTCTCTCTGTAAAGGATCATTCGGCCAGTCTCGGGAAATAAGTATACACCCCTAAGATGAAACAAAGTGATGACCGCGCACAATTATTCTTTCTCTCTCTTTCATATATCCTTGTCGTACTTGTGTAATCCGAGGCCAGGGTTCCAAAGTAATTTACGCAATCTGTAGGTCAAATAAATCGTCAAGTTCCTCAACATTCCTATATTTTCCAGAAACAAAAACTTTAGCCCCAGTTGGATACTTGAAATCCCGTGGAATTGGAGAGACAACAGAATCGTCCAAATTGTACGAACAGAAGAAAAATACTTGGAAACCTATACTTATTCGCCAACTACCAAATAACCATTTACGTCCTGTTTTCCTACCATCATCTCCTCCGCTTAACTTACTAATCCCTTCCTGTTACTGGTCAGTTATATCTGAGGAGAAGACAGATTAATACCACGAAATTTTACTGAAACTTTTCCTATCTTTTTGTATCTCCAAAAGAGAGAGTCAAAACGCGGTTGATCCAGGAAAAAAAAATACATAGATAGAATCTTATATTTCAAAAGATTCAGGGATTTAAAGATGCTAAGCCATCCTGTACGTTACATCCTTTTGTTTCCTTATTTTAATCAACAATTAGCCACACCTTTGAATCGCTAAAAAAACGCAACAATAGACAAAGCCCTAATTTAGGCAACATCTTGTCTTGTAGAGCCAAAACTGTATGCTAATTTTATATCTCTGTTATTGCTGAGCGGTTTTACTATATTCGGAGAATACTACATTAGATTATGTAGTTAAAGAACCCATTATACGTAATTTTATGTTTATACTGAAAAAATTCGAAACGTTTAAGTTAAATTGTTGTGGTTTTGTTTGTAACTGTATTTTTTCTACACGATAGAGCGAGTTCAATAAGGGTTTGATCTTTAATACTGATTATACGGTGTCATCCCTTGAAATCAGTACGAGATTTTCTCGAAGAAAAATGTTTTTTTTAATTTCTATATACTGTGCGATAGATTATTTTTTCTTTTAAACAGTAGAGTCAAAAATCGATTTTTCCATGAATTTATGTAATTTCTGTAGTTAAAAAAGAAAATCCTGTGCTTTTTCATCCTTTAACTTTTAATTTATTTTTTTATTATATGTATAGCCTTTATGTTTTCTTCTGTTTTCAATTAATTACCACAAAACCCTCGTTTTTATGCACTTTTTGCAATTTAAATCGCAATATCCGTCCAACAAACCGAACTTAGGATGAAATACAATTTTGCAGGCATTCATTTCCAGGCAAAATTAAACAGAATACATCCAGAGAAGCCTCAGTGGCTAAACTGACGAAATCCAATTTCGCTATCCGCATGGGAGATTAAAATTACTTTTGCAACTTGCTAATTTCTTTTTTTTTTCGTTATTTGTTTAAATGCAGTATTGAAATCTATACGAACGTTCTATTCAAATAAAAAAAATTTGAGTTTTGATAAAAAAAACTACTTATACAAAAAGTTGCTGATAAAATAACTACACCGAAAAAAAGAGTAAAATTATAAAATACAGAAATAGAAGATTATTATTAAACTCAAAAACATAAAGGCCTCTGGCGTAAAAGCGGAAACATTGAAAATAATTCACAGAAAAGAGTTCACAAAATTACAAATCTGCCATATTGTCTCTATACATTCCATAAAACAAATCCAATACTCTGTGGCGATGGCAAAAGCTACAGCTATAATTTAATACTAAACTTTAAAATCCAACACATAATATGACGATCTAACAATTTTCCACAAAGAAATGTGTGAAATAATATGATTTAAATCCTATAGATGACAGTAGCGAATGGAAATATATTTTACGGACATAAAAGATGAAAATCCGATCGAAGATTTGGTCTAGAAATCCTTGACAAATGGCCTTCTTTCATTTCTATGGGATCACTGACAAATTGAGTAAAACATTTTATAAAATCGTTTTTATTTTTAAAATTGGAAACTCTTTATGCCCTAACTAGAAATATAATTTGAAGAGATATAGAGTACAACGAAAACAGATAATTTTAGTTTGAAATTATATTTTTCCAAATATTAATATCGAAAAGTTTTTTTTTCTACGACGTTTCTTTGTAGTAGTTTATTTTATTTGCACCTCGTATAGTTTCAAATTGAATCCTTATTACATAAATAAGTATTATAGAAACTTAAAATATATTTGTTCTTATAACTGAGCTCTTGTGAAATCAGTTCCAAAATGGTGTGGGAAAGCCTATAGGCATATAGTAATATTTCTGTGGATTCCAGGACACACTGTAATAGAAGGAAATGAAATAACAGATGGATAGGCAAAGAGGGGGGCTAAAAGACCCTTTTTGGGGCCGAAACCCTTTTGCGGTATCAGCCCCTTTGTAATATTGCAAGCCAAATTTTCGGAAGAATAAAATAAGAGCTTACAACTTTAGAACTTGCGAAGGCTATAATATATCATAAATTTGGCAACGTTGGAGACAAAGATGCTTAGGAGTTGATGAAAAATAATGGTAGGATATATAATAGCGGGCTTATCAGGCACCGATCATGCCTGAAACTGTTTACAAGTATACATTTTTGTAAAAATTCAAGCTGGACATGGATTTATGACTTAGAGTTTAGAGAAAATTGGATTGTTGCGAGAGAAAGGGAGACGGTGGAAAATAAATACATGTAAGATAATCATCTGCATCACAACCACAATAAATCCTGTGACATCGCACTCAAACAACGTTTCTGTGTTCAATAAAAAATTGTAAACATTTTTCATTAAATAAAAAATATTTCTATAATATTCTCATTAAATATATAATTAGTAATAAAAAGTACAGTACAAAACACGAGTTGCAATGTACTAGGCTTGTTCAACTGAAACCCATCTTTGGTCAGGTTAGCCTTGGAAACAATTGTAATCATTCAACTGACGTTTTCCAACATTAGTAGTGTATGCAAACGTCACACTGATCTGTTTATTTCGTTTATATTTGACAGCGATTTTAAGTATTGTGACTTTGAAATGGCGTTTGTTGTTAACAATCCGTCCAAATGTAATAAGCGTGCGGTCATTCAATTTTTGTGTGCTGAAGGTGTGCAACCGTTGCAAATTTATACGCGAATGCAAGCAGTGTATGGAAACGCATGTTTTGCATATCCAACTGTGAAGGAATGGTGTCGAAAATTTAAGAATGGAGAAGAAAGGACGAATGATAAGCCACGACCAGGTGTATTGATTACTGCATCAACAGACAGGAATGTGGCATGTGTGGAAGGCCTGATTAGAGAAAATCGTCGAATTTCAATCAGAGCAATTACAGAAAATGTTGGTGTGAGTATAGGATCTGTCCATAGTATCGTACACAAACTAGGTTACAGCAAAGTTTGTGCGCAATGGGTTCCTCGTCTTTTGTCTGAGGACCAAAAAAGCTTGCGAATGGGCTTGTCTTTGCAACACCTCACGGAATACAGTCAAAATGGTAATGACTTTCTCTCGTCAATAGTTGCTGGCGATGAATCTTGGTGTCATTATTTTGAACCATCCAGTAAGCTGTCATCGATGCAATGGAAACACGCAAATTCTCCGCCACCAAAGAAGTTTAAAGTTCAACCTTCTGCAGGCAAGGTGATGTTGACATTTTTTGTCGACCATGAAGGACCCTTGCTGATAGAGTTTACAGAACCTAGAGTGCATATCAACGCAAACCTGTATATTGGTGAAACAGTGGGATATGTGCCTCAATTGTAATGGTAGTTATTTGTCACTGTACTTGTTAATAAATTTTTCCTGGACCAAAGATGGGTTTCAATTGAACTATCTTGTATGTTATTTAAAATGCTCTTGGTTATTGTATTAGTTTCTAGAAAAACGATCCATACCTAAAACTCACTCTATATATAAAATTGTCTTCTGACGGAAAAACAAAATATACCCAAATTATAATATTCAAGAAGAGCAATTTTAGATTACAGCGCCGCAGGCAAAAGCATTCAAATGAATCTTGGCTTAATCATTTTCATCGTAAACTAAACTTAATTAGTTAATTTTACAGGCCATTTGCCGCCTCTTAAAGTTGCCGCTCCGGGCATGGAACCGATTCTAGCGCCGGCCCTGCTACTGTAAACGGATGATAATAATCGAATTAAAACACAATAGAAGTTATCCGCTATTTCTTTCTGTCGTTTTTTATTCATCGCATGTTTGTGATTAATTCAAGAAAACCAAAATGCACCCGAAATCAATTTAGGTCCGAACTCGATTTAAATCTATGTCCAAGCATTTACTCCAGATAATTTGATTTTGTATGCATAGAATTGCTACTTATTAATCGTAGACAGACTTCAAATGAGTATTGCATGCGTGAATGGTTCAAGACAACGGATAACCCCGCCCGCTTTCTTATTATGTTAATCGACATTGACATACTTTCTTAGTTCACTTGCGCTTTTTTTCCTTTATTTTCGTATAAACCATAGGCGTACGCGATAAGTCATATACTGATAGATACTGTCTCCTGTCTTCCGAACCCGATCGCAAAAAATATATGGGATCCAAATCTAAAGTGAGTCAAACTAGTTTCAAAATCTGTGATAGACATATATATTGACCGCTTAACTCTTGCAGATCGTTTTTCGTTTAACTTAACACATGAAATTGCAAAGAAAAAATTTTGTTTCATCAAGACAACGTACCGTCAATCAAAACAATGGCAAAACTACATGAATTGAACTTTAAATTGTTTCCACATCCACTGTATTCGCCATATTTGGCTCCCAGGGACTGCTGGCTGTTTACAGACCTAAAAAAAATGCTCGCCTGTAAGAATTTTCGCTCGAATGAAGAGGTAATTGCTGACACTGAGGCCTATTTTGAAGCAAAAGATAAATCGTTCTACAAAAGTGCTAAGTCTTCACCATTTACGTGATTTTCTGATATTAAAACCGTCTATATTGCATTGTTACCATTGATTTGAATGTTACTTTACCTACTACCAATATGTAATATCAAACATTACGATACTGATATGAGTTTCGTAATGAGATACTTTACCCCACAAGTGCGGTAAAGTAAAATTAATTGGAACGAACGTGTCAAAGTTGACAGTTTGCAGTTTTTCGTATCTATTGCGGGATTTAGCGGGTACTAGGGTTTGTATTGCGTTATTTGCAGCAAGTTCTATATCAGAATCCACACTTTCATAGTCGGAACTCATGTTGATATAATAATTATACCAAACTGAACGCTTGCTTGTTACATGATTCTAATATCACTAATTTCAGGAATATTGACTAATTTTGAGTAAATAATTAACATTATTGGTAGTAGGTAAAATAATGTACTGTATTCGTATCGTAAATTCATATTACGATATTCAATGGGTTATCAAATTTCCCATCTCATTTCGTAATATGAATCTTTACGACACTTATATCGTAAATACATTGCACATGTGAAAGCTTTAGGTATTCAAACAAAAATTATACATGTGCAAAAAATCCAGAGTACCACTTTGCACGTCTATGCTTTCATGCACTAGTAGATTTACTTCAAAATAATTTATTACGTCAAAGTAGAAGCTCCTTTGGGTATGTGGATACTTGATATTGATTCGAAGGTTGTTATCTTCGTTTATAATCAGTTCAAGAACGTCGAATTGGGCAATATTGTAGAATGAAAACGTAGTACTTAATTGTTACTTTCAACTGTAATCTAAGTCATTTTTCATCCTTCTTACAATAACTTTCCATCACCCACACGCCCAACTACCCTTTAAATTATAATAGGATTATAACTTGCATTCAAGTCCAAAAAAAATGTACTGGAACAGCTCTAGTGTTGTTGTCAAATGAACAATATTTATTTGCTTAGTTAGATTTTTTTTAATAAAAAGAAAAAGTGATTTAAAAGTTCTTCGTTTGCCTTTGTGATATTTGATTCAACTTTTTTTGTGAGCTGTTTTTTTTTTGGAACGAGGACGTTGTAGCCTTTTTCACTAATTTGAGGATTTAAGCGCATTATAGAACTAAATAAAAATTTATTGAATATACACTTTTTGTTCTATTTTCTTTTTTATTGAAACTACAACATATCGAAGACATTGACACATTTTTTCTCTGCCTAGAATATGATAATCCTCGGTTGCGTATCGAATTATTCAAGTTTCGATTCCTTTGAACTTGTTTCGTCAAAAAGAGACGACAGTATATTTCGACATGTTGATTGTGGTCTTCTTGCCATACAGAGACAGTTTAAGTTTAATTCTCATCGCATTGGTGAAATTAGGTAGTCCATATTATGGTATTCCCAAAGTCACATTATTTCCAATAATTAAATGGTAATTATTTTTCTTTTTTTCAGCAATTATGCATTTAATTTTATCCAGATCTTTTGGAAGCCAGCTTGAGGTGTTACTGTAAAAGCTATTCCTCCCTTGATGCCTTTTTTGCTCCAATAATGTTTTAGTGCCATACCTCCTTCCTTTTCAAAATTTATTCGTCTTTTTATACCCAAATCTCTATGCAGATCTCTATAATAGGATTATTATTTCAAAATACTCCACCTCTGTGTACACATCACTTCTATGTTGGAATATTTTGTTTTCTCATTTCCTATACAACGCTTTCGGATGATTTGTAATTCTTCTATTTGCGTTGATATATTTGTTATTTTTGTTTTGTCGATAGCTCTTTGTTCTTTCAATAAAATCAATTTGAAATGCAACTGAACCATTATGTTATATTTTATTTAATATAATGTCATATATAATGGCTTTTTATTATTTGATGTTAGTATGAACCCTTTTTGAAAATGTTTATATTTAAAATAGAAAAGTTGATTCAAACATTTTGAATACGTTGAAACAAAAATTATCTAAAGATATCTAAAATACTTTCAAGAAGGTTGCAGATATTTTCTAGAAGTAGCTGCTTCTAATAAATATCTATCAATCTGTAGATATACATTTTTGAAAATCAATACATTTAGAGGGGAAATGTTTTTCTTATTACTTAAACTATTTTTGTTATTTTCTTCTATGTAATTTTCGATCGCTTACGCATATATTTACAGCAGTATGTTTGGAGGAGTTGAGCATTTCACAGAGCCTCAAAGAACTGGAATTTTAATACTAAAAGGATGTATTGGCAGGTTATATCGAAAAATGATTGGATTTTAATGGATATATTCAAAATTTGCGGTGCACATATAAATCGAATAATTCCGAACTTATAAGATGAGGTAAAATTCGTAAAATGGGTTTGGGACGAGGAACCGACTGATTAAATTAGAGAAAGAGGAAAGAAATACCAAGTTCTGGAAAAAAAATTCAAACCAATTCAACGCCAGTTGTAGGATATTCAATTCACAAATATAAAAAAATAAGGATCATATTCATTCTCGATATTTTACGAACAATGTCAAGTGATCATATTTTTATACATCGAGTTGGCATAGGTACCTATATATAAAATAAACTTGTATCAATCCCAGTATTCTGAGAAAATATTCTGTATGTACAAAATAGTGAAAATGGCAATAAAAGTTTTAATTTTGATATCTTTAGTTGTGTTAGTAAGAGCTGGGTTAATATCGCAGCCATTACAAAGCAACATATTACTTTCAGAGCCACACAATCCAAATCCACAGTATTCTTTTTTGTACGAAGTTCAAGATCCTTTAACAGGTAATTTTAGTTATACTTTACGTCAAACGAATGTCAAAATAATTCCATTAAAATAAGTTCAGTCAAAAAGATTTTATACGGTGCGGTGGAATAAGTGTTACCCCCCCCCCCCCCTATTAACTACTTTATTTTTATATCGTAAGAAAAAAGCTCAAACAGGTCAATTTTTATATTAAACGTAGTAAGTTATGACATAAAAGTTTCGAACCTGACATAATCCCTCTTCATGGGGGTGTCATCCCTTCCATTTTTTTAAATGAGAAATGCGACACCTCATTTGAGACCTATTGGAACACTGATTTCAAAAATGTATAACACTTTGGTTCAAAAATTTGAGAAAGTTTGAGAAAAAATGAACAGTGACGTACTCATAATCCGTTAATCTCGCATAACTCAGACTCTGTTAATTTTTGAACCAAAGTGTTATATATTTTTGAAATCAGTGTTTCAATAGGTTTCAAATGAGGTATCGCATGATGCACTTTCTCATTTAAAAAAATCGAAGGGATGACACCCCCATGAAGAGGGATTATGTCAGGTTCGAAACTTTTATGCCATAACATACTACGTTCAATATAAAAATTGACCTGTTCGAGCTTTTTTCTAAAGATATAAAAACAGAGTAGTTAATAGGGGGGGGTAACACTTATTCCACCACACCGTATACAATTATATTCAATGGGTACTTTTTTTATGACAGGTGACAGCCACGGTCAATATGAAACAAGAAATGGTGACCAAGTGAAGGGTGCATATGCGTTGATGGATTCAGATGGTACAAGACGATTGGTCGAGTACACTGCAGATTCCGTAAACGGCTTTAACGCAGTAGTGTCAAAGCAGCCGACTGGACGTTTGGCTGCAATGCCTGACAAAACTCAAATATACCAGCAACTGTGATTTTTGTCATTATTTATTTGTAAAATTAATTAAGACTGTGTTGTTTTTGAGGTTTTAATAAAGAACTATTTTTGGTTGGATGATTTTTTTACATTGATAGAAAATTATTTGAATCCTGAAGCTAAAAAGAAAAGAAACTATGTTATAACTTTTTAACACAAAGGAAAAACGCTAAAAATTCGTGATAAAGGGTTTTTTGGGATGAGAAATCGACTGCCATAGTCCGTTTTTTGATACTATTATTCTTTCTCCTTCAAATAAACTGTTCAACAAAAACAAGATAACTCGACTAATCGGAAAGATTGAACTTTCCAGTCTTCACCAATCGATCCAGGGGAATACTTTACATACAAAATTGAATTTTGAATCAATATTTCCAAGCATTAAGGGAGTTCCCATGTAGGAAACCCCCGGAGTTGACAAAGGGGCCAAGCCCGGGGCTAGTACTGGGAAACCTAGCTTCGGCTTCGGCCATCCCTATGATTCTCCGAGTTGAGCAAAGTTTAAATAATCCAAAAGCAAACATCAGCTTTGTGATTGAGATTAACGATCTTGGTAGCATAGACTCGTGTAATCTACAAGCGTTTAATGATAATTTGGATAATGAGAAAAATAATGATTCTATCGGTACAAGTGATAATGATTCTGACAGTAGTAGTGATAACGATTGAAAAAGTAGTTGCGGTGATTGTTTGAAAAATAATAGTGATGACCAACTTCCAGGTGATGTTGCATATAGTTTTATAGTTTTATTAATCAAAAGTAAAAGTTATTATTTGATGATGGGCCAGTAATAGCAGTTAAGCTATGTCCAGTATTGGAAATTAAGAATGGCCCAGTCTTGAGGACCAAAAAAAGGCCCAGTTCTGGGAACTAGGCATGGTCCAGTCCTGATATAGCAGTCTTCGCAACCGAGCCTGACCCATCGTTATCACTCCAGACTTCTGTGACCGGGACAAGCCTGGCTTACAAATCTCGGCCCAGAGTTCTACACATTTGGGCCAAGCCCATCAATTCTTCCACCTTCAAATAGTGCCAGGAACTTTTGGAAAAAACATTTTCATCATTAAATGTATTCAAATTTAATTCAATTTTTTCGTTAACAAACATTTTTCGTTTCTGTTTTCACTTCGACATTATCGACAGACACTTCTGTAACACATTTTGTAATAAAAATATCAAGTTTTCGTAACATCTCGCAGCTGGTTTTTTTTTTTAATAAATATTTCAATAATTTCGTGGTTTTTTTTTAATCACGTTCAATTGCAGCTCGCTCGGCTATTAAAATTCAAATAAAACAGCGTTAAACATAATGTTAATATTAAACCCCGAACCAACAGTTCTACTATTGCCAAATAGACTGCTTGGTATGCATAGTAGAAACCCTCAGTTACATGTGAATCTTTAATAAAGAAGTATATATAAACCAAGTAGGTATTGGATACAGCACAGTCATTATTCGTTGGTTTCTGTGGTAAACTTGTAAAATGGTTCTTAAGGTACGTAAAAAAAATTTAATTCGAATATTTCAGTAAAGATTTTCCAACTTACATTTGAAAGGAAGCCATATTATCATCTAAATTCACTCTTGTCAACAGCTAGTAATATTTTGAAAATATTTTTTGTTTGATTAAACAACAATTGATCAAAAATTCCACTTTTATTTCAAACCGTTGATAAAAATGTTGACTTACAAGTTTTTCCGAATCAAAAATTCCATGCACTTATTAGGGGCTTACCTGTAACAAAACAAATGTCATTTATGTCATAATTTTTTTCTCAAAAATACATTAATACAGGGCGAGCTTTAAATTTGTCAGAAAAGTTGGTTTCAGTATCATTATCAATGTCTAATTTTCTTCACAACTATGTAGTTTATATAATTTACATAATAACATAATTTTTCCAGATCGTAGTCCTCTCAGCCGTTCTGGCTCTCAGCTCAGCTTCAGTAGCTCCACAAGCAGTAGCTGTACCTGCAGCTCCAGCACCAGTTTTTGCAAGAATTTCCGATGATACCATTGACCCCAATCCATCTTATTCCTTCGCTTATGATGTTCAAGATGCTTTAACAGGTGATTCCAAAGGTCACATCGAAAGTAGAGCCAATGGTATAGTACAAGGACAATACAACGTTGCTGAATCAGATGGTACTAGAAGAATCGTTGATTACACAGCGGATCCAGTCAATGGTTTCAATGCTTTAGTGCGAAAAGTACCTTTGGTAGCTGCTGCTCCCGTTGTAGCTGCTCGTGCAGGTCCCATCGTCGCTGCTGCTCCAGTTGTAGCTGCTCGCGCAGCTCCCGTTGTCGCCGCCGCACCAGTAGCCACTGCTCCGGTAGTAGCTACCCGTGCAGCTCCTCTTGTGGCTCAAAGAGCACCGTTGGTAGCGCAAACTGCAAGATTGACTGCTCAGCCAGCTCCAGTAGTTGCAGCGCGTTCCACATTGGCTGCTCCTTTAGTTACACAGCCTGCTCCTTTAGTTGCACAATCTGCTCCTTTGATTGCACAATCTGCTCCTTTTTTGGCTGCTAGGTCATTTGGTGTCTTACCAGCTGCGTCGTACGTATCAGCGCCTTTTCAATATGCTTATATATAAGCTAATATTTTGACCGGTACTTGAATGTTGTTAAATGAATTTTTATTAATCAGGAATGTAAGATATTGAATAGTTAAGAATTTCAGGAGCAGTGTGTTTATACTGGAGGTTTATATATCAAAACATAATATTGGCTGAAGATTATTGACGCTGTTCATACGGCTTAAGGATATTTCCTAGTTATTAGGTAGATCAGCAGTAAATTTTACTGTAACAAGTCGTTAATAGCGGTATTAGGAATTTTTTACTTTTAAATATTTAATATTAGCAATATTATTATCATTTTTATGAACAGTTCAGTTCCGTTTCATCTAATCCCAGAAAGATTGCCAAAAATCCGAAAAAAGGTTGTTGATAGTTATACTACAGAATTCCAAATCCTCTTCATTGTTATCCCATGTAAATTTCGAGAATTCAATCGTTTCAATTCAAGAGCCTGAGCGTTGATGAGTCGGCCGGTGATTGCGAGACTTTTTCTTTTATATATTCAGATTGCAGATACGACTTCATACCCTTCCTTGTTCCAGTAGTGTTTTTATCAATGATTTCCTTAGTTCAGTATTTTTCTAATAACCAAACTCATGGAAACTGATTTATTGAACGTAATTATCCCACTATTAAAATGTTTCTTTTGATTTTGACGGTTAATTCTAAAAATTCCATCTCTTAAATAATGAAATAAAAAGAACAAAAATAGACTTAATATTGCTAATATCTGGGTATTAACAACAAAATAACATTTATATGCATTTGTCAAATTAATTATAGAATAAATGCCACAATTTTGTTACAGATAAAATTTTATATTTCTGATTAAAATGCTTTTACTTGCTCAATTGTATTACGTAGGATTTTTTGTACATATACTTTTTTATATTTTGTATTTCAAATTTAAATAAAAAAAAATGAATATAAAAATAAGTGTTTAATTAAAATCCCATACCTCCAAAGGAATCTGGTCACATTAATGGTTTTTTTTTCTCAAATCGTGAAATATTAATTTTAAAACATGCAAAACTAGAACCTCGAAAACATTCTTGGAATTACTTTACTAGGTCATATACAACTGTCGTTTATAAATAATGAATATTAAAAAAAAATTAAGATTAGTAATACAAATAGTATAAAATTTGGTTACATAAACAGTTTGTAGATTTTAAAACTCGCAATTATCCAAATGAATGAATTGGAAAGAGAGATCCCATTGAGTAGCCACATAGGTCACCAGATTTACCACTGCCTGATTTTTTCTGGTGGTTGAACATTAATTGAATTATTATTATTTTTCTAGGATTGACAACTCTATAGTTCGTTGAAGAAGGGAGTGGGGCATGAGGGAGTGAAACATTATTTTTGGTCTATCGACCATCCCATTGGTTTTTCATTGGGTTATGAATTTATTTTTAACTTATCGTATATGATAAACGGTTTATTCCAACAATCGGTAGATTGGTAGCTAAATCATAATATATTTCACCAAAGTAATCCAATATTTTCACAAACCGTTCTAATAAAGTTTGGTTTTAAATTTTTCAGTATTTATGTAAAGCCCATCGTGCACGAAATACGAGCTTAATATTTAACCCATACATAAAGCTCTCCGCTGGACTCTCTGGAAACTATAACTACGTAAACCAATAAATTTATTACCATAAACTCGATTTTTGCAGTAAAAAAGAAAAATACAGTTTCCAATTTGGATTTATTATATATACACCGTGTCTCAAGTTATCCTTTAAAGGACGTTTTTTGCTTAATTTAAAAGATAATCCAATATTGTAAAAACTGTTGTGAATGGCATCAAAATTCCTTCCTTTATTTCACTTAATAGTACTTTGGCAGCCACCACTCAATTTCTATTTTCATATGTGACAGGACCATAGAGATAATACACATAGTGGTCATAGGGTGTCGTGCAAGCGTATTCGTCCACCCATTAGAAAGAGATGGACAACCAGTTTGGTATTGCTTTCTCTTTCTAATAGCGCAAAGACAACAATAGATAGTCATCTTGATAGTCACAATAAAATAAACTACTACTACTACTAAGTTTGCAGGCGAACCTTGTCCTGGACAAACTCAAGCCAAGGTTCCGGCACTGAGGCCACTGGCGGGCCCATTGTGCCATTCCTGCTACCTAGACATCCATAAAGCCGAGCCCTTCAATAAAGGCCACAACCTTTTTCAATGGATGCCTGCTTGTGTCTCCAGGGGCCAAAACAGGGACTCCGAAGATTCGCCTGCGTAGTACAGCCCAGTGTGGACACTCTAGGAGAACATTGACTGACGTTTCGTCAGTCATGCCACAACCCCTGCACAGGGAACTTCCCTCTACTCCTAAGTTGTGGAGGTGTTTCATCATACAGCAGTGCCCCGTTAGGAGTCCTGCTATCTTCCTTAGCCTACTTCTTGGTAGTTCAGTAGCTGCTCTAGCGTGTCCATCAGTCCATCCCTTCAGTAAAAGTTTGGATTGCCTAGGACCCTGCATAGCATTCCAATGAGCGAGGTGCTGATTCTTCAGCCACTTCTTCGTCTCCTTGCGTATTCTTTGTTTTGTTAGGCCCAAGGTCGGGCCCGGGCCGCAGAAGGGAGCTGCCGCCCCTTCCGCAGCCAGTGCATCCGCCATCTCGTTGCCTTCAAAACCAGAGTGGGCTGGAATCCATTCTAGCCGCACCACGTTGTGCCTTGCAAGATTAGCAAGTCGTTCTCGACATTCATTAGCAAGTCCTGAGCTGCTGGTGCACCCACTCAGGGCTTTAATTGCTGCCTGACTGTCGGAGTATATGGTTATGCGTCGATCCACATAACCTCTGTCTAGGTTTATCTGCGCACATTCCAAGATAGCATATATCTCGGCCTGATATGCAGATACACCATCACCCAATGGTACACTAACTTGTGTTCTTGGGTTCCTAGAGTAAATTCCAGCCCTTGCTCCATCACCGGAGCATGAGCCATCTGTGTACCAGACAGTCCCACTAGGCTGTGTATTCCTCTCTTTTTCCCAGGATTCTATATCCCGGATCATGGCCCTGTACGGAGTTGCGAAGTAGTACTTTCGCAGGCATTCATCAGGTGCTCGAGCCAGAACTGGAATATCTTCCAGTAGCCGGAGCTTCTTGACGTGCCTTCACTCTTCCCCTCTTCGGGGAATTATATTTCCAAATAAATAAACAGAATTAAAATATCATTACGTAATATCCATATTTACATTCTAATAGGTTAGTGGTGTTACAGTCTTCGCACATGTGCATCACGCGATGCTAGAGAGAGACAGCATCACCAATTTCATTCGCCATCTCTTTTTATTGCGACTCTATGTTTATTATCTCTATGGACAGGACACTGACATTTCTGTGACGTGAGCGGAGGCGTTTAGTAGATGTAGATTAGTAGATGTATCTCGTGAAATGATTTGACGATACGCCGTAACAAATTTGAAAATGGGGATCCAGAAAAGCCAATCGTGCGGTAGACGTTATGCAGTTATGCAGCCGAATACGTTCTTTCTCAGCGTACTAGAAGCTCCGCCTTGTCACGAGATACCAGTTTACCTGTACGATGAGGGCTCGTCACAGTATACCATGAATTATCCCTTTAATGGGCATTGATCACTCCATTACTATCACCTTGAAATTCACCATAAGAGGATACCACAGACGAAAATCTTCAATGTCTCTCGAAGATATTCGGAAAAATGAAGCAGCAGATTATAACAAAATATTCTGGTTGTTACAGTTGTGTGAGTGTTTGTGTTTTGGAAAATGGCATCAGCTTTCGCTATTTGCCGCTCAGTCTATATTTCTTTAAATCTCTCAAAAGAAAGTTTTTCAATGAAATCAACCCTCTTTCATTCAATTTGTTATCTTTTCATTTAATCCCTGTTAAGAAAAAAATACAAAGAAAAAGCGCTTAATTCTTAAGGATATTTTTTCACCTTCACCAACTCCCTACTTTATTTTTTTTGTTGGGCATTAAGAATTGGAAAAAAGCATAATATTACAGCATACTCCAGTAGGCTTTACTGCTTAATGAATCTTTTATTAAAGTGGCTACTTTATGACAAAAAGCAAAATCGTTATTTGAAGAGACGGTTTCCATAAAATATTATGTCAAAAAAAAGTGGATTTCAAAGATACTATTTATGAAAAATACTTTTCAAATAACTAAGAAGCAACAACTACTTCTACCGGTTTCGGCTTATTTGTACCTCATCAGTACAAGGTAGATATCATCCGTACAAAAACTCCGAGAGCATAATCCTGGACAGGAGGTAATGCTGAAATCACATCGATACACTTTCACCAGTAAAGGAAATGGTAAGAATACGATAACTAAGAAGTATAATTGAATGTCTGTCGTGGCATATAGCCCGAGAAGTAGTTATTGCTTCTTAGTGAACGGTCTTAACTATTATCTTAGAGATCTATTGATAGCACGCTTTACTAGTTTACAGGAAACTGTGATTAGGTAAACAAAAAGTGCTGAAATTGGATAATTTGAATAGCAGCATCATATTTTCCAAATACAAATAAAAAATTTGGTTTTGTAAGACTGTAGGAAGAATACTAGAGTCCAAAGAGTTCATACCAAAGACTTGAGAAAGTAGAAACATCCAAACATTTTGGTGAATAACCAGGATATACAGCATTTTCATAAACTAATTCACAATTGACAACTAAAACCACGGTATTTACACAGCTCGAGAGCAAAGTGATTACTGTGGTTGAAAATGTCAAAGGATCGACTAAATGCATTTGGTATTTACCAGATAATGATTGATATTCGCCTAACATAGATTTATGTATAAAACTGGTGCCTCACAAATTGAGATGTCTCTCTACTACAACCTAGAGAAAATAAAACTTAGGAGCAAAGAGGGTGCAGCTTCTACCCTGGATGAAGAAGCAAAACAATTCCAAGGAGTGGGCCCTCCCAAAAGGCAGAGAGCACATAGAAATCGGAGAAGACAAGGTACTGTAAAAGGGATCCAGTGCTATCGACAAGAAAAAACTATATTTTACCCACCTGTAGGACCCTGGCAACACGGAAGCAGGGTTGCAGACCTACAAATGATCCAATTCAAGGTGATATACAAAGGACCCTAAACAGAATATATTTTAAAATTTTTTAGTCTAAAAATAATAATTTAAGCCCTGTGTATTTTAAATAAATTTAAGCATAATAAACAATTCATAGTACAAACTCATCAGTGACCCTGCACATAAATCAAGACACCTTTAAATCATACATGTTGAATTTTAACAATCACCACTTCGCAATAATAACCTTCGTTGGTTTATTTTAGGTGAGACGCAAATGTACAATTACAATCTAACTGCATTCTACTTGATGTAACTGTATACCCAATAGTTAAGAATGTTATAGAATATTTCTCTTTCGCCAATTTCATGTACTCGACTATATGGGGTTTTAAACAAATACTGTAATTGTTTTTAAGAATATTACCAATAACTGTAAAATTAAAGTCAAGAACACAACCTAAAAATATACCCGAGTATCTTAAGGGAATTGCAAAATTGCTTATTTGGTATTCAGTACTTCATGTCTAATGAATGTCGATATTAGTATAAAAAGTATTGATATCGTCAGTTGTAGTATCAGTTCAATCATAACTACTGTGTAATAAAAATGTTTGCTAAGGTAAGAAAGTGTAAAGAAAAAATGCTTAACTTTAAGTACCTAATACAGTATTTACTTATAGATTATCTTCACTGTCGCCATCGTTGGATTCGTCCAAGCAGCAATCCAGCCAGTCAATCAACCAGCTCCACCTGTCCTCACTTCAAACTTGAATCCAGGATACTCCTTCGCTTACGATGTGCAGGATGCATTAACCGGCGATTCGAAAAGACAGATAGAAAACCGAAACGGTGACGTTGTAACCGGCGAATATAGCCTTAACGATCCTGACGGCACCAGAAGAATTGTTCGATACAGAGCCGATCCAATCAACGGCTTCGTTGCTGTCGTTAAAAAAGAACCTCTTGTAGCTGTAGTACAACCAAATGTACCAGCTGTAGGAGTAGCGCAAAACCCCGATGCCGTAGCTGTCGAAGCTGCTGATTTAGAGCCACAACGTTATACTACTAGACAACGCCTCGTAGTAAGACCCAATAATTTCGACGATGAAAGAAGGGAACCTTTGGACCCACAAAGAGCTCAAACTAAGAACGATCCACGTAAAGCTAAGCCAGCTAAATTAGAATTAGCTCCAGAAGAACCACAAGCTGCCCCTGTTCCAGTTGCTAGAGTTGCTACAAACGTTTTCAGTGCACCATATTTATCTGCTCCATATCTTACCCTTCCTGGATATTCTGCTCCATTTACTTATAGTACTGTAACTGTATTCTAGTTTTTATTTTATTTTTCAAAATAAATGCGATCTGATTATAATAGTTGACTCAAGTTTAATTTCAATTTTTAAGATAACAGCATGCTCTAGCGGATTTAGGACGATACAATGTTTAACATCAATGAATTCTACAAATTATGGAAATGTATCAGTGGAGGTTGAAATGTCCATCAATTCTCACTCAAGTGTCAAAGTCGAGAGTGCCTTTAGAACCATACAAACAAGCTAGAAGTACTCCATTTCCCATTATAAGTTTATACCATTGTTTCATTACTTTTTTACCTTTCAGGACAAGAACCAGTTGCTCTTACAAAGGTGTTTTCCCTATTTATAAAATGACTCTCAAGGCACTTGTAAGGTTTAGCATCTAAACTACAGTCAACAAAAACTGCCTTTGTTTAAGCAGCTCGAAATTATTCTATTTTAATATATTCTTTAAATTTAATGAGATTCCACACCATTTATATTTTCATCATAGTATAGATGAAAATGCAAATAATAAATTAATAATATAAAAAAGCACCGGCATCTTTCTTATTTTTGACTTTGCATTTTACACCGTAGCTTCAATCCTCGTTATCCACCGGTGCGAGCAATTTTCTACCGTCGAGCGGGAAAAATGTGAAAATGTGTATGTGTCATGAAATTGGCTGAATTATCACTCAGATGATTTATTCTATTCGCTTTCGGTTCACGACATAAGCTCGCCTTCATGAATAATAGCCATCATTATACGAACAATTTGAAAGTTTAATAATATTTAAAGACGTCAACTTCTTAGATCTATGCAATTCTCCACAACAGAAATCTCATATTGTTTTCAGTAACATATTCAATTTAAACAAGAGGGTTCATTAAATTCAAAATCCAAACCACAATAATTTAATTTGTCCATCAAAAAGGACAATCAATCTGCTACTACTTTCGATACATTAATTATCATCATCAGGCTTCCTGAAACATATACAACTGGAAGAATAATAGGTTGCTAAACTAAAGTATAATTGAAAGTATCATATTTAGGTGACAGCAACCTATTATTCTTCCAGTTGTTTATGTTTCATGAAGCCTGATGATGGTAATTAATGTACCGAAACTACTAGCAAATTTGTTGTCCTTTTTGGTGGACAAATTAAATTATTGCGGTTTGGACTTTGAGTTTTATTGAACCCTCTTGTTTGGATTCGAAAAAACCACATTTGAGATATGGATGAGCTCTTTGAGTTATTCAACATTTGTTGTTCCAACTAGACTCTGAGATTGTAACATACCATTGACGCAACGCAACTCTGCTCTGAGATTTTCAGGAATCTGATCTCTGAGTAATCACCGGAATTGTCAGTGGACACTGCTCATTCAGATACCAAATGCAAATAGATTAGTGGAATAAGCAGATTTCGCGATGATGCGAAAGAGACCTTTACTAAAATGACAACTATTTACAGGAAAATGTAATTAAGTATATGTTCCAATTTACTTTGATTGAATTCTGGTAACTTTGGAATCAAATAGGAAAGGTTTATCGAAATTTATAGTAAAAATTATTTAAAAAAACATAGGAATATTTATTTACAATATAAAAACACTATAAACGATACAACAATAATATAAACTAGTTTAAAAAATACAAATCAGTCAAAATATTACCACAGGGCCGGCGCCGGCAAATAAGGCGCACCCACCCCTGTTCCAACAGCTAAAGGAGCTGGTCCAGCCGCGTAGGGCGTTACAAAACTCCTTAAACCAGAAGGCAAGGGTGGAGCAGCCAAATAAGGAGATGCTAGTTGAGCAGGAGCAGAAGGCAAGTAAGCAGGACCTGGAGCAGCAGGGAAATAAGCAGGACCCGTAGCAACTGGAGCTGGTGCAGGAAAAACTGAAGCTCGTGTCAAGAATGGAGATGGAGCAGCAAACGCTGGTGCAGGATAATTAACTGGTGGTAAAGCTCTGGCTACTGAAACTGCTGGTGCAAATGGAGCTACAGGAGCAATTGGTGCGACAACTTTAGCAGCTACAGGTGCGACAGCAACTCCTAATGGTACTCTACGAACAACAGCGTTGAATCCATGAACGGGGTCAGCATAATAATCTACGATTCTCCTTGTACCATCTGGGTCAGCGACTGAATATTGTCCTTTAACAATACCATTAGCTCTACTTTCTGTATGTCCTTTAGAATCCCCTGTTAAAGTATCCTGTACATCGTAAGCGAATGAATAAGCGGGATTTGGATCTATAGTGGAATCTACAACTGTAGCTGGAGCTAAAAGAGGAGCGTGAGGTAGAACTGATCCTGATCCTTTACTTGCTAGAGCCACCAAGCAGATGCATAATGCGTACTAAAAATAAAAAATAGTGATTTTATTGTAAAAAATTATGTATTGTTGGATACTGATAGAATTGAAAATTTTTCAGTTCAAATAAAGTGCAAAACGCCAGAGATATAATACTATATATTTCCATCACTATGTTTTATAGCAAAAACCCGAATGAAAAATAGTATCTTCAGAATGCAATACACACTGTATATATCAATTTTACGGCCTCATATATCACCGGTGATATACCGCCAAAACAATAGATATCAAAGTACACTTCGATGCGTCTGCTTACAGAGTGAACAATAGTACGATTTTAGTTTTTGGATAAGAAATGTTCAATTATATTTAAGATTATAAAAATTTCTAAATTTAAAATCGACCTGCGAAAGGGTTTGAAATCATTACACATTGGGTCACCTTGTAAAATAGTGAAGAGTTTATTTAAATTGGATTGGCGTGGCTTTTTATTATTTAGGCAATGAAACCGAAGCGGCGTTTTTCAGTCTAAATAAATCATAGCATTTTTGCTATGAGAGAACGGGGTAATAAAACTGTCGAACTGGTAGTTTCATTTGTGCGCTTATCTAGTCTTCACAGATTACAAAAAAATCACATGCAACAATTTATTTAAATAAGATTGTTTGCTATTTTTATTGTAAATACTGAGAATATCAGTAAAAATTTATAATAATTGAACGTAAAACTAACAAATTTATGAAACTAAAAATATAAAACTTGGTTAAGGACCGAAAATTCACTCGAAATTAGGACGCAATAACAATCAAGGTACCTTCTATTATCCAAATTAAATAAAGTACTATTTTTGAAAAAACTTTTCACTTCTCTCGAAACAAAACTCACCCTGTAGACCACTAAAACTATTCCGTAACGGTTCACATATTTACAAAATAATTTTATCTCTGGCGCATATACACTTCTTGCAACACAAAACGACACTATACTTGAATATATTTACGATCAAATTAAAGACCATGTGTACACCTACCTTAACGGCCATGTTGATATATTTCCAATGATTTTTGTTCGACTGATAACAATATACACTGACAACGGGGTTTTTATACTAGACCCGAAATTGAACTGTAACAGCTTTCTATAACGCTTTGTAGAATACTAATAGGTTGCACCATTTTTTTTCTTTTACTCTATTAGGATGGAAGAGTATGTGTATTGGTCAATTACGTTTTCGTTACCTATTTGAAAGTATTGAAAACCTAATTAGTGTACCAAAATATGACACAATATAACTATTGTCTAGTCACAATTTATTTCGAGAAAGAACGCTTATTTCTCCAAGTTCATTATTTTAGCGTAATTAATTGAATTTGAAAATAAACACCAATTTTAAAAATTCAAGAAATTTGGAATAATAATTTTACCCAAAACGCAAGCTACAGATTATTTAACTTTATACAAAATTTTAACAAAAGGGCTAATTGTTCCCATAAAGAATATGCTGATAAGAATTTAATCAGTGGTGATCCTCGGAAGGATTTCCTAACAGAATATTTCCCAATATTTACCTCTTTTCCAATGCCTAAAAGAATTTATGGTAATAGTAGTACCTAAAAGTACTGAAATTGGTATGCATCTGGATGTTAAAGAGGATATTTTGGACGAAATTGAAAATAATCTAGAGTTTAGTCAGTGGCGAATTTAGGCCCGGTTTGATGCGCCGCCCTTTTTAGTGGAAGCTTCTTACTAACAGTATCGAAACGATCTTTAATTACATTCCCAATAATTACTAGAATTGCTGTTTCTAAACGCTGTAATTTTCGCTGCGATCCTGTAGCTTCAGATCGCGTAGTCGGTTTCTCATTTCTGCTCTCGGCAATGAATTCCAGTGCATAAGTTATTCCAGATTACTACTTTTTTAATGCGTAACATTAGGGTAGGCCAGAAATGATTTTTAATTTTTTTTTTCTTAGTTACCATGAAAATCTCATCCGACATGACAAAAAAAAAGCTCTGGTAAGACCTAAGCTCTTAATATTAATATTAAGAGGTGCCTCACTGCTATTTTTGATTTCCCATTTAAATAACACAGGAAATTTTGTTTTTTTTGTTTGAATTTTTACTGGACACAAACAAATAATTGTTTAGCGTGAATCAACACATATTCTTATAGGAAATTTACCGATCTACAAAAAAGGTTTAGAACATTTTTTGGCTGAGTCAACTCATTTAAAGTTATTTGTAGTTAAAGTCCAACAGAAAATTATAAAAAATGATTTCCACAATTTTTCATCCTATATTACAAATTAATGGCTAACAAACATAACAAATCATATTTTTTCGATTTATCTTCTTTTTATTTAATTAATTCATAAAAAAAATTTATGCAATCTTATCATGCTGAACTTAATTGTTAATTTTCATTACTATGTTTGTATTTTACCGCTTAAGTCATTGTAATTATCGATCTTAGCGACACCTATGTGGCAATATAAGTAAATAAATATTATTCAAAGTTACGTCAATCTCTCCAACTTTGTTTACTGTCTGATATTTTGTGTCGTTTTGATTCGTAGTTGATTATTGTCTTTAGTAACAGAAAAGTGAAATGTTTTAATATTGCAATTTTTTGCTGTTTTCTAAAAATGAGCTGCAAACCGATTTACTTAATTGGTGCTCCCAACCCTTATTAATTTACATTTCCTGAGAGTCAAAAGCAAATAGGACACATTATTTTTTCAGGAAACGATTAATGTTTCTAAGTCATCACTTACACAGAGTAGAGTTCTAAGTTTTTGTTTAAGTTAAGTACTTGAAAAATTGATTTGATTAAACGATTATCGATATTTTGTGAAAATTTTATGGTTGAGTCTCTAAACACTCGATAAGTTTTACGAAAAATATGATTTGTTATGTTTGTTAGCCATTAATTTGTAATATAGGATGAAAAATTGTGGAAATCATTTTTTATAATTTTCTGTTGGACTTTAACTACAAATAACTTTAAATGAGTTGACTCAGCCAAAAAATGTTCTAAACCTTTTTTGTAGATCGGTAAATTTCCTATAAGAATATGTGTTGATTCACGCTAAACAATTATTTGTTTGTGTCCAGTAAAAATTCAAACAAAAAAAACAAAATTTCCTGTGTTATTTAAATGGGAAATCAAAAATAGCAGTGAGGCACCTCTTAATATTAATATTAAGAGCTCAGGTCTTACCAGAGCTTTTTTTTTGTCATGTCGGATGAGATTTTCATGGTAACTAAGAAAAAAAAAATTAAAAATCATTTCTGGCCTACCCTAGCGTAACATGCATCATAACGAGCAGACCAACGAATTTGAGAAGAAATTAGTACTTGCAAAGTAGAAAATAGTCGACTGCTTTTGTTGGTTGGTTGGTTGGTTGGTAGACAGACGAAACAGGCCGGGTTAGTGGGCCCCAACACTGCAGCCGTTGGCTTATTGTATTGTCCTGTCTGTCTGCTAGTCCGTGAGAAGATTTGTGACCTTGATGAGATCTAAAAGTCTCTTCACAGTATCTCTTTTGGTGAGGTTGGATACAGGATCATCCGCCCTATTTGTCTATACCTCCACCAACGTAGAGCCTCACATTCGAAAATTATATGGGTGGCTGTTTCGTCCTCCTCACCACATAATCTACATATAGGTTCTTCTTGGAAGATCCCCATTGTGTGAAGGTGCTGCCTCAGGCCAAAGTGTCCGGTCATAAGGTCGGTTACCAGCCTGATATCTCTCCTATTTAACTTTAGGATCTTTTTAGTAAGTTTTGGTATGGGTTGTTTAACCATCAGTTTACTGTGTTTAAGCTTCGGAATTGTTTGCCAGTATTTGAGGTGTTGTTTGTGCACCCACTGGTTTAATGTGGTTCTTACCGAAGCCTTTGTCATACCGGTTGACGGGTCAGGGCCGGTGTAGCCGGTTGCCGATCCTTCTCGTGCTAGGGCGTCTGCTTTTTCATTCCCTTCAATTCCCATGTGACCTGGCACCCATTTAAGGTTACCTTATTTGTGGCACTGATTTCTTTGAGGTTTTCTAAGCACACCCAGACAAGTTTGGATTTGATTGTACTACTATTAAATGCTTTGATTGACGCTTGCGTAGATTTCTGCTTGGAATACAGTGGTATTTACTCTCAGTGAATGACTAATGTCACATCTGGGGGATTGACCGTATATGCCAGCGCCAGTACCAGTGTCCGTTTTGGAACCGTAAGTGAACCAAACTATTCCCATTAGGGTGAGGGTTCCAGTTATTGTTTAACTGGAGACGATATGCTCCAATTCTAGCCTCTGCTTTGACAATTAGGACTGCTTTTGTTACAGATTCAACTGATCCTGATTTTACTAAATTTAAAGATTGGGTATTGAATTATGAATTTTTTTTATAAAAACTAATCTGAACCAATTTTTAAAATGCCGCCCTAGGCCCGAGCCTCACGGGCTTGGACCTAAATCCATCACAGAGTTTAGTACTAGAAGACTCGCGGCTATGTATCCTGCAATATCTAGATCCCCCATTGATGATTGATTGATTGGACCAGTCAAAGGCTAAAAATCCCCCATAATGACGCACGGTGATCGTCCTGTATATTTTGGTCGAGTAGTTCGTCAATATCTTGACACTACGTATGGAAATCGATGGATCGGACGAGGAGAGCCTGTAAGTTAGCCCGATTTCAATCCATACGATTTTTATTTTTGGGAGTTCAAGCTGTTCCAATACAAAATCGTTTTTGGAAATTAATAATGATATTTTTAAACAATTTTCAAACCGTCGGCCCCCGCTTGCAAAAAGATTACTGTATTTATTACACACATAATTTTATCGACCATGAATTTAAATCACCTAATCCTTTTAAAACCGACAAGTTTGTGTAGGTGAATCTTGCAAAAACAGAATAAAACCAAAACGTAACATACCTAACAACGGCTCGTCTCATTTGCATTTCTACTTTTTTTGGTGAAAATAAGGACCCAGATACCGATCGTTTATTTTATAAGAAGTAAAACTTGACTTTTTGAACCCTCGAATTTAAGATCTGGATAAAACCAGTTTTATAAGTAAACTTTAATGTTAGGACTTCCAAACAATGTAATTAATACTTTTAAATTTTGTTTTCAACCCATTAAACTGGGTAATTTTAATGAAGTGTCATAAAATGTGACATGAAAACAATATGGGAACAATATGTTGATGAAGAAGCAGGTTCAATAGTTGAATTTAATTATATACAATTAGTGGAGGATGCAAACAAAGAAATATCTTAACTAATTTTTCTCCTCTAATTTTAGAGTAACTTTAGCTACTTGAATGATCTTTTTTTTTGCAGGCTGCGATTTATGTCATATTAAAGATTAAGACGCTATTAGGTATCCGAGTTGCTTCCAAAGTCACCCGATCTAATTATTTTGGTTAGGTTACTTATAACACTTAATAACTTCGAGCTACTGAAACACATAACTTTTGTAGCTTTAAACAATTTATCTTCAGCTTATTTTAATAATAAAAGCAAAACTGTCCGAAAAAAACAATGAAACAGAAATTTGTCAAGCATGTCATCGTGTCTTCTATCCTTAGCTCTGACCTTCTTAGGCGTGGTGTGTGTGTGTGTGTGTGTGTGTACTCTCAAGATTCAAGATCAAGAACCGCGTATTTGATTCAAAGCAATAGAAAATGTTTTATAGGATAGAGTGGGACAGAAATTAACAGATCATACTTCAAATGGAAATGTAAAAATAAATTATAAGTTCTAACAACCAAATTTTTTTTGGGGTACTTTCTATGACACTTTGTATAATAAATATCTTTCATGTGATTTGAGCCATAACCCTTAACAACGTGTGGTACAATTTTGAAACACAACTTTATAATTTTAATAAATATTTACCACTACATTTAATAATCTTATTTAATTCTATCTAATGAAAAGCTTACAGTTTAACTGGTTCATTTCCATTTTCTTAGTATACAGTACATTTAATACCGAGTAATTTCAACTCATTTTAGAGTCGGATTAGAGATATAATGTTGAAAGAGGCAGAGCAGATAATAGAGCAAATATATGGTACAGGAGAGCTTTCAAGTTTAACGTTAAAATTTAAACAGTTTATGTATCTTTAATTCATATCTCTTCTTACCTAAAAATTTTTGATTTGCTGAGTGCACATACTCTATGAATCAATACAAGTTCACTTCAATTTAAACAAGATTTGTTTGAAAATTTTCACAAAAAAAAGCCGTGGCAATATCTACTTCAATAAAATTTCATTCTACCAGCCACAACCTTTTTCAACTGGAATTTTTGTTGCAATATTTTTAATTAAATATAATGGGGATGAATTTTTAATGCCAATTCTAGCTGTAATAAACGGAATTGTAGCGAAATGCATTCAAAATATTTATATTTATATTTTTTAATGACATGAAAAGTACACACGTTTATTGGCGATAAAAATGGAATAAAGCGAAAAAGTAAGTACAGTGCATAAAAAAAAACTATAAAAATCAACTTCGAACTGAAAAATGTGAAAATAACGATTTACGATGTTAGTTTTGTTTGTTAAAAATGTTTTATTCATTTCATGTGACATTAATAATTTAGTTGAAACATATTTAAAATTGTAATACTTGATGTGATACAATTTCTAGTTATTACTAGATCATATCACTCAGTCAAATTGTTGATTCATTTTTAGATTTTGCAAAAAAACCATCACTTTCCAATTTATTTTTATCTTCTTCAGTTTTTTGTAGATCCTGAATTTTATTATATATAATAATTATACCTTACTGAAAACGCTATCTTAACATTCCTATTTTTTCGGTTCCGAAAATCACCTTTCCTGTGCGCTAAATTATGACAGCAGACGACAGTGTTTTGAACTATTATTGTTCTACATTATTAAAATGATTTTTCCTGAAAAACAAATATCGCTAGAAGTTGCAAAAACAGGTGCACAATTACTGCCCTCGAAGTCATGTAAGAAGGAGCTTGAACTATTTTGCAAGTGACGACAGCAAAAAGATGTCAGCACAGTAAGTAATGATATTCTTCTGGTAGGATATTTGTCGGAAAAAGCTAAATCCTTTTAAGCTTCAAATTTATGGATAATGATAAAAAGTTGTATGGTAAAGTTGCCAAATTCATGAGAAGTGGTTATTAACTAAAATAATTTTAATATTTGGTATTTTCCGGGCGTGCCGAAGAGAAGTCCTAGTTCGTTTTGCTTTGGAAGACGTGGGAAATAATGACCGTTCCTCAGTGGTATTCCTTAGAGACAGCAACACTCAACGGATGGCGGAATATATGAACTTAAAAAATCCTGAAGAATATACACGGTTTAGCATCTATGTTAGTAGAAGTAGGTGGGGATTTGCTGGATCTAAACCGACCAGGTGGTTCCTGGAATGTAACTGAAGGTTATATCGAGGAATCGGTAAACGGGAAAATTGAAATTTCGTATAAATTATTTAAACATCCAATAGTACAAAGCTCAAAGTCAACACCCGAAGACATTGTAATCACGAGAACATTTATAGCAACCCAAATTTTAGTATAAATACTTCCTTGAGTTGAAATTAAAAATTATATAAGCCATAGGCTGATATTTGTTCATTTTTGTTGGAAAATAGAAGTTTTCAATCAATCCTTGCTTGTTTTAGTTTTCTGAAAGGTATAATTAAAAGTATTTAAATTTATATATCTAATTAAAATCTGTCAATAAATATTTTTTTTGGAATTATTTTTAGAACTCCGTATTAAGGCCTTATTGTGCGCTACACCAGCTACCCCCACAATAAAAATTCCAAGAATCAAAGATAGCTTTGGTACGCGGTACCTTGCCGACCTATATAAACATTGATAGAAGATCATCCTGGACCACTCCGTGCAGATCTTCCACAGTACCATCCAAAATGACAACCAAAGTAAGTAAAGTTCTTGTTTTTATAAATTGATCATGATTTTATTTAATTTTGTAAAAAATGGTTTATTTACCAAAAAATCTATTTCTTTTTATATATGTTTATTGGTACCCAAGTACCGACAAAGAATTTTTTTTATTAAATTGATAAATACTAATTTAATTCTAAGCCCATTTATCATGTTTTTTTGAACGTTTTTTTTAAAGACTTTTGAAAGTAACTAAATAAAATTAAATATTTCGATTGATAAAATAAAATTAAAATTGGTACAATGGATATTTTTTAAATTTTAGTGTAATTAAAACTGAATTTTTGATTGTCTAATTAAAATAAATATTTTGTTATTATTATAAAAAAGGTATTTTTGTGAGTTTCGAAATATATGATAATTAAACGAGATAAAAATAGAAATAATAGGTGAAAATATAGTATAAGCGATAGAGTTGAAAAAAGGTTGGGAATCTAAAAATAAGTTTAAATTTTGAAAAAAATTGCACCCTACTTTATTTCAGTGAATAAGATTGAAAGATGAAGTTATTGGATATAAAAATAGATGACGTAATTCAACTTTATTCTAAAATTGCAATTGTATTTTTTTCTACCACAAAACAAATAAGTAATTTCATTAATTGTGCTTCAATTTCATAAAAATTATTACATTATATTATTGAATTATAAAGAAATTTGAATAATTTTAATAAAATAGCTTTTCGACATTCCAATCTAGCCAGATTTCAATGAATTTCAATATTTTTGAATATGCTGCATTAAAAAAAGGAAAAAACATTTCCAAGGGCTTGGATACAATTTTAAAATATTTCCTTATCCAAAATCTACGTTTCGCGTTTCCTGATTGTTGAATTTATGTAAATTTTCCAAAAAAACAGTTAAAACATTTTCTGTGAAATTTTCTCATTTTCGATCAGTTCATTTTCTGGAATCCGAACTTCCCTCTGAAAGTAGCATTTTTTTTTAATTTCTAAATAAAACTTCTACATTTCTTTGATACATTTTTATAATATTGAATTTTTTTGTTTCTTTGCAAATTTATTTAAGACGAATTTTGCTTAAATTTTTCAAAATATATTATTAACACTATTGACTACTTAAAATGAAATGATTTTTCAAAAGTATTTCATTTATTTGTACCAAAGACTGGGTTTAAGCACCTATTCATATTTCCACTGTATGTTCCTATTAGTATATTCATTAAATTTTTTTTTTAATTTTATTCCAACGCCTTGGTATCGTTCAGGGCCAACGTAATCAAGAATCCAATTAATAAAATACCTTGTGATCCCTAAATATTTATAATTTCCAGATTATTGCATTCGTTGCTTGCTTGGCAGTAGCCAACGCTGGAGTTTTAATTCCGGCAGGACGTGCCGTAGTGGAGAATGATCATCAGTACACTTTTGGATATAGCGTTGATGACCCTTACACCGGTGACAGCAAAAGCCAAGTCGAAACAAAAGTTGGAGGAGTCGTAAAAGGTTCGTTAATAATTTTTTTAATTTAAACGTTCATCACGCAATTCAGGGCATAGTCGGGATTCTTACTATGAGTAACGTCACCGTCAAGTCACCTCACCGACACCGACATAAGAAATTTAAGTTTTCTTATCTAAACGCACGTATATGTTACGAGATTTTCTTTACGTGCATGTTATTGTTAAATGTGTACAGTGCGACTTATGACATTTACGCACATGGGCGTAGAAAAAAATTATTATTCCCAAATGACACGAGATGTTTCGAATCCTAAGCAAACATCACCAAGTAGAAACATTCAAGCACCATTAAAAATAGTAGCTCTAGTTAATTCACCTCCGGGCCAACAATAAAGAAGAATTATAGCAAAAACGTAGGCGAAAAAAATTAATTCCTAAATAATTATCATGAGGAAGTATTTTTACCTAAATAAATAAATTACCTGTCAAAGTGTGGTAATTTAAAGGTGTTATATATACCAAACATCGAAAACACTATTTAAATATTCATAAGATGTATATGGATTGACAAGAATTTAATGTTCTCAATTATAAACAGTAGCAACAATATTGTGGTTTGTATTTTTTGGTCGATTTCATCATACTTAAGCGTATTCACATTCTATTTGCATTTTAATTAAGTTCTTCTGTGAGTGGAAATCTCTTTAAATGCACAGTGCGTAAAATAGAATTCTGAAAAATAACGATTATTGCATCGACGTACCGGGTGTTTGATTGAAAATGGTGAGTGGCTGTACCTACTCATCGCACTCTTCCGAAAAACGAAACAAATAACAAAATGGGCCAAGGAATCTGCTGAAAATTATTTCATAAGGGGGCGTAATTAACAAATTAACATAAATAATAAAAATGTTTTCCATCATTTGTGTCTAGAATCAAAGACGCATGAAAACTTTCCTATTGTAACTTGATTCTGGAAAACTAGCTCTCCAATTCGATTTAACAAATGAAAATCTAAAACTGTGAGGTCTTTAAAGAGCTCCACCTCCCAATTTTTACGTAAAATCGACTCAAAATGAGCTCTGTATTTTTATTTTTTCTGGAGGCACTTTGTATGGTTTTTTTTTTTCCAGGACAGTATTCATTGAACGAACCTGATGGCACTCGCCGTATTGTCGACTACACTGCCGACGATATTAATGGATTTAATGCTGTCGTCAGAAAAAATCCACTAGTACAAACTCACATCCTAGCTCCAGCTGTAGAAACTAAAATAGCTGCTGTAGAACCCAATGTTTCTCCAGCCGTTCAAATATCTACAGTCACAGGTGCACCAATTGTTGAAACTAAAACTGCCGCTATTGCTCAAGTTCCAGTAGTGTCTCATTTACCAACTGTGCCAGTATCTCACGTGTCTCAAGTCCATACTGTCATTCCAGAAACTAGAGTCACTCAAACTTCGCAGAGTCTTGTACATGCACCTGCCTTCAACCCTTACAGTAAGTGATAATGTTATATGTTAATAATTATCGAGTTGCTGGAAATAAAAATGTTACTAAATCTTCTCAATGATAAAAATATTTCCTTTTGTTCTGTTGACGAAGTAGTATTAAAACTCTTCTTACAATCACTGTATTAATATTTTCTCTAATTCAATTTGTAATTTACAGGAGTCGCTACTTATTATACAGCACCAGTTAGACGTTACACTTACTCTGTTCCTTACGGTTATGGTTTATGGAATACGCCTGACTACTACTCAACTTACCCTTACCATTTCTACCAATAAATGAATCACCAATATTATTATGTATTTTACTAAACGATCTATGATTTAGTTGATTCGTTTTATTGAATCCAGCATCGAATTTTTTTTGTATATTTCAAAAATATAAAACCTTAACCGTCTACGTACGTATGTATTTATTGCACCTGTAATGTCCCTCGTATAATGGAAAAGATCATCAGTTATTAAACATTAAAATGTAATTTATTAAGTAATTCAGCGAATAGTGACTAATTAGTTTGTGCTGACCAGAGCTTCTGATATACAACCGAAAGATAGGCTGGGCTAGGACTGGGAAGCAGGGTCTTCTGTAACAGAGAATCTCAACTGTTGGCTCTAATACAGACTCTGGAGTAGGAGCCGGAATATATAGGGAACAAGAGAACATCACGATCTCTCTAAGACTAGGGAACTATGCCAGAGTCTTTCAGGCAGAGGTAATGACGGTGCAATGCTCTGCAGAAGAGTTGATGAGACGGGAGGCGGCACTAAAGGCGATAAGCTCATTTTGGACAACATCAAATCTGGTGTGGGAGTGTCGTAAGGCCCTCAACAGACTAGGTAGTCATAATAGAGTGACCCTAGCCTGGATGCCAGATCACCAACGAATAAAAGGCAATGATAGGGCCAGAACCTTCCTGTGGAATTGCAAAAAACCTCAGTAAGGAGAGCATCCACTAATGGACAAACAACCAGGCGTTGCACTGGTGGCATCTGTATCTGTAGAGTAGGGAGGGTGAGTGTAGGCTCACAGCACTTAGGCCACATGTGACCCATTGTACATCCTCCCGAGGAGTTGTCTTCCTAGGTCATTGTCCATCCTGTCCTTCTCAGGAAGGTGGACAAGTCACTAGGAGACATCTCCTTTATATCGGCAGGTGTAGGCCAAGACTCACCGAACACACACTCTCTTATTGACGATAACTCCGGACACTCGCATAAGACATGCCTGACAGTTTCATCTTCCTGTTCACACATCCTGCATAGAGGTGTGTCCACTAGCCCCATAGTATGGAGGTGTTTCCCTAGTTGACAGTGACCAGTCAGAAATCCTACTGTTAAACGTAGGTTTCTCCTGGTCATCGCCAAATATTTCTTCGGCTCCAGCTTCCCAGGGTCGCCCAGGGTGATCCTGGTAAGACTGCATCCTTTGATTCCATCCCATCTCTTGAGGGATTGAGTATGGGTGTAGCGTTTGGCTAGTTCCGCAATTGTCGAAGTCGTTAGGCCGTAGGTGTCACTGGGTCCTAGAATTTTTAGTCCAGCGGCTTCCCTGGCTAAAGAATCAGCTATGCGATTTCCTTTACTCTTGTCGTGCCCTTTAACCCACCTCAGGATAATATTGTTATCTGCCGAGGCGTCAGCTAAATCTTGGTGGCACTCTAGTACTAGCCTCGATATAACACGTTGTCTGTTTAAGGCTAATAGGGCTTGTCTACTATCAGTGCAGATTATTATGGTTTTGCCAGAAATTCCTCTTCTGGTTAGTTCTTTTGTGGCAATTGAGATACCAGCCAGTTCTGTTTGAACTACGCTGGTATTGTTTCCCATTCCCCACTTCAACTTTAGGCTTAGTGCTCTTGAGTAAACTCCACATCCTGAGCCTTCTTTCACTTTTGAACCATCTGTATATATGCGTATTGCATTTGCAGCACCTGGCTCTGTGTTCTGTTTTATTTGAATTTTGTAGGGTTTGTTAAACAAAAACCTGGGTGGCATAAAACCCCAGAACAAAGGCACGCTAAACTATTCCTTAAAAGCCCTTCGACCAAACTGTCACGCGACCTACTATGTCAAAGTCGAGAAACGGCGAGGAAGCATATGCACACAATTGGCCTAGCAGATGACAGCCTTCGGAGAAGGGAAACCGAGGGCAGAAAGGCGGTATCCAGGCTAATAGGTTTCGCGAAAAGAATAAAGCTAGATATCGAGCTCTAAAAATAGGGAGGACCACAATAGACCTGCAAAGGTCGCAGTGGGGCAGGACAAAGAGCCAATATAGGCTTATTGGTCAACCCAGTAACAATTGTTAAACAATTTGTATGTTTTAAATTTAAAATAGAATTTAATATTTCCTAAGCTGTGAATCATTCGCAAAATAGTTTTTCTCTGTAAATGTATGTCGAATTGTCCGTCCACAAACTTGACAATTACTCCTACGAAAATACAACTCAGTAGGTCACACGATCAAATTTCATCGTCTACTGCTTACAGGTACAAATATGACAAACGAAAGAGAAATTAAAATTCCGAATCGCTTCTAGTTTTAATGCGCACATCCTTCCAATCACAATATAATCTAAATATCGGTTGTCGATTAATTGAACGTAGTGTTAGATTGTGAGCTTCTTCGCTCCTCCGCCAAAGTTGTTCGGAATTAGTTATTTAATTAGAAGAAAAGCATTTCTCTTAAATTGAGTAATTAATTGATATTTGCAATAGTAGTTAGACGACTAGTGTTATCCTAACCGCATAATAATATCTTGATTATGGTATGGTTAATCATAGCAAATTCACGGAAATTGAGACACTCTCCCAAGGCTAGAAGCAGGTCCGTAGGGTAGGATAATGAAATTATATACATTTGGTTAATTGAAATTTGGGAAATCTCAGAAATTCATGGTAACTTTAAGGATATTCTGTATTGTTTAAAATGGTTTTTGGGTCACAACGGTATGCCGCTTTCCGTCACGCGGGAATAAGAAATTTCTTGCCACCTCCCACCGTTTCTTGTATTTTCATACAATGCAACGTGTTCATTCATTCGATTGGGTTGAGCTTAACAGCCCAGGCACTAAATCTTTGTACTATATTCCTTGTTATCAACTTCAATTCCAGAAGCTTTGTGTTTTCTATGTAGGCCACTAGTTAGACTGGAGGGATTGTCAGTAGTTGTAATGGTTGTATTAATTCCTCTCCAAAGTGCTTCCGTCTGAGTCCATGTAAGTTCTCGCAGAAGCAGAGTATGTGAGCAGGTGTTTCATCATAGAGTTCACATTTCTGCACATAGGTTCGCCCGTTTTGTGCAGATGTTTCCTCTCAGAATGCAGTGTCCAGTCACTAGGTCAGTAACTGTCTTCAAATGTCTCCTACTCAGTTTCAAAAGCCTTTCTTGTTCCTTGTCTATCTTGTTCAGTAATCTCTTTGACTTTGTGTCCACCTTCATTTGAGTTGGTGTTCCCTATCTAGCCAGTTCCCGATTTTCCCAGTATATAGTCCAGTAAATAAAGGCGCCAACCTGTTCATCTCATTATTGTCGGACTTTTTTTTTTGCAACTTGTAGGTATTCACGGATAGATTACTCTGAAGGGGCTGGAAAATGGCCCATGATCCCGAAAATTCAGTTTTTGGCCGATATCTCCCGAAATATGCTACTTAGAGAAGTGGGGTTTTGCTAGAAATGAAGTACAGTTCATTACCTTCAAAAATGGTCCCCATCATTTTTGTCCCTGGATCAATATTTCTTGTAAAAAAAGTCTTGCAAAAATTTTCCGGAAAACTAAAAAACTTAGCCAAAAATTTTAAAAACCATCGAAAAGAGGACATTTTCAGCTTTCCAATGGTGTGCATCAAAGACCGATATTGCCAATCATTGTTTATCAAAAATTCCGGAAATAAAAAAAAAAAGTCCCGAGAAAAACATGTTGTTGATAAATATACACAAAAATTATTTATTCATTCTTTCGGAATACATTCACCACCTATCAAAGTCCCATTATCCAAAAGGTTTCGGTAAAACTACGCTTAATTTAAAAAATATGAACGGATTGATAAGGGCGGTCAAATATTCAGGAAAAATAAAGTTTGGCCAGTTTTTTCAATATTACTGGAAAATAAAAAAAACGATAAAGTTACACGATGTTATAGGTACAGGTCCCTCCTTTCATATGCACTTTGAATCATGAAAAAAGATTCATTTTTACTCAAGTTATGGGCCAATTTGCCCGCCCTCCCATTCCTACATTCACGGAGCGTGCTCCGGAGACGCCACGCAGCAGCTCGAAATCCAAGGTACGCTTGGGCCCGTTTATCTCGAAAACGGTTAAACTTTTGACAAAAATGATAAGGATCATTTTTGTAGATAATAAACTGCTCTCCATTCCTAACAAAACCCCACTTCTCTAAGTGTCATATTTCCGGAAATATCGGCGGAAAACTCAATTTTTGGGATTATTGGCAATGTTTCAGCCCCTTCCGCAAATTTCGCGGAGGACATATTTTTAGAGAGTAATCTACCCGTGAATACCTACAAGTTGAAAAAAAAAGTCCGATAATAATGAGATGAACAGGTTGGGGGGTTTCTCGGTATTTATTTACTGGACTATTATGCAATCTTTTATGATTCCACAAAAGAGTTCCGGACCTATGAAATCTCCTAGCCTTCTTTTGCTAACTGGTCAACCATTTCATAACTTGCAATCTCTTTATGTGACGGTATCTATATTAGAGACACTTTGTTGTCTCTTGTCAGCCTGTTGACGGATTCTTTACAGTTTTTTACCAATGCAACGTGTTGTTATTACTTGAGTTGATTCGTTTATATGTAAACTGATTCCTTACTAAGTTACCGTTATTGATCTTGTTTAATCGAGTTTTATAACATTATTTTTGTTTTGGGATAATTTGTAAAAAGAACTGTTCGAACATTAGCTTCAAACACGAAAATACATACGATTAATGGATATCAACATGGAAATCAGTTTACAAAACTTCAGTTCCAGACTGTTTCAGACTCATAAGTTGTAGAATTGTGATATTTGAAGTCTGGCTGAGTTGAGGCGTTACCTACTGCTGGATTGTTCCGTTTGGAATGTTTCGCAGGGCTGTTGTTATAGTGATAGCCAACAATAAGAAAAAATCACGACAAACCTGCACATGCGTTGGATCGCCACATAGGAAACTCCATAAGGACATTGTAGTATCCTTACCTAGCAAAGAGAAGGATTGAAAGACCCTTTTGGGGGACGGAACCCTTTTACGGTATCAGTCCCAATGTAATATTGGAAGAAAAGAGAAGATCTGACCATTGGACAGATCTAGTAGGGCTTAGACAATCAAATATTCTGATGGGTGACTAGAGCCCGTTGATATCAAATGAATGCATAAGTCAAAGTAAAACTGCACTAAGAGTTTTAACAGGGGTCTTAACGGGACATCGCACCTGAAAAAGCTCAAAATAGTGGATGAAGAAGAATGTAGATTTTGTGGCATGGAAGAAGAAGAAACTTCGATCCAAATACTTGCTAATTGCACAGAAGGATAGATAGATATTCGATAGAAGAGGGAGAAGTTGAAGCCTGCAGATATTTTACCTCAGGAAAATAGGACTAAACGAGCTACTAGTCCCTGAGACGTTCTTCGGGAACTAAGTAGAAGTAAGGGGCACAATAAATCTTTTAGGTCTCAGTTAAAGTCACCCCATTATACATAAGGATAAATGGAACGTAAGCCTTTCAAAATTATTAAATTATCATACATGTCACTTTTAATCGAATGTTTTTTAAAGGTTTACTATCCGTCCTGGGCGGTGTAGGGAAACTTGAGGAGAGTTGTTATTCAATCAACAAACCGACTACAATATGCATCACAAGGGAAATTCTGTTACATAAAGGATTCATAGAAAACACCATGCTATCAATTTCTTTTAAAACAATAAATCATCCATTGATGGCGTGCATTGATTACAAATCAAGACTTTTGTATATTCATTATTCTCACTTCAACGTTTCAAATATTTTTAACCCATCTGCATGGATTAATTGAATGTCTACTTCAATTCGATTTTAGGTAGTGGTGGAAACAAGAATTTTTTTCCAGGACCATAAATTAGATTAGGCAAATTTCCCGCGGGATAAATTGAGCACACACACACACACACCAAAAGCAAAGGCCAGGCAGTTTTAATAATTCAAGTGCAACCAATTAAACCGATAATTGAGTAGTCTATTTTCCAGGCACGCGCTATTATAAATCTATGGGAGCATTAAATCCAATCAAAAATCATGCTGATAACCAATGGAATCCTTTAAAATAGGAAACTCATCCCAAATATAATAAAAGATTTTGTTTTGAGTTTAAGTGAGATGATCAATTTTGATTTAAAAAGTTGTCTAATAAATCTGAATCTTCCTCTACTACGAGGATTTTAGTTAGCGGGTTTAACCGTGAATGATGAATTCATTTATTTTACAATTTGTATTTATTACCAACATCGCAGGCAGATGCCGACATGATTGAATGGGTCTTTTCATCGAAATTGAGGAAGTCATCAGGTTTAAAAATAAAGGAGACGAAAACCTGATAGTTATGGCCGATGGAAATTCGACTCTAGGACAGGAAATAAATGGAAATGTTGCAGATTCTTGAGGTTTGGAAAATTGAAAAACGATAGAGATATACGATCGGCAGCATTATGTTTTGAATATAATCTATTTAGAGCAATATTATTTTCCTCCTACCCCTATAGAAAGTACACACTTTCCTCCCTCAAATCAGGGAGGAAACTCATACTTTTTCTCTCTAGGGAGGAAAGTATTTTTCCTCCCCCTCATTTCAAGTAAGTTGTAAACGATGAAACTTGTGAATTCATTATATTCATATTGTTTCCATAATTTCTAGAACATCCTGTTTTTTGGTAAAAATCAAACATTAATGTTACTTCAACGTAGTTCTTCAATACAAATTTCAACTTCAGGCTCACTGACAGTAAACACGGCTATTGACTTTTGAGGTGAGTCGCTACATTCATTAAACTTAGTTGAATTTTTGAAAAATGGAGAGCGATTCAAGTGATTTTGAATTTCCAAATACACCACCTAATATTAAGGAACAAGCTAACATAGCGTCATTAACCTTACTACCAAAAACATCTAAAGACAGGTATGAAAAACAATATAAGCAATGGGCAGAAGACAACAAGATACATAAATATTCAGAGAATGTTTTACTGGCATATTTTTCACTACAAGGAAAATCATTAAAAGCTTCATTACTTTGGTCTAAATATTCAATGATACAAATGATACAATGTTACAAATGAAGGACAATGTCGATATTAAATATCCAAAGTTGATTGCATTTCTAAAACGTCAAAATGCCGGATACAAACCAAATAAAGCTAAAACTTTTACAGTAGAAGAAATAAATACATTCTTAATAGAAGCCCTCGATGATGTTTTTTTATTAATGAAGGTAAGAAATGAAATCCCATGCAAATAATTTAATGTTTTATATAAAATATTCATAGGTAGCCCTTGTTATTGGAATTTCTGGAGCATGTCGATGTGATGAGCTTATTAAAATGACTATGGATGATATTGAAGAGAAAGACAATCTTTTAGTCATAAATATCCACACTTCAAAAACGTATAAACAACGAACTTTCGTTATCAATACTACAACAAGTAACGGCCCAAATTTTGTTCAAATCATTAAAAAGTATATCTGTCTACGCCCTAAAACTGAGCATAAACGATTGTTGGTATGCTTTAAAGCAGGCAAATGTATAAATCAAGTGGTTGGCAAAAATAGTATATCCAAAATACCACAAAAAATTGCAGAATATCTCAATCTTCAAAATGCCAAACATTACACAGGGCACAGTTTCAGAAGAACTTCAGCAACTCTGTTAGTAAACGCTGGTGGGGATATTTTAGCTCTAAAACAGCATGGCGGTTGGAAATCAACCAATATCGCAGAAGGTTATGTAGAACAATGTTACACAAAAAAAATAAAAAATTCTGATCAAATTATGGGAAATAATGTAGAACCTGAACTTGAACAAAATCAGCCAAGCACTTCTAGAAGTTACCACCATTACAATGTGCTAAGCGAAAATATTTCAAATACTAAAGCTCCTGTTAAAACCCAATCTTCTTCCAATGGCTCCAATAGCTATTGAGTTACTTGTTTATATTTTTCACCTGATTTTGGGAGAAAATCAGCAATTTTACATGCCCATAATATACGACTGATAAAAACTGTTCTTGTTGTGTTAAAATGTGAATTTTATAGCAAGAATGAAATTTATTATCACTAACAGCTTTGGATGATTTGCGACTCAATAAAATCAAATAATTTATTTATATAAGTAATAAATTTAAAGCGCTGGTTTATTTTGACTATAAATGTTACTTGGAATATTACCGTTTCAGTTTTTTATCCGATCTCTACACTGAAATGTTTATTTTATTGTTATAACAATTTATTACTTACATTGACATTTATCTAGAATTTAAAGTTTGCATTTACTAGGGCAAAATACATTTTTTGACTTACTAACGAAAACGTGTTCAATTTAAATTAAAAAAAATACGTTCTGTTCTTACACTTTTCAATAAATTAATTCCAAACATTCTCTTACAAGTGCATCTGACCGTTACACACACACCAACATTTGCAGGATGTAAATTATATGAAAGGATTATCAAACATTAACTTGCGACAGTTAAATGGTTCTTTAATACTAAATTTTTGACAGTTAGCAAGTTTTGGTGAATTACAGAAATTGATAGGAAATTTGTCTACAATAGCTATGAGTAAAATGAAAGAAATCTGTATAGAATAGTTGCAATAAACCATCCAGAATTTTAAACTCACTTGACATCGTACCTTTGATAAAATAAACTGTAAAGAAACCCTCAACAGGCTGGCAAGAGACAACAAAGTGTCTCTTATATGGGTGCTAGCACATGAGGACATTGCAGGTATTGAAATGGCTGACCAGTTAGCTAAAGAAGGCTCTAAAGGAAGGAAACTTCATAGATCCGGAACCGTTTTATGGAATATTATCCAACTGCGAGACGCTGGACCACAGGAGGCAGAAACTGGATGGAAGACCCCAAATGACTCCAGAAGACTTCTACAACCATCCAGTAAAGAACCTGTACGAGCTAATACAGGGAACGGATTGGCTGAATAGGCTGTAGTCAGAACACTAAGAGGATTCACAATAATAATCCCAAGAGGCTGAGATGGTGCCGGCGAAGATACAGCTACTTAAAAAAAAAATTTCGTTAAACGATATGAAATACAGGGTGATCCATTTACAAAAATTGTGATTTGAACTCGCTTTGTACAAGTTTCTTAGATGGCTGTAAGCGATCAATTTCAAATTGTGCGTTGAACTCCCTACGATTTTTAGGTTAGAACTATTCAAATATACTGTATCTATAACCTATTATAACTATTCAAATATACTGTATCTATAACCTATTATAACTTTAAATCATTCTAATAGCGAAGTCTAGCATAATTCAAATATTTAGAAAAATACAAGGTATCTCATTTAAATAAATGTACATTTTATCTGTATAATAGTAGATAGTATTCAAAATCTCATACTAATATTAAAAAATCACACTCTATACTTTTGAAAATGTTTAACATAAAACAATTGAATTACACAACACAATTTTAGTTATATAAATCTAACCTACATCTACAAACCAAATAATCGAGTCACATACCAAAAATATTTCTGTAATTTTCGGCGAACTCGCGTATGAAAGATCACAATCTAAGCCTTCAATCGTGATTGTATAGGAGCTTAGAAGAATCTTAGACGGTAAGATATTGAAACCATTTCAAAGTTGAAATAATATAGCTAGTGATATAAAATTTCATGTTGCACTTTAACTTTATGCAAATTTGATATTATCTAATAATAATCATTTTTTATGTTTAATTTTTTCGACACATCTGGAATGATGCAGTATAAATCTCAGTAGCGGGTAAAATAAAACTATTTATAAGGGTTTAATGTAGTTAATGCTTGGTTTTAATTATTTTAAAGAATATAATATGGTGGCTCTATATGTTATATTAATTTCTATTCATAATAAGTTTTTAAACAGTACAATTTAGTTAAGAGCAAACTTACATCCAGTTTCACAATATAAGGTTTCCTCATGGTTAAGAAGTAACCATCGGTTACGACAAACTTTGGGTTTCACAATATGCGGTCAAGGGTAGGTTAACTATTAAAATATTTAACTGAAACCCAAAGTACGGGTAGCTGTGCCAAACAAGGAAATGTAACCTAATTTATGGTTGTCAACTGCGTCAACTGTCAAATTTTGAGACTATATATCGTTATTTTTAATTAGAAATTTGAACAATTACGATGTTAATGCCTATAGCAGCGACGATGAAGCAAGACGGCCAAAAATTATTCGTCCAAGACGTGATTTATCGACAATAACGATTTTTTCTGCAGATTTCGTTTGTCCAGGAGGACAGATAGTCTGTAGGAAGAAATTGAAGAGGCTATTTCCCATCCAACAGAAAGGTAAGTTTTAAGAGTTGAAAAAATATTTTTTTCATTGAAATTCTCCTTTTTTAAGGAGATCATTCTCTTTCTGCACGTTGGTAGTTTCAGTATAAAACATAACCTCCAAAGGTCTTCTTTTTTTCTTTCATTTCGCATAGAACACCATGCAACAAAAGTTAATACAATTGCATAAGTTATCTGACCAATAGTTAAATGATGATTGTGAAACAAGTTCTATTGGTTGTAATTCTCCCTGTATAATAGATAATTCTTAAAGAAAATAGTAACTTAAAATAAAAAAATAGAACATTTTTTCTTCTTCCCATTGTATTTTGTTATAAAAAAATTAAGAAAATATCTACTGAAGCTTTGAATTGGAATAAAAATAAGAGTGACCATGGACATAATCACTTTTGGCAAACGTCTCTCATTAAAAAAAATTGTTTTATCGAAAGTTGTACCGGTGGTACCTCAACATGGGCGATGCCGGTTCGTTCAAGAAGGTCAAGGGGTTTGTTATTATGTAATTTTAACACCAGAATCTAGAGCATACTGTGTATATAAAAAGAGTGCCATGTCGTTACACCGATATAGTCGCAAATACACTTTTGGTATTAACACCACATTTGAAACAGTGCAAAATGGCGTTTAAGGTAAATTATAAAATATTATTTAAAAATGTAAAATTTTCAATTGGTTATAAATATTCATTCAATTGAGCGTTCTAAACCGTCTATTCCAATTTAAGGTTATTTTTCTTTTTGTTTCAGTTCATTGCAATTGCTGCTCTTCTTGCTGTCGCCCAAGCCGGTGTACTCCCAGCATCTCCCCTGGCATACGCTGCCGCACCCTATGGCATCGCAGCACCAATCAGTTACGACGCCCACATCGCCAAAACTGTAGTAGCCCCTGTAGCCAAAACCGTCGTTGCTGACGAGTACGATCCTCATCCACAATACAACTTCGCTTATGACATCCAAGACAGTCTGACCGGCGACAATAAAAACCAACATGAAGTTAGAGACGGAGATGTTGTACAAGGAAGCTACTCTTTAGTCGACTCTGACGGTTTTAGACGTATCGTTGACTACACTGCCGACCCTATTCACGGATTCAATGCAGTAGTACGAAGAGAACCACTTGTTCAAAAAGCTGTTGTAGCTAAAGCTGTAGCTCCAGTAGCTTATGCCGCACCTGTGGCTAAATACGCCGCCCCTCTCGCTTATGCCGCTCCTGTGGCTAAATACGCCGCTCCACTCGCTTATGCCGCACCTCTAGCCAAGTTCGCTGCTCCAGTTGCTCATTATTACCACTAAATTCTCTTTAGACAAATGACTGTGTATATATAGGTATTTATTTTGAATAAATTATAATAAAACGCATTTTTTTGGTTTTATTCCTGGGATTTAGCTCTACCTCTAAAGAATACTTATAAATCTAGAGTGATGAATAGATATGTATCAATCCTTTGGCTACGAAAGTGCCTTAGAAAAACAATGAGGAAAGGATCTTATTAAAGTTTACTTACCAACTATTGAAAGTATACTGAACATACCTGGAACAAAGAATATAAGTGTTTAATTGAATGCCACATCTATCATAATAATATATTGTGATATTAGGAGAAAAATGATACTTTATGTGCTGAGTGTGGATAGTATATTCTTCGACGAGGGTAAAATGATGGCTATTAATCACCCGGATGAAGTTTTGGAATCACCCTAGGTACAATACAGCCATACTATCCTGGATTAATTGGTAGGTATTAGAAAAGTTGATATTTAACACGCCATTTCTCCCCATATACCTTCTTTATTTTTATTTAGTTAACTGGTTCTAAACTTACATATTATCTAGATGTACATAATATATTTCAAACAAGCATTTGATAATGTTTTACGAGAGAAACTATCACAGGACATAACCATCAATGGCAATACCATCAGATTTGATCTGTTTAACAAGAATATCCACAGAAAGATCAAAATTGAAGGAATAATGATATAAGGAAAGTCCACTACACACTTTGGTGTCACCTTGGGTGGTAGCAATAAGGCAGACTGGAATATATCGAGCAGTTGCAGCGTTAATGGTAAGAGACAAAAGGAGCAATGCTTTTACAAGAGTTACTGAAAGAACAGAATTACAAATCAACGAAAAAACGACAAATACAGAGTAAAGCATCGTCACTGGAAAGGTAAAAGGTCTTAAGCGCCACCCCAAAGAAAAATGAGTTATAAACATGCCTAAAAAGCCCTTTTTTTCTGCGTCGAACTGTCTAAGTTTTATAGCATTCTGATCACTTAGCTGGCGCTTTAGTCACCGTAAAATGTGTACCTATACTTTAAAGTATTTGCTAAAACGACATAAATATATACATTGAATTATTTGGTTTTAGAGACGATCATTCCTATAAAAATTTTCTAAAAAACTACCAATATGTCGCTTTAAACCTTTTACCTTTGACGATATATTGTTAAAATTCTGAGCACAGGATCTCACGATTTTCATGGATCTTGGTGATATTGCCGTTATTAAGATGGTATTTACATTGTTGTCAAATATTTTTTCGGAAAAATAATGAACTTTGTCATTTGAAATGGATCACTCTGTATATAGCTTGTATTAAATTGGAAATAAAAGGAGATATCACGATATATTTTCATAATATGCACCTCCACTTTTTCTGAGCAAACGAGTAATGATCCGTTCTGCTTTAAAAAACCTTTTAGGATTAAATAGAAGACGAATTTTACTCGCCTCGACAAATATTAAATTTCACTTCATCAGAAAACGTGATATAAATTTAAATTTTACAATTTTTCCTGGTTACATCGTTGAGAAAATGGATGCGTTGCAATTTTTCCACTCAAAACGTCCTATTCTTGAACAATGAATTTGAAAATATATGTGTCTCCAAATAACAATGAAGAAGTTCGTTACTAATATTAATGTTTGTAGGAGTGTTGAGTTGGAGTTAAATTGAGGTTTTTTTGGGAAATTTTTCGCAATATGCAAAATATAGAAAATAAACGAAAGGGTTTCGTTGGCGACTGGTAGACTTCGTTTTTCGATTAAGGTCTTTATATAAGTAGAAATAAAAAAAACTTTGCAAAAATGTTTAATCCAACTCACGATGGAATTGGAGTTGCTATAAAAATAACCCAGACTCCTCTCTGTTTATCTGTCTAACTCAAGAAACGTGACCTTAAAGTTGGAGTTTCGTGTTTCTGAGTGGGTACTTCACCACGTGCCCGACATGTCTTGGGATTACATGAAATTCATTTTAGTTTAACTCATTTGCAGGGTTTAAAACAGCACTGATGTCAACTTTAATAAATGTTTGCTTTAATACATATTAAGTATTGTTTTTACCTTTTTTCTCAAATTCATTACAATTATACCGGGTGTCCCAGAAGTTTCTGACCCATTTTAACTGTAAAAATCTCGAAACTCAGAAACGATAGGGAGGTGCGGTTTTCGATGAACAATTTTTTCAGTATAAATGTTTAATTAGTGAAATCTTATATAGGGTGTTTTTAAGAAAATGGTATTTTTAAATGAAAATATCGTCTATTTTTTTAATGAAACACCCTATATATTTTCATTCTATCTGAAAGCTGAACTCTTCCCCTTTCTGAAAATGTATAATTTGTTGAAGTTTAGATGAAAAATGTGTGTGTCTACGAACCCCGAAATTAGTCAAATTGTTAATACCTGTGTGCCTACTAACTAATACAGTTGCGACGCAAACATCAATCTGGCGACAATTTTCTACGTTTTGCGATGCAAAAAGATAGACATTTGAACCAGATACTTCCATCGAGAAATTGAATGTAATATTGCAAGATTGGGCATTTAATATGCGAAAAAGTAACGGAGAAGACTACAAAGAAGCGGTAGTTAAAACAATTTGGAACACCACCGCTAAAATGCTACAAAGTAAATATTATAACGAATTTAATATTGTATTCAACCCTTTCACCGATGTTCAGTTTAATTCATCACGAGCTGCACGTCATGCTAAACGTAAAATCCTACAAGCACAACCCGAAAAGAGAAAATGTAGTGCATCAGCTCTTAATAAATCTGAAGTATTTGCAATGGCCAGATTATATAACGAAAATGAACCGGAAGGACTTCAAAAGAAATTATATCACATTTTGGCGTTTGAACTAGCTTGGCGCGGAGGAGAAGCAGCTTACTGCAAAACCACTTATTTCGTATCTGAAATTGAAAATAATGGAAAAGAAACTGGACGTATCGAGTATAATCCTCTATTTTCGAAAACGAGACAAGGCGGCAACAATAAATTATGTGACAGCAAATGGATCATGCCAAATATTTTCGACGAAGATATTTGCCCAATACGTTTATTCAAAAAGTTAATGGAAAAACGAAACACTTTTATAACGTCGGACAGAGTATTTCTTACACCAAATCCCTTTTTGAAAAAGAAAAATTCTAAAGGTTGGTACAAGAATTTGCCGATTGGAATTAATGAAATTTCCAAATGGACTAAACGCATTGGTTTAGATGTCAAACGTGTCAAAATTACAAATCACTCAAATCGAGCGGCAGCAGTTAGCGAATTAAGTAAAAGCGGAATTGAAGAACAAGCTCTAATAAAAATAACAGGACACAGCAATTCATCATCAATAAATCCATAGGTACTTACAAGTTGACAAAGAGTATCATTCAAGCATTATTCAATCAATTCGTTTGGAAAATGAAAAAACTTCAACATCTACTACAGAAACGATTAGCTGTGGCACCCGCAGCGATATCACTGTTCCTAGTATGAATTTCAATAACTGCGTTTTTAATAATTGTACATTAAAATAAAAATGTGTTTATTTTTAATGTTTCATAAATAAAGTTTGCATTGATATGTTTCCAAATTTCTTATTCATTAAATTGTCCTGCCGAATTACACTCGAGGTTTGTATTGATATTGGGTAAATTTGTGTTGTTCAAATTCTAAACTGTTTCCTAGCAATTTGACGAGAATATCTGTCAACTATTAAAAACACTCCGACACCGACACCGGAGTGTTTTTAATAGTTGACAGATATTCTCGTCAAATTGCTAGGAAACGGTTTAGAATTTGAACAACACAAATTTACCCGATAAAATACAAACCACTTGTGCAATTATATGTGAAACTTACAGCAATTTTAGTAATTGTTTGGAATGCAATCATAGATCGTTTCGATACTGCTAGTAAAAAGCTTCGGCTAAAAGGGCAGCGCAACAAACCGGGCCTAGGACGGCAGAAAGCCTAAATCCGCCACTGGTATACGAATCACTTCCTCAATAAAAGTGCAGCATATCGTTTGCAGATTTGTTAGTTTTCCGCAAAACAAAAATTATTATCGATAAATCACATTTAGAACACACCGTTTATTGTATCTCCGTCAGGAATCCGGCTGTAATTGAATCCGAGCAACAAAGGCGTTTCTCTAACATCACACATAAAAACAATTAACAGAAGATGTTTTAAAAGGTAATTAATCATCCAGAAATAAAATAATTTATCTGACCATCCAAGCATCACAAGGTTACCGACCTTGATGTTCCGCAGTCTGTTAAAAAACAGTTTGATGTATAATTGGATGATGTAATTAAAGGTAAACAAGAAATCGAAGATATGCAACTAACCATTGGTGTCTGAAAAGGATCTACACATCCAAAAAATTATTTATCCTCAAGATTTTTACAGTAGAAGTTACCAAATTTATATACTGTGATGAAACTTCAACAAATATCTGGAAACATGAAATAGGGAAAAAGAAAGTCCTTCAGATAAAACTTGTTATCCTTTTTATAAACTTGAGTCTCCTGGGATATAACTAAAAAACAAACAAACATCATATACAGACAAATCCAGACCAGTACGAACGCGAAACTATTCTTAAATCAGTCATATCCTTGAATTGAATAGATGTTTGTATTATAAAATAAATATCCACACCAATGGTCAACGTTTTTGCCAGTTAAATTTACTGTAACTCAGACGATAGTAAACATTAACATCGTTATCCCCTTCGTACTCGAGTGGCTTATATTACTATGGTCCTTTTGTAACGCCAGTTTGATTCTCATCGTTCAGTATGGGTAATAGGTTTTTTTCTTCATCAAGAGTTTCGTCTTCAGTTTCATTAGAATCTTGAAAAATCTCGCCAACGTTTGATCTATTGCCATGTTTCAGATAAATCTTCGCATATCTGTCCATGTTCGACATCCGCATCTATGGTTTTGTGACTGCAAGGACCAAAGACATTTTTTCATGAAAAACTGTTTTGAAACAGTTTCGTCAAGAAAAAATACCTTAAGTTGTCGAGCCTGACAAGAGTTACTAATCGCTACATATAAACGGTTCAACCAAGAGCACAAAAATCCTAAAGGCTAAGGTGTCGAGATCTGGAAACCTCTGGCTGGTAGTGTCAAACCAATCAATAATAATTTTGTAGTAGTCCAAATTATTAGGAAAAAGATAATTATCCTCAATCTATACAGACCATCAAAAAAATCTCGTACTTTGTCTAGATTCTTTGGTATACTTATAATATTTGATAATCTGTAAAGTGATGAATTTGTCGCGCCGCTACTGTTTTAAACTTAATATCGGAAGCCTTGGATGTAACGATTAAAAAGTGGTAGGAATTAAACTACATTCAGGTCAATGTCAATGTAATTGCCAATAAAGACAACCATTGAAACATTGAAAGTAAAAGCATTTTCTTCCCTTTTTTCGTGTCCATCAAAGACTTTAAAGCTTTATGGAAGACCTGACTCTTGTTTAACTACCATAAAACGTTCCGTCTATTTGTTACTTTAAGTAGAATAGTATGGCTAGGTATAGTTGAATTTAAATGCAATTTCTAGTTTCATTAACTTTGAATATGTTTGTATGAGGATGTTATTTTTACGTAAACAAATTTCGTAACAAACACAAACGGTATGTAGTGCGGTTTTATTACCCTTTCAGTTAAAAAGTAATACCTGTAATTTATTTAATGCAGGTAAAAGGTATATATTTTTTTAAACAAGTCATTAGCTCGATTGTTAAATTACAGAGCCGGTATTTTTACATAAGAACGAGCTGTCTAAAAATGATTGAGATATTGTTTCATATTTCACTACAATATTGGCAGATGCAATTTTAATAAGCGCTTTCAGGACCTGTCCAAGGTCGAATTTCAATAATGACCCACAACGACAATGTTTTGTTTCAAGGATTGTTACAATTACTTCCTCTCGACAAAATAAAGTCCTCAGCATTTCCTGTACTTATAGGTTCTCAGAAACTTTTATTCAGATTAATATAAAATGCTTCCTGATTTTTTTACAGAGTTATTTGGAAAATTTATCAAACAAAATTTTCCTCTGCCTCATTATTCCATATCTCTAAACAGTCTTCTACTGCATTTTTTCCCTTCGCTATGGTCTGCCTTTCTGGGACTCTTGTGGTTTGTGATGACCAACATGATAACCATGTTTTTTTATCACGTTTTTATCAACCCGCTTTATTGTCGCGGTGGAACTTTGTACATGATTTTGAACTTGTTTTCCGATGGGATAGAGTCTTGAAATTTCCAACATAATTCAGAATTGGATGACAATAATAAATCTACTAGAGTGAATTATGGTTTATAATTCACGCTTTTGCATTTAATAACATTTCGGTATATAGATGACTAGAGATGGGGGTACAATATGAAATAAACTATTAAATCTGCGTATTTTGTTTAGACATTTATTTCTGAAATATATCGTATAGATAAAATATCAAAATTTTTAGTATTGATACTTTTCATAACGATATTTTCTAATATTTATATTTTTAAAACACTAAATTTATAACGGTACAGTGTATCGATACTTTACACAGTATCGCCCATCTCTATATGTCACATTATTTGACGTACTCCAGAAATTTATTAATTTTGACGTTAGAATTGTCAATAATACAAAATTATTACTTTTCGTTATACACTCGCATTATATTTAATAAAAAAATCAAGGGTCGTGGACAAAGTATAGTATTCTACACGCAATTTATGACAGCCATTATTCACATACTCACTTCGCATATTGTTGTCAATGCGCATACCTTGTCATTTTTTGACGTTTGTACAAAAAATATTATTTTTTACTTTACTTTAGTTCTTTATAAAGCCGTGGTATATTAACATTTTTTTTTATTTCATTTATTTTCATTATGAACTTCAACGTTTCACAAGCATGCCCTACCAGCCATTCTACACTTCACTTTTGTTAACAAAAATTATTTTTTTGGTCAAAACGCCTTGAAAAATTTTGTTTACCATTTAACCAGACATTTTTACGCCACAAAGCGGTTATCAATTAAATGAAAATACTTCCTTGTTTAAAATGTGTTAATTTCAACTTTAGTGCTTTTTAAATAAATCTTAAAATATTTATTTGAAATTATCAGTGTCTTAAAATCACGTTGAACCGGTTGGAGTTTATGGCTACGTGTGAAATGTAGATGTCCTTTGATAAATTCTACAAATTCCTTATTTCAGATCGACATGAATAAAATACTCAGGATCAAGTGTATTCAATCTGTCGCCTGCGCTAATCGACGAATTTCTTGAACCATATATTGTTGCAATAAATTCAAATAATTAAAGCAATTCAACTTTTATGGGAACTGGACTCAGTTTTTCTATTGCTGAACACAAATCATTATCTCCGAATTATTCTGTCCACTTCAAGGGACTACGACAATTTTTATATCTGAATGGATTTAAATAAAATCGTTCTTCAAAATTTTGCAGAAAATAATTCTTTTTCTGCTTTCGTATTGAAATACTTGACTGTATTTTGAAATATTTAAGACAAGAACTTTCAGGTTTTGATCGAGATCAACAAAGCCCATTATATCTCATTTCGTAACAGATAATTAACATTATAAATAACAAATTCAGCAAAATAAACGAGTCTACTTTTTAAAAACGAGCTACGGCTAAATATCATCAAGCTCTCACCTGGATGTCATTTGAATGCAACATACAGGTTTTCATGGTTCATTAAGAGCTTTCAAATTGTACACGCATTAACAACAATGGCATTTGAGGTTTACTTCATTTTTTATTATATAACAGAGTTTTAAAATTATGTTGAAAACAATAATTATGTAATAGCAAAATAGGACTACCAGAACAAGTCACAAAATTTTTTTTTTTACCCCAAGACTTAAAATCTTCCCTATAGCTCATATCTGAGAGAAATGAGATCGGAAATTATGGAAACAGCAAAAAATATAAAGAACATTGTGAAAAAATATTAGAAAATTGATTTTAATTCTACACTCGACCAAAAGTACAATCGTTACTCTAACATTGGTAGATTGGTCTTAAGAGAGGGAAGTAGAGCTTTCCGAAAGAACTATCAGTTTGTATTTACTTTTCTGGATAACAAGACAAAATATCTGTTTTCTCGAGATGTTTCACTACCTCAGTCAGGAATCTGGCCACTGGATCATCGTTGGTTCTAAAAGAAACCATAGCACTGGTAAGAAACTGTAAATAATCCTTAATAAGCTTGTCTCTAGTAAGGATGACGGGTCAAAAAGGAATTGCTGGTAACGAATTATCTGACTAGTTTAGGGTTTGGGAAATGTTTGTCACTCACCGGGAATCATTCAAATTCGAATGCTTTGTATAGTTCATATACCGTGTACTGAATGACCCTTACTTCAGAATTATTTCGAATTTATTGGACCGATCGACAACATAATAGCATACTGACGTAAAAGAATGAGAATTTTTCAGGACCACTTGTTAAAAGTTCGAAACTTTAACAATGATAAAGTAACCAACTTTAAGATACTGTCAGTTTATTACTATCTATTTTCATGAAAAAGTATTCGCTTTCCAGTGTCATAGAATAAATGGCTTTGAGAAAATATGGAATTTTGTGAGAGATAGCAGAGCACTCTTATACCTTCCATTATTATTAATGAAATGTGTTTTCAACGTAAGTCGTAGTCAATTGACTCCTCGTCATTGTATGAGAAAAAAATAGTGGTCGCAGAAAAGACTAATTGGAGAGATAGAACATTCTAGTCTCCTTCATTGGATTCAAGGGAACATTTTACATATAAATATGAATTTTCAGTCGATATTTCCAAGCATTAAGGGAGATAGCAAAGAGCAATTTAAATCGAGAAATATTTCCATACCTACCCCTTGCTTCAAAATTTCCAAGAAAAAAAAAATTTGCGTCATGGAATTGGCTAAAAATTGGTATCCATGGGATTTTTTGATACGGAAAAATCAATGCCACAGTCAGTTTTTTGATAAAATCATTCTTTCTCATTCAAATAAGGTAGTGAAATTTTCGAAAAAACACATTTTCAACATAAAAAGTCTTGTAAATACCAGAAAATTAGGAATTTTGGAATTAAATTTCAGGAGAATATTTGTTGAAGAATGGTTAAGTGGGAGAAATAGTTTCAAGAGCATAACCCAAAGGGTTTCCGTCTTGTCAATGATAAATATGAAAGTAGTGAAAATATTCGAAAATCCACTTTCTGAAACTTCATGTACTCATAACTCGACTAATTTTGAAGAGATAGAAGATTCTAGTCTCCTCCATTGGATTCAGGGAACATTTTACATATATATATGAATTTTCAGTAGATATTTCCAAGCATTAAGGGAGATAGCAAAGAGCAATTTAAATCGCGAAATATTTCCATACCTACCCCTTGCTTCAAAATTTTCAAGAAAAAAAAATTTTTCGTCATGGAGTTGGCTGAAAATTGGTAACCGGGGGTTTTTTGATACGAAAAAATCAATGCCACAGTCAGTTTTTTGATAAAATCATTCTTTCTCATTCAAATAATGTAGTGAAATTTTCGAAAAAACACATTTTCAACATGAAAAGTCTTGTAAATACCACAAAATTAGGAATTTTGGAATGAAATTTCAGGAGAGTTTTTGTTGAAGAATGGTTGAGTGGGAGAAATAGTTTCAATACCATAACCCAAAGGGTTTCCGTTTTGTGAATGATAAATATGAAAGTAGTGAAAATATTCGAAAATCCACTTTCTGAAACTTTATGTACTCATAACTCGACTAATTGAAGAGATAGAAGATTCTAGTCTCCTCCATTGGATTCAGGGGAACATTTTACATATATATATATGAATTTTCAGTAGATATTTCCAAGCATTAAGGGAGATAGCAAAGAGCAATTTAAATCGCGAAATATTTCCATTCCCCTTGCTTCAAAATTTCGAAGAAAAAACATTTTGCGACATGAAATTGGCACAAAACTGGTAACCAGGGGTTTCTTGATATGAAAAAATGAATGCCCCTTTAATCCAACAAACAATATTAAATTGAACTGTATAATAAATAAAAAAATAAAAATTGACATTTAGTCTATAATCACGGAAGCTCATTTAAAATACAGATTTTTTCCGATGAATATCAAGGCACTGACTTGCAAAAATTAATGTTAGTCTAAATTAAATAAACATTTTCTTGACACGCATTAATATCAATCTTGAAAATGTTAAATATTAATCCACATTCCTCGATAGTAACAGAAAAACAATGGACCAACTGAACTTGACATATCCACTTCAGGGCAGGCGTGGTCCTTGCGAAACAAACGACAACCTACACCCGAAGCGGAACACTAGATGTCGATTGACGATGCAACTTCAACTTTTTTTTTTTTTGAGGAACCGGTAAATGGTTTTTAAGAGTGCGTGAAGAAGTGACACCCTAATATAAATAGCAGGCCGTGGAGAATTATTATCATAGTATCTCAGCGTCTCACAGCTCAACATACGACATGGCTTTCAAGGTAAATAATTTTTATTTTTGATTTTATTTTATGATCTACAATGATTTTTCTTCATTTTCTTCAATTTTGTGTTTAATTTTAACCGTACATTTTTGTTTTTCCCTCTTTCCCAACTCATCGTTTTTTTCAACATATAAACTACATGTATTAAAATATCTTTTACATTGTTCATAGTTTGTTCTTCTCGCCGCTATTGTATCAGTAGCCAGGGCTGGAGTAATCGGCGCTCCATTGGCTTACTCTGCTCCTCTTGCTACCCAAGTAGTTTCTTCTTACGGCGCTCCATTTACTCGAGTAGCATCTCCCTTAGCTGTCGCTACACCGATTGCGAAAGCCGTTGTTGCTGAAGACTACGACCACAACCCACAATACTCCTTTGGATACGATGTACAAGACAGTTTGACAGGTGATAGCAAAAGCCAAGTTGAAACCAGAAACGGAAATGTCGTACATGGTAAAAATTTTTAATTTATCTATCATAAAATTATCATTTGTCAATAACTTGAATTTATACCTAGGTTCATACTCATTGAACGATGCCGATGGTACCCGCCGTATTGTAGATTACACCGCTGATGATGTTAATGGATTTAACGCTGTTGTCCGTAAAGAACCTCTCCTCGCTAAAGCTGCTGTTGTTGCTGCTCCTACAATTGCCAAAATCGCCGCTCCAGCCGTAGCTAGATACGCTGCTCCAGCTCTTTCCTATGCTGCTCCATCTTTGTCGTATGCTGCTCCAGCTCTTCGTTACTCCGCTCCAACTTTCTCCTACTCTGCTCCAGCATTGTCTTATTCTGCTCCAGCATTATCCTACCCTACTCCAGCTTTATCGTACTCCGCTCCATTAGGATATGCTGCTCCAGCTTTGACTAGAGTAGCGAGCCCTTACGCTTACTCTTCACCTTTGTCTTACTCAGCAAATCTTATCCACTAAGCGATTATTTGTATATATATGTAGATAATTTTTGTATAATAAAATATGCATAAGAAATTGAAAATCTATTTTTTTTTATTTTAAACGTGATATCAAAGTGAAATCAGTGTCACAAATATGAAGTTGACAATCAGTAAAGTTATTGGTTACGCTTTATTAAACTGAAGCGTTTTTTGAATTTTTGAATCATTTGAAGAATATAAGAGAAGAGTTTACAAAAAATACTATTAGAATTTTTGGTTTTGGACTCGGTCTAGGTCTAGCTAGTATATCTACAACCATGGTCGTATAAAATCGCAAGACCATGGCAAGTACTGCAAAACTAAGCTTGATTTTGCCCATCACATCACTAGGCTTTAGGTATCTTCCTTTGGTTTTGGTTGATTACCATAACATAAAACGAGAAGTATATATAATGGATGGCCCATCATATTTCTAATTGTAGACGACTTAAGGAAAGAATCTGACGTCTCCACCGAAATATTTCAAATCGACACACATTTTATTCACATATATTAAATGGTTTCTGTAAAATATGACAGTTGGTATGTTTTCCTTCACTGTATATTAATATATATTTAGAAATGATCGTCAACTTTTAAATTAATCAAAACTTTGCTCATACTTACAATAAAAAACACAATAACGTTTCGAAAGGTATTAAAAGTGAAATCTCATTGAAAAAATGCTTCTTATTTAGATTGAAGGAAGTGAAAATATAAAAGTAATCATACTGAACGAGAGTACCTATATGGAGAGTCGTTCTATAAGGCACTTCAATGCGACAAGAGTCTATTGTGGCTCATACCTATACAGATTTCACCAAACAAATTTAGTTTCTGAGCAAAGACGATTAGTTTATTTGGTGATTGATATTTCAGGTCAGAGGGCGAGACGGAGACCATGCCAAACTTCAGATACCTGATTCTAGATGCGGCAAAGCAGCACAAATTTGTCTAACATTTGTTTGGACACATTCTTCGAAGGATGTATAGTAGTATATTGTGTCACAACAGTAGAAAATGAGCTTTATCATCCCAAGATTATTGGATTAGTTAAGGGCTGTTAAAGCATGAGTGACATACAACTGGTTTTCAGAACACAAACGTAGCTAAGACAACCAAAAATTAGATTCCAACTACTCAGTTCTAATATAATGAAGATTTGAACAAATTAAATTGTTTTATTTCATCGTTCAATATAGATCATCATCAAGTAAAAGCCACATCTATTCAACTGTTTTTCGCCTACCCAAAAAATAGAAAAATATAACAAAAAAATCTCGTTAGATATGTTTACTGGTGTTGGGGATGCGTTCTGTGCACGACGCTTGAATTTGGAAGAGCTATGATATGAGCATCATTAAAAGCAACATCTTCCTGGTGAAATATTGCAGGGTGATGATAAATATGGATAAAATCCGGATTGTTCAAAATAGAAATATTACTTTTGCAAACTTAGGCGTTCAGATATTCAATCTCTTCCTTTGAGAATTTAATATTGTTTATCAATTCACAAGGTGCATTATTTGTTAAAAACGATTCAAACATAAATCGAATATAAATTTGGATATGTTGAAAAAATACTCTGAATTTGTACTGAACTGACTTTTTAATGAAACATTTAATGCTTTGAATCGTTTTATATCCCTGAAAAATTGAATATTTACAGGCTATTAAAAAACAAAGTAAGCGCATTTCGAGAATAAATTACTTTTATTGCTGGTTTAAGTTACGGGCAGTAATTTAAAGCACATACGTCTTGACTTTCCGCATTTGAATATAAAACGGCGGCTGTCTGTATCAAGGAAATGATGTATTGTAACTTTTATAAAAAAAATAGTGGACCAGTTGACATTTTGTGCAAAGTGAACTGCCTGAACTTGACCAGATTTTTAACGGTTATTTATAGCAATTTTCTTCATTTTTATTGTACTCGAACGATGCATTCTCGATCAGGTAATTGTTGCAGTTGCAACAAATAGTACGGATGATAATACTAAAAATAATATTCAACCTTTCAAGAAAAGTCTACCAGAAAGATCCAAGTTTACTGTTTGCGAATGCCAGTTTATGTAACGACCAGAAACAATATTCTCTCACAACAATGGGTAGGCACATTTGTAGTTGAGCTACGAACTCCTTTCTACCTCTCAAGGCACCAGGAGTCGATGGGATTTTCCCAGCAAGGACCAGACGAAATTCTACTACACTAGAATTAGTCGAAGCAGCTTAAAGCTGGGTTATACACCAAAAGCATTGTAAAGGGCAAAGATTACCTTCATCCTAAAAGCTTAAAAAAGGGACACAACAAACCCAAAGTCCTTCAGATCTACCAACCTATTGGAGCGGAAATCCAAGTGACCACCTCTCTACGGACATCAGCATTCCAGATTTAAGGAAACTGCACTGGTAGAACTGACGTAGGATATTCTAAAATTCAGGAAATTGGACTACTACTAGCGTATAAGACTTTTTCCAGGAAATAATTCTTTTTTTTTTGTTCCTTATCAGCCTTATTACCCCTCGTTGGTCTAATAAACCTTTTATACAACTTTAGGGTCATTTTAGAGTTTAGGAAAAAGTTCTCACCATATTTCTCTACGCAACTAAGTACCGCGTATCTCAATAAGAAATAGCAGATGGGCTAGCAAAGAGGGGGACTGAAAAACCATTGAGGGGGCCGGAAAATAGGTCTAAAAGAGTCTCTGAGAGACGTTCCTCAGGAACTGAGTAGAAGTAAGGGGGCACAATAGATCTTTTAGGTATTACTGAATGTCACCCTAACATACATACATACATCTCAATAAGAATGGCCTTTGTTCGTTTTTAGTACAGCAGTTTTCTTCTAATATTATGCAGATAGTTCAATTGGACTGAATTTAACAATTCTCGCCTCAAAATTGATTTTCCACATCTTATTTTTATGCCCATTTCTTTCTCTTTAATGTCTTATAAATTAATCAGTTCTTTAATGTTTTGTCGTATCATCCGTACGACAGTACTGACCATTACAACAAATCTTGGGGCGTGGTTACATCTCGAACAGAACAACAAAAATGCATAATTATCAACTTTACCCCAAAAATCAATTGGCACGTAATTGAACAGGTATAAAAAGTCTGCTGGCAGATACATTCACCACACTTGTGAACTCATCAAGAAACAGTACCAACAAAATGGCTTTCAAGGTATGTTAACAATTCTTCGTTTTAAAATTTATCATTTTCTATGCTACTTTATTTATCTTTATTTACTATAATATCCGTACTAATAAGCAAATGTATTGATGAACTAATTAGATTCATCACTAGGTGTGGGAGTGGGTCTGGAGAAAAACGAGAGGGTTGTCGCTGTCACTGAAAGAAAATCAGTACAAAAATTGTCTGAAACTGGACAGCTTTCAAAGGTACTTGAGAGTGCTTTTAAGATGTTTGTAAGAATACTAGAAATCAGTTAGAATACTGGTAGAAATTACAACAGAAATTGTTTAAAATTGTTTATTACACATTTTTTTACCATCGATATCGTACACTGTATAATTTGACTCCTATTTTAATTACCTTTTTTTAATCATCAATAAAAACAAAAATTTCATTAAATGCCGAAATTACTCCGTAATAATTTTTAATTATAAAATACAAAATTTAAATAAATACTATTCGAAAAAAATTTCATTAAGATTCACAAACTTGAGTAAATAATTTTTATTTCAAATTTTCTTTTTGCGAACTTGAAAAGAATTGATATTATCCCCCCATTTTCCAATTTGCCAATTAATGAAAGCATTACGCTCTAATAACTTTGACGTTCGGAAAATTTCATTAATTTGTTTCAAATTAAATTAAGAGGGAAGGAAATTTCAAATACAGGATAATGTAAAATGTACACGTTTCAGTTAAAAAACAAAGCACTTTGATATAATTACCCAAGAAATGGATACTTTGTTATAGTTGTGGAGTGTGTAGTATTTATCAATTGAATCCATACTTTATAAAGTTATATAGATATATTTTTTAATATTTCTTCCAATAATTTATTTTCAGATTGTTCTTCTGGCCACCTTCCTTGCTGCAGCTAACGCTGGAATTATCAATACTCCTCTAGGTGCTCCTCTTGCCGCGCCTTTGGCTGCTCCCGTTTTCCATCACGCTCCTCTTTCTTACGCTCCTCCAGCTCTCTCTTATCATGCCTCTCCAGCTTTCTCTTATCACGCCTCTCCAGCTCTCTCTTATCACGCCTCTCCAGCTGTCTCTTATCACGCCGCTCCAGCTGCCTCTTATCATGCTCCATTAGCAGCTCCACTTGCCATTGCTAAAGTTGCCACTCCTGTTGCTGTAGCTGCTCCAGTAGCTAAAACTGTTATTCATGACGAATATGATCCGAATCCACAATACTCTTTCGGATATGAAGTAGAAGATGCTTTAACTGGTGACAGCAAAAGCCAAAGCGAAAGCAGAAATGGTGATATTGTACAAGGTATGTTCTGATCAATTGATTCAATATTATTTGATTTTAATGGAAACTTTTTACAGGTTCTTACTCTTTGACCGACCCCGATGGTACCCGTCGTACTGTTGACTACACCGCTGATCCAATCAATGGTTTCAACGCAGTTGTACGTAAAGAACCCCTTGTAGCAAAAGCAGTAGTAGCTAAAGTAGCTGCTCCTCTTGCTTATGCTGCTCCTATCCAGCATTTACATGCAGCTCCAGTTACTAAAATTGCAACGCCACTAGCATATGCTGCACCTGTAGCAAAATTGGCTGGACCCATTGCTTATTCTACCTCCGTATACCATTAAAAAAGGTGAATATGGATGGCTTTGGAAATTCTTATAAATGGAAGAAACATTTTTTGAATCATAAACAGTAAATTGTCAATTTAATTTTAGTTGTCTCAATGATTTGTCTTTTTCTTTCTGGAATAGTAAATTTCATTACCATATTGTGCCAGTAAAACTGTTTCGTTATAAGATTTTCAATGGAAAAACTGATTTTGTAATAATGTGTATAAAATAATTTATTCTACCAATAAAACTATGATTATGCAATTTTTTGTGTTTATAAATATAAAGTCTCCTTTCCTATCACTAAGACAAGACTATCTCAATTCCAGAAAGTTTTTTTACCAGAAGTTTAAGACAAGACAAGATTAACCTTCTAAGCAACTGGCAAAGTTGCCATCTAGCTTACTGATTTCAGTAATAGTGAGACCAATTATCACTTAAAGAGACAAGGGCCGGAATCCCCAACAACGACGAAAAAAAGGAAAAAACCTGTAATTGGAAAGATCTAGTAAGGCTAAGACAATGAAAGATATTCCTGCCGAACTACAACAAATCAATGCTAAGCCAAAGTAAGACTGCAATATGAATTTTGTCAGGTGTCCTTATAGGTCACCTGAATGCATAGAAATGCAGATAAAAGAGTGACACTTACTGAAGCCTGCAGTTCTTCACCATAACTTCTAGTGTTTAAATCCTAGAAACATCCTGTTGATGCAGGAATTTCTCGTCCAGCATTCCTATCTTTATTATCATGTTCATGAAATCTCAGCGAGCTATTTTATTTTTCAATTATACGCCATTTCAATTTCGTTTTATTAACTTACATTCATTCTTTGAATTCACGGTTTCACGAAAACTCGTTAGTCTCGACAATGACTACATAAAAAAAAGCGACCTAAATCAAAATGTGATGTAACCCCCATTTCGGGATGCTGGATTCGATGAGATTGATCTCCGCAGTTTTCTGATAAGTTTAAAACAAAAAAGCTACAAAGGACGTAATGTAATGAAGAGTGATATTACGACAAGTCGAAAGAGAAAAAGAGAAAATTAAAGATTGCCTTTAGACTGGAAACGTGGTAATTTCATTGGCGCAACTGGTAGATTCGAAAGAAAACTGTTTATAAAGGGTCATTTATTGGAAAAACAAAGTCAGTCTAAATAAGACACAGCTAATTGGATCTAAAATCCACATACAGGGTGTTCCATTTATTACCTTAACACTAAAAAAAAAGGTGTTGAGGTAATTGTAACCTGTCATCCCTCAATCGTCACCGCGTATCATGGGCGTACGTTTTAATTTTTATACTGGGCCAATTTATTTGAAAAAATTTCCATTTTCCATGAGCGTTCGATAGCATTAGTTGATTTGTGTGCAAAATTTTCCATCTACCATGGTCGTACGAACAAATGTCTATAGAGGATCAATTTATATGTCATGGTTGTACGATGAAATATCCAAAGGGTATTAATATTTTTGTAATAATTTCCAACTACCATTGGCGTGCGATAAAATTTTTAAAATGGGGTCAATATATTCGTTTAATTGATTTGTAAAAATTTCTATTTGATGGTGGATTTGTATTTATGTGTGTTTTCACTTTGATCAACCATATCCCATTTGATTTTTTTCGAATTTCAAATAAATGTTTATTAGATTTTTTTAATCGAAACAAATTGCCATTCTGCTTATCTAGTAAGAAAATTTGAATATTTTAAAAGAAAAATGCAATCAGCTGTGATTGAACTGAAAAAAATCAATCAATTCGCAATGAATTTCTCGTCGTCTATATAAATATTCAAACAACATGCAAATGAAAGAAATGAATTTAGATAATGGCTAATATAAAGATGGAAATGAGTTTTGTTACAGCATATTCGGAATTAAAATGTCTCTAGCGCTAAAAATTCCAGGTCAATGGAGAAGTACATTGATTAGCAAGTATAAGATGTCTTAAGAAATATTTTACATAAAAACGTTGTTAGTTTTCCAATTTAGCCTAATCAAAGTACACATAAAACCTCACTAAAAATACAAAAAACTTGAAAATTCAAAATTGGGTATTTAAAAGGGTGGCGTTTAACATGAGAAAAAGTTTACGATGTTAGGAATGCAATTTTCCGGAGAATCGTCGAGTGAAAATTTTTGTTTTTGTTTTTTCGCTCTAATTGTTTAAATAATAAATATACAGAAAAAAATCCAAATCAAAATTTGTAGCTGATGCATTTATCTACAAATTATGTCTCAAGAGTTTTTCTGTAAATTGAAAAGTTTACGAGATAAAATTAATTTCAGTGGTATTTAACCGCTCGACTTAAAAGTTAATAATTTTGTGCTTATAACATTCTGGAAAATTAAATAAACTCATGTAAAATGTAAAGAAAGATCTCAACTTTTAGATAGAAATACTTTCAAATTTGAAAAAGTAGATTTTCTGACTGTAATATCAGTTTATTATAATTCCTATTTAATTAATACTTATCCCAGCCAATGAGCATAAGATATTATTATTATAAAAACAAAGCCATCAATATGTAGAATTTCAAACGAATGCTTCTTAAAAATGTATTTTTTTGCATGCTTAATTTTACTTGTTTTTTTTTGACTTCATTCAATTATATCTTTTTTCGAAATTAATATAATTCAATGAAACTTTACTACTAAACACTTTGAAGCATCTACTTTCGAAACTACTATACAGTTTTTCTATAAATATCAAATTTTTTAAATAATAGACAATTATTTAAAATAAATACTTAAATCAGACGTCTGTCAGCAAACCTTCTATAACTTTTTATACCGTTTATGATATTATCTAAAAATTTGTGAACTTTATAATGAACCTATTAAGAAGTGATCGCGATACAAAAGAACACACCTATGGCTCAGGTAAAAAAGAGAAGGGAGCACAAATAAAGGTGAAAAAGCAGGTGAGAGAGCGTGGAAAATCGATGATAAATGTTCATACAAATTTTGTAGATAAATGTATTAGCTACAATTTTTGATTTGAACATTTTTTTGTGTTTCCATTATTTAATCAATTAGAGCGAAAAAACAAAAACAAAAACATTCGCATGCCTAGCATCGTAAAGTTTTTCTCATGTTAATCACAACCTTTTTAAATACTCAATTTTGAATTTTTAAATTTTTTGTGTTTTTTGCGGCATTTTACGGATATTTTGTGTACTTTGACTACGCTATGACGTGATATTAATAACCATGTCCAACTATCGACCATGGACCAAAACCAAAACTTGTTTGAAACATTTTTACATTGACTTATATAATATATAGGGCAACTTAATTATTTGATAGCCCAGGAAAATTTTGAAATAAAAATAAACCGGAGAATTGGGAAGTAAATCAATTTTGATGATTATGGAAAATACGTTGGATCAACTAATTCAGATGAAACAATCAGAAAAGGATGTCCCAATATAATGCGACCCATTTTAAACGCTTGTGCAAGTCAGTTTGAAATTTGGAGAAGTGTGAAACGTACTTTTACCACACTAATAGAGGCAATCGGAATAATATTTGAACAACAATTTAAAAATTACAATGAGAATTATTTAAATTACTCCGGTCAATTTTTAATTCATTCGAAATATCAGACTGGTTTAAGAAGCCATGCTATTGCATTATTTATAACCTTAGCATGGACCAAGATTGAAATACGTATGAATAAATAAAAACAATCAATAAATCCAATTTTCTGTGGCACAATTTTCTGTTGATAAATTTTTGGAATCGTATATATGTATATCGCTGTAGGCTTTGGAATTAGTTGATTTTTATAGTATTTATATTAAATTTGTAATTGTTTTTGCTATTTTAACTACATTTATTTTTTTAAATTCAACTTTAACAATACTTTACTGATAATATCTCATTTTCAGAACTCAAAATTTCTTAAAAACTGAAAACTAACGTCAAAAATCCTATTTTTCATATTCACATGTTGCTCAGATTTCTCGATTCTTTTATGATGTTTCTAGATAATATAAAAAATAAAAATGGTATCTTTGGTAATAAAACTTTTCGTTCTAAAGCAGAAAATTTAATGAACCCAGAAAGTATTAAAATATTTACTTCCCTTTGCACATCGAGTCAATAAAATCGGAAAAGAGTGTGTTTTTAAAAGACGTAGTTGTAAATAGTAATTTTACTTTCTTACCTCATTATTTGTGTACGTAGGTATAATGGGTCCATCATTCGCTTCCCACTTATTAGCGATTCGAATGGTTTCTGCAGTTTTTTCTTGTACCGATTTGTTTTCGTCGAGTAGAGTCAATTCATAAAACTCTTGAATGTCTGAAACAAATACCGTCATAATAATATCTTGAAAATATTGTCATAAAAGTTAAAAATCCAACAGATAATTGAGATATCTAAAAAGGGGTAGGCGAGTAATTTTGTAACCAATTTAAATTTTGCTGAAATATACTATAACTTTCTACCTAAATCATGTTGCAGATAAAAGTATAACTGTCTTCAAAGGATCTTTTATAGAGTTTTTCGCAGCATTACTTCCATTAGATTTCTGTTTAAACTACTTTCGTGAATATACCTTCTACATTTAAATAAAAATCCTATTCTTATTTACTGTAGAAAAATATATCACAAAGTTAGTCGTCCTTCTTTGTTTTAAAGCAAAATGTATTCCGAGGGTCAGGACCGAACTACTACCTTTCAGCAAAACTCTCAAGAAATATATTTTATAAAACGTCTACGAACAGACATTTATCAAAATAAAGAATAAACTTTAAATTTATACCGTTAACCATTCGTTGATATACAGGAGTTTCAACCAAAAGTTTAGTAAATTTGCAGACTGATTCTGGAAGTGTATCCCTAGTTGATATTTAGCAAACTAATGGATAAGACAAAATTTTTTTTAATCCCTGCTCTGTATAGTGTGGATCCTCTTCTGCCGACAAAACTACCACTATCATCTCCAAGGTTTTTAATACTAATTCTTGTATCAACCTGTATACAAGTCTCTATGTTCTATTGTGTGAAATTAGGACTTGAAATATTGGTTCTTTTTTTCGAATTTTCAAACATTTTTATAGTCATGGTAATAACTTCAACTTCAATCATTATAAAATTGATTGAGTCGATGTTAAACACTCGAAACGTTACTTCAACTACCGTGTAGTCAGCAAACTAGTTACTTCATTACGAAGATGTCCCCCAGGAGAGGTATTATCACCTTTGATGTAGTCTCTAGTTTATAATTTCATGCATAGACCACGGATTTTACGTTCTAATCTTGGCAGGATGATCTAAGACTGGAAACTGCTGATTTAACTCATGCTAGAAGCACCAATAATTATATTAAACGCCTGGCCTATTTTGAGGCAGATAATTAATTTAGACAGAGTAACCGCAAGGACGTTATCTTCTATTTTCGGTAAATGGTCTGAATAAAATATATTATTATACGCTTTTCAACTTTTCAGTGAGTTAATAACTTTACGTTATCTCCACTTCTGAGTTAGGAATTTATTCCATTTTAAAGACAATGAACAATTTTAGAGAGGAAAATAGAAGTTCAAGTAGGGAAGATGAGAATCTGATAAATTTAACTATGAATATTGAACTGAAATTCTAGAAGAGTATTCACAAAAGATCGGTCAACTACAAGAGCATAACTTGAAGGGTTTCCGTTTTATTAATCATCAAAGTTGTGAAAATATTGAACTAATTGAACGTTGTAGTGACCACCAATCGACTCGGGGAAAAAATTTACATACACAAGTGAATTTTAAATTGATATTTCCAAGCATTAAAAAAAAATTTAAATCGCGAAATATTTCCATAAACATTTTGAGCTCATAATTTGACATTGCGTTGAAATATACTTACCAGCTCATTTTTTCCTTACACTACCTAATTCATTTCAGAAAAACGAGCAGGCCTGAGTTTTATTAACCATTCTAGAAATTTAAAGCCTCCAGCGAAACGAACACCTTAATAAAAAAAGAAGTAGGGACCCCTTTTTTCGTTATTCGGAATTTTTATATTTATGCGGTTATCTTTCATTTTGGTCGCTGATTTATGTATTGACTGTGCGCAAATACTACAAATTTATTAGTGGCTTCATAGTGCTTATGAATTATGGTCTCTTAGTTAGAGGACTACTAATGAAAATATAAAAAAGGACAACAATGTTTTATTTACGGCAAAATGGAGACCAATTTATTAAATTTACATAAATGTTTGTATCGTGCCCTGGGAAAAAATTAATGATTTTTGAAGTGATTTTCAAATTTAAATGCATAACAGAAAAATATTCGAAAACTCAAATATTTTATTCGTTTTATAAAACATGATGTACCGCCTCTGTCCATAACTACTGACTGAAAATTGACTACACAATGTATGTACCGCAAATACAGATATTAATTATCCAACTTTCGAAAAGTGATTTATGCTTAACTAACTATTAGGTTTGGAAGTTGCTTCAATTTATACCAAAATTAATTTTATCACCGAACAGGACAAATTAATAACTACCGAAAGGGTATGCTGGGCGTTGAAGTAAATATATATATGAGGCAGTGCTTTACCCGCGTAGAAAATATAGGAAAATGATTTGAATCATATTTCCGTCAATTTGTCAGTAACAAATTTAGATAAATATATCGCATTTAGGAGCAAAAAAGAAGTTTTTCTACCACCACTATCGAAAGTCGTCTTTTGTACCTTGAGAAGCAACTGCAATGTTGATGTTTTCCGCGAGCTGACATAATTTGACATTATTGGTGCTCTTAAGCAGAAAGTAACTTTGAAGCACGCCTAACTTTCCGCGGGCTGTCATAATTTGACATTATTGGCGCTCTTAAGCAGAAAGTAACTTTGGCGCACTCCTAATTTTATTTATAGATAAAAGAGAGCTTGTAATAATAGTCTCCTTGCCTCTTAATTGAAGTTTGTAGTATGAACTATGTTTAAAGTGTTTGAAATTGTCTGTCACAAAAGATTGTCATTTTGTATTCATCACCGTATTGTATTTTAAAGTTTAATAAAGAGTAAATTGATAAAGATAATAGCAAAACCAAACAGAATATTGGCTTTATTCAACTTCAAAATACAACGCGGTAATGAATACAAAATGACAATCTTTACTGACAGACAATGTCAAACACTTTAAACATAGTTCATACTACAATCTTCAATTAAGACGCAAGGAGACTATTATTACATTCGCCCCCTCTATGAAGAAATGTAGTAGGCTGGAGGTCTTCGGTTTCTGCACGAACGCCGTGGTTGACTGCTACCTACATCCGAATCAGCATCATCTGAATCAGCATTGGCAGGTGAGTCTTGGTTCGGAGAGATATCTTCCAGATGGTCATCATCAAAGAGCTAGTAGTTAATTTTGGTGTGATGTGGAAAAAATCTTGTGTGTATTTAGAGCAGAAAGTAGTACTTTGGTAGTTTCGACAGATTGCCAACTTTCTGTCTCGACTACCAAAGTACTACTTTCTGCTCTTGATACACAAATAGCTATTTGTTTTGATTTAAATTTATCATACAAGCTCCTCTACATCCTACAGGAACACTTTTCATTAGAAATGTATTATCTTCGATGCATCAAAATCATTAATGGTTGGGGATTTTTGTGCAGAGCTCCCCTTTTAAAATATACATTTTCGCCACCCTTTCAAACTTCACGCTTTTTCCTATCCCATTTAGAAATTCATGAGCTTTAACCAAATTACTCATCAGAAACAAATTTATCAAAGTTTTTGACACAACGCCATAATGATTAATGCTTTCTGATTGATATTTTAATTATTATTCCAATGAAAATGGCATCCAATATATAATTAAGTATCTACAATATTTTTACCAGTTGTTATGTAACAAAAATATTGGATATTTCATACAAGACTTCAGTCATTCAAAAATAAATTAACATCGTATATCTTGCAGAAATCTAGACATGTTATACATAATTATGTAGAAATCAAAATATAGTATAAACAAAATCAGCAAATAATCCTAAATTCTTTCTTAATTCGTATGTATATGGTAAAATATCAAAGGTTAGATGTTAGATATAAGTCATTTAAAAAATAACATTTATACATATAAACTCTAAATGCAGCACGTGATTGGTCTAGATTTTTTTTAGGCAGGTTCTAGAATACTTCCAGAGGATAGTCAAGGGTCGTTCAAGTGGAAGAGAGGACATATAATATTTTTAAATTTTACAAAATTCCAAAAACTTAGTTTTTTTATATTTCTTTATCTTGTGGTAGAAATTGGAACTAGTATAAACCGTTGATAGACCTCCCAAAAATGCTGTTCTCAGGTTTTCAATCGATTTGTCTTAATAGACTTTTTTTTCTTCACTCAATCTAGGTTTATCTCAACAGGATTTCTGCTTAATATAAATCATATCAACAAAACAACACAAAATTTTTTTTTGAAAGGCATCTGTCAACGATGTTGTCATTATACTTCCCCTAAAAATTTCAGCTGCTTTCAATGGGTCTAAGGAGCATTTCGAATAAAATCTTTATACCTTTATTCTTCTCTATTAATTATTTTTACCACAAAGCCAACACCAGTGCGTAGAGTGACGTAACACATCAAAGAAAAATTCCACGAAGTTGCTTTCCACGGCTTTTCTCGAATTTCACGTTTTATTTACCTTCCAAAGAATTTCAATTTTAGGTTTTGTTTCCCCAGAGTTAGATTGGGGCTAAAAACCACTTCGAAAGTTTGTTGTGGTCCAAAATAAATATTGTAATAATATGTTTATCAGAAAAATTGTTATATTCAATGAAATAATGGTTTAAAAAACATAATTAGGTACAATAATTAAACATTGAACATTGGTATTAGATACTAATTACTTATTTTATGGGTTGTATAACGGTATACAGGGTGGACCGGATTTAATTGACGTATACAGAGATCTCGTGAACCACAATAGATACAATATTGATTGAATGGAGAAAAAGTTTGGTATATTAATGGGAAATTAGATGGTTCAAAAAAATTTAAAATATCTCCACTAGTTCCGGAGATATTTAACAAAATCCGAAAATGGTCCTTTTCGTTTTTTAAATTTGCCGTCGTTATTAAAAAAGATATCAAACAAATGATTCTCAACTTTTTTTAATAAACGAGGTTTTCTATAAATTACCATATCAAAAATTTCGTTACGACGTTTCGTCTTTAAAGGGTCACTGTCAACTTAATTTTTTTAAATACGGACCTGGATTTTTTCTTGCAATATTTTCTACGTTTTGTATAGATACATACAATGATATAGCATACAGGACGATTCTACCACGTTTCGTCTTTCAAAAATCATCTTTTTTAAGTCCAGTCTTCTTATTAATAATTTTGAATATTGGGCATTAAATGAGAATTTTGAAAGAAAATTATTAAATTCAACAATTATTTATTTTGAAACCAATTTAACAGATTTTTGGACACATGTTTAGTGCATTCATTTTCTTTCAAAATACTTATTTAATGCTCAATATTTAAAATTATTAATTTGATATAAAAAGATGATGATTTTTGAAAGACGAAACGTGGTAGAATCGTCCTGTATGCTATATCATTGTATGTATCTATACAAAACGTAAAAAATATTGCATTAAAAAATCCAGGTCCGTGTTTTAAAAAATGAAGTTGATGGTGACCCTGTAAAGACGAAACGTCGTAATGAAGTTTTTGGTATGGTAATTTATAGAAAACCTCGTTTATTGAAAAAAGTTGGGAATACTTTTTTCGATATCTTTTATAATAACGACGGCAAATTTAAAAAACGAAAAGGACCATTTTCGAATTTTTTTGAACCATCTAATTTCCTATTAATATACCAAACTTTTTCTCCATTTAATCGATACTGTATCTATTGCGGTTTACGAGATCTCTGTATACGTCAATTAAATCCGGTCCACCCTGTATAGGATAATTAATTCAAATCCTGATGGGTTTATTTCGGTGCTATAGACGGTATGGAATAAAAGGAGTCAACTGTATGTTTTGAAAAAAAAAATTAAAACTTGTATCATCGTCATAATATTAATTTTGGAACAATTTAGATCTTGACAGGTACTTCAGGAAATTGAATAATCCCACCTCTACAACTGTTACAGCTTTCTCACTTGTTAATAAAACATTTACCTATATTTACAACAATATTATAGAAAATGAAGGAAGAAGGAATGAGAAAATATTATTTTGAATAGTTAAGAATAATTTAATTTACTGTTCCTTTGTGGAATCTAATAAAAACTGACTGTTTCTCATTATTCCACTATTAATCAATAAATTATGTGAATTATGAAAATATATTAACATTTGTTTTATATGAATAAAAATAAACAGATTAATAATTTCGAAAACTTACAAAGAAACATCGACGAACGGCATTCTGTATTTTAGCAGCATTTTTACGATCATTTTCACAATACTGTTCGTAAAATCCATCACTTATCACATTAAAATTCACAAAAATCATATTAATATTTGTTCATAGCGAATAAAAGTCTTTTTTCCCGATAAATACGCTCCCGATATACAAAACCCGACGATTGTAATATTCCAATTCGAAGTAATTAGCCGAAATAACCCGGCTTTGTTTGTTACCTATCAATAGTCGACGTCGTCGTCGTCATAGCATTCTTGCGTTTTTTTGTCCAGAAAAAAGCTAACTGATAAGCCGAGTTTCTAACGTCGCAGCAGCAACATTCGAATTTAACACATATAAATTGACTTAATAATATTTTAATTTTAAATACCGACAATAAGGAAATAGCATAGGCGTGCGTATTTAAAATGAATAAAGTACGAAATATACAGGAATATTTAATTATTATTGTTATTGATAAATGTAAAAATGTTTATTTAATCTGGCGTTTAGAATATTTAGTTATACATATATACAGAATGATGAAGTTAATGTATATCTAAGCTAACGAAAAAATGCAAAGTGATTTTTCAATAATATAACAAGGTGATCATGTTTATGACAGTCCAGACACTTTTCTCTTACTTCTGTAGATCAAACTTTTTTGTCTGAATCGTTCGTTTATTACATCCAGAGGTAGGGGTGGTAAATCCGAATTGTTCGGTAATTCCGCTCAGATCAGTCCGATGTTTGGTCGGAATATTTGAGAAAGATTAATCTGTGATGTTGTGAGGTTATTTTGTAGTCACTAGGTAAATCTCGAAGTGTTTTTGTGTTGTTTATACAAACATTTAATTTTTATTTTTTCATTCTTTATGTCTTTGGGAAAAATGACCGATATTGAATTAAGGCGACCTTACATTATGCTATTTAGGTGCAATTTTAAAGACACGCTATTTTGAGGCAATTTATGGCTTCGTTTCACACTAAGCTATTTTCGAGATAGTTTGGTTTATTTTGTATAATGCAATTCAGTGTGGCAAACTTAAAAATATTTTTAGGTGATGTTAAATAATTATGAAAATAAATGTTTTCACAATTTTCTGGTATTTAACAATACTTTCAGATAAATCGGAGTTTGGGTACGTTTCTGAGAGACTAGCACATATTTCATGTGCCTTATTTCCTGTATTTCCATTGTGATAATCGTTTGATCTCACGTCGTAAAGACGGGGCTTGCTTTCATACAATAAAATTAAGTGTGTGGCCATATCGGTACTCCAAACATGATTGCTAAAATAAAAATTAATTATTACATCTATTTTATACCAGATGAAACAAGATAACTTACTTTTCCCCATTTTGTTTTTCTATATAAACACGATTCGAGGTTTGAGTTTCTGCTCTAATATTTTTAGGGTTGGTAGCAGAATTGTTACTAAAAAAATAACTAAAATTGCCAACTAATTTCATGAAAATAGAAACTGTTCTAATAAATTATCTTGCTTAAAAATTGCCACAAACTAGCACACGCACACGCACATGCGCTTTGTTTATTTTGTTATAGCATGAAACTTACATTGCACCTAAATAGAATAATGTAAGATCGCCTTTAGAAGTACGTTTATATCTATGGTTGGATGGTATGGTTCGTTAATAGCAATTTTCTTAGATTAATCTGTGATCACTGACCAAAAATCCGTCGTCTATGCGTTGCTATTCATTGGGGTTTGTTTCAACCCTTCATATCAGATGATATAGTTTTATGATCTACTTTCTGTAGCAAATTTGAATGGTTTTCGCGAAATTTTCCTCGTTTTAATTGTTCGTTGAGATATGGAGTTTGTAAAAGTTATAAACTTTTTCATCCAATATAATTTTAACATGAATTTTTTGCAAACAATGTTTTTTTTTGTAATACCTACTACCTACTTAATTTAGATGTATTTTGACCAAAAAAGTAACAAATGCATCTAAATTTGTCTTCTATGATGTTATTTATTGTAGTCTACTCATATATTTGCCTAATCCGGTTCTGTCTTCTACCCTCGTTGCTTTTAACGTTACATACTTTATAGACTCCCCTTGCTAAATTTTGTGAAACTCAAGCTGTATATGTGTTTTGTTTTGTTTTATCAACTAAAAATCACTTAACTCACTTTATACTATACGTAAGTTGATTTTAATAGATTATATTTCCACAAATAACGGAGATACGCAAATTTCTGAGAAATTCATATCTTCTTTATGAAAAGATATAGAGTGTTCCAGTTAAATAAACATAGGTGAAAAAAGAGAATGGTTTTCCTCCCTGTATTAATTATCCTATACGTTTTTAATTCGATCGGGAAAAAGCTATTAAATATTTCTACATTTCTATCGTATTTTATTTAGTGAATATTCAAGTTTAAAGTGTGTCTGTTTCAACTGGAACACCCTGTACAACGTTTTATCGACATTTCGTTCTGACTGCGTTGGACATTGATTCAAGATTGGTTGTGGATAAGACTCCAATTATTATTATAAATTTTTGTAATCTAGATGAATTGCGCAGTTTAATATTCTAAATTATTTGGGAGGAAAATTCTTAATTAATTACCTTTTTTATCCATTTAAATAAGGAAGCTTCCCGGAAGCGGTGAACAAAATGTTTTTTATTGTTTTAAATGGAAACTTTAAGGTAATGTAGAGATGACACGAAAATTGTTGTTACACAACCTAAATGATTAGGAGTATGATTTTTTATACAGGGTGTTCAATTAATATTGAAAGAAGAATCATTAGATGATTATAAATGTTATCTGAAACTATACAAATAAAAAATTGTGTTAAATACTTCCCGATAAAACAGTTTTTGCAAAAAATCGCTTACCAAAGGAACCTGTTGTTACCAATTTCATTATTAATGACATTACTTTTATTAAGAATTGAAATCAATCTGCAAAACAATCACTCGAAAAATCCTACTTTCTTTGTGGACGTCTTTCTCATGTATTTGTTGAGCCACAGGATCTTAAGGTTTAATAACTAAATTAAAATGGAAATCGATTAAAATGCTGTTAAAAGAACTGGAGTGGTTTATCCGATTTCCTTCAAAGAAAAGAAGCACTGAACTGTATTTTTTATAAAAAAAACCAATCCAATGCGAAACATTTTTTTTCACTCAATTTCCTTAAAGTTTATGATGTAAATTTGGTTATTTATTATTGTTTTATGTGATAAACTGGTGGAGTCAAATTTATTTCCAGGGTAAATTTGGTGAAGCCCTTGACTCTTGAACTTGAAACTCCAAAAATAAATCACCCAAGCGCCGTCCCTGATTATATAAAGTTGTATTGATAACGCAATTAATTTATTTATTTTAAGCACTACAACAATCAATTTTATTTGTCCTTGGATGGGCGACCACGGTTTAGGAAAATTTATGGTTTTACTTGATGACAAATTACGTTGCACACCAACGAGACAAAATAAAGCAGCTGTTCAGCACTTCGTAAATAACTTGAACACATATATCGCTTAAAAAAAAACCGAACGTTCAGCAAGCACAGCACGAAGTAACATATAAATCTGTTCAATTCTCACATTTCCTTTAGTACTTTTTTTAACGACTTGCGATAATAAATTATGGATTAAATCTTCTAGAAGATCTGTTTATTGAAATTATTGTAAAATAAGTGCCTACTTTGAACCTGACAAAATGTAATACACATTATAAAGGATGTCCAGAAATACAAATATTAGATGCGATTTTATGTCCATCTAACCTAACCTTTACCCAGAAGATCCTCCTAAGCATAACCAAAAAACTGCTGCCGACAATTTTCCCTACCACGTAAAGCGGCTCTGATGACAAAAAAAAAGGTTTTGGAAGTATTTACAGCCTCATGTGGATTATTTTAAAAAAAAATCCTTCTGTATCCAAAAATGCACTAAGCACGGATTCTTGGTTGTCTAGAGCATCTCGGATATCCTCCGTTAGTTTCCCTACATTAAAAATGAATTTTTCTATATTCCTGATATATAAAATATCGAATCTACGCCGCTGTTCTCAATTTCGTCTCATTAGGTTTCCTATATCTGTCAGTTTCTACCGTCAGTCATTTCAATCGTTCATTTTAAAGTGACGTTTAAAATAAAGACGAGAATTTAGAAGATATAAAAAGCAAGTAGATTTTTCATGGAGGCGCTCATCACTTCTGTCATTTTCGTTATCTTTTTTTTTATGTCATGAAATGCGATTATCTCATTATTCGAAGCTATGAAAAATGTACTAAAAAGGAAAAGAATAAAAATTATAAAATTTTTTATAGCCAAAATTAAATCGTAATGAAGATGGCCACAACCATGACATGATTCGTGCAATTACTCTCCAAAATATATTCGAAAATCTTCCTGATTCTGAAGAAGTTGAGGGATTTGATCTCGACATTTATGATGATAGAGTAGACTGCTTTATTTTTTAATATATGAATACGGCTTTACTGCAAAAAGATTTCTGGGATGGTAACACTCCCACAAAACCAAAGATTTACTCGTGTTGTCAGATTTCCGTTCAACAAATATTACAGTATTTATTACATCAAAATAAACATATTTTTTCATGGTAAAATTGTGTCGGTGGTTCGAAAAATACCAATGTGAGGATATTTTTCGTCTTATTTTGATGATAGGGTCTTTAATAAATAATTATGCTGTCAAATACGAAAACTAACTTGAATATATCTAACCGTAACCGTAACGACAGAACGAATTAAGGGTTCCTCTATAATACTTTTAATGTTGAGTAACAATTTCCGTTTTAACGTTAAAGACAACATTTCACGAACAAAGACCAAGCCGGTATTCCCGAACTCCATTGCGAAAATAGGAGATTGTTATCTGTTCGCAGAATTCAAAGTCTTCCATTTTCCAATTTAGGAACAGAACGAGTTTTTAAAAGATTTATTTTGATGATTTTTCGGTATAATTTTAATAGCACCTTTTAAAGGCGTTGAAAAAGTTAAAATTTATGTTGGCATTAGTGATGGTGAAGTTATTAAGAAAAATGATTAAATTAAAGAGAAAACTCGTTTGGTTTAATACAGAACGTTCGGAAAAATTGACAGTTCTATCATAAAAATTGAAACTGATTCGTATTTGATGATCAGTATTTGAACTTGCGTGGAAAAACATTCATTGTAAAAATCGTCAGTTTCTATGAATTTACCATAAAAAATATAACAACTCCGCCACTGTTTGTTATTTATTGCATATTATCAGGATGACGTAATGTTCAAGAGGTGAGTTTCGTAACAATTTATTTGTAGAATTTCAAATTGTAGTCTAACTATGATATGTTAAATTTGGTTTTTATTCATTTCCTCTCATAATTAGAACACTCTAACAATGATGCGCCACTGGTGAAAACTGACGTAACGAAAAAGATTCGTGACTTTTACTATAGTCGTTGTTTTGCATTGATGTTATATTTGAGTCAAAAAAAATCTCTTTAGTGAGAAAAATTTGGATGAAATATTATTAAAAAGTGCTTTCATCATTCACGGAGTATTTGTATCCATTCTGGGACAGAACTCTTGCCTTGACAATGGATGGATAATATGATTACTCTTTTCTTCACTGACACAAGAGGAAGGGGCTCCGTTTTCCTGACAGGAAAAACTACTGTGCTGATAGTTTTTTGTACCTCCAAAAAATGCATTCAAAGAAAATGAAAAGTCATCAAAGTTTTAAGCAATTTCATTATAAAAAAGTCAATGTGGCTGCTAGTTTTTTGTTATTGAACTAATTCCTGTTCAAATTAAACTGTTTCCTGAGATGCATTAATTTGTAAAGTTCTTACTGTAAGTAAATTCTTAAACTTTGGTCCAACGGTCAAGTTACCATTATTTACCTTGTAGTATAGGTACACAAAACATAAACCGAAATCGTTTTCAGATAACTAAGTAATTAGAGACAACATCCAACTAAAACAAAAACAAAAACGGTTCTCTGTAATCTCGACTATACCAGAAATTACTGGTTGCGGACCCTAAACATAGTGGGTGTTTAAGCCAACTCAAACTAGACTATTAGACAGGTTTTCGTGCTTTTATGTCATACTGTAATTCAGTTTAATTGCAGGGAAAAGAATTGTTATGTTAAATGATTATTAAACCACAAAATATGAAAACTAAATTCTTATAAAACTCCACGAAGCTAATAAAATTTATAAGCTGGCAGAGTAAGAGATTTTCCCTTCAGCAAAACAACAAGGTTGAAAATTATACCTCAAACAAAATAATAGTTTGGCCGCAAATCAAACTTTTCTCCAAATAGACCAAACAAAAACTCCCAAGCGCACATTGCCAGGGAGTTGCAGCAGTTTCCGCAATTTCTAAATCTTTCCAAGTAAATTTCTTGAGCTAGAAACTTCCAAAATACCCCAGGTGACTAATATAGAAGTTCCGACATATCAATATCTATTACCATGCAGGATAGCTCTAAAAGAACTCAGACATGAGTAATTTAAAACTATGTTTGGTTGAAGTGAAGTAAAGTTTTAAAATATATCTGACATCCTGAGGGTATCAAAAGACACCGTGATCAAAACGATGCATATTAATTTCTTGCTCGACAAATTGGAAAAACTCTACTTGTTTTCAATAACTGTGGCAATACCCTATCGGAACTGGGACTAAACACTATTAATCCTAACCAGCTCTATTATTCTAATTCATTTAGAGAAACATTTCAACTCAAGTTTCCATCGATTGCAGCCGATACAGGTAGAAGCAGTTTAAAAAAACAAGTTATCACTGGCAAATGACCTGTCAATACCAAACAAAGAATCTATATAGCATGTTTATTCGTTTGATTTGTTTTTAGTCAAGTTTAATTGGTGCAAACATCCAATTTCATATGGGGTTGGAGAGTTTGGTCCAGTATATCAATAATTTTATTTTAAAAAAATGTCATCATAATTATTGAAAGATACAAATTTTTTTCATTTTCAAATAGTGTCAACATAAAAAGTCTTGTAAATACCACAAAGTTTCGAATGTCGAGCTGGTAATGTCTTTGCCAAGAAACTTGGCCCTTCCTAATATTTTTGCCTCATACCATGATTGTCCCTTTTCTTGAAGAACTTTCCCAGCGCTGCTGACCCACGTTTTCCTTTATTTTCCACGTTTTCTTTTATTTTCCACGTTTTTTAAAAGCATTATTGTTCCAGTAACTGGTCTATACGAAGTTAAATGTGATGCGATATTTAAAAATTGCCACTGGAATGAATTCCATTTGTTCCAATTATTATTGTTAGCCATGGGGAATTTTTATTTTTTCACGTTTCTCTTTGAAGCGACGTTGACTAGTCCTATTTCAACCAAAATAATGAAAATATTGTTACGAACTCAGTAAGTCAGAATCCGGTCTTGTCGCTAAACCATAAATTTTATCGAATGCTCGAATTCTAGATTTTTCTAGTACTATACGTATTCACGAATACGAAGAGCGTGGTAAATTCAAGAACGTTCGAGAATTGGGAAAACTATATATATATGCAATTTTTTGAGGTAGTCGGACAGTTTTTAGTAAGTTTTTTTCAGTAAACAGTGAATCTGTGATCTACAGTAAATCGAATAGTGAATATAAATAGTACAATATTCAAGTGTTAAAGATGAATTAGGACAATAATTATACCGAGTGGAGATCGATTAGTAGACTTTAAGTAGTGTGTATATAAATTAAGTTTATTATAGTGTGTAATTGTTTCTTCAATAAGTTAATAGTAACTAGCCATAGTGTGTGTATAATTTTATCCCACCGTAAAAACTGTTTAAATAAATAAGAAAAACATTACATTTTTTTAAAATATAATGAAATATCGGTTTGTATTCTTGAATAATTAAATCAAGTAGTGTACTCCCCATAGTGACAGGAAATTTAATATCTTCCTATGGTACCCTTTTCTATACTGAACAAGCCACTCAAGCGCCGACGCGAGACTTCAACTTAACAGTACCTGTTCGTCTCTATTATCACATCAACTTTAAATTAGCAATAAGCGAAATTCTCATTTAATTTTGGTTTAATTAACGTTTAGAGACACTCCGAATCGCTGGAGCTAACGACGCAGCTTGCAGAAACAGCGTAAAGCAATCCAAATTTCAGTTTTGCTCTTATACAAATTTTTCAACCCTCTTTTTTTCAAAAATTTCGTTAATAAATTAAATCCCTTTTAAATTTCATGCTGTATCATTCTCCTCGAGTCAAGCTCAATAATCTAACAAATAGTTGTTTTAATACTTCTGTCACACTTTGTTACGCTGGTCTGCTTATTCGGTAATGATTATAATCACCCTTTTTTTTTTGTCTAAAATCCACCAACGTTTGCTGTTCAAAACCCAAAAGAAAATTATCCCCATTAACTTAATAAATCCCCTTTTCAAGATAAATTGCCAGCCAACAATTACTCAAGGATTAGTTTAATAAAACTTCTCCAAAAGCTGGTGGCTGGCTTAGCGAGTAAAGAAAGTAAAGATTAAAATTTTCGTGATCGTTTTTATTCGCATCTGCTTCTGTCAGTTTTAGTACAATCTGGAAGTTGGTCGTTTTACTAATCGGAGTCAATAAAATCAACATGTAACACTCCGTATACGAGAGTTGTCTTTTAAGCGTTACATGTAACAACATAGTTGGTGCCTGTCAACAAATATCAAATGTCAAAATTAATTGTCGTTTAAACAACTTAACGGTAAATTTTCAAACTGCTTCGTTTGAAGCTGTAGGTACTTAACCTCAATTTTTAAAGTTTCTAATAAGATGGTGGCAACATTTGTTGGACCATCCTTCATACCGTCCCGACCTAACTTCTAACGACTTTTTTCACATTTAAATTAAGAATGATCTGCGTCGTCAAAGGTTGCAGATTCCAGAAGATGCAGTCAAAGGCTTTCAAAAACTTTTTTTTGAATGTACCGACAAGCGAATGTAATAATAATTGCTTCCAAAATTGGTTCCAAAGGATTCAAAATTTCATTTCTCTTGGAGAATACTTTGAATACAATTGTGTAAAAGTTATCTACTGTTTTTGTCTAGTTCTATACCTATGCAAAATATAAAAGAGCTCAGGATGTGGAATTTACTCCAGATCACTAAGCCTAACGATTAGGTAAGGAATGGGAAAAAAACACCAGCGTGGTTCAAACAGAACTGGCTGGTATCTCAATTGCCACAAAGGAACTAACCAGAATTGCGGTGATAGGAAGAAATCAAGGGATGCAGTCTTGCCAGGATCACCCTGGGCGACCCTGGGAAGCTGGAGTTGAACAAATATTTGGCCATGACCAGGAAAACCTACGTTTAACGGTAGGATTTCTGACTGGCCACTGTCAATTAAGGAAACACCATCCATACAATGATGCTAGTGGACACACCTCTATGCAGGATGTGTGAACAGGAAGATGGATCTGGCAGGCATGTATTATACGAGTGCCCGGAGTTATCGTCAATAAGACGTTCGGTGAGTCTTGGACTACACCTGCCGATATAAAGGAGATGTCTCCTAGTGACCTGTCCACCTTCCTGGGAATGACAGGATGGACGATGACCTTGGAAGACAACTCCTCCGGAGGATGTACAATAGTGACCTAAGTGCTGTGGGGCTAACTCACCCTCCCTACTGTACAGATACAGAACCATCGTATAAAGGAGGTCCACGCAATACAATAGTGTGTGGATTGGAATTATCAAATAATTTTACCCCTTAAGCGATTTCCACACCGTATCTTTCCATTCTTAATTTATCTGTAGACAATAAATAACTAATTACTGCATTTTTTAAACCTAACCCATTCTTTTCTCCACTATATTCGCCCACATTATTTATACAAATATACTAAATCATTCCTTTCCAAATACTTTTTACGTCCTCCTTTTCCACTTTGGAAGAGACAGGAAAAACCGGGAAAACAAATTAACCAGCTCTTCCTCATCCATTTAGAGAATCTCTTGACAGAATAACAACTTTTAATTGATTAACAGAGTGTTGTAGTTAGGAAACTTTTTCATTTTGTATTTAATTGTTTTGATAAGAAAAAACTTTCTAATGGAAAAAGTTCGAGCCTTTTGAATTGTTAAATATTAGACTGAGAAGGAGGGAAATTGATATGAAATATTGATTGAATTACACTGAGTGTATTAAAACAAAATTGGTTGATCCATGTCTTTTTAACGTAATAATGACTTTATACCTACTGTGTTTCAGACTTACTGTGCAGTAGAGCTCTTACGGACAACAACGTTGCCGTTTGTATCGTTAGGTCCTGCAAGTAAGTAGAGTTGCCTACTGAGTCGAGCTCGCCTGCTAATATGTCTCTGTCAGTCTATATCCGAGTCGTCACTTGACTTCTGCAGGTTTATGATAATAAGAACTGATGGATTAGCTTTCCTTTGTACTGTATCGAGATAAGCTCGTGCTTCGAATAGAACTCCCGCATTTTTCCCGACTATTTTTCACAATTTCCCGTCATAATAAAGCCAAAGTTAGGTACTTTAAAAATATAGTTTATTTGCAAATAATAAAATACACCTTTTACATGTTTTTACACTCATACAAGTTCTTTCATCTCTTCGGCTTTTCTCTTCTTTTCGTTATCTTCCCTTATTTTTTGTTGATCTTCATTTTTCTTATTTTGCAAAAATTCTTTGTATCTGCTGTACGTACGCTAAGCATCAGTTTACTGTCAATAGATGGATAGACATTTTTCACACCGCCTGCTCTTGTCACTGCATCGTAAATAAGACGTAAGGCTATGAGACTATCTTCAGTTTGATTTTCTACTACGGCTTCTTTATTGACAGAAAACCCTCGCTCAAGTGCAGCATTACCATATGACTTGATCAAAATTAGTTACAAAAAACATTTCAAATTTTGACTTTCCTTATTAGACATTTCTAAAATGTCAGCAAACCTTCTATAACTTTTTATACCGTTTATGATATTATCTAAAACTTTATAATGAACCTATGTATTAAGAAGTGATCGCGATACAAAAGAACACTCCTATGGCTCAGGTAAGAAAGAGAAGGGAGCACAAATAAAGGTGAAAAAGCAGGTGAGAGAGCGTGGAAAATCGTTTTTTGTGTTTTTTGCGGCATTTTACGGATATTTTGTGTACTTTGACTACGCTAATTTACCAATACCCAATTAACCAAATTCTATAGTAATAGTTGTAAATATTTCACTTAATTATGTCATTTTTTAAAATATTTTGAAAAAGCCCCTAAGCAAATCGCTTTTTATTTAATGAACATGTGTCTAGTGTGGTAATCGAACCTCTTTCATTTATACTTGTAATTGCATTATCTTTAGAGTTTCTGACTAGCATACAAAACCTACCATAGTATTCTCCTCTAATTCGCTTTTCTCTTTCTTGGACAGAGAAGAAGATGCGGGAAAAGGTAGAAATTCCTTTGAGTCTGACTTCTACTGATTAGCGCAAGTGAAACAAGTTTAATATTCTTTGTGTTTTACGACTTAATCAAACTATGGTATAGGCTCAATTAGTTAAGAGAGAGAAAACTATACTATAGAGAATGGCTGAATATCTACCCGCCAACCTGTAGTGGAACGCTTCTGTTGCGATAATTACAGTGAAGTACAGTTAGTACTTGGATGGGTGACCTTCTGGGAAAGACCGTCGTCGTGTAAATAGCCTGTACAGCCTGCAGCGGAGTAGCATATCACAGATCGCAGGCATTATACCAAAGAGAACGAGGTATAATGTAGTCTTTCGGAGGAGACGTAAAACCGAGGTCCCGAGTCCATGGATGTTGGGCTTGATAGAGAACCTTACCACTAGTTGGAACACTAGTGGGTTCGGCAAAATTCCCGGTTAGGAGTAGAGTGCTCCCGGCGTCGGTGATTAGCATCAGTTGTAGAAATAGACCGACGTTAAATAATACAAAAAAAAACCTAGTCCCGAGAAGTAAGGTTCAAAAATCTACCTAATGTTTTTAAAAACATATCCACTCTAAATTTTCCGCTGGAGCGTACGACGCAGCTTGCAAGTACAGCGAAATTAGAGTATTTCATGCTGATCGCTCTAAAAAAATTGTAAGAAATCTTATACCTTACAACAAGATGATGATGATAGATTTGAAACAAAGTTTGTTTTCATTACAATAAATTTCCTGAACTTCAGTTCGTGATTGATTGATTGATTTGACCAAATTAAATTCCATACGAAAAAGTGTTGAATAATAAAAGTGGATAAAAATGATTGTAAGTACATTAAATATCCAGACTATTACCAACATAATTTAACAAACTTGGTATATTGAAATAGTGCTGATGTCTACTTGAAATAACTGAACGGTTTATACTCCGCCAATAAACCTAGCGATTTCCGGAGTATAATAAAGTAGGATCTCGTTAAATCAATGAAGTTTAAATAAGCTATCGTCTGAATAGTTTTACTAATAACTAAGTTGTAATTGAAAGTTTAACCGGGAAATTGTTTTCACAAATAGAACTCTAATCGGATTTCCAAAAACCTATGCTTCCATTCGTAGTTATGATAATGTGAAATGAAAATTCTTTGAATTGGAAATGGATTATAGCTGTAGTATGCAAATTTTTGGTTAATTATACTTGTGAGAATTTTACATTCGCAGACGAACCTTTTTTTCAGCCTTCTAGCGGTCTTTTTTCCTTTTCCTCTTCGTTTTTACATGTGTGGCACCGAAATATTCATTTAAGTCGTGACAAAAGCAAATGTTCCCTTTGTTCGATGTAAAAATGGAAATATTTATTTAGATTTTCAAACAAATGATTTAAATTTTAGATGAAGAAGGTTGAGAAGTTGATAAAAATCACTTCAAAGACTGACGACAACAAATTATTGGTTTTTGCGTACTAGCTACAAGTCAGAAGTAGTCATTGATTCGACATTCAAACTTGGGACAAGCAAAAGGTAAACTTTTTTGACAGAAATCATAGTAGAATTTGGTACGTTTATATAACGAACAAACCCAATTTTAGAATCCTGGACCAAAACAGTCTAAGAGCCTAAGAGCAACAGGATGAATTAGATTGTCCTAGACTAAATTGGTTTGTCCTAAAATCTACATAATGTCATTGAGAAACACTTTCCTCGCTTTAATCGTTGAATGGGTGATAATAAATATCCATCATATTCATGTCTATCCAGGTATTTGCATCAAAAAGATCCTCTTCATCAATGACGATGAAGTTAGCCGCGACATTCTAGCAGCGTTTGGAACAAAATCTTGAATAAAAAAGTTTTCCGCAGCCCCACCCCGCCAGGCTGCGGAAAACTTTTGAATCAAAGATTATTTTCCAAACGCGGCTAACTTCATCGTCATCTTCATCATAATTGTCTTTTAGCAGCTCCAAAAGCATTAAGTAATAGATATGATAACCCTGGATTCCGCGCCAAACTTGGAAAATAACTTGAAATTCATTCCATTGAATTCCTCAAAATATTTTGTTCGCAAAATGTGCCTGCTTTTTCAAGTAAATCATGTGATTATTATACTGAACATTGTTACTGTAAACTTGGAAATAAAAATCTTACAAGTGATCAAAAATAAAAGAAAAAATGAGAATTCTTAAGCAAACATTTTAAAGAATTCCGTGATGCAGTAAAATATAATTTCAAGAGTTTACACCTTACGATATATCGACAGAAAAACTTTTAAATTGCCTATATATATATTCAAGTTCAACTTTTAGCACAATTTGGTGCATTCATCAAGCAGATGTTTTCTGTGATACGTTATTAAATAATAGCTTTTCTTATGTTCTTTGATTTGTAAGAAATCTAGAGTTTACAACTGAATGCTTTGATGTGAAATTACAATAAACATAGACAGAAGCAACCCGAGTACTCCAGGTTCAAACGAGATCTGCTGGAAGTTGTTTAAACTACCTGAGAATTGAAAAACTTCGTAAAATACTTTAATAAACTTTACTTCTTTACGATATTAATGAGACTTGAGAAGAAATTAAACTTTGTAGAGGATTTCGTATTTAATTCAAAATTATAATCCAGTTTTTTTTAATGTTTTAATTTTACAATTGTTAAAAGAATAAAACTTTAGGGATTCTATAATTAATCGGGACTTGCAAACTTTGAACAATACTTATATCTTTAAGTATTGTTTCGTACTGGACTGGATTTTTTCACTATCTGTTCTTATAAGTTTTATGTCTTTAAAAAACACAGGCTACATTTTTATCATTATAGTTAGACGTGTTTTAAACTAATGCTATAAAAAAAAACAGTAGTAGAAAATTTGGGCGTTTTTTCTTGTTGCACATTTTGAATCAAAGGGAAGGTATGGAAATATCTCGCGATATGAAATTTTCTTAATACTAGGATGTATCGTTATAAAATTCACCACTTTATGTAAAATTTTTCCCTGAATCGATTGGTGGTCATTGCAACGTTCTATAGCTGTTGAGTTGTAGGATCTGCGGACTTTTTTATCTTTCAGAATATGAGTTTTTGGGAGTTTTCCACTGTTTCACTTTGAGGACGTATAAATTGAAGAACATAGAGTGGTCTTTTGAAAATACTCTCCCAAAATTTCAGTTCAAAAATTTATAGTTTTGTAGTTTTTACGAGACTTTTTTTTGAAAATGCGTTTTTTTAGAAATTGTTGATTTCTCGTTTTAAAAATCATTGTTTGCACACCAAAAAATAAATAATGAATATTAATAATAGAAATAATTAGGGAAACAATATTCGTTTATAAATAATTCAAACCATAATAAACGTTATCGAAACATAATATAATGTAGTATAGTTAACAAATTAATTGAAATTTTAACACAGCTTTGTAATTTACAGGAAATATAATTATTATTATGTCAAATGTAATGCACTTTCTGTTATTATTAATAATTAATTTTCCAGTATAGTCATAAATGTAGTTAAAACAATACTCATAAGTTTTAATTATAGTGAGGGACAACATCTATTGTGAAAATTACAGATTTCCATAGAAAATTCCACTTACTCGTTAAACGCCAATTTTGACAAAAATTAAGTCAATTCCAAGTTTAAAAAACTTATTACGTTAAAATAATTCAACAAAACCACTCGATATAAAATGAAAGGTCGATTAAAATGGTAGTACAAGAAAAACGAACAATCTCAAAAGCTCTGAATAGAAATGTTTATGGAATGTGGATGAAAGCTTCAATATACAGTTTGTTATCGCCTTTGGGGCTTTGCTTCGTTTTCGTGTTATCAAAAGTATTCACTTACGAAGTTAGAGAATGTTTGGAAATTTTTGTTTTCATTTCAAATGAAAAGGAGGTAATCAAGGTTTTATCACTATGTTAATAGGTTTCAAGGATTCAAGACAAACGTTGTATTTTTTAATCAATTATTAAATGTATCTTTATCATAATGTGTCTTGTAAGTTCGTTTTTTATAAATTGTGTTTTCCTTATTAAAATTGAAAGGACATGCTTCCATGCTTTATCTCTATCCAAATATGTAGGATTTCAACCTGAGACACTGATTAGTTTGAAGGTGAAGAATACAAAAGTGAAAAGAATAATACAGAACATCTATGAGAAAAATGAGAACGCAGTCATAAGAAATAACAATATAACAGCAAATTTCACTACAACTAAGACTAAGACTGAGACAAGGAGGGAGCCTAAACCATTTGTTATTTATTATTTACATGGATGAGATCATAAAGAAATGCACAAAACTAAGTAAAAAAGTATGTGTGGGACATTTGCAATTGTGCAGGAATATTTGCAGACAAAAAATGGAAAAGGGATACAAGAAAACATAAATGTGTGGAATGCAGCAGTGGTAGACATGGGAATGAAAATAAACAAAGACAAAACAAAAGTTGTGGTCATTGGAGACGACAAAGAGGATATAAATAGACAAAATAGAGCAAGTTAAACATTTTCAGTACCTCGGAACAGTAGTAGACGAAAACAGGAAGCAGATATTAATAATAGAATAGTTAAAGCTAACAAACTATGCTATGCCGTGAATACCAAATTTATTAACAAAAAAGAAATATCCAAAGAAACGGAATTAAAAGTATTTAAAACAATATATCCACCAATACTTACATATGGATGCGAAACATGGTTGTTAACAGAACAACAAAAAAGTAAAATACAGGCGACAGAGATGAAATATTTAAGAAGAGTAAGAGGTGTAACAAAAGAGGGAATAGAATGGAAAACATAGATATAAGAAAAGACCTAGGAATCAACCTTAGAATTTGTAGAAGAAATACTACTACAACGGTGGGGACATTTACAACGTCTGGATGAAGGAAGACCAGTAAAGAGAATATGGAAAGCAAAAATCGAAAAAAATTAAAAAAGGGGCTGACCAAGAAAAACTTGGGATGAGGTAATAGCTGGATTACTGGATAAAAGAGGAAGAATCTGGAAAGAAGCGAAGGGCTTAGCTCAAAATAGGAAAGAATGGTAAGCATTCGTGACGGAAGAGTAACTGCAGCACACTCTACACCACTAAGTGGTAGAAGTGCTATATATATATATATATATTTAAGGGGGTATTCTGGTCTAGAAAATTGAAAAAATCAAATTTTTTTTTGCATATTTTCAAAGCTTAGGCTTTCAAAAATATGCTCTTAACAGGATTTTTAAAAATTTGAATTATTTTGGAAGAAACAACGGATTTTGTGACGCGGTGAGTATTAAATATTATTATCTGAGTTATTTTACTAAATATTATCTGAGTTATTTTACTAAAAACTTCAAACGCGTTTTTTTCAAAACTTCTTTTGTTGAGGTGGTTGACACGATATCTCAAGTTCTATCAGACCGATTCCTTTGAAATTTTGTGAGAATTTTCTTTATACATCTCTTTATCACTTGGACCTTGGATTTCGCAAAATTTAAATTTGAAGTATTTTTAAAAAATTCGTAAAGGTCAAAAAACAGGGGTAAAAAAAAATATTTTTTTTCAAGTGGACGCCGTTTTGTGAATTTATTTTTTTTTTTTTCGGCTGAGGTCCAAGATATAGCGACATCTTTACTAATTAAGAATTTTTTTTGTTTGTTCGATATAGATCTCTACAAGGGTTGGAATCATGTCAACCAGGAAGCACCGTTTGACTGGCAACCCCCACTTCACTTGATGAATTTTTGACTTTTTTTTTAAATCTTTTTTATAAACTTTAAAAATCAATAAACATTGTATTAAAAAATGGATAGTAAAAATGTTATTTGATTAATTTTTTATCCTAGTTTAAAAAATACCCAAAAAGTAGAGCTCTAGACCAGAATACCCCCTAAGCAATTTTATAAGTCTCTTCATAGATTACAGTCCCACTTGGAGCATGGCATGGCAGTCTCTGAGAGGTATAATTTTCCCGAGACAACATATTTCCAAACCACAAATTTCATCCAGTATTCCTAATTCATTATCATCCCATTTAAACTTTGAAAAAGCTTTCCTATTAGTCCGTTTGCACTTATAGATACTTTCAAAGTAATTGAGGGCAAAGGGAATTCTAATTAACTATAGGAATTGGGAATACTCCAACAACTCTTTAAAGTAGTACATGTACATTGGCCAAACCGAAATCGAAGCTAATCAAAGGTAAGGTAAGTCGAAACTCGAGGATCTAAACCACAGAGTTTTAATACAAACTTTGGAACTAAAGTAACTATCTCGTCGTGCTGGATTTCTTAATTTCGGCTGTAGGTGCATGGTGGAATTTACAACGGATCGTTTTCAGTAAAAAGTAGTGCAAGTGTCCGGTTCTGTACGAGATAAAGAGATTGGAATAAAGTGCCGATTTTCCATGTTGGTCAGAGAGTTAATCAGCGGTGAAAAGAGAATCGAAAATTCCGGCTTTTCCAATAGGAAGGAAATAGTAAAAATAAATTTTTTAAATTGGACGATGACTCGGCAAGAACGTATTGCTATAGAAAAGTTTGAACTGGTTTAATGAACCGAATATTCAAGTGGTAGAAAAATATTCCAATCGATTAACACAAACTAGAGGAAAACATCCACACAGAATATCGAACACGCTAATTGGAAAATTAACTTTTAATCTGGAAATGAACGAATATTGTTTGAGCATCATGAAAAAGTGATTGTGACTTTACAACAATAAAAGCAATTGATCGAAGCTGATAGTTACCAGCTTCATAAAGTGGTTGTTGAAAAAATCATAGTTTTTTTAGCAAAACGAGGGAATAGAAAATGTGCCGATGCAAAGCAGTTGAAAAATCCTGAAAATTCTAATAAATGGATAAGCGAAAAACGCGTCCGTCAATCAATATTATGCTGCTGCATTCGTAAAATTTTCCATTTGGACGGAATGCCAAAAATAACGAACCGATCCTTAAGAGATTTGATTTTAAATGCTTTGCGGAGAGTAGAGATAATAATGTTCAAGAAAACGGTTAGGTTAGGTTAGGAAAGGAAAAATTCCGATAATATTGAAGAAAGGAGTTGGAAATCTACAAAAAAAACATAGTAAGGCAAAATATATAAAAAGACTTGCTTTCCGTATTATTGTCGAAGTATTTTGGCTTAATATAATCAGACCATTGGAGTCCAATAACCTTTCAATTGAGCATTCACCTCATTGAAACATTTATCAACTAACTAGAAAGTAAACAACTGTTCATCAAACTCTTAATATTTATAATTTCCAGGTAAGCCTTTTCAATATTCTTGTTAAAAGGAGTAAAATTCCGTACCCAAGAACCTTTTTTGCACTTTATTTCCAGTTAAACATTTTCTAATACTCATTAATATCCGTAAAACTCAATATTAATGCACTGTATAAATTTAAAAAGATTTCAATATACCTTCATCCGTTTGATAGAGCTACTGTGTCACCTAAGCACGATACAAGTTTAAGTTGGATAGCGTTATTCGAAAAGAAACACATTATCCATTTTCGTAGTAATAGCACAAACCGATATCTCAAAAGATCCAAGCGCTGGCGTACAATGAGAGTCCTCTGTTAGTGCAAGGACCAAGCGCCAGCCGAGAAATTCTGTAGTTGGAAATGATTGAAAAGAAACCATGCGACATAATTATTGAATCCTAATGGTAAACCCATATCGGAGCAAAAGCTTGCTGATATCAAAAGTCTTTGCCTCTTATTAGTTTTTATCAGAATTTTTACTCCGCGAATTTTGATGATGATGTGGATGGTTTTGGAGAAAATATCGATTTCGAAGTTGATGATGTCTAAAGATGAAACCGTTTTTTTTACTTTTGGCTGTTTATTTTATGAAATATAAATTCTTTACACAAAGCCAAGTGACTTTTCTTTATAACTCTAAAAGAAATCAAGTGCCAAAGACGAAATGACCTAACTTCTTATAAAACTCACTATTTGTGACAAAAAAATATAAAGAATAGTGAAGATCTAAACAAATTAAATTAAATTTCATCTAGTCAGTACGGATCTTCATCTATCAAAAGGCATAAAGTTTAATAAACAGTAGTTGTGGTAGGGTGTGTTGTAACTCGGTAGGTTAACCCACTGGTCACAAGACCAGTGGTTAAACTATGTTCAACCACTATTCAGTAGTTAAGCGTTTTTCCGTTGTAACACGAATTGTTGATCAAGGGTCCCGTAACTAATGGATTTCAGTTGACATTTCAACCTTTCGTTTCCGTTGTTGTCATTAATATTTAGAAATTTAGTTTCATGCTGGGTGTTTTAAAGTGTTCTTGATTGTATTTGGTATGGGAAATAAGCGTTGTGTGAAATAATTTGACTTATTTTTATATAATAAATAATTATAGCTATTTCGGTTCACTTTATTAGTTTTAATTTCCTCTATATAATGGATAAGTTTCTGGAGGCTATAGGAATCAATTTCGGCTCGAACAACTCATCATCTGTGAGCTCTTGTAAATCAGCTAATGCTTCTTCCAACTCCCCCATTTTGTTTATAACAATTCGTACTTAATGTTGAACGGGATAAATATATCTTTATATAAATTATTTTTTTACTTATTAACAAAAATAACTATAAAACGTCAATTGCAAATACAAATTGTCAAATCAAATTAAAACAGACAATCAGATAGAACAAGTAAAATTGCATTGTTCCGTGTTTGACCATAGGTTAACTCCCTGAGATCTGATGGTAAACTTTAACCAGTTGGTGAACGTCTAAAATTTCGTGTTACAACAACCTTTTGAAGTTAACCAATGGTTAACTATAACAATGGTTTAACCTACCGAGTTACAACACACCCGTAGATCCAAATAAATAAAACATAAATTTCAAGTCCATAGTATACATTTTAAAAACGTTCTTTTTATTTATAACGAATACTCGGAACTTTTTATTTCCAACAAAAGAATGACCTAATAGTCTTACATAGCCACGTATCACTGTAAAAGTCAACCCATCCTTCGCTTCTCTTTTCTCTCTATTCTTCTACCCAAAAATTTACCCTCTCGAGATTAATTTTCCCACTACTATTATCATTTTTTATGACCTCTGGTGTCGGCTCGGGGATCGCTATCTTCCACAGAGCCGAATTCAAATAATTTCAAAATCTACTCGATTTTATTTGAACTTCGAGTAAATTTAAAGAATGGACTATGAGATGTTTTTCTAGTCGCTACAGTTTTCGACATTTCTTCTTAAGATTATCTCGAAGTTATCAAATATAATTTTACCAAATATCTTTATACTGATCCTGCCTTCTTCTGTCACTAAACGAATTAGTGGTTTTATTGCATTGCAATGATGGTAAAAGGTTGGTATTATAAAAAAAAAGGTGTCACAATGGTACTTTTACGAGTGTCCTGTCGAAATTACTTCCAAGACGATATTAAGGTTTTATTTTTGTTTAAGATGACAATAGCTTTACGTTTTTATAATTCAATACAGACGGAAACTATAATTTGAACTTAGATCAATATTTTGTTTAATACAAATTCAATTTTCAGGTTTAGGATTGTATCTAATTACAATATTAGAAAGTTTAAATTTAACGCAGTTCACTGTATATAACTGCATCTATTCACATCGTTTCCTCGGGTTTTGTAGAATATTGAATTGTCAGGAAGTCAGTGAAACGAAATTCTGGATGCAACAAACCCGATTATGTTTCGTATCCTTTTCTACTCAACTATACTGCACTGGCTTGTTAACAATTTGCGATATTCTGATTTTTTCTTTTTTTTTGTAGCGAGTAATCAGATCGAAGTGTATACAGGATGCACCCAAGCTAAGAGATAATAATGTGTATCCATTTATAAAAGATATTCGATAAAAATGATTTTGAATAAAGAAAAATTTTGTGTACTATAATAATATAACTGTTGCTTGGTGGATATCCGGTCACTGGTATACATTGTTTTAGCCGCAACTAGGTAATATTAGTAAAATCTTCATTAGTGGCTGACTATTCTTTGAAAAATACCGGAGCTGTTCTTCTATAAAAACAAACTGCAAACCCAACAGACAATGGAAACACATATAAATCCTTCTAAGTCCTATGGATTTCGAAAAACTGGTCGAACAAATCCAAGATAAGGTCACGTGTAACTTTCTACCCAATCTTTTGAACTCGGTAACTCCGAAGAGCCATGCCACCCATTCTTATTCCCAAACCCTCAAATCGCAGGACACATCTATCTCTTCTTTCCAAGCCATCACATTGTTCCGAGCTCTAGATTGTCAGGGTAGCATCTAACCAGTATTCTTCTAGGACTTCAACCATACATCAAACACTAAATCTCCGCAACCTACCAGTCAAATGCTGCTTCCAAAATGGTATCTCCTCAATGCAAATGAGAAACCGAGAAATCAAATAATGATTTTCAAACAAAAAGCATGTATCCCACTATTTCCCAATCCTTAGGAGCAGTATACTCCCAGTTTCTCTTTTTTTATCTCCAGTATAGACAAAATCATCTCAGTTGAAGAAGTTTTCGAGCTGCCTGATATTTGCAGACTATAATAGACAGTTTTTCGTCCTTGGTACCTATTAGAACCTGAATCAGTTCTTTGTCCTCATTTTTTAAGAAAAATAGGAAGTTATCTACATAATCCAATTATGGATCAACAACATTCATAGTAAAGCAAAAGTGGTTTCTCTTCCATTTCCCAACAAATTCTTGATATTACCTATTTTGCTTTGTATTTCAACCTTTATTCGAAGGAAAATGCATTTTCCGTCATAAAATATTAACGCTGACTATTGTGGTTGCTACAGGTGTTCGTTCACGAAGAGTTCTACTATACCGACACTTCAAGAGTGGAACTACGTGTCGGAAAATTATAAATAATTAAACAAGAAGGTAAAGCGGAACATTGAGATGATGAAATTATCATGACTATAAAATACATGGGAATTTATATATTATTCAGGAAACGTTGAAGTTAGGTGAAAAACCACAATTTTCCAACTTAACTTCATATTAAGATACTTATTCTTCTGTAAAATATTTTATTAGACAAATTCATAGGGAAAGTCACTCATGCTCTATCCACGTGAATCTGTGTAGTTTTTGGAGATTGTCGAAGGGTATTGTGAGGTTTACTTGAGGATTATTATTGTTGGCAGTTGAATAGTTGGCTGTTGTATAGTTGGCAGATATCTGAAGTGATCTGTATGGATTAATAATTGTGGTTGAAATGTACTCTCATGAATTATCTACATACAGTTTAGCGATGAATGCTAGTGACTGGAAGTTTAAGCAGGAATAGTTGAAGTTTCAAGAGCACATTTAATACCTTAATATGTTTATTGTTGTGATATTCGTGAGATACGTTTAGTACGATACTCTTCAAATATACCTTCAGATAAAGAAAGTTGTTGAAATGTGAGAGACAAAAAAAAATCACACAATTTGTACATAATTTTTGTAACGTTTGGAGGTTTTACTGTCGAAGAAAAGCGGTCGATCTGATCCCAACTTATCCGACCCTTCGATTCCCAGTGGTAAACTCCTCAAAAATCAATGGATCGTAAACCTACAGTTATGGACATACTCGAAAATCTAACCTTCGATTTCGGCACTGAAGTAATAGCCGTGTTTGGTCTTGAAATAGTCGTGGTGGCTTTAAGAAAATTTCTATGGCAACAAGATAATATTTGAAGGAACATTTATTGTTAGGGAAAGTATAAAAGTTTAATGTGAAATAAAAATTGAAGCAATGGACAGTTTTATTCGTTTCCTATCAACATTTACAAAAACACTTCGAGGAAAATTTAGTACAAAAATGTCGAATATGTTTAAATACAGTTTTGTCTTTGGCTACATTCCTAAGATTAGAAGATGTATTGGAGAGATATTTTGTTGAGTAGGTCTATTTCAGATCTAGTTTATTTAAAAAATTGATAAAAAAACTTTGTCCAAATGCCAATAACAATTAAATTGAAGCGGGCCGCTATAGGCTTTCCGGAGCCTCTTCAGCCAACATTGGAAGGAATAAGGATTGTTTATGGTTCAGGGATGGGAGTGGAAGGAACGGTAATAGGTGTCTGAGAGGTGTGTACTGACCCAGCATTCGCCTATTGAAACGAGAAAACCTCTGAAAAAAACTCATAGCAGGTCAGGCGGACCTGGGATTTGAACCCCGGTCCTTCCGAATGCAAGTCGAGAGCGTAACCACTCCACCACTTACTCGGTTGTGGGAGCACCAATACGTTCTTACATATATTAGATTAGGAAAATTACCAAACTGGGGGAGTTACACTTCTGGTATTTATATTCGGATTAAACACTTCGACATAAATTCTAACTAAAGCTTGTACACCAATTAAAATTAAATGGCAATTTGCTGGCTCTGTAATTGCAATAGCCAGGAGTCGAACTTCAATTTTCCATGATTTTATATAGGTACGACATAAAATTGAATAGTCTTATATGACCCGTGTAATTGGATCCTATTTAACTAAAAGACAACCGGTCGGCACTATTCTCTATCACAGTAGGATTGGGAATAGCAATCAGCTAGATGAATTAACCAAATTATACTAATAGACTCGATATATATGTCTCCACGTCGATGTACGTGCTATACATGTAGATTGTACAATTATTAATTCCGATCTACGAGGTTGTAATTAACATAAATATAATTTCTAGTTTAGGTTTTTAATAATGTCTTAGACGTAAACTTTTGGTGTGGAAGAAGATAAAAGTTAAGAGTTAAGAGAAGTTAAAAACGTTTTCCGAGGCCCGGTTAATCAATAGCAATTTATCCGTCAGTTAATGCCTATAACTACCAGTTATTTTGGATAGGTCGGTTTATCAACAACAGGATAACTTTATCCGGCAGATAAAATGTCAAGTATTTATCTGCCAGTTTCAACTGGTCCAAGATCGTCAGCATACATTAGGGTCAATACATCATTTTTATCATCAATATTAATAACTTGCGCATCTTTATCGTGGAAAAAAGGTTTCAAAATCTGCTATAAACAGTGTAAACAATACAGGGTTCTCTGTAGAACCACTCTGTATATACCCTCTTAGAGGAGCACCAGTTTCCACTTATTTTATCTTGGAATATTAATTGTTTTGTCTGAAGAACTTTATACCATTATTAAAATTTCATTCAACGTTTGACTTTGACATAAATAGGTCTACCCAGTCACATTTAAGTAAATTTTGATTAATATACTTTACACAAAAGCTGTCGTCACTATCACAACGAAGTTCGTATTTAAGGGATTGTAGAATTGTTTTCGCGTTTGTTGGAATTTCTGAATCTACCGCCGTATGTCATTGTAAATGTTTATTCCACGAATACCGACTGGATAACGTAAAAGTTCACAATTGACAACCATAATTAGCATCCATAGTCCAACGGAATCGTCCATTAATTACAAACCGTCTGTTTAATATTGTCATCTGGATTTTCCTCTATTGTTTAACAGTCAGTTATGTATTTTCAACTTCTATAAAGCGATAAATCTAATAAATGAATTGTTTGGTGCTGCAGGGGTGAGAAAAAAGCATTTCCGGTTATACATTACAGTTAGTTGGACTACGCTACTATACAGGATAATACCTCATAAAAACATGAAATAAGTACAATCCTACTAACCTTCTTTGGGAGGGTTGAATCCATGAACTTCACAGTAGGTTGTCGGTCCTAACCTGTCTGGAGTAAGAAGAGTTTCAGTGCTAGGAAGAACGGTAGGTGCGTCTATGGTAAAAAAGGTAGAACACGATGCAGGTGTCCTTTGTTGTTGTTCTAATTGTTTTTCTCTTAATTCCCGACGACACTTTGCACATCTTTTCATCTCACTGCGCACGCGCAATAACCACACCATACCGAACAGAGCCATGCCAATTGGCCGCCTCATTGTAGACGATCCCTCATAGCAGGGCAAGCTTAGGTCGGGCGCCCTATATGAAGTTACAGAAGTTATGTTGTTTCAGAATTATTGTAACAACATTACTTAATAACATGTAAATCTGCAAGAAGTTTTTTTAGTTATCTGCCGTTTGAGTTTCAACCAACAGCTTTTATAATGTCCGGATTGAGTTTCCACCTCCGATCAACTAAAGGTGGAGACAAACGATAGTGGAAGTAGCAGTTTTCCGCGACTCGAACCTGTTCAGTACAACTATTTCGCCCTTTAAACTCTGTCTTACTATTTTGCACTATAATCGATTGACAGAATCAACAGATGAAAATAGAATTAGTCAATGTCACATCCACATATTCTGATGAAGACCCTAGAGCTAGCCAGCCTTTATGACCGGAGGATGAATACTCAACCAGCAGTTAACTTCTAGATTTTTGACATTTTCATGATACTATGGCTGATATTATTGAATCAGCAGTGAAGCATTTGGTAGAGGAACGAAAAAGTTGAGGAATTTTAAATATTGAATCACTTCTTGCAGATTTTAAAAGTTTATTAAATATTTCAGAGGCTAAGGTAAAGCTTTAAATTTTTGTGTTTTTAAAGAAAGAATAAAATACTTCCTTCTATTCAACATTTTCAAGGAAGAAGTTACAGCTAGCTGCTTTATAGATAAGGTTCATAGACTCTGATCAACAAATAGTCCATACTAAGATTTATATTGATCTAAGATTATACTACTCCAGTTATAGTACAAGACATACAGATTGCGAAAGAGCTTTTCGAACCGTACGATTTATACAAGTACGACAAGGAAAATATGAGAAAAACAGCTTGAAAGAGAGAGAAAGAACAACTGTGCGTGGCCAGCGAGGGCGTGTATTTAGTTCCAGAGGCCGGCCAAATGTCCACTGTTGCCAGAAGCGCAGACTAATTTGTACAAATGATATTTTTGACTCGTCATCGTTGACTCCTTTTCGAGCTCATGCACTATTATGCAAAACCTCCATCCGGCAATAGTATCCTTTACAGAGAGAATTCACATTTAAATTGCTACTCCTCCTTTCTCATATTTTCCTTGACGTGCTTGTGTAAAACGTACGGTTCGAAAAGCCCTTTCGCAATCTGTGATTGCAAAGTGATATCTGTCGTACGTTATTAAGACGAGCATTTCTCAATAAATAAATAAATTTTAATGGTAAAGTTATTGTTATAATGAAAATATGTCACAACATTTCCTTTTTACTTTATCACTAAGTTCGCCTCTGGGTTATATAAAAACGTCTGCTAAATTTGCTCACGTGTTAATAACAGACGGAATCATATGTTGTCGCGTCGCTTTGTATCTCTATATCTATTTTTCGTACTATAACAATTGTTTGGATTCCACTGGATGATTAGAGAAAAATGTTACAAATTATACGATTTCGTTCATTGGTTAACTATAGAAGTAGGGTTTCGATTTAGCATTTAAACATTCATGAAACATTGTTTTTAAAGCATTACCTTGATATTAAAAATGTTTCAGAGAGGTTGGTAAACAAGATTTTGGTACAGACATATTTTTTTGCACATAATGAAGATTCTGAGTATCTTTTTTCTTATTTTAAAATTCGCATTGGACAAAAGAGAGAGTAGAAATCCTACATAAAGAAATTTAAATGAGAATCCCACACTCGCGATATGTCCTTAGAAAGTTCGTAAAAAATGAACCAAAAAAATAAGGGATTGATACCCTTTACGTTATTATATATTATATAAGATATATGGACAGAAAAGTTTAAAATGGTAGAAAGTAAATTTAATAAGAACTATATGGGAGGAGAAAAAATATAAAAAGGGGTCAAATTGTCTACTGTATCATAAACTCGAATAATATGTATATGTTCGTTAAAAAATTTAAATATATAAACATTGTATTCACTAGTCCGTAATTCTGTTAAATGAATACACTGACGGCAATTAAAATTTTCAGCCTCTGAATATATTCATTTCATCCATTTTTGCGTAAAATGCAAAAAGAGAACTGCCGTTGCAAAAGTATAAAATAAACCATTTCACAAAATAGTATACTGTGTTGCAAGGGCAGAAAATGCAGGGCAGCTAAAGCGCTTCCAGCATGTGTTTTTCGCCTACCGAATAAACCAAAAATTTGAAAATATCGGTAAGTTATGCGAAAAAACATATTCGTACCAAAATTACCTTCTCAACATTTTTAATATCCCCGTCTAAATTATTCTCCTACCTGTCCCTGACACACATGCCCACCCTCCCGAAACTCAGTTAAGGGATCATCGTCTTATATTTATCTTTTTGTTACTGAACCTCTGACAGGAGAAAAGGAATGTTTGTAGAAGATATTCCTAAAATGTCCCGTAACTTCTGTTTTGCTTAGCTCAGTTCGCAAAGCTTTGGGACACTGTGGTCACCTTTAACTTACGATCCCGACAGCAGGATGCAGAAATTGTAGCGTGTTATATATCGCAGAAGTTATGTTTTGCACTACACCCTATTTTCACTTAACTTTAATTCACTCGCGATATTCGGGATGTTGTGGGGTTAAAGTTTACAGAGATGATAACTCACTTCACTTTATGGCACTAATCGGGTAATTTTTCCAGGTAGAATCTGAAATATTTTTTGTTTATCTACTAATAACACTTAAGTATGATACCTCAAATGGCCCAGTGAAGCAATTTTCGAATACATATGTCTCAACTATTTTATTTCTATATCTTAATTTGCGAGATACCTTACGAAACCATCCAAATTAAGACAACCTAAACTTTAATTTGTCCCATTGTCAGTCTGACAATATAATAACATTTTTCTTTCGTCCTATATTTTCTCCAGCAGTATTAATTGAAGTTTGAAACCGAATTGGTTTAAAATGAATTGTTCATCTTCGTAATCAGCTCCTGTGTAATATTATGTTGAAGACTTGACGCGTATGAATATTATGCAAATTAAGAGTGATCCGTGTCTGTAGTAAATCTCCCAAATTCTCGATGGGATTAAGATCTGGTGACTGTATTAGCTAGTTAGATGATATACTCATTAACAAAGTAAATATTGAAGCAGTGTGGTGCTTTCCATTATCCTGTATATGGTGAAAATAAATTAGGAACTGTACCAGTTTACACGATAGTTGTGACTAAATTGAATTTGTACTGTTTCACAATAAAATAAGCGGGAAGGTTCGTTTGTGGATTAAAAAGCCGAAAAGATCAAAAAGCCATAAATAATTTCGAGTCTTGACCAGAGATAAAAGCGGCATCCTTCTTTACCTGTCTGACCAAGAAGGGTAGATAATCCGACATGTATTTTCGCCGCTAAGAAGTGCAGGTAGGTCGAGTCAGCCAGACATTATAATTTATTCTTCAAAAATTGACTAAAAATACGAAGGTGGTTTGGTAGGGGTAGGTTTGGTTGGGTTATTATTGAAAATTATTATAATTTATTCTTCAAAAATTGACTAAAGGTGGTTTGGTAGGGGTAGTTTGGTTGGGTTATTATTAAAAATTATTATAATTTACTTAACAAAAATATATCTTATTATAAATGTCGGTGATTTAATAAATAACTGTATTTCATAAATCACGTACTTCAGTCGGTTAGCGCCCAAAATACACATAGGATTAAAATGACCCTTCGGCCTTGGCGCCTAGTTTACATGTTGTAAAAAGTGCATTAATCCTTTAGCGCCCAAATTACACCCGCCCGATAAAGGTCTTGACCTACCCACAAGCGAACCTTTGATTCTGATTGGTGCAATGTAGCTTCAGATTGGTGTAAGCAAAATTTACTTGAATGGTTAGTCCACATTGAGTTTCAACGTCCCAGGGAGGGTTTGGTTGATTTCTGTTATTTACGAGACATTGTGTTATTAGATGTTGCTGCTGACAAAAACATTTTATTTTCGTTGTATGTATACTGGATGTCCCGCCGGGAATGACCCTTTAAAGAAATTGGGAACACTATGAATTGTAAAGTTCTGGTCGTTCAGTAATAGCACTAGGGCGTCCTAATTCAAAATATTTTAAATCCGGAAAAACTTTTAAATATATCATTGCATTTTCGGTGGGACACCATTTACGAGGAAGTGATACAATAAAATGTAGAGGTAATTGAGCCAGATGACAGTGGAACAAGCAGGATTTTCGAGGATTTTATTTTAAGTTTTGTTTTTACTGGGCCATAAGTGGTCAATTATTAGTGTTTTGTGTTCTAGGTAAATAAATTGTAATTAATCTTATAAACTGTTTCTAATTAATTTCACTATTTAATTGAATAGTAATTAGTTCGTTTTGACAATATATTATAATTAAAAAATAAATGTATTCGATTATTAGTAGCAAATTCAAGAAAATGTGACACATTTTAAACGATAGTTTCAACCCTTACACTGTGAAATTCATACATATCAATGTTTAAAAATACTCATTATTTTTATTTCACAATATTTTTTATAAGTTTTACAAAAAACTTGGACCCTTGAAAATGATGTATAAACATCGAAACCGGTCGGGTCCAAGTTTTTGTGAAATAAAAATAATGAGTATTTTTAAACATTGATACATTTTAAATGGTTATAAACAAAATACGATAGAATCAAATGGCTTTAATGAGTTACTTTAAAATTTGGATTTCCATTCTTGTTCATCTTATTTTGTTTATAACTTATGAGGGTATAAAATGTTATCTTGAGACACCTCAAATTCATGTAATTGTTTAAAAATTTCAAAAAAAATACATAAAACGTTGATTTGAACAGAAAATTACTTCGAAAACAGTTTATATATATATGTTAGTAACTTTGTTAAAAAAAATAATCTTGATCTATGATTTTTCACATTATTTACCAATTTATATGGAGAAAAGTGATCTTATAATGCAATTAAAAATATACTTATATTGTAAATTAGGAAAAATATAAAATTAGATTAAATATAATAATTGTATCGCAGATATTGAATATAATATTGAAAATAATGGTTTATTAGTAAACTATTCTGGATAAACTCCAAAATTAAAGAAAATATAAAAATTATCATTTTGGGACATCTCCATTTTCATTGCAGATCTCGCAGCAGCTAGCGAACGAAAGAAATTTAGGAGATCCGGAAAAATGCAGCTTGATATACCAACAACTTTTGTATAAACAAGACATTTTTCAACTTACCTGTGAATATTTGTTGAGAATACTGGCAAATATTTAACAAGTTATAAAAATTTTTCTTCAAACACCGGAGAAAATTGTGGAAAAAGGGAGAAACTCAAATACATTTGCCAATGAATATTTTATCTTGTAGGGAAGAAAGTAGGATGGAATGTTATAGCGCAGGTTTTCCAGTCTTTACCAAAAGTGCTAAATAATATTTACGAGCATATAAAAAAAAGGTGGAAAATATTTTGTGTACAATTCGGAAGCTAATTCAAAGCAGAATATAGGAAAATTGTGCGTGAGGAATAATATTTTATATTTATTTTATGCCCCAATGTGAACAAATTATTCAAAAATGCGTAATAAGTATTCGAATATATTTGATCTTTCGTTTAAAAATTACAACGGATAAAAAAATTCATGTATTCAATATTTACATATTTACAATGCTCAAAGCATTTGCATTAACTTTGTATAATTTATTTAAATCGTATTATAACTTTTAAAAAAGTTTGATTATAATTTCAGAGTTTGAAAAGTTCCCTAGCTTCATTATTTTCTACCAAATTGAACTACTTAATAAAACGGTCGGATTAAATTGCCAGTAATAATTTTCGATTCTCAGACTAAAGCTCGAGCATCGCCCAACCACTTTTTTTTTTAAATTTTAATCTACATCTTGTTAGCAGATACATGTTTTTAATTTAATCTATTAGAGTTAATAAAAGTTGAAGTACGTTTGAAGGTATTTCACAAAACTTTAAATTGAAATCCCAAAAAGTGAAGCGAAGTAAGTTTAGACGATCTTCTACTTTTTATTACAAAATAAATGAGAAATAGAAAAAGTATTTTCTATGGAAAGCGTAAAAACTTTTAGCTGGAAAGCTTTACTATTTGCTTGCGGTTACAAAATCTAGGTAATTTAGAATTTTCAAACTTAATTAATTCCCACTAGTGCACTAGCTGTCCCAAATTCGTTGAAAACTCGAAAATTTCAGACAAAATTAGAATCTGGATGTATACGAGAATATATTGAAAAATACTTAGCTTACTATGGAACCAAACAAAATTTCAATGTCAAAATATTTTATTACCCAACTTATTCTCCACTTAATTGGATACATTTATTACAGCGAACCTGCAACGTCTCTAGACCTTTCAAAAAAAAATGTTTCTTCTTGCTCTGCAAACCAGACCTCCACAGCTTTTATTACCTCCTCGTTGGAAGAAAATTTACGACCTTTTAAACTTTTTTTCAGTTGAGGAAAGAGATGATAGTCGGACGTAGCTAAATCTGGTGAATAAGGGGGGTGTTCTAGTAATTAAAACCCTAAATCACGAATTTTTTGCATGGCAACATGAGATTTGTGTGTAGGAGCGTTGTCCTGCAAAAACAAAACACCTTTGGATAGCTTTCCGCGTCTTTTCTCTTTAATTTTTTCCCGTAGAGTGGTCAGTAATGTCGAATAGTAATCTCCAGTTATTGTTCTACCTTTATCCAAAAAAGCAATCATGATTACTCCATGGCAATCCCAAAAAACTGAAGCAAGAACTTTTCCAGCAGATTTTTGGACACGAAACTTCTTAGGTCTTGGATAACCAGAGTGTCGCCATTCCATCGATTATAATTTGTTTGTGGATCGTAGAAATGTACCCAAGTCTCATCCATAGTAACAATTCGGTTTAAGAAGTCTACATGATTTTCAAATCGAGCACAGATCGAACGCGATGCTTCTACCCTTGCACGCTTTTGGTTAACATTCAAACATTTGGGGATCCATTTTGCAGCAATTTTTCTCATGTCCAAATTGGCGTGAACTATATGATGAACGCGTTCGTATGAAATATTCAGTGCTTCAGATATCCGTTTTAGCCCAATTCGACGTTCTGATAAAATCATGTCATGAACTGCATCGATATTTTCGGGGACTGACACAGAAACTGGCCTTCCCGATCGGTCATCATCTTCAATGGAAAATTTACCTCTTTTGAAGCTTGCAGTCAAATTTTTCACGGTCGCATACGTAGGACGTTAATCACCAATGGTATTAAGCATATCTTCGTAAATCTGCTTACCTCTTAACCCTTTTAAATGATGATGACTCGATACTCCAATTTTTAGATTTTCACAATTTCGCTGGACATCTTTTTTCTTTTAATTTATTGCGTAACTCTGGTTTACTTTTTTGACGTCAAACTTCACACTTACACTTCTAATAAGTTATTGTTCGTTGCTATGGTAACGCAATATTTTGTTTATGCATGGAACTGGTCTAGGCTAACCAGATATCAATACATCCTTGTATATTAGGGAAAATAATGAAGTTCAGAAGTTTCCTATATACCATTCCAAAAATATTGCTACTTCAGCAAATTCTATAACAATTTTCCTTTTTTATTTCCAATACAATAGTAGGATTTATCTGGCGACGCCGGATTCCCCAAGAATATTGAATGCATACTTATATAAAACGTTTTCTATTTTTTTTTATTGAATTCTTTCACAATAAAATATGTACGCCTTCCAAACCTTCCCCTTTTCTTTATATATATGTTGTCCTGAAATCTGCTTAGATAAACAAAAAGATCCTATGTAACTAAACGACCCAATTTACAAGGAACCCACTCAAAGTTAAGGTTGAGGATAAGTGCCCTCGAAATATTGGAAAATGAAAATTTCCTTCAATGTATGGAACACATCGATAAATCTAGTCACCCCGAACATTCTGGTACAGTTTGTTCTTCTAGGTCACAAAATCTTTAGATGGCTACGAAACACCCACTCCTCTGGACTCGATACAATCTTCAAGACCCCTGAGACAATGCTGCAAAGTCTTTTTTTTTGAAAAAAATTGAAATGCAATAAAATTTTGTTAGGGAGGAAATAGATCGACCATTTTAGAAATTAACTTGCGTAAAGCTGGTCCAATATCAAATGCATGTGTTTTTGTCGACGATCTTCTATTTAAATAGCCTACGTAAACGTTTTCGATGCCCCGGGTACTTAAAACCCCCAACTCTAGTCTTTATTTATTCGCCTCCGAAGGATCTGTCCTTTTGATTAATATCTTTTGAGAAAACTAAATTTCTGTTAACGTTTGAAACACAGTCTCGGCGATAAATCTTCTTCCACTAAGACTTGTTTAAAACTAGCATGGACATTCGGGAGAATCCACAGAAATAAAATAAAATTGAAAAACGTACGACACAGAATTTAACAATAAATAATTCATCTGAGATTTTCGTGAATCTGGGAATTGTTGGTAAGTATCGTGAAGTAAAATAGGCATGATACAATGCTAAAACTACGTTAAAGTGCACTTCCAACAATGTCAGTTATATGTTTTATGAAGGGGGACAATAAATATTTACTAGTAGAGGTGGGTTCGATTTGCACACTCTTTTCACTCCGTAAGCTCTTTTCGCTCCAAAACCGTTCGAGATGCCCCTTTGGAGCGAAAAGTGCGGTCACCCCGCGTTCGTTTTTGTGATGTCAGAGTGAACGGAGTTTACTCCTAAAGCCCTACCTCGACAGGGTGGCACGATCGGAGTGGACATGCGTGTTACAAACTTTCGTCTGATTTATAGGGTTTGTTATTGTTTTTTTATATAATCGGCCTAGGTTACTAAAAAAGTAACCTTGATAATCGGCATATTATTCAGAAGAAAAACATTAAAGCAATGTTTAATTCTCCTGTTAATTCTTCTGGTATTGTGAAATACGTCCTAAGCGGACTCAAACAATACTTATTATAAAGTAAATATAAGAAGTGAGGTTACATTATTTTTAAACACTCTCAAATACTCAAATCCGCTCCAACGCGTTCGAGATAGACTTTCTCACTCCAAACGCTCCGGTATCACGTGATTGATACGTCGCTCCCACTTCGCTCCAGCACCCTATGACCAAATCGAACCCACCTTAGATGGTTAAAATGAAGCATCTTTTTCATAAAAAATTATTCTGTGAAATATTATTTTTGCTGAGCTAAAGTTTGACCTTCAATTTACTGGAGCACCTTTTTCGTCTCGATATTTGAATATTTTGAAGCATAAATTAGTCTAGATTATAAAATAATATTGTTCAAATATGTATCGTTTCCAGCATTCCATCCCAAATTATCAGGATGAAAATGTTCTGAATTAAACCTTCCAACAAACCATTTTTTTACAAATTACATTTTATCATATTTTTATCCCTTTGCAATCAACCAAAAATAGAATACCTATATATTTCTCGTAGAAAAAATTTCATTATTCTAGTTCTACTTTTGATATCCTGGAGAAGAGATGCCTCAAGGAATTTTATAATTGAAGCTGAATTGTATTGTGGTTTACTCTTCCAAAAATCCAGCCTTATTTAAAGCATCTAATATATGGCTGTCATCACCAGAATCTCTTCGCATGTTGCTTATAAACCTTTGCTTATGAATAAACGAGTCTCTGAAACTTCCTTCAGGAATTAAGTAGGAATATAGGGGACAAATTAGAAAACAATTTTGCGTCTTCTATTCTAGTAGACTGGTAGTTTGGAGATTTGCATTGACATGAATTTTCTCACCCAAACTGACTATATATGCGTTGTATTTTTGCTCTTCAAAGACGTTTTAATAATAATCTACTTTGAGCTCGTATTAAGCACAAAATCATGTGCTTCTAAGCTCCAACATTTTCAATTGTATTGAAAGCTTTGATCTTAGTGCATCAATAAATTATTATAAATTTGGATTAATTAAACGACATTCATATGGATTGATTATTAAATTCAACCAACCGCACAACGATAGAACGTCAATATTGTTCCTCCCTTTAAATTTTCATTACAGCGCAGAATTAGAAATTGATTTTGTAGGAGATTGGTAGCCTAGAATTAAGTTACATAGTTGGGTAAAGATTATTGAGTAAAATAATAATATTAGACAATGTACTTACTAAGCGTTTGTTTGCCCTCACATATCTACGCTGAGATTTAAAAATATTATAAAAATTGGATTCAATTGTTTTAAACCACTTTAACATCGGATATTGCAAATAGCATTGTTTATTTGAACACCTGCATGATATGAAAAAGTTGTTATATCGGCGTTACAAAAAAAAAGCTGTTATGCCGGCATTATAAAAAGAAAAAGCTGTTATGCCGGCGTTACAAAAACAGAAAGAAATAGTTGAATATTCTCAAATATGAATATGAGCCTTGCTTATTCTAAAACTAAAGCTATAATTCAGTTAATAATATTTCAATATTTCGTTTTGGTAATTTCGAACTCCGTCAGCAGTACCTTTCATTAAATACTTAAAGTTTCGGACAAACTTCCATTGCTCTCGTTAAAATAATTGTAACTTCGCAACTGCTGAAAGCGTGTCTTACTTTTAGGAGCTTGAAATTGCCATGAAACCGAGTTAATTTGTCACATCTGAAACCACCGAACTGAAATGGTTACGACGAATGTAATACCTGACATTTTCATGAAACAGAATGATGGAAGTCGTTGAAGAAGTTGATTTGCATAAATAAAATCAGCCTTTCCAATAACAAAGATTTTAAGGGTTGTGGGAAACTCTATTTAAAAGTCTTTTATATCTAGATAATTATTTTATATTTAAACTCTAACTAACATTAGCGGACTAGTTTTTTTCTAATAATATGTCAAGTCAAGTAATATCATCAATATGTAAAGGTCCTATTACTACGCCTATGTAAGTTAACGAGATCTTGGAATAATTTCGACTATCTTTGGAAATAAGTAGACAAAATAAACTAATAATATTTAAATAAAATGTTTAGTTCTGTTCACGTTATTGTAAGTACAAGTGTAGAGTTTAGTATTATGAAACCTCTGTAACATTAAGTTAATAAACAGTGTACACAAATCAAGGGCTCTCTTTCCTTTCGGCACACTATAAATATAAAAGTTATATATGTACTATAAAATTGAATGTTTAACGTTGAATTTTAGTCTTAACTAGACAATCTTAATAGACCTTAAACTACACCAAAAACCGTTGGAAATGTGCTGAATCGCAAAATGTGCCATCCTCCGTTACCTATAGAGAGCGAATATAACAGAGAGTACAGTATGGTAGGAAGTGTCGAGTGGTTGCGTTTTCGCCGCTTTTGTACTGGATTTTCATCACGAACTTCTCTAATATTCGCATAACTGAAATCTGAGATTAATTTAAACCGAAACATTAGTTTTCTGGCGATTACAGAGCACTCCCGGTAGCAGAAGCTTCGCCGCTTTTTCAATAATTTTAAAACGTTCTCAATTACACCGATGTAATGTAATTGCTCCGTACACACCTGCAAGATCTCTGAGTAATTTTAATACACTATTGATATGAAAATATCAAGGAACTGACAGTGAAATTGTGAAATATTCATACAAAATTTTCGCTTCAACACAAAATGAAAAAGTCAGTTTATATAGCAGCTGAGGAAATTTTTTATTCACGAGTGTTGTCTTTCATATTTTCATATACAGCTAGAAAAAAACAGTGTTTTTCCATCAGTTTAGGAAGTTGGTACTTCGAAACTCAGCAATTACTTCCGGCAAACAAAACGTTACGTACCAATCAGCAGAGGAATTGTTGCTACATTACCCGCTTTTGAGTTAAATCTTCTTGGAAACACTTTAAGAACGGTTAACTTTCGTCGGTTTTGGTTCATCTTGAAACACCTAAACAGCCAACTTACGTTTTCACTCACTCGTTCGATTGGGTTGTGCTCAACAGCCCAGGAACTTGAACTGAATCTTTGTACCATTTCCCATGTTATCTATTTCAATTCCAGATGTTTCGTGTCTATTTAAGCCACTAGTTAGACTGAAGGGATTTTCAGTAGTTGTAGTGGTTTTATTATTTCCTCTCCAAAGTGCTTCCATCTGAGTCCTTGTAAGTTCTCGCAGAAGCAGAGCTCTGCTTTGCGAGTGTTCCATCATAGAGTTCACATTTCCTGTACATAGGTTCATTAACTTTGACCATTTTGTGCAGATGTTTCCTCAGTTTACAGTGTTCAGTCGCCAGGCTGGTAACTGTCTTCAAGTTTCTCTTACCCAGTTTCAATAGCCTGGTTCAGGGTTCCTTGTTCAGTAAACTCTTTCTATGGAGGTGCCCTTGTGTCGACCTCCATTTGAGTTGGTGTTCCCTATCTAGCCAGTTCCCGATTTCCCTCTCATGCAATCTTTTGTGTTTCCATAAAACCTATGAAGTCTCCTTTAGAGCCTTCTTCAGCTGGTCAGCCATTTCAATACCTGGAATCTCCTCATGTGCTGGCACCCACATTAGAGACACTTTGTTGCCTCTTGCCAGCCTGTTAAGGGATTCTTTACAGTTTTTTACCAGTCTAGACCTAGTTGTTGGGTTGCTGATAGCTTTAAGCAGGCTGTCAGTGAATATTTTCATTTTTTGTCCAGTATATCCTCTTCTGATGTTTTCATTAATACAGCTAAAATTTACGTTTATTTTGACATTTGATACTTGTTGACAGGCGCCAACTAAGCTGTTAAATACTCGTGGAAAATTCCTCGTTCGTTTTCCACAATCTGACATCCTCAGCATTCGTACGTCACTGTTTAAATTTCCGTTCTCCAGCTTTTCGCAGCATCGCGTTCGCGTTGTTTTTGTCTTAATAAATGTCGTGAAGGGTGGCATAAAATTCCGAACGGCGTACGAAAACCATAACTATCAATTTTCCGATGTCAATCGACTGTGAGGACATATTTGAAGAAGAACAGGAGATGGTAGGTCATTTGTTTCCAAATAAAAAAGCAGTTTCTCGGGAGAAAAACAGAAAGATCTATTACGTATTTTTTGCTTAATGTTTTATTTAACTTTAAATTTCCTAAGGGATGAAGCAGTCGTAAACAATGTTAGTTTTTTAATCCTATTAAAAACTCCAAATATCAGTTTTGGCTATTCATTTCGTCCACGCTACTGAAGATAGCTGCCGCAGTTGTAGCCGGAACGTTGGGAAGAGAAATCCATAGAAGAGTGCACCATAACAGAGTCCAGAAAATATCACGCAGTTCAAGGATATAATTTCTATTGTTGGTTGTTATTTATATTTTTCTTGTTTCGCCTTCACTCAAATTATTTGTTGCACTGTCTAAGCCGGACCTGGATATGTTTGTACATAAAAATTTAATACGTTAGATTTTAGAAACCATAAATAAGGTTTTTGGTGGAATTTTTATTCGATCCTGTTTATTGCAGGCTCTCCAAAATCTTTCAAAATATATCATGCCAGTTAATAGAAAAACAGGGAGTTTTGTTTTTGAAAGTTTTATTGGCTATCCATGTTTTGTCGCTTTCAGAATTTTCGACGCGTTTTATATTCTCGATAAAAGTGCTTCAATACAAAACGCTGTAAAATTATATTTGCCTATTGTTATTGACAATTTTGTCACCTAAATTGACCCAATAACCTCGATATTTATATACCATTTTTTGGTAACCCAGATATTCAATCCATATAATTTTTAATCAATACCGTAAAATACTGTAAAATTGAGACTGTCTAAAATTGCAAGAGTTATAAACAATTAAGTAAGAAAAAATATGGTTCTGTTTTTTGCAAATATCCCAAAAGCTATTCGAGATATTCAAAGTTTAAAAAAAGATTCTTTAAAAGCAAGAAAAATATCTAACCTGAAATTGTACCTATAATATTTATAACTTTAATGTAGATCTGAAAACTGAGCTAAGAACGGGTGATATGACTTACTCAATAGATTTTTGAGTTGAGCTAATATTAAGTATTTTGCTTCATACATTATTGAGTACATCAATGTTTACTTCAAGAATTTTACGTTAAAAACAGTTGAAATTTAATTTATATTGTGTTTGACTTTTAGTTGTATAGTTTCAGGTAGTTTTACTTTCCGAATATATTATTCAAAACCATTGAGAATGACTGAAACTTAAACTCAACTCGCTCAGTGAAAAAAGTCCTCTGAATAGATTCCGAAAATTTGTTAACAGGATGTTTAATTTCATTTAAATCGAAAGGAGAAAATCCTAGTTTTGGTGTTTATTCTTTCACTGTCTAAAAATCCCTTTCAACCCCATAAATGTGATACAATTTTGACACAACAATGTGCGTATGCCATGATTAACTTAAAGCTTCTCTAGCAGCTTGAAAATAAGTTGTAACTATAAAAACCTCTTAAAAAAAATACCACGAATTCAGAGAGAATTTGTAAGTTAGAAGATTGATTTTAGATTTAAAAGCAAACAGCTTTTGTTTGTCTTCATTTAACAATACGGTAGTTGCAACGCTGTTCAGTTCGTATTCATGATTTCAGAATGCAGAATATCAACTGAGGAATTTATCAATTGTCAACGTAACTGAAGGTAGACAATCTTAAGGAATACATTTTCTTTACACGATTTAATCAAGACAGCAAAGAATGCAGACGTTTCAGATACTGCAATTATTTTCAGTGTTTCCTGAAGAAAATGATTCAAATTAAAATTCCATTGTAGCGAGCTGGTTGTATCTACAGTAGGTAGAAACAACCAGTTCGCGGTCGTGTAAAGCCCAAGTTCGAGCTTACGTTCGTGGGACCATTTGTTCGATTCTTAATACTGATACTGAGTCAGTTTATACCTTTCTTCACACACACTCATGTCTCAAACTTGACAACCTAATTACTTGCAATGCAGTGGTAGAGACCAGAAGACCACTGTTCGTGAATGGAGAAGAAGAAAATTCATTAATTAGATCAGTTAGTCCAGATTTCAATAATTTTTCAGTTAACTCTGCCTTTTAATACTATGGTAGATGTTATAGATGCGTCGCATCTTGATAGACATTCAAGATTATGACGCCATCTTATGACAAAAAAAAATACAGAAAGAAAATTTTCATCCTCCCCAGGTCAGAAAACCTAGCTGGATCAGGGAAAATTCTGGATGGCTCAGAGCAGGAAAACCTGGATGGCTAAGAAAGCAGGAAACCTATCGGGAGGGGAAAACACCTGGATGACTCAGAAAACTGAAACGATATATCTAGCCGAAGTAGAAAACCTGGATGGTTCAAAAAGCTTAAACGAAAACCTTAGCTGGATCAGTAAACGGGAACAAAAACCTAGCCGGATAAAAAAAGCCTGGATGGCTCTAAAAGACGACCTCAGCAATTCAACGCAACTCGCAAGCCTTCCAGTTTGTTTAGTTAGTATAGGAGACCTTGACAAAAAGATGGAGTTATTTGAAATTGATTTAATCATAGTACAAACTCAAATAAGACCAGCTGGTGCTGACGAGAGTACAATATAACTGATAGGTATTTATAATTTCACTACTGAAATTCAAAGTAATATTAGTAGACTAATGAAAGCATAGAATATTTCAGACAAGAACACTCAACGTGGCCCCAACTGAAATATCGAATAGTTTAACGACAGTACCACCTACCTACAAGAAAATTCTGGAACTTCAGAAAACCTAGCTAGAGCAGGAAAACCTGGATGGCTCAGAAAGCAGAAAACGATATATCTAGCCGAAGTAGAAAACCTGGACGGTTCAAAAAGCTTAAACGAAAACCTTTGCTGGATCAGTAAACGGGAACAAAAACCTAGCTGGATAAAAAAAGCCTGGATGGCTCTAAAAGACGAGCTCAGCAATTCAACGCAACTCGCAAGCCTTCCAGTTTGTTTAGTTAGTATAGGAGACCTTGACAAAAAGATGGCGTTATTTGAAATTGATTTAATCATAGTACAAACTCAAATAAGATCAGCTGGTGCTGACGAGAGAACAATATATCTTATAGGTATGTATAATTTCACTACTGAAATTCAAAGTAATATTAGTAGACTAATGGAAGCATAGAATATATTTCAGACAAGAACAGTACCACCTACCTACTGAAAAATTAGTTTGATTGTCTTCTAAAACTGACAAAGTACTTTGAACATACTTTTAGGTTTTATCATAACGTGAAAAGTACTCAGTAGAGACCAACAAATACTTCAGTCTGATTGTTAGTTTGTTGTTCTTGTACAAAGTAACACGAAACAGTTAATCCTTAATAACAAATGTTGTTTCCTTTTAAACCCAAGGATAAATTGAACGTCGTCATAGTTGTTCTGTGTACATTGTAGACCCTGAAACGGCCCTTTGAGACATTAGCACTATCTAGAGTCATTATCTTCTAGACCGATGCATAATTCAAACGTTATCGTCGCTGCGACACTTGAAAGTCATTTTGTTTGGTTGTGGAAACGAGCTAGACACTTAGACAATTGATTTAGTTTGTAGAGCCAGGCGTTAACTCCGTGATTTTATATTATTTTTTCGAAAGAGGACGTGAAAACATAGCACGATTGGTTTTGTACGTGTTTTAGGATATTGAAAGTTGTAATAAATATGAAGGTAAATGAGATTTTTTATCCAAATGTGGATCTACAACAAAAATTCGGTTTCACAAATAGCATCTGCAACTTTAGAGGTAAATTATATAAATTTATACAACTACGAAACCTCATTTTAATATCTAACATAGGATGATTTCATTATGATATCATGGTAAGTATTTATTTATATTATATCTAAAAGACAATGTAACAATGGATAATGAAGAGAAGAGATTTACTACTAAAGTAACAATTTAACAAAAGTCAAAGGATGTTTCGATACACGAGAAAATTCACCTCCAATACGTCGTTACTTCCGAATCGCAAATTGGACATGAAATAAAGATCATGCACCTTTTCCATTGTATTTTGCAACATATTTTCATGATCAATTGGATTTTCTTGAAGCTATCCAAAGGATAACGAGGTGGTTTTTGGATAGCCCGAGGCGATGGAGTGTTTCAGGGGGATGGATTATTGCACAAAGTTATATTTATTGAATATTTAAAATGAAACACCAGCAACTTTATTTTCGACATTCTTCTAACAGTGCTACAAACTTTTCAGTTGACGCGACTCAAAAATGCTCATCTTAAAGTACTTTTAACAGCAGCATCTCTACACAATTCATCCATCTCAGAAATCCAAGCAAGCTTGAATATGAATTTATCAACAGAAACCCATTTAACGGGACTTTCTTTTAATTTTGATGATTGTACAATTTTCAGCGTCAATATTTTATTAAAATACAGTAGAGGGGAAAGTTGTGTAACTAGCTCGGGTATTAAATGGAGATTAACAATTTCAAACATTGAAGCTCGATCGTAACGAGAGCTTTAGAGAAACTCCTTCATTAGTACACTTCTTTATCAAATCATTATTATCAATACTGTTTTACTGTTGAAATGAAAATTAAAAGCAGATTTATTTTGACGTTGAAAATGATCAGAAAGAGTATTTTATTTTCCAAAAAATAAATTCATATTAAAAAAATTTAATGAAAAGCGATTTTGTTATTTATTAATAGAAATTTATTGCAAGAGCTTATTTGGAAAATTTAGCAAAAAAAAATTATTCTTGTCGCTAACCAACTCAATGTTACCAATTTACATAATATTTGGACTCTTTTTGGAACAGATAAAAATAAAAACCGAAAAATTTGATACTTTCGTTTTATTTCTTAGTTTTAAGGTTGTATTATTCCATCCATTTCTCCCTATCCCTATTTTTCTTCCAGTACTAGTCTAATTTCCATCTTTTTATTTATCCAGATCTTCTTTCGTCTACCGTTCCACCTATTTTCATAATATGCTTCCTTTTTGTCTGTATTAAAACAATAAATTTCAAATATTTTCACCACCACGCTTCAATTTTCTCGTGCAATTGTAACAAATTGAATAGTGACGGTTTTATGGAAGTAATTAGCTGAATCTGATTAGATACATTCCTGCAACAACTCCAATCTGTACATACTTTCAGCGGTTTCCAGCACTTGTACTAGCAGAATTGCAAATGGATTTGTGATAGTAAAACTTACAATTTGTATTCACCACGCCGACTACGTTCTTCATCGAATATAGACACGCTTTTGGAACCGAGAGACTAGAATCGAAAGCGAGATACAAACTCCATTATACTTGCAAAAATTTTAATTAGTATCAGTCGTTATAGTCGGCATTTTTTACCAAAGTTTCGCTATTATCAGGATTAATGTAATTGTTTCCAAAGTACTGTACAATAATAACAGTTTGCATGTTTGGTAATACTTCTGGTCACACTTGGAAATATGAGTAACAATATAGTAATAAAATATAGGGTGCTATTGAATCTTGAAGTTACTGTATAAAGAAATTCATGAAGTATATTATCGTTTTTGCTTGAAACGTTCTACTAGAGCAAATGCACTAACTGGCGCTGTGGCTTAGTTGGTTAATGCGCCTATCTAGTAAACAGGACAGTGCGAGTTCGAATCTCAGCGGCCTTATGTTTAATCACAAAAGTAAAATCAATCTGCTAATAAATTATATTAGCTTTACTTGTATGTATATGTATGTTTGTAGCCGACACCTTTGGACCCACTTTAAACGAACAGATTTGGAGTATTTCTTGCCTGTAGAGTATGTTTTACCCAGTCGACTCTGCACTCGCACTAATCCGACTTTGCCAGTTCATTTACTTCCTTCTCGCATTCCTCCACCAGCCTGGAAAATACTTAGCTACTAAATAAAGCAGCAAGGCAATCTGGATTGAGTGGATGTCGACAAAAAAAGTGACCAAGTTTTTGATGCCAGAAGTGCCAGAACTGCAGTTAGTATATTTCAACTTTGAACCCCTTACTAAGTAATAAATAATATGCTAAGAAGAAAATCATTACAGTAGAAACGGTGGAGCTTTACTGTTACGTCAGCAACAATATTCGTATGAATAAAATCAAAACTTCTGTCAACTCAATAGAAATAATCGTTAAAACTATCAATATACTGGGTGTATAAGTTACAAAGTCCAAAATTAATGAAATGTCAAAAGTTAACAAGTTGGTAATGTATTATATTCGTACTTACCAATGTCAAATGTCAATAAAAAGTCAAATTAGTTCTTTCAAAAACTGATTTTATCAATAAATACACTTTCAATCCAAAAATTCGCTAAAACAAGACAATAAACTAAACTAGCATAATGAAACGTTAACTTTGCAGTTAACATTCCAGAAAATAAAAATATCCAATAATCACTTTAGAATTTTGATTTTTGGTGGAATAGCATGTATCGATTTCCTAAAAATATTGCAATCGTTTTAATAAATTATTTCACATTTGTGATCTGTGGTGGAATAAATTCATTAACCAAAAATCAATATTCTAGAGATATGTTACCGCGAAATTCAAAATTTTGAAAGGTCTTTAAAGAACGGAGAAGGCACCGGCTTCTCGTATCGTCAGTCGACGAAGTAACTAGTAGAAACTGTGCAGTAATCATTGGAAAGATCTTTTGTGCTTTGAAAAACGATAATTTGCGAAGACTTTATCTAATAAGAATCTGGATTACTGCTATGTTATAGCACTCAATTTTATTAGTGTTTCATTGGCATTCAATTAAATTTTGTTTCATTCATTCATTGGCGCCCAACGTGGGGCGACAATTAAACAAATTTTGTTTCATTCAAGTAAAATTTGTTTCAATAACCTCAAATGCGGTAGTGTCAAACTCAGCTTTTAGTACGATCAGTTATATACGTTACGTCAATTATATCGTTCTTTTTACAATTACTACGGCAAATTTAAAGAAACTATTACGTATGTCTTGTAGTTGATCGTGTGAAGAAGACAATTGATCGTACACGTTATTATGTTTGATTTATATTGATAGAAGTAGAAGATAGTATGTAGAAAATATGTGTTGCATAAATCGTAGATTGGGTCACGTGATGGTAAAGCTCCACCGTTTCTACTGTACCTAACTTTTATTTCCTAATCGAATCAGTTCTATGTACTCTTGCTCCGTGTAAATCTGTTCGTATGAACCCACCAGAATTTCTCCTCTGTTTTGTATTGCGAGCTAACTTCGGTCATGTAAATTTTGATGGAGTGAATACACCGGATGGATTCAATTCTGATTCCTTGTGAATGCTCTCTGTATATAAATGACGAACCATTACCGAAAGTTTACATTGTTTAGCTTTTGTTCAATCACGTCTGGAGCGTATAGAAATGGAAATTCAGAACTGGAGCTTTTTAACCGGGATTATATTGAATGAAAACGATACAGAGAATTGGAGTGGCTTATAGGATTTTTCTTTCAACTTTCTGGTGAAAATTTTGGTTGGTTTCAAGACAAATAAGGAGCAGTTCATTCTGGTAGAACTTTTGTTTCCAATTGATACAAATACAACCAAGAGCGTTGATTTTAGTCTGTTTCCTATAAAGTGTACAATTTATTAAAAATTAAACACCTCAAGCCTTTTTATGTTATTTTTATGTCTGCTTTTGTCGGCTTTTCAAGTTTTACGGCTAAAGCTTTTAGAACAAAAAATACAAACTGTCTGGATAAATTTAAATTTTCTCCTGTCACGATACCAAACTCAACAACAATCAAAAATTCATCAAGACTTATTTTGCATAAGAGCGGGGTCCTTTTTAATACCTGAAATTTCAAACAAAACTAAAATTATATCCAATTATTCCGAAATTATCCAGTACTTAAGGACTTCGGGGATAATAGGTATATAGTCGAAATTCCACTGGTTTGTATCCCTGACTGTTTTGTTTTATGTTCGAGCGTCCAAAATTAATTTAATGTCCAAATCTTCTATTTTACATTTAAATTAAAATTACTGTTAAATTTGCGTTCGGTCTGGTTACTGCCATACGATTATTCGACTACATGAAAATCAGGGGTGGTTCGTTATTCTAAAACATTTCAAGAGACATACACACACTGCGTTCATTCGGGATCAGTTTTATCTTTGAATAAATAATCATCGGGATAATTTAAATATATTTTCAACAAATATCGATTGCACTTATTTGTTTATTATTAGATCGTCTAAGATTATTTGACTTTACGCGTGTTTTTTACACTCACTTTCGATTTTTCAAATTTCCAGAATCGGAACTAAGCTTTCTACTACTACTACTGTAAATTCCAGAACACACTGGGATAGGAGGAAATTAAATATTAGATGAACTTACAAAGACGGGAGCTGAAACACCCTTTTGGGGGCCTGAACCCTTTTGCAGTATTAGATCCAATGTTATATTGGAAGAAATGGGCAACTCCGATAAAAGAAGAACTGACCACTGATAGATCTAATAGGGCTTAGACCATCAATGATACTTCTGGGTGAATATAACCTGTTGACCTAAAAATGGATACCTAAGCCCTCTTTCACACTAACGGCTTTCTTAACGTGACCGTGTACAGCAACGGTGCCTTGTGTATTGTCTTAAATGCAAGCTTTCACACAAGACGGTTTGATGCCGGAATCGTACACGGCACGTTGATCGTATGCATGTGAAAAGGTGTAATGGATGTTATTATCCTTTGATACTTTTGTAGATTATAGGTGTGGAAGGGCCTCTGACTAGGTGGTGTTGCTGGTCCCTCGGAGGGTCATCTTACAGGAATAAAACAACTACCTGTAGCACTGGGATACGTTCTATTTATTACTTGAACTCACTACTATATATTATACTACTTATTACTTTTGAATTGTGATATTCATATTCTAACATAATATTAACAGTCCTCCTTTAAAACACTATCGTTTTCATATTTATACGACAAGTCAAGTTCATCATAAGTAAATATAAATAATACTATTTATGTTTATTTCACGCTCTGAACTTGACTTCGTACGTGCGACCTTCCTACTTCTATTTGTGTAACGATTCAACGTTCTTATGATTTATTGAAATTAGCTTCAATGGAATTTATGTCTTTTATTTAAATATTATTGTTAACTTATTATATTGACCAAAAGGCATCACAAAGGCAGTAGGTCAGAATAAAACCGCACTAAGAATTTTAACAGGGATCCTAACGGAACATTGTCCCCTTAATGGGCACCTGAAAATGCTGAAAATAGTGGAGGAAGAAGAATGTAGATCCTGTGATATGGAAGGAGAAACCTCCATCCACATACTTGCGGAGACTACTCGATAGAAGAGAAAGTAATCAAGCTTCAAAATTATTTTTTCAATTTAAGTTAAAAATCAATTAGATATTACTTAATAGGTTCTGATTCTTTAACATTGATGACAATAACTGAGAGTTATTAAAACAGTGTTTTGTTTGTAACATTAATAAATAATCAGTATAATATTATACGATAAATTAGAAAATAATTACCTCAAACGTGTTGCCAATATGTAATGGCCTCTTGAACCCTTCGAGTTCTCGTATATATTTCCTGGCAACACATTTTCTAGGTTCTATAGAATTAATTTCAATTTATTATTCAATTCGTTGTAGATAATACTAAACTTAATAGAGAATTAAAGTGACCCAAATTTGAAGAAAATAAATTCATTAAGTGGGATAATGGATATTTAATAAATGATGAGATCCATAACATGGAAATAGTTGTTTGATTTATGGATAATAATTTTCATGCCACCAGTCTAAGGGCCACTTGTATAAACTGCGGTTAGATCAAATTTGACCGATTGGAGGTCTCAAAGTTGGTTGGTTGTTGAATACACAGTAGTCATTCCAGAGAGGAAGGGATGGGAATGAGGGCCTCCTATAACAGCGAATCTAAACTGGCACACTGTCTTTCAGAACAACGTGGGAGTGTCGCAAGGCTAGGTAATCATAATAGAGTGCCAGGTTACCAAGGAATAAAAGGCAATGAAAAGGCCGATGGATTAACCAAGAAGGAAGCGACTGAAGTCATGATAGGATCAGAACCTTCCTGTATAGAATTGAAAAAACCTCACTAAGGAGATCATCCACCAAGGGATACAACCAGGCATTGCGCTAGTGGCACAAAGACACGCTAAACTATTCCTTAAAAGCCCTTCGGCTAAACTGTCACGCGACCTACTATGTCAAAGTCGAGAAACGACGAGGATGATGGTGGCAATACTGACTGGACATTGTAGGCTTAGGAAGCATATACACACAATTGGCTTAGCAGATGACAGCCTATGTAGGTTTTGCCAGGAAGAAGACGAAACCGCGAAGCACATACTTTGTGAGTGAGAAGGCCTAGTAAGGGTGCGGTTTCACCTATTCGGAGAAGAAAAACCGAAGGCAGAGAGCTACGCAAGGGAGGCGGTATTCAGGCTAATAGGGCTAGCAAAAAGAATAAAGCATCGAGCTCTAAAAATAGGGAGGACCACAATAAATATGCAAAGGTCGCATCTAAAAAAGCTACTTCCCTACCAAGTTTGGTAATTTTAGGATCATTTCTTAGCCCTGCAACCCGTCCTTAAGTGTATATATCCAGATGTTGTATTTTTTTCCTATACTCTTTCCATATTTTTCGAAACAAATTGTAAATATTTATCGCACCATTACTGAATTTCAAAAAACACGATTACCTACCTCCCACACCATTACAAAAGATCACTGTTGGGTCCACATGCAAATGTTAAATTAGAAGTTTACAGAGCATGAAAATTATATTTTTTTTTCGCGTCGTAAAAATACAAAAGATGTGAATTAACGAAGCACACCATCATCATGTCCCATTAACGAGGGGACGGTAAAATTTCTTTTGTAACATCGGGAACAAATGGGCGCGTGAGATCCGAACGACAATTTAGGGAATTTCGTAATTGAGTCGAATAATACTCGTTTTTTTTTTATCAAAACATTAAGTTAGACGAACGCAGTTCGATCGAATATATACGAAGTAATTGGAAAGATTGTTATTGAAAGAACGGTTGGATTACTAACTGATAACATTAGTTTTATGTAAGTTGTCATCTATGAACCGTTCTGGAATTTTATCGAGTACTGTATAGTCCGCAAACTCGAATTAGGAATGGTTCTTGAACGAACACATCAACATTTTAGACGATATGCGAATGTCAGATATTCTCTGATCGTTTCTGATTGCGTTTGAAACAGACCTATAAAGTTGGAACGCGAAAGAAATTCACTTGCGCGAACGATACCTAAAACGGTTCTATCGCCAATAGGAACAAACCTATTATCTGTTATTATCGCTTGTATTTTACTTAATATTAATTCTAATACTTTTACTTTTAAAATATTATCATTTTTAGTTAACTTTGGGAAATGTAAATGCTATTTTTCAGTTTCATGGCCCTCCATTTGATTATGTATAGAAAATATTTTGGATATTCTATAGAAATGAATTACCTCACGCCTTCACTGGTGTAATCTAAGAAAAGTGCTGACTGCAACTACAGCATATTATATTATATTATATTTCCTTATCTATGAACACTTGTTTCCAGTAATTAACAATCTCGTTAGATTCTTTTTATTTCTCATACAGTTAAGACCATAATTTAATAAAATCATTTTGTAGAATTTAATAATTTGTAAAAATAAATCTTTTAAAAACGACTTCGGCATTCTCGATAAGTTATTTAATGGATAATCTAAGCCATTCTCAATCAGTTTTCTATTTTAACAAATCTAGCTTAGAGAAAATCATTAAAAATCGTGCAAAATCAATAACCCGTGCGCTCCCACCAAATTTTGAAATATTGACTTTGTTCATTAAATGAATTTTATTTTGTCCCAGTATGAATGTTTTTTCATCAAAATTTATACGGAATGTGGCTGACAATTTAATTCAATTTAGAGACTGTGCCATGTATTAATAGTAAAGTTTTTATAATTTAAACAAAATATATACAGTGTGACCCATTTTGTTTGGAAGCACCCCTATAAAATCCGCATTTTTCAACCGATTTTGATTTAGTCTTTTTTGTTAGATTCAATATCAAAAACAGAATTTGAGCACAAATTTTCATACCATAATAGCTATTTTCAAGGCCCTCTACGTTAAATTTTCTTTGCCAAAAAAGACGAAAGTATATTAGGCATTTTTTTTTCTCAAATATGACTACACCACTGGATTCGGAATCATCACAAATGTAAACTATCAAAATTTTATGAAAAAAGTTTTATTAACAACAAAGTTATCACTACATGAATTTGGAAAAAGTTGTTTTTTAATTAATTTCTTACTAAGAATGTAGACACATTTTAAAAATGGCAACATGGTAAACAAAAACTAGGACTCAAACATATTGCACTGTAAAAATTTGAAGCCGATAACTTAACCCGTTCTGGAGTTATAGCTTCTGAGAGTAATGTAAAATTGTGCTGATGTGACGAAAATACAAATTAACACCAAATAATACATTTTGCTTATTAAACTACTTAATAATAATTTAATTCTACATTTTTGTAGCCTCGACTAGACCTTTGTTAATTTCCACACATTTCTCGTATCGTTTGCGACTATGTCTTAGCGCTTTTTTTTATTTCATGTGGCGTTATTCCAGCACACGCCTGTCGTATTCTTTCACACGGTTCTGCTCTATTCCTTGGACGTGTCTTATACACTTTTTGTGTCAAAAGACCCCACAGATAAAAATCCAATGTAGTTAAATCGGGCGATCTAGGAGGCCATTCAATTAACTCGCTACCGCGACCTATCCAACCATTTGGAAATTTTTCGTTAAGCCACTGCCTGACAATCCTAGAATAGTGTACAGAACAACCATCTTACTGAAATATCAAATTTCTTCTTTCTGCTAGTGGCAGTTCCTCAATCACTGCGGATAACTCACCTTCCAAGAATTCCATGAAGTTATTGGCATTCATGTTACCCTCAAAAAAGAATGGACCTATTATCCTGTCTTTTAAAATTTCGGCTTCGAATTTTTACAGTGCAATATGTTTGAGTCCTAGTTTTTGTTTACCATGTTGCCATTTTTAAAATGTGCCTACATTCTTAGTAAAAAATTAATTGAAAACTAACTTTTTCCAAATTCATGTACTTAGTGATAACTTTGTTGTTAATAAAACTTTTTTTATAAAATTTTGATGGTTTACATTTGTGATGATTCCGAATCCAGTGGTGTAGTCATATTTGAGAAAAAAAAATGCCTAATATACTTTCGTCTTTTTTGGCAAAGAAAAATTAACGTAGAGGGCCTTGAAAATAGCTATTATGGTATGAAAATTTGTGCTCAAATTCTGTTTTTGATACTGAATCTAACAAAAAAGACTAAATCAAAATCGGTTGAAAAATGCGGATTTTATAGGGGTGCTTCCAAACAAAATGGGTCACACTGTATTACATTGACATTGACCTACAAAATTAGTCTGACAACCAACTAACTATGTTTGGTTATTGTTAGTTTTTTGTCCAGAAATTGTCCTTGCCTGTGAGATATTATTTCAATTAGATCCGTTTGTTTTATACGCTCCGAGGGAAATTCGGATTAAAATAAATAACTACAAAATCTTTGAAACCCTTGATGAAAGTATAGAAAGAACAAATTGAGAATTCTCTTTTCGCGGCAACAAATTCTGCATCGCAAAGGCGAAACTTGAAGAACGCTAATTCATTCCAGACGATGCACACAAAAATTATAGCTTAGCATTTGCTTTGCTTTGAAACGTTGAAGTTTTATAAAAATGTGTCTGCTTGCATTTACACTAAGTAAATAAACAGGAAGCGAGATTAATTCTATTCCAAAAAAATACCTAAAGTTGTTTGTACAAGAAAAAAATATATTGTTAAACCGTTAAACACGTTTTTGTTGCAATTGCACAGACTGGAAAACTGAAAAGATTTAAAAAATCATCAAATTTTTATTCCTTAATATATAGAGTGTGTGGAAGAGTCAGAATATAAGCAGACTCCCTGTATATCACACCAATCGTCCATTAACTCACTCACTCTCTTTTAGAAAATAAAAAAAAATCCTGTAACGCTTTTTGTGGAAGGACATACTCTTGGATTTTAAAAAGACAGATATTTTGATTTGCAACAATTTTGTAGTTGTTATACGAGTCAAGTTCGCCATAAGTAAATATTAAATAATAAATGTTTATGTTTTTTCTAGAAATTAGTTTCAAGGGAATTTATTTCTTATTTAAATATTATTCTTATATTAGGCCAAAAAGGCATCACAGTTTATTGGTAAGCGGCTGCACTGGAGATGAGCGGCAAAATTCCGTATACCATGAGATCCCTTCTCATTAAATTGTGTAAACTTTGGACTAATTTCGGTTTATTTTCGACCACAATGATTAACATTTCGGTTGTTTGAATTTCACATTATTCCAACATAGCTTTCTACTATTCCCGTATTATTCCGCGTTTATATAATATATTATTATATCGTTGCCAGGATGCTGTTCTCGACAACGACGTACGATCCTGCGGGTTGGTTTGCATGTGTCAGAAACGCGGTTTACGGCGAAACGTATTGCAAATACAACATATCTTTCACAGGATTATTTTGTTCTCTTTCCGATTCAAATAACAGGTTCAATCATATTTGATATTTGAAATTATCATTATTATTATTGAAAATTCTGGGATTTTTTTTTAACGTTTTGGAAAGAACGTTGAATTAACCGATTGGATGAATTGAAAGAACATCAGTCTGGTAGCTTGACATATTATAATAAAAATTTCTCACGGCAAAATATTTTTGCTCAATTTCCAATTCAACTTGGAATAAAAGCTAAAATATTGGTTTTCAGAGTTATTGATACTTTTCACAAGTGCTTCGCATCATGAATCTTTCTAAACTTTCCGTCGACGCGACGTCTGCACTTTAAAACTTGCTTTATTAGGCTAGCAAGTGATAAATCGCTAGTTTAGTTAGAGAGCTATGACAATAAAAAGAAAATGTGACTTATACAATCACTAATATATTTTTATTATCTTACAGTACATTTAGCGTAAATTATAGTTTGAACGGTTCAGGTTGAAGAAGCATATCGTTCAGCAAACGGATGCGCAAAGGCTGCGAAATGTTAGTAGTGCTGTAGCATACAGTGTGTTTAATTCGAATCACTCTGTATAAACCAAAAGCTACGTATAACCGAAGAAAGATTTTTGGTGGTTTTTCACCTGGCAATCAAGAACAGGATTTGTTGGATTATCCTTAATAGGCCAGTCGGTAGGGGAAATTTTAGACCAATTGTACAAGTAATTAGCAATACGACTGAGTTTTTTTTATAAGTACCTTAAAGTATGTAGATTACTATAAAAAAAGTTTACCAGTCTACAGATTTCCCAAATGAAAAGAAAATCAAAAAACTTTTTTTTTTCGAAATTCTTTAATATTATGGAGCGAATTGATAGAAATTTTTCAGTGTCAGCGGATGGAGATTCATGAAGTACATGTAGAACCAGTTTTACGTAATGGATGGCTTGAAATAAAACCATGGAAAAACTAGAGAAATAATATAAGGGAATTCAAAGGAAAGTATATTAGTTTTATAACGTTTTCGGTTTCGTAAGCCTACATTACCAATAAATCTATCAATATAGTAATTAGTATACTTCCTCTACAATCTGATATGGAATAGTTTGTCTGAAATCCTTTCAACCATTATTACAAGCATTGATTTATGCTGCGGTCTTTAACCATCAAAGAACTTCGCACTAATAGATATTATGTCTCTGGCTGAGTATCCTCGATAGGATTAGTTAGTGAACGGTTTAAGGCATCTTCACTTACTTAATTAGATACTGTAAGCCACTTTAAGAGCGAATAAGGGAAATATGATTTTGGTAAGTATAGTTTACTATCGTTCTTACACTACCGGTTCATTTACCATGAACGTGGTTATTTATAATTCATAAAAATAATTTAAGGATCAAACTTTGCTGTAAATAACTTATCACTTGTGTTTCATATTTCATCTCAATGAATTAGCTATGGTTCTCATTAATTCCCTATCTTTTTACACTTGCTCTTCGTACTAAAAATCTGATTGGAATAATACGAATTTACAAAAAAAATATGGAAACGACGTCAATGCCAATATGTAGTTACGGATAACGAGCGGTTAAATTTCCATTTTTTGAATTATTTGTACAAAATTTTACAGTTTTTCGTAAACATAACTAGGAGATATCAAATTTGACGTACTACTAAAATTTAACAAGCTTGTCTGCGCTTCGAAATAAAAATTTTAGTTTTATCGTATTTTTTTCAAATCCGATACTTTTTAAAATTCAACCATTCTCTCTAATTGAAGATTTTATTTCCCCTCCATATACGCAATAGTAAAATATAAATTCCGAGTGGAAAGGAAAATTGGGAATAGGTGAGAAAAGTTATAGCTCCGCAAATTTAACTCCAGTATTGAAAATAGCACGTTTTCAGATATACTTTATATCTCCTATAAAAATAAAAATCTAGAACGTTCTATACATATTCTCCAAATGGTAGTTTAAATTCCAATTTCCCGGTTTGAACGGAAGTTAGTAGATAAGGAGAGTTACAGTAGCTACTTAGAGTGTTTTTCATCCAGTTTTTGTGGTGCTACAATCAAAAAGTTTTCAGGCGAGTTAACAAAGTCTGATAAGGAAGTTGACTATCGTTTTCTTATCTTAACGACTGTAATATTGATACATTTGCGTTGCATGTATATCGAAGTACTTGCAGATATCACATAAGAAATTCACTATATAAAAAAAACGCTCGCGCTCCCAATTTGTTAGGTAAAGTGCAAATTGTTGAATTAATAACAATAGCGGAACATACAATTTCAAACTAATCTAGATTATCTTCTTCGCCTGGAATTGTCATAAAAATTGTAAAAACTGTGTAAACTAGTACTGTTTAGTACGTCTTTTGTTCTCTAGTGTCAAATTCTAATTGACGGAAATAAATTTTACAATTTAGAATGGTTCAATTAAGTGAAAAAGAGCGTGCCTATTGAAATTTTAATGATGATCAGTTATAGTGATCGTGTTAGAACTCATGAAGAAGTGTGTCATATTTTTAATAATTTGCATCCGGAGAGAAATCCTATATCATGCTCAACAGTAACTAAAACATTACAACGTTTTAATACAACTGGGATAGTAAAAAAATTGCTAAAACCTGGAAAACCGCGGACTGCAACGAACGAAACTGTTAAACAAAATATTGCAATCGATTTAGAAGAATCACCTCAAACTTCCACCACAAATTTGGCACTAAACCATGGTATCGGTCGACGTTCTGTAGGAAAGATATTAAAAAGTGAAAAGTATCATCCGTATAAGGTACAGTTGGTTCAAGAATTGTTAGACGGTTAGGTTAGACGGCTCATGGACATCTGTAATGTCGACGACAATTTTGCTTCTAATATAGTTTTTTCCGATGAGGCAACTTTTTGTTTAAATGAAACAGTTAATCGCCATAACTCAAGGTATTGGTCACATACCCAGCATCCACAAAAGTTTAATGTTTTTATGGCAATTGTCGAAAATAGGCTTATAGGCCCATTTTTTATCGACGGAAACTTGAATGGTGACAAGTATTTGGATCTACTAAATAACGAAATTATTCCTACACAAAATGTTTGGTTTCAACAAGATGGAGCACCTCCCCACTATGATAGACGAGCTAGGGATTTTCTGGATGCGAATTTTCTAAATCGATGGATTGGACGTAGAGGATTCATAGAGTTCTCCGGATCTTTGCCCGTTAGATTTTTTTCTTTAGGGTTATCTAAAATCACGTGTTTACGTTAGACGACCAACAAATTGAGACAAAGAATTATTGATGAATGTGAACTAATACGTGGAGAAGTCTTGGAAAGAGTGACTCAAGAATTTGTTAATAGGATGGCATATTGTCAGCAAGTAAACGGCGAACATTTTGAACATTTGAAGTAATTTTGTTTCTCATTATTCTAAAATAATGAAATGTACACCTATTGTACAACTAACAGTGAGTTATTCCTCGTTTTTACAAATTTTTTTACACTAAACTCAGTATGTATGAATTCAAAATAACCAGCTCTTTCAAAATCTGTGAAAGTATATAGGTAGGGTGTCCCATTTAGATTAAAGAAGTTGATGGCATTTCCGGTTAAACCGGAAGTATATTATTAACAAAAAAATGTACATCAGATGCATTTTGTTCCATTGCACTTACCTGCAAATTTTCATAAATATCGTTCTTTTCGTTTAAAAGATATTTACTTAGTTCCATACTTTATCCCAACCGCTAATGAAAATTGCATACAAGGGAGACAATAAATAGGTAACGATAGCAAGTTAATTTTCTAAAAATATCCTTCTAATATACAAAGCCAACCGGTATAAAATTCTTATTAGAAATAAATCCAACTTTAATATTATATGCCTGCAACCCAGTTTTTATTTGCTATTCACAGTTGTCTTCGTCAGCACAGTTTTTTGTCCAAAAAAAAAACTTACTGATAAACCGAGTTGATTTTTATTATTATCGTGGATAAATTTCAAAATAACTTTTTTATTCGTTGTACTTATTTAATTGCTTTCAAAACATTCTCTACGATACCAATACTCGTATACGATTGGATAGTTTGTTAAAATATACAGCGCTGTATAGAGGATATTGAATAATATCTCAGTGTGCTCTCAAATCATTTTAATGGACGAGAATAACTATATTACAAATTTTCAACCGGCGCTCGTGAACTGAAACTAGCAATAATTTGTGATAATATAGTTGCCAAAATAGTAATAGTATGTAGATGAATTTTCCAATGAAATGCTTCACATGAATATTGAAATTGAATATCAAATTATTTATGATGCCAAAATAAAGTAGTCTTCATTATACAAGCACATCGAATATTAAATTATTTCCAATGAGATCACATATTGCATTATTATTTTCGAGTCAAACCAACAGTTGCAATGAATTAAAGGAAAACATTTCCAGTGTGCTGAAACTTATTTTTGCTAATTTTTCGAAAAATAAGTATTATAAATTCTGACCAGAGTAACAAAACAAAAAAAATCTCCAGTCAAATAACTCATTTGATTTCCATTATTCCTAACCCAATCTATTGGCTTTACATGTTCACTCGTCTCTCAATAAGCCAATATTGAGAAGCCTGTACGTCAGCTCGCTAAAAGCTTCTTCTATATTCCAGTTAGCTCCAAGGGTAAACAGGTTTCATATCTACATAATCTTCTTTTAGAAGCGAACTAGTAAAAATGATGTCACCACTCGCATAGCACGAATCTATTCCGAAATAAACAAATTGAGATTGAAGTTACCATATACTCAGATAGAATAGAGGCACTAAAGGAAGTGTCGTGAAACGTTTGTCAAAACTGTACAGAGGAACTAAACTGGGTATCAAGTCATTGGGTTACTTGAAAATATGTTGGATAAAATATTCGTTTACAACGACTGCTAGATAACTACCATGTTACTCAGGATGGGCAAGGGAAAAATAGATAAACCCTTGGAGATGAAGAGACCTGTATTAAGTATAATAACCGGTTCGATTTTTATAAAGATTTTTGAAGAAGTTGCTTACCTGGGATTTGCAATATACTGGGAGTGTCTCAAAACGAAATGATGAAGAGAAAATTCGGTGTGTAATATTTGCCTTTCAGACACTGATAACCTAGCATTACTTAAAATTATCGGATATTTCGCTTTTGCTTCTCGAAATCGTAAAAGAACGGTATAAATATTTATTTAAATTTATTCCAACCACATACCACCGCACTGTAACTCATTAAGACAAAATCAACAAATCATTTTATTGACAACAAAGTGAATAATGTGAAATTGAATTGCATATGTATATAATAGCAAAAATTGACCATTCTGCATTTCGCATTCAAATAATGTAGTGAAATTTTCGAAAAAACACATTTTCAACATTAAAAGTTTTGTAAATACCACAAAATTAGGAGTTTTGGAATTAAATTTCAGGAGAGTATTTGTTGAAGAATGGTTAAGTGGGAGAAATAGTTCCAAAAGCATAACCCAAAGGGTTTCCGTCTTGTCAATGATAAATATGAAAGTAGTGAAAATATTCGAAAATCCACTTTCTGAAACTTCATGTACTCATAACTCGACTAATTTTGAAGAGATAGAAGATTCTAGTCTCCTCCATTGGATTCAGGGGAACATTTTACATATAAATATGAATTTTCAGTCGATATTTCCAAGCATTAAGGGAGATAGCAAAGAGCAATTCAAATCGCGAAATATTTCCATACCTACCCCTTGCTTCAAAATTTCCAAGAAAAAAAAAGTTTTGCGTCATGGAATTGGCTAAAAATTGGTTACCGGGGGTTTTTTGATACGGAAAAATCAATGCCACAGACAGTTTTTTGATAAAATCATTCTTTCTCATTCAAATAAGGTAGTGAAATTTTCGAAAAAACACATTTTCAACATAAAAAGTCTTGTAAATACCAGAAAATTAGGAATTTTGGAATTACATTTCAGGAGAATATTTGTTGAAGAATGGTTAAGTGGGAGAAATAGTTTCAAGAGCATAACCCAAATGGTTTCCGTCTTGTGAATGATAAATATGAAAGTAGTAAAAATATTCGAAAATCCACTTTCTGAAACTTCATGTTCTCATAACTCGACTAATTAAAAAGATAGAAGATTCTAGTCTCCTCCATTGGATTCAGGGGAACATTTTACATATAGATATGAATTTTCAGTCGATATTTCCAAGCATTAAGGGAGATAGCAAAGAGCAATCTAAATCGCGAAATATTTCCATACCTAACCCTTGCTTCAAAATTTACAAGAAAAAAAAAATTTTGCGTCATGGAATTGGCTAAAAATTGGTTACCGGGGGTTTTTTGATACGGAAAAATCAATGCCACAGGCAGTTTTTGGATAAAATCATTCTTTCTCATTCAAATGAGGTAGTGAATTTTTCGAAAAAACCCATTTTCAACATAAAAAGTCTTGTAAATACCACAAAATTAGGAATTTTGGAATTAAATTTCAGGAGAGTATTTGTTGAAGAATGGTTAAGTGGGAGAAATAGTTCCAAGAGCATAACCCAAAGGGTTTCCGTCTTGAGAATGATAAATATGGAAGTAGTGAAAATATTCGAAAATCCACTTTCTGAAACTTCATGTACTCATAACTCGACTAATTAAAAAGATAGAAGATTCTAGTCTCCTCCATTGGATTCAGGGGAACATTTTACATATAGATATGAATTTTCAGTCGATATTTCCAAGCATTAAGGGAGATAGCAAAGAGCAATCTAAATCGCGAAATATTTCCATACCTACCCCTTGCTTCAAAATTTCCAAGAAAAAAAAAATTTTGCGTCATGGAATTGGCTAAAAATTGGTTACCGGGGTTTTTTTGATACGGAAAAATCAATGCCACAGGCAGTTTTTGGATAAAATCATTTCATCTCTTTCAAATGAGGTAGTGAAATTTTCGAAAAAACCCATTTTCAACATAAAAAGTCTTGTAAATACCACAAAATTAGGAATTTTAGAATTAAATTTTAGGAGAGTATTTGTTGAAGAATGGTTAAGTGGGAGAAATAGTTCCAAGAGCATAACCCAAAGGGTTTCCTTCTTGTCAATGATAAATATGAAAGTACCTAGTGAAAATATTCGAAAATCCACTTTCTGAAACTTCATGTACTCATAACTCCCTAATTGGAGAGATAAAATATTTCAGTCCCCTTGATTGGATTCGGGGGAATATTTTACATGTATAATTGAATTCTAAGTCAATATTTCCAAATATTAATCTCGTACACTCAACAATTCGTTACCATGGATATGCTAGTACGCTAAAGATCATCCAGCCACAGATAATCTGCGAAATTAATCACCTACGTTGATTGGGTGTTGAAATGTATTCCCAACAATAAAGTCATTTATATTCATTCATGTAGCATTTTATCATTACAGCAAGAGAGTGCACCAAAAAAAACATACAAAAATAATAAAAAATTGATGAAAAAAATCCCATGTAATTTTGTATTTTATGTAAACGTGGATTTAAAATAATAAAAGCAACAACAAATTTTTTTTTATATAATTCTCGTATCATTTAGAAATCATTATAAAATTTTGAAGTATTCATGGTATGAAGAAGACACGGATGAGAAATAAAATCTTTCTTTACATTCACATTTCATTTATGTTTAAAAAAATGAAATTTCTCCATAAATATAAAAAATAATTTCAACATATATTTCTGCTATCAGACAGAACAAAAAAGTGAACATATGATGAGAAAAAACCAAAACCGCAAGATTCCTGCATGAGATAGCAAACCAGAAACAATGTAAACACCCATAAATTACAAAGTCTTCCCTAGGGTCTAGAATGCCAAACTAGTCTCACAGAATCGGAGTTTCCGAAGAATAATATCCTAAAGGGTTGTAGAGATCAAATCAATAAATTTATTTATTTCTTATAATATTTCCATATTAAGATCTTAATAGAAAAAGGCAATTGATGTTTTCGAAATTATCTGTAAAGAATATAAATAAATGTATTACATGTATTACAAACCTACCGGCCACTGTCAATTAAGGTAACACCATCCATACAATGGGGCTAGTGGACACACCTCTATGCAGGAAGTGTGAACAGGAAGATGAATCTGTTAGGCATGTCTTATGCGAGTGCCCGGAGTTATCGTCAATAAGAGAGTCTTGGCCTACACCTGCCGATATAAAGGATATGTCTCCTAGTGACCTGTCCACCTTCCTGGAAAGGACAGGATGTACAATGGGTCACATGTAGCACAATTGCTGTGGGCCTAGCTTACCCTCCCTACTCTACAGATACAGATGCATACATAATAGTAAAATGGAGTTAGCAGAATTGCTTCTACATTATTTAGTTCGTTGTTCAACGCATTTTTTCGAGTGCCAACCATTTATGTGGCTATACTGACTAAATATGCCGGCATTATGTCGTAAATAACGCTTGAAATTACACAAGGAAGAAAAAAATAATAATTTTATCGGTAAACTCAAATATATCAGTAGGTACAAACTGTTAACTTCGAATCTACCTCCTCTTAGACAGTTATGTTCTTGCAGATATGGCGTCAAGGAGGCACGCTTTTTTTGTAGGATGAAATGACGCATTTATGAAAAAAAATGATTGAATAAGTAAAGAAATTGAGGTCTAAACTATTCTCTAAAAAATAATTTTCATGATATGTTAGTACGGCCCTGAATAAGGAGTCTATTTAGGCGTTGGAGAAAAGGATTCTGGTGCCGCGGCAATCGCGGGTGTGTGTAATTTTTCAATAACAGCAGGCGCCTGTTATAAGACCTCCCATAAGAAAAGAGGCTCTCAATCCCCCATATCTCATTGATATTGCTAGACACGAAGGAAATAGGCACTAAAGGGAAGGAAGAGATGACGACACAGCGGGTCAGAGGCGTAGAAAACCAGGAAAATGTATGGAAGAATCGATCATGAAAGCTGTAATCGTAAGTACGTCGATCATGAAAAAATGTTCCAATGAGAAAATTTGAAAATTATTATGGAACATATCGAAGTTTCAAAGTGCCTATTGTATGAAAATTCTTGGATTCATTAACATATTCTTTATGTAGAGAGCAATCGCAATATTTCGCCTTTAAATAGGAATTCCATAAAACCCATTACATAATGCAGAGTCTTTTATTGTAATTTTAACGGTTCAAAAGAATTTATATCATGTAGCGAAAGACATGCTTCGTAGTTGAATGCTTGAAATTTGGAAAACAGCCAGGGTCAGTTCTTTTTAAAATAATTCAATGAGATTCTGGATAACGAAATATTCAACAATAGATTTCATGATAATTCAGATTTATTGAAATTTTTAGTCACAGTTATTCGACTGAATGGAGGTGGTATTGAAATTCATTTTGAGAGCTCAGTTGAAAGTTGAATAAAGAATTGAAAACGTAGTATCAGAAAGTTGTTGCATACTAAGTGGATAGGATGCAAAATAATTTTAATACCGGAGTAATTGAACATTCCAAGGCTGCTAAAAATTAAAAAAACAACTTTCCAGCTAGCGTTATCACTTATTATACAGATACATGCAATGAGAAACGGAACTTTAATAAATATCAAGTATTTCGCTGGACAGCTGAATTCAGAACTACTGTAAGAACCCCGCCTCTTTTCTTCCAATATTTGTTGGTTATGTGGTTATGTGCGAATGTGCGATTTAGTATTCAAGTATCTTTTGATTTCTTTTGGCCATAACGGCTTCCAAAGTAAACATGAATTCGTAAATTAAACCAAATAAGATTCTTTAAATTAAAACAAATTGAAAGTAAATCAACTTAAACTAAAAATTGATGAATTAAAGGTTCAAATAGTCCTTCTTGTTGAGCCAAACAAAAACCGAATCTATTGAGCAAAGATAATCTTGTATCTCTGAGCTGATTCGGTGTAATGTTTGCGCAATGCTGGACAATTTTCGCCCTTAATTCTATCAAATTTTGAGCCCGCTCAAAATAGTGCCGATAAATTTTATTTTTTAAAAACCCCAAGAAAAAGAAATCATTCGGGGACAAATCTGCTGATCTTATGAGTGATCTCCAAAATTCCATGATAAAATTCCAATGTTCTCCTAAAGGGTGTACATTCTGATTTCTCTACGAATTTATTTCATTTTGAATAGTTATGGGCTTGAATAATACTTGGATATCGACTGCTGTTTACTGATTGTCTGACGCTAATTAAGGACCGTCCACAGTTGAGACTACGGAGTGGTGGGAATTCTACGATATGTTGTAGATGTCCAGCCGTGTTTTTAATTGGTCGACTAGTTCAAAAGTAGTTCTGATACAATGCTTTCACATTGCATGTATCTATAGCTTTCATTCATGTTTACATAACATTGTGATATATAGCATCGAGCTATTCAAATATTCCAATTGTATTAAACTTGAAGCAATAATTTTTGTTTGGTCATCCCCTGCATAACTTAAGAATATATCACAAACTTTGAGAGTTTTCCCATAAAAGTCAAACATAAAAGTAGAATCGAGGTTAGAAAAGTTATTCATATGAACTTGTATTATCTAAGTAATGTTTGATTCACCAACTCGAGATGACATAAATCAAAAAATATATTGGAAATAACGTTAGGTACATATACTTCATAATAGTCGGCCATATGTCATTCGGTATATTTTGTGGTCAAAGCGTTTATAAATGTTGACTTTTTACATTTGGAATACAGAATGATTTCATAAATATCACAATATATACAAGAATATATTGAAAAATTCTTAGCCTACTATAGAACCGAACGAAATTTCAATGTCAAAATATTTTATTACCCAACATATTCTCCTCTTAATTGGATACATTTATTACAACGAACCTGCAACGTCTCTAGACCTTTCAAAAAAAAATGTTTCTTCTTGCTCTGCAAACCAGACCTCCACAGCTTTTATTACCTCCTCGTTGGAAGAAAATTTACGACCTTTTAAACTTTTGTTTCAGTTGAGGAAAGAGATGACAGTCCGACGGAGCCAAATCTGGTGAATAAGGGGGGTGTTCTAGTAATACAAACCCTAAATCACGAGCAACATGAGATTTGTGTGCAGGGGCGTTGTATTTCCAAAATCAAAACACCTTTGGATAGCTTTCCGCGTCTTTTCTCTTTAATTTTTTCCCGTGTAGTAATCTCCAGTTATTGTTCTACCCTTATCCAAAAAATAATTCATGATTACTCCATGGCAATCCCAAAAAACTGAAGCAAGAACTTTTCCAGCAGATTTTTGGACACGAAACTTCTTAGGTCTTGGAGAACTAGAGTGTCGCCATTCCATCGATTGTTGCTTTGTTTCTGGATCGTAGAAATGTACCCAAGTCTCATCCATAGTAACAAATCGGTTTAAGAAGTCTACAGATCGAACGCGATGCTTCTACCCTTGCACACTTTTGGTCAACATTCAAACATTTGGGGATCCATTTTGCAGCATCTCATGTCCAAATTGACGTGAACTATATGATGAACACGTTCGTATGAAATATTCAGTGCTTCAGATATCCGTTTTAGCCCAATTCGACGTTCTGATAAAGTCATGTCATGAACTGCATCGATATTTTCGGGGACTGACACAGAAACTGGCCTTCCCGATCGGTCATCATCTTCAATGGAAAATTTACCTCCTTTGAAGCTTGCAGTTCAATTTTTCACGGTCGCCTACGAAGGACATTGATCACCAAGGGTATTAAGCATATCTTCGTAAATCCTCTCACCTCTTAACCCTTTTAACTACAGGTACTTGATGATGGCTCGATACCCTAATTTTTCGATTTTCACAATTTCAGTAGACATCTTTTTTCTTTTAATTTATTGCGTAACTCTGGTTTACTTTTTTGACGTCAACCCGTTGGGATCAAATGAATGCATAAGTCAAAGTAAAGCTGCACTAAGGCTTTTAACAGGGATCCTAACTGGACATTGCCACCCGAACGGATACCTGAAAAGGCTAAAAATAGTGGAAACAGAAGAATGTAGATTATGTGGCAAGGAAGAAGAAACTTCCATCCACATCCTAGGGCACAGCACCTATTGGATAGAAGAGGGACATTTCCCTAAGTTGGAGCCTGCAGATATCCTTCAGGGAAATAGGACTAAAAGAGCTACTAGTCTCTGAGACGTTCCTCCGGAACTGAGTACAAGTAAGGAGCACAATGTTACCCCATCATACGTACAAACAAGATCAAAAAATTCCAATTTAAAGATTATCAACACTCCATTTTCAATTTTATGTGATTTCTATAACCGGCATATAACCTCATTATAGTTAAATTAGTTTTGGTTTCCCAGCATTCCGAAAAGTTCATTATTTCCACGCCGTTACCTAAGAAATGCATCTTCCAAGCCACTATCAGCAAACACCAACAAACCAAGATACCTAACTCCAATCACTTGTAACATTGTTATCATAAATTTTGATTTAAATTAGACGAAAATTCGACACGGGTCAACCGCGATATAATAAATTGTTTCGTTAGACTGATGGGATAAACTGGGGAACGTGTTACTTTATCCCTCTTATGCGGTTCAGTCCTACTACCCTTCTCACGTTGTTATTTCCTGTTCCTTGAGATTGCCACCCTTTTCTGGTTTAGTTTTATATGCTGAGACTAAGGAGGCAGAAGACCTTTATGGAGTGAATAAAGGTCTGAGAGATCGATGGACTTATCAAACACAGGTGGTTTCTGGTAATCTTACTAGAACGGTTTTTAAACATTGAATTCTATGTTAGGAATGATGTTTTATTATATCTATAATAATATAGAATAGTGGTCTTCTCACAGGGTGTTGTCAATTCAAAATTCAATCAACACCTATGCAACAAGTAAGGCTGATGGATTTCACTATGAACATTTTTTCCTTACAGCATGTTATTCTAGAATTTATAATGGATTTCCGCACAGTTTTTGTCATCTAAATTATTTTTTGCATAAACGTTAAAATTTTGATTTATATCCTTGTTCTTAAAGACGCGTTGTGAAAAAAATATTTTTCCCACAATTCTCTCGGTTTTTACAATTTCTGTTTTTGCTTTTAAGGTGGGATGTTTTCAGCGCGGGTGAAAGAAGATTTCATCCTCTGTAAAATTGAAAACGGTATATATCTAAGAAACGTGATTACATTTGTTTCACTTTGTTATCTGGGCCGGTGTTGGGGAAAAAGGGAGTATGGGAAGGGAAGGGAAGGGAAAACTTCTCTAATTGAACGCGAAGTGAAGAGAGAGAATACGTGCTTGTCTCGCATTTATTATTATCTGAAACTGTCATAGAGCTGACGATGCTTAAAAATCATTTAAAAGAAAAACAAGTTATATCGATAATACTTCTAAGGTTACTGGATATTTGTAGTTCATCTTATTGATCTTTTATTTTTTTTTCTTTAACAGAAAGACATTTTATTTAAACCTTGGTCAAACCTAAAGCATCCTTAAGTCCAACTTTAGGGCAGAGCTAATTCTTTTCCCATCCACTTAATATTCCCAGAAGACATGTGAATATTGAAGTGCCATTATTTGCAATTCCTTAGAGCCAATCATTTAACGTCTTAGAATTGTTGTCTTTTGCAGACATACTTAAAAATTTCATTGCTCAAGGTACAAGATGATGTAGTTTTAAGGAGAGATTCAAAAATAGATATGTGATGTGATTCCCTCTAGTTCAAGTCTAATCCCAATATCAAATTGCTAAAGGTAAAATACGAATACATTTCCACCACCACTCACCTAATGAGAAAATATAACTTGCTAGGTCAAAGTTAATCCTATTTGAAAACCAATTTTGAATCCACAAGGTGTTATATGCATCTAATGTAGTAGTCCAGTAAAAAAAGACCGAGAAACCCCCCAACCTATTCATCTCATTATTGTCGGACTTTTTTTTGCAACTTGTAGGTATTCACGGGTAGATTACTCTCTGAAAATATGCCCTCCGCGAAATTTGCGGAAGGGGCTGAAAAATGGCCAATAATCCCAAAAATTGAGTTTACCGCCTATATCTCCGGAAATATGACACTTAGAGAAGTGGGGTTTTGCTAGGAATGGAGAGCAGTTTATTATCTACAAAAATGATCCTTATCATTTTCGTCAAAAGTTTAACCGTTTTCGAGATAAACGGGCCCAAGCGTACCTTGGATTTCGAGCTGCTGCGCGGCGTCTCCGGGAGCACGCTCCATGAATGTAGGAATGGGAGGGCGGGCAAATTGGCCCATAACTTGAGTAAAAATGAATCTGTTTTCATGATTCAAAGTGCATATGAAAGGAGGGACCTGTACCTATAACATCGTGTAACTTTTTCGTTTTTTTTTATTTTTAGGAATATTGAAAAACTGGCCAAACTTTATTTTTCCTGGATATTTGACCGCCCTTATCAATCCGTTCATATTTTTTAAATTAAGCGTAGTTTTACCGGAACCTTTTGGATAATGGGACTTTGATAGGTTGTGAATGTATTCCGAAAGAACGAATAAATAATTTTTGTGTATTTCTATAAACAACATGTTTTTCTAGGGACGTTTTTTTTATTTCCGGAGTTTTCTGAAAATTCTCGGGTCTACCGCAAATTGATAAGCAATGATTGGCAATATCGGTCTTTAATGCACACCATTGGAAGGCTGAAAATGTCCTCTTTTCGATGGTTTCTAAAATTTTTGGTTTTTTAGTTTTCCGGAAAATTTTTGCAAGAAATATTGATCCAGGGGCAAAAATGATAGGGACCATTTTTGTAGGTAATGAACTGTACTTTATTTCTAGCAAAACCACACTTCTCTAAGTGTCATATTTCCGGAGATATCGGCGGAAAACTCAATTTTTGGGATTATTGGCCATTTTTCAGCCCCCTCCGCAAATCCCGCGGAGGACATATTTTCAGAGAGTAACATGAATACCTACAGGTTGCGAGTCCGACAATAATGAGATGATTGGTGCCTTTATTTACAGGACTATAGATCAATTAAATAAATAAGCACAAAAATGGAAGAGGTTTTATCAAAAATAATACTGTTCAATTGAAATAAACTATGACAATGGGATTAATTCAAAGAATGGATATCGAGGCGTTCAAACGCATACTATAGTGGTAAAATGATGATGGATAGGATAATAAATAAGGAAATCTTTAGACGAATTGGGGAGTGAGGATATTTGTGGCGTTCATTAACTACCAGGAAATATATAATGGTAGAAGATATTTCTCGTCACGGAAAACGGATATGGAGGGTAAAAATCACATGGGTTAGACAAAGAAACAGATTCTAGTAGATGCGAGATAAGGTAGCTACGAGAAAAGTGAAAGATCGGTACTATCAAATCAATAATATACAAGTTGTCCAGAATCTCTTTTTAAAGAAAAAAAATACAAAATATATAGAAATTAATTGAATATCATGTTATAATGGCGACATTTTGGTCAAGTTTACATGTGGTTTTAATTCCATATCATCGAAAGAGTATATAGAAATTATTTCCATATCTATATCGATTTGTTGAGTAATTTTTAAACTTAAAAACTTTTATACCAGTCAACCAATCAGATGCTTCATTTCGACATTGTTGCTATATGTAGACTCCGTTTTACGTAAGAAGAACCCACCTGAAGTTGCAGTCGTATGCGCAAAATGTTCTCAAAACCAGCGCCATATTGTAAAATTGACATTCGACTACAAATCAGTAGCGTAACGTTTTCACATTTCGTAGGTTAACACAAAATTAGAATATTAAAAATGTATTTATCGTAATATGTATAGTTTAAATAAAACATATTTGGGAATTCTTTGATGCTTTTCGAAATATTTTCACATACAATAGACGCTGGTATACTTTCAATATGTTCGATGAGAGTTTCTTCCAACACAAAATAAATAAATAAATGAAAAAGAGAACGAATTATTTTATAAAATCAATCCCATCTAAACACTGTTTTCTGTAATATTTTCTAGTAAATTAACGTTTAAAAAGAAACGATTTTATATACTCCTTCAGGACATATTCAATTAATTAATCTACTAGCCACTGGTATTAATTGGAAACTAATACCGCGGGCAAATGTTTAAAATCGAATTATGCAATTTCCAGTTCCATTTATTTGGCGAAAGGCTGACAATTCACGAAACAAAACGCTTAATGATAATATTTTTAGCAAATAATTGTATTTTCCACTCTACCAGATTAATTAAAATTGATTCAATTTCAATAACTCTATAATTTTTACCCTACCCTACTTTTGTTTTAAGGATTACATAATACATAATTACATAATTTTCAAAAAATGCTCAAAATTTGGAAAACTATATTCAATTTCTCCATAAAGGTATCTGGCTCAAATTTATATGTTTTCGTGAAAAATCTGACACTTAACAAAAGAGTTTAATTAATACTACAACCCAATCGCTTACAGCAAATATATTTCATGTATAAAATATATTTAGTTCTAGCTGAAATTATAATTTGATATGACCCGTAAAACCACCTCTCCTGTGCCCACAATGATGCCTTCCATTTACAGGCATTACGGAGGGTGCATTTGGAACAACGTCCGATTTGAATAATCCGGAATAATTAGCAAAGTGTATGCTAGATAAAATAGTGTTCAACAATAATAGTATTATATTATTAGTGCGTTATAGTTTATATCTAAATACACCAGAGGCGTTATTAATGACTGAAAATGTACAATGAATTAAATTAAATTAAATATATAAATAGGTATATATAGATATACGGAAAATATTGGTGGGGACGTAACGCAAGTAAAATATTATTAACTGTTTAATTATTCTGAATTTTTTTTTTAATATCTTTAAAAAAATTTAATTTAATTAGGCAATTTCTTGATGTATTGACTTATATTATTTAATGCAGTTTAATATATAAAAAGACTGAGTTGAAGTGATGGAGTTGAATAGATCTTTTAGGTCTCAGTGTATGTCAAAATGAATAATAACAAATATTAACTGAACACGAAACATAACATGCACGTCCACGCAATTCTGATCAAAAATAACACGGACGCGTGTCGATAGAGCATATTAACATCTGAATGGTTATAGAGCGGAATGGTCCGCTGCTCTCTAAAGATCATATGGCATTATAAAGCCGTCAGCTGTCGGTCAAACGTTACCGACGCCAATAGAATATGAAATCGTAACGAACGATCCTGAATAAAGCGATTTGTGGAAAATCTTAGTTTTGACACGAGACACGGGGGAATTTGTAGTAAATGTAGTAAATTGATTAGGTATGTTTATCAACACAATATGCAAAGTGATTTGTAAGTAGAAATTATCTTTAGATAAAGATTATACTATATGACCATTAATTAGTATCAAATCAATCATAATAAAACTCGATGAAGGCCAGCTGGTGCTGACCAGAATTCATTATAACATAGCTTTCTGAAATGCTGCATTACTTATCCAATGTGCCAGAAGTGTAACTGTCAATCTTGACACCATATACTTATGTATTATTTCACACTAAAACAAAAATAGATAGATGCTATAGTACTGCCAATATAAAATGCGGATATACTTTTGCTTTTTGTTTGTTCTTTGCAAATTAAATACTCAGATCAGAGACTTCCTTGATGAACTACGTAATTTAATGGAGTGTGTTTCAGTATCAAAACTTTATTCACTTGAAAGACTTCATTACTGCGTACAGTTTTCATTATGAAAGTTTGAAGAAAAGTTGCACAATTCCATGCTACAGAACAAAACATCTAAAGCTAATCTAGTTTGAACCGCCAACGCCTCTAACTATTGTGTAAAAGTTAAAATTAAGAGAGCGCCAGTATTTTATTTTTTGAGAACAACAGAATTGTCTTTTAGAGATAATGTACCTACATATTAAAGTAAAATAAGTATTTGCTTGGACCATGCACCAGCAAAAAGGAAGACTTATTTTGAAAATTGTATTCTCATGAACAATGAACCGTGGTCAGAGTAAGATGGCTTTAATTTAGTTCAAAAAACTTCCATCAACGATCAAATTACTAACTGAAAAACCTATTGGTTTCGATCTGAAGAGTTGCATCCGTTCAAATTAAAGTTAACTTATTCACCAAAATGTTCATGCATGATATTACTCTTCGCATTTTTATTACATTGTCGCATATTTCGGAGGATGTTGAATTTTTTCTGGTACCTTTTTACACAATATCCTAATGCGTAACAGCATAATAAAAGCCATGTCACCTGTCATAAAGGAAGACAGGTTAAAAATTGTCATCGGTGGCGTGGTATAATATGGTCATTTAATATTGCTGGGCATAGACAGGACAGGACAGAGAATGTTAGGATTATTATACGGAATAAATAATTCAAAACTAAAACTCTCCAGAGCTCTAATTTGGTATCTCTCTAATTGATATTATTTTGAATATACTGTACTTGAATTGAATATGAAAAATAAGTATCAGTTTTTCTATAGAAAGTATCGACCGCACCGGTAATCATTAAAATTTAAATTTCACTACAGCTTGACAGGGATCCGAACAATACGATTTATCTTGTAAAATTCAATACCGTGTCAAGCATAATCGATTATGGTATAATTATAGCAGCAATTTGCAGTCGAATTACCGTGTAGAATATCTTGAACTTCGATTAATTGGATCATTAGACGGTTTAATTGCTTTTACAAATTACTATTAACAGTTGCAGATATCATCGTCAAATACCTACTTGTAGGAATTACTATAATTATCCATATGTATGATTGTATCTTTGTTAATTGTATGAAGTGCAAAAAAAAATTAATAAAAAAAAAATAGTGTATTGAAGGCTTAGGGAATTTCACATTTCATTTTTATTTACTATAATCACGAGCTGGTTGGATTAGTAAGAGAAATATTGTTCCTGCCTCACTAATTCTTCTCGTTCACGAACTATACCTATAATATTATCTAACAGAAAAAGCCCTGCGAATATTAATATTGTACGAAGACTCACGAAATAATTTAACAGCTTGTTCTTGAGGCGCAGAATTTTCCGCTACATCATTAATATTCAACTCCAGTTCAACTATTTCTGGTAGTGTACGTCCAGAACTCTCATTACACCTCACGTCAAGTCCGTTATCTATGGAGTCTGGTTCATAAAGGAGACACGTATACACGTCCTTACTATTCGCTTTTACCGAGGATAACGGGTAAAATTAAAAATTGAACGTAACCCGAGAATATATCTTCTAACAAAAGGTTACCACCACAATTGTTGGGGTTGAAATAAAGGCTAATATTTTCTGTTTAAATTGAAATATATCGATGTAGGTAGTAATCTACTTGGAACACCCTATACAGGACTAATGGGAAAAATTCAGGAGCGTATAATCTGAGCCAAAATAATTTTAGTACTTCATATAAACTTTTTCTATGCATTCCCTCGTTTTCGAGTTGTAGGGATGGCACACCCTGTATGAAATTATCGAAATTGACTTCCCCACACATTAAGCTAACGAAAAGGTACTCTTGCTGGAATTCGACACAATGAGGTAAAACTAACTTATTAATACGATGTCCAAGATTTGCCCACAGTACTACAAAAACATAATTTGATGATAGCAGATGATGTACTAACATTATTTTGGCTCAGATTATACGCTCCTGATTTTTTTTCCATTAGTATTGATATACATAAATCTAAATTAATTTGTACACAGACGTGCTCTGATGTTGAATTTATATTGATAGTCAGTCACGACAAAGTATGTCAAACATTCACTGCAAACTTTAACCTTTTTTTCCTTCTAGAGTCCAGACTTTATAAATTCAAGGATCGATTGCAAAATAAAATGATGCATAGCTTGTGCATCTGTTCTATTTTTATTTTTCATAACTTTGTGTCATTTGATGAATTTGGTTTTTGTGTAGCATGAAAATTCTTGAGAAAAATTTCGAGCAAAGCAAATACAACTTTAACGGTATAGATATTCAACTACAATTTTTGTCGAGATCAATTTCAGTCTGCCTTGTTCAATAAATCCTTCTTTACTTAATTGTAATTATTGTTATTGAGATTAACAACGCAAAAGGTATAAAAAATAAATAAAAGTAGTGTCATTGATATATAAAACATAATTTATGATCATAGCAGTATAAAGACAAAAAATTAAGATCGAATTGTTTACACCAATGATAATATCGATTAAAAACCGAGAACTTATTTTGATTTTGACTTTTCTTTCCTATTTGATAGTCAGGAACCCCCAATAACCATAACATTTGAAGGGAAGCAGAAGCTACACCAGTCACCTAACCAACTGAAGCAAAGGCAGAAGAGCTACCACCACATCTACAAATCTGCACTTCCTTATTGAAGAGAATATATATCATATTTTTCAACAACCAAGAAGTCAGAATTCTTCAAATCTCTTGATCACTCTGTTTGTTGTCGACCTGAAAATTATTCTCCCCTGACCTAACCATCAATCATGCCAAACCAAAAGTAAGTAGGTACCTTAACAACAATATTAAGTTGAATCAAGGAAGTTATGCAGTAGTAACGTTTCTGTCTTGCACTCGAAAGCGTAAGCTCAATTCCCAGACTGCTGGTAGTTGCAGTACAGCCACTCGAGAGTTCAAGTCAAGTTCAAGGTTCAACATTCTTTCCACGAGATCCTTGGAGAAATACTCCTAAGGCAGTGGAGCAGCTTTAGATACAACAAAGACACATTCATACTCTTTCTTTGCTCTCTGCTATGAATATTATGAAGGTTTCCTTACAGCTCTTAGATACCTCACGGCTTTCTCCATGATCCCGATATCGTATTTTCTTCCATGAGAATTATAAATGGAATTCTAAAACTAGCAAAATAGCAGCAATCTCCTCCACTTAATCACATTCATTTTAAATCGCAAACACAGAAAAAAAAACAAATAAAATCTTTTATCGATCTGGATTCTCGTACAAACATCCTTATGGTAGCAATATATAAATGGATTGGAATAAAACGAAATCCGTTCTGCCAGCAGAAGGAGCATTATTTCTTTCCATAATACCGATAAAGAAATATCGCCTAAAACTATTGGTAACTGCAAATTTGGAGAGATTTCCTATCATATACAGTAATTTCGTGTTATATAACGGGTGATAAGGGTAGAGCTAATAAATTGATATTATTCAAATAATAACATCACCTTCTTTGCTTTGGAGCTGTGAACTATAGTATGCACAAGCTGGCCTTCATCGAGAGCTATAATTATCATTTTCGCTTACAAACCACTTTGCATGTTTTGATCTTTTTGAGTATCTTAATGAAATGTTCATGTTTTAATGGAGACAGATGAGAAATAATTTTAGTAATGGCCCTGTAATGTGTTGACACTTTTCATGTTTAAAGTAAAAACGCGAAAAACTTTTTCACAAAACGTTAAAAAGTATACAATCAAGTAATATTTCATTTCTTCTGGAACGTTGACAACAAAGAAAAAGTTATGAAGTTAATGTTTACAGTATACCAGTAATATTTTCTGGCACGCTTTCAAAATAGGGTGTAGCTAGGTAGAAGCTGACTGTTATAAAAATGATAATTTCACATGAATGTAATAAATGGGTCTGTTACTTCGTCTCTTTGGAATATTATTTCAGAACGTACTTCTATATATTTCATAGATTTTCGGTTTTTATTTTGGAAGGTTAAAATTTCAGTAAAAAAAAATATAAAATTTTACCCTAATTAATTAATTATTCAATGTTCATCAACTTTCCTCAAGTTTTCGGAAAGCAGTTACACGAATTATCCATCCAATCAGTTCGTTGAGAACTAAGAAGCAATACTCAGTGGCGTAACTAAGGGCCCGAAGTTGCGGGGAGATTTGGCAAGTTTATGGCAACATCCACTTTTTTTTTCCCGAGCCCCTCTGACAAGTCTCCGATAACACTGCAGTCTAATGGCTTATTGTATTTTTGCTCGTGCTTTCTCATAGCACCCAGTCCAGTACCTTTTTCCCCTGCACCAGGATGTACAAGAGTACAAGTTCTTAGCTGAGTGTTTGCTATAAAGCCTTTTCATCGCCCGCCCACTTCCACTACGAGATATTATTATGGTCTACGCATCTTTCACCCATCGCCGTCACGGCGTGGTTTAGTTTATTTTTTCAGTTAGTGATTATGATTTTCGTCTGGCTGGAGACGTTGCCAGTCTAAACTGCATTCAGTGTTCAGGTGGGCCGCGCTAAAATATTTGCCCCCGGATTTGCAGTTACGTTACTGGCAATACGTAGTTAAGATGCAACTATCGGAATATTCAAATTAGTCCGCTTGAAAATACAATACCATACCGTATTTAAATTAAGTGGTAGTATATTCCTGATTAGATCTCAGTATATTGAGAAAAGTGTATCAGTCAAAAGTCATAATTTTTTATACTTTTCTCCCATACCAACGTGTTTTCCATAAATTTTGAGTTTCAAGTAGCTTTCACGTTTGAAAAATGACACGTCGCTTCCGCTGTATTTACTCCCTACAGTTATTAATGCCAGTTTTAACAAAAAGCACCGGCGTATATTAAACGAAAAGCATATCCAATCCACTCTCTTAGACTATTTATAATATAGCTCTAAAAACGTGTCTTTATTAGTCGTTGAATACGTAGATAGATCATCCCCTTCTCTGTCGACAACTCCCACCCCAAGATTAATTCCGTTCGCTAAGCATTATTTTCGATTGTCCCAATTCAACTTTCTTGTCATTCAGAAAACGGGTTGAGATATTTAGTTACATTTTTTTTACTTTTATACTGAAACACACCTTGATTCCTATCAAAAACATTCTCCATAATTAGGTGCCAATACTGTCATTTCATTTGCCTACCGAATAAACCTAAAAATAGGAAAATTTAACAAAAAACTTTGACATACACTGACGTTTCATTAAAAAATTGACGTGAAACGACAAAGTAATCGAGTGACAGATGGTGAAAAGCTTCAAAATCTTGTCGTTATGAATTTTCCTCCCTTGGACTGTTAAACAATATTTTCCGCCATATTTTTTGGCGAAATATACTTTTACGTCGTCGACAACTGACAACTGACGGGGGCTCTGCAGCTTTTGTACTTATCTGATTGAAATTTTGTTTTATCCCCTTTTGGTAACTCTGTACATAAAAGTCTAACTAATTAGTTTGTATTTTTGGTATTATTCGTTCAACTGAAAACGAAATAAGATACTTTTAAGGAAATACAGCAAGTTAAGTGGATTTCCTCGTGTACGTTTAGAAATAGCACATTTTCTTTAAAGCAAGAAAATCTCTCGCTCGTTCGACAGCAGAGAGAAAGTAGAAAGAGCCGACGTTGAACTACGTAAATTGACAGTGTTCATGTTTCGAGAAGAGAAAATTCACGGCAAAATTAAATGAGCTTTTATCGGTAAGACGATAAAAGACGACTCGAATAGGAACTTTTGATTAGCAAAGTTGCAGCTTTACTAATTAAATTTGCTGTTCTCTGAGATGTACTCATCATTATTAGACTGAATTAATATCAAAAGAAGATCTGTTGACGGTTCTTATTTATTAACTGATTGTTTTGATAAACTTTATAACATTTAAAGAATAAAAAGTACACAATCACCAAAAACGTAAGTAAAAATCATTATCATTATCATTATCATTATCATTATCATTATCATTATCATTATCATTATCATTATCATTATCATTATCATTATCATTATCATTATCATTATCATTATCATTATCATTATCATTATCATTATCATTATCATTATCTATCATTTATCATTTATCATTATCATTATCATTATCATTATCATTATCATTATCATATCATTATCATTATCATTATCATTATCATTATCATTATCATTATCATTATCATTATCATTATCATTATCATTATAATTATCATTATCATTATCATTATCATTATCATTATCATTATCATATCATTATCATTATCATTATCATTATCATTATCATTATCATTATCATTATCATTATCATTATCATTATCATTATCATTATCATTTATCATTATCATTATCACAAGACCTATAGATAACATTTTTATTGGTAATATTGGATAATATTACGGTATTGTCTCTTGTGTTGCTTTTCTACGATAAAGTAAGTGTCTAGTCACACTTTAATCCTCCTTAAGCGACATTAAATGTCTGCCACTCTCCATCATGTTTGAAGGAAGCTAGAACGCTCTTGGCATTCACCAATAATTTAGCGTATATCTTCCGGAAGTAATGCCTGGTTAATTCCTCGATTAGGATGATTGACATATTAACAATTTCTTGAGATATAAAAGCAAATTTTACTGTATTTATTTATAATACTTACAATTAAGAGAGAGGTAATGGAAGATAATTGGTGATAGATGATTTCGGTGGTTGGAATTTGGAATGTTAATAAATAATGATGTTCTTCCATACATTTGCGTCATTTTCCATTTTCTTCAATCACGTGGGTTTGTTTGAGTCGACAATAAACATTACCACTAAAAAGTGGGTGGCGCAGAAATCTTTATAGAATGGAGGGTAATCTAACCAGCACAGAAGCAGACTGGATTCTCAATTTGTTTCAAAAAGGCTTTCATTTTCATGAATATCATAAGGTCAAAAAATTCCTGGATAAGTTTTCAAACAAAGCTAATATTATTGATATTGTATGTTTTTTTTTAACTGGCATTTAATTCAGTTTAAATTTTTGAAATATATTTAGTAGTATTAGCAGTAATTAACAACATTCGTAGAATTCCCTTTTTGGAAATAAATAAATGGCATTCAATCCAAAATATTAATCGGCTATTATTTTGAATGCTTCGTAAATTGCTTGCAAAACAATTTGTATCTCAAATATGTCCAGATGTGTGGTTAAAATTTTATTTTTTTTGAATCTCTAAAGATATCGGACACGGTCACTTTTATAACTGCGATAAGGGCGACGGAAGAAATGTAAGTGCCGTTTCACAAAGGGCCGATGATCAGTACTGATGATCGGTCGGGCCCATTGTTTAAACCGTGTCTTTAGAAGAACCACGAGCGTCAAGGATCGTCTAATCGTAGTACACTTTACCAACGTTGCCAAGTGTAGTCCTAAACTAAAACGTTTGTGTTTTGGAAAGTAAAAATATTTTAATAGTGATATTTATCACAGTTGATTAAAAAGCAATGTGTTAAGAAATCAGATTATTATAATAATTTTCAATAATAACCTAACTAAAACCACCCTACCTAACCCCCTACCCTTATCCGAATCGAAAAATTGAATTGTGTAATTGACAGATTATTATAATAATTTTCAATAATAACCTAACTAAAACCACCCTACCTAACCCCCTACCCTTATCCGAATCGAAAAATTGAATTTTGTATAATTGACAGATTATTATAATAATTTTCAATAATAACCTAACTAAAACCACCCTACCTTACCCCCTACCCTAATCCGAATCGAAAAATTCTTCGTATTTTTAGTCAATTTTTGAAAAAAACAATAAGAAAATAAAAATAAAAATAAAAATATCTTGACTCGGACACGACTCGAACCTGGTACCTCTGTGTTAGGAGCCCAGCACACTTACGCTGGGCTAATCTCTGCACACGTTAACGATATCGATAGAAGGTTAAAAGCCGTGCGCTTCGCACGAAAGCCGAGCGCCACCGGAGATACTCGATGGCGCCCTTTCAGTTTAGGACTACACTTGGCAACGTTGGTAAAGTGTACTACATTCAGACGCTCCTCGAGCGTCACACCAGCCCGTGGCGTGTGCAGATCATCGGTCGGGGTCGGGGCTATTTGGTAAACAAGAGCTTTCACATGCAGCGTATCATCAGTTGCGTTTTTAGAAGCGGTGTTGCTTGTTTTGTGTATTAAACGAAAATAAAAATGGCAGATGAAAAATTTCGCTTTGATACATAAATACTAATTACCGTAGTTGAACAAAACCCGGTAACATGGGACACATTATCAGAAAACTACAAAAATCGAGATGCAAAAATGCAAGATTGGGAGGATGTGGCCAAATATTTCTGGAATTTTGTTTCATTCTTCGTCTCTCTAGTAACCGCTTTATTACTCACAAAGTGACAACAGCGCGATGCTATGGTCTCATCAAGTACATATTAACGACTGACCATACGCGAACATGTGAAAACAAGAATTGCTGCCGACGATCGGTTGCGACCGATCATCAGCACTGATCATCGGTCCTTTGTGAAACGGCACTTAGTTTTCATAACGGTTGAAAATCAATTGTTTATGTAAATCTGAGACGAATATCTATAAAAAGACGGAAGAGAATAGTAGCGCTTTCCGGAAAGCAGAAAATTCACTTGGTTAATCCCATTACCAACACAGTAAACGAAATATATACCTTGAATATTTTCACAATGATTGAAAATCTGAGTAGTGAGTTCATTCCAAAATAATATCGTTTCTGATTTATAAAATGGGTACAAAAGCTGTAGCGAAAAAAAAATCATTGAAGCACGTGAAATATTTGCCAATAAGTCATCAAGAATATTATGACTGGTAGTGACTTTGATAATACCAGGATGTAATTAGAAACGGAGTTTTATTGTAATTATAATTAGATGTCGGGAATAAATTAACTCGGAAGAGCCAGAATAATGTCGGGTCCTTTGTATTTCGTTGACCCAACACGGTTTAGACCTTTTGCTTTATCACAGCATAGACCAGTCAATTTTTAAATACCACATAAAATACTGACTGGCTGATGAGAAATATTTTAATTTTATTCCAATTATTACAAAGATAACCGAAACCGAGATAAAAAGGTTAATAATGCATGGTGCTACATTTTAACACCACTCTTTGCTGCATTGTACAGGGTGAACATTTTCAAAAAGGTATAACTTGTGGACGTGTGTTCAGATTTTAATATTCCAGATAATATGTCAACCAGTATAAGCATCAAAAACATATTTTAATATCGTTAAACGATACCTTGGAAGTTGAACAAGATTATGAAAATGAAGGGTTTACAATTGTTTGTGCCGACATCAAATACTCTCGCCGTCACCCCCAATTATCGCTGCCCCCGTCATAAATCATCAATCACAGGCTAGCCGAAAAGCTCGACTACCGACACCAGCAACTGTGCCGAAAGGGTAGAAAAGCGGCAATAACGGACAGTCAGTTAGGATAATATTTAGACAGAGTAGCAAAGTAACATCTATTTTTGTAAAACCATTGTAAAGGGTAATAAAAATTGTTAATTTTCTTTTGTTCATAGTAACAATAAATAGAAATTGTTTAAAAAGTGTGCTTTATTCAAATAAAGCTGGTGTTTCCCAGTCAAACGAGAGGTATTAGACCAGCGTAGCTAGGGGGACAAGGGCCCTGGTGCAACGTAGGTGCAGGTTCACTCAAGACTTCCATACAATCCAATCATCAACTACAGTATTTATCGTAATATAACGAAATAACCGAAGTATACTCACTTTGACCACTTTCTCATAAAAATTTCTATGTCTTGAGGATGTTCGAATCCAGTAGTTACATTCAGAGTTTAGTGAATTGTTATAGGTATAGGAAAGGTTATTTTTTTTTCAAAGCTGAGGTTAGAGGGCCCCCTGAGTTCCGGGGCCCTGGTGCACTGCACCACCTGGCCTGGCCTGGCCTGGCCACTGTATTGGACACCGGCAAATGCAACAATCCAAAAGGCACTAAACCAGCGTTGCGCCTACAATTAAAGGACCGTATCGAAAATAATTGAAAGCTGTGGTTCAGAATTTTTCTTAAGCCACTTTTTATGAGTATTTTTTGTAACTTTGTTTAATCTACAACCTTGTGATGATCCTTTCATTGGAGATAATCATTTTTGTTATAGAAAGATTTTAACCCTTACTCCCACGTAAACACATTACTTCAGACTTTATCTTCACAGTAAACGGGAACCATAATAGAAATTTTGATACAGAACCAAAATAATTTACCAGAGAGGATATTGCTAATCTCCCACTTGGTCATAATTCATGGTTAACACTACGGACAGTGCTTTGTGAAAGTGTCGGCTTAATATTTTACCTACGAATGTATTAAACACCGACCGTAGATAATCTTGGTTAACGCTCCAGAGGAAATTCGTAGATTTCGATGGCACAAAATATATGCTCTCTTCTCATCTGAGGCAATTGGGTAAAATGGGAGTATGAGTGATTAATGTGGTTATAAAAGAGCTTAGAAATATTTTAAATTCCACTCAAATTCAAGGAGAAAAAATTTGTATGCATTTTTAAGAAACAGTAGGAGCGTTTAGCCTGTCACGAACAGTAAATAAAACATGCTTATGTCATGTATCTATGTGGTTTATGAGTGTTACATACACTCATTGTTTGAATGGAAAACAACAGATGCTTGTGGAATATCATTTATTATTTTTGAAATATAAGTATCGTACATATAACTAGTGGCTTTAAAAGTTAACTGGAAATCATGACAATTTTATTTGAACAGACTTGACGGAATTGTACAGAATTTGAATTAGTTTGAGTTATGGAAGCTGTAAAATGTAATTTGTGGCTTGAATTTTTAGAAACCGATTACTGCAACCTTAAAATTGCAATACTTCGATTGCACAAAAATTCCAACCGGGAACTGTTTCAGAAAGGGAATGCAGTAAATATACCACACAGAAATTCAATTTCCTTTGTTGGACCACTAAAAATGCGAATACATTGTAAAAAGCGTAATTTCCTGAGCACATAGGCAAATATCGAAAGCAATTTCCCGCCAAAATAAATTTAACTAAAGTCGAGGCAACTTTGAACGGTTTCAAACGTATCCGTTTACAAATTACCGTTCGACAGAAGCTCGCACTAATACTGAATTATGTTGTTTTCAATTTGATAGCACGGAACCAAAATTTCAGTTCTATCCAGGATCGGCTTCGAGATACATACACTTATAAGAACTCGAGATCAAATAGTCCCACCTCTAGTGTTGTTTCACAGCAGGGGGTTTTTTATTCAGGATATTCTACCGTCTATTGTAATTCAGGCTTAATTAAGATTGTCTTTACGTATTGTTTCCAAGCGCTAATTAAAATGAAATGAAATAAGTGTTCGCGGCATCTTCAACCTATGACTTATCAAAGAAATTTATTATTACAAAAGATCTAAGGATGACTTCAATGACACTTGTATGAAATTGACGCATGTCCGCGACCCAATTTATCACCGTGTATAAACAAGGTTGGAATTTTGAATGTTTGTTTTCGATGCAAGTGCCCAACTACATGCGCTTGTTTCGTTCCAAAGGGTATCAGTACACTCCAACAGCGTAATCGAATGTTGGAAGCTAGCAAGTTGTAGACAATTGAAAATTGTGTTTGCATTAGATGTGTTACAAGTTAGAATTTAATGGAAAACCATGTTACTGTAAGTGGTTGCTTCTAAATTTACACTATCTTCCCTTGCATTCCACAGAAAGATTTCTCAACTGCATACATTTTATTTTCAATATTTATATTCTTCTGCTACACTAATGGATTTCCAGTCACCCGGCAGTCTAATTGACAACTCCGTCTGAAAATATCCAGACAAAATTCCAAAATCAATGTTCTGTGTAGAGACGTGATATCTCTTGTTTTGAAAAGAGTGCCATGTTTAACTTGGAAAGAGTATTTATGTCGCTTCGTTAAGTGAGACATTTGTTATTTTTATAAAATGTTTGTGCTCGTCTTAATATAAAGAGTGAGTTTTAAGTTTGGAACACCTCAATTATCTCCGGAATAATAATGAACTTTGCTGTTTCACCCTGTATATTTTTTGCCTTTCGAAACCCTTAAGAAATACTGAATATTTTTTAATTAGTAAATAGTGCTGTAATAGTATATTACGTAACAGGAGTTGTAAGTAACCCATTAAATTTCACGAGTGCGCAATGGGATTACAACTCGTGTAACGTACTATACTTTTTCTAAGCCCATCTATTTTCTTCTGAGTGCTCATAATTTCATCTTTTTCACTACTAACAGACATATTCGTAGGTAAAGTTGAGAAAATGTTCGAATACTATAATTTGTTACAAAAATTGACAGCATAAATGAAATAACGTTTATATCCATATCAAGAAAAAGCGAATTATTTTTTTTTAAATTGTAAAATGTGTTGCCGACATTTAGGGGCATTACTCTTTTAATCAAAAATGTATTTCACTAACGCTAAGAGCTTCTATGTTTTTCAATTGATTAAAAGTATGTAAATAAACCAAATAAAGTAGTATGTAAATACAAATTTGATTCAACAAAGAAATTTAAGTTTTTTATCTAAATGCACGTGTATGTTATGAGATTTTCATTACGTGCATGTTATTGTTAAATGTCACTTACAAGGAATGTCTACAGTGCGATTTTTGACGTTTACGGGCATGGGCGTAGAAAAAAGATTTATCAAAGCAGGGCCCAGAAAACCTACAGTAGCTGAACACAAATCTTTAAACATTTGTTGAAACATACAGTAAAGGCATATTACAGCAGATGCTCAAAACGTTATCCGTTCACTTCAGTACAATGTGATTTTTAAAACTATGCAATACACTTCGCATTTTACTGACTGCCCAATTATTCTTATCTCCGTGGTAATCTTTCTATTCCTGAATATTGGTTTTATGATCCAATTTCTGAAGCTCCAAGAGCAATTTAGCATGGTGAGCACAAGTTTGTAACAACTTTTTTTCCTGGCTTGAAGTATTTTTCATACCATGTGAGTCTCACGTCTCCCTTTACTGAGAAAGAGGGGGTTATTCCCTTCATCTTCGAAGGGAGTATTTTTAATTTCTTCCTTATCTGATCTCTCCTTGGGCGGAAATAAAATCACAGATTCCTATCGCGACCTGAATTATGTTGAGGGTCTATGGCCATTGTACCTAGGCTAAATCACAATACACTCTCAAACTGCGTCCTCACCGAGTCGATCAACAAGTCGACAAAACTGCATCCGTCCACACCAGAGTTGGCAGAAATGATGTCGATCACACTAATCAACATGTCTGACGAAGATTCATTAGCAATTTCCATAAGGGCATCGATCGACAGTGTCGACTCGGTGAGGACACAGCTTTAGAAGTCACAGTAGAGAATTAAGCAAACTCATTCACCTTAAATCCGAGATATATAGAATCTAGAAAAATGATCACAACCAATATACTTACACGAATTTATCGGTATAGATAGTGTTATTATGAATAGTGGCTTATCCGTGGTAAAATAGAATATTTCAGTTTTGTATACTATTTCCTAAGGCAAAGAAATATGTACTTTTTCATGAAACATTAAACAATTCATGGTATATATGTTGAAATATCTTAAGTTTGCTGTCTGCCTTGAAAGTAACGTGTGGTTTGTAATTTTTCTTTGCTAGGAAAACTGTCTACGGAGGCATGTATTTATACATTTTGGTGGTTTTGACGTAATAAACTTTGTGTAAAATAAAACCGTCGGGACGTGCTTACTTCATACACGTTCTGGATGGTGAAGACTTTCATTTCAAAGTACATACGGGAAGCTGGAAGACAATTGATAACGTTTTGGAGAACTATATAATTTACGAGAATTGCGAAGAATAAAAAATGGAGGGTTTTTAAACTCATAGAGAAGATGGAATGTACACAGGAAACAATTAATGATATTGGCATTGAAAGAGCAGTCTCCTTGACGATCCAGTTTTTCTAATCCAGATTTTTTTTCTGTCTCCATAACTAATCAAAAAGACGTAATTTTTCAATCTCTATAAAACGAGATTCCTTCACTACGTTCTTTCAAGATGAAAAGCCAAAAGCTTCCTACAAAATAAACTATTCCAAGTATCTTAACAAGCAACTACATTTTTCCAAAGCAGCATTTTGGTTTGCCAATTTAAGTTAGCAAAGTTTCCTTTTCGCTACAGTGTTGTAAACAATTATTATAGTAAAATAGAAGAGTACACAGACGAATTTTCTTATGGCAACACAAACAATGTCAAAGTTTATTTATTTTGCTTGATATTGCCACGTCCTATTAGTTTAATCTAATAATCATCCAATGATTTGAATTTTTTTGTGGTTCCTCAATATATACTTTGATAATTATTAGATAATTGAGATAAATGTATAAAAACCGATTTAATTAATCTTTGATAACATACAATTCTGCATATTTCAATAAATTCTGTTTGTTGTTTCTTTGTGTAATAAATAAATCTTGATAAATAATGTTTCCATTAAGTTAAAATGTTTACACAGCACGGCACTGTTATTGGAATCTATGAACTTTGCTGTTTGCTTTGATGTTGGTTGTAAACAAAGTGTTTTATCAGTATAGCAGCTAGTCTGTTTAATGATCGAAGGTTGTACCCTTGATTCAAAGTATACTTTATAGACTGCTGCATTAATTAAAGCAAAATGTGGAAAAAGTCCCAATTTTTAAGAATATTACAATAATTATTATAGTACAACATAAATTATTAATGTTTACGTGTACAAGCAAGAATCGCAATATGTACTATCATTTCATTTATACATAACATACGCTTTCAACTTTTAATCAATTTAAAAGCCTTTTGCGCCTCCATTATTTCAAAAGCGCCCTTCTCATTTCGGCTACCAGCATTTCGAAACTATAGAAGATTACAAACAAAACTACATGCCGGGTGAACTAACTAAAAAAAATGCACGGATAGAACTTAATCGTAAAAGTATTATGAAAAACTCCCGTAAAGCATACTTGTTTTCCTCACCAGATTTATCGGACGTGATGCAGTTCCTCGCATCTACTTGCGTTAATCCCTTTTCGAACGGAGGGTAGGATTAAGACAGGTCTGCAGTTCCTCACACTATTGTTTTATTTATTTATATATTTCTTCCGCTATGTTCCTAACATTAGGGAAAATGTATCTATGCATTCGTGAGTTTTCAATAATAACCCAACCAAAACCACCCTACCTTACCCCCTACCCTAATCCGAATCGAAAAATTGAATTGTGTAATTGACAGATTATTATAATAATTTTCAATAATAACCCAACCAAAACCACTCTACCTTACCCCCTACCCTAATCCGAATCGAAAAATTGAATTGTGTAATTGACAGATTATTATAATAATTTTCAATGGACGTGATGCAGTATTGAAACATTTACTAGCAATATGTAAATATTACCTAATCAAAATCCCTCGCACTGTCATTGTGGACCTTGCTACCTGATACCTAATCCCTTACCCTTCGTATGCTGCGAGGAACTGAACACAAATTTTGTACCTACCTGTTAATGTGCGAGGAACTAGACGACTCCGGATTTATCGATGTTACTTCCATCCTAAGATCGATAGGTTTTATCCGATTTATAAGCTTAAAGGATGGGTGAATTTTTGTTTGATTAACTACTCGTTTATTGTCAATTTTACGTTAAAAATTGTTATAAACAAATTTGTTTATATAAATAGAAAAAAATCTAAAATGGAGTCGAATTAATTTTTCATTCAATCGGTTCGCATCGTGGGACAGCTGTTTCGGCCTTTAGGCCTCATCAGCCAGGCTATCGAACCGATTGAACCAAAAATCAACTCGACTGTAATGATCAAAGATCAAGGCGAAATAACTACGCATTAGTGTCGCCATCTACGAATGCAAAGTCGAAAATGGATGTGGAGAAGGTATAGGTATTACAGCCACTACGCAAGAGGTTTGTCTTGATCCTAGGAAAGAATCGATGGGGACCATAATTGTGGGATATCTAATTCTTGGCATCTTTTGTGATTATCATTTTTTTTTTGTGTAAAATTGAAAATAAATGAGGTATTGTGCCTTAAATTCAAGATGGCGGATGACGCAACAGATCGTGATGTTTACTACAATTGGGCATTTTATTCTGGACATGATAATGAAAAAAAAAATTCTTTTCAAATAATTTCTGGAGCACTTGCGACCATACCACATGCTTTCTACGCATTTCAGGGTTGGAATTCGAGGACTCTAACTAAAACTTTTATAGCTGTTTTCTTGTTGTTTGGTTGAATTTAATAATTAGTCCGGGAAAGTAAGGTCGAAAAATCTGTTAACTATCAAAACTTTCCCATAATGGATTTTTCATTTTTAAATGAAAATATATTGACCCAGCATCACTCTCCTAAATTGTCTAATAATTTCCACTGGAGCTTGCGATGCAGCTTGCAAGCACAGCTCAGACCACCTAAAATTCAAGTGATTTATGCTCGTGTCATTTCTGGATGTGTTCTTACAAAAAAATCGTAGAGATGAAAATTGAAGCAAATCTTATGCTCTTGAAGGTGACGTAAATAGTTTTTAAAAAAAAAAAATTTCCGATCTTAAATTTTCCAAAAATTGAAAAATTTTTCGAAAATTATATTTTTGGCTGGTAATTATAAATAAAATATTAATATCGAGGTCAAAACATAGATAAACATAGAGGGCAAACTCCTAAAAATTTACATTTTTTCAGATTTGGAAAATTCAAAATGGCGGCCGCGCAAATTGGAAACAAATTTATTTTTTTCATTCGCGTCTAAATTTATGAACATTAACGATATTGAGAAACGGTTTGTTGCAATCGGCAGAGTGAAAGTTATATTTTTATAAATAACATAAACAAAATTTTTAAAAATTTTTTTACATAATTTTTTAGAACATTTACCGAAAATAAAAAAATTTCCATCTAGTTTTTTTTCATTTTGGCGTTGAAAAATTTGTTTAAAATATGTTTTAACATTATAAATATGTGTGTCTTAGTAAGACGAGTATGTAAAAAAAAAATTTTTTTAGATGCGACTTTTACAAGCTGAGATAAACAAATTCAAAGTCTGTTAGATACTGTAATAATATTGATTGAAATTTTCAAATTTTGATCACTTCGCTAGATTGTCGAATCCCAACTCAACTTAAACACAAATTTTCATTTTTCTACCGTCAATTGGTCCATTCAAAAGAGAACAGTAATCCTATAGCTCGCCCGATCAAACGGTGCGGCGGCAGCTGCTTGGCGTTGTGGTGGGGGGTCAGCGCTCGTTCGCAGTTGAACGAAGCTCAAGCTTTTATTTTGGTTTTCTTCGTAAAAATTTTGCATTTGTGGTTTGCTAATAGTATGGTTATTATCAACCATTACATATTGCTAGAAATAAGGTACAATGATATTTATAATTTATATCTATAAATCCATTTATTATATATATATTATACATAATTCGAAACGTAGATACTAAGAATAATATTTATTCACAAATTTACATCTATTTTCTACAAATTCTCGCCCTTTTTGGTCTCTGAGGAAGTGGCTCTGTACAATTTTCCTCGTCATTATCATTAGCAAACAAATCCTCATCGATATTATTGCTACTATCAATTGCAAGTTCACAATCGAGTAATTGACTCGTATAAAAATTCGGCTCATCACTCAGAGTTTCATTATCATCCTTGTCATTGTCAAGTACCGTACTTACAATTTCGATGTTACAACAGTTTTTGCCTTCGCAATTTTTACATAATATCGTGCAATGTATGCCAACTTTTTTACAACCACACCTGGAAGTGGAGCACCCTGTGGTACAAGAACACGAAATAATTTTCAATAATTCGTCGGGTACAAGTACGTCGTCAGTCATTTCTGGTGCGAGGCCATAATTATCAATGAATTTCCAACCCCAGTCGGTAGGCTTCATTTTGTCAATAATGGTTTTATCCTTATCCCACAACCGGAGTTGATAAAACACTCTAAAAGAATGAAATTTCATTGCAGCTTCCGTTGGTGGCAAAGTTGCTAAATTAAAAGTTTTTTTAGCTGAAGATTTTAAAAAACATGTAAATCGTAGCATGTTTAACGATTCATTGTGATTTGGTTTCGACACATATGCATATTTTATAAATTCTGTGCCAGCTTTTTCGACTTCAGCTTTCGTTGCGTTACTGTTGTAAAATATTTTTAGTTGATCGAGCAGTTGCATGTTGTTCCTAAGAAGATCTACGAATTTGAGTTTACCTTGGTTATAAAAAGCAGACGTGGTATCACAGCCGCTAAAGGCATGTAATAGTGACACGTAATTTTGAAGCATTGGGTATTTGAAGCTGTCGCATCGATAAAATTTTTTCGCATCTTTACCTTTGCCTAGTTGTTGAAAGTAAATATTAGTTTTTTCATGAGCCAGCTGACTTAATATAACAATAACGTCTACATCCTCAGCAACGATGCAAGCAAATGGATAGTTATTGGAATAGTTTATAGCCGACCGAACAAGCTCTGCATCGACATCTTCTTCTGCTTGGTTCACCAAAAATCCAGCATTGGCAAGTTTTCTTTTCAATAACTGAATAAAATTGTTTTTATTCGTATCATTGCTTAAAAAGTTGCGTTGGTTGATTGTTGGACTATCATCAGTAATAGCATATGCAGGTGATGTACACTGTTTTTTTCGCCGGATTCGTTCTACATTTTTTGTTCCCCGGTCATTTACACTTTCAGGATAACCATCAAAACCGTTTGATCGGGCGAGCTATAGGATTACTGTTCTCTTTTGAATGGACCAATTGACGGAAGAAAAATTAAAAATTGTGTTTACGTTGAGTTGGGATTCAACAACCTAGCGAAGTGAACAAAATTTGAAAATTTCAATCAATATTATTTGTTTATCTCAGCTTGTAAAAGTCGCATCTAAAAAAATTTTTTTTCTACATACTCGTCTTACTAAGACACACATATTTATAATGTTAAAACATATTTTAAACAAATTTTTCAACGCCAAAATGAAAAAAAACTAGATGGAAATTTTTTTATTTTCGGTAAATGTTCTAAAAAATTATGTAAAAAAATTTTTAAAAATTTTGTTTATGTTATTTATAAAAATATAACTTTCACTCTGCCGATTGCAACAAACCGTTTCTCAATATCGTTAATGTTCATAAATTTAGACGCGAATGAAAAAAAAAAAATTGTTTCCAATTTGCGCGGCCGCCATTTTGAATTTTCCAAATCTGAAAAAATGTAAATTTTTAGGAGTTTGCCCTCTATGTTTACCTATGTTTTGACCTCGATATTAATATTTTATTTATAATTACCAGCCAAAAATATAATTTTCGAAAATTTTTTCAATTTTTGGAAAATTTAAGATCGGGAAATTTTTTTTTTAAAAACTATTTACGTCACCTTCAAGAGCATAAGATTTGCTTCAATTTTCATCCCTACGATTTTTTTGTAAGAACACATCCAGAAATGACACGAGCATAAATCACTTGAATTTTAGGTGGTCTGAGCTGTGCTTGCAAGCTGCATCGCAAGCTCCAGTGGAAATTATTAGACAATTTAGGAGAGTGATGCTGGGTCAATATATTTTCATTTAAAAATGAAAAATCCATTATGGGAAAGTTTTGAATTGTATTTCCTTACTTTCCCGGACTAAATGCAACAAGTTTACGGAAGGTTAACTTACAACCGGGCGCTGAAATTGTACTGAAGATCGAACTAGTCACAAAAGTTGGTGAGAAGTTCTATTAAATATAGATTCCGATAGACAAAACGACGACTTAGATATTAAACTGTAGGACAGTTTTTATTGATGTTTGTTAACAGCTTCCATGAAAGAATGTATCAATTTAAAACAACATTCAACATTCCAGAACACCCGCCATATTGTGATGGGTCCCTCGATCAGTTGGAGTTGAAGTTTGTGTGTGTAAGTCAGTTGGTTGCCAGGTAGACTTTGTAATTTAAATGATAAAAACTTTACAAATAGCACATGGCGCAGTCAGTAAACTGTCTCTGAATTAAATTAAATGAAAATTAAAATGTCAGACGACGAAAAAAGCAATCAACAGAGGAATTATGTGATTCAAGAGCGGCAGATTCAGGTGCACGGAGAGACCAATTAAATAGTCATGTCGCTTGGTTGAAACATTCGGAAATCGAAAAATAGATGCCTTATCTCTTGTTCTCCGTATTGGCACTTTAGACAATTTTAATCAGTAAATGTCGTTTTTTACCAGTAAGCAATGAAAACTGAATAGAATGTGACAAGAGTCCTCCAACACAATATGGCCGGACTGTCAGTAACGTCATTCTGATGGAAATAGTGTTCAAAATAGTGGAGAAAGAACACAGTGATTCAAAATCCTAAGGCACAACGCCTACTGGATAGAAGTTAAAGCCTGCAGAGATCTTAAAATACCTCCAGGAAATAGGTCTAAAGGAGCTACTAATCTTTGAGACTTCTCAGGAACTAAGTAGAAGTAAGGAAATTAAGTCTCTATGAATGTATATAGTGTTTTGAAAATTCAAAACTACAAATTTAGGTATTTATTGAAAAATTAATACAAGCAAAAATTCTTATTTTTCTTTTGTATAATCAACTGATATTAATGTCAAAAAATAAAGCACAAACTTCAAATATTAGCAAAGAAGATTTCTCATCATCTTATAAATATGAAATTCTTCCCATTCAAGCTTCCGACTTCCGATATAATATCTGCCTACCGCTTGCTTGTTGGAAAGATTACATGAGTTTCATAATATATACATTGTAACGTTTTATATCCACTTCCCTTGCGACAGGCCTTGTAGCAGATTATCTTGAGGAAAATATTTCATAATACTACAATACACTTAGACCGAATGCATACAAATGATTAAAATTTTTGATGTAAGATCGTTTTTCTCATGCGAGTCTCTGTTAAATATAAACGAAACGAAGAAATGGAAGAAGTGGAGAAGTTAAGAGGGAAAGGAAAATATTAAAAAAGAAAGCTAGAGGAAAAAAGTATTATGAAAGAAAAGGAAGGTGTAGGAGAAAATGAGACGAGGGATAAAGTAAGAAAGGTACGAGTCGAAAGTAGATAACTGAGAATCAAATGAAAAAGATTCTCAAAACCAAACAAAGTTATTTTTTTCTACAATCACATTGAAAAGTAGGCTCTTCATTGACAACGAAAAGTTGACGTTTCTTGGAGGGAGTTACTTTACGCTCGCCGAGAGTAAAAAAAATGCAAAAAGCTCGCTGCCCATAACAATTACTTATATTTTCCGATTTGTGAACTGTATTGTTTTCACAACTGCTAGACAATAAAACTATCTTGGAAAAAGATTTTATACCAAAGTACAAATTTACGAATATTTTATAGTATTACATAATCAAATAAAGCTTAAATGGCTCGTAGAAACTTCTACGAGTTTCTTAAAATCCCATTGTTTTTATTCTTTTTATCCCATTTAGGATCTTTTGTTGGTTATTTGCGCCACGTATTCGTTTCCCAAGCCATACTTTAGATGAAAAACAAGTTGAATAAAATCAAACGCAAAGTTAGCGCTAACAAAGCTCTATCCATAATAAAATTTTATTAGGGTATTTATGGAGCTTTCTCTAGCGCCTGTAAATATTTTTACTATTTTTCAAAATGTTTTGGAAATTTAGATAAAAACTTGGTTGTCTGATAAAGATCCTGAATATGAAATACTCGAGAGTTTGGAAAATTCACAAGCTTTTACGAGATATTCGAAGCAAATATTAATAAAATTTAATGAAATACTGAATACAGCTCAGAAGATTTCCAGGGGTTTCAATATCTCCGAAACTAGTAACTTTAGAGACATACCACCCTGTAAAACAACAATGTTATGAATATCATCTCCCATTGTATCTATTCAGCAGACCAGAGGCTTTAAATTTAAACCGTTTCACCCGCCTCTATTCAGCTATAGTGTCGCATAGATTGAATGCCAGTGTATTAAAATGAAACCCCAGTAGATTTATGTATTTTCCACTGACTGACTTCACTCCTAACACTGTGGAAGATCGAAGATCTCTCTGGTAAATTGCTTGGTGACTTTTGTAGTTTTTGTTTCGTATTGGAATAGCTAACAATTGTCCACAAATTGTACCATGTAAGTTAGGGTTGTATAACTTTAAAAATGTCGAAAGAATTATCAAACAGATATTATTGAAAACACTATATTGTCCGAAACCAATAATTTCTGGAAACAAATTTGATTATGTCTTAAGACATTTTATAACAAATATCTTTTTCATTAAATCGCTGTTACGAAGAAACTGGTAGAGTCCGTTTCAATAAGGAAGAAGACACCTGAAGTTGGCGTACCGACCTGCGCATAAGTCAAAATCTGTCGAGCGATCGTTCCATGCCATTGGCGTTACAAGCGATGTTTCATGCCGACAGCAATTAAATTGTTGACATTTGAGGTTGTGTTTGAAACAATCATTTACTGTCGAATATTTTTCATTTTTGAATATTTTAAGACGTTCTGCTAGTTTATTTGTGAGTGCTGAGTGTTTTATTTGATCTAAAACCATGCCACCTACAAAACTGGTTGGTGTTAAAAGAAAAGTTATCCACAGTGAAGGCCGACAGATTCTTGAAAACGTTGCAACTTTTATGGAGTCTGAAGCTGAACATGGAATCCAAATTCCTTTAAAAAATCATCGGTAAGTCAAATAAGAAAGTATAATAATCCAATATATTACTCATGGCATTCAGATTGTTGTAAAATATATGAATAATTGAATTCTGCTAATATTTCATATAGTCTGCTGCATTTAGCAGTTATTTATATGGTTCTAATACTTCTAATTTTGTGTTACCCTACAAAATGTGAAAACGTTACGCTACTGATTTAGATTAAAATATCAATTTTTAAATATGGCGCTGGTTTTGACATCAAGTAAGTAAGTAAAATCGTTGTCACAACACAAGACAGAGTGACAAACCGATAAAGACGTAGAGGCAAAGCTTAATTCAGGCACAAAAGACATATGTACCTTTCCATTTGTTTTAATTGGACGTACGCGGTCAGTGACATCCCCATAAAGTTAAAAACATTCGTGACTTTTACTGTATTATTCGATATCTGTATATATATATTCTTTATTATAACCTTATAAAAATTAGCGCCGCTACTGTGATTTTTTGTGTCTATTTAATCTTCATGAGTGTCTTGAATTCCATAAAAAGCTGTTGATTATGAATTTTCTTGCTTTCAAAATGATGAGCTGTATTTTTCTTTTTGTTTGTGCAGTAAGCCTCGCCCTTATACTCGGTTGGAAAAGTTTGAAATAAAATATTAAACTTGAAATTTCATTAATAGGGGTAAAGTTAATTTTCGTTTATTAGCTAACAGAATTTTTTTAAATAATGCGATCAGTTTCTGTGTGCACCTCCGTAAAAAATGTAGATGTAGTTCACGACAAAGATAATTTCTTGAGTTAAAAACTACCAATACAGTTGCCAACTTTTTATTCCTTTGTTAGGGAAGGTGATTGAAAGTATTGATCTTAACTAAAAGATATCTCTAGGAAATGTTAAAAATTATGAAAAGCTTTTTAAAAAGTTCACTTTGTGAAAAATGTGACTCTTTGTTCTGTAACAAATCTTAATTGAAAACTTGTGTAATGGTAGAAACCAAAAAAAAACAACTAATAGTTCAATGGTTTTGAGAGAAAATTTTATTTCTACAAGAAAACCAATAAAAGAGTTATAGTAATGGAAGAGTTCAGTCACAAAAAGTATATTTCTGATGTCCGTGATTGGATTTTTTGAATTTAGGAAAAAATTACTTATTACTTCGTCATACGCAATAAAAAATGTATTTTTAATAACTATTTAGGGGGAATTGAAAGCACAACTTCATGTTAACACCTGAAAAAATAGCAATACATTCTTGATGAACTTCAAGTCTGGAAAATTATGTGGAAAAGCTACACAAGAATCAGGAGCTTCTCATTTTTAATATAACTCTAGAAAAAAAATCCACTGTCTTCTCAACTAATATTGTTAATATTCATCCTTAGGATGAAAAGTCAGGTACTTAGTCAAATGGCCTTTAAGTATTTTCTATAAATCTGTTGCTACATATTTCCAGTACTTGATTTCCGATATCTACAAACACTTTCACTTTCAACCTTACTTTCCATTCTATACTCGCATTATTTACCTGAATTTAATAAAGAAATCAATGGTCGTGGACAAAGTATAGTATTCTACTCGCAATTTACGGCCATTATTCGTTCGGGCGACTCGCGCCCCTCGCCTACGACTTGGGACACAAACGTCACCCTGCGTGAATATGAATAATGGCTATCACGTTTCCTGATATAAGCAGAATACTATACCACTTGTAAATTATATGGGAATGTATAAGAATCGGACTTATTTGAAAAAACTGATCGAACTTGTTTCATCTCAAGTTCATATTCACAAGTAAACACGATGTTCAAATAATCAAAGTACTCAACTCATTTCCTATTGTATTTAAAACTCTTAAAACATGTTTCCAGAAGGAAATTTTTCATTCCAATTTAGTACGTACGTCAGGATATCCGACGCCACTCTCCCGTTCGACGTTGTGAGCACTTGGAAATGGGCTCTCGTCTATAAGAACGCTTTCCATCAATACCAAATTTAGCAGTATTCGATTTTTGCTTCGAAAAGGTTATACTGCAACACATGAAGATGTTTCAATCATACTGGAAATGCCACCGATCTCAAAATAAAAGAAATATCCGAGAGAACGTTGAGGGTGGAAAAGAATAAACAGAAATACTCAACTGATAAAAAGATATTGAATATTTTTAAACGGAAGGGATATATACAGGATGTCAATTAAAATTGTGTTGGAAGGGAGCCTTTCAGAACCCTATGAAGCGTTGCCAACAGCCTACAGAGATGGAGAAGGGTTGCTTTCGTCTGATTTCCCAGGGAAATATATAGTGTCGACCATTATGAGGACTATATTCTTCGATCCCATGTTTATGTCAGTTATGTAGGTACTAGTATACACAGTATTATAAACAGTACAAAAGCAAATTCACACCTCACAAACATGTCGAAATTATATTTATTATTATAGTTAGCCTAGACTAGTTCCATGCATAAACAAAATATTGCGTTACCATAGCAACGAACAATAACTTATTAGAAGTGTCAGTGTGAAGTTTGACGTCAAAAAAAGTAAACCAGAGTTACGCAATAAATTAAAAGAAATAAGATGTACACCGACATTGTGAAAATCGAAAAATTGGAGTATCGAGCCATCATCGAGTACCTGTATTTAAAAGGGTTAAGAGGTAAGCAGATTTACGAAGATATGCTTAATACCCTTGGTGATCAATGTCCTTCGTATGCGACCGTGAACAATTGGACTGCAAGCTTCGAAAGAGGCAAATTTTCCATTGAAGATGATGACACCGAAAATATCGATGCAGTTCATAGCATGATTTTATCAGAACGTCGAATTGGGCTAAAACGGATATCTGAAGCACTGAATATTTCATACGAACGCGTTCATCACATAGTCACGTCAATTTGGACATGAGAAAAATTGCTGCAAAATGGATCCCCAAATGTTTGAATGTTGACCAAAAGCGTGCAAGGGTAGAAGCATCGCGTTCGATCTGTGCTCGACTTGAAAACGATGTAAACTTCTTAAACCGAATTGTTACTATGGATGAGACTTGGGTACATTTCTACGATCCAGAAACAAAGCAACAATCGATGGAATGGCGACACTCTGGTTCTTCAAGACCTAAGAAGTTTCGTGTCCAAAGATCTGCTGGAAAAGTTCTTGCTTCATTTTTTTGGGATTGCCATGGAGTAATCACGATTGATTTTTTGGATAAGGGTAGAACAATAACTGAAGATTACTATTCGACATTACTGACCACTCTACGGGAAAAAATTAAAGAGAAAAGACGCGAAAAGCTATCCAAGGTGTTTTGTTTTTGCAGGACAACGCCCCTGCACACAAATCTCATGTTGCCATGCAAAAAATTCGTGATTCAGGGCTTGAATTACTAGAACACCCCCCTTATTCACTAGATTTGGCTCCGTCCGACTATCATCTCTTTCCTCAACTGAAAAAAAAGTTTAAAAAAGGTCGTAAATTTTCTTCCAACGAGAAGGTAATAAAAGCTGTGGAGGTCTGGTTTGCAGAGCAAGAAGAAACATTTTTTTTGAAAGGTCTAGAGACGTTGCAGGTTCGCTGTAATAAATGTATATGTTGGGTAATAAAATATTTTGACATTGAGATTTTGTTTGGTTCTATAGTATGCTAAGAATTTTTCAATATATCCTCGTACATAGACTATAATATTGGCTTTTGAAATTCCGCAATATAAAATAATGGTTTAAATATGAAGTGTACTCGGTAGAGTTTGTAAACAAAAACTGAACCATATTCAAACTCCATGAATTGCTTCCAGAAATTCAAATAAAAGTCCATCGGTTTTATTTACATGAACATATTTTTTGTTATTAGTTTATAAAATTATTCGTCCGTTGTTATTTCCACTAAAAAGTGAATATATATGTTTAAACAACGAAAATCTTCTTTCCACATGAAACGAATAACCTGAGGCAAATTTTAATTTTACTAATACACTCTCTTTAATTAGGTACAGTATAGGTAGTGAAATCCCCTTTAAAGCTCTTTGACACATTTCGTATATTCTGAAACCGACAACATTTTGAATAATACAATTAAAATTCGTCCTTGATTCATTAAAAATTTCACATGAAATGTTTTTATTAAATTCTGTTTGCTGACCTATCTATTTCAGATGTAACTTTACGTTCTTTTGATCAATGTTAGTTGACTAATAGACATGGATTCAAACAATGCGCTATGCCTTTGCACAACATTCATATAAACCATATAAATTCGCTACTCCACCCTATCGCCAAATCGATAAAACTTCCGAAACGATGTCCATCTTTGAGATAAAGAGTAGTTCACAGTAGTAGGTCTGAATAGAATGTAGAATGGAGAACGTACTGAACATGCTCGTCGAGCTTTGAACTGATCTCTCAGCTCGTGGAGCTGGAATCTTGGTATTTAACCTGCCCACGGAGACGGTGGGACAGAATGAGAGATATAATACAGTCATTTCAACCGTTTTAGGTTTCTAGCGGACAATATTTCTTGTGAACGATGAGTTTTTCCATAAAGGGGGCAAAATAAGAGGAAGATTTGGTTTTGATTGATTGTTAGGAGTCTCAGTTCCAAGAGCGAGATAAGTTGCAGCAGACGAGCTCATAATGAATGAAAAAAAATGCATTGTATATAGGTACTGAATGAAATGCCATTAGTATAGCTATAGAGCTTCAATTATATTTTCATTCAAATAATAATACTTCACATAAATTATTTGTAACTCCACTTCGTAGGTTATATATTTGAGATTTATATTTTATTTACGGCGAATTAGATTTTACTAGAGTTGTTAACGTCTAAACAGCATTTAAATTTATAATTAAATTGGTCCTTAGCTTCTGGATTCTGCTATTCACGGCACCACATGCTCTTTCACCGAAGCCCGTTGTGTCGACCAAATGAAAATCAATTTTCCGGCTCGTTTGTGCCGTCATCGTCAAAAACTGTGATTCTGATTCAATTGTTCGGACAATGACTTCACCTATTTGGTCATTCATTATATTTTATTAGCCACCGTAAACGAGGATTTTAATTAGTGGGGTATTTATAGAGCGGAAACTTTCATGAAGCTAGAACTTTTGGATAATTAAACATTTTTAATATGGAGCCAGTTAGATGGTTCAAAAATTGCTTTTTATAAAAAATCGCACTTAAATTCAAGCTACCAAAACATGTACTGGAGAACTTTCTGCCTTGCACTGTCTAGATCAGATTGATTAGTTCCGCACCACCAGCTTGAGGACCAGTGAACGCAGTTTCAGATCCTAGTCTTCCCTATTGGGTGCCAGACCAATCTATATCTGTTCTGTATATCTATATTTTATTCCAACATATCTAGGCTTCTGAGAAAGCCCACTATCCGTTTTGAAGCTAGGTCTGTAGCCCGATCAAGCTCCAAGTAAAACTGTTCCAGGTATTTAGGGCGTTGGAGGACAATAAGCTTACAATTGCAGATAATGTGTTCCGTGGTTTTATCTGCATAATCGCAGAATTTGCATGTTCCAATGTCCACTTAGCATATCTCATCTAGATGGTATCTGAGTGAGTACTGACTAGTAAGAATTGCACTATGTAAGTCCGGACTAGGTTTGTAAAGAAATGTCACTTGTGAATATCTTTTATTAATTTTTTTCATTAATAGTATGGCCTATGAATCAAATTGCATATTCAAATAATAACACTTAAAAACAAACAAGGAAGCAAAATCGTATTTTATATCCTCTGAATTTTCCCAATTTTTGCTAGCAAAATAACATTTTTGTGTACTAAAATGAGTGTAGATCACCCTTGGCATTTTTATTGCTTCTAGAAGCGATCAACAGTTTTTGTTCTCCAAATACAATTCTTCATAAAATTGGAGCTCTACGAAACAACAACGGTTTGTATCTGAGTTGAAACAAAGACCAGTTCCATAAATATGTATTTATAAGTCTCTTAGGATTCATCTACACCGAATATTTAATCGGCTTTTATGCAGAATATAATAGAAGTTTTAAACGAATTCCTTTTTAAAAGGAACCTGATATAAGGAGGTATTGACTTATTAACCATAGTTCCGGAAAAATTATTGGGAGAAGGTGGAATACTTGAAGCATCAGTAAACAAAGATAATGTAGAAATAAATGTATAGAAGAACAGATAATAAACTAAATTATGTTTAAAGTGAATGTACAGACGATATTTCAACTAATGTTGTCGCCATAGAGTTAATAACATTTCCCAATTTTTAATCAATAAACGTAAACGAACTGGAGTTACAAGAATTTCATTATGTGTGATCTATGTCCGTACAAAACTAACAAAATACCTATGAATTTTAGAGCAAAACTTCTTCCTGGTGGACTATATATCTTTCCCACTGTAAACAGTAAATACGTTCGTGACATGAAAAGACTTATATCCACTGTAGTAATAGATCTTTAACCTTGAAGTTACTTATTCCAGAAATATAGTCTACTAGATCTTGCCTTTAATGAAGTAAACAGTAGAGTGAATGTAACCGAATTTTTCGAAAAAATGAAAACAATGAAAAAGGCGTGAAGACCATTCTAACCTAGGGAATACGATCCAAGGTCCACTGATAGCGAGTAAACAGAAATATTACAAATATTCATTACTTCCGTAATTTGAATACCAAATATAGTCAATAAATTCAAAGTGGCAATCTTATTTGCCTTTTTAACCTCGAGGCGGTTGGAAACATTAATATTGATTATAGGCAGCTTTATCATGCTGTTTTCGTTTCTCCGAGGCGAATTGATTTCTCGTTGTTTTTTGTATAAGATTGTCAGGGCCAATGATGGATCGAATTTACGCTAATAAATTAACACCGACAATCAATCACTATCTAATAAAGAGACGAAATTAACTCTGTATTCACAAAGCCAAAACCGTTCGCTATTCTCAAAGATTTGCAAGTCATTTGAATTTTGATAGGATTATGATATACGAACAATACGTCTGGATAATCATCGGTAAAGTTCCTATTTTCTGGTTAAGTTGACAAAAAAATAATATATTGACTTCCAAGTAAACTATCTCACCAACCTTTTCAAGAATGCGTGTCATTTTTGGATTTAATCACATATATAAAAGTTCAAAATTCATCCACAAAACTCAAAAATCGACGTTTTTTAAACATATGGTCGTAAAGGCACGGTTTTATGAGGGGGCTAGACGCGGGGGAGGAGCAAAAGGTTAAATTTAAGTTGGAAAAATTTTTGCGGAATGCGCACCAAGCATGATCTCATCCTGTTAGATAGCCAGACTGCTGTTAAAGCACTGAGCTCGAACAGGATAAAATATAATCTGGTACCTAACTTATACAATCCCTTGAAATACTAGGCAAAGAAACCAGAGTCATTTTGACCTGGATGCCGAGGAGTGAATGGCAACGCGAAGGCCGACACTCTGACAAAAATGGGATCAGACTTTCTATTTATCGGACCTGAACCATTTGAAAGCACTGGTAGATCTGGGGGGAGAGGAAAACCTTCACGTACTGGGCAGACATACACTCGAAGGCGTTCATATACAACCCTTCGAGTACAAAAAAGAAGCAGATACTGGAATGGAGTAGAACAAACCTACGCAGTCTGTCGGGACTGCTTACAGGACATTGTCGACTAAATTACCCCATTCACATAGAACCTAATCATGTCATGATTGTCGTGAGAGACTTCCCGTAGTATGAATGATCGGCAATTTCTGGAAGAAATCGGCAGTGAATTTTCAGATGTCCTTCACCACAACTAGGTACGCCGGTGAGACATAAAAAAACTGTTCAATGTTTGGGTCAACATATTTGTGCGAGCAAACATTTTCAATGAAGTGCACCAAGAGCAAAAAAGACTTTACAGACGATCATCTTTATTGCCTACTGAGGGCCGCCTCTACAAAATTTGAACCTTTCAACAAGATGCAGGCCCTACAAAAACCTACTCAAGTTTCGCATTTAGTTTACCGTACTATAACTTTTTTCCCTTTTCAATTTAGACAGTCTAAATTAGCTCAGGGGCCACATGGCAAAGGTCCGCGGGCAGAAAGTTCCAGCCCTCTTGAAACAATATTTATTTTTGATTGCTTCTGTTCTTTTTCCTAACCATAAATTTGTCAATTCAGAATTCCACATACGTGCAGTAAAAAACAGCAATCTTTTTTAAAACCCCTCCTCCCGCATTGCTAACATTAAAACTTTTTATTTATCCTGAATACCATTCAGTTCAAATTTAGTTCGATGAATTTGAAAATGACTCAAAACTGCTTAGATCATGCTTTGGAGATACTAATACCACCGCACCAACCATACATAATAAGCTGTATCTCTAAAGACAAATTAGTTGTCGAACAATAATTCAAGTATGTCTGCAGTTACAGTTGCATGAATATAGGTATATCTTTGCCTGTCGTGCTTCGGTAAATAGAAGTGTCTCGATACCAATCAAACCTTCAAGTATAATTATACGGGGCTCCAATGGAATATCGAAGATTATACTGTGTTAATTAAATACTTCAAATAACCATAGATATCGAATGAATGAGTTGATTTACATCCTAAGAATTTTAAAGATATTTTTGGAAAATGGTTAAAAATCTATGTTATGTAATATGCAAAAGAGCGATTGGAAGTACATGGGGACGGAAACCGGCAGTGGTACATTGGCTAAACACAATTGTTGTAAGACCCATGATAACATACGGCGCACTCGTCTGGTGGCATAAGGTTAACCAGAAACAGGCAATCCTAGAGCTTACCAAAATCCAGAGACTGGCGTGTCAGTGCATCACTGGAGCACAAAGAAGTACTCCGACAGCAACCATGGAAACAATTCTAAACCTCCCACCAATTGACCTAATCTTCAAAGCAGAGGCTCCAGTTAAACAATAACTGGAACCCTCACCCTAATGGGCATGCGACAATTATCAATATAATCACAAATCCCATACTAACTATGAGTACTGATTATATGACGATGACCACATCACTAGAAAAACCCTTTAACATCGAAATAGATTGGAAAGGAGAATTCAAGGAAACACCCAAACAACAAATAATCTGGTTCACTGACGGTTCCAAAACGGTTACTGGTACTGGCGCTGGAATATACGGTCAATCCCCCAGATGTGACATTAGTCATTCACTGGGAGTAAATATTACTGTATTCCAAGCAGAAATCTACGCAATTGACTCATGTTTGAGAGAAAACATAAGAAAGGGATTCAGCGGTAAAACCATTCAGACAGTCAAGCGTCAATCAAAGCACTTAATAGTAGTACAGTAAAATCCAAACTTGTCTGGGAGTGCTTAGAAAACCTCAAAAAACTCAGTGCCACAAATAAGGTAACCCTGAAATGGGTGCCAGGTCACAAGGGTATTGAAGGAGCACGAGAAGGATCGGCAACAGGGGTAACAAAGGCTTCGGTAAGAACCACATTAAACCAGTGGGTGCACAAACAACACCTCAAATACTGGCAAACAATTTCGAAGCTTAAATACAGTAAACTGATGGTTAAACAAACCAATACTAAAACTTACTGAAGAAATCCTAAAGTTAAATAGGAGAGATATCAGGCTGGTAACCGGCCTTATGACCGGACACTGCGGCACCTTCACACAATGGAGATCTTCCAAGAAGAACCTATATGTAGATTATGTGGTGAGGAGGACGAAACAGCCACCCATATAATTTTTGAATGTGAGGCTCTACGTTGGTGGAGGTATAGACAGATAGGGCCGGATGATCCTGTATCCAACCTCACCAAAAGAGATACTGTGAAGAGACTTCTAGATCTTATCAAGGTCACAAATCTTCTCACGGACTAGCAGACAGACAGGACAATACAATAAGCCAACGGCTGCAGTGTTGCGGCCCACTAACCCGGCCTGTTTTCGCCTGTTTACCAACCAACCAATGTGCAAGTCTAGCCTCCATGGTCATTTCGGCTCATACTGAATAATAAATTCAAAGTGTGGTGTTGATATACGATCCTTTTATCGAGTCACATAATAATATATCAGACTTAACATGGAAAGTTGGAATTATTAAGAGCGTTTTTGGAGATTTATCAAAGGAAAGAAAAGTTTCGGAAACTTTTGCGCAGAAAAGATAAAGCCTATTCCCGAACTGATGATGTGAAAACTGGAGATTACTGGTTGCCGGAATAAAAGAAAATATAGAAAAGAAGATGCGGCGAAGAGTCGGAAAATTATAGCGAGACAGAACGTTTTATGTTGTTAAGCAGTTTCCGTAAGTAAATGAATGACTGAAAATAAGCGGATTCGACTTTTGATCATTTTGATGTTATAATAAAGTCTTGGAGAAACTTTAGTATTCAATAGGAAACTTTTGCTTTGTACTTCAGTGAAATTACGGTAGCTATAAAAGCGGATAACCTTTGAATATACACATATACCAAAGTAAAGTCGAAAATTTTGAAACAAACATCTAATTTTAATCGATATTGACGGTCAAGCAAGGGTCCAATTAAATTAAAATAACGGATTTAATACCACAATGTACAATTTCTAACTGTATACAATTGTATCAAAGGAAATACTTCATCAAGCAACACATTCACCGCAGTATCACTAAACAAGATCTGCAGACTGGATTGAAATACGTTCGCAATATAGTTTTGATTACTTGTTAGAGTTTGAACCCAGTGTACCTGTAACCTTCATTATTATTTGCATAGTTTACGACAAGCCCGGCTGAATACAACAATGGAAATAAAGCATATTTTGGAAGCAACTACATTTTCACCTACAAGGTGATACATTTATTTACTAAAGCTGAGTTAATATCATGTGGAATGTATTTGAAAAGTGTCAGCACACATAAATGCAGCATAACCATAACAGCCATCAATCACCATTGATCAAAAGCGCGTGACCTCACGATTTTGTAATACTTAGCGGGGAAGTAGATCATTACAACCCAACGCCGAGGGTCGCTAAAAGCCGTGGATTGAATGATCCTTCCCGCGTGGTATGTATACTATTTTATTCACAATCGCTTAATTACAAGCTTTTAAAAACATTAATTTTAAGAAAATTTGTTATCACAATTTACTATTTATTGGTTTTGACAATTATGTCATAAAATACAAGTAACAAGTAAAAAATGTCTTATTTTGAATTAACCTGTATTCCTCCGGAGGTCCAAGAAGCTGGGATTGAGTGAATAATTCCGTAGAAAAGCAATATATTACTGACCGATTGTGAATAAATATCATTTAATATTTCACTCTAGTTGACCCGGTAATACGGAATTTCAGTTAATTGGTTTGTTTCGGTGAAACCTCCAAAAAAAAACCTACGATCCTTTTAAAAATAATAGCCAAAAGAAAACTGAGCCTTAAAATATTTTTAATTGCTAGATCGATTAAGAAAACTTTCGGAAAATTATCCCTAAATCAACATCGTATTTAATGGGTCTTGGTTTGTTTAAATCGTTTCATCTATTCTGAATTTCGTGTTAAACTAGAAAAATAAGAAGAATTTTATTCTGGGTATACCTTTCTCTACCACTTTCCCAATCTATTAAATATCTAGCACAACCGATTGCTAGTATGATTAAACACCAAGAGTTTCCTATCAAAAACAAACTCAGCAGATTTTATACAGATTTCACTGTTAGATAATTCTTTCTGGCACAAATTTCAAATGCAGAAACTTGAACGATCAAAGGAAACTATTGATCTTGCTCTAACAGATATTTAGTTTTAAATGTACATTTAAGTATTTGTGTTTTTTTTGTGAGCTGTCTCCATAACTGCCAATTATTAATATTTCTTACAATGTCTGGAATGATATCGAAAGATGCTACTATATCTCCATCCTAACGGCTTTTAATAACGCCCCCACTTAGATGCTATTGACATTTGATAAAAGTCTATAACTGAACACAAATTTTCTTTTTTAAAATGCCTTCACTTTCTGATATTTAGCAACATCTACTTAAAGTACAAAGTAGTTCTCAGCATAGGGTAATGTGACCACAATGAATTTGGTCTTACTTTGTTAGATAAATCATCCAAGTATACAAGGGGATTTTTAATTAAATTCAAGACCGTAGAATTTTTTCTGCGAAAATCGTCAAACGGAATATACTTCGGTTATTTCGTTATATTACGATGAATACTGCAGTTGATGATTGGTTGTTTCGAAGTCTTGACTGCACGTGCAACACGTTGCCATATAATGTACACTCCACGTCCAGTTCGTCAATATTTGTTGTCTCTATCTGAAATTTTGTTTGATTGTTCAACAAATAACTATCTCAGATACCATTAGAATTGATTGGAAAAATGTATGTTCATGTATTTATGTATAAAAACGACAGATCCAACAAATAATATTATTTGTCTTTATCAACTATAAAATCTTCTTTTGATGAAGAGGATCGATATTGGAAGCGTCTACAAATTTTTCAATTTCCCAGTTTTCCAAAATTATCCATCAGAATGTTGAACTCGGCTCTAACTCGGCCTATCATCGATAATAGGTAATCGTAATAGTTGTTATATTGCTATAGTATCGTTAGACGTTATAATCCAAACCACTTCAAGTGTAAATATCTTTTAGAGCTGTTGTATTCATGAGATTATGTCATACAGGTCCAAAATGTTATCCGAGATAACCTCTCAAAATGTTTTACATAAAAATTAGCCAGGGGTTGATTTCATAAACCTGATATTTTGTAAAGTTGATAGAGCTTTCGGTATCTGTGTTTAGCGGTGATGCTGTTGATATAATCATGTCAAATGCTTGTTGGTTCTGTCATTTCGTATCAGCAGATTATGATTCTTGGCAGGAATTTAGATATTCTAGGTTGTGTGTAGCTGAGATAAGCGTGTTTTTTTCATGGAGCTTCCTATTAGTTTCTTGCAATTCCAGTACGGGATGAGCGATTTATATTCGGGATAGTAAAGTAAATAAACGATAGAAAATTTTAATTTTCATAGTTAAAGAAGTAGATGTAATAATAATTATAATAATAAAGTTAAACGCAATCTGTGTCAGTTATATCTGTATGATATGTTTTGACAAATTACAATTTTCGAAGTGAGAACTTCTTTAGGGTTGTTGAGCACTTTTTGGGTGAAGAAAAATCATTGAATTCGCGTCATCGTCACATTTTCACCCATCATAGGGGTATGTTAACATTTTTGAAAAGGGTTTCATTTTTGTGTGAAAATTTCAATTTACCATGGGAGTACTACTATATAATTTTTATAAGGAAGACATTTATTTGCAAAAATTTCGATCTATCACGGACTTAAGATGAAATATATGTTGGTAAAGGAATCATTGATTTGTAGAAATCAACGTACGATAAAAATTTCCAAGGGGGTTAATTTATTTGGACAAATTTCCTCCTTTCATAGGCGTATGATAACATTTTTGAAAAGGGGTTAATTTTTTTGTGAAAATTTCCAATTACCACGAAAGTGCGATTAAAATAATATAAAGTATTAATTTATTTGGATAAATTTCTCCCATCATGGGCGTACGATAAAATTTTTGAAAAGGGTAAATTTTTTTGTAAAAATTTCCATTTGCTATGGAAAAAAAGAAATTTTTTCTACATCACTATCGAAAGTCGTCTTTTGTGCCTTGATTAGCAACTGCAAAGTTGATATTTTCCGCGAGCTGTCATGATTTGACATTATTGGCGCTCTAGGGCGTAACTTTGGCGCACGCCTAATTTTATTTATAGATAAAAGAGAGCTAGTAGTTAATTTTGGTATGATAGAAAAAAAATCTTGTGTGTATTTAGAACAGAAAGTCTTTTGGTAGTTGAGACAGAAAGTACTACTTTCTGCTCTCGATACTCAAATAGCTATTTTTGTTTTCACTTCTGTCGACAGTCCCCTATTTGCTTTTTTTTCTCATTTACTGTATCACATGTACCATTTCTATAAAACGAACAAATTATTCAAAAGCCTCTAAACGTAGTATTCATTTGAAACCAAAACTATGTGATACCCTTCAAAAGTTATATGACATAAAATAACAGAAAAAGAAAGCTATATAAAAATCTTATGGGAAAACCAATTTAAATGTAAAATATTACAGAAATATGGATGCCGGAAGCACTGGCTTTATATTACGTTGGTTGATACAGAGAAATAACAGTTTGTGTATGTGCATGTCACATATATCTGTTCGATATCTTCTGCTAGTTGCCACTTTTTATTCGGAATTGAATTTGGCTTTTGGCCGCTAAATCAAAACGATTTAGATTGGGACCTACACTAGTCTAAACTTAAGGGAATTCCTCATTAAATGGCTATTAAGATACGTGTATTCATTACTATAAAATAATCCTGTAGTATGATAAGCCACATTATTGACAAATCTTTGTTAAAATAGCTTTCTAGACAACTAACGCAAAACAAAATGTAGATTTAATTTATACCATGACCCAGTTAGGCATTAATTAACATATAATGCTATAATTTAAATATTAAGCAGTTAAAATCTAAATCATGTATAAGATTAAGCTGCTCATTTGAAACGAAAGTTTGGAAATAAATTCGGTATATATTATGCAAAATAAAAACATCTCCCGTCTAAAGTTTGCGTGAATTTATCTCGAAGGAGAAATTGCTATAATAGATGTGAGCATGAACATAGTGTTTTGGAATATGACGTGGAAAAATAATATTTCAACCTTAATTAGATTACAAGGGAGTCGATTGGCACAATTGGCATTATACTCAATTTCAAGATATTTCGTTTTAACTTAACACCAACAAGATTCTATTTCCCGTCTTCCATGGTGATGCTTTTTGGATTACCACGATATGGTTTAGGGCCGATACAAAGATAAGAATCCAGCGAGATGTACAACCACGTGCAGCAGATTCCAGCTTTGATACAAGGAGTACAAGGTCCTTCTTTTGCGAGACCATCAGCAATCTCATTTTCTAGAATTCCTTTATGTCCTGGCACCCACGATGAAGTTACTTTGTTAGGTCTAGCTACTTCCAGACCATAGACTCATAAGTTGAGCCTTTCAAGCAGCTCGATTTTTGATTCCAGACCTCACGTTTTCCCAAAAAATCCTACGGCATGTCAACAAAGTCCTTGTTGCTTTTGAGGTAATATGCGAAGTGTGCATATTCCACATCGTCGTGGTATGTCAAAACTATCGAACTTTTCAGAAGGGTTAAAAAACTTTCCCATTTTAACATTTTGCGTCCGATTCGTTTGACAATTTTTTTGCAGGAGAGGGACAAAGTCGATTTCCTATTGGTCCACCGACATAGGATCTATTGCAGGTTGTGTATTTGACTAAATTGGTCAGGTTAGTGCAATAAACGAAAAAGTGCTTTTTAACATACGACCTATTGCATTTACCACGACGACATACGTCTCTCATCAAGAATGATTCCTAGACACTTAACCTTTTCATGATCTTGGAAGGGTCATCAATTAATTAAACTCTACTGAAATATGGCAAACAATGTCAACGCTGCTCACAATTTGGAAGCAAAAAGCCTAAAAGCCGTAATGCGTGAATTAGCATGGAAGAATATGTGCACATCAAAGATAATGGGACTATATGGAGGAGCTTCGTGTCAATTGTCTCATTTTTATTTTTGTTTTATATTATAAATGCTGCTACTTTCGGCTTATACGACTTGCAATAAAAACATTTTATAACTGAGAAAAGCAAAATATTACCATCGTAATTTTCTTTTCCCGGCAAAATGTTTTTACAGATTAAAGTGAGTAGAGTGATATAAATTTGTAGAAATAAAAATATAAAATCCTGAAAGTTAATATTGATTGTAGCGTCAAAAAATAATCTATCGAATACCACACGAGAGTTCGATAAATTAGATAATAAATCTCAAACTTGTTGCCATTTCGAAATACAGTAAAAGTTACGAATGTTTCTCGTTACGTCATACTTCCCTGAATGTATCAAAGACACTCTAATTTTATGTGGATATCACCGACTGCGTATGTCCAATTAATACAAATGGAAGAGTACATAATATGTCTTTTGTGTCTGAATCAAGCTACGCCATTACGTCTTTATCGGTGTGTCACTCTGTCATGTGTGACAACGATTGTACTTAAAAAGCGAAAATTGGCTAATGGCGAACCAGTTTTGCCGTTAAATGTCACTCAAGAGGTGAATTTTGTAACAATTTATTTGTAGAATTTCAAATTGTAGTCTAACTATGATATGTTAAATTTGGTTTTCATTTATTTCCTCTCATAATTGGATCACCAGAAATACATGTTGAACCCTCTAACAATTATGCGCCGCTGACGAAAACTCTTATTCATTTGATTCGGATATTTATGAGCTATGACGCAACGAGAAATTTTCGGGACTTTTACAAAACCACTCGAGCCCTTCGGGCTCTCTTATCTATTGCCAGGTATACTCTAACTAAAGTCAGTGTGATGATCATAAAATAAAGCAATGTTGTCAGATATATTTTCTAAAATTGTTAGGCTCGCTACACAAATATTCCTCTTACTTCAGTAAATTGTTAGTTCGTCATGTTATAAGAAAGCTAGTTTGGAAATATTTTTAAAAAAATACATAATGTAAATTTATTAGTAAACATTAAAATAAGTCGCTTGAAATTACTGAAAAAAGAAAAATTAATTAAAACCACTTTTTATACGTTACTATATTTAAGAAAATTTTGAAGAGATGGCAACGTGTTGCACGTACAGTCAAGACTTCGAAACAACCAATCATCAACTGTAGTATTCATCGTAATATAACGAAATAACCGAAGTATATTCCGTTTGACGATTCTCGCAGAAAAAATTCTACGGTCTTGAGGGTGTTCGGGGAGGTTGTGTTGTGGTTCGGCTTATACTCCATTAGTATCATTCAGTGCCTGGTGTGAATTTTGTTTTAAAGAAATATTTAATATAATATCTTTTTCTTGGTTGAGTGGGTTTAGTGAATTGTTATAGGTATTTATAGGAAAGTGTAGGTGATCTAGTGTAGAAAGGTATCATTAATATAATACTTTTTGATGGTGTAGTGGTTAGGTCGCGTCAGTGAATTGATATTAATATAATATTCATTTGTTTGTAGACGCTAGGGTAAGTTTTATAATATAATTAATTAGAATGGCATTTTGGAGACCATTTGAAACAACAGTCCAAGATGATGTGCGGGATTATTGAATTGTGGATTTAAATATAAGAAGTTAGATAATCGAATGGTAATAATGGAATCTCGGCGTATCGCTGAACTTAGACAGGAGTATTTGCGCAAAATAAAAGGGTACCGTGATTCAAATAGAACTATAATTTATTTAGACGAAACTTGGTTTGATACACATGATGTTGTCAAGTGTTTATTCATTTATTTGTTATTCAAACAATCCTTACGGTTTTATTACATGAATAAATATATAAAATAAAATACATTTTAACTTAATATGTAAGAAAATAGTAGTAATGGTAATTATATTATAATTAAAACTGTATGAGGATATAAACCAACCTTTAAAATATGGTTGGGTTGACGATACAAAAAACTGTTCTTTAGATACTCCGTGTTCTAGAGGAAAGCGCTTTATTATTGTATTACAAATTTTATGAATTTTGTATGCAGGTTAATTTTTTTCATTCAAATTGATATAGTAGATTAACATTATTTCACAATATTCCAATTTATAAAAAATTTATATGCACGCCATTGGGCGGCTTTTTCCTTCAAAGGGATTAAAAATATGGATCATCACATTAACTTTAGAAGAACTTTAACAAGTTTTCTAAAATTTGTCAAATTACATTCAATTTACTCCCACTCTGTTATGATATTACTACAAAGAATATTTTCTTGGAATAATTGTCTAATAATAATACTTTTGGTGAAAGAAAAAATCACTATTAAAGTTCTTATAAGTAAAGTCGAGTTTGAACTGAAATTCTACCAAATTTACCAATAGGATTCATCAAAATATCTAAAAATATACAGAATGTCCTATAGATTTAATTTTTTTTGTAAATTCTAGTGAAACCAGAAAAAAATTCTTAATAAATCAAATGTATTTTGAATTATGGCTGTATCCCTACCCTGTAAAGGGTATTCTCTGGCATTATTACTGTATCTTTGAACATGAAAGGATGGACTCATTATTCTGAATATCACCAACAATAACATTCTACTAATCCCCTTAACAAAACTTTTACCCCATTATTTTATGTAAGCCCTACATATCTAATAATAATGAAAACAAAGCCAGATTTGCATAGTTTTGAATAATAATCTTACTGTAACTATAATATGAATTTGGAACTAAAACAGTAGAAATTTTACTTTCTAAAATTTATTATTCCTGCTTACGGAGTTCTCAATTTTTCAATCCACTCAATGCCTCTGTACGTTATTGAATCTTGAAGAAGAAAAAACTGAGAATAGGGGGAAAGAAAAAAACCTTTAGGAACAGCTTTTTGTGGTACAGAAGCTCTCCATTTCCATTCGAAGAGTTTAAGCTGATGTGAGTATATGAAAATTCTACGCGTAATTTCCCTTGGGATTCTGGGTGGAAAAATTCTTTTTATTTACTTGCACTTGCAAGTTTAAACACCACCGTCAGGTTTTTCATTAATCTTACTAAAAACATCAAAAGAGATTTGCATTGGAAATCCTAATGAAATTTTCGCAAATATAATTCAGATTAGTCTTGAAAAGAATTACAAGTAAACCGAGTCGTTGGAACTTGTGAAAGAGACGAAATAAAAAAAAAAAAACCACATTAATGAATCTTACACAAATCTATTTTGAAGGGGTTAGGTGTATACAGTGTCTTTATTAGTCAAAAATAATTAGGAAAGGCATAGAAGTCGGAACTTAACTACAAGTTATCAAATCTAGCTAGCGACTTGAGCTTTGAGTGCGCGATGGTCAGGAGGGTAAAACTTTTGAGATCATCAGTTTATGCCAGTCGGTTGTAGTGTTCACTTTGTAAAAGAAGAAGCGAAAAGGAAAGAGGTTGTTATACCTCTTGCTAAGGTATATGTTATAACAATTTTTTATTTTCAAAAATACCTACAATGAAATATAATTTTAGCAAGGGATAGCCTTCCTAGTAAGCCTATCAAAGAACGTCACAATTTTCCAGGCGGAAATGACAGCGATTCGCCACTGTGTGGAAGAAATTAAAAGGCAGAAGAGAACATATCGTTCAATTGCCATCTTCACAGACAGCCAAGCAGCGCTAAAGGCACTCAACTCCGTAGAGGTCAATTCTAAGCTAGTATGGGATTGTGTGCTGGCCCTAAACACACTGTGAACAGTTAGGTTAATTCCTGAAGACGTAGAATTCATGGAAGTGGATCTGATTTAATGAAACTTGAACTTGTGCATGATTCACCAAGAATATCAAAAGCAATCCTTTTCTTAATTACTATGGAATCCTCTACATAGCCCTCCACTACAGAACTTGACTTAATAATGTTTTATGCACCAGAATCTGCCAACAAGGTAGCTGACGATCTTCTGAAGCAGTGTCCCGTATATAAGGCAGGATTTGATAGCTTCAAAGTAAGATAATAAAATCTTCTCATTAAAGTGTTTTATTTTCGCGAAATTCGAGCTTAAAGTCGCTCCGTATAACCGAAGGAGCCCCATAGATTTGTGGAGAATATAATTTTTAAACCATTATTTCATGTAAGCCAATTTTCACCGAACGACAAACTTTTTTATTAGCTAAAGCAAATGGAGCCAAAATGTAAAAGTAACTTTTCAAAAAGAACATTTCAGTAGGTATTTTTATTTATTTGAGAACGCGAGCAAATACACGAATGCCTTCTAGTGACGTCGCTGTATAGGCCAGGAAATGTAAGGACACAAACCATTGTTGGATTTCGAACGGTGGATTTTTTTGTGTACAGATAGTGTAAACGATGTACAAGACGAAATGAAGTTTCCAAATGAAGAAATATGAAGTTTCCTTCGAGTTTTACAAACAAAAAGTTAAATACTTTCTTATTCGCTTTCAAAAGACTTACAAAACAATAAACAATTTTAAAACGAGCTCCTATTACAGCAGTGTCTCGGCGTTTCATGAAATCATTCGCTCTCACTCACAGACAATATGTACAAAAGCTGGTATCTTTAAGCGAAATAGTTAACAAGTTATAACGTTAGTAACAAATTAATGAATTAACGATCTACGCTAGCTTGAGCGACGTTCAGCTATACGAAAATCATTTTTATCGGTAGCTTTCATCATTAAGTTTCACAACGTATAATTATTTTTCAGGTAAAAGTTATTTTGTAACGGTGGTTATAATTAAAAAGACCTTAGTTGTAATATAGAATAAGTCACATACTAAACAACTTTTTTCAACATATAATTACATACTCTAATAGAGGGCGGAAAGACCTTTAATATGAAAAAAAAAAAAAATTTAAAATTCGTTAAGAAATAATGGAGTCAAAGTCAAATGCCTATTGTTAAACAATTTGTGCGAATAGCGAAAAAAAAACAAAGAATAAACAGGATCGGAATACCTACTTTAACTGACTTTTAAACAATGTGCGATGTATTTTAACACTTTAGACTTTAACTATTTTTGAGAGAAGGTTGCAGGTGTTCTTTTTAGTCGGTGGTCTGACATCAAGTGTCTATATTTCCCGGCCTATGTAGGTCTTCTCCGGGCCGGCCGACACGCACTGTATTGCTCTCTTTATTTTTCGTTTGCCGTTCGCGCATTTGAAGTCGCTAGCTGGGTTTGCCTAACTGTACTTTACAAAAGATATGCCATGTTGGCAAAGCATTCTAGTGAAAGACCGACAATTTTCTAGGCTGTGGCGAAAAGAAAAAGTTTTTCTTGCACGATACACAGATTTTACGCTTTATGTAAAATTCAAGTGAAAACCTACTACTCTCACTTTTTTATGTTTTTGCACAAAGAACACCCCAGAACAAAGAATACTAAAACTTCAGACGAAAACAAAAATCCCATCTAGAACTTTCCCAGTAATTTACGACTGGGCACTTTATATTAAATTAAAAAAAAAGTCCAGAAAGTCTGGTGATATATTTTTTCAACTTTTTCCGACTATAAATTCATGAAAATATTGAATAATTATTGCGAAGAGGATTTGTACAGAATGGGGTTAACAACTCACTTTTCATTGTGGATGAAAAACTAGTGCGGTGCTGAATTTAAATCATTTTGGACGGTCGCAAAAAAAACAAGAGTGTTTTAACAGAAACGCGTCAAATTCATGAAATTTGTAATTTGTTTTTGGATACCAATCAAGAAACTCTCATATAACTGTATATTTCTTTGCACCGATTAATTAATTACGGCAATAATCTTCGAACCAATTAAAATCCCGATTCACTAATTAAGTAGGTAATTATTATACAATTAAATTTCTAAATAGATACAAATTTCGTCGTACGCTGTATGTAAATATTTAACAACATGAATATTCAGCAAGGCTAAGAATAAACAGCCCTTAGTTATAAGCATTTTTGGATTCTGAATCAAAGTAAATAAACTGTGTGTAGCAGGGAACTAGAGTTTGAATCTCCAATGAGTTAACGAGAGAGAAGAAGCAAAAAGAATTCCTTGTCTAGTTGGTTTCTGTTTTCGACAAGAACTGTTACTACTGATTGGTACATATAGACAATGCAAGTTCCTATACAACTCGAAGTTTTTAGAGATAGAAAACATCGAATGAAGAAGAAGAAATGCGTGGTAAAAGATTCCAGTCAACAGAAGCTCTCAATGCCTTCTAAAAGTCTGTTTTGAATGTACCCACAAGTGAGTGGAACAACTGCTAGGCGAACATCCAAGTATAGTAATTTGATGATTTTGATATGTTTTTTTCCCGAGTCCGTCTCTGATAACAGTGCAGCCTAATGGCTGATTGTATTTTTGCTCGTGCTTTCTCATAGCACCAAATCCAGCACCTTTGTCCCCTGTACCAGTTTGTACAAGTTCTTAGCTGGGTGTGTGCTATATAGCTCAGCGTTTCCTTGCGGTTGGCCAAGTAATAACTGGTGCATGACCAGTCATGAAACCTGTTATGATTCTCAGCTGATTTCTGTACAGTGTTAGCAGCTCCGCTGTAAGTTTCAGGCATGGTTCTTTTATAAAGGTTTTCCCAAGCATTTGCTTTGGGACATTTACCCAGAAATTTTTATGTTGTTCTCTGATCCAGCTCTTTACAGATCCTCGTACTATAATTCTATTTTGTATGCCTCTCCTCGACTTACAGCTCTTGGTCATTTTCGGCCATGTTGCCTGGAGTTTCTGGCAGACTTCGCATCATTTCATTACAAATTGAAAATATACGTTATGTTGCTCTACATCTATACCTTCCAAAACCGTTATAAAATATACTTAAATTTGCCTGGCGTCTACTCTTCGCACTTATAAAGTACATATAAATATCTTCACTTGTACCAAGTTTCAGCTCTTAAAATTGAAAAATGAAGAAAATATGAGTTTTCAAAAAAAAATTCTAATTTTCAGGTTTTTCCAAATTTTCTTGATCCCCAATTATACGATTAACTCGCTCGACCCGTCATTTTAATTACCTACGATTTATACCATTGAGATTGCTGCTGTACTTTTTGCGTTAAACGAAAAAAACTACAAAAATAAGGTTTATTTCGTTTTAAATGCTTATAACAAATTACTGAAAAACATATGGCAAAAATATTTCCCAATTGCTTGGCCTATGCTTCCAGAATTGTTTCCAACGAATGCAAAAATGCATTTCTGTTCGTGGAGAATATTTTGAAAAACAATAGTGTTCGTGTCACGTAATTTATATCAAGAATTTTGTTAGTTGTATTTTGGTTTTACGTTTATCGAATGTTCATTTTAAAGTAAGTTTTTTCTTCAATTATAAATTGGTCTGAAACAATGATGGATAATTGTATTAACTGTTTTCTGTGCAAACACTCCGATTAACATCCGTTTCGTTAAACTAAACTAATAAATCAAACTAGGAACCGTATTTTCACGTCAATACATTTTCCAACGGAATCATTATTACATAATAATGGTATCAACGTGATCCGGAACATAAAACATTTGTTTTAAACTAGAATTACAGATTATGTTAGTATTTTGGTGTAGGCCAGTCTATTAGTCAACATCGTCGTGTTCATCTCAACGTAGCGCTACCGAAGCTGCTGAACACGTGTTTTGTAAACGGTTAGGATTAGAAGATTTTCAGGATAAAATTGATCAACACCCAGAAACAAGTACTACAACATACTCTGCTTCTGTGAGAGCTTACAAGGGCTCATACGGAAGCACTTTGGAGAGGAAATGAAACAATCATTACAGCTACTGAAAATACCAACACGAAGATTTTGGAATGGACGTAGATGACACTAACTAACTAACTAACTAACTAATGAATGAAAGTACTATAAAAATGCTAAATCCCCAAATATCAACCACGCATTCATGTTCCAACGTGTTCAAGCTCTTTTACCTCGAGATTCTCCTCAGTAAGTTATATTTTGTGATTAGACACACTGTATAAAAAGAATGTCTAGTTTTCATTTTTGAATTTGGCCCTGACAGAGCCAACAGGTTGTTACAGTTAAAAATTCATGTTAGTTAGATATTGTTAGTATCTTCTTGATATTTATTTTCTGTTTTTAAATGGATACTAATTATTTTTCCATCTTTATTTTGCTTTACATATAATATACAATTTTTTTTGTTTCAAGCTTACAATACTTTGTTTTGGTACTTACATATTTATGTTATTAGTTTTTACAAAGTGATATAATTTGTTATATATACTATTGTTCTCCAATGTCAGCTGATTTTCTATATTTACGGTCAACTTAATATTTTGACCAAATAAAGCTTGGTCTAGACTGGTAAAAAACTGTAAAGAATCCCTGGTAAGAGACAACAAAGGGAATTGGTACAAAGATTGGACGCACCGGAATCCGGTCCCGCTACCTGCGGAAGGGACTACCTGTAACGGATTAAATTCGAAGTGTGGTCACACCAGCGAAAATGCGATTTCGGAATTGGGTCCCATGTACCTACTATTTGTTTAATTTGACTTTTATTTTCCTTCACATTTTTTTGGGCTTAAGACCAACAGTACACACTTATTGTTGTTGTACTGGCATGTTTAAAAATTTACGCTAAATCCGTATCGTCAAAAATAAAAACAGTACGTGAAATAATAACCCAACCAAACCTACCCCTACCAAACCACCTTCGTATTTTTGAGATAATAATTTTTGAAAACAAAATTTAAACCCATCTATTATTAATAAACGCTTACCCTTTTCACTCGTCATAGAGGTGAAATTAATATTTTCCATGTCAAACAAACAAACAAAATCACAATAACGGACACAAATAAACACGTCTTACACTCTGCACTTCAGAAGAACAATTGCTAAAAATAATCTTTTAATACCCACATGAAATCTACCTGCATCGACAGCGGACCGAATTACGAAATAACCCTTTCGGATTTGGACAAGGTCCCTGTGAGCAGGTAGCCCTTTTGCTAGGTACCCGGACCGAATTCCGAAACACCGCAAAGATTGAATGAAATAGTAAATTGGTCTTTTTCTAGCTTTTTCAGAATATGCCCTAGTAGAATGTGTTGTAAATCGACAATTTAATCACAAAAACATTTATTAAACCAGTTTTGGTTTCATTTACCGCCTGGTTTTCATTAGAAAAGATTATTTGGATAATACAGGTAATTCAGTCACATATCGTGACAGGCCTAAATGTCATGACAAATTCGAAAATTATCCACTATCACCAGCACCTGGCGATTGGCGATTACGGTTGAATTGTGTTTCAAAAGAATGTTTCAAAATAGATTACAGCACGACCGATGAATTATGCTTCATTTTGTAAACTAATTAGGGATAATTATGAATAGGTACCTGGTGAAATTATTAATTATTTAGCTATTGGTAATTGTTCGAATTGCCTAATTAAATTTGTTGAACAACAACATCGTTATTCACTGGTTACTCCGTTCTTTGTTATTCTTCCACCTGCATAATCCAGAATTAAACCGGTTTCCACAAAATTCAATCACTGAATAAAATGACTGTATTTTCATATACACAAACCATTTGAACAACAAAGAGCAAAATGGTTATGATGGGATGGAGAGCTGAAGATGAAACTGTAATTTATTCAATGGTACAAGAAGAAGGAGCAGACTTGGAATTTGTGAAACCGGTGGAGTAATATACTGCCCTCATAAGAAAGAAGGCAGTATCTTCACAAATGTTAGTTTCGAGATAATGCAAATTTTGGTAAATAAAAAGCTGTGCAATATTTATGGATCCTGGAATTGTTCAACTGGGTTGTTGTTCCTTCTATAAATTTCTATAAATTTTAATCGAAATGGCGGTAACTGCTTTTAAGTGTAGTACCTATTTCTCAAGCGGAAAGCAGTGCTTTGCAGCTTGACCGGTTCTAAGTTAATATATTTTTGTGCTTCTCTCTCTTCACTGTCACGGCCTCCCTCATCAAAACTTGGATTTATGGCTTCCATTGTCTGCAGCTTTTGCAATAATTTCTTTCCGCGGCTTTCCATACCTACCTTATGAAACTATTTGAAGCAAATAAATGGCTCTAACTTCACGAACTTCACGCCTTAATTTTTCTATTATAGATGAGAATTAACGCGTACACGCAGAGAGACTTATCACAGCAAACTGTCAGGAACCAGCACGTTTTTGCTTAGTTTACACCCAGAAAATAAGAATTGTGATGGGGCATGTAAGTAGCTAGATTAAAAAGCAGTATCTCAATTTTCTGTAGAAGATACTGCTTTAAAGAGTTGTATAAGGTAGTTACTGCCTTTGAACTAAGGAATATCTAATAACAAGTTGAGTTACTGCAATTTTTATAGTCTACCAGACCAATGGATGAACGCTTACTGGTCTCTAGCTTTGTAAGGTATACTTGTAATCGTATAACGAGCCTATAGGAAGAGGAAATGCGAAAATGGTGAATATTGGAGATACTGCCTTCTTGCTTAGGACGGCAGTATACGTTGTAGAATTTCTGGTTTTAAAGTTGTTTAAATGAAATTCCATCAGCACTATTGGTAGTTGTTGCAAAAGTTGTTGACTGCTCTTAGTTTATTCCAAACTTTTCCAAATAATACTGGAAATAATATTGACGCTTTGTATAACTTTGTGTATAAATAACTTTGTTGAGTAGCTGCAATTTTTCACGGTTCAATAGACCAAAGTGTCCTTTTTTTTTAAAGAAAAAACTTACTTCTAATTAAACAAAGAGATCGTTTGAAAATTACAAGAAAAGAAATTGAATACAAAAAAAAATCTCATTCACTCCATTATGGTGCAGAAAAGTGAGACAAAAGAAAATAAAGCAATTAATATATTTACCTTTCTAATTCGGCAATTCGCAGACGACAAGAAAGAGAACCTTTTGTAACATTTACGGGTCTTAGAGACATCTAGTTAAATTTTTCTAGACTAAAATCACACCAACCATATAAAAAAAAGAATCAGATAAAAAGATATTAGTTAGTTAGAAGTTAATTTTGATGAAAGTCGATTAAGGCCAGCTTGTGCTGATAAGAACTCATATAAAATACAAGTGACTTTTAATAAGACCAGACCTTTATCAGCTGACCAACAGAAGAAACTAGTTGGAAAAGTTAAAGTTTGAAATATGCAATAATATACAGTGTTGCACTTGAACAAATTTTAATACCTTAAGAAAAATGTGTCTTATTCTTTCGAGCACTTTTTCGATAAATCTCCTAATAACGTGGATATCAACATTTATTTCAATTGACTATTTTTCGATTTAGGTACCCCCGAAACTCCCAAGAAAAAATCAAACGTAATTAATGATTTAAGTACAAAAAAAAGAGATCGATAGTGAATCATCGGTTTCTGTTTATCTATTCTAGATTCGAAGATAGCCTACCCTGATAAATAATTAACTACCCATTATACTTCAAAGAAAACCAAAATAGCTGAGTATTAGTAAATAATGAGAGCAATGGTTTGTAATGGTATTATTAAATGTTATATGAACTCTGATCAGCAAAAGCAGGCCTTCATCCAGTCTCAGTTTCTCATGACTCACTCTGTATAAGTTTATGAAGGATCAAAAAATTTCAGACCACTAGTTATCAACATATTCAAAAGCATCCTTAGAAAATATCCTGACACAATTTTTAAGACTCTATCGCAAATTTAGAGTTCCATTTTCAAAACTTATTTGGTAGCCCAGTCAAAGTACGCATAAAACCTCACAAAAAATACAAAAAACTTGAAAATTTTCCGGAAAATCGCATGCCTAGCATCGTAAAGTTTTTCTCATGTTAAACACAACCCTTTTAAATACCCAATTTTTTTGTGTTTTATGCGGCATTTTACGGATATTTTGTGTACTTTGACTAGGCTTAAATACATGAATTTTGAAAAATCGTTATTCGAAATTGATTTAAAGAAATCTCATAAGTAGCTACAATATATAGTAAGAACTTTTCTGAAAATATAAGATCACTTTTCTCGTTGCGTTTGTATAAAGACCATGAATTCATACTCACAATAAAAAAACTGGTAATATTAAAACTATATGTACACTTTTTGTTTAAATACACTATGTATAAGCTTAAAGCTTAAAACGCACTTAATCACCATTACTTTTCAATTCACAAACGTACCAGTAATACAAAAATATTACACAAAGTTCAATAATTACTTTAAATATAGATCGGTAATATTTCAATAAAAAAACAAACAAATATTTGATTAATAATTTTTTTTTGATTTACGAAATTTTGATTTTGAATAAATTGTTTCGTCAAAGTTTTTCGAAAATTTCGACAAGACGCTTCGCTTCCGCAAATATGGCACGCGGCGCTGATTTCCGCAAACTGGGCGTCGTGATGCCTCAGATCTAATGTTCGGCGCGAATTTGACTCCAGCTTCGCTCTTGCAGAGTTGCCAAGTGGATATTACTGAAAACTTACTACCCCCATAAAAATATATAGAAATTACTACGATTCTTAACTTAACAGTATTAGTAGTCTCGATTCATACCAGGGTAACTAACATAGTGTGTTTATTATCAGATGCAATACTCAAAATTATTTAAATACGGTCCATTTTGTTACTATAGGTACTTCGAAGTTTTGCCTCAACTACAATACAAGGCGTGACGCTTTTCTGGCCAATCAATAGGCATGAAATCTGTAGTAAATGGAAAGGTTGTACGAAGTTAATTGCCGAATGACACTAGCTAACCATAATAGAGTTACTCTTAAGTGGGCCCCGGGGTACAAGGGCATTGTAGGAAATGAAAAGCCGGATATCCTAGCAAAGCTAGGGTCTGAGTCTGCATTCACTGTTCCTGAACCAGTATTTGGGATATCCAAAACTGCTGCACGTAGTTGTATATCTCCGTGGACACAAACTAAACATCAGTCGGACTGAAGACAAAACAGGAACACAGCAAACTCCGTTAAAAAACCTTCGGAGACGCTGACTAATGAAATCCTAAACCTTAGCAGAAGCCAGATAAGGATAGTGACGGGTTTACTCACTGGTCACTGTACCCTATGGAATTGGCATATTTATAGGGAGGAACCTATCTGTCGGTTCGATTGCGAAGCATTATCTCATTGGAGATATAGACTCCTAGGACTAGAACATCCAAGGGAGGATCTCTCCAAGAAGGACCTAGTGAAAAGACTGGTGAGCCTGATAACGGCTACTGGTCTCTTATCATAAACGGCACAACCAAGAACACAAAAAGCCTAAAGGCCGAGGTGTCACGGACTCTAAGCCTTTGACTGGTGCGGTGCTGAACCAATTAATAGCCACTAACAAGGATGTAACCTTGGTAATTTTTGTATTCACTGACGAAAAATGTATTTAGCACCTAACACTCAGAAACTTCGAAACAATTTTAATGAGATATCTTAGCTTAGTACTGGTTATTATCTATTCGCTTACCAAAAAAAAGGAAAATTCGCCGCAAGACTTCGTTGACGACCACAAACTTTAGAATATCGTGAAAGATTCTCGAAGTTTTCAGGCAGTTGAATTTTATGAAGAATTTTGCAAAATTTATGATAAATACGTGAATTTAAATAATGGCCATGCTGGAAAATGCGAAAAGACTAGTTTATGATATATACAGGGTGCGTAAAAAGTCAGGAGCGGATAGAATGCAATAAGCCACTAATAACGCTATTTATAATGTTCATAAGAATAGGATTATGACGAATTGTGTTAATTTGGCAACAACGCAATTATCTGCGTCGTTCCATATCCAGTTCTTTTTGCTTTTGATTGAGAGGGACATTTCGGGCGATGTTATAGTGACATTTAGTAGAAGTTGACGACTCCCGTCTTGTTTCTAAAGTGACCTTCACCCAAGGGACAAAACGGTTCTAGTGGAAACAGGAGAAGAATGTTGCTGCTATTGGATTTTCCGTCAAGACGTTAAAAGTTTTAAAAACCTGATATTCGGTTTAATCTTACAAGTTTAATTGAGGTATACGCCCGGAAAAAAAAACCATAAATATTTTAGGATTTCATTTTTTTCTGTACCGATGATACTTTAATTATATTTGAACACTGTCGTCTTGGTGATTCTATTTCGAATTATTTATTTCAATTGCGGGAGCTTTTAAAGCATTTTTCTTCAGTCAAAACGAACGATAAGAAGTACAAAAGTATCTCAAGTACATCACTTTTGTGGTTTGGTGTATTTAAATGTTGAGAAAAATTAATAATAAAATCTGAATAAAAAGTAGGTTTCTGGAAATGTATGTCTCAATGTACAATGGTAACCTTTGCTACCTTCTTGAGGTGCCAATTCAAAAATTAGTCATCACTTTTTAACTTGTATTTACATGCTATATCGCCAAATTCAAGGTCATTCGTTAAAGTAGCACAGAATATATACGTCATTCATTCGATTGGGTTGAGCTCAACAGCCCAGGAACTTGAACAAAATCTTTGTACCATTTTCCATGTTAACTATTTCAATTCCAGAAGCTTTGGGTCTTCTATGTAGTTCAGTAGTTGAAATGGTTGTATTATTTTCTCTCCAAAGTGCTTCCGTCTGATATATACGTCTGATATATACGTCTGATATATACGTCTGATATATACAATTTAGCTGAATTTCAAAATATTCCATCTAGATCTAGATTACATTTTCCCGCCTGACTCTTTCATGTAGCCAATTAGCCACAAGGCTCGAGATCGGTGGAACAGGTCGCCAAGAGTGGGGCAGACCAAAGAGCTCATCAAAGTCAAAATTTCCAGAATATCTACTGAAGCAAGATAGGAGAACCTCCCATATGAAGGACCTGAGATTTGGCTAGTAATAAGGACGGGTCTGGACAATAAACTCTAGCATAACAGGAGGGCATACACAATAGATCTGCAAAGGTAGTAGTGAAGATTCTCCTAGAGGCACATAAGCCTCATATTTATCTTATTTTACCGATCTAGCCTCGAGTAAATGTAAATTATCTTTCAATATTCGTTAGATCGGTAAGAATATCACAATTAGATAGAAGGAAATATGTAGAAGTTGTGAAGAAAGATGTTATAATAATGGAGGTAATGGAATAAAACTATAGGAAGAAAACAAAGAAACCAGATCCAAAAAAAACATAGATAAGCTTCGGAAAAAAAATGGACAGTGCTAGACTAAATGTAGACGTCGGCTAAATCAGTTTTACCATTTACCAACCTGTCAAAAATTAATCCCGATGTGTGTTTTTTGTGACACCCACCGCCGCCACTGAATGAATTTAAAAATCGTCCACATTGTATAAATAATTCTTGATAACCGTGTAAACAAATTGATTAGAATGCAAGTGTATAGTTTGCTATATTTATATTTTTTTGCGAATACGGTAGGTACTTAAAATGAACGGTTGCCTCTCCATTTTTGGTAGTGAATGAATTATTTACATAACGTAAAACAGCAAATAGTTAACTATGCAATGTTGCTCGTAGACTTGGAAATTAATTGTTATTAATTAGTTTACTGTTTTGCATTCCATTTCCATAGATAAACGATATTGTTTCATGTTAGTTACATGTATAAAATATACACAGTGAGTCACTGGAAGCAGTCGCAATCATTTTAGAATGACTGGGTAATAAAACAAAATAAAAACGGTATTCTGCTTTGTTTCTGACAATAAAAAAATTAAAGGTTTATTTAGGTTTATTTTTCGCTGCATTTTCTGAAAATTTTACTGGCACTTTAAACTTTTATGTTATACACCATTTCAAACAAATTTTCATTGGAAGGCGAGTCTTAAACACAAAATAAATCGTTGTAGTTTTAGGGAAAACTAGCAATCGTTTTGCTTCTTAAGTTTCACTATAATAACTGTAATTGGTTTTGTGTTTTTGTGTATTGATTAACGACAAATCCAATGATAAATCATAAGATAAAAAGGTAATTTATTATTGGATATTTCTCTTTCTAACATTGGTAACCAAATTTGACTACATTCGGCTGAAATACTTCACATTTATTCGCATTTAGTTGTATTAAAACACTTTCTTCGATTTGTCATCTTTTACTATACCTTGTTTTTAAACTAAGAGGAGCGATTTGAATTTAAGTTGGCATTTCTGCTGCCTAGTGATTGGTCAGATTGCCACCAGTTTCACACAACTCTTTTGATACTAGTGACACTGACATTTGTCAGTTTTGTGTTTATTTATATAAAAATAGTCATTAGTTCAATCATTACTACCACGTCTGTTGTTTATTGTTTATTTTTAACAAAGTATTATATTTTACCCAAGGTATTTGCTGTTTTTATTATTTATTCCCTTTCATGAAAAAAATCCATGCTTCTTTTTTCTTGTTAATAATATAAATCTCACATCAAGTTTTACGTACATTGCAGTACTATATTATGGTATTTTTCGATAACACAACTTCTGTTCACTTTTAGTTTTGCTATACCAAAGCCTCAAATGTTGAAATAAAAATTAAATCATACAATTATTGCATTTCTATATTCTCATTAATCCTCAAATTCTTGAAACATTTTACATAAACTACTTATTATAACCTTACATCTTTTCACAATAATGTGACATTTGGTTACTACTTTCACAATGACCTGTGGCCAATTATCATTCGATATTTAGACATGCCTTGATCCCTCATTGGTCACGACAACAGCGAGCAGTTCAATACATATTTCACGTAATTTTCATTTAGTTCAAAAAGTCTGAACACGACCCTTTCGGAACACACTCTCAATCTAGTAACTTTTAGTGGTGTGGTTGAGGTTTCCTAAAATGCTCCTCCTAGTTTAAAAACAAGGTATAAATTGATAAATTAACTCCAATGTTAAAATGTCATACACCTGGAAATGTTATTGTCACTTTGACATCGATAAAAAAGGTACATCCTTTTTTATCGGATAAAAACTTCTCTTCCTCAATATCTAGTAAGCGGACGTCACTTTTACACAATGACAATGAGTCGCAAGTTTGGTTACTTATAATTTCACCGCAATTAAGTGTTGGCAAAACTGCAAAAACTGTCAATTAGTCTGTCAGATTTTTGAATTTTAAACATAATATAGTGCTTTTATTTTGAATCGGTGTGGTAATTATTTAACTTTGTTAATAAAGATAATTATTGTTGTTATTCATCCATATATTCTGTCGTTCATTTAACTTGCCAAAAAACACTCGAGCTTTTCTTTTATCAGATAAATTTCTCTTTAACTCAAAGTTTTGCCAATCACTAAATTTGCTCGAAAAACTGACATTAGATAAAATTTTATCATGTCAGTTTTTCTCGTAAAATTAGTGATTGGCAAAACCGTTTCGTTGCAAAGAGAAAAAAAAGGTCTTGTGTTTTTACTGTTGATGAAAATAGAGGAATATGAATTTGAGGAAGTGGAAAAATTCAAATATCTGAAGAACGAAGATCAGAAATAGACGAACAAATAATGGCAGCTAATAAGAAACAACTAAAAAGCAAACTATTAACAAGATACACTAAACTTAACATTTACAACACAATAATAAGACGTGATAATGTATGGAGCAGAAACGATGACAATATGAATCATGACATACTGAGAGAAATGAACGGGGAAGATATAGTAAAGATAATGAAATGGCTCGGATATGTATGGAGAGAAGGAGAGCGTTCAATCGCTTGCTCAATGTTACAGTGGGAACCAGGTGGTAGGAAAATCCAGATCTAAGTGGCTGAAGGAAGTGGAGGAGGACTTGAGAAGGATAGGAATCGTTATGGAAAAAAATATGCGAGAAAATAATGAAATGACGGGGATTGATCCACCCCAGAAACCGGATCTAGAAAACATTTATGCGGCGCCACCCCACAAGGGGTGTCTAGTGTCTAGCCACTTTATATATATGCTATTGGGCTCTTTCCCATTGAATATGATACCCCTTTTCCTAAGCATGTTTGCAAATACCTGGCTTGAAGAACTTCCTGTCTTTCATATACATTTTGTGTTCATTTATTCTGATTTTCAATGGTCTAGATGTTTTACCTAAATTTGTCGCACTCACAGGATATCTGATATATTAATTAACTTCAAATTTTTCGATAATTTCATAGCTCAAATATAGGTACATTATTTAAGGAAAGTTTCCAAGACCTAACGTCGAAAAAAGGTGAAAGGATAATGGAATAAGGACCTTTTCCAGACCACGAGTTATATATAGGTGCGACCGCCGAGTTGTTACAGTAATATTTTATTTCGGGCTAGAATTTAATTAAGTGGATAACCATCAGATTCGTAAAGTAGAGAAGGGTTTGCAGAATAGTTGTTACAACTGGATGGAAAACGTCTCGAGTATAGATTTTTTTTTCACCCACATCTCTCGTTTCGGGTGATTTATTACGGAATAAACTACATATTAACTATCTATTTCCCCGTATTTGCAACTTCTGTTCTCAATCAGGAAAATAAAATTTTGATTTAAAATATTTGTAAGCCAAAATTCGTTGTCCAACAATTTTCTAAATTTTTCATGAATTTCAATTATTTCTAGGCCAAATTGTAGATACATTCTTTGGTATTAAAACAAACTACAGAAAGTTTTCCAAACATGTTGATAGCTTATTTATACAGGGTGAAAAAAAACATGCCAATTTCTCTCTGTGAAACAGTTCGGGAAATTTGTAGAGTTTACGCGTAGTTAATTACAAAGGCCATCTTTCAGTTTTTATTTCTATCTTGGTTTCTTTTGAAGATACACGTATTGAAATAAAAGCCTGGAATTGTTTTAGGGAACAAATTTAATTTGTAATGTTTTAATATTCAATAGTAATTTGAAACAAAAAGAATAATTGGCATTTCTCAATATCGCAATCGTCGAGATAAGAGGAGCACGTACCTACCGAATTATTTTTTATTGAAACCGGAGCTCTAAATGCCCATCGTTACATACAAGACGTTCTTCAGGAAGCTGTAGTTCACTACGCTCCATTTGTTGGAGATAACTTCATTTTAATGCACGACAATGCAAGACTGCGTGTAGCAAATATTGTTAGCCAATATTTGGATGGGGTTGATATATCCAACGATTAGAATGGCCTGCATGTAGCCCGGATCTGAATCCGATTGAATATCTCTGGGATGAAATTCAAAAAAACATTCGTCGTCGTCCTATACTACCAGCTGAATATGACGCAATTGCGTGCAGTTATTTCACTAAGAGGTGGGCATACGAAATATTGAAAAATGCCAATTATATTTTTCTTTTTGTTTCAAATTACTGTTGAATATTAAAAAATTACAAATTAAATTTTGTCCCTAAAACAATCTCAGGCCTTTATTTGAATACGTGTATCTTCAAAAGAAATCAAGGTGAAAAAAAAACTGGAAGATGGCGGAAAGAATGATCTTTGTAAACTCTACAAATTTCCCGAACTGTTCTACAGGGTGTTAAGAAATTGGACTACAAATACATGGTTTTTTTTCACCCTGTATAAATAAGCTATCAAAATTTTTGGAAGACTTTCTGGAGTTTGTTCTGTTACCAAAGAATTTATCCACAATTTGGGGTAGAAATTATTGAAATCGATTAAAAATTACGAAAATTCTTGGACAATGAACTTCAGCAAAATTTTAGGTGGCCGAGTTTTTTCGCCGGTGAGTGTAGTAAACAAGTAACAATATTTCAGCAGATCTGTACCATTTTATTGATTATGGTTTAAACCACTTCAATTCAAACCAATTAATCACTATAAATGTACCTACAACTAATCCATTATAAAGTCTGTAGATATATAATGTAAGTAACCTTGTAACTTTCCCACATAGGTAATGTTTGCTTTCTCAGATTATAGTAGTTAACAGATCAGATCTCGTGCAAATAAACTAGTAGTAGAGCCTGATGGTCCTTTGAGATTTAACACTACACCTTTCACTATTTCCTACCCGTTCAAAGGTCAAAGTTAACGTTATCTGAGATAATTTACTTATTCCTTTGGAACGGTGCACGTTTCTATAAAGAAAATTCATAAATGGAAAAATGATAAAACTTTTGTTCGGGCGGTAGGATACAGTTTCTATAGAGATGATTAAAATGTGGATATCAAGTATTCTGAAATTCACATTATTATAAATAGTTTTATCAATAGTTCGAACAAATTTGTCCATTCATAAGTGCAGTATGTACAGGGTGTCCAGAAACTCTCCTGCCAAACGGAAACTACAGTTACTAGAGGTGATTTTAGGTCGATTTAGCTCAAATTACCTTTGAAGAAGACGTCCTCATATGAGTTTTCTTCAAATTATTCAAAAATACCGTTACTTTAAATATTCAAACTTGGTATAATCAATAAACAGTTGCAAACCAATCGTTCGCTGTCAATACATTTTTATTCAGATCCATCGCAAGCGTGTCAGTAGGGGGGACCAAAAGGTATTTTTATTAAAAAAAATTTATTTTCAAGTTTTTTATATATCCGACACCAAATTTGGAAAATTCAAGACAATTATCATAAAAAATGTTCTCTTATTTCAGTATCTGTACAATTTGTTGATTTTTCAAAACCAACTTGATATTACAGATACAATTTTATAATCCAACATGATTTTATGTAAGAAAGACATAAAGTTTAAATTTATTTGAAAGAAGAGAACATTTTTTTTGAAAATCCTCTAGAATTTCGCAAATTTGGTATCGGATACATAAAAAACTTGAAAATAAAATTTTTTAATCAAAATACTTGTTGGTCCCCCCGACTGACACGCTTGTGATGGATCTGAAAAAAATTTATCTACAGCGAACGACTGGTTTGTGACTGTTTATTGATTATACCAAGTTTGAATATTTTAAGTAACGGTATTTTTGAATAATTTGAAGAAAACTCATATGAAGACGTCTTCTTCAAAGGGCTGTAGCTCCCTTGGGAAGCATTTTCGGATTAAGGCAATTTGAGCTAAATCGACTTTAAATCACTTTTAGTAACTGTAGTTTCCGTTTGGCAGGAGAGTTTCTGGACACCCTGTATAAAAACATTTTTAAACATACTGTATCAACTCCGGTTTCCATGAAATTCAAGAATATACAAACTCACTACAAAACACTATCTCTTATTATTTATATTCTACCAATATAATGCAAACAAAAAGCTGTCTCAGAGCTCAGACTAATAATTATTTATTCAGCCTATATCTCTTAAACGAATAGAGATTTTCGATCAGTATTTGTCTCATTCGAAAATATTTATTCGTTTAAGAGATATAGCCTGAATAATTTAGTTTGGGACGCCCGGTATAGCTTGCTAAATGTAGAATCAGCCAAAGTCCTCAAATTTTAGAACAATTCACTTACCCATTAAAATAAATTTCTTCCTTTCTATGTCGATTTTTGAAATTAATATGGAAAAGTAGACTTACCTGAAATAGAATAAGATAATTTTAATTAGCGAAATAACAATGTTTTCTAGATAATTTCATTCCAAAAGTTGAAAAAAGTTTTTCAAGATAACAGAGGAATTTTGAATAATAATTTTATTTCACAAAACTCAGTCTCGAGAAAAATATTTGATATAAAATAAAGAAAGGATGGATAATTTCACTCCCTTATAATGTAAGAAGAATGTTGGAACCTCCTAGAGGAATTTAGAAACACCCATGCACTACGTTTATTTGTTTAGTAATATATATTAATTGTTGCCTGATGTAAAACTTTATTCAGTCGACAATTGCACAGTGGATCGCTATTACATCCAGGAGATTTGTGTTTGTTGAGATACATCTAAAGGTACATTCATTAGTGTTTTTAATTAAGAAATAAAACAAAGCATACACGTGGAGCTTAATTACACGAGGCGACGAGACTCTCGGTAGATAGTTTATTAGAAAAGTCAGAGGAGAAAGCAGGGGTACATAAAACAATCGTTTTTCATTTATTTGCCAAGAACTTTGGCAAGGAGTAGAAACTACGAGTTCGTTCTAAAAAGCATTTGAATTATTAGTTAAGATATCTGCTAATTTTGATGATAAATGCCGTTTCCTTCTTATTCGGTAACCACACTTGTTTTAAATAGGTTTTCATTAAAAAATGTCTACAAAAGCTTCTAGATTACTGATAATTATGTTGGTATATTATAAACAACACTTTATTTTGAACTACACAGCGTTGACGCTTATCAAGGTTCCTAATTTTGCGTCGTTTGTTCCCTTTATTCGTTTGCGCTTGTTGATATTTTCACCTCATGCCTCGACGTAAACGAAATACAGTCACTAATGTTTGGACAGGAAATATTTTATTAAAAACAAAAACATACAATATAAGTAAAACGAAAACACAACAATTAAAACGTAAATAGAGGAAAGCAAAAGTAATTTCGTTTTATCGAATAATACCATTGATCAGAATATCACCTAGCTGTACTGCTTATGCACTACAAGCTTTTGTCCCTCAACTGACATTTACTAAAAAGAAGACGAAAAAATATTTCAAAATAAGTTGACGGTTTTATGTGATATATATCAAAGAATACATTATAGAAATAACCATTGGAAATAGCTAAGAAAGAGTTTTTTTATAGATTACCTTTATTCCAAGGTGAAAGCCTGCCTCTGGATACTATTTGGACTGCAAAGAACTTATTTTTGCCCAGCACATATAAACACCGATTAGCTTACGAATAAAAGTTACACGAAATTACTATTTTTTGATTTCCATGAAAAAATATAGTCACTGCTCACTTGTAAGTATTTATTTCACTTTATTATTTTGATTCTACGGTTTTTTTCTTTATTTCAGGCTGTTTACACTCACTTACTCACTGAATGTCAAGATTTATGACAGTCATCCATGGCTACCCCGACTTTGGTAGGCTTATAAAATAAAAACAAGGCTTCTAAACAACGAAAATACGTGCTCTCACGTTGATGACTTTAGGGCTACTAACTGTCAAAATTCATCAATTTTGATACCTAAAAGTTGATTTTTAACCTCACAATTTTCAAATAATTATTATAAAAGATACTAAAATTACCCTAAATACATATAGAAACGTCTCATTTTATACCCAATAAACATTATTCTTGCTAAAACGGCATACTTTTGAATCTAAATGAAATTATTTTGATATATCTATATTTTGGTTGGGCATTTTTAAAATTACTGAATATGCTCAATTCACTGATAAAACCTCACAAAAAAGATTAAAAACACTGTTAAACATGCATATTTATAAACATAAACCTTTTTTCTTTCTTTAGTACACACTAAAATGCAATAAAATAGTTAATTTTCTGACCGACCATCATAACCCAACTTTGTTTAGATTTTATTGACAATGAACCCCATGATTATGCTAAAATGCAGTTTGGTTGAAATGAATACTTATTAAGTATTGAAAATACCATAAGATTTCTGTTTACTAACATCCACAGAAATGTCACTTTAAAACAATCTTGAAACTAGGTATTTTGCATTTTAGTATTAGATTCAGCTATAGGAATTTAAAGTATATTGTATCTTCTCTAAGCTGAACCTATTTCCACTTGCAGCTATGCGTCATGTTGTACAGTGTGTGCACAAAAACATAGTGTTATAGCATTTCGGTGATATATTGTAAGAAAAAGTTCTTGAATTACCTAGTTGAAAATTGTTGTGTAAAATACGTTAAATATAATTCTTTCTAGAGTTTTGGTTGTTTTCTCACGTTTTTGCTTCACCATTTGTTAAATTATTGAAATTCTTAACTTCTATTGAGACATATTTGTTTACATGTGAAAACTAAAATTCTTTTACATTTGGTTTCAATTGCTATTGGTCAAAAGTAACTGTGAATAAGGTTTTTTTATAATCTAATTTTCTTTAAAAACTTCAATATTAATAAATCTCTTAACAGAAATGTACATATACACATAAAATTGAAGAAACGACTCCGTCCAAAGGTAAATCACTGACATAAAATCTTTATTTTACTGCAAATACGATAAAATTTTAATACTTGGTAGATCTTTACCAAAACAATTTAATAAAAATTTAATATGTTCCTGTGTACTACATGCATTTTAGGGCTCTTGCCATAAAATAGGTCAACGATGGATCTAAAAGTAGAAAATAAGTGACAAGGATGAATCTGACCTCCATCGTAAAGCATAAAACCCTCGGATTCTCAGTGAATTATCTATTTTCCGCTTTTCTGCTGCTCCTGTCTTTTTGTATTTGTGAATATTAAATTATTTCAGGTTCTCTGAAAATTTAAAGCAGTGTTAACCTCCTAAAATAAAACGGTGTGTCTGTTTCATCCTCTTTCATATCTTTAATGTAGTAGGATGCATTATTATGTGGTTGTGGTAAACTTAAATTTTATGTTAATTCTATATTTGGTAGCTTAACTACTACTATATATATTTTTATTTTAAAAAGCTTCCTTTTTTGGGAAACTTGTTATAAATCACCAAAACTTTGTCTTATTATAGATTGGTCTAAAATAAACATTATATGTATAAAATGAAAGTCCTTCCATTAGCTATTTCAAGATTAAATGCTTCAACTAAACACTTAGGACCTTAGGGGCAAACTCTTATTGATTTTGATCTATTAAAATCTGTGTTTGTGTTTACGTAAAACTTTCTCGATATGTGAAAGGGATCATACAAATACATAGAATCCCGAAAACCAACGGGATTTTCTAATATATTTCCAGTCTCGTAGTCTGGATAGTGCTCATGTATTTTCTGAATCAACAAAGCCGGCATGAAGTTACAGCAGCGCATTTGGACGCCATGTTATTCCAACGGTTTATTGGATTAGAAAATGAGATATGAAAATCTGACTGTTATTGCTGGATATTAGCAATAAGCAAACTACGCAATAATGTGTTCATTATATGGTTAATTTACCTTAAATTAACTGTGCGACATAAAGGACAACACATATCACATACAGGGTGTTGTCGTTATTATTTACATTGAATAACAACCTTATTTTAAAATATTTCAATAACTACACATTTTTCACATATTACTCAAATATCGTAGAATTAGTTCTGTAGTAAGTAAGGTATCAATTTAATTTATATTCTTCATTATGTCATTTTTTAAAATTAAATTTTGAAAAAGTTCCCGAACAGGATGCGAAACGTCAAAAATATTTCAATTTATACATCTCTAACCAAGAAAACGTATCGAGTAAAGATTAAATATATATTCACGATTAACAATATCGTACAACGCAAAACCATTTTAAGAGTTGACATTTTTCATATAACTTTATTCGAAGTTATTGCAGCGCCACCTCGTAGAGAGTTGCTAAACCAAATGTAGGGAAAATAAGTAGGTCTGGAGGTTACTGCTTTATTTCTATGTAATCATAATCAATAGCATTGTATACTTTATACAATGGCAATAGTTATAAATAATACTTCATCTAAAATGTTGAAGTAAACACAAAAAATATATAAAGAGGTTTTATTTACAGTTCAACTCAACTCTGAAAGGTATTAATATTATTTTCGTCAACTTACCCAACATAATTCTATATTTTATTTCTATTTATTAACCTTATTCGAAATAAGCATAACTAAAAGTGGTAGAAATTTTATTTAAACTCTTACAATATTTTTAACTTAAACTAGTTAATGGTGGAAAGGGATTCTGTTTGCTAACAACAACCTTACGATGTTGATGCGAAATATAACCTTTGATTTTACCCTCGTATATCAAATTAGCAACAATACATTCAGTCTCATCCAAATCGGCGTCTTGTCCTAAATATTCCAAAGCGTGCTGTAGAGATTCGACGGATATCTGATGCGTATTTAAAATCAAATAAACTTTTTTGAACAAATTTCTATAAGCTATAATCTTTAATTTATCGACGATCAAATATATACCGCTGCTGATGAAAAACGATTCATGCCTTTCCATCAAATCGTCGAATAATTTTAAATTTCCTTGACATACTGCTTGGACTAGGTCCCAAAATTCCACTACTATATCATACTTTTCGAGTACTCGACGACTTGGTATGTAGCCTAATAGCATTTTAACGGGAACTAAATAAGTGAGGATTAATCTTTTGTTCTTTATACTAGCTTTGTGGCAGTTTTCGAAAGCATAAGTGAGATATTCATCTGCTGCTTTGTAATTACTGTCATACATCGATTTTCTTCCGACAAAATATCTGTAATGAATTACAAAAGATTAATTAAATAACATCAACACTTTGATTACTGGACAAATACTTTCACAGAGACTCGGCTATCTTTTATATATTTTCAACTGACTTCTAAAATATTCTCAATTCAAAGTGTAAATATTTTGTATGTACAATCGGGCATGTCTTTGTTTGGAGGTTTTAATAAAAATTGAACACTTATGCATCTCTTGGAGTAACAGCTACAAGAGTTTTGTTTGAAACAAAAATATGTACATTTATTTTAACAAATATTAAAAGACATAGGAATACATGGTGGTGACGGGATTCTACTAAACAAATAATCTCCAAAACCACACTTTTGAACTATACTGTAGGTTGTAGGTATTGTCAGAACAATTATTGCTCATTTCTGGACTTCTTTCTATCTTTTTTCTTTTTATCGAAGTCACCTACTTTCACATTTATGTCATAAACTTTTCATGAATATTAAGATTTTACACTATTTATTGTACTTACTTATATGTAACTTGCTGTCCTAGAGGAAAAACATCCTTAAATTGTGATGATTCTATGGCTCTTATTAAAGGTTTACACAAATGGAGCTTGTTTATTCTAAAGTAGACTTTAAACAACTGATTCACCAATCCCAACATTCCAATTCTTTTAGTATCTTCATCAGAAGATCTAAAATTAAATATATAAATATCCTTAAAATTCAAAACTTTCTAACATATACCTATTGTCAGCAGCACAAACTCTGAAACAACCCATCAAACATTCTGCTGCTTTCTCTAGAATTTCACCTGGATTCTCATTTTGTCCCACCCTTTGTTTCTCTGCTTGCTGAGCAATAAGTCGTAAATCTGAACAAATCACATACATAATTGGAAGAGACCAATTTTCATCCTTTTGTAACTGAAAATGTAATCAACATATTATATTAATATGTTACAATTATTTATGAATACTTACTTGTAAGATTTTTGCAAAACTTTGCACGAGATTGCTTTGACTTCGGTAAGCTTCTATAAAATGTGTTCTACCTATATAGAAGAGGCATCTTAAATGCAGACAGACAAGCTCATCTAAGGGAGAGGTTAAGAATCTATCTACAATTCCTTCTGGTTGTTCCACCTAAAAAAAGAGCACTAAATATTGAAAAAATTTGATATTATAATCGTTGGGAGTTTACCTGATAATTCTGAAATTTAGCATGTTCGTGTCTCAAAGAGATAAATAATGCTACTTTGTTACCATCCTGGTTTCTCCAACTTTTATCCAATATTTGTAAATAATGGGCTACAGTCATAAAAGTCATTGTGCTAAAACCGAAAACATCAATATTTTGTTAATTTAGTCATGCATCAACTTACCTCAATAAATGGTCTAAGGTTGAATTAAACGACAATTCTAAAACCACTATTTTTATGTTTAATCCACATTTAACTAAATGCACTTGGAAAATATAAATTATATTATAAAAAGCTGCAAGCTTTTAGGTTAAGTTACTCCAGAATTGATTTCTAACAAGATTTCTACTAAAAATCAATGTTTGTCGACATCTATCGAAAAATATTGGAAGCTCACGAAAAAGTAAAGCACATCACTAATTTAAGGCTGTTCAGAAGCTCTGTAGTAGATGGCAGCACCATCTTATTATTGATTAGTGTTAGTCCAGTAAATACAATTGTAAATTATTTTTATTGACTGATTAATTCAAAATTAACAAAAATTATTTATAGAAGTTAAATATCTTTCATTCGCACTAAGTAAATATACAGTCTGGTATTAAAATATAGATGATAATTATAGAAATTAGTAGGTAGATACCTATCAGTATTTTGTGGATTGAATTTAAAATAATGATATAATTAATAAACATAAGCTCCCACGTATGATAATATTCGAATATTTTTATATTAATACAAATAAAAGGAAGATTTTCAGTAAAGTAATTTGGACACATAAACATTTAAACTGTTCTGGGTGTATTGTGATGTGGTCTTTGCCCAATTTTGCAAAGACCTTCTGAGATTCAGTAACTAACATCCCTTAATCAAACACTCCGTACTACTTTGTAGTCATAGTAAACAGATGTAAATACTACTCCATGATAAAAGAACTGTCTTTGTCACTCGTCCTACAAAATATAAATTTTTTTAATCAAAAACAGGTCAAAATGCAAATGAAATTGCATAAGAAAAAAAAACGACATTCTTTTCTGTGACGGAATTAAATGTTTCAGCATTCCTAATATGTTGTATATAGTGGGTTAACCAGGATGTACTTTTAATACATTTCAAAAAAACATCTCTAGTTTAAATAAAAATGATATATAATTAATAACATATTAAGTATTAATATGCATATTTATGATATTAATAAATATTTATCAATAGTTGTCATTTATTATTAGCAATAATAACACTATTTTATTAACTGGAAATTAAAATATAAGAATACAGGGTGGTCCAAACTGTCTATCGTTCGGTTGGATCTTATAAATCCCGAAAAAGAGTAGCATCCGAGATCGAGTGAGATAGACATTGCACTTTTAGAGTGAACCTACTAGGTATTTATTCACTGGTTATGTATGGTGGTAGTGCTATTCAAGGGTTAAAATAACCTGGATTCGTGATCAAAAATTAGCCCAAAAACGTATTCACTATATTCTAGAATATGTACGCCGATGTTAGATAATATGTACATAGGTATTATATATCGCTGCCCGAAATTACACACAAAATCAGCGTTCCCGTGTGTGAAATGATTAAAATCCGAATATTACCTGCAGTAAAGCATCTAATTAACATTAGAAACACTCAAAACGTGAGAAATTAATGTTTCCAATTAATTTAATGGATATTGAGATCATACGACGTTGATCATCCATACATAGTTTGTCACTCTGTGGTATTTGAAATACAAATTCGACGTAAGGTTGTTTGAAATGGAACAAGTACTTTGAAACATATTACTGTTGGGTGATGTCATTTCGTAAAACTACATAATCCTATAAAATGGATTCTGACTCTTTTGATTACAAGTTTTAATTTTATTTATTTGTCTATAAACTACACACTCAACTTTTAATTTATGTATAAGACAGGTTGCGCCATCTATCCATCGATGCCAGACATACCGCTTTCACACTAACCTACTCTGCCGGTGTTCTCTGTAGCTTATTCTCAGTGGCGATCTGTGAATGTGGCTATAAATTCCATTAGTAGACAAATTAGTTTGAATAGATTCCTTTATCTTTTAAATGTTGGTAATGTATTTATTACTGATATATTTTCGAAAATTATAGAAGACGATTTTCATTTATGAACATCTGTCTTGATCAATGAAGCAGGATCAAAAATACGAGAATTTAGGTAACAAGGTCTTTACAGTAATTTACATTCTTCGGGGTTTCAAGATATTAATGTTTGTTTTTAGAAACATTTATCTAGCATTAACAAGAAAATCATTACGAGTGACTCTGACATAAAGTTATTTCGTAAAAGATGCACTAGCAAAGTCGTTATTTCGGACTTTAAGGGACTACGGATAGGTTTTCACAAAGGGATACTTTAAAAAATTTGACACTGAATGCTTTTAACCGTCGCTAACAAAAGATCCCTCTTATTCAAGGGTGTTGTTTGGGAATTGTCTCAAAGTTAAAAGTAGGAACTGAAGAGGGACAGGTGTATCATTTATCATACCTAATTTAAAAAGGAATTTAATCGAACGTGAAAGAAAATGGCAGAATTAGACTAATTTAAAATACTGAATGGTTTCCAAGAATATGGGATGGTTTATATTCACAATTAGTCCCGGCAGGTGGCGCTACAATCGGGTTCATACTGAACAACTCCCAAACGGATGGGCCGATTTTTATGGCATTTAGCGAGTTTTTTATTGATAGGGTCATTTCAAAAAATGGGTAAAACATTTGCTTGTCCGAAAAATTGAAAGAAAATGTAAATAAAGATAAAAACAGGTATCTAAGTTTTAAATAAATCATCCCATCTACTTTAAACACACAGGTAAAGTTATAAATATCTTTTTGATGTCGTGAACATCACATTATTAATGCATTCCAAATGCACATAACTGCCGCTTCTCCAATAAAATAAAAACCAAACGTTGGGATCACTAGTAAATCATCCATATCCTTTTTGCGTTACATAATTTCTTAAACCATTCGAATCGATGGATGGTAGTGGAAGATTTCACCGTTTTTGCTACTCTCTTGCGAATTGTGGTGGAATATGAAAGAGGAAATGGCCTGTGACATTTTCACAGGAAATCTAGACGTACGCCAGAGTAGCTTACGATACCATTGAACGTGTGTAGAATACACTAGCGTCTCCGAGAAAATTAGACGTGACTTCATACAGACATTTCTTTATTCTTAAATACAGTGTTATAAGAAGAGTGTTTGTTCACTTCACCTTACCGTTTATTTTTAGCAGTGACGGAGTGCAATGTGTGCGCCCAATAAACATTTTCGTTTATATAATAGTAACCGTAAAGTTACCATCACTATTTTATAAAACTGCAATTTATATAAGCTAAGCACAGTAATATTTCTGTAACTCTTATAAACCCTTTACAACACTTAAATGGAGCAATTTATAAGAGTTGCGAACACCTTTATTTAGTAACGTTATAAAACCCATAAGTCTATAACTAAAAGTAACGGAAATATTTCCCGTACCTTTATAAAACTTCATCTAGGAAGAGGATGTAATGATATTTAGTTTTATTACTGACTTGGTTACTCTTATAAATTTTTCCTATAGAGTTGTTGGTATAACCTTACCATTACTAAATTATTTCTTTGTCAAGCTGTCATCTGTCACATTTCCAATATGTGTTTTCTCTTCTTAGCATACACTGGTTATTATATTGTTTCTTTTTGTTAATTCCACAATTTTAAACATCAGGCAGTATAGTAATTCATTTTTGTCTCCATTTTTATATGATATTAAGATGGATGATGTGATATATTACGTGCACTTTAATTCTTGTCACATCAATTCCACACATAAGGTTAGACCAAAATTATATTGTCGATCATTTTTTACTGTAAATGTTAGCAAGGCACTTCTAAAAAATTCATTGACCTTTGAAATATGTATTATTAAAAACATTGTTATTGAATTTTAAAAAATAATTATTTTAATTTTCTTAAATTTGTTCATAAAACAGAAATCAATCATATGTTTGTTAAATATTTAATTTGCTATTCCTGTTTATATCTGCGTTTTAGAAAATTATCATGGCGGATAGAGCCTACCCCTTATAAAAATTTGTTACCACAAAATTACTGTCGGTAACACTATAAAACTTAAAGTAACACTATATATCCATAAATAGTGATTCTATAAAACTACTATAAATTATTAAGTGTTAGTTGAGTGTCACAGCACACCACAAGTGATGGTTAGAGAACTATTGGTGTTAATATTCAACGGTAAAGAAGAAAAAAAAATGACGACATTTGTTGATAAAGTGGAACTGGAAGATACCTGTCGATTAACGCGACTGGTGCTTTTTAATTAAACAGAAGATGCTGGCACTACTTGTGTTATTCTGGTAAAACGCCTAGAAACTTTTCGGCAAAATGTACTGATGTAGGTACTTGATTCTTTTCTAGCTATTAATCATAATTTTATTCACAATTATCTTACAGTTAATATTTACTCCTATTTTAGGTTAACTTTTTACTGAAAACACAAAGAGAAAACATCAGTTACCCAAAGTTTCATAACGTATTTATAAAAGAACTTGTTACTAAAAGTTTCATAACGTATTTATAGAAGAACTAAAGTATCTGAAGTTTTAAAAAGGTAAACAATCATTTTACAAGCTCCTGTATATGTATTTCCATTAAAGAACCACAATTTATAATATGAAAGCTTCTTAAACGGCTAAAAAACTCCAATTTCCAATTGACTTTGATGATTTATGCGAGCAATTCATATTGATTAATTCGTTTATCATTGTTTTCAAACAGACGTTGATTTATTTGCAGATATATTTTCGGGAAATCAATCCCTCCAAATAAGGAAAAAACTGCTTACCCAAACTCGCCGTAAAATTTATTTCAGAAAGCGTAAATCAGTGTCGAAAGAAGTTTTTGTTAAAAAAATTTGACCTTTTTCTTTTTGTATTCGAAGTGAATTGTGTTGTGTTTTTATATTGAACATAAGTAAATATAAGGCCTCTTTAACGTGCTTTTTGTTCAAGAAAGACAAGACAGTTTTCGAGTGATTTAAAACTTATTGATATACAGATTGCGTAAATTACATCGGAACCCTGGCCTCGGATTACACAAGTACGGCAAGGATATATGAAAGAGAGAGAAAGAATAATTGTGCGCGGTCATCACTTTGTTTCATCTTAGGGGTGTATACTTATTTCCCGAGACTGGCCGAATGGTCCTTTATAGAGATAATTCACTAGTTGGTGGTATTCAGTATGCTCCCAACATGGAAGGAGTGAGGGTGTTAAATAAATAAAAAAATACAATCGTTACTACGTAACCTGTACAACTTAAAATTCATTTTTGTCAACATGATCATTTCAGACCAAGCTGACAATTTCTAACTACAATAGGATATTATTTTAGCCATTGTAACTTGAAAATAAAACAGCATTTCTTGAGAGAACCATAATTAATAAACTAAAAATCCCTTCCATTAATAAATTAAATTGAAAAAATAAAATACCTATTCTAAACATAAAATATAAACTTCCTGAAAAAATAAAAATAAAAAGCCATTCTAAAGGTAAACGTAATTTTAATGAATTAAGTGCTCAAATAAACCACCTTCCTGTGCCAGACAATAACCAAATCTGTGATAAAGATTTGATCTCATATCTCTAAGATTATTTGGCGTAATGCTGGCACAAACGTGCTGTATTTTCACCCTCGAAAAAATGTCAACGATAACGAGACAAAAATATCATTTGTACAAATTAATCTGCGCTTCTGGCAACAGCGGTTAAAATAGGGGGGCAATGAGCATTCGGGTAGTCTCGGGAAATAAGTATACACCCCTAAGGTGAAACAAAGTACACGCCTTAATGACCGCGCATAATTATTCTTTCTCTCTCTTTCAGCTGTTTTTCTGTCATACTTGTGTAATCCGGACGGTTCGGATGTAATTTACACAATCTGTATATAAGGCGTCCAGTATTTTTTAAATACATCAGTAAAAGAAGAAGAAATACGTTTATCTTTGTGTCAGGTACCGATAAAATGAATATTTCCCGAGTTAATTTTTAGTTTTACCCAAAAATTATGATCACTTCCCTATTATTTCGTTAAACAGAAGCTTTATTGATCTCAAAAATCATCCACTCCATCAAAAAGATAATGAACTGGAAATTAAACAAAACTATCCAAAGCTTTTAAAATTCATATCGGCAAAATCTTAAGTCGTTAATAGTAAAAAATCGATATTTAGATGAATGATGTTAGTTGATATCGTCCTAAAATATACTATTCACAAAGACCATATTACTTTGAAATTAAGCACTCTTTGTGTACAATCTATCTAAAATCTCTCACCTTGGAATACCCTCGATTCCATCCTATTGACAATTCACTTGAAGCTTCTATGCAAATAGGTCAATGGAGGCTTTTAAAAACAACTGAATACTGAATCGGAAACAAGGGAGAAGGATTCTGTGCCAAAAAAAAATTAGTTAAAAACCCATTGTCAGTCCTAGGTTCAGTTTCTTTTTAAGAAAAGTATAACACGAATGCTGAATATTACACGAGGAAACTGTTGTTTAACCTGTTTTCAGTTTTACACAGTTTTTACTTTTGTGGACTAATTTCATGTTATTATGTGTCTGTTTTGTAAACCTTTGTAAAAACAATTAAAGGATTATTCACGTTACACCGTGCCGAGGCCGGGCCGTGTCCGTGCCGCATCGTTGTCAGCGTTCGCCGACCGGGTCAGCCATTCATACTACACTGGGCTGTTATTTGAGTACAGAGTACGTGTCGGTAACGAATTTTGTCAAGCGTCCATCCTTTTTTTAAAAGAAGGTATATTTTTCGCCGTTTTTCCACTTGCGTGATATAGTGACTTGTGTTTTGAAATGCAATCCATTTTACGCGGCACTGCTCAGTCAACAGTCGTCCGGGCACCCGGTGAGCCCATTCTTGTTACGACGTGGCGTGGCCGAGCCGGATCGAGGTCGGAGAAAAATACATATCGGCAATTCGGCGCCGTGCCACGGACTTTGCCCGGTCGACTATGAATTGGTTCATAAAAAAGCATTTTTAATATGTTTGACCGTGTCCCGCCCGGGGCACGGCTCGGTCTCGGCACGGTGTAACGTGAATAACCATTCGTTTAGGTTGTAACATGTCTATCGACCTGTTTCAATTTTACGATCTAAATTTCTGCTACTCTCTTTGACCGTTAAGACAATTGACATATGATGTATGTTACCGACAGTCTTACAGTAAAGACATGTATACCTTATCGTCTCTCCAATTTTACCTTAAGTTTTACCAAATTGCTGTGGTAAGCACCCTGCCAGGTTACCGCTGTCAAGATACCCTGCCAAGTTACAACTGCCAGGTAACAGCTGCCACTGCTAGGAGGATACTGTTACACCACTAGGATACCCCTAGGCATGTAGTTTCCATTTCAAGCCATCTCTAATATAACACTAACATGGAGTCGATCCACCCTTGAGAGAGTCTCTAGCCGGGATCTGTCTCTTGAGGAGAGAACTGTGTTACAAGGTTGTACTCAACAGCCCAGGAACTAGAACTAAATACTTTTAATATTCTTTCCAGAAGCTTCGTGTTTTCTAGTATAGGCCACTAGTTTGACTGGGGGTTTTGGGTGGTTCAAATTGTTGTATGATTTCGTTTTGTTTGAGTCCTTGTGAGTTGTTCTTTGCCGCTTTCGACAAAATAATACTTTCTGCTCTTTAATACATACATTTCTATTGGGCTATTTTTTAAATTTATTATATGTTTTATGACTTTTTAATTGTTGTAGATTAATTTGTTTTATGTTATAGCGATTACGTGTAATTAACAATAAACTTATTAAGACTAACGAAATAAACAAGGAGGTTTATTGAACCTCATGAATAAATTAATTATATTTGTCTTGTTCTGACTGGATAAAAATGTATATTATTAATAAAATTAACTATTCAATTAAAACCTCGTTTGTTAAAAGTTTTATGAATTATGAAAAATTATCCAAATTATCCCTAGCATAAATTATTACAGATTTTTGTTTAAAACAACTTGAATCATTAGAAAATATAAATATCAAGTAAGTTTACTGGGAAAATCAATACCAGTCCTGTACTTGTTTCTTCTGATATATTTTATCTAGGCAACCCTAGTGTAAAAACCAAAAAAAAGTTCAAAATTGTCTTAAGAGTTTTTTTGTTGGTTTTCCCTTCGAGATTAGATCAACAACTATGAATTGTAGGATGTCGAAAACCCAGTCTGAATTACAAAAATAATCAGCTTGAGTCTCCTTCATCGACCAGTACCATCAATTTTGTCGATTAGCATGCAATTAAATGAATAAGTGCTTTCCTTTATTCGTCTGTATCATATTTGACGTTATTTGTAATAGTTTCACTTGAGTATACTGTTTAATAGTATCTAAGTATTTTATTTCTCAATTTAACTGAAACTTTAAAAAATCAAAGTACTGTCTTTCAAATCTGCCCTCGATTAACCACAGTGATCCACTTTATAATCACAGTTCGTTCTCTGTCCGATCTAGGTCCACACTGTGCCGCGATTTGCCGTTGGCAATGCCAATTGGCAAATCCAGCGACTGTAGAATCGTCTACATATGTGTTGGCATTCATTTAGGTTAGGAGCCCAATGTTCATGGAACAGGACGATCCCGATATAGATTTGTTAAATTAATAACTTTCCCGTTCGTCCACTCCACTTGAAAGCACGTGTTAACTGGCAGACAATCTGAATCATAACTAAAGCCGCGAGAGGCCAGAGGTTGGCACATCCCCACTCTCCGTTCTCATTGGCTTCCTTTGAAGGAGACCGACACTTCAGTGATTTTCATTGGGACACGGCTGCCTTACTGGCACGTGCCAACGGTCGTGTCTACATCGATTCGGCTTTGCCAATTGGTCATGCCTGCAGTTTTAGAGAACTGTGTGTGTACGTGCGGAATCTTACAGTGCCACTGTAACTGTCGTTTTGTCTTCAGTCTAGTAATGAACTGTCGACACAGGCCGTCCGGATTCCGCTCAGTACATGCTGTATGTATCTGGTATTCTACATATATCTAAAATAAATACCGTTAGATTATTGTTACAGTTTAGATTAATCTGAATCAACTATTTCGTAGTATAAAATTAAAGTGTATTTCTCAAAGGTTTTCATGGTCAATATTATCAAAATTTTTTTATATTTTTATTGGTTGAATTTTTAATGAAGCACTATTTTGAACATTTTCCTTTTATTGTTTTAATTTCAATTTCGATTTGCATCCATGATTGTCAATGAAAGCGTGTTTAATATATGTATAACATTTTATTTGTACGGACTGGTCCATGTATCCCACAGGATTTTGTTAATTTGAATATTTACATAACATTTTAATGAAAAAGAGTCTATTTTAATGGTTCACAATTAAATAAATTGGATATTAAATAATAAGGATGTCTACGAAATTAGCAGAAGTTGACATTTTGTAGAACTAGATTTTTGACTTAAAAACAAATTAAATTTAAATTATGGATGAATCTCTGGTAGCGTTTAACAGCCAGTTTACATAAATGCCACGATTGCAACGACCTTGATATTTATGAATGAAAACAAATGGAAAAAATGAATAGTTTCATCAGTATGTGTTACAATTTGCAAATTCACGTTTCCCATGTTTAGTCTAAAAGAAAAACAAGTGTCTAGGATACTAGACTTTGTTAAAAGCTCTATTTCAGTTTAAATAGAATATAATGCAATACCTCTCAGTACTACAATTCAAAATATTTTTTCTAGTTAATGGAATGCCGAGATAGGGTTGATAAATAAGAAAAGTTAGAACTTTTGATAACAATACACTTTCTTGATGATTGTTTTTGCATGTTTTTCATAATTTTAAAGCGACAATTTATGTTTTTCATAATGGAAATACGGGTATTAAAATTATAAAATACATAATGGAAGTTCAAGAATAAAAATTAAGAAAAACATAATAGGAATTGAATTTTCATTATGTTTTTCACAATGGAAATAAGCGTATTAAAATTATAAAATACATAATGGAAGTTCAAGAATAAAAATTAAGAAAAACATAATAGGAATTGAATTTTCATTATGTTTTTCACAATGGAAATAAGCGTATTAAAATTATAAAATACATAATGGAAGTTCAAGAATAAAAATTAAGAAAAACATAATAGGAATTGAATTTTCATTATGTTTTTCACAATGGAAGTAAGCGTATTAAAATTATAAAATACATAATGGAAGTTCAAGAATAAAAATTAAGAAAAACATAATAGGAATTGAATTTTCATTATGTTTTTCACAATGGAAAAACGCGTATTAAAATTATGAAATACATAATTGAAATTCAAGAATTAAATTTAAGAAAAACATAATAATAATTAAATTTTCATGATGTTTTTCATAATGGAAAAACGCGTATTAAAATTATGAAATACATAATGGAAATTCAAGAATTCAAATTACGGAAAACATAATAGGAATTGAATTTTCATTGTTTTCTATAATGGAAAAACACGTATTAAAATTAAGAAAAACATAATAGGAATTGGATTTTCATTATGTTTTTCACAATGGAAATACGCGTATTAAAATTATGAAATAGATAGTGGAAATTCAAGAATAAAAATAAAGAAAAACATAATAGGAATTGAATTTATATGATGCAGTTCATAATTTTAATACTTGAATTCTCATTATGTTTTTCATAATGGAAATACGTGTATTGAAATAATGAAATACATAATTTTAATTCATTAACAGAATAATTACCAAATTCAAGCTTTTTCATTTCATATTATTGGTCTCTAAAATTTAAAATAGAAAATACGTTAACAAGGAAGTGTGGAAAATATAAACAAAATTGAAATTAACAAATATTTGAGATGGTTTTAAAATTTAAATATGTTATAGATGTCGACCTTCTAATCAAAAGAATCTAGTGGTTTCCTATCATTATCCTTTTGTATGAATGTCTTAGTTTATTTCCGGTTCATTACGTTTATTTATGTTGGTATCAGAAACGCAATATTAAATCCTGATGTAATAATTTAAAACTTTCGACAGGCATTTAACTCGATATTGTATCAACATGTAATTTATACCCCCTTTAATTAAAACAACCCTGACCTCAACAACCCTATAACGCGTCGGCTATTAAACAAATTTAAAATCATTTAGATAATTTCCCATATTATCTACTTCCATTCCAGAAACTTTGTGTCTTCTATGTAGGCCACTAGTTGGACTGGAGGGATTTTCCTCAGTTGTTGCAATTATTTCCTCTACAAAGTGCTTCCGTCTGAGTCCATGTAAGTTCTCGCAAAAGCAGAGTATGTGAGTAGGTGTTTCATCATAGAGTTCACATTTCCTGAACATAGGTTCACTAACTTTGCCCATTTTGTGCAGATGTTTTCTCATGGTGCAGTGTCCAGTCACCAGTTTTAATAGCCTGGTTGAGAGTTCCTTGTCTACCTTTTTCAGTAAACTCTTTGTATGGAGGTCCCTTGTGTCGACCTCCATTCGAGTTGGTGTTCTCTATCTAGCCAGAGCCTGGCTGTATTTTTTGTCCCGTATATCCTCTTCCAATGTTTTCATCAATACAGGCTATAGCGACAATCGTCTCTGCTTGAAACTCGTATATCGGCCAAGGCTAAAGATCTATTTCTTTTATAATATAACGAGAGTCGCAGACAGTTTAAAGTAAAACCCCGGTGCACAGCAGAATTTTTGGTATTTACACTGCCTGCGTAAAGGGTAGGAGAGAAAGGTTGGTTGGCAAAGCAAATTTTTGATGCAACATAAGTTTTTTCGGCGGTGTGTTTCAAGGAGAATATTTCGCCAATGTTGTCTTTGACGGCGATGAAAGGAATAAGATTGGAGGGAAAGGAATTTTTCAAGTTTCAAGTTAAAATTATTCACGAGTAATCTTTTTCAATTTTTATACGTATATACTTTACATCCTCCGCAGCTTCGAGAAATTGCGGCATGTCTAACGTAATCGAGTATGAAACTAACGAGCCAAAGTTTGTTTACTTTAACTAACATACTCTTTAGACCTTCTGGAGAAGTTTGTGTTTACTTTTGGGATATCTTCAAAGGCTTTAATTAATATAATTAATTTTTGTCTAGATATTAATTTACTATAATCAGAAAACTTAACTATACCAGCCCACAACTTTGATATAAAAAAAAGTGAAAAGTACGAATTATCCTGCTTACATTGTTGTGTTCCATTACAAAACTTTCTTTTTGGGACAATACAATAATTGGGAACAGGAAACAGCATCAGAAACAATAAACTAGGACAATTTAAATAGGCAAAATATTATAGCGATACATCCGTCAACATCATTGATCATAAAAGTCCCGGGCCTGCTACATAGATGGCGCTAGTTTTATTACAATCTCCTGTTTTTCAGTTAGAGTAGCAACCTTAAAAAGACAGCTGTCAAAATTTAATGATATTCTAGTCATTAGTTCGTGAGTTATTGAGTTAAGAGTGACGCTACTTTTTTAATATTCTCAAAACAATGGATCAAAAACAATTTCGTGTTTTAATTTTACACTGCTTCTTTATGAAAAAAAAATAGCGTTCAAGCGAAGCAATGGCTTGAAAAGTGTTATGGGGACTCCGCTCCATCAGAAACAACAATAAAACGATGGTTTGCTGACTTTAAACATGGTCGTAGAGACACCGATGATTCGGAACGCAGTAGACGTCCAAATGAGGCGGTAACACCAGAAAACATCAAAAAAATCCACAAAATCGTTTTGAATGATCCAAAAGTAAAGTTGCGTGAGTTAGCAGACCTCGCAAAGATATCAAAAGAATGTGTTGGCTTTATATTGCATGAACAATTGACTATGATAAAGCTCTGTTCAAAGTGTTGACCAAAAACAAGAACGTGTTGATGATTCTGAGCAGTGTTTGACCATGTTTAAACGTAACAAACCGGAATTTTTGCGTCGTTATGTGACAATGGATGAAACATGGATCCATCACTTTACTCCGGAATCAAAACGATCGTCACTGAGTGGACAGCAACTGGAGAACCTCGTCCAAAGTGCCTGAAAGCACAATAATCAGCTGGAAAGGTTATGGCTGTATTATTAATCGACTATCTTGAGAAGGGAAATAACATCAACAGTGAATATTATACAGGGTGTTTCCTAAGTAATCTAAAATATTGTAGTGGGCGCTTCGTCACTTCACTTTAAGACTAAAAGTTCTTATAAGCATGTGTGATAAATCTTGTAGTTGATGAGATACAGGGTGTTGAATTGTTTTATTATTTTATTAGAAGCAACAACATGAAAGTTAAACATAAAGGTAAAATAGTACTTTCAGAGCATATGTTCAAAATGTGCACCTCCAGCCAAAACGCAAGCATCCACTCGACGTCTAATGGATTGCCGAATACGTTCGAAGATACCTAGATTGTTACGAGAGGATTGTGTCCAGGTGACCTAGGAGGCCACGGGAGTGGAGATCCTCGTCCGATCCAAGGGTCTGAAAAAACTTTATTTAAAAACTCGCGTACTATCACTGCAAAATGTGGAGGAGTACCGTCATGCATGAACAACATGCGCCTTCTAATAATAAGAGGTACATTTGTACATAATATGTAAACATTAATTCAAAGAATAAGCATATTATTTCGTATTACTTCTAGAAACCAGTAGCGTCACCAGAAAAAATAAATTTCACTTACAGGCAGAGCTCATTTATTACAAACAATTCGACACCCTGTATCTCATTAACGACAAGACTTATCACACATGTTTATAAGAACTTTTCGTCTTAAAATGGAGTGACGAAGCGCCAACTACAATATTTTAGATTACTTAAGAAACACCCTGTATAGCGTTATTGGAGCTTTTAAAGTCCGCATATGGCAAAGAGAAAATGTTTCTTTCACCAAGTTAGACCCGGGACTTTTTAGCCCATGTGTTAGATGCCAAGTGACAGTTGGGAAATAATTAAAAAAAAACAGTAATTCTTGATAACAATTTCTGGAACACTATCGAAGCTGGGAAAATAAATATACCAAGGAACATTGTGGTTTGATTTCCATTTAAAAGAAACCAAATTTTTGGTTAGGATTTTACTATTTTTCGCGAGATGTTTGCTAAAAGTCTAAAATACCTAGGTATATAGTCTTAATTTCCATTTAGAAATACTTGTCCGTATTTTAACTATGACCTTTTGAAAAATTTAGATATTTCAGTAGAAATAAATATTATTTCCTTCAATATTTATAATATTAAACATTTATTAAAACATGATGCAAAAGTTTAATTTTATTATCCTGGTTCATTAGTTTATGATACATTAAAATACTTGCTATTTCCAATAACGGATCTGCCAGATGATCTAATAATCGCTAAGAAATGTGTTACAGATAATTAAAACCACAAATAATCGTAATAAATAACGTTATGTTTTTAACTATTTCATCTAACACCTTGATACATGGAAATCTCAAAAAAGGTGAAGATGACCCGGCAGCGACCGTCCTTGGGAACGGACTATTTCAGATGAGTCTTCTACATATAAATAGCGAAATGATACTTTCATATTTACATTAGTAGCAAGGGAACAACATGAAGACGTTTTTGGCGGTAAGTGTTAATTTTTTTAAATATTTTCTTTATTTATATTTCATAAATAATAATCAACAATAGTTTTTTTAAATAATAAAAATAGGTGGTGTTTTATCAAAATATTGCCTTTATCTTCCATTTTTTTCTTTATTTTGTGAAATTAAACCAGAATCACTCCACTGATTGGAAGATCGCTATCCATGGCTAATTTTATGTAATAGATCTCCTTATTATTGAATTCTGGTTTGGGCATCTTCCAGAAAAATATGAACTGTTTGTTTCATCATATCAGTTGGAAAGTACAATTATAGAGCTACAATTTGCAATATTTATTGAAAATATCTTAAATTTTATTCTGATTACCTAAGAAATAAGCAAAACATAATTCCACTTTATATTATTTTATTTTACATTAATACTAGAGGACCCAAATGACGTTGTTTCGTCTATTTTTATATTTATTAAAAAATATCAGAATGGTATTCAGTTATTTTTTTTGCATTTGATTTTAAGGCACTTTACAGAATTGCCACTACTGTACAGGACTATTCAATTAAATTTTATCTAATTAATTATGTACCAGGTAGTACAGATTGGGATATGCATTTTTACATCCAATATTAAAACAAATTTACAATATAAGAATACTCGGAGCAGTTTGAGGTTAGAATACTTTTTAAACACCTCGTATTATTAATGTGGTATATTTTCATTGGCGGAAAAAAGTGGTTCCCTTTTTTTCTCTTTATAATATGCAGTTATAAACCTCTCTGAGCTTTCCACAGAGAAAAAGAAAATATGTGTGCGGCCAGCTGTTTTTCAAAAAAAAATCTCACCGATTCTTGTCCATCTCTGGTACTGAAGTCTTGGTTTTTGTCGTTTTTTTTTACCGGCAGTTGCGCAACTCGCAGAGAACAGTATGTTGATTGAGGTGAAATTTTGTTTTCCAGTTTCTGGCTATATTAGCAGTTGTAGCTGCAGCTGAAGACAAAGCTGAAAAGAAAACAGCTAAGCGCCATCTTGAACAAGGGCTGTACACTGATTATGGTTACGGAACCGATTTAAGTGGGTATGGCAAACCCGACTGTGGACATTCAGTATCTGGTGTAAACGTATTGGGCTCATCTGGCTCTTTGGATTTGTTAGGCTCATCAGGATCATTGAGCTCGTTGGATTTAGCCAGCTCCTCAGGATCATTGGGTTCTTTGGATTTAGCTAGCTCATCAGGATCATTGGGTTCATTAGATACATCTGGATCATACCTTTATAACTACCAAACAGCAAGTAAGTAGAAATTATTTTTTTTACGTTATTGAATGAAGGTTTCTTACCGAATTCTAAGATCAAATTTAAAGGTTTTGGTGATTCAAGGTAGCCAACAAACTCCTAAATTTTTATATTTGATCCTGTACCTAATTATAAGAAACTCGTTAATCACAAAAATTGTCGCTTTGTTCTTAATAAGTCCATGTGTCTAAATTAAGTTAAAATAAATGGCCATTTTGCCTTAGGCTCGTGCTGCAATTCATCGATAATTTTGTGCTCATTGCATGATATACTATTTTAGCTCCTCTTGTACATCAAATAGCCAACAGTCAAGAAGTACGTCATATTACCCAAAAAGTACCAGTACCAGTAGCTCAACCCTATCCAGTTACAGTTACCAAAACTGTTCAAGTACCACAGCCAGTACCAGTTGAAGTACCTAGACCATATGCTGTTCATGTTAGAGTGCCAGTACCCGTCGAAGTACCAAAACCTTATGAAGTTAAAGTTTCCAAGCCTGTGCCAGTACCAGTAAGAGTGAATGTACCATACGAAGTACCCAGGCCATACCCAGTACAAATCACCAAGACTATTCCCGTACAAGTTGAAAAGAAAATTTACGTTAAAGTAAGAACACTTCTCTTTGTTTTTAATTAGTACCTACTTTATCAATACCCCATCTGTGGAAGGAAATTTGGTTTCCCTTATTGACTATCCCTTAATTTCAGCAACTAGTGCAAGTACCACATCCCGTACCACAACCCTACCCAGTACCAGTTACGAAATATGATCATGTTAAGGTACCCACTCCAGTTTACGTAAAGGAACGTAAAGTCGTACACACTTATTCCCATTCTAATCAAGAACTTCCTGGAAATCAGATAGTACTTAAACCCCAAGTAACAGCTCAAATCCCACAATACGTCGGTACATCATACAGCGGTCTACCAAGTAAGTAAAAGGTTCATCCAATTCAATATGCATTATTTACAAATATAAATGAATTTGATTTTTTTTCCACCCCCACACATCCTTTATCGAGTTGTTATTTTTTGTTCAAGGTGTTTACGGTTCTGGAATTTATGGTTCTGGAAGTTATGGTGTAAGCGCCTATGGCTCCGGAGGTATTGGTTACGATTCAGGATATGGTTCTGGAATTTACGGTACCGGAAGTTACGGTTCTGGATACGGATTAGGCTACTCTGGTTACGGTTCTGGATCCGGATTAGGCTACTCTGGTTACGGTTCTGGATCCGGATTAGGCTACTCTGGTTACGGTTCTGGATCCGGATTAGGATACTCTGGTTACGGTTTGGGTGGTTTGTACAGTAGCAACTATGGATCTTCCGTGTACAATCATGGTGATGAGTATAGTGGAGTTCTAAAATCTTATATTCCAAGCAAATGGGGTGGATACAATGGTCAATGGTCCCATGCTTCAGCCACAAAGACAATTTAACTTATCCATGGTTTTTTTCTAGTCGCAATGCAAATTAAATAAATGTTTTGTCAAAATTAAATATTTCCTTGAAAAAATTTGTTTGAAAAATTGAAATTGAGTACTCTGTTTATGTTTAAGTATAAATTGTAAATACATATTGTTTTGTATATAATAGTGCTTTATTCCAATTATATTTCCTTCCTGATGGATAGTAATGAAAGTAATTTATGATCCAGAAGACCAGCCCAAGTCCACTGCTCGCTCAGCTCAACTTACTTTTGCAAGAGAATACGAAAATTTAATTCGAATACAGTTACATTCCTAACCATTGCACATGCGCGCTACTTCTTCTTGATGCAAAGTTATGTATTAAAACCTCATTATCTATATTTTTTTGTCCAAGTTAATCCAGAGTCTAAAGTAAAGCATAAATATGTAAGTACCTATACTATGGGAATAGTAAAGTCTGCAATATTTAGTTGTACGTATATCGGAAAAAAACACATAAAAGCAGAGTTTTTAACGGCATTGTGAAACCTGTCTCGTTTATTCATATTTTTAGTATCTCTAACACTTATTCCCTCATGCATACATATACATGCAATGAGAAACGGAGCATATCCCTATGCTCCGATCTAAATAGTCAACCAATCAATAATTTCTATGAATTTACTTCTTTAAATATCAAGTATTTAGCTGGACAGCTGGATTCAGAACTACTGTAAGACCGCCTCTTCTCCTTCCAATATTTGTTAGTTTTGTGGTTATGTGCTTATGTGCGGTTTAGTATTCTTTTGGCCAAACAAAAACCGAATCTATTGAACAAAGATAATCTTGTATCCTGAGCTAATTCGGTGTAATGTTTGCACAATGCTGGATAATTTTCGCCATTAATTCCATCAAATTTTAAGCCCGTTCAAAATTGTGCCGATAAATTCCATTTTTTAAAAAAAACCCCATAAAAAGAAATCATTCGGGGACAAATCTGCTGATCTTATGAGTGACCTCCAAAATTCCATTATAAAATTCCAATTTTCTCCTGAAGGGTGTACATTCTGATTTCTCTACGAATTTATTTTATTTTAAATAGTTAAGAGGCTTGAACAGTACTTGGATATCGACTGCTGTTTACTGCCTGTCTGACGGTAATTAAGTACATAGTTGAGACTATGGAGTGGTGGGAATTGTACGATATGTTGTAAGTGTCCAAATGAACGATTGTAATGATGATTTACCAGGTGCTGTGCCAAAATAAAACAATTTTTGCAATATTTTTTAATTCCTTTTTCTCACTACTCATAATATACGGCTCCTCCTTAGTTGATTATTGATGATTATTTTATAAACAACGCATTTGTTTATAACATTTTTTTAAACAATATGGGATAAAAATTATTAAAAATCATTATTAAGGAGCTTATGATCATAATGTTTAATCGAGGTTAATAATTTTTTTAACTTAAGTAAATTGTTAATAACAAAATGAAAATTAACAATTTTTAAATTTTTCCAACGGGAATCTTTTCTATAGCCTTTGTATGATAGCTCCATAAAAGGAAAAAAATCCCAGGTTAATAGTTTAATTACTATCGTACTTTCAATGTTGATGTTCGTGCTACAAAAAATTGTTAATTAACTAATGGATAATTAATTGAAAAATCGCGATAAAAATTTTTGATCTCCGGATTATTGTTCATTGATCTATCCTATAGGTGCCTGAATTTTTTCATTTCTTAATTTTGATATTTAATAAGTTTAAATAATATTTATTCATTAACGCGAGAGTTGTCGTTTTCGGCCGTATTTTCTACCCTCTCGAAAAATTATAAATATTGGTCCTAGAGTTCCGGGAGGTAGGACTTTTTTTTTTAGGAAATTTCTTCCTCTTTATGGATCTTTTTTCAAATTCCGAAAATTTTGAGTACTTTTTGAGATATTCGCAAAAAACAAAACCACCCTTTTTTTTACTAAATTGTTTATAACTTTTGTAATTTTTGCAATCAAAACTCCAAATTTTTTCAAAAAGTTTCTAAATGCGATGACGAATCGAATGACACCTCGATCATAATTTTCCGAGGCGAGCTAAAAACTTAGACCTAAAAGGCACATGTTGACTAGACTATGAGTGGAGTATAAATTTATCAAATTGATCGTTAAAGTGTCCTGTAATCAAATATTGAACAATTTGTATGTAAAAATAATTGAAAAAATATTTGAATAAGATGCATAGAAAAACATCAAGTGCAGAAGATCGACAGTTTGTCGAAATTTAAAGTACAAATTCATAAATTAACACAGATTCTAAAAGCCAAAATTTTGAAAAACTCAAAGATAGAATATTGAGAATTGATTTTTTTCAATTTAGGCAGAAAAAGAAATTTGTAAACATTTGGAACATTTTTTGAAAGTACTTTCAGAATCCAGAATTAAAACCTATATTTGTACTTTTATTTTTCATTCAAAACACCGCAAATCTCCTCTTTCTGTAGGTAATATTCAAACTGCTGCTTTTGTTTTCTGTTAAAAGGTTTGTAACAACACCAAAACTTTTTTCGACAAGATATAGCGAGGGAAACGCTATCAGATTCTTTCTCGCAATTCCCTACAGTACATGATATTTTTCGGGTACTTCTGCTTGCAACCAAAATTTTTGATACTCTCTTTTAAATTTCACCTTCAGCTCCTCATTAGCTCCACATTCACCACTTCCATCAAATAGATTTATCCTCATCAAAGCACTCTACCTGTGACGAGTTTGAAAACTGGGGAAATTCACGCCGAATAATATTTTGCTTCAAAAATTTCAATATTCCAACCAAAACTGCTGATGACATTAAAACTTCTGAACAAATTTGTCAAATACGCGTTGTCTACTTTCAAATTTATCAGGTTTATTTTTAAATCTGGATCTTTACTTTCCAGAACCAGTGAAGAATCAAACAAATTCATGCAATATTGCAAGCACACACACCACAAACCGTTTCGCCCCTGTACGTCTGAACAATCGTTGTGGACTGCGATAGCGACGGCGCTTTGCAGGTCTCGACACGTTGTACTGAATATGAAATATACAAGTTCTTACAAGAAACAGTCGCAGAGCTTCTTAAAATGTTATCTGCCTATATTGATAGATGAAGTCAAGCCAACATTTTAGTTCTTTACTAAGCAAACCAGACAACTTTTCAAAGAAATTCGTTACGGAATTAAGCAACAGGTAGAAATGGGATCCAAATACCATTACCAGACTTGGAAAGAATGGCTCAAAAGCAATAGAAGGAACTGGGATAGGGTTTACAGGCCAGGAACCAAACACTCTGAAAGCTTGGGAAAAACCCTAAATATCTTTCAAGGGGAAACTCACGCAATAAGAAGATGTGCCCAGTTCAATATTGACAAAGGATATAGAAGGCAAAGGATTATCATAATGTCTGTCTGATAGTCAAGCAGCCATTAGAGCGCTGAGTTCTTGTGTAATCAGTTCCAAAATGGTGTGGGAATGCCTAGGCAAACTTAATGAACTAGGTGAGAACAATATAGTCACCTTCCTGTGGATTCCAGGACACACTGGAATAGAAGGAAACGAAATAGCAGATGAACTAGCGAAGAGGGGGATTGAAATACCCTTTTGGGGGCCGGAACCCTTTTGCGGAATCAGCTCCAATGTAATATTGGAAGAAATAGGTAAAGCCGAAGAAAAGAGAAGATATGACCATTGGAAAGATCTAGTAGGGCTTAGGCAATCTAAGATTCTTCTGGGTAACTACAATCTGTTGAAATCCCCGTCGAGTATCCTGTAGATCCACTCCCTGGACCACTTTGGGAATCAATGGTATAACGGATGAGTTTTGAAGAACCACTTTCCATGTTCTATTTCATATAACTGTTTAACACACTTCCTGTAAAAGATTGATCAACTTTCTAATATTTTTAAATTAGAAATCACAATTTAAAAAGCTAGCAGCATAATTTTTCAACGCCCAGTGTAAGTCAGAGCATTCGAATTAAGATGAATTTTTCAAAAACCAAAGTATATACCTTCCACAAATATCTACAAGGCAAGTATACTTGAGCTAGTGTCAAAATTGGAGCAGGAACAGAGAGAGATAAAATTTTTGGCAAGTAAAAAGTTCAAGGAGTTCCCTTTGGTAGATGGTCGATATTTAGAACCATAATAGAATGTCATAGTCTTCAAATGTTCTGGACAAAAAACAGTCAGTCATGAACTGAACAAGTCAATTTGGTGTAGCCTAACTTTATGGCGGTAGCAAAGTCGCTAGTGTCGCCGGGCTAGCTCAGTTTGGTGAAATCCCGCCCTTAGAATGGCAATGTTCATATACATACAAACAACTTTAACTGGTGTTTGAATGAGGTAGATCTCACGCTTTTTTATCGTTGCCACTACCAGATCTTAATAGTAGAATCAATCAAAACAGAATTATATGGTCCATAAGTTTCTTCTCTCTCTCTCTCTCTGTCTGTCTCTCCTTTCTCCTTTAATGAAATTGCGGGAAGTACAATTCTTTTTGTATTATTCACCCGTTCCCTACCATTTTTAATTAAATAAATATTTCAAGATGGATTATACGGAATCTTGATTTATTCTTGTTAAGAAATGTGTCTGCAGTTTGATTTGATTTGCAATTATAATTCCAAATTTTCAGATGCTGGGACTTGATCTACTTCTTCATCCCCTTGTTAAGGGCGTGTGACATTTGTTAGAAGAAACTTGTATCCAAACTATTCATATATGAATAATCTTTCATAAATAAGAAAATTCTGAAATATGGTTCGTTTATAAAACCCATAAATAGCTAATAATTGGTAATTAAGTTTAATTTAATCAGAAGTATTTAAATATTTGATAGAAAAAGTTACCGCAAGGATTTTTATGTTACGTCTCCGATATTAAATTGGGTCAAGCACTAGATTAACCTTTATGATATATTCCTAATACAAAAAATAAAGAAGTTGATGAATTGGATGAGGCTGGTTGTATATAAAAAGGATGCTAAACGTAAGATCTATATTATTCAGATTTGGTATATTTCCAGAGAACAGCTACAATCAATAAACATGAAAGTATTTTTGGTAAGTTGAATTATTATTATTTTGGTTATTAGTTTGTCGCAATGTTGCATGTAATGTGGCCAATAGGTTTTGGTGTTCCATTCCAAGTCCGAATTATATTATTTGGATATCCATTAGTTTTAATTATTTCTCGATCGAAAAATTGCATCGGCAGTGATTTTTTCTCGTTTGAATCTGGGGAATTTTGCTGCCAGCGTACAACTTCAGATGCATCAACCAATACCAGCAATCAACCAATCATACTTTTGTTTCCTGTTTGACAAAACCAATCAACACGCTCTATTAGCGACTATTTGGATGGTGCACAATAATCCCCAACTATTCACCATGATACTTATACCAAGGAGCCTGACAGTACTCTAAATAAATACATAGTAAACGTAAAATTGTATTTCGAAGATAAAAATTAAATTTTTTGTTACAGATCTTGTCCTGCGTCATCTTGGCTGCTTCTGCTCATCCCACTTCTGGTGGTGTAAAGACAAAACGCCATCTACTCAACGACTATTATTATGATACCATGCCTTTGACTTACTACAATAGTCTTCCTCTTCAACAAACATATGGTGTTCATGAACAGCTAATAAACCCATCACCAGTTGTATTTAAGTCATCAGAGCAAGTAGTTTACAATACTCCAGATGTCTTCCATACACAAGTCTTTGATCCAATATACTCACATGGATTGTATTCTCCCAAGGTCGTGTTGAACGCTGATCCGTGCCACTAAAAAACTGTACCTGTAGCAATACTGAAGACAACCTAACCATCTTCTCTTTGATAATGTATTATCATCTGAATTGGCGAATTTGTAAATTTTGTATTGCTTTTAATAAAATTTAATTAGGAATATAATGATTTTTTTTAACTGACGTTAATATTTCCATACCTTTCCCTTTGTTCAAAATTTTTTTTGGACATGAAAAATTCTAAGAAATCATGAAATCGAAATCGACTTGATTCATGGGGTATTAAACCGATATCCGGCTTTTGGTATTTTATTAAAGTATGTTGGTACTAAGAAAAAATTAATTTAAAAATTTTTTAAACCGAATATTTTAGGAGAAAACTAGCAATTAAGAGTTCCTAAATGTTTGCAACTTTCACTAAAGATACGTCACATACCTAAAGATGAAGTTAGCTACTTTCTGATTAGATGTTTTATGAACTACTAGCCAGTTACATAAAGGCCATTCGAATTTCAGGTTTGAAGAACTGTTATGAAAGTAAAACTGCACTAAGAGTTTTAACAAGGATCCAAACGGAACATTGACACCTGAACGGGCACCTGAAAAGCTCAAAATAGTGGAGGAAAAAGAATGTAGATTCTGTAGCATGGAAAAAGAAACCTCCATTCACATACTTTCCTCTGTACTGCAATTCAGAATCCTAGGGTACAGCACCTAGGAGATACACATTTACCTAAGTTGGAGCCTGTAGATATTCTAAAATTCCTGAGGGAAACAGGACTAAATGAGCTACTAGCCTCTGAGACGTTCTTCAGAAATTAGGTAGAAGTAGGGGACACAATCGATCGTTTAGGTCTCAATGAATGTCACCTCATCAAACATACATACATAAATATAACACCTCATTGGGAAGATATAACGTTTTAGTCATCAGCAACCGATTAAGGGGAAAATTTTGCATTTATGAGCGAAAACCATTTAAATTGTGAAATATTTGAAATTTCCAACAAAAAATGATCCAATATTGAGCTGACACTTCTGAATACTATCAAATGTCCAATCTATTGGCAAAAAATTACCCAATTCTATATCTTGTAGGGTTTTTATTTTATAAATCGTCAAAGTTAACATAATGAAAACTTCAAAAATTCCAGATTTCCTTCAATTCAACTGTTAGAAAGCTCTGAGAATTACTTGTTCTGGTTGGTGACTCCTAACCAGCATATATGTTCCGGTGTCCTGAGTACTACATGCTGGGGAGTTCTGAGTACAACTGGTTCTGGTGCTCTGACTACTAATGGGTGGGCAGATCCAATCAATACTGGTTCTGATGATCTGACTACCTACTAGTTGTTGGGGTGTTTTGAGTACTACTTGTTCTGGAGCATTCAATATAACTTATTCTGGAAGAGCCAGTTTACTTTGGATAGGGAGAGTTTGGTAGTAAGTAGGAGAGTTGTAGTATGTATGTGGAAGAGTGTCGTATATGTAGCTGTCCAATAGATGACGTTTTGATTTTTCCCCACCAGAAGGCGGGGCAGCAATTACTGCTAGGATTAAACTAGAGAAAACCTGGAAAAACAGGAATACAATTATTCCCTTAATTCTCAAGTTACAAAACACTTTCATTCAACATGGTAATTATTGGAATGAAGCCTTTATGTTGGTGGTTCTTTGTTCGCAAAGACAGCAAATTTGATTGATACTCAATTCATCTCGAGCATCCCTTTTATATAGATAGGTTTTTCTACACTGAATTTGACAACCTGTTTTTGAAATAAACGTGGATCAGAAATAGATAAATATTTAATAGGAATTTTTTAATTTATCGGTGAATAAAAAAATTAAAAATTTTTGAATTTTAAAGCTGAAAGACATACGGTTTGTTGCATTTTAAAATGAAAACCAGACACATCAATCATCCATAAATATACCTGATATAATTTATTTATTCATAGCCTTTGTTGTCAGATTCTTCCTCAAAAAAATTTAATGGAAAAATCTGAAAGAAACGATAAATGAAATGATTATTTATCCTTACCCTCCTTGAAAACCTTTGTTATTGGAAATTTACATGCAGTAGAATAGACCCTTCCTTATTACTAGACTTTGAATGGCAAACCTCAGGTCCTCCATGTACTGGGAGGGTTGTGGTTTTCTTCCCCTATCATTGAAAACCTTCACAGTAGCACAGTATGTGTACTGAGGTATCCTCATCTTTTGGGCAAAACCTGCATCTGGTTGTGTCTACCAATTTGATGTTATTCATGCGTTTGTTAAGTCTACAATCAGGAGCCCAACTAGGATCCTGATTGTTTTCCTATTCTGGCTTAGTAGATAGGCCGTAAATTTTTGCGAGGGTTCCTTGATGAACTCCTTGGCCTGCCTTATTCTCACTTACAGAAAGGTTCTGGTCCAACGAGAGCACAAAGTGCCCCTTCTCGGGCAAGTCTGCCCTAAATCAACCTAGATAACTTTATGATAAGTTTTGTAGTATAAAGAAATGATATGCATCTCTAATAGATTCGGTTCATTAACAATTGAAATTCAATTTTTTTTTGTACCCATTAAACATTCTGACCAGTTGGCTCTGGCTAGTGTCAATAGCTCACTTGATTACCATTAAAGATCCGGTATCTCAACAAAATTAGTATATGTCAAAAAAATATTTAACCTCTTGCTTATCTTGATCTATTTTTGATCCATATATGTTTATAACAGGTTAACATTTTTTTTATAGCCAAACAAAAATCATATAAAAAGAACGAGATAGATATTTTGGGTATCATTTAAATTTGTCATTTTAAATTCTCAACTGGCAATATGAAGGTATTTTTGGTAAGTGAAATTAAAATATTTTTCTTTTTCATTTCAAAACAGTAAACTTGATTAATGTTTCCTTTCCAGGTTTTGTCTAGCGTAATTCTAGCAGTAATTGCTGCCCCTCCTTCTGGTGGTGAAAAATCAAAACGTCATCTATTGGACAGCTACGTATATGACACTCTTCCACAGACCTACTACAGTGCTCCTAATTACTACTCAACTCTTCCCATTGAAAGTAAAGTGGCTCTTCCAGAACAAGTTATATTGAATGCACCAGAGCCAGTACTCAGAACTGCACAACCAGTAGTAGTTAGAGCACCTGAACCAGTGTTACTTAGAACTGCACAACCAGTAGTAGTTAGAGCACCTGAACCAGTGGTACTTAGAACTGCACAACCAGTAGTAGTTAGAGCACCAGAACAAGTTGTACTTAGAACTCCACAACCGGTTGTAGTCAGACCTACAGAACAAATTGTACTCAGATCTCCAGAAGTAATCAATGTTCAACATGCTGCTCACTCTTACTATCCGCAGTTAGTTAATCCAGTCTATCCATCAGAATTGTATTCTTCCAGAGTTATTGTACACTAAACTTTGCTTTTTCTTAATACAGAAAAAAATTGTTGATTGTATACAGAATATGTTTGTAAAATCTTCTTATTTCTTTCAATAAATTTTTCTTTACTTTACAATTTAATATTGTATTTAGCTTTTGCTGGAAACTATTGTGACCCATTCTTGACCTTCTAATGATATTAATAATTTAGTAAGATGTCATTTTAATGTGCGTCCTCACCAAGTCGACAACAAATCGACAAAACTGCATCCGTCCACACCAGAGTTGACAGAAATGTTGTCGATCAGTCTAATCAACATGTCTGACGAAGATGTCATAGTTGCTTGTGCCTCATGTTCCTGTTTTTGTAGTTTTTAGCTTTGGAATCCCATAGATTTGACTTCAATTTGTATGCCTCAATAAAAGCTATGACTTTGTCTTGTTCTGATTCCATTTTCTAAGAAAATTTAATGTCAACGTAAACGTCAAGACGTCACTGAGTACTCAATTTGTCGATCGACAGTGTCGACTCGGTGAGAAGGCACCTTTAAAGTACTTTTAATGTTACGTTTGTTATGGTTATTATGCATCTGTCTGTTATTTGTAACTAAAACAAAATCTGATAGAATTTCCCCTTTTTCCTGACAAGATGCAGGAAGCAGCAAGAACAGCAAATAATGAAGAATAATAACCCGCGATCTTTTATTTCCATTGTGGAAATATAAAAGCAAAGCAACGCTACTTTGATGTACATCAGTCTACTTTAATGATTATTAATGACGTGAGAAGACATGTATTATTTTATTTTCTATCTAATGTAATAAATAAAATGGCGAATACGAGGGTTGTCTTTTCAAATGTTGCATACGAGGATATATTGAAAAATTCTTAACCTACTACAAAATTTCAATGTCAAAATATTTTATTACCCAACATATTCTCCTCTTAATTGGATACATTTATTACAGCGAACTTGCAACATCTCTAGACCTTTAAAAAAAAATGTTTCTTCTTGCTCCGCAAACCAGACCTCCACAGCTTTTATTACCTCCTCGTTGGAAGAAAATTTACGACCTTTTTCACTTTTTTTCAGTTGAGGAAAAAGATGATAGTTGGACGGAGCCAAATCTGGTAAATAAGGGGAGTATTCTATTAATTCAAACCTTAAATCACGAATTTTTTGCATGGCAACATGAGATTCGTGTGCAGGGGCGTTGTCCTGCAAAAACAAAACACCTTTGGATAGCTTTCCGCGTCTTTTCTCTTTAATTTTTTCCCGTAGACTGGTCAGTAATGTTGAATAGTAATCTCCAGTTATTGTTCTACCCTTATCCAAAAAATCAATCATGATTACTCTATGGCAATCCCAAAAAACTGAAGCAAGAACTTTTCCAGCAGATTTTTGGACACGAAACTTCTTAGGTCTTAGTGTCGCCATTTCATCGATTGTTGCTTTATTTCTGGATCGTAGATATGTACCCAAGTCTCATCCATAGTAACAATTCGGTTTAAGAAGTCTACATCGTTTTCAAATCGAGCACAGATCGAACGCGATGCTTCTACCCTTGCACGCTTTTGGTCAACATTCAAACATTTGCAGCGATTTTTCCTCATGTCCAAATTGACGTGAATATATGATAAACGCGTTCGTATGAAATATTCAGTGCTTCAGATATCCGTTTTAGCCCAATTCGACGTTCTGATAAAATCATGTCATGAACTGCATCGATATTTTCGGGGACTGACACAGAAACTGGCCTACCCGATCGGTCTTCAACTTCAATGGAAAATTTACCTCTTTTGAAGCTTGCAGTCCAATTTTTCACTGTCGCATACGAAAGAAATTGATCACCAAGGGTATTAAGCATATCTTCGTAAATCGGCTTACCTCTTAACCCTTTAAAATACAGGTACTTGATGACGGCTCGATACTCCAATTTTTCGATTTTCACAATTTCGACTTTTGCATTTATTTGATCTCAACGGGTTGAGCATATTATCAAGCTTATACAAAATGACAGCAACTACTGATGTTAAGATTTGTCTAATAGGTTTTAAAGTATTTATATTGAAAATCTTGTTTTCCAAATAAAAAATATGACGTTTATCCTTTAAGTTGGAAATTTATTTGAATATTGAAACTTTGACTTCCGGCATTCCGTTTTAGTTCAAGGAGCAAACGATAAAAATTGAGTTTACAATATTAAATAGATCGATTTATATGCAGACTCGTTTAAATACCAGCAGTATACATGTAAGATTTGTTTATTCACACTTTCAATAAACATATTTTCTCATAATTTAATGCCATGCTGGAAATGTTTATCTTCAAATGTAATCACATTGAATATAATTAATTAGTTAAAAAAATGGTTACTTTTTATAATATTGTTAATTTCGTAAATGATAAACAACTGTACCAGTGGGAAGATATCATTGTTGTATAATTAACTGTTCAATTATCTCAAATGGAAGACTAAAAATTACTAATAAATAAAAGCTTTATTCAAATTATTCGCAACAATTCATTGAATAAATTTTATGAATTGGATATTAATAGTGCTATATATACCATCAACAAAGCATCAATATTTAGACAATTCTTATGCTCCAGCAATGGGGCGGGGGCTGGAATTTACTCCAGGAACCCAGTCAGGCGGCAATTAAGGCACTGAATGGATATACCATCAACTCAGGGCTTGCTGCTTAATGTCGTGAACGACTTGCTGATCTAGCAAGACGGAACACAGTGTGGCTAGAATGGATTCCGGCCAACTTTGGTTTTGAAGGCAACGAAGGGACGGCTGACCTTGGGCCTCACAAAACAAACAATCCGTAAGGAGACGAGGAACTGGTTGAGAAACCAGCACCTTGCTCAGTGGAAGAGGCTCTACAGGGTCTCACGCAGTCCAAGCTCCTATTGAGGGGATGGACTGATGGACATGCTAGAACTGCTCTAGAACTACCAAGGAGTAGGTTAAAGAAGATAGCAGGACTCCTGACAGGACACTGCTGTCTAAGGAAACACCTCTGTAACCTAGGTTTAGAGGAAAGCCCACTATGCAGGGGTTGCGGCATGGTTGGCGAAAAATCGGACCATGTTCTCCTCGTATGTCCACATTGGGCTGTGCTACGCAGGCGAATCTTCGGAGAACCTGTTATGACATCTGGGGACATAAGCAGGCATCCACTGAAGAGGATTGAGTCCTTCATCGAGGGACTCGGCTTCATGGATGCATAAGTAGCAGGAATGGCACAATGGGCCCGCCAGTGGCTTCAGTGCCGGAACCTTGGCTTGAGAGTTTGTCTTGGCTAAGGTTCGCCTGACTAAATTAGTAGTAGTAGTCAATTCTTATAAACATAGGCTTCCAGTAAGATGGGTAGTGTTTGTAGGATTTTACATTTTGCATTAGGCAGCTCGTGACGAATTAAACTGTATATTAGTACGTGTACTGGCTCCATTAAGGCGTACTTAAAACTCGAAAACTATTAGTATTATTATGTAAAGTTGTAGTAATTGGAACAAGAGATGTTGCTATTAAAACGACAAAGACAATCAAAATTAAGGGGAAGTACGTATCGCATTTTTTTCAAATGGAAAAACACAGAAAAAAACAAATACATTTAACGAATATTTAATAATAATAATCGGTTTTAATATTAAATATTAGAAGACGGTTTATTAAATTTAATTGCTATTAATCATATTCGAGTCAAGTTTACGGTCGTTGACCGTTTAAATAAAATAAATTTCTTTTACCAAGACCGCACTGCTTAAATTATTAACAAATATTTTTATTTATTAGCCTGAGTGGGTGTGAGTAACAAGCATTTTGTCAATAATTAATAAATTTGTTTAAAATAATAATATAAAAGATTCAACAAGATAGTTACGATTATGCAAACTACTTTTTACAGTTTTGTCCTGCCAATGAGGGTGGCAGAGCCGTTATCAGGAACTGCGTCAACGTTTTGAAAAAAACGTAGAGTCGTCGATGTTTTATGAAAGGGGGGCACTTTTTTCTGGTATTTCTGACTTCGCTAATTCGACCCTTTAGCGGAGTTTTGAATACTTTTAAATAAATTACATTTTAAAATTTAATTCAACTTGTTTAGTTTTTAAAAAGAATTTTTTTTGGAAAAAAATTTAAGGTTTTCTGTAAAATTTTTAGGCTTTTCTGGAAAAATTCTAGGCTCTTTCTGAAAATTTTAGGCTTTTTCGAAAAAATTTATATTCCTGACAAAAATTTCAGGTTTTAAGCATTTTTTGAGGAGGTTTAAGCATTTTTGGGGAGGTTAATAAGCATTTTTCAGGGGAGGCGAAGAAGCATTTTTTGGGGAGATAAATGTTGTTTATTTGTATATTTTTATTTGGTGTAACTTTTTTGCAAATAAACTTTATTTTTACTTGTAAAAGACAAATGGATTCGATAAGGACGGACAAAGAACTTAAAATCAGTTGATAATGAAGCCGCTATTAAGTTAGGAAAGTACCCAGAATATTACCGAAGAACGAAACATATCCAAATCAGGCATTTCTTTGTAACAATTTTTTTTCAAACCTTGGAGCACTTGCAGTCGACGTAGATGATATAAAAATATTTTGGTAATTGTGCAGAACACGTGCTTCTGGATTTTGACCAAGGAACTATCTTCTATAAGTTCCTAGTGGCATTACTTATTCTTTTTTCTTATTTTTTTGGGAATCAAACCACAATAATGTTTTTTTAATTTTTTATAACGAAGTTTCGGTAGCTTTCCAGCTACCGTTGTCAAAATTAACTAGTATAGAAATAATTTTTTGGTCCCTAACTGACACAACGAAAAAATTTGACATCTAGACAATCAATAATATTTTGAAGTTTAAGACTACAAAACTTTGTTGTCAAATTTTATTAAGGTCCATTCATAGTAGATCACACCTCTGGTAAAATGTGAAATAAAATATTTTATTTTATGACATTCTAACGATATGTAGTCCACTAGAAATGGAATCCAGTGAAGTGCACGTTCCAGGAACGGTTTTTATTGGGATAGCGCTTTATAATGAATATGTATAAAGTTAAATTTTCCTATTTTACGGGATAGGGAGTGAATAGGGGTCCTGGGTGAATGGAATTTTAAAAAAAGGATGCAAAAGCTATTCTACGAAAAATGTAAGTTATATATTCACAAATTCAAAACATATCGCTTCCCGACCAAAGTGTATATCTAACAATATAAAAAAAAATAATAAAAAACTAGTAGTGTAACATCAAAATACGAAGAGAGAAGAGTTTTAGAAATAATTATCCTAAAAATCTGGCAACATTGCAATTATAATATGACGTTTTGAAATGGATAATTGGATTATTTTTCTAGAAAACCAAGGAAAACTGCAACTTTATAACTAAACTTCTAATGCCCGTTGTGTAAAATTTGAAAGTCAGTGACAAAAAAAAACAATACCTTTTAGAGTTGGCATTGTAAGGAATGTGGAGGTATTAATCGAAAAGCACGTGTTCTGTACAATGACCAATATTTTTAATACGATTCAAACTGACGGATTTCGAAAAACTAGCTATAATAATGTTATCAAGTTTATTAACTTTTTTTTTTGATAATAATTGTAATCATTCATCAAATTCTTCTTCAACGTGAAAAAAATCAGCTTCTGCTGAATAACTAATTTGATTAAAATGTCAAATTTATCATATATATCCATATTAATTAGGACCTCTGTACTAATTAGCATAAACTAAATATTTAAACGAAAATACATCTGCATTAATTCAATATCGCTTTTAAATTTATTAAAAGTATTAAAGTGATCAGGGTCAATGTCAAAGCTCGGAATTGGTGACCGGCTAAACTCGGTATATGATTTTTATAAAATCAACTAGATTTAGCGGTTTACCATAACAATTAATGTCATCAATAAATTTATGTTACTGATTATTAATTCGTAATTTGCTAATCTGATATGTAATTAATTCCAAATTCAAGAATAATCAAGTTATATAATTATTCTAAATCCGGTATGCTCACATACCACCAACACCAAAGAACATCTCGCGCTTTTTATGGAATTTGGGACAACGACAGATTTTTTTCAAATTTTCGTATATTATTTTGGAAGTCAAAATAACCATTTTCTTTTTCGTACACCGACCTTGTGGCTATACAGGCTGAAACTAAAAAATAGGTCCAAGATTTGTTCTATAACCACTATGAAAAGTGACGTATTTCTTATACCTTGCCCACGCCATATACATTTATATGGAGAATCAAATAAAATCGACAAAAACTTGCGTCCATTAATTACGTGAGGCATTTTTGAGGATTTTTTTGACCCCCCCCTCTCGTTCCCCCTTGGTGAGATGTAGTGAAATTTTTCTCCCCCCCCCCGCTAATCTTACGTGAGATTTTTCAATATTTGTTTTTTGGGTGTAAATGCACTTTACCTAACTACTTTTTTTAAAGACTAGCAAAGACTGGATTAGATTACCGTAATTTTGAGTCAGATTTAATTCAAGACAATTATTAGAGAGTTATTGAAGACCTGTACTAATTTTTAATGTGACTTTTGATAGAGTTATTGAAAGTAACAAATACAAGACCAAAAAATTTATTTTATTATGACATTTATGTTTTATGCTGCTTTATTTATGTGGATCTATTTATTGTTATATTAATTTATATTATGGAAGAACAATTAGAAATAGCAATTTTAGCGGGAGCGAATGATGAAGAGATAGTGATGTTTATTTTGTGTTGGCAAATACTTTTGACTGTAAAATATTTTTTAGTGAGCACAAACATAAAGTGACCATTCGTCCCAGCTTAGGCGGGACTGTCCCGTTTCCAAGAGACCTGTCCCGCATAGACAGTGTCCCGGATTTAGTATATATGCTAAATTTTACTACACAACACTAGCGAATAACGAAATAAACTACAGAAATCAAGCTTACAACATTTTAAATAAAATAATGCGTTTATTAAATGATGGTCCATCATACGTTTGCTGACCTTATGTACTTATTTTAATACGACCGTACGTTGGAAACATTGTCTCGGCCTCGCAAAAAGTACCACTTTAATTCTTTTACAAACCTCTAGGCAATTTCGGCACGCTTTGGTTGGTAGGGACTTTGGTTAACCAATTGGTAGGTCCTACGTACAGGTATGACGTAAAGTACCAATTACAGGCGAAATCGTTTGGTTCTCAATTAGATCAGCTGATTGATGAAATTGACATTTATGTACTGCATTCCATCATTACTAGACAAAAAAAACGGACAAAACTGGAAGAATTTTAGAATATTGTCAAAAATACAATTCGTTCCAACGACTTACAAATAAAAATCGAAACAAAAACTACTTTAGACAAGGATAGAAAGCTACCAATTTGATTTGACAGACCAAAAAGGGTACCAAAGCTAGATTGACGTCATCGTTTTTCGAAACGAAATCGATTGACCAAAGTGGGGTACCAAAGCGTGCCGAAATCGCCTTATATCTCGCAATACAATATTAATAATACTTTTGACACCGTTATACAGTTTAAGGTTAATTTTCTAAACAGTTTCATATTGATATGCGGTGAAATAGGCCAACATTGGAACATTTCTCTGGGATTGTTCCGCATTGGCAGTTTTTAAATATGGTCACTTTACACAAACATACTATGTTTGATATCATCCCATGTTTGTTTGCCATTATTAAATCCTCATAGGTGAAACGAAGATGATTTTTTAACGGTTTTGATGATAGTTTCATAAATATATAAAAAATATAGCCAATCCAACGAAAAATTGTTTTCGCTCGACAAACCAATTATTTTCTGTCACATATTGACAAAAGTATGTCAAACTTGTCAACATTAAAAAGCTTTAACCAAAATTTTCCTTTCCTGTATTTAATTTAAATATAGGATATCCTTTATTTACATAAAAACATTTAAGACTTTAGTTATTCATTATGAAATCGGCCGTTAGTTTTTTTCAACTTAAAATTGTTTTGCCAATTATTCAACTTTGTCCAGTATATTCAGAAGTTCTTTGTTTCAAATTCAGTAACTTCGTTGGCAATTAGAAGCGGTAATTTAATATCTGTAGGTGTAGACAGTCCAATGATTTTCAAACTTTTTTTTCTCAACTTTAAGTACATAGTTAAGTTAAGATTTATCGTACCATGATCATAATAATGATTTCAAAACAGTGTAAAATCGTTAATTCACTATTTTGTTCTCCTGGGCTTCAACAAATTTTCCACAACTCTCCAAGGCTTTTCAGTTTCAACAACTCTTTGTTAAGTTTCAAAATAATTGGTATTTGTCTTTTCCTTTTCGATTTCAGCTCTAATAAATACGTTTTTTCTCCAAATGACATTAAAAGCGGCCTTTTAATGACACTTGGCAGGCTTAGAAGTTGTACTTTTAATGCCTATGCAGAAAAAGTACAACTTCTAAGCCTGCCAAGTGTCATTTAGTTATTTAGGTATTGATAATGAAACGCAATTTAAATATGAAAAAGTCGATTTTGCGTGGAATTGGAACAAATTTGAAGAAAAAATTATATGTTTCACACGGCAGAAAAGCAGATTTAATGCTCGGCTATGAAACACCAGCCGCGGCATTAAATCTTGTGCTTTTATGCCTAGTAAAACAAATAACTATTAAAAGTGTCCTTTGACCTCAAAAGATCGGCCCTTAGATTTTAAATAATAATAATGAAATCCGGAATGGGAAAAATGGTTTTAAAAAAACACCCTATATATAAGATCAATGCTCGTGGTTGATTTTTTTTCAATATAGATAATTTTACTTTTCAATCTCTCTTTGTTTTAACTTCAACAATATTAATTTGAAAATAAAAGTCAAAAAGCTTTTACAACGATACTTTTTTATCTTCAAGAACGAGTTTAAAAACAAACTCCACTTATTATACATATTAAATATGGACTGGTATCTCACGGAAATTAAATCAAAGTCGTTTAATTAATTACCCATTTCAATTTTATTTCTTTTTTGATCCATATTAATTTAAAGAAACAAGTTGACCATACGGCAAAATATATAAAGACGCTATAACGTGAATTTTAGTATCATTCAAGTCAAAGTGTCTTATCTCACTAGACAAACATGAAGACGTTTTTGGTAAGTTTCACTATTATTTCACTTTTTGATATTAATATATTTTTTTCCACTATCACTATCGAAAGTCGTCTTTTGTGCCTTGAAAAGCAAATGTTTACCACGAGCTGTCATAATTTGACATTTTTGGCGCTCTTGAGCAGAAAGTAACTTTGGCGCACGCCTAATTTTATTTATAGATAAAAGAGAGCTAGTAGTTAATTTTGGTATGATAGAAAAAAAAATCTTGTGTGTATTTAGAGCAGAAAGTTTTTTGGTAGTTTCGACAGATTGAACTTTCTGTCTCGACTACCACTACTACTACAACTTTCTGCTCTCGATACACAAATAGCTATTTTACAAATAAAAGTAATGTGAAATATGAAATAGGCTATTTCTTAGAATTTTCAAAACCATTGTTTTAAAACATATCTCATAAAATTTGTAGTTTAAATGGGATCTTTTATCAAATGACATTTTTGTTGTGTTTCTACTTCGTTTATTTGTAATAAAACTTAAATTTTAAAACATAGTTATAGAAATAGATGTTCGTAACAAATTTAATATATGAGAAAGTCGTATTGTCAACCTCTTATATTATTTATTGATATATAAACGCAGTTATTATTCAATAACAATAGCTAGCATTATATTTAAAATAAAATCATGGCCTTACCAAAAATTAAAAGCAATTTTTAAAGAAACTAAAAAATCAGTTATTTCACTAAATGTTCAACACCTTCAACAGATAGTTTCTTTAATTTTCTACTTTTAAAATTCCACCAATTCACAATAATAATCAAACGTTATTATTTCAGATTTTATCTTGCGCTGTCTTAGCCATCGTAGCTAAAGAAACCGCTACTGGTGCAGAAAAATCGAAACGTCAATTACCTGACGAATACTTCCCCACTGACATCCCTCAATATTACCCCAATGCTCCTGAATACTACCCTCAACAACTTCCATACTACCCTCAACAAGTTCCATACTACCCACAAGAACCTTTATACTACCCTCAACAACCACAATTCTACTCACAATATCCAGAGTACCACTCTCAACATACTGTCCATAATGTTATCAACAAAGTACCAGTAGCCATTCCACAACCAATTCCAGTACCATATGAAAAAACCGTCAGAGTAGCCCAACCCTATCCAGTACATGTTGAGAAACCTGTACCAGTACAATACAAAGTGAACGTACCATACCCAGTCGACAAACCTTACCCAGTAGAAGTACCTCATCCAGTACCATATGAAGTAAGAGTAAAAGTACCTTATGCAGTTGAAAAACCATACCCAGTACCAATCACCAGGACCGTCCCTGTACCAGTTGAAAAACCTGTCTACGTCAAAGTACCAGAAGTTGTCAAAGTACCAGTTGCTCAACCCTACCCAGTAGCTGTTCAACGTAAAGTTGCTGTTACTGTACCAGAACCAGTCGTCGTTAAAGTTCCACAAACAGTCTACACTGGACTTCATTCAACCTTTGACACTCAAGCACCTTTGTACCCATACAACTACGGAAGTTTAGACTACGGAGTTCCATACGGATCTTTCGGTACTCACAACATCATCGCTCGTGACGCCCCAAAGAAGCAATAAACATTTTTTTAAATCATTTTTAACGTACCTAATGTTGATATTTAACGCTATCTGTAATATCAATAATTTTTGATGTAATCGCTATTATTATTAAAATTTTTGAAATAAAAATATAATTGTTTTGATACCTTACTTAATTAAAATAATAGAATTGTGGGAATGCTAAGACAGCCTCAAAATGAATCTATAATACGTAGACCTTCATTGAGTACACCTGAATAGTAGACAAACGTTTTGTTCCAATAAATCTTTTTTAAATAAAATTTTCTTTTTATAATGGGAATATTGTATATAGGGAAACTCTACCTATACTCAGCTACTCTACGTTTTACCGGCAATAAACAATTTATGATAGGGATAATGGAACTTGGTTTTAACAAGATGTTGGAGCTGCCTCAAAAAGACAAAGGGTTATTAATTATTCAAGAATATGCGATCGGCTATTAACGCTCCATTTGGCTAGTCACCAAGATCTACACATTTGGGAGACTCTGTTACTAGTCAGTTCTAGTTTGTATAGAATAAATGCAGAATAAGAGCTACTAATAATAGTATTAATAGCAGTGACATCATAATTTACATTTGTCTAATAAGTGAATTTGAAATAAAAATTTTTTTCTTCACGCGTATAATAATATCTATATTATTTTCGGCAACACAGATCTTAGAAATAACCTATTCTTTTACTAGTAAAACAATGAACGCTCATTATTGTACTAGTAACAAAATAATGAGAAACGATAGTAACGTCTTATTATGGGCGTTGTAACCAAGTAGACAGGAACTGTCATTTAATTTTTATTTAATTTGATGTTTGTCAGCTTTGAAAAGTGTATTGTAAAAATGTCTCAAGAACAAGAATTTTAATGTACACCTCCGGAATTAGTCGAAATAGCTAATTCCACTATTTAAACACTAACTCCGACGCAGTCACGAAAAGTATATGATTTTGCTTATGAAAAATTTATAAAATGGTGCAAAGAAAATATTGTACGAAGATACATAGAAAATGTTATGCTTGATGCTTGCTTATTTTACGTATTTGTCAAGAAAATATGAAAGTACGAAACTATGGGCACAATATTCAAAGATTAAAACTCAATTAAACAACGAACATAATGTAAAAATGGAGAATTATATTATATATTAGCTGCATTTTTAAAGCGACAAGGAGAAAATAATACCGCGAAAAAATCAAAAGTATTAACAAAAGACCAATTTGATAAATTTCTTCAGGATGCACCGAATAATGTTTATTTAGCGACAAAAGTAGGTAGGTACTTTCTTATTTTTTTTATTATTATTATATTTATTAAATCGTTGACAATAATATCCTTTAGAAGATTAATATTTAAATTGACAACAATTAATGTATTTCGAACTTAAAACGTTTATACCACGATAGCTCAGAGGTGGAGCTTTTGTGTTCCGTTTCGGAGGTCTGCGGTTCGATCCTCAGCGTCGGCCGATTCCTTTTTTACTTATTTCAACGTTTGCATTATTTTTACGCTTGAAGAAAAAATAATATATATCACTTGGAGTAGAAGACCCATTATATGTTTCGCCAAGTTTGCACAGGCTCGGCTAACGCCTCGGCAGTGCAAGAATCTGGGCTCAACAATAATGATAGCCTTCTACTCCTAGTAACATAATGTACTATTATTGAAAAAAATTGGAGTGGAATTATTGCTGGAAACTAACATGAGATAGGTATTCTAATTTTTAGAGCACCATGTATATAAAAATAAAGCATAGTGGTCGAAAAATTCTATTTCTGGATTCCGATTTCAGCTTTTCGTAGTACGTCTCTGTCCTGGATCCAACTTTGTATCCTGTGACCCTCTTTTTGCAACTTCATCTGCTTTTTCACTGGCCTCGATATCCTCGTTTTCAGTTCTTCTTCCATGCAATCTCTTATTTATCAACTTTCTGTTGGTTATTTTATGATTTCAAGACATTTTTCATTATTTCTTGGTTCCACAAATCATAACCTCGATCACGAAGTCATAAAACAGGCCAAAGCAAAGGTGACATACAAGATTTTTAGACCTCAGTACTCACTTCTGGTATCCCAATAATACCAATATCCTTTGGACTATTCCAGGTACCATTTTACCAAGCTGACTAGCAATATTATCCTGCCTTCCTGTGGTATAGCGAAAGCGCTACCAAAAGTTCAAAGCCGTACTTGGGAAAAAAGGAATCTCGAGATTGGTGGAACATTGCGACTGGAAGGAGACATACCGAAAAGTTCATTAAAGTACCATTGCCAAAATTCACGGATAAGCCAAAATAGGCAAACGATCAAAACCCAGGTTTTCCTGACAAACACATAATCAAGAACATGAGGAAAGCTCAGCTCTGTCCTACTCACAGCCTTTACAATAAATGAATGACCTAAAGTCTAGCCTATGGAGTCTGGTGATAGATTAGATTAGATTAGAAATGGAGTGGCTCTTTGTCCTATCCCAATGCGACCTTTGCAGATCTATTGTGGTCCCCCCTATTTTTAGAGCTCGATATCTAGCTTTATTATTGTTGTTAAACCTATTAGCCTGGATACCGTCTACCTCCCGTAGATCTCTGCCATCGGTTTTTCTTCTCCGAATAGGTGAAACCGCTCCCTTACTAGGCTTTCGCACTCATCTGCTCCTTGATTTCGTCTTCTTCCTGGCAAAACCTATATAGGTTGTCATCTGCTAGGCCAATTGTGTGCATATGCGCCCTCAGCCTACAATGTACGGTCAGCATTCCCATCATCATCCTCGTCGTTTCTCGACTTTGACATAGTAGGTCGTCGAAGGGCTTTTGAGGAATAGTTTAGCGTGTCTTTGTGCCACCAGCGCAATGCCTGGTTGTTTATCCATGGGTTGATGCTCTCCTTAGTGAGGTTTTTTGCAATTCCACAGGAAGGTTCTGGTCCTATCATGACCTCAGTCTCTCCCTGCTTGGCTAATTCATCGGCATTTTCATTGCCTTTTATTCCTTGGTGACCTGGTGATAAGGACGGGTCTAAACTTTGAATTCTAGCATAACTGGAGATCTGCAAAGGTCAGAATCCTTGGTCAGGCAGTTTTCCCGATAGATGATTCTTTAGACGTCATGATAATAGTATCATATCATATAGAAAATTTCTTAAATATGATAATTTTAAAGGAAACTAATCAAGTAGATAATTTTTAGTTATTTATAGTTGCTTGGTATATTCCGTATACTCTGGTATACAAATCTTTGTGCTATTTAGCTGAGTGAATATAACTTGAATTTAGAACAATCTTGAAACTTTTTAATGGAATGAACTAACGACATAAATAAATAATAATCAATTAACATATTGAAATGAATCATTTGAATTAAACAAATCAATACCAGTTTTAATAATCTCCGCTGAAAGGTGAAGAAAAAAAAATCTGAAGTATCATCCTTCGAACTTTCGATATCATCCGATAAAACCAAATTAAATTTATGATGCAGAAAGAAATACGAATATGAAATCTAAAAACTGGTTGAAAATGGCCTTCGTCGTGGCATCTAATGTTAGATATAGCGTATAAATAGGTGAATTTGAGAGAATTTAGTCACTTCTTGTTTGTGCCTTAGAGGAACTGACTGGAATATGAAGGTATTTTTGGTAAGTACTCATTTTAATTATATTATTGAAAGTATTATCCGTGCATAACAAAAAAACAAGTTAATACATGTACAAATAAAGTTACTAGTGAAGGCTCGATTTAAATAGTTTTTTTAAAATTAGACACAATTATTTCTTATAGAAATTGTATCAGAATTGTTGACATTGTTTTCATATTTATTTCCAAATTGCTCTTTCGGCTTTTTAGCCACTACCGTGCGCATGTGCATTTCAATTAGTAAACAAATTAAGTTAATGCTATTTATGGTAATAACCCTCTATTCAAGTTTATGTAGTGTCGTTTAATGATATTTGTGGTAATATACGAATAACGTAAATTATTCTGAAATTGTCTCATAAATGGGAAGTAATAAATCTGGAACGAAATCCTATAATGGAGTGGGTCTTATACATACTATTCACTACGCTTCAGATATCTGATGTCAGATTAATAACAGGAAATCCATCTGAACACTACTCAGTCTATAAAATGGTCAAAGTGGACATTGAAACATGCAGATTCAGTGATGATGCAGATCTGCAGTTGCACCAACCCTTTAAATACCTGAAACGGGTCTACTTATATAGATCGCCCTGTGGTTAGGTCAACCCAGCCAATCAACTACCTAATAACCTTATCTAATCTAATCTAAGTTTATGTATACCTACATAATAAAATTTATTTTACTTTCCAGATACTCAGTTTAGTAGCTTTGGCTGTTGCCACTGCTCCAAAAGCAGATGAAAAAAAACCAAAACGCGAGAGTGACTACTACCAACAATCTTACAACTCTTTCTCACAGGATGGCCTTCCTTCGGGATTTGAATCTTCTGGTTTAGTATCTGGAGGTATTTTGTCTTCGTCATCTGGATTAGCCACAGCTAGATTAAATGGTGAACTATCCACATCCGGATCATATGGCTTATCTGGATTGTCTACCTCTGGATTAACCAGTCAATCATCACTAGATACTGGACTTGGTTCCTCTGGATATTATTCGTCTGGTTTGGGCTATTCATATGGTCAACCAACATTGAACACTATTGGATCTGGAATTGGTTCAGTTGGATACTCTTCATCAGGATTGGGATATTCTTCCGGCAAAGGTTTATTCGGTCAACAAGTACTGAGCACTGGATATCCATCATCAAGCTTAGGTTACGGTTTAGGTTATTCCTCTGGTTACTCCTCAGGCTTAGATTATACTTACCCTCAAGCTCAGTATGGTTCATTCAGTACCGGACCAGTTATAGGTAGCAGCGAAGTAGGTCGTCATACAATACACAATGTAATTAACAAGGTTCAAGTACCTGTCCCTGTACCTCAACCCTATCCGGTTACCAAAACAGTACAAGTACCAGTACCTTATCCAGTAAAAGTTGACAAGCCAGTACCTGTACAAGTAAAAGTTAACGTACCAGTACCTGTAGAAAAACCATACCCAGTACACGTACCTCATCCAGTGCCATATCAAGTGAAAGTTCAAGTACCATACCCAGTCGAGAAACCTTATCCAGTACATGTCACCAGAACTGTCCCAGTACCTGTTGAAAAACCAGTATACGTAAAAGTTCCACAGGTTGTAAGAATACCTGTATCTCAACCCTACCCCGTTCCAGTAGAAAGAAGGGTAACAGTCAAAATTCCACAGCCTGTTGTTGTGAAAGTTCCAGAAATTTATAAAGTACATCATAACATCCAAACTGTAAAACAACCTATTCAATTGGTTCAACAAAGAGTTTCAGCTCCAATTGTATCACACGTTTCAACAGGATCAGTAGGTTTAGGAGACACAGGATATGGTTCCTCTGGATTATATAGCTCAGGACAATCCGATATTGTATCATCCGGATTATATTCCGGTCTTTCCTCTTCAGGATTAGTATCATCTGACGTTTCTTCATCTGGCCTTGCCTCCTCTGGAATCGTGTCTTCTGGTCTCTCAACTTCTGATATATCTTCTGCATATTCAGGTCTTCAGTCAACAGTAGGAGGATACAATGGATTATCTACTTCCGGATTCGAGTCTTCGGGACTCCAATCTTCAGGATCTGAATATTTGACTTCCGGATTATCTGGAATTTCTGGTTCTTCACAAATTGTATCTACAGGTGCAGTTGTTCCAGATTGTCCATACAACCATGGAAATAATGTACACAACATCATCGCTCGCAAAGCCGAAAAGGCAGAGGAAAAGAAGAATTAAATTGTATTATTTAGACTTTTGTATATAAAATGTTGATATTCGACAAAACATGTAAATGAAAAATTCTCTTTTTAATACATCTTTTAACAAAAATTAATAAAATTGACCTTTTATTGTTCACAAATTGATCCTGCTGATACACTATCTTTTCTATGAAATATAATGCTGGACCAAGACGCCTGAAGTAAGACAGGCGTCGCTTTGCATCACTATATCTTTTGCTCGTATTATACTTATTTTTAACAGTTTCCTATTATTTCTGATGTTGGCAATACTTGCATATAACTAAAATTGTATGGTGTGTAGCCAACTTTAAGGAGTTAATTTACAAGTCCAAGTTTTTTAAATTAAATATGTAAACAACTGCTAAATATTAATTTGTTTTGAAAAAGAATTTTTTAAGATTACGATTTCACGTTTGTTAATTTTTCACTTTCATGGACTTTAGGACGAAAGTGAAAAAGTTACGTCATCAACACTCTTATATAAGAAATAACGTTTCCTGATTTAAAATGTAAATTAGTTTTCGGTATCATGTTTTATTAATTTTTTTCACAAAACTACCAGGTGCGTGACATTTTTATAGCATTTGAAGCCACATATTTATGACCTTTGCTCTCAAATAGAACATAAAAATATAAAGAAAGTGATAATGAAATAGAATTTGCGTTTAGAATGCAAGATTTAAAATTCACTTTCTTTCGAATGACCCTTGTATCAATATTTGTATAATTTTTTGTATTATATTTCAAATTACTGTATTTAATTGTAAATCCAAGAGTTGTCTATGAGCATGTTGAACAATAAGCCCCAAACTTTGACGGTACAGAGCCCCGCTTCTGAAAAATAATAACGAACACATGACTTTTCACTGCGAAGTCTACCAGCGATAAGGTAATGTTGGGCGTTCCACTTCACTATGTGGATTCCCTGGTCCGGTGGGAGCACTCGCAACTTGTAGAAAAACTACGTGGGTCACTGGGATGATTATGTCCTAGGTCATGTCTGTGTAAATATTACGTGATAATTACTTGACCCTAAAGAGACACGTCCGGTCTGCTTTCGTTTTCAACTTGACCTTACATTGATACTTTTAATGTTTTAAATAAACTAACGTATTATTTTGATTTGTAAATAATTTCAAAGAATTTATTTCTTGTTTTTATTTAATGCCAAAAGGCATCACAGGGCACAAAAGAATATTGAAAAATCTATTCAAAAAAATTATAAGAGTTTGTTTTAAAATTTCAGAATTATATTTGCAGTTTTTGTTTAAAAGTAATTAAAAGTAAATATTGGTTTCGAGTTTTGTAACAGTCGCAGACAAATAACAGAACGTTATGTTCACTAAAACTTTTCTATATAAAGTTTAAATCAAATTTTCGTCTCGGTAAACATTATATTTGAGGCGTTTATTGTGTTTTGTGGGGGTTCCTTCTAACCTCAATTTGGTTTCAAATACCTAGGCGTATCAAAAGGTCTAAAAGTTGAAATTGTATGGAAACTTTGATTTATTTAAAAAAAACATCGATAGAATAAAAAATATATATTACAGATGGTGCATTTTTTATTCAAATCGCAGTTAAAAGTTTAAAGAGCTCTTAGACAGCGATATTGAATGTTCTCTTGAAAGCGGAAAATATTTTGTTTGACGAGCTGATAGATTGATTGAAAACATGCTCTAACGAGTTGGGTCAAAAAACATTTTTTAATAAAAACATTGAAAGTTAACCGAGCTGATATAAACGTGCTCACTTTAATTGAAAATGTGGTTTGTAATTTCAAGTGAAAATATATTTCAACTACAGAGAGCCCTTTTGAATTTCTATATAAAAATAAAGACGACGAATTCATGTAGGAAGAACCAAAATTAAAAGTTTTTTCAAAAATAGAAAAGTATGGAAATATACAAAGTGTCTAGGAGTTCGTACAAAAGTTGGGAGGGCTAGAAACTTCTATATAGGTGAATGTCTGTCCAATTACGTAAGTGTTACATTTTTCTCTCACGATATTAAAATGTATCTATAGTTCATTTCAACGTTTCTGGTCTGCTTCATTAGATTCAGGGCAACATTAGACATATAGATATGAAGTTCAAGTCTTTATTTCCAAGCAATAAGGAAGATAGCAAGAAGCAATTTAAATCGCGAAATATTCAAATTCAAATAATGCAGTGAAATTTTCGAAAAAACACATTTTCAACATAAAAAGTCTTGTAAATACCACAAAACTATGAATTTTGAGATAAAATTTCAGAAGAGTATTTGTTAAAGAGTGGTTAAATGTTATAGAAATTTTTAAGGGCATGACTCAGAGGGTTCCCGTTTTAGGAATGATAAATGTGAGAGTGGTGAAAATATTCGAAAATCCACTTTCTGAAACTTCATGTACTCATAACTCGACTGATTGAAGAGATAGAAGATTCTAGTCTCCTCCATTGGATTCAGGGGAACATTTTACATATAGATATGAATTTTAAGTCGATATTTCCAAGCATTAGGGGAGATAGAAGAGAGCAGTTTAAATCGCGAAATATTTCCATACCTACCCCTTGCTTCAAAATTTCCTACAAATAAAAAAAATTTGCGTCATGAAATTGGCTAAAAATTGGTAACCGGGGGTTTTTTGATACGGAAAAATAAATGCCACAGTCAGTTTTTTAATAAAATCATTCTTTCTCATTCAAATAATGTAGTGAAATTTTCGAAAAAAAACATTTTCAACATAAAAAGTCTTGTAAATACCACAAAACTATGAATTTTGAGATGAAATTTCAGGAGAGTATTTGTTAAAGAATGGTTAAATGTGAGAGGAGTTTTCAAGAGCATAACTCAAAGGGTTTCCATATTTTGAATGATAAATATGAAAGTAGTGAAAATATTCGAAAATCCACTTTCTGAAATTTCATGTGCTCATAACTCGACTAATTGGAAAGGTAGAACATTCTAGTCTCCTTCATTGAATTCAGGGGAACATTTTACATATACATATGAATTTTCAGTCTATATTTCCAAGCATTAAGGGAGATAGCAAAGAGCAATTTAAAACGCGAAATATTTCCATACCTACCACTTGCTTCAAAATTTCCTACAAAAAAAAAATTTTGCGTCATGAAATTGCCTAAAAATTGGTAACCGGGGGTTTTTTGATACGGAAAAATAAATGCCACAGTCAGTTTTTTAATAAAATCATTCTTTCTCATTCAAATAATGTAGTGAAATTTTCGAAAAAACACATTTTCAACATAAAAAGTCTTGTAAATACCACAAAACTATGAATTTTGAGATGAAATTTCAGGAGGGTATTTGTTAAAGAATGGTTAAATGTGAGAGGAGTTTTCAAGAGCATAACTCAAAGGGTTTCCATATTTTGAATGGTAAATACGAAAGTAGTGAAAATATTCGAAAATCCACTTTCTGAAATTTCATGTGCTCATAACTCGACTAATTGGAAAGGTAGAACATTCTAGTCTCCTTCATTGAATTCAGGGGAACATTTTACATATACATATGAATTTTAAGTCGATATTTCCAAGCATTAAGGGAGATAGCAGAGAACAATTTTAATCGCGAAATATTTCCATACCTAACCCTTTGCTTCAAAATTTCATACAACAAAAAAAAATTTGCGTCATGGAATTGGCTAAAAAATTGGTAACCGGGGAATTTTTCATACGGAAAAATCAATGCCACGGTCAGTTTATTGATAAAATCATTCTTTCCTATTCAAATAATTTAGTGAAATTTCCGAAAAAACACATTTTCAACATAAAAAGTCTTGTAAATACCACAGAACTATGAATTTTGGAATGAAACTTCCCGTCTTGTGAATAAAAAATATTAAAGTAGTGAAAATATTCGAAAATCCATTTTTCGAAACATAAAGGAGCTCATAGCTCAACAAATTGAACAGTTAGAACGTTGTAGTCTTCACCAATCCATTGAAAAGAAGATTTTCAGTCGATATTTATAAGCATTTGCGAAATATTTCCATAACACTCTGTTCAAAATAAAAAAATTAAAAATTTGGTACCATAAATCGACTATTTAAACTTATATAATATACCAAATTACTATTGCATTTTCTTAAAGGTATTCTGATTAATTACTGTGGAATTCTCTATTACAACCGTAGTAAAATAAAGCAAAGCGCGAAGAGACGAGAGAAGCCCCATTATCCAGACGTTGCTCTTCCATGAGAAATTATTATAATTAGAGCATTAATAAGAAGGGAGTTACAAGCGAAGGGAACAAGGTAATAATAAGGAGTTTGTAGGAGATAAATTTTAAAGTGTCATATAAAGAAAAACGTCGACCAAAAGCAACTACAAACTGTAGAGAAGATTGAGATTTTCTAGGAGGGTGATTAATAGTCAGGGGTGGTGGGATTGACCTACAATGCAGTGTAAATCACAGTTGCCTTGGAGCACAAATCGTGCAAACTTCAGTATTGGAAGTTTTATCAAATAAAAATTTAAAAAGTGGAAGAAAAATGTTTGTGTTTCCTCAAGGGCGGTTCCACTCCATTTTTGATGCCCTGGATGAGGGTTGGAGTAGAGGTATCTTTGAGTTAGACCAGAAGTGTCTTTGAGTTGGACTAGAAGTGTCTTTGAGTAATACTAGAAGTGTCGTTGGGTCAGACTTAAGTAGCCTGGAAGACTTCAGGAGTGTCCTAGAGGAGTGCTGAGAGAAAGTCGATAGCGAAAAAGGGAAATGTTCGGCGTTAGCGTGAGAAATTTAAAAGACACTTCGACAGTGGACCAATTATTATGGAGAGCTAAAAGTGGCTAATGAGGGAATTAAAGAAGGAGTTGAGGTATAAACTCTAGAGAAAGACGAAACATCCGAGATAATCCAGGCATTCCATATTTAAAACCAACGGGATGGAGGTTTATAGCGAAACGGTGAAAGTTTTAAAATGTTTGTCACTTTAGTAGTTTGTACATTCATATAGTCAACATGTTAACATTGTCTCCTAGCATTAAGAGTCTAGAGTTTATGCTTTCATTATTACGATACAGCAAACAAACATTTATTTTATTCCGTACTGATGATCGCCAGCACCGATGGAGTGTAAACGTTTGGGGAGAGATTGTGGGCGAGTATGTTAACGGTCCGTATTTATTTGACGGACACCTGGATGGAACAAAATTGAAAAAAGACTTCTGGATCCTTCTCGAAAACCTACCACTTAGTTTCCGAAAGAAAATGTGGCTACAATTCTACGGAGCTCCTGCTCACGTTTCACGTGCTGTTAGGAACTACCTCAGGAATAAATGGATAGGTAGAGGCGGTCCTTATCATTGGCCAGCTAGGTCACCAGAATTGACCTAGATGGGTTTCTACAAATGGGGCTACATTAACAATATTGTTTATGCTACACCCCCTACTACTCCAGACGATATGAAATTAAGAATTTCAAACGCTTTCGCGATTTGTTGAATAATGTAAGTAAATCGTTGGAAGCTAGAATCACGTGTTGCATTGCACAAGATGGCAAATATTTTGAGCATCTATTATAAATTTTTCATTTTTTTTCATTTCTACGTTGTCAGATTGTCCAAATTTACAAAAGTGTGACCTAGAACGCTACCGAAACATTGAAATGAAAATATAAAACAACTCGGTTGGTAAATTTTGACCATAGTTTTTGACAGATTTGTGTAAGAATTTTATTTTGTTAACATTCTGCTAATTTTTAAGAGTTGTATAAACATCTGCGGTATTAATTTTTAAAATTATACCTTTTCAATTCATATCATTTAAACACAACTTAAGCGCTGCTCTTGCTATAAAAAGTATATTTATTTTGCGAATACTAGTATAACGCTTAAAGATATTTGCATATCTCATACATGTAATGTATGAAATATACGTTTGAGTGAATAATGTAAATAAAATAGTCTTTTAGTGGATTTTTGTACCTTTTTTATACAGTAAAGTTTCAAGCACAGTAACTCCAACCGCAATAGCATTAGTCTGCGGAGGGTTTTTTTACTTTCATATCACACTTTGCTCTCCGAACGTAAAAGTGTTTTCCAACTACAATTACAAGAGTTTAAAGTAAATAGAAAAATACTCTAAACCAATAGCTCTTTGGGATTTTATGAATTTATTCAAATTAAATATATTACAGTATTCGCCAACTAAATGCTTTCTAGGGAGCTATTGACGCCGCCCATCCAATAACTGTAAACAGTGCCGTGCAAGTTCTGAGGATACGCTTTCTGTTACAGATTAACACAACTTGTACAATTAATAAAATAAAATCCGTCCGGATATATACAGATTGCGAAAATTACATCGGAACCCTAGGATTACACAAGTGCGACAGAAAAACAGCTGAAAGAGAGAGAAAGAATAATTATGCGCGGTCATTAAGGCGTGTACTTTGTTCCACCTTAGGGGTGTATACTTATTTCCCGAGACTGGCCGAATGCTCATTGCCCCCCTATTTTAACCGCTGTTGCCAGAAGCGCAGATTAATTTGTACAAATGATATTTTTGTCTCGTTATCGTTGACTTTTTTTCGAAGTCATGCACAATAGGTAAAACAAAACATTTTCATCCGGCAACATTGTCTTTTACAGAGATAATTCACATTTAAACTGCTATTCCTAGGTCTTTTCGCTACAAACGTTGATCACGTAGGAAGCGCATGCCATTGTATTTGAAAATAAAACATTTACAATATGCCTTCATTAACATACTTAACCAGCGAAAAAGTACAAATTGTAAGATGGTATTTTGGAGGTCATTCGGCTAATGCAATCGTTAATTTGTTTATTGTGGCTAAAATAATATCCTATTGTAGTTAGAAATTGTCAACTTGGTCTGAAATGATCATGTTGACAAATATGAATTTTAAGATGTACAGATTACGTAATAACGATTGTATTTTTTATTTCTTTAACACCCTCACTCCTTCCATGCTGGGAGCATACTTAATACCACCAACTTTTGAATTCTCTCTGTAAATGAGCATTCGACCAGTCTCGAGAAATAATTAATAAATCAACTGTGTAACAATCAAAGCATACCAGTCATCTTGTACAACAGTTTCTTAAGATGATAATAATAAGGCTACAGGCCTAGGTCCAAATCGGATAACAGGCTTTCTAAAGAGCCTAGATCTTTTGGACTAAAACAAAGATGTATGGTCTAGATCTTTTGGATGATGTAGAGTACACACATACGTTACAGTGTACCAGGTTCAACAGGGCCAATTGAACCTCTTGGAATCTGCAATCTACAATCTAGATTTAAGACTATACTCATGTCAATCAGAAAGGTGCAGAACAAGAAGTTCTTGTTTTTTTATCCATAAACCGTAAAAAGTAGGAAGGGAAAAAGTATTTTAAAATTTATATACAATACCTCTGCTCACTTAACCATTAAAAAAAGAGGGAAACAATAAAAATTATTTTTTTTGCATAATAAATTCGTGTAACCAGGAAGAAATTTATAAAATGTTAAAATTAATTTCTTTAGTGCTATTTTTATGAAGTCCATAGTCGTTTAAATACTAAATACTCAAGTTCTGAATAAAACAAATAAATTAATAAATTTATTTAGTCGTAAAACTTGACCCCAACCTTTAAATATCCAACGAGATAATGGCCCGGATTGGATTATATCAGTGACGTTATTTCTGCTTACTTCACATATTATTCTGTCACCTCATTGAATATCGGAATTAATTATTATTAGTTATCACCATACCTTGGTAGTTTAGTTTTGAAATAATTATTTGACGACTCATTTTCTTGTCCAACAAAATGGCATTGAAAAATATTCTGCTTGTTCGTTGCATTAACTGTCTGCTAATTTCCATTCAAGCTTCAAACTTTCCAAACTTCAACTGTACTTGTTATAAGTATACAAAAATAATGACTGAAACTTTTATATAAAGTTGGAATTTGCTTGTTGACAAAAAAATAAAATGATTACAATAGGAGGCTTTTGTAACTAATTAGAAAAAGTCCAGACTTATTGGTTGGATTGCTGATAATCTTATTTTAGATCGGAGGTCTTCGTTAGGGATTTCAATCATCACTTCAGTTGTATCTGACATTTATATTTTAGGAACCTCAGATGGTAAGCAATCATAAAAGTTGCTTTAATTGAGATGCAAGAACACCATTAAGGCTTTATTAGGGTCAATTCTATAAAAATTAACGGCAAGCCGTTATATTTGACGAAGTTTGCGCTATTAGAAATGTTTTAATCTATACATAGTCAAGATTAGGATTTGAATTTTAACAGATTTGATGTCCAATTAAGAGTTCTCCGTTCATATTTTAAAGATTATTATGCGTACAGAATAGTAAAATAGAGTTAGAAGATTGTCTAGTTTTTAACCATACGTTAAAATTTAACATTTGCTTACAGAATTGCACCTATTGTCCACAAGTTACGGAGTATATAAAATAATTCTAATTTTCGGAATTCACTTTTTCCTATTTTATTTTCTCAACTTTTCTTATGGCAATGGAGGATTCCAGTAGTCCATTCAGTATTGCTACTACAAAATTTTCAGGTCTAAAACAAATGACACTGAACCGGGCTATTAATGTTGCTACTGGAAAAACTAAAATAACCTAGGAGAATTCCAAAGTTACGTGACGTGTTTGCTTCATGGACCAAACGTGTCAATTCTACTTCACATGTCTTGTTTTTGACATTTGAAAACAACGTAAAACAAGCTAAGATCAAAATTATCCACAAAATATACCAGATTAGATCACAAACTACTTTGAATGACTCACATAGAACTTAGATTAGACAGAAGTTGATTTCAAATGTCAAAAACAAGACATGTGACATTGAATTGATAGGTTTCGTCCATGCAACAAAAGTAAAAACGTAAGGACCCGAAAATTTTGTAGCGGCAATACTGAATGGGCTACTGGAACGGCTTTAATTTTTCATCACAGAAATTGAATATTACAGCACGATGGAGGTGGGATCTTAAAAAGCTTTCGCGTGTATGATTGTGGTTAAAAAGTCGTAAGTGGGGTCTGAGCTCTAGTCAGTTTCAACTTTTACTGTCTCGTTTGTAATGTAAGATAGTAATAGTAGTTGTGGAATGAAATAGAATATAAGATCAAGATTAAAAATAAAGTTGTGATCTTAGAATGGAGCTGAAAATAATGTATGATATTTAACGTGGTTTTTACAAAAAATACAGGAATTTACAGAAGTCAATAAAAATGTTATAAAAATAGAAATTAATAAAGCACATAAAATTAATCCCATCTTCGTAAACTGGTAATTTAGAATAAATTTTTAAACTTATCTGTAGTCAAGCTGGTCTATCTGAAATTCAAATTTCACCTGTATAGTTGTGATAAACATAACAATCAATAACGTTAAAATAGAGTGTTATATATACGAGGATATATTGAAAAATTCTTAGCCTACTATAGAACCAAACAAAATTTCAATGTCAAAATATTTTATTACCCAACATATTCTCCTCTTAATTGGGTACATTTATTACAGCGAACCTGCAACGTCGCTAGAACTTTCAAAAAAAATGTTTCTTCTTGCTTTGCAAACCAGACCTCCACAGCTTTTATTACCTCCTCGTTGGAAGAAAATTTACGACCTTTTAAACTTTTTTTCAGTCGAGGAAAAAGATGATAGTCGGACGGAGTCAAATCTGGTGAATAAGGGGGGATGTCCTAGTAATTCAAACCCTAAATCACGAATATTTTGCATGGCAACATGAGATTTCTGTGCAGGGGCGATGTCCTGTAAAAACAAAACACCTTTGGATAGCTTTCCGCGTCTTTTCTCTTTAATTTTTTTCCGTAGTGTGGTCAGTAATGTCGAATAGTAATCTCCAGTTATTGTTCTACCCTTATCCAAAAAATCAATCATGATTACTTCATGGCAATCCCAAAAAATTTAAGCAAGAACTTTTCCAGCAGATTTTTGGACACGAAACTTCTTAGGTCTTGGAGAACCAGAGTATCGCCATTTCATCGATTGTTGGTTTGTTTCTGGATCGTTGATATGTACCCAAGTCTCATCCATAGTAACAATTCGGTTTAAGAAGTCTACATCGTTTTCAAATCGAGCACAGATCGAACGCGATGCTTCTACCCTTGCACGCTTTTGGTCAACATTCAAACACTTGGGGATCTATTTTGCAGCAATCTTTCTCATGTCCAAATTGACGTGAACTATATGATGAACGCGTTCGTATGAAATATTCAGTGCTTCAGATATCCGTTTTAGCCCAATTCGACGGTCTGATAAAATCATGTCATGAACTGCATCGATATTTTCGGGAACTGACACAGAAACTGGCCTTCCCGATCGGTCATCATCTTCAATGGAAAATTTACCTCTTTTGAAGCTTGCAGTCCAATTTTTCACGGTCGCATAAGAAGGACATTGATCACCAAGGGTATTAAGCATATCTTCGTAAATCTGCTTACCTCTTAACCCTTTTAAATTCAGGTATATACTTGAAGATGGCTCGATACTCAAATTTTTCGATTTTCACAATTTCGGTGGACATCTTTTTTCTTTTAATTTATTGCGTCACTCTGGTTTACTTTTTCGACGTCAAACTTCACACTGACACTTCTAATAAGTTATTGTTCGTTGTTATGGTAACGCAATATTTTTTTATTCTTATCTATGCGTGAAATTGATTGTTGCTAAAAATTTGTACAGAAACGATAAATAAAACTTTGATCATATTTATTAATTTTACATTTTTGGATTTACTATAAAAAATTGTTTTTATTTTTCAATTTTGACGTCGTGTATCTCAAAAATCAAAGACTTTATTGTTAACCTCCCAATAAAAAAACTACTGTCTACTGTAAAATTTGTCAAAATCATTAAGAACCTTTTAGTGTTTCTATATCCCGAACATATCCTGCTTATAACAACCGCAAAGTCTAAAAAAAAACATCAAAAAACCTGCTATTACGCAACTAAATTATAATATTTTTATAATAAATAACAGAGTGTGAAAAATAAATATAATATTCAATCACTCCAAGTAGGAACCAAAAAATTTAAATGTGTGGAAATGTAAATTCTTTTATGTCATAAATTTATTTAAAAACTAGCTTACCCACACAATATTAATTTAAATACATTTTCAAAATAAGTAAAACACCTGTAAACAGTCCGATTAGTTACGCCTATGAACGCAGTTTATTGTTTTTTTTGGAAACTACGTGACCCATTTATGACCCAAAATTTTTTCGGGCACTTATCAAACCCACAAACTATCAATATTATAATACGGAATTCATTAGTATGCCCAGAAGAGAAGTATACGAAAAAAAAATTCATTAAAATATCAACCTTCAACAGGTTCTGGCTTATATAAAAGCTTTTTTTATATTTAATAGTAGCATCAGTTTCGAACGTTCAGCAAAATGAGAGGATTACTGGTAAGTCCATCCTATTTCAGCAATATCTAAAGAATTTGCCACTTTTCTAAGATCGTTTGTACTGTATAATTTTAGTAACTTGACTTGATGTTCGTAAAAGTTAAAGGAAGATATTTGATTCATTAAAATGTACTTGTTTTTATAAATAATCTGTTTTATGAGAATATTTTTAATACTACGGAATATTTGAAATTGTTTATAGCGAATCTCGAGTCCTTTTTGTATAGAAGTTTAATATTTATTCTTTGGTAGACTTAAAGCTGGACTTTGATAGTCGTCAGTTAAGTTTGAAGTTTTGTTCTTTTTAAATTTCCTCTTTTTTGTCTGCTGAAATTTTGGGTGCTCGATTTTGTGTGCAGAAGTTATATGATTTTTATTATTTATTTACGAAATGTTTTGTGAATTTGTACAGAGAAACTTTCATTAATTTGATATTTAAATTTCAATTTTAATATATATTTGTCCACGACCACTTAATAATAAGTCAATATTTTACCTCCTAACAAGTAACAAGTATACACTGTGTCCGTAAAGTATGGAACAAATTCATTTTTACCTAAACAGACCATTTCAAGAAATAATCCTGAAACACGTCGATTTCTGATTTTAATTTACCTTATTTTAAAATAATAATCTAATATACAGGGTAAATTACTTTCGAGTAATGACGTCTCCATCATTTTCTTTAAATGGAACACCCCCATTTTGTCTCAATTTTCGGATTACTCTAGCTGAGCAGATTCCAAAAATGTATCACATGTTGATTCCAATTGGTACAGGGTGAACAAAAATACAATAGTTTTATGTGTGCTCATAAAGTAACGCGTAACATTCTTTATTAGTTGAATTAACAATATTATCAAAAATACTTACTGTTTAGCGGCAATTGGTTTAAATGTAACACCCTGTAGTTTGTTATATTTTTAGATTAATAAAAAATAAAACATCTAATGCCGTACCAATTTCTCGAAATTTCTTTTCAATCTTACTGACTGTTGAACGCGTTATAGGTCTTTCTGGATATTTATCATTAAACAAATTGCACACTTCCATCTGAGTTCCATACCCAATCATCATAAGTACCTTAACTCCATTTCTACTTCAAATTAAATCTAAGCAATAATTAAAACATTCACGAATACCAAAAATATTGTTGTACTGAACTGTCACTGAACAACAATAAATTACTAAAAAACTAGACGACTATGTTTTTTTTTAAATTGATAAGAAATAATTTCTTTCATATTCTGTCTGCTACACCACAAGTACCAAACATGTTTGGAAACAGCTCATTTTTATTAATCTAAAAATGTAACAAACTACAGGTTCGCTAGAGAATAAGTATTTTTGATAATATTGTTAATTTAACTAATAAAGAATGTTACGCGTTACTTTATAAGCACACACAAAACTATTGTATTTTTGTCCACCCTGTACCAATTGGAATCAACATGTGATACAGTTTTGGAATCAGCTCAGCTAGAGGAATCCGAAAATTGAGACAAAATGGGGGTGTTCCATTTAAAAAAAAATTACGGTGACGTTATTACTCGAAAGTAATTCACCCTGTATATTAGATTATTATTTTAAAATACGGTAAATTAAAATCAAAAATCGACGTGTTCCAGGATTATATCTTAAAATGGCCTGTTTAGCTAAAAAAGTATTTAAGCTAATTTGAGATTAGAGTTAGCTACATGTAGAAGTGTACATCTGACTAGAATTCTTCATTTTCATTCTCATATAAAATAATTGATAATTAATATTTTTATTGTTTTGCAGATAATATCTTTGGCTTGTTTGGCCTTGGTCAGTGCTGCTGACAAAAAAGGCAAAAAGCGAAGCTATGGATTCGGAATTGACACCGCTGATGTTGTACCAGCTGTACAATACCAAACACCTTTCTCATCAGTGAATTCAGTATCTTCTTACCCATCAGCTTATTCAGCTGATTCTATTTCTCCTTTATCTGCATATTCAGCTCAAATTTCATCAGATCGCGTATCAAATGTAGGTTTGTCTTCTTACCCATCTTCATACTCTCCAGAAATCTACTCAAACATTGGTTCACCTTCTTACCCAACAGGCTATTCAGCTCCATTCTCGACCATTGGATCGTCCTCTTACCCAACAAGCTATTCAGCTCCATTCTCGACCATTGGATCGTCCTCTTACCCAACAAGCTATTCAGCTCCAATCTCGACCATTGGATCGTCCTCTTACCAAACAGGATATTCAGCTCCAATCTCAACCATTGGATCGTCCATTTATCCAACAACTTACTCAGCTCCACAATCTTATGGTAGGTTTTTCAAGATAAGATTCAATAACAAAACTTTTGACTTTTTAATAAGTGCACATGTCACTACTCTCATTTAATATAAATTGTTTTTGTTGACAGTTAAGGGATACAATGTAGTCAACAAAGCAGTACCTGTATACGTACCCAAACCAGTACCTTACGAAGTCACCAAGACTGTACAAGTACCTACTCCTTATACCGTAACCGTAGCTAAGCCCTACTCTGTTCCAGTAAAGGTGAATGTACCAGTAGAAATACCTAAGCCATATGAAGTAAAAGTAGAGCACAGAGTACCTGTACCAGTACCTGAGAGGTAATGTTTTGTTTTCGTTTTAATTTGATATAAAAGTAGTAATCTATTTAAATTGCATGCAGAGTACCAATCGAAATTCCCAGACCATACCCAGTGTACAAAACCAAGGAAGTACGCGTAGAAATTGAGAAACCTGTGTACGTCAAGGAAAAAGTTGAAGTACGCATACCAGTTCCAAAACCATACCCAGTCGAAGTACCAACTGCAGTACGCGTAAAAGTACCACAGAATGTGTATCTTAAGGACCCACAATTTGTTGAAAGCGCAGGTGATACCTACGGTAGAGGTAAGAGTTATGCTCAGAAATATATATATGGTGAATATTAAATTCACCCCTTTGTTACAGCTTACGGTGTTCCAAACTACGTCTATGGAAATTCCTTCCAAAGTCTAAACGCTCCATCCTTCCCATATGAAAAGTCAATCTTAACATCTTCAGTCGAACCAAAAACACTTGAAGATTCTATTTCATCCAATATTCATGACCAGGCTTCCGTTGGAAAAACTCTTTCTCAACTCTCCGATCAATCTATCATTTCCAGCCAAACAGGCTATAATCAAGCCGTTCAAGATTTCGGAAACCAAGCTTTTGATAGCAGCTCATTATTGCAATCCAATTTTGGCACTGACTATTCCCAAGGTTTACCACAGTCTTTTGAATCCTCTATTAACGGACTCCCATCATACGAAGAATACAGAAAACTTCATCAAGCTGATGGAGTTATTAACGAAGAGAAAGAATCCGTTTCTGTAGAAGCAAAATCTTCTGGCACTCAAGATTCTGTCAAAACACTTTTTGAAGAAAGAACTGGTGGAGATGAAGCCGTAGAAAGCAATGCTCCATCTACTCCAGCTGAAAGCGAAGCTAGCCCCTCAGAAGAAGCCAATAGTGACGAATCTACAGTACCTTCCAAAACTACTGATATATTGTAATAGGTGCAATTTAGATGAAGTCTCAGTTGTTTGAGATAATTTTTGTAATATAATTTGTATTTGACTAATTTGTATTTAAGTTTTATGAAAAGTAGCAATCCTGTGAATAAAGTTTATATTTCTACAAGTTATAATGGGTGTTGGTAATTTGGATTCCGCCAATTAATAGATTAGATGTCAATTTGAGATACCTCTAAAAAAGGTCATTGGTAATTTGGTTCTCGGGATTTGCTGTGTTAGAGGCACTACCTTTGAGCGAATGTGATGAAAGTTTAACAGATACAAAACATTTATACAAGAACATTCTCATGATGCAGTTGTGGAGGACATCTTCCCGATCCATATGCTTCTTTTGTGTTTTGGTTAACATTTTTGTAGAAAATTTATGTAAATAGTTTGTCTAATTCTCAAAACTAAATGGAAAACTGGGAAGCAAATTACACATAAAAATTAGGTATTTATACTTAAGCTGTTGGGAGCCAGATTACTCCTTTTTTCTGACCAAATTACATGTACAAGTTGTTAATGAAAATCTAATTACCCAAACCTTCTATTTATTTAAGAAAATCGGGGGCAAAGTTTGTATAGAACAAAGCGATTCCTTGGTCCAATCTACTTCAAATTTTGCATAAACATTCCTTAACAGAATTGTTGGAAGACGAATTTCGTATTTTATTGAAACTCATCGCCTAGTGGGGTTAAAAAGGGGTAGAAAGTTATTTGCATCGAAGTTGATATCAATACTCCTTAGTGTTTTTGATTTATTTATTTATAAACTTCTAGGTTAAAATTTATAACTTTGCTTGAAGAAATAAGAGCAAAAAATAGAAAGATAATATCATGGAATATATCCGACTGTTATCAACCTCAAATGGATCATTCTAATAGTCAGCAAAGGGAAAGAGCAACGAACAAAAATAAAAAAAAACAAGAAAGCTTTCTACGAGGCTAAATTTATTTGCCACCTTAAATTTTCATAAGCGGAATCCTTATGTAATCTATTTTGCACGACAGGCGGTCTATATCATAGTACCATAAAAAGTGTCATTTGGACCACGACAGTTATACGTGATGATGAAGGAAGATAAACAAAAGTATAGCAACACAGAATGTCAGACATTTTAAGTAACAGTTTCATAGTGTTTTTTTTATAAATAAATGTATTGATGAAATTACAGCATGGGAATTTTCATCTACTTAGTTTTTCCATTCATTCGTTCATCTTCAATTTTTTTTCAACATAAAAAGTCTTGATGATGCTACAGTTTTTCAAAAATAATTTTGGTTTTTGTTGTAATTTAGTCCAGAATGCACAAGTAATAGAATAAATAAAGATTCCATTCATTTTAGAACTGATATTTGTCAATGCTAAATTCTCCCTAGTAAAAAAAAACGGGAAATTTAAATGTGTAACAAAAAATAGATACACTCGGACGTTGTTGCTGAAATTGAATTTGTGTTTTTTTTATATTGACAATTTAATTCATGTATAAAAAATCGTATATGCCACAGTGCAATTGTCACTTTGACAGCGGCAAAAGTTAGCTTTAACTTTTACAGCGACAAATACACTAGTGATTTTTTCACTTATTCATTTGTTCATCAATTATCGCGGTGTTGGTTACCAGAATAAATAGTTTGGCATGTTTGTCAACAACTTATTGAATTTTCAAGAACTAACAATGAGTCGAATCGGTGTGCCTACGAACGCCGAAATTAGTCAAATAGTTAATACCTGTGTGCCTACTAATACAGTTGCGACGCAATCATCAATCTGGCAACAATTTTCTACGTTTTGCGATGCAAAAAGATACACATTTGAGCCAGATACTTCTATCGAGAAATTGAATGTAATATTGCAAGATTGGGCATTTAATATGCGAAAAAGTAACGGAGAAGATTACAAAGAAGCGGTAGTTAAAACAATTTGGAACACCACCGCTAAAATGCTACAAAGTAAATATTATAACGAATTTAATATTGTATTCAACCCTTTCACCGATGTTCAGTTTAATTCATCACGAGCTGCACGTAATGCTAAACGTAAAATCCTACAAGCACAACCCGGAAAGAGAAAATGTAGTGCATCAGCTCTTAATAAATCTGAAGTACCTATTTGCAATGGCCAGATTATATAACGAAAATGAACCGGAAGGACTTCAAAAGAAATTATATCACATTTTGGCGTTTGAACTAGCTTGGCGCAGAGGAGAAGCAGCTTACTGCAAAACCACTTATTTCGTATCTGAAATTGAAAATAATGGAAAAGAAACTGGACGTATCGAGTATAATCCTCTATTTTCGAAAACGAGACAAGGCGGCAACAACAAATTATGTGACAGCAAATGGATCACGCCTAATATTTTCGACGAAGATATTTGCCCAATACGTTTATTCAAAAAGTTAATGGAAAAACGAAACACTTTTATAACTTCGGACAGAGTATTTCTTACACCAAATCCCTTTTGGAAAAAGGAAAATTCTAAAGGTTGATACAAGAATTTGCCGATTGGAATTAATGAAATTTCCAAATGGACTAAACGCTCAGCACAACGCATTAGTTTAGATGTCAAAAGTGTCAAAATTACAAATCACTCAAATCGAGCGGTAGCAGTTAGCGAATTAAGTAAAAGCGGAATTGAAGAACAAGCTTCGTTTTCATTTCAGTGTTGACAGCAGACCAGACAGTACTTTGCTTTCGGTCTTCTTGTGCGATTTTGTTGTTGCGAATAGTGAATTAAAAATATCATGGACACAAAGTTTTGAGATTGCCGCCATATCATCCTAAATTGAACCCTATTGAAAAAATATGGGCATCAGTCAAAAATTGGGTAGCAAGTCATAATACTACATTTCTTTTAAAGGATGTTGAAGCATTATCCCGAAAAAGATTCGACGAGTTGCTGTTTAGTTAATGGACGAATATTTGTCGACGTCAAATAATACGAAAACTCACAAATAGAACGATAATACGTTGGATCATTTAAGTCTTCTGATGAAAGTTTCTCAGATCTTGATAGCGACAGTAATACACCTGCACAACCATTACAATCAGCTGATGACTCAGATTAATAATAAGATTATATTTATGATAAGTTGAAGTTGACATTCTAGATACATTTGTGAAAGTGTTTAGATTTGGAATATATTAACTTTAAATTAGGTAAATTGTTTTCTTCCTTGCTTATTATTTAATGAATTCAAAAAAGGACGAGCTTTAATCCCGTCGCCTACCTGCACAAAGCGAGTATGAAAATTACATTTTCATATGCGAGTCAGTAACGCCACTGGCTGATACGCCACACCCACGACCACGTGGTGTCCCAAAGTTATTGTGGTCGGTTGCATGAGTTGTCTCATTAGATTTATTACAAAAAACAAATTTAAAGACGTCAGATATTAGTTTCTGAGTGCCAAGTATTATGATCCAACTGTTGTTCGTTTCGTATCCCGTCTCGTTAAAATATAACAGCATCCATGAAAAAAAAAACAGAACATTGAAAAATTCAAATAATCTCGTATCGATTGTGCAGCGCCCCCCTTTCACAAAATTATGCGAATTGGCGTGAAAGTAAAATTTGGTCTCATCTCTTCGGACCAAAGTAGAGAGGCGTGGTGCATATAAATATAGCTGATTTCTTTTATACCTTATCATAAAAAATATTTTGTTCATTCCTTAAGAGTTGCAATGCAGTTATTATTGGTAAGGGTCAATTATGTGACAATTTTTTTCGTGTACCGGTGAAAAATGTTCTAATTGGTGACAAGTGTAGTGGAATGTTGTTGAAAGCAAAAATTTATAATAAATTTAACTGTTTTTATTTATTTATGATTTGATCACATCTATTTTTTGTGTTATGAATGATAAACTAACAGTAAAATTCAATGTTTATCGTTTTCTAACTAAGGTGTTTTGTTTTTCAAGAGTTAAGTGATTCTTAAATAAGATCAAGAAAGTGAAAACAAAATCTCTACCATTCCTGATGCAATTAATATCGATAATCAAATGATCCTAGGATTCTGACTATTCTAAATAATTTAATGTATATTATTAATAGTTTTTTTTTATTTGTAGTTAATATCCTTGCTACTAGCTACAATCCTACAGATATCAGAATGTGGTGATCTTTCTTTTTTGACGCCCCCACTATCATCCGCCCCTTACGGAATCGGGTATGGTGGTAGTTCATCCGATATATCTTTTGGAAGTGGACATGCATCTGCAGGAATTAGCATAGGTGGAATACACCATGGATCAGGATTCAGTGGAGGATTAGATTTCGGAGGTGGTTCAGGATTTGGTGGTGGTTCTGGATTTGGAGGCGGTCCAGGATTCAGCGGAGGAGCAGGTATTGGAAGTGGTTCAGGATTCGGAGGTGGTTCAGGATTTGGAGGTGGTTCAGGATTTGGAGGTGGATTTAGTGGAGGACCAGGATTTAGTGGAGGACCAGGATTTAGTGGAGGACCAGGAATTGGGGGAGGACCAGGATTTGGGGGAGGACTCGGAATTGGTGGAGGAGGTAATACGTCCTGTTTAACTAGATTCAAATCTTTTATAATTGATTCTTCAACTTTTCTATAAATAAGTGGAAAGCATTCTGTAAAAAACTGCACCTTTTGATTTAAATGACTTAAAAGAACGAATAACGTTTGCAATTACGTCGATCATTCCTGATATGTTGAATAACGTTAGAATGTTGCCAAAACGTTCGCGGTGAACATTTTGATCATCTACTTCAATGACAGCAACAGTATTAGTTCTTCAATGATTGAAAAAAATATAATTTTAGGTAAAACAATAAATGGAGGAACTACTTATTCAGAATATACTGAACGTGTCAAAATTCCAATACCTCAGCCTGTGCCAATACCAGTGAATCGTCCAGTTCCAGTACCAGTAGCAGTACCCAGACCAGTACCAGTACCTAGACCTGTACGAGTAGAAGTTCCTCATCCAGTACACATTGTAGTTCCCAGACCGGTTCCAGTTACAATCACTAAACCATATCCAGTACCAGTCAAAATAAAGGAGTATGTGAAAATTCCCACACCGGTACACGTATCAGTACCAAAACCGTATCCAGTAGTTGTAACAAAGCCTTATCCAGTTCCAGTGCCTACAAAAGTTTTGGTAAAAGTTCCAGTACCAGTGAACGGGCATTCAAATGCTTTCGGCGGTTTTGGTTCAAATTCTGGATATGGAGGAGGTTATGATGCAGGATATGGAGGATTTGGAGGAGGACATGCAGGAGGTTTTGACATTGGTTTTGGAGGTGGTCACTCAAGTGGGTATTCAGTAGGGGAAAGTACTTACTCTTCAGGAGGTTATGCTTCTGGTTACGATCATTCCCAGTACAATCTTCATGGACATGGTAGTACTTACGATAGTAACGGTGGTTACAAATATTAGATTCTATTGGTTTAAAATTGAGGTGTGATCTAGTCTGTAGTCCTTAGTGTCAATAAAAGTATGTTTCGAAATCGTTTTTTTTTTCATTATTAATTGTAAAAGAATATCAGAACAAACTCTTTTTTTGTACATTGAAATCGTTAAACTCTTAATCGAATTGGGTTAGTTGGAATATATTCTGAGAAAAGTTAATGACTTAATTTAACTTTTTCCAAACTCGATTACAATATTTCTGAACAAAATCACAAAGATTAACTTACGTACATCTAAAAGTAATCGAGCTTAACGGTGAATATCTTTGAAATTTAATTTTAGTTGATAATGTCGCTCCGAATTGCACTCTTAATTCATTAATCGACAAGGCAATTACCGAATTAATTTTTCTTTCAAACCATTAATAATTTTGTCAACTTTTCAAACTTGTTAATCCAAATTAATGTAGAGTGTCACTATGCTTATCTTACTTGCGAACTGCATAGCAATTCAGAATCCTAGGGCACAGTACCTGGGAGACTACTGGATAGAAGAGGGACAGTTGCCTAAGATATCCTAAAATTCCTCCGGGAAATAGGACCAAAGGAGCTACTAGTCTCTGAGACTTTCCTCAGAAACTAAGTAGAAATAAGGGGGCACATAGATCTTTTAGGTCTCAGTGAATGTTACCCCAAAAAAAATACATACATACATACATCCTTATCTTGCTTCTGCTAAGGATTAGTATTTCGTTAGTCAACGTCTCTGAGGGTTTTTTGACCAGGAGTCTGCTGTGTTCCTATTTAGTTTGAGTCCACCGAGATGTACAACCATGTGCAGCAGATTTAGATATCCCAAATACTGATTCAGGACCAGTGAATGCAGTCTCAGACCCTAACTTTGCTAGGATGTCTGCCTTTTCATTACCTACAATAACCTTGTGCCCCAGGACCCACTTAAGAGTAACTCTATTATGGTTAGCCAGGATTAATAGTTTTTGTAGACAGTCCCAGACCAGTCTAGATCTGATCTGGGAATTGGAATAATGGAAAACTGTCTTTGTATGAAAAGTACTTCACTTTACTTTTTTATTCATGTTACAAAATGATTATTTTATTACTACATGCCATCTAATGTAATTCATTAAAAAAGGACCTTTTATTTAGAGCCATAAAACCTTACACAATTTGTTTAGTATATATATTTATCCCTTAAACTCGTAAAGCAGTAAGACAATATAAATTTACTCCATTTAAATCTGTCTCTAGTGCCGACAGCAATAGCATTGTACTTTTACTTTCTCTTAGTTGTGTCTCCGACAATCAGGACCGGGTCCTCAATCAACAACAAAAACAAATAAATATACAATTTGATTATCAATTTCGATGTTCAATTCCTTTTTGAGTAGTCTACAGGAGACTTAATTTACTATAATTTGAAAGATGGCCGCTATTGATGGTCTAGTACATTATTTAAACGTCAATAATGACAATCTCTCCGAGCTCTCTATTCTAGCCCATAGTGTCATTGGTATCTTAGGGTGTGTTGTAACTCGGTAGGTTAACCCACTGGTCACAAGACCAGTGGTTAAACTATGTTTAACCACTATTCAGTAGTTAGGCCTTTTTCCGTTGTAACACGAATTGTTGATCAAGGGTCACGTAACCAATGGATTTCAGTTGACATTTCAACCTTTCGTTTCCGTTGGTCTCATTAATATTTAGTAATTTAGTTTCATGATGTGTGTTTTAGAGCATTCTTGTTTGTATTTGGTCCAAAAAATCTAACTTAACCTTGTGAAAAGATGTATCTTATGCGCAATAAAACTATCTATCTATGTTTTATGTGAACCTCTTTGAGGCTTAAGTTGATAGGTTATTTATGGCACTAGAAGTCAACAATGTATTTTGAACTAAACTACACATGTTAACAATTTTAGTCTATAATCTTTTTTCTTTCTCTTATTTTTTTTGGAATCAAACCACAATAATGTTTTTTATTTTTTATTATTGTGGTTTGATTCCCAAAAAAATAAGAGAAAAAAAAAAGAATAAGTAATGCCACAAGGAACTTACAGAAGAAAGTCTATAACTTCTGAAAAGGTATTTAAACCAACCCTGGCGAGTGATCAAGATTAAACTTCCGAAATAAAAGGAGAATCCTAAAAACAGGTGTGGCGCGTCGAGAAAAACGAACCGGTGTTTCGATGCGGTAATTCAATGAAAGCGAACTCGTTTTTGGAAAAATAATAAATCGTCTACGAAATGTTGTGTAATTCTTTCCCTGCCAGATTACCTCACTATACAAATGGAATCGAAATTGCAATGTAGTTGTATACACAAATTATCAGTATCTGTAAAGGTATACTAAAGACAGACACACGCAAAAACAGATTAGATTTTCTGTATTTATCTGGATGAATTTCATGAAATAATGTGAAAACCTTTTGTTGTATCCCATCGTCATCACTATATATAATATAGATTTCTATAAATAGGTGTGTCAATATGAATAAAGTTGGTTAAAGTCACTCTAAAAGCTATCCAGAGAATTACATTTTGTAAAATATATCAGAAATTTTAGCTCTTCCTTTAAACGTGTATTGCATAGAATGGAGTTGGAGAAACTCGAAAGACATTAGAAAAACGGACACGATTGTCAAGAGGTCAAAAGCACTTTAATGTGCAATTTGAGCACCCCCGGAGGACAGTTATTAGAAAGAGACGAAACTTCTCCACTTATCTTTTTGGGAAATAGAATCCATTTCGTACAGCGGTGTAGCAAGTCAACACATTTTTTTTGGAATAATCATTTAATAATATGTATAGTGAAATAATTAGACATTATTGTAAAAATTTCTCAAGATAATTTGCTGTAATGTTTACGGGAGGGTTTCTAGGTTCTTATATCAGGATAACAGCCCTGAAAACACTCCAACAATATTCCAAGCAAAAGAGTGCTCAAAAGTGCCTCAACTCAGCCAGGATATTACAAAAAATATCTTAAGCAAGGGCATACAGGAATTGTCGAAAATGAGATGGTCTCGCAAAAGAAGGAGCTTGTACTCCCTTTGTCGGACCCCAAACATATTGTGGTAATCCAAAAAGCAGCACCATTGAAGAAGTCCGAAAATGGGAAAAGCAAAGTGCAGCCTACTGGAACATACTCCTGGCCAAAGACAGGCAAAAAGGTTATCGATACCTTCTGTTCACTACGTTTTTGGAGCTTCAGCAATCTGAAATCTGATCTGAGTAAGATAGGCAAAGTCAGATGCTGATATACCGATCAAAAACTGCAGGAAACATTAATTATTCACGTGAGGCACCAATCACCAGGCACTACCAGGTGGTGATAACTGTAGGTACACAGGAACAGAGCATGTTCCTAAGTGAAGAAGAGATAGTAATAACTGCTCAATTAGATATTAGACACATTAGATAAAAATCAAGACAGTCATGTGGTCAACTTCAATCCTAGGTTATTACAATCCACCGAACAACTTTTACTACAATTTTAACCGTTTTAACAAACTAATTTTATTGGTCTGTACGTTCAGTTGAATGTCTTCGATTTATATATTACTTTACACAGAGATGATCCTTTAATGAAGTTGATTTATGGATCTAGGTTAGCAAAAGGATATAACTGTGTAATTATAAAGTCCACAGAAATTGTTAATTGGTTAACTAGTAGCTATTACATGCTTTCGGAAAATGACAGTAATAAAACAATTAATAAAACATACAGTGCCAGAAATAATTGAACGTTAACCAGCTTTATAACGTCTTTATTCAGTTAAACCAGTCCAAATTGTAACATCTCTATTGAATGATTCTTCTTTAGCACTATAAGGTAATTGTCCAGGTTAATATTACACTAACAGATCTTATAATATAAAATCGCCAAACCAAAAAATGTTCAGCCGGATCTGAATGTCAGTTTATTGGTACATCAGTGAGACTGGGAATTATTGTAAATTACAAATTTTTATTGCGTTCAAGCCCAATTAATGCTCGCCTCAATGGAAAGCTGCTTTCCAAGATCTGGAAGTTTATTTCCCATTATTTCGCTCACTTGGAAGACCCAGATCAAAATAGCTAGCAGGAAAGAGGAGGACCTACAAGATGGAGAAGATAATTGGAGACCGGAAAAAATAACGACGAATCAGTGGAATGATAAGCCGACTATTCTTTTCTGACAATGCAGAAGAGTTATGGGCAAAAACTGGGGTATACGACCTGAGGTGGTTCACTGGCTTTACACAACTGTAATAAGGCCAACGATCACCTATGGATCAATAGTCTGGTGGAGGAGGACAGAAGTGACCTCTGTAGTGAATACATTAACTGCAATTCAAAGACAAGCTCTCCTTGGTATTACCGGGGCAATGAACTGCACGTGGACTTCCTCCTTTGGAACTTTTTGTATGGGCCGAGGCGATGATGGCAATTCTCAGGCTTAAATCGGGAGACTCATGGTCACCGAACAATGTTCGAGAAGGACACACTTATACATCTGGAAGCTGGAATATATTTTCAGGGAAAAAACTCTTTTTTGCTCCATATATACAAACTAAGGAGTTACAGTACTGATACTCCAGACAGGAGTGTTAAAACAGTTATTTTTTCACCCCAGTTCTCCTGTTACCTTTTAAAACTGATTAAGTACTTCTAACCGACGAATTGTTGGAAAACTAACGGTAAATTCAGTTTGTCGGGAATTCCTATATCAATTAGTTAAAAGCCTAGGTAAGAGCGGTTACGTATGCAATTATTGCAAAGTGCCATTAACTCCAGTTAAATTTAGAGAGAGTACACGGCTTCAAACGGTTGAGACCTTTTTAATTTCGGTAAATTACTCTGGTCAACAAGTTGAAATTGGTCTCAATAAGAATAATATAGTGGAATTCATATTGTTAGAGAGATTATAGCAATGCTTTGCCTATGAGTCTTTAATCGTATGTTGGACTTCTATGAATCAGTAATATTGTGGGAAGGATGGGAAATGTTAAGCATCCCAAAGGGCTGATAGAATAAGAAGTAGGGCAGCTGCAGAGTAGTTTCTTTATCATCTTTATTTTATGTATGTTCACCAAAGATGGGAAGCTAGGATATGGGCTACACAAATTTACAAAGAATAAACATCGTTGAAGGAGAACCTAAATAAATGTGTAGAGAAATTAAGATTGCAATAGATAGAAAAAATATTGAGCAGGTGGAAAGCTTCAAATACATAAACAAGATACTGAAATTAATAATAGGATGCAATAAACAAAAAAAAATGTCGAAGAAACCTAAAATATAAAACCATATTTAGATGTGAATCGGCAAAAAAATCAAATTCAGACTGTAGAAATTAAGAGTCAGGGGTGTCACAAAAAGAGAAACAGACAAATAAGAGAAGACCTGGAAATAGAACCAATGATGGAATTTAATGAAAAACTACCAGCTAATTAGCCCTTTTTTGGGGTTTCAAAAATATAATATATCCCATATTCCTGTAAGTTATCTGTGAAATTTCTAGAAGACACCATCTGCATAATATTTATTATTCCCAAATGCCACGCCTCGTTAGGAAATCTTTGGAGGTCTTAATTAGGAGTTTTAAGTTAACTAACAAAATACCAACTTCAATATTTAGGCTATGATTAATAAGTAAATGGAATAATAGAGATTTAATTACATACAAGACTCTATTTAAACACAATCTCAACTGAATCAATGTAAATAAGGTTTCTCTAGTTGAAGAAATTATCAGTATATGGATATAATGTGAAGGCTGGTAACTGAAAAATCTTGACTAATCTTTTTTTAGGTGACTTTAAAATTGGCATCATGAAGTCTCACTTTATTTCTCTTTGGTATAACAGAAATAGACAATATAGGGTATCTTTCAAAGAAATTATTGACGCTAATGTTGCAGCTTTAGAATTATTCGCATTCATGGTACCAGATTTCACGAGCATGTGGGATAGAATTTGGTATGGTATAAGATTTCTACTGTATGTAGGTATGTTTAAAAATATTTTTTACTGAAAAAATTTATTTAAACACTTACTAGTTATCATAAATTACAACTAAACTATGTAGGAGTATAGGCCGCTCTTTGTGAGCTCTTTTGATCAATTTTGTACGGTGGATCAACGAGTTTGGACCTAACTGGCAAAGGCGAAGAACGTGAAATTTCGGTCTTGATTAAAACTATACTATTAATTGTTCTTCCTCTTGGGCGTCCCAACCTGCATGATAAACCTTCCTAGACAGTAAATCCTAAAAATCCTCTCGAGCCTGCGGCCAGTTTGGAGGATGTAATGTTGTCGATGCCAGTTTTGGGTATCTCTTGAGTAATGGAAAGGGTGGGTGAAAGAACAACACAAAAAACACTTGAAGAATACGCCCAGGCAAACACATGGGAAGAAATTTATAAAAGAACCATCAGAAAAAGAAGCGAAAGAACTGCTCTCAATGAGCAGGAACAAACTACGCACCATAACGGGGCTTCTTACAGGCCACTTTCCCACAAAGGACCACCTGAACAAAATAGGGCTGTATAACGTAGACCTTACATGCAAAAAGGACATCGAAACAGCTCTGCACATATTAAGCAACTGTGAGTCGCTGGACCACAGGAGGCAAAAACTATATGGAAGACCCCAAATGAATCCAGAAGACTTCTACAACCAACCAGTAAAGAACCTGTATGAGCTAATACAGGGAACGGATTGGCTGAATAAGCTGTAGTCAGAACATTAGGAGAATCCACAATAAGCACAAGAGGCTCCTTTAAAAAAAAATGGAAAGATGCTAGGTCTGACCAAAACATGAAATCTATCGTCATCTGCATGATGTTCGTGGACACATTGAAATAATTTTGAAAGGCAGTTATCAATATAGCTGTGACTATTCAAAACTTTACCCCTCACTTTTCCACAAAACATCGGGATATACCCCTGTTGGAAATTGCGTAGCAGGCAAGAATTTTACCTGCAAATGTCACTTTGTATCCAACTTTGTCAGGGCTCAAAGTGAAATATATTCGTCATTTAAAATGATGATTTTTTGTGAATGTTATGCCAAGACATTTAGGACATATTATATGTTATCAAAGTGATGTATTCTTTTTCAGTTGGAACTTATAGTAGTCAGCTTACAAGTGAAATCATAAACTTTTTGTCTCTTCAAGGATCTATATCGGAAATCGCATCGGCTAGTTTTCTTTTCTTAACTCACGCTGTACAAGTTCCCAAAGTTATTTACTTGTACAAACATATGGACAGAGTGAAGACATTGATCAAATCTATCGATAGGCTGGAGTTTCAGCCACAGTCGAAGCAACAGAAGGAAATTTTGGAAGGATATATCAAAACGTCAAAATTCGTCAGTTACAGGTAGATAATTAGATCTCTTATTGAAATAAAGATCTTATAGGTAGGATCTTATTTTTTTGGAATTTCAAGCTTTATTTTTAATGGTAAAAAAATGTTTCAGTTTCTGGGCAGCCTGTGTCGCCACCTGCATCTTTTGGGCAATTTACCCTTTTACGGAAGAGAAGTTAAGGTTGCCACTGGCAGGATGGTTCCCGTTTTGTATATCGATTTCTCCTAATTTCGAGTACGCTTTTGCTTATCAATTCATCGCTGCGACTTTAAATGGTTTGTCCAACATCAGTATCGATACAATGATGTCAGGTTAGATTTCAACTGGGACGCTCTGTATATACATTAAATCTACTAAACTTTGTATATTCAATAGAATATTTCTATTTTAGGGCTGATAATGGTGGTATGTGCCCAACTAAGCATCCTAAATGATTCCCTCATAAATCTCCGCCATTTTGCGGAATTGGAAACGGGACATGAGTTCAGAAATGATAATAATGGGCGAGATGAAATATCGCCACGATTACAGGATACAATGAACAGAAAATTAGCAGAATGTGTTGTTCATCACAAATGCATTCTGGAGTAAGCGAGCGGGTTTTCATCTATAATACAGCAATTTCCACGGAAAATTATTACTCGGCACCTACACGAAACACTTCAAACCGGTACAGAGTCAATTTAAGTTTGCTCCATTGTCCCAAATTATATCTAAAACAAGAAATAAATTCATTGAAATTAATTACAAACCAAAATAATACGTTTAGTTTATTTAAAACATTAGTTGTATCACGGCGAGGCCAAGTTGAAGTGAATCGCTGACAGGACGTGTCTCTTTAATATATAAATAAACCAACATCCCAGTGACCCACGTAGTTTTCCTACAAGTTGCGAGTGCTCCCGCTGGACCAGGGAATCCACGTGGTAAAGTGGAACGTCCAACATTACTTGGCGATCCTGCCAGGAACACACCTTACTGTATGCTAAAATATTGAATACATTTTTTTCTCTTTCTAGGTTCACAAAAGAGTTTCAATCTTTATTTTCCTATAGTATTTTGGGCCAGTTTATAGTAAGCGTAATAATAATATGCATAACGATGTTTGAAATGACACTGGTGAGCAGAAATTTAACAAACCATTTAAAAATATAATTAAGGTACATTTCATTACAGACACCAATCGGCAGTCTGCAATTTTTCTCTATGGTGCTCTACCAATACTGCATGCTGTTGGAAATATTTTTATGGTGCTATTATGGCAATGAAGTTATTATCAAGGTAAAAATGGTTTCCTACTTGCCTATTGATTTACTAGTAGTGGACAACGAAAGCATTTAACTTTATAATTATTTGAATTTCAGAGTCGCATGTTAACTGAATCTGCCTATGAATCTGCTTGGGTCTTTTGTTCAAAAAAGTACAGAAGAAACATTTTATTTTTGATGTTGCTTACTCAAAGAGACATAAAAATACATGCTGGGAGATTTTTCACGCTATCTTTAAGTACATTTGTGAAGGTGAGTATAAACTTGAGTCTGATCTGATATAATACGTTGGGAGGGAAGAGAAACCCTACGTTAGGTCCTTTATCCTTAGTTTATAGAATTTTTATGCAAGAAATATGCATTAATTCAGCATAATAATAATTATTCTACTGCATAATTTATTCGTGATTTCAAAAAAGTTGATTTTGTCCCATCGAAACAAAATACCTCGTGATCCAACATAGTCGTCTATTGAAGTGAAAGAAATGTGTGAAAAGGGGAAACAAAAGAACAAATGAAGCATGAATTGAAGAGCTCTACACTAAACGAACGTTGTATTCGGCTGATAAAAACAATAAAAACACAACCTCATCGTCATCCTGGAAATTTATGGCTGACATGAAATTTTATTTAAAAGTGAAATATCCTTTTGTAAATGACTTAATAAACGAAGAGAAGTCCTTTAATACTATCTCCCCCTTTTTGGTCGTTTGTAACAAGGGATTAAGTATTGTAAAATAAATTGCTCTACAAAAGCAAAAGAGATTCGTAAGTAACAAATTGTGATTTTTGGTCATCAAGAGTAGTCAGGAAATTAAATAGTTATCTATACTATGAGGCATGTCGGGAAAAATTCCAAGTAAAGATGATAATTAACTGAGATTTACTTTATTAGCGAATACTGGAGATGATGTCTTAGTTCTCAAGCGACATGCAACAATAAAAAGAAACTTGCAAATAAAATTGTATACAATATAACGAAGCCAAAAGTCTACTGCAGTACTTCAAAAGTAACAAAAAACTTGGTTAGAGATGGAGAAATTATGGAGTCAAAACATTTCATGCAAATTGAGAAAAAACGGGAAAACATTTATAGCGTAGTCAAAGTACACAAAATATCCGTGAAATGCCGCAAAAAACACAAAAAACTTGAAAATTCAAAATTGAGTATTTAAAAGGGTTGTGATTAACATGAGAAAAACTTGCTAGGCATGCGATTTTCCGGAAAATCATCGAATGAAAATTTTTGTTTTTGTTTTTTCACTCTAATTGTTTAAATAATGAAAACACAGAAAAATGACGATAGTATTTAAACAATGACATATGAAATTTGTTCTAAAATGGGGTATCTACAAATACATTGAAAAACATTTTTTTTTTAAATTTTTTAATGTATTATCATCGATTTTCCACGCTCTCTCACCTACTTTTTCACCTTAATTTGTGCTCCCTTCTCTTTCTTACCTGAGCCATAGGTGTGTTCTTTTGTATCTCGATCACTTCTAAATAGGTTCATTATAAAGTTCACAAATTTTTAGATAATATCATAAACGGTATAAAAAGTTATAGAAGGTTTGCTGACAGACCTCTGATTTAAGTATTTATTTTAAATAATTGTCTATTATTTAAAAAATTTGATATTTATAGAAAAACTGTATAGTAGTTTCTAAAGTAGATGCTTCAAATTGTTTAGTAGTAAAGTTTCATTGAATTATATTAATTTCGAAAAAAGATATAATTGAAAGAAGTCTAAAAAAAACAAGTAAAATTAAGCATGCAAAAAAAACAGATTTTTAAGAAGCATTCGTTTAAAATTCTAAATATTGATGGCTTTGCTTTTATAATAATAATGTTTTATGCTCATTTGCAATGCTGAATCTAAAAGGAATTTTCGCTGGGATAAGTATTAATTAAATAGATATTATAATAAACTGATATTACAGTCAAAAAATCTACTTTTTCAAATTTGAAAGTATCTCTATCTAAAAGTTGAGATTTTTCTTTACATTTTACATGAGTTTATTTATTTTTTCAGAATTTTATAAGCCCAAAATTATTAACTTTTAAGTCGAGCGGTTAATAAATTTGGCTCACGGGCCGTTCGCGCGTAACCACGAATTGAATACCACTTTATCTCGTAAACTTTTTAATTTACAAAAAAACTTTTTAGACAAAATTTGTAGAGAAATGCATCAGCTACAAATTTTGATTTGGAAGTTTTTCTGTATATTTATTATTTAAACAATTAGAGCGAAAAAACAAAAACACTCGAAGATTTTCCGGAAAATCGCATGTCTAACATCGTAAAGTTTTTCTCACGTTAAACACAACGCTTTTAAATACCCAATTTTATATTTTCAAGTTTTTTGTATTTTTTGTCTACTTTTACTATGCTATTATCCAAATTTTGTAAATAATGTACATAACTGTAATAATTATTGTTCTATTAATATTCATATAAGAGCAATCGATACCTTTTTGGTAATAATTGTTAGATACGTCCTTCAAAACATTTGTTAAAATGCGTTGGTTACAATACAGGGAGGAGAAAAAGTTATTGTTTCATTTGTTGCAGATAGTGAAGTCTTCTTGGTCATATTTTGCAGTATTGATGAACGTCAATAAATAATGAATTGGATTAAAGGAGTTTACTAACACAATTATAGAGGAAAACACTTAAGCTTATTAGAATAATGTATTCAAATGAAAAATTACAAAAATAAACACACTTCCAAATGTTAGGGATACTAGAAATATATTCTTGAAAAAACAAATGCTACAGACCCACTTAACAAAACTCCAAACTAACATGGCTAAAACTTATAGGAACTAAGCTAACTCTCAAAGTGTATTATTTATGCTTTCTTATCGGGTTAAAATTCTAATAATATTGTATTTATGATCTACTTAAGGCAAATATGGGAAATGAAAATACATTTTCTACTTGTCTAGGTTTACTAAGAATGTCTTTGATATCCTGTGGTAGTTGATCCCATACAAAAAGTTGTTGTACTGTCTTTGGGGGTGGGTAATAATACTCCATTTCTTCTCAGCTTGTTTCATAAAATTAAAATTGAGTGATTTGAGAGGTTGACGTAAATGATTTATTTCATTTTCTTTGTTATGAGTTTCAAATCTGACCCAGTTTAACACTATATCTGGTGTGGGACGTTTAAACTTTGAAATAGTAGACTGCCGTTTAAACTTAACAATGTGTTATATTTTGGTTACACAATAACCATTTTTCTTTGAACTTAACCACGCAAACCGGATTAACAATACCATGACGTCACGGTTAACTTTTATGACGTAACGGTTTGCGGAAACCCTGAAATAAACAAACACCTAACCTCAAATAAGATAACTACTCTGTCAAACTATCTCAGTGAGCTGGTTTGTGTGGTCAAGATCAAAGAAAAATGGCTATAAGTTATAAGTATTCACAGCACACAATTGTTCTAAAGCACGTTAGAGACAGAGGGAGATAACACAGTTGTACGTCTTTGAGTGAGAGCGTGAGTTAGAGATTGATTGGCTTTTTAAGTGATGAGCACAATTTTGATATTTGCGAAATGGTGTGTTTTTGGCTTTCGTTTTAAGACTGCCTTTTTCGTATAAAAGGCACCAACATCTGGTGAATTTCGGGCGTTTGCAGAGTTGCCACGTTGAGAAGATTGAAAAATAAATATATGTTGAATTGTTTTCCAACACTATCAGTATTATTTAGTTGATACCAAATAGAAACTTTATTAATCATCTATATACCTACCCTAGAACTCGATTACTTGGAGTGTTTAGCTTCAAAATTTGCTTTCTAAAGTGCAGGTAAACAAATTTTCACAAAATTGTCGTCTGTTTCTTTTTCTGTTAGATAAAAGCTACCCTGAAGTTCGCGACGATGAAACTTTGTGAAAGTCTTTACAAGGAAATTACCTTAAAGTTTACAATATCATTTTGCCAAAATGGCGACTGTGATATCAAATTTTACAGCGACGATGTCAACTCAAAATTATGTACTTTGATTGGTATGAGTTAAAAGAATAAAGAAGTTTGAATTATTTAGGGAAAATGTGTCGTTTAGTACGTTTTAAATTCTATTGAGATAAACTGTAAGATGTAGGTAGAAAAAAATCAAAGAATAGTACAGGGAAAGTCTATGTCCTATTATAAAAGTTTATTATTTTTCCCTAAATATACCAAATTTCCACCAGCATTTTTTAATTTTCGTGTAAAATATCAACCTCTACTTATAAGTGTAATTTGTCGAAGAAAACACCCTTTAGTTGTTTGATATCCACCACGCCTTGTTAGAAAATCTCAACTGTGTGAAATTGAGGTGAATCTAGGAAATTATATATTTCAACATTCTAACAATATGTAGTTTACATACTTAATTAGATACAAAATAGCTGTAAGCCTTTTTAATTCGAATTTGGTAGTTGTACTAGTAACACTCAACGAAAGGTAAGTAGAGCACTATCATAAAAATATTCAATTTGAAACTGTATCTGTTGGTTTTAATTCATTTCATTATTGGATCTTAATATTATCCTGTCTCAAATGTATGCTGCATTTCAATAACTTCTTCTTGAAATCCATTAGCTACCTCAGAAACTGTCAGCAACGATAATTATTTCCATTTATTATTAAAAAAAGGACCACAAATAGACATTTACTCAGATGAAGTTACATAAACGGTAAGCTGAGTGATTCAACTCTGAAATTACTAGGATTCGAATACTATTAATTAAGATTCAAGCGAATTACCCAACTTCAATTTTGCCAAACATTCCTTAACTTGTCATGAGATTAGCTGAATTAATATTTACGAGGGACCAGCGAAATTATCAAGCATATCTTCATTTTCAGTGTTAATTTTGGTGGTTAGAGCTCAAGTAGCTGTCTAATTAGCGTAGAGTCATTGGTGCATGGGACCCATTAGCCAAAGGTCGCTTCACTTCCCACACAGTTTACGACCGTTAACTTCAAACGTGATGTTTACACAGTCAACAAACTTGTCGATGAGTTTCGCGTTAAATTTTGAACCAAAATCGGTTGTTAACACATATTTATTTTTCGACTAAGGCAATTTTTTCGCTCCACCTATTAATCGATTAACTCAACCGCAATTTTTACATCATTGCTTAACTTTCCTAAGAATATACAGGGTGATCCGGAGTTCGTACCGGAGAAAATATAATATATAACATGTATAGCCATTTGCAGCATCTCTGGATCAATATTTCGGCATTCTGTGATCATTCTTACGCGAAATTGGTTGATTGTATCTGCTTTTGTTTCACGAAGTCACCAACTCAGAAGCCGGTCCTGTCGCTAAACTAGCGTTGGTTCTCTAGTACTTTCTGGAACGGTATTCACACATACGGGGAGCGTGGTGAATTCAAGAACCATTGAGAATAAATATTAAAACTCCTCACACATTTTTAGGAAATTCATAACATGGAAGGTTTGGAGGGTGTTACGAGTAAACCTTTCTCTGCTGTTAGCCGCCCTAAGATCACTAAAACGTATGAAATGGATTTTAAAGATATTGTTAAAGCGAACGTAACAGCTTTGACTTTGAACGCATTTCTTGTTCCGGAGTTTGCGGTGAAGCAAAATAGAATTATATATGGAATTAGATTTCTGCTTTATGTAGGTAAGTTATTTTAGGTTATAATGATATTAACCATAGACCATTCCAGTATACCTGATTTTGACAAGTCGGCCATATTTACCAGTAAACAATGAAAACCAAATAGAATCTGACATGAGGGTTCACATCAGTGACGTCATTCGTAATCTCGAAAGGTTAACATGTATTAATGAAGTGGAACAAACAGTATGAAAAGTTTGTTAATAAACAAATATGAGGGTTGACGCTAGATTAGCTTGGAACTCTTGAGGAACTTACAAGAAACAACATAATAAATCAAGTCCTCCCAGTGATTCTGACCTTACTGTGGTTTAATAAAAGGTCCAAAAAATGTCTAAGTGATCATTAGAGCTTAAATATAAATAATATCTACCTTGTAAGGAATACTTCTGAGTATGGGCCAGGAACCACACACTCCAAAAGCTTGGGAAAAATCCCAATCGCCAAAAGAAAGTGTGCCCAGTTCAATATTGATAAAATATATAGAAGCAAGTAAGCTGTCCTTTAAGTTCATTATGTAATATTATTTTTTAGTTGGTACGTATAGCACGCAAATTATAAGCGAAATGTCAAACTTGATAATCGTATCTGCATCAGGAAACATACCAGAGATCGTCTCGGCTAGCTATCTTGCTCTGTGTCACGCTTTGTCTGTTCCAAAAGTCATGTATCTGTATCTATATAGAGACAGAGTGAAAAAACTGATCAATTCGTTAAATAGACCGGAATTCCAACCAAAGACAAAACATCAACAAAATATTTTGAAGTATTATATAAAAGTTTCTAAACTCATCACCTACAGGTAAACCAATATTTTCATATTCTTATCTCGATAACCATCACTAGATGGGGCTGTTGTTATTTATAATATCTTACTAGTACCAGCAACGGGATTCTATTTCACGACACGATTTTATCAAGTCGTTCGATATCGAATACGATCTTCAATTCGATCGAATCGGATCAGCCCATTCTATTTTACGATCGAATTGCAATCTGGTGTTCTCGGATTTAAAAGTGAAGTCGAAGATGGTTTTTGACGTTTTCGATAGATTTCATTTGATATTTAATATAAGAGATTGCCACTAGGAAATAGAGATTTTGCAATTGGCAGGAATGGATAAACATAAAAAATTATGAGCTGGATTTATTAGCCCTCAAACTAAACTCATTGGACACTGGATGGGGTCCCAGGTCACAAAGGAATCGCTGGCAATGAAAAAGCTGACGAACTTGCAAGAGCAGGATCGTCAACACTGATGAACGGACCCGAACCATCTGTGGGCATCCCCAGATGCTCCACTAGGTCATGGTTAAAAGGGTGGGTAGAAGAACAACACAAAAAACACTGGAAGAATACGCCCAGGCAAACACATGGGAAGAAATTTATAAAAGAACCATCGGAAAAATTAGCGAAAGAACTGCTCTCAATGAGCAGGAACAAACTACGCACCATAACGGGGCTTCTTACAGGACACTTTCCCACAAAGGAGCACCTGAACAAAATAGGGCTGTACAACGGACACCGAAACAGCTCTGCACATTTTATGCAACTGTGAGACGCTGGACCACAGGAGGCAAAAACTGTATGGAAGACCCCAAATGACTCCAGAAGACTTCTACAACCAACCAGTAAAGAACCTGTATGAGATAATACAGGAAACGGATTGGCTGAATAGGCTGTAGTCAGAACATTAGGAGAATCCACAATAAGCCCAAGAGGCTGAGGTGGTGCCGGCGAAGGGACGGCTCCTTTTAAAAAAAAATCCTTGGAGAAATAAAAATCCTCTTATTGATCTGCGCTATAAGCGTTCTAGTTGATTTAATAGATATAGATTATTCATAGTAATAATATCAACATTTTTAAGACGACTACTCTGAACTTACCCCTTATTTCATCTATAAGGTTTTATTAATGGTAAGTCAGGTATTCCAAAGTGGTCACTATTTTTAAGTTTTTGTCGTTGTCTACAAAGGAGTTAATTTCTTGGGGCTTGCCTGTCATCAAAATAGTTTACACTTGAAATCGAACAAAACTCTTGCATAAACTTTTTAGATCTAACAATAAAACGTCTAAATATCAAACTAAATTATAACATATACAGAAAACCAACACATACTGATATGACTATACCACCAAGCTCCCATCACCCTTTTTCACATAAAATTTCAGCTTATAACTCTATGGTACACAGAGCTCTTTCGGTTCCAATGCATCAAGCAGACTTCATACAAGAAATAAATATTATTAAACAAATAGCAATATCTAATGGATATACATACCAAATGATAGATTCAATAATAAAAAGAAAACGTTACAAAATGGCAATAGATTTGATCTAACCAAAACAACTCGCAGACAATTCAAATTATTTCTGTTTAACTTATTTAGGAGAAATTTCAAATAAAATTTCAGAAATTATTTCAAATGCTATTCCAACATCTAATGCAGCGTTTAAAACATATGAGAACGTTGGTTCAATTTTAAGTAATGTTAAAGAGAAGACGCCCTCACTTGAGAAATCTGGTGTCTATAAAATCAACTGCTCTGAATGTGATGCAGTATATATTGGTCAAACAAGACGAAATCTTAATATAAGGTATAGTGAGCATCTTGGAGCCTACAGAAACAAGCACCCTGACAGATCAAATTACGCAAAACATTTGTTAGAACAAAACCACAAACCAAATTTGAACAATCAAATACAGTTACTACATGACTGTAAGAATTATAGTAAACTTAACTTTTTAGAGTCTTTAGAAATAAGAAGGTACCCCAATAATCCTCAGTATACTCTTGTAAAAGAGCAAATAGATACTTTACAATCTCCTTTGTTAGACTGTTTGACCGATATATTCCACCTATCTTTTCTAAATTCTGCTCATCGCGAAAATATGCACATATATACACCTTTTAACTTAGCTAATAATACACTTGTTTACTTTATTTAATTTCACTCTCTATATGATAAGTACCTATTACTATCCTACTCTAAAAGTATTCCTTCCATTTTCTTAGTTACATAATAAACAATGTTTTCATTCCACCCCTTGAAAATGATGTATAAACATCGAAACCGGTCGGGTCTAAGTTTTTTGTAAAACTTACAAAAAATATTGTGAAATAAAAATAATGAGTATTTTTAAGCATTTATATCAAAATAATAGTTTATTACATGAAAAATTACTTCTTTTGATGTTATTTTCTAAAATATTTCCAGAAATCGACAGAAAACGTTTTTATTATTCTTATTAGAATGCACAGGTTAGAATATGTCAGGAAATATCATAAGTTACGATAGTATCGTGTAATAGAATCCCTGTGCAGAGACCATCCACCAATAGCATTAAATTTATTTTAGTTTCTGGGTAGCATGTGTGGCAACTTGTGTTTTTTGGGGAATATACCCATTTACGGAAGAAGAACTCCGTTTACCTTTAACAGGATGGTTTCCTTTTGATACAACAGAATCACCGATCTTTGAATGTACTTACGTATATCAATTCATTGCTTCAAATTTGAATGGATTGTCTAATATTAGTATGGATACACTGATGTCAAGTAAGTTACCATCCTTAATTGTATATTAATGTAATATTTGAAAAAATAGATAATTGAAAAAAGAGATCTACCATTAGAAATATCTAGTAAGCTTAAGACGATCAAAATTTGTAGATAAAGTGATATACTTTAACAGCAAGGGGAGGTAAAATGTTTATATTTTCGAAGGATTAACAACAATTAACATTATTAGAGTCATCTATTTTTGGAACACCACAACTTGTACCCGTTTTCTTAGACACTTGAACCAAGATACTGGATTGACTTTCAGGTCCACCAAGTATACACTTGGATATAGCAATCTTATTGCATACTGACTGTTCAATGTAAAACTCTACAACGGATGACGATTTCCAGCAACGAGAACTTTGTCGTTTTCTTCAATGTGATTTAGACAACCATCTCTAGGTACTAATACAGTTTTTTCACAATTCTTAATTAGTTGTACCCTAACGCATTTGCGGATGGCAAAGTTTGGTTTCTACTCCTACTTTTTCTAATACAATTCCTTTAGCGAGAGAAGCTCCTCCAAAAGGATTAGCCTTCCATCTAGTTCCTCAATGTGCTTTCTTGTAATCTTTATCTGCCCATCTTTGGTCCCTACGGTGGTTCACATGTTTTCTAGCAGTTCTTAATCCACAGGGCTCTAAAACTTTGACCGGAAAAGAATCAACAACCAACAACAAATCGATTGTCAAAAACTTTACCAGCTCTCGGACTAATATTCTTATTCATTTTAGGTTTAATAATGGCTGTTAGTGCACAACTGAGCATCCTTAATGATTCCCTCATAAATATCGGCCAATCTGCGGAACTAGAAGTAGGTCATGAGTTTAGAAATAATATTAACAACGCAGATGAAATATCTCCGCAGTTACAGGAAAGGATGAACAAAAAATTAATACAGTGTATTATTCACCATCGATGTATTTTGGAGTAAGAGCATAGTTATACTTTTCTAACGGAAAAATTATGTCAGAGAAGTAGAATTTTATAATTTTTTAGGGTAGTGCTGTTTTCAGCGGACCACAATTTGTATTTATTTTTGTTGCAGGTTTGTAAAAGAGTTTCAATTTTTATTTTCCAACAGTATCTTTGCTCAGTTCATAGTGAGCGTCATAATATTATGTACGACCATGTTTGAAATGACCCAAGCACCATTAGGTAGCGTCAAATTTTTTTCAGTCGTTATTTATCAGTACTGTATACTATTGGAAATATTTTTGTGGTGTTATTATGGCAATGAGGTTATTCTCAAGGTACAATCTTTTTATTCATTCTACTAATAGAGCTTCTACAATTGAGTAGCTCAATCTCAATACATTATTATTTTTAGAGTACTATGTTAAGAGAATCTGCTTACAAGTCGGCTTGGGTGTTCACTTCGAAGGATTACCGAAAAAAATTGGTATTTTTTATGACTACAAGTCAACAGAATACCACAATATTTGCAGGTGGATTTGTTTCGTTATCATTGAACACTTTTGTGACAGTAAGTATTTTAATATTTACTTATCGTTGAAAATACAGTACGAAACACTACGTTAGCTCCAGTACTAAAAACTAAAGTTAAGTAATGTCCACTATATCTTTTTCTTGAACTATATCATTTTATTAAAGCAGTAAAATTTCACAGTCGTAAACAGTGTCCTGGTCAATAGAGAGTTCATGATTTCCCTTGTTGGTATGATATAACTTTTTATGAGTTCTTTCTATTTTTAGCTGATAAATGTAAATCTTGTTGGCAGAGTTTATTTGAAGTTACTGATATATGCGTTATGAGCGAGCTTCACTTTTATTTAGTTGTTGTTTTGTGGGTAAATTTCATTTCGTTAACTTTTTAAATTTTTCGTAAATGTCCCTTGTAAACATGGGTCAGTACTTGTATTCTTCATTGCCCCAAAGAATTAAATAATGCATCAAGAACATTTTTCTTTTTGTTACAGATAGTTAAATCAGCATGGTCATACTTCGCAGGACTAAAGAGCGTGAATAATTAAAAAAGGGGTCATCAAATGTTTAAATATATTATTAAAATGCACAAGTATGATACGTGTTTCATTGTGAACACTCAAAACGCAAATAAAAATAAAATAGTCGAACTAGAACAGATTGTTAGTGTTCTTTATCGGTCCAGTTCCGGACTTCCCCTCTTGTGCAATCCAGAACAGATCCGGACCTATGAAGTTTTCTTCAGAGCCTTCTCAACACATCAGGTCCCAGCAAACACACAGACTAAACTTTCTGGATGGATTCTTGATAGGTTTAAGCAGAGCCTGCCTGTCAGTAAACATTTAGGCCAGTCCCAGTTCCATTTTAGAACAATTCTTGAACTAGATGATGTCTCCAGGAGAATATTCACTCGCTCAGTAAATAAATACACAAAATGAAACGGAACACCTATGGTTTGATTTAAAAATAAGGGGTTGGTGAAGAGGAAGGAAGGGGGTTGACAAATGCCTGTATCGTAAAAATGTGTCCACCTTAGAACAAAAATAGACGTGTTTCCTAATGTCCTTAAAATCTAAGGAATACTGCTTTCTGTGGCCCACTCTGTATATTTTCCAAGCTCATTTGAAATACGGGTTCATCTTGTACTGTCCTTGTTTTTCTGTATTTTTATTTTTCCATAAAAATTTAATTAAAAAATTTGAGCAAATTGTAAGGTAGACAACAACAAGGATATAAATGATAGTAATTTTTTTAGAGAGGCACAGACGTCTCTATATACTCTAATGAAAAATTAAGTTATTGATTACCGACCTGACTCGTTGGGAGTGATGAAAAATGTAAAATAAGGTATCAACTTCTTTAAAAATTCAAGAATGTTCAAAAACATAATAATTCCCTTCAAACACAAGTCAATTATTTTTACACATAGGTACACTGTAAAACAAATATTTATAGTTAATCATTTTATTCCAGGCATAATAGAGCTGATTTTTCCGTGAAATTGCAGTAGTAGCAATTCTTTTCAAATTAAATTCATATTTTTTATCAATAAAAGCTTTTCAAAGTATCCATTCAAATCATCCGTGTGTGTCAAAGCAAATCCTCTGGATTGGAGCTGACTCTGAAGACTGTATGATCAGCAAAGAATGTTGAGGAAGGAGTTCAAAAGGGATTGTGTTGAATGATTATCCTGTGTGTCAAAGCAAATCATCTGGATTTACCAGAAGAATAATTACAGAGGATTGGAGCTTACTCTGAAGACTGTATGATCAGCAAATAATGTTGAGGAAGGAGTGCAAAAGGGATAGTATTGAATGAATTATCCTGTGTGTCAAAGCAAATCATCTGGATTTACCACAAGAATAATTGCAGAGGATTGGAGCTGACTCTGAAGACTGTATGATCAGCAAATAATGTTGAGGAAGGGATGCAAAAGGGATAGTGTTAAATGATTATCCTGAGAAAGGTAAAACAGTCAACTTTAAAGATTGTTCCTTCAATTTAAATCAGTTTGAATTGAAAATTTGTATGAAAAGATATCTTCAAAAAGTTATTTCATGAGGAAGTTTTTAAAAGTGTATCAAAAATAAAAAAATATCTTATACTCGCACACTACATAAGTGGAATTAATACATTATCGTATCCAGAAAATGCTCGAATTTTCTATAAAGAACATGTTCTTTTTTAACTTTAAGGATATTGTTAGTATGAGTTTAAATGTTTTATATTTTTTTGGGATATTGTATCCTAAATTTGACAGTTCCACTGTAACTATAAAATATATTATAAGAGTTACCGTCTTTCTGGGTGAGTTTAATATTTTTATTATCAATCCAAGTGTAAATTGGCGCAAACATTTTTTTTTAGTATTTTTCTTTGGTGGCATAGTAGTTGCTGAAATAGCGAATCTATATTTAAGTTTTGGAGATTTGCGGCAAATGATGAAAGCTCTATTCCTCACATTGACAAATTTAGTCTCAATTGGAAAATATTACGTAATTTGTAAAAATCAAAAATATCTACTTTGTCTAGTTGATAAAATAAATCGTGTGGAATTTCAACCCAAAACAAAAAAACAAGCTGAATCTTTAAAAAAATATATCAGACTATCTAAAATAATATCAGTTAGTTTGTATACGGGATGTACCATGACATGTGGTTTTTGGTCAATTTATCCATATACAGAAGAAAATGGGCCGTTTTTACCTATAGCAGCTTACATTCCTTTCAATACGGAAAATTCTAACGTATTTGGATTGGTTTACGCTTACGAAATTATAGCTACGTTAATAGGTGGATACACCGATCTAAGTGTGGACTCTTTAATGGCAAGTGAGTAACAATATAATATTTCAATGGGAACAAAAAACAAACAAAACTTATCTATACACTTTCATACATAGTTTGTCTCAAAGTATGTCGTCTTAGCTTTTGCCTGCAATCATAAATACGACCGTCTTAAAAGAATTTTACCTGAAATGAAACCCAAAAACAGTCGAGTGGTAAGGCAAAGGACGGCCATCAGGTATGTATCGGGTGTATGATGGCTGCATTCAATTCATTTGGCAGTATTAAATATTCCTGAGACAACTTTATTCATTACCTATATGGACAACATAATAAAGAAATGTAAGAATAAAAACAAAAAATTCAATATAGGATACTTGGATCTTGATAAAGTAGAAGTTTCAGAAGGGGCATTTGCTGACGATATAGTTATTTTTGCGAAAACTAAAGAAGACCTGAAACACAATATAGAAACATGGAATAGTATCTTGAAAGAAAACGGGATGGTTATGAATAAAAAAAAAAAAAAAGTTATGGGTATAGGAGAAGGACAAGAAGAAATAAATATAGAAATTGAAGGACAAGTTATAGAACAAGTGACAACATTTCAATACTTGGGAATAACAATCGATCAACAACGAAATACTTAAGAAGAGTCCGAGGCGTTACAAAAAAAGACTGAATAAGGACCACAGATATAAGAAGGCATCTAAAAATAGAATCAATTCTAGAATTTATAGAATACAGACAATTGGGATGGTGGGGGCATTTACAAAGAATGGAAAACACAAGACAGACTAAAAGAAGGGAAAACGTGGCTAGAAGCAAAAAAAATGGCAAAAACAGAAAATATTGGAAAAACTTTATAAGCATTTAGTTGAAGACACACACCCTGACACCAATTATTTGGTAAATAAGGTCCCGATTATAAATAGCTTTAAAACATACCTGCTTATTTACAAAGACACCAATATCGTCTATAAATGATATTATTTATTAACAGTGAAAAATTAAGTGGAAGAAAAAAACGTAGTGATTTTCAATCTCATCGTCTGGACAATGACCAACAGGATATAATAAGAAGAAAAATATATCCCCTCTATGAAAGCCAGATTGTTCCTACTTTGGACAATCTAAAAAGGAAGCTAGAAGAAGATGACACCAATTTAAATATTAGCCGGGCCACCCTCCATAGAGTTATTGGTAATGGAATCGCAAGGATTGGGAGATTCAATTTCCTTCAGGACCGATCCAAAAACAGGTCTATAATCTACCTGGACGAAACATGGTTTGATACACGAGATATAGTATCCAAAGGATGGGTTGATTCCAGTAAAAACTGTAAGACTAAGGCACCTTCAAACAAAAGAAAGCGCATAACTATTATTCACGCTGGATCAGAAAACGGATTTGTTCCAAATTGACTGTAAAGAATATTAATGATTCAATTTAATCCTTTTTAAATAGTCCGCCACTGGCGATCTCTTCTACATATGATTTATTGCAATTGGCCCATTAATTTTATGATTGCCGGCAAAAGCCAAGACGGTATACTTTGAGACAAACTATACGCGAGATTTAAAACAGGAGCAGTAGAAAATGTTCCCGTTCCCAACTACTTCTACTAAATCAACTTTAGACAAGGAGGAAACGACACTTTCGCTTCAATTGGTACTTCAGATGGACATCTGACATCTGCTACGAATATGGTCAATAAAAAGGGGTAGAGCTGATTAAACGGAAACAACAAGAAGGTTAGAAATCATCAACGACATCTGCCGCTTTATTTTATAAGAGAATCTATAATAAACGAATTGGTTCTTTCGAAAGTTATCATGATTTTGAACATTTTTAGGTTTAATAATGGTTGTATGCGCACAACTTCATATTTTAAACGACTCTATAGTTAATTTGAGTCCAGTGGAGGAAAAAGAATTTCATCAAAAGAAATATACATGGATTCATTTACCGGAAAAACAAGATATAATTAACCGAAAACTAATAGAGTGTATTAAGCATCATAGGGCTATAATGGAGTGAGTTTTTTGTCAATAACTATAGAGGAATTGTAACTTCTTTTGTGGAAATACGGGCCTGTATTTTAATTTATTAAAGAAAATTCTGGATACAATCATATAAAATACGTTTATCTAATTTTGACATGTAACGTGACTGACTTCCGTTACCAAACGTCACATTTTTCGTAACTAGTTACATAATGAAAAATATTATGTAACTGGTGATGAAAAATTAATTTTATCACCAGTTAATAAAAACAAGAGAGAAAAGAAGAAAGTTTAATGTCATATTATAGAAAAATAACAACAACTAGAACTGAAGAAAACTACTAACAATAAGAACAACTAGAACAATTTACTTTTTATTTTATGCATTATTAGCTATTTTCGATTTTAATTTAATATTAATGGTAAAATAATAAAGAAACGTCTGAAATTAATGTATAAAATAAAAGTATTGTCTTGTGTAATATTGGTTGCATAACTTGTAGGAATCAAAAAGTGCTGTTTTCAAAACAGAAAAATTAATTAATAATTGTTAAAAAACACATAAAATAAATTAAATTCTCTTTTTGTCAAAATTAGATAAAATCTTGTATGAAACACGTTATGAAATGCTTTTTTGTGTAACACAAAATAATGCATTTCATAACTGGTAACATAAATAGCTATTTGTCTAAATAATGAATATTTTAATTACAGTCCTGTATGTTTATTTGCCTTTCTAACACTTCTCAAAAAAATTGCAAAATAAAAAAATAGTGTATTTTCCAAAAACTCATTCAGTCTGTAACTTTTTTTAAACTGACAGATTTTTTTGCAGCTTCGCTGAAAACGTAACTGAACTTTTCACGACTAGTATGTTTTGGCAGTTTCTAGTGAGTGGATTTGTTTTCTGCGCCACATTTTTCGAAATGACACTGGTAAGTTAATAAAAGTACATAAAATATCACGTAATTTTTTTTACTAGAAGCAAAGTCAAAACTGTGGTAATATACTATTATGCAGCACCAACATAGAACGCTATTAAAGAGTTTACAAACTTTTCACTGACTCCATCTATTTGACTTATTAAGCCACAATCGCAAAATTAAATATTAAACAAACATTAATAAAATATAGACTTTCAATTTCAGGTACCAGTGATGAGCGTTAGGTTTTTATCAATGGCTTTATATCAGTATTGTATGCTTCTGGAAATATTTCCTATTTGTTACTTTGGTAACGAAGTTATATTAGAGGTAACACTACTTTACAAATATTAGTTGGGCCAAATTTTAGACCAACTAAAGATAAGCTATCCTCTGATTACGCAAATATAATCACTTGTTTCAGAGCAACAGATTGACCAATTCGGCATATCACAGCGACTGGATAAATTATCCACTTGACGTTAGAAAGAATATCATATTTTTCATGACAAGAAGTCAAAGACTTCTCAAGTTGTATGCAGGAGGTTTCTTCACTATGTCTTTGGACACCTTTATAAAAGTGAGTTTGGTTAATATCACTGAATCAGTGAAGTACTTCACTAATTAAGTTGGTTACGAGAAATTGGCATTAAACTGTGATCTGGATCTAAGACTATTCTGATCTAGGCTGGTAAAAAACTGTAAAGAATCCCTCAACAGGTTGGCAAGAGACAACAAAGTGTTGCAGATAAGGAAATGGCTGACCAGTTAGCTAAAGGAGACTTCATAGGTCCGGAACCGTTTTGTGGAATCACAAAATATTGCATAAGAGGGGAAATCGAGAACTGGAACACTTTGTAGAGGAAATAATTACAACCAACTGCTGAAAATTCCTCCAGTCAAACTAGTGGCCTACATAGAAGACACAAAGCTTCTAGAATGGAAGTTCAAGTGCCTGCGCTGCTGAGCAGAACCCGATCGAATGTATGAATGAATGAATTGACCATTCTGATATGGATATGGAAAGACAGACTCCTTTTGCAGATTCTTAGGGGAGTAGAGAGCCTTATTGCTACAACAGAAAACTATTCTTGAGGATAAGGATAAAGGATAAGGAAGTGTTACTATATAAATATTACTGATTCAAATTGTTTATTTTCCCCACGATCTTAAAATTCAATTATTTTTTTTCAGATTTTAAAATCATCCTGGTCTGTCGTTGCAGTCCTAATTCAAGTACAACAAAAACCGTAACGAAAATAATGAAAAAAGAAAATGTTCACCAAGGCACAACCATTTAATACAAACGTTAATTACTAGAGATGAAAAAAAAATGAACGATCTTCATATTTTTCACCTAGAAACGACCTGTATAATATAGTTCACAAGCAACATTCGTATAAATGTATGTAGAATATAGAGTTATTACAATCTTACTTAATTTTTTCTCATTTAGTCTCAAAATATCAACCTAAACGTTCTTCGTTAATAGTCTAGTCGCCATCAAATTGAATTATTTTTAAAAGCTGTACAACAATGAGACCGTGGCAGTTCTGCATCCATAAAATACACAGAATGGTCCACCTGTTCATGTATGCATTTTCAAAAATTAAAAGCCTTTCGCATTAATTAGAGTAAATAGCAATAGAGAAGAAACTCTGCTACCATATATTAATGACCAAATATAGAATTCGTTAGCGAGATATATACAGATTGCGTAAATTACATCGGAACCGTCCTGATTACACAAGTACGACAGAAAAACAGCTGAGAGAGAGAGAAAGAATAATTATGAGCGGTCATTAAGGCGTTTCACCTTAGGGGTGTATACTTATTTCCCGAGACTGGCCGAATGCTCATTGCCCCCCTATTTTAACCGCTGTTGCCAGAAGCGCAGATTAATTTGTACAAATTATATTTTTGTCTCGTTATCGTTGACTTTTTTTCGAGAGTAAAAATACAGCACGTTTGTGCCAGCATTACGCCAAATAATCTTAGAGATATGAGATCAAATCTTTATCACAGATTTGGTTATTGTCTGGCACAGGAAGGTGGTTTATTTGAGCACTTAATTCATTAAAATTATTTTTACCTTTAGAATGGATTTTTATTTTTATTTTTTCAGTAAGTTTATATTTTATGTTTAGAATAGGTGTAGGTACCTACCTACTTATTTTATTTTTTCAATTTAATTTATTAATGGAAGGGATTTTTAGTTTATTAATTATGGTTCTCTCAAGAAATGCTGTTTTATTTTCAAGTTACAATGGCTAAAATAATATCCAATTGTAGTTAGAAATTGTCAACTTGGTCTGAAATGATCATGTTGACAAAAATGAATTTTAAGATGTACAGGTTACGTAATAACGATTGTATATTTTTATTTCCTCAACACCCTCACTCCTTCCATGTTGGGAGCATACTGAATACCACCAACTAGTGAATTCTCTCTGTAAAGGACCATTCGGCCAGTCTCGGGAAATAAGTATACACCCCTAAGATGAAACAAAGTGATGACCGCGCACAATTATTCTTTCTCTCTCTTTCATATATCCTTGTCGCACTTGTGTAATCCGAGACCCGGGTTCCAAAGTAATTTACGCAATCTGTATACTTATAATAAAAAATTACCCAAGTTTGAAGAAGGAACGAAGAGAATCCATGAGAATGTGTTTTTATGGTGAAACAGGTTGCACAGAAATAACTGTATCTTCGATTTATTGAACTTCAACTTATTTTAAAAAATTATTAATTTAAAATTGGATGGTTTAAGCAATTTACTCACCTAACAATAATTCTCTGCACGTGGAATTTTGGATAAAATGAAATAAAGTAAGTAATAAAATTTCATTCTTCTGTCTGTGTCGTTTCTTATATTTTCTTCAAACTAATTATCTAATGACGGTTGTACTTTCATATTTAAATAATTCCCACTTATGATTTTGTCCGCCACTAAACATCAACATCATATTTTTGTTAAGATTAACACCGCATTGACAAACTCACAAAACTTCTGTTGTTACCGGTTCAATTAAGGATTGTAGTTTTGTGGTTTAATTACTTAAATTCAAATCAGATTAAAGATAAATTGGCGGTGTTCGAAATCAGTTAACTCAACACAGCATTCAAAATTGCCGTGCTGTAGATTAATTCCGGTGAATTCAAAAATGCAATTCGAGTGCAGAGCATATAGAGTTATTTATCTTTTTTAATGAATTTACGCCACAAACTATGCGAATAACGAATGCCCTAGAAGAGTAGATGGGATGTATAATTTATAAGTAAAAAATCTGAAAAATTCCTTAAATACAAACAGCTTGTTAGCCTTTTGAGGGATACTTTACAGTTTTATTCAGTTCTAGAACCGTCAGTTTTACTTAAAACTTGAGGTATTGAAATTTACCCCATTTTTTTTATTGCCTTTTCCATCCACCCCATAAGGTAGAAATAAATATAATACGAAATTTAGTGACCAAAGCGTTAAATGCTTGATTTAATAATCTTTTTGCTTAATCTATCGATTTATTCACCTCATAAAACATAAAAGTCAATTTATTAACTCGTAAATAAAAATTGAAATGTTACAAAAGTGATAAAAGTCATTTTAGCAAATGTTTCCCCTAACGTATATCTTAAACTAGATACCAGATTTCGTGGAATATGCTTTATGTGCTAAAGCAACCACACAACAAAAAAGAAATCTCTCATTTTCTGAGCGATAAAGTACCATTTCAAGACCTTCTCGTCTAGTTGATCAATTCTTCTTCTTGATAAAACGACCTCCGTTATTCTGATATCTTTTTTTAGCTATTTTTGTAATAGAATTCTTGATATTCCATTGCAAATGTATGAGTACAAATGATCCACAAAAAACATTTTCAATAAATTCAAAATTTAGATAGTAGGTTATTTAGAATAAATAAATAAATAAATAATTACCCAAAAAATTATAGAAAGACTAAAAATAATAATTATAGTACTTACTTCATATAAAACATTTTCTTAAGTACTTCATCAACGAGCTATAGAGCTCTAAATGTTTTTTTTTATTTATAAATATTAAATGGCTTATTAGAAATTAGTAAAAGTTTAACCATCCATGAACACCATAATTGCGGACATTTTTTCGTCATAAACAAATCTATACTACACTTGTGAAATCAGATACAGACTAAGTTCAATGGCAATTTTTGTTAAATATAACTTTTTTTCAGTTATAAATGCAAAAGTTAACTTTTTAAAGCATTTGTAAAGAAAAAAAGAGATACGGGAAATTGAACACCTTCCAAGTTTTTGCTACCAAGTACAATATTTCTATTCATTCTATTTCATTACTAATTAAAAATAATTTGACAGTAGAATCCTGACTTCAAATTATTAAGATTTAACACAAAACACCCAAATAAAATGTCGCTGTTTACTTAGTTACAGGGTGTTTTGTTTAAAAATTTTAAAAACTATTTGTGCCCAGTACTTTAAAACTATTTCAAGTATTCATTTCATATTTGGCAGAAAGTGTAGACACTGCACACCCTACTAAATTATGTTGAGCAAACGTTTCTGGCTACTAACAGAGGCGTACGACAGGGGCAAGTGACAGGTTAATCGTTCCCAAATTCTACGCCACTGGCGGAATAGAAATTTTAGCACAATTTTTCGATTCTCCAATACTTTTTACGTAAATACAGTACTCTCTTCTCTTAACGATAAAGTCAATATTTCTCGAGATATTTTAAGTTAAACATGAAGCTGCACAATTTTGATGTGTAATAACTAACTCGATGTTTTGGACCAGTGAACTGCATTTAATACGCAAATGAAACTTTAATCCGTGTCAACAATAAAGAACACTGAAAATGTGATGTTCTGAAAATGTAATCTAAATAAAAGTACCTACAATTTTAATAACATATCGGAAATATCAGAAACGAGCAGTACCTAAAAACCTTTTATAAATAAGCCGAATTTACAATTTGCTGTCGAGTGTTTATTTCTTGTGAATATACTAATGATTTCATATGGCCCCAAAAATAAAAATCCAGGGGGCTACCTTCGGGAGTTCTAGGCGGCCACGGAAATTCACTACCTCTGCCAATCCAACGATGAGGAAATTGGTTATCGAGATAATTACTCACTATTATATGATAAAGAGGTGGTGCTCCATCCTGCATGAACCACATCAAAATTCTTTAACTTAAAATATCTCGAAAAATATTGACTTTATCGTATGAGAAAAGAAAACTTTATTTACGTAAAAAGCATCAGAAAATCGAAAAATTGTGCTAAAATGTCTATTCCGTCAGTAGAATTTTGGAACGATTACCCCGTCACTTGCTCCTGTCGTACGCCTCTGTTAGTAGCCAGAACCGTTTGTTCAACATAATTGAGTAGGTTGTGCAGTGTCTAAACTTTCTGTCAAACATGAAATGAATACGTAAAACAGTTTTAAAGTAATGGGCACAAATAGTTTTTAAATTTTTAAACAAAACACCCTGTAACTAAGTAAGCAGCTACATTTTATTTAGATGTTTTGGGTTAAATCTTCATAATATGAAGTCAATATTCTACTGTTATTATTTCCAATTAGTAATGAATCACCTTGTATAGTTGTTGAGCAAGAATTTTCTTTTCAATAAATAAAAAAATTGTTGAGACTTACCTAGTAGAGCTTGAAATAACCGTGATTTGAAAATCCTGATGACTCTTTCAATAGCAAGTCTAAGTTGCTTATCCTGAGGCTTTGTTAGTTTCGAGTGGTAGTCTTCTAACAGTTCTAAGGCTCTATGCGCTTCTGAAATAAAAATATCTTGAATTACATTCAATAGTTTTTCTCCTCTTCGACAGCTCAATGAAGCTGATCAGTAAGTAAAAATGGATGAGTCCTTCTACTCAAAACATATATTTATAAGTGCCGTTTGGTAACATTTCTTTTTAATAATTCGATTCCAAACATGGTCAAACACTGCTCAGAAGCATCAACACGCTCTTGTTTTTGGTCAGCAGTGAGCAAACGCGTCGCCCACTTTGAACAAAACTTTCTCATAGTCAATTGCTCATGTAATATAAAGCCAACACGTTCTTTTGATATCTTTACGATCTAGTGCGTCCAAGAGATGATTACTTCAAGAAGGGCAAAAAAACTGTTAAGCCTGATCCAATTGTACTTTCATGTTTCACAGCACTCACTCCATTTTATTATTAGTCACCACTGTCTTTGGTACAAATAAAAGTATTCATAGACAGAAAAGAAAAATGATGGAATTCAATAAAACTAATTTGCTATCCGAATATCCATTCTATATTATCAAAGTGTTTGACATCACAAAGTAAATTCTGTTTCTTTGAGCGTAAACCCGTCTTAACCAACAAAGGAAGTAAATTATTTTTATCGAATATCCCTCGTCGCCGTTTGTGACTCTGGAGAGCAGAGCCACAGAATCGAATCAGTCCGCTGATTTAATGCTTTCTTTTGGACCTTTATGTTTTATGGTTTTCGCTTCTTTTTCCTGGGCCCGCAAGCGAAAATGAGAAACATTGTAGCGAAGGAGGTTTTATTAAATTTTCTTCATATAGGAACGTGCAAAACTGGCAAAATACCAAGAAATGTACTCTGAATGGACGCAGGGACGTGAAAATGGACTGGGAAATTGATTAAGTCCAAAGCATCTAAGAATAATAATTTATCGTTTCATCGAGTCGTGCTATAGAGCCAAAGAAGAGTTTCGGTGGCGGACACCAACTGTTTGTAACTACTGACAGCCAGGTTCTGTTTATAGCAGCAACTCAACCACCAAGTCTAGGCTGGTAAAAAACTGTAAAGAATCTCTTAATAAGAGACACCATAGTGTGCCGAGACATGAGAGAATGAATTGGTGTAACAGTTAGCTAGAGAAGGCTCTAAAGGAGACTTCATAGGTCTGGAATCATAAAGGTTTGCATAAAAGAAGAAATCTGGAACTGTTTACTGAACAAGATATACAAGGAACTCTCGATTAGATTATTGAAACTGAGTAAGAGACATTTTAAGCCAAACTAATTATGATTATACACTCAAATTTTGTAATTTTGTTGATGATCTAACGAACTATCATCATCAAACCCTTGTTGTTTCCATCAGGACCAAATGAATAGTATCAAACAATTTTAAATGAAGTAGCAGAAGATAGAAGAAGGTTTTAAACAGTTTTCTGGATCGATTTTAGAGTCTATGTAGATCTCAATTTAATTTCTACTGGAGTGAAAATTGTTTATTTTTCAGAATAACTTGAAATTTAAATATTATTTATTTTATTGTTCTTATTCGTTATTTACCCCTCACTGAAGCAAACTACCCTTAATAAACGGAAATATGGACGCTCTTGAGAAAACTGGATAACAACCCGGAATTCCTATTCTCTTTTCTTTTTTTGATTATATTTAGAACACAATGAACTTGATTTGTGGAAGAGTATGAAGTCGACACATTGGAAAAATGTGTAAAAGTATAAGGGCAAGGGTTTTTCATTTTTTCAAATTGCGCGGCAAAACTTTTACTACTCGAAATTTATTGGAAAAAATAATGTTTCCCAAATGAAGCCATCAACTTATTACCGAGGTGAAAGAATGTTGTTTTTTCTACGACCACTATCCAAAATACACTTTTAAACGTTAAAATCTAGACCGTACAATATTATAGAGCACCTTTTTCCAAATTTTTTTGAGTTTATGCGTGGATTCGATTTACAGGGAACACTTTTTCTGCTCCAGTTATTAAATAGAATTGCTTACATCAACTTTCTCCAAAATAATCTTCCTGAGCTACTACATTTCTAGGCAATACTCGTACTTATCCCAACCATTGGATTGGTCGAGGAAGGCAATCAACTTCTGAATTTTTTCGCATGAATTTATGAACATCCTTTCTAGTTGGAAAGATAAATTCATATCAAGCTTTAAATTTAAAAACATCGCGATGATAACATGATAACATATCTAATGATATCCAAGATAAAAAATATCTTACTTAAAATATTGTTTCTACTTTTCATCTTCTCCTCATCCTTCCTATTAAGATTTTTTCCGCCTAAAGCCAGCAGCCCCAATAACGACATCCTGAATTTAACGACTTTTTATTTTTTTAACTGGAATTTGTCTCAAATTTATAATCAATAATTTACTTTCAAATGTCAAGAAGTCACGGAGGTATTTTTTAACTGAAGTACGATTCTTAACATTATTTGCTTTTAACAAATACCTAACGTGTTTTGAAAAATACCTTACCTTTAAAGCAAAGCAAAAATCAGTTTCTATATATAATTACTATATAATAATAATTATTATTTTCAATACTTTTATAAAATAGGTACCGTACGCCATTGGTACATTTATGGCAGATATCCGCCACGATTCCTCTCCCCTTACCGATGCCGATGATAGAAGTTACAAAAGAGAGAAATATTTTAGATAAGAATTGAAATTTTAGACAAATGACCACCAGAAACAAAATTATTGATTAATATAACTTTTCGGCAGCATCGTGAATAATTCATTCATTAAACAAGGACTAATTTTATGGGTAAAATTGTAAACGATGTTGTTTTAAGTATTTACATTTTACTAAGGTTAAAATTAAATACAAAACGATTGGTTATCATTGCAGTGGTTTTTGAATTACCCCACCACTCAAGTGATAAATTTATGTCCCTTACAAAAGACAGTATCAATTATCTTTATCCTATATTTCTTTAGTTGGTAGTAGCCATTTACAATTTTTAGTATAAGAGACTCAACATTCGTATATTCATCGTTGACAATTTTTTTGTTGCTCCTTTGTCAAGGTATTGTAGTAGTTTCCAGGAGAACCTGCAGTCCTTTGTGTTACTTCGTCTCTTCACGAATTCATTGTGGAAATATTCTTTTATTAAGGACCTAATAATATATATTGTTTACTTGAAGAAAAGAATCAGCTTCAGTTATAACGATTAACATTAAACATATTAAACACATTCAACTTTCCACCCAGGTGGACATGTCATACTTTCCATTTTTATATTTAAATACATCATTAACAGATTTTCATTCTAGTAATTCAAATATACAAAGGGTTGTCGCATAATTTTATAAAACGCATGGAAAAGTTGAAAGAAAATCGACAAAAATGATTTTCCACTAGAGAGTAATGATTTTATACATCGATTCGCTTTACAATCTCTTTAAAAAGAATGAAAGAGCGTTGGAAAACTGAAGCATACAAATTATTTGACATCTGATTACAGAAACTTTCACCATGGAAAATAAGTTTTTGCGCAAATTTATCCATGTGGTAAAGAGGAAATTTTATATTAATTTGTATAAAAGTTGAAATGAAGCGAAAAGTCCGCTATAGTAGGAAGCAAACTCGAAAATTAAATATAATTAGATACGCTACTCGAAAACAAATATTGATTTTGAGTAGAACAGCGAATGAGCCAACATAGAGCAATGGAAAATTAAATAGAAAAAAAGGGAAACTGTAATATGAAGGTTGTAGCACTGTAGCAGAGAACGGAGAACATTTTTGGAGGTTTCCCTGGTAAAAGACAGTGCCTCTAGTATGGATGCCGGGGAATTAATTAGAGCACCAGTTAGCTAGAGAAGTCTTTAAAGGAGACTTCCTAGGTGTGGAATCATTTTGTGGGATCACAAAGGATTGCATTAGAGGAGAAATCTTGAATTGGTTAGGCAAAAAACACCAGAAGTTGACAGAAGGTATAAAGAGTTTACTGAACACATTAGACAATTAAATCTGGTCATTGGACATTGTACTCTGATGAAACCTCTAAACAAAATGGGAAAAGTCAGTTAATCTATGTGAATTAACATCTAAACACCTTCTGTGAGAACATACAAGCACCCAGAAATAAACCATGCGATTATTTCAAGCAGCAAGTCAGTTAATGTCTATCCTATGAGTGTCAGCCTAGTATTTGTCCCGAAATACAGAGGTAGACTCCGTTTCACATAAAAATGAACCATGTGAAGTTTACCAAATATCTTACGCAGAAATCAAAATTTGTATTGTTTATTAATGTCGCCTCGTAACGACCCTTTTGGGGGCCGGAACCCTTTTGCGGTATCAGTCCTAATGTAATCTTGGAAGAAATAGGCAAAGCCGAATAAAAGAGAAGATCTGACTATTGGAAAGATTTAGTAGACCCTAGACAATCAAAGATTCCGAATGGAACTGATCGGGCAACTGAATAAGCTCAAACTAGTGAAAATAGAAGAATGTGGATTCTGTGTCATGGAATTGACAATGTTGACGCAACTACTTCTATGGTTTTAACATCGTCAGTAGTAAATGTGTTGCTATTATTTCCATATTGACAGATTATAAAAGCACGTGTATTAAATATCCCTGGGTCTACCACTGTTTAAAACGTTTTCCTTCATGAATGTCGGCGTATAAATTTTGGTATGTGAATATTCTAAATTATAATTAACGATGGTGGTAATTAAGAAAATGACGTCGGTAGCTACTGGGACTTACCCACCTCGTTGGCCCTTTCTCTAAAACAAAACATTAACTACGTTTCGAATTATTCCCATATTTTGTGAAGCTTGAATTACGAACGAAGATAAGGAATAACATAATGAATTATTAATATAGATATGAACGGGGAGCAGATCGTTAATGTTCAATTGTAAATTTGTTGCTGAATATAATTTCTATATTGAAACAAAACTTGTGGCGATTATTAGAAAAATTAATATACTAGGCCTCAAGCTTAGCCAGAACTTCAATTTGAATTTCTATAGATGCGTCACTTCATCCTACAGCAAAACCACCTTTTTGCTTAACCTTGAAAGGTGCATATTGCATATAGCGGAAGCTCCACAACGAACGATATTGTAGTTTCCCGGCAAAAATACGATTTCCCACAATGTAAACTACGAAAGTCAAATCTTTGTTCATCCAGAGGGACTAACTTAATATGAGAGCAGATGGAAGAGTTAATGATATTATTGCAGATACTCGAGCAAAACCGGGGCGGGGAAGGTCGCTAGTTATAAATAAAATTTTGGTTCAGAATTCGTTTTTAAATATTATTTGAATTTAATCATTGAAGTTTGCCGCATAAAAGTTATGAAACTAGATAATAGCGGAATGTATTGTCAACATGAATATTACTTTTATGGGTAATATAAAAAGCACACGTTCCCAACGATTACATTCAAACTTTCCACAATATACACGCCCGACTATAAGCAAAAGAAATCTTCTTCACTAGACTGTTTCAGAACAATATTTTCAAAAGAGATTCAGGTTGGAATTTTTTCCAAAAAATTCGATTAAAATTTGGAGAATTGTGTACTTTTTTTAGATTGTCATACCTCGCAACAGCTAATATCATTTCCCTTTCACGAACTGTTGGTTTTAAGGGAAAAAATAAATCAGGTGGTGTTTTACAAAACTTGTTTTCCCGAATATGTTTGTGACAGTTTTAAGCTTTCGTAAAAAGTACCTACATTATTTTTTATGATCAATGAAACGTGAGGGATATAAAATAATGATTTCGATATAAATCAACCTAGAAGACGTTTTACAAGAGGAAAGTAGAGTGGAAATAAAATTTAATGAGAGAAATACTCTTAAGCTTCTTCTGTTTAGTCGGGCGGTTAAAAAAAAAAGTCGGCAATGGATACGAACACGTGCAATTGATTTTCAACAAGCTTTACCTCACTTTGCCCCAAGTCCATTAGAAAATCGATTTTCACTCAAGCAATTTTTAAAAATTGGTTAATTTTTTCAATATATCTAACTCCAATTGAAACTTTCCCTAACTTTGCAGAATATTTGAATGCTCAACTGTTGTAACTTTAAATTTATAATACAGCCCCTACTGGGAAGTTCGGCTTGTATTAAATTTTAATAGTAAAACGAAGATTTAAGTTCTGAAACTCGCGAATTGGAGAAAGCAATAAATAAATTATGAAAAAGCTCAAGCAAAATAAGAAACGTTGAATTGTGAATTGTAAAAATATTTACCTTTACTAGATTTGATCTTCTCTACTAGTCTATTGATTTTTAAACAACGCTTGAAATACTTTCTTTTAACAATCCTGTAAGTATGATTTACCCACCCAGTATAAATCATTTAAAATGATCTCTATTAGAAAGATGACGTAACGAGAAACATTCGTGATTTTTACTATACTCCTGGTTGTAGGTACTAGTGTCTTTAAGAAATAAAACAAATATGAATAACAAGAAAAGAATGGGACCGAAGACTGAGCCTTGTAGTACTTACCAGTACTTACTTGTAGATTTTCAAAATGCATGAAATATTTGATCCAAATAGAAACGATTTTACGTTATCAGATTGTTTTTTTTCAACTCAAACATGTATTTTTCAATGTGTCGGGATAAATGTCGAGTTACGTGAAAAGATTGACAAAATATATGACAGTACACCTATTGCGGATGATGATTTATTAAAAAATACCGAACAAGTGATCAAAAACGGAACAAATGACGTTTGACAATGATTTATCTTTATTAATTTTTATGAATGATTTGATTTCTTTTTTTATTCCGGATATATTAATTCATAGTATAGTCAATTATTTTGGCACGCCAGTACATGTAATGTAACAAGCATTTGTATCATCCGAAAATACAGGGTGATTGATTAGTGTGATAAAGTTCAGTTCCTCCTTTGTCCTTTGAGATATCAATTTGAAAATTTGAGAGTTTATAGCAACCATCAGTCTCCACATTTTAAAATTATTTACAATCTCACAGGGTGTTCCAAAATGCTGTGCCATATCAAAGTTACATTTTTTTAAATGAAACACCCTATATTTATCGCTTATTTGGAATCAGCTTGACCTCCCTATTACAATAATATAGGGTTGTGATGTGTTCTACGGAGTATTTAAAAAGTTATAACCATAAAAATCGTAACAAGTTCAATACCCTGTACAACGTAAGAGAAATTCAAGAATAAAAATCTGTTGCGGCCAAAGCATTCGAATAGTAGTAAAAATCCTGGAAAATTATTTATTTCGTTAATATTCATTGAATATGATACAGGGTGAATCAAAATACGAATACATTATTTTCTCTGTTTTTTCAAATGGATCACCCTGTATTTTATGTGAAAATCGAGAAGTACTACCAACATACTTGTTTTTTTATAAAGCATTCCCTATACCTAAAATTATTAGTTCTTGAGATATTTTGATTTTTCTATGCAAAACATTGATTTGTAAGATTGTAAATAATTAAAAAATGTGAAGACTGATGATGGCTATAAACCCCTCAAATTTTCAAATTGATATCTCAAAGAACAAAGGAGGCGCTGAACTTTATCACACTAATCAATCACCCTGTAGATATTATGTATTCAATGCATTTAAATGTAACATAATCAATCTATCTTGCAAGATAACATACTTTCAGTGATAATCCTTTGATGCTGAAAGGACAAGGTTTTTTTTCCGAATTTTCGCTTCTTGTCTTGTGGTGTATTCTTTGGCCAAATAGATCACCATAAATTTGTTTGTCAAATAAAAAAAAATCCATCGATAAAGCATATATTGGTAAATATTATAAAACTCTGAAAACTGATAGAGTCATTTCCATGATATCGCTCACAAAACTTTTTCCATAACACGCCCTTTATATTCATATCCCTTTCAGTGTTTTCGCATTCAAGTCTGCCTTTTATAAAAATGATGAAGCCACTAGTTACAGCCACAGCGGTTCGTCAATAGGGTTGCAAAAAATATGAATAATTATTATTTGGAAATATTCACCACCTTTTTTTTTCCTCTTTTAAATCCTTACGCCTACTAAATCCCCATTGAGATTCCAAATTCTGATTCACTTAACGTTCTATGGTATGAAAGAAATGTTCATAGAGATCTTAGAATACCAAATGTTGAAGAAGAGATTAAAAAGTTTGCACGGAAACATTCAGGTGCTGGATTACCAGGATCTACTCCGAAGACTGAAGAGTACCAATACAAATGAGTTTATGTTGTGTTTTCTTGAACAGCAGGGCATAGTGCGTGACTGTTTTTAGTGACCAGAGGAACTAGTTAGTAATCTAGTACCTAGTTTTAAGATGAATCTACAGACACTGCCAGTCCAGTTTTTGGAAATTTAAAAAAAATGATATTAATAGTTTCTTTTTCAGTTTACGTCGCGTTAATTATAAATATCCACGTCTAATTTCATGTGATGTTCTACTCCTTCTCGTGAGCTTTCTTGTTGTCGAGTAGGGAGGGTGAGTTAGGCCCACAGCTTAGGCCACATGTGACCCATTGTACATCCTCCCGAGGAGTTGTCTTCCTCGATCATCGTCCATCCTATCGTTTCCAGGAAGGTGGACAGGTCACTAGGAGACATCTCCTTTATATCGGCAGGTGTAGGCCAAGATTCACTGAACACACACTCTCTTATGGACGATAACTCCGGGCACTCGCATAAGACATGCCTGACAGATTCACCTCCCTGTTCACACATCTCGCAATTGTCGAATTCGTCAGGCCGTAGGTGTCGCCGGGTCCAAGAATTCTTCCTTCCCTGGCTAAAGAATCAGCAATGCGGTTACCTTTGCTCCTGTCGTGCCCCTTAACTCACCTCAGGATAATATTGCTATCTACCGAGGCGTTAGCTAAATCTCGATGTCACTCTAATAGTAGCCCTGCTGTAACACGTTGTCTGTTCAAGGCTAGTAGAGCTTGTCTGCTATCAGTGCAGATTATTATGATTTTGCCTGAAATTCTGATTAGTTCTTTTGTGGCAATTGAGATACCAGCCAGTTCTGTTTGAACCATGCTGGTGTTCTTTCCCATTCCCCACTTAATCCTTATGCTTATTGATCTTGAGTGAATTCCACATCCTGAGCTTTCTTATAAAATATATTATGCAAAAGTGTTAAATTATTTTACAAAGAAATGACCATTTTACGACAAAAGACAACTACTTTCTATTTTTGTCGTAAAATGGTCATTTCTTTGTAAAATAATTTTTTTAAGGAAGCTCCTGAGAAGGAGCAGAATATACATATCTTTAAAAAGTAAAATAGGTGAAAATTTACATAAAATCGATTACAGTCGTCGCGGTTATTACGCCATGACCATCATACGAAATAGTTCCACAATAATTTTTTATGTTAACGACTCAATTTAATATGACAACGCGCCACAAAGTTTAATAATATCTATTTGTAAGAAACAACCTTACCTTGTAATTGGAAAATTATCTTATTTAATTTTCTTTGTCTCACTTACAGTAAAATTTGAATATTCCACAAAGTAGTTGTTATTTCTACATACCACGAATTTTACATGAGTAAATTTCTAAAGACGAGGTTCTCAATTTGTAGTGTATATGAAAGTCAGACGGCACTTAAGGCAATCTCAAGCAAGAAAGTGACCTCTAGAATAGTATGGGATTGCATCGAAGACGGTAGCCAAACGGAATAACGTCAAGCTGACCTGGGTATCAAGAGCAAGCTGGCGAACTTGCAAAAAGAGGGTCAGAGGATACGCAGCCTGAACCAGGACAGAATGTCGGTATACCGAAAACTATAGTACGAGGATCTGAAAGGACCTGGATCAGAGAACAACATAAAAATCTCTGGGTAAACGTCCCAAGGCAAATGCATGGAAAAACCTTTACAAAAGAACCATGCCTGAAACGTACAGCGGAACTGCTAACACTGTGCAGAAATCAACTGAGAATCATAACAGGTTTCATGACTGGTCATGCACCAGTAAAGGAACACCTGTACAAATTAAAACTATACAACGGAAACATATACTGTTTACATGCGAGACTCTTGATCGCAAAAGACAGTTATTACTTGGCCAACCGCAAGGAAATGCTGAGCTATATATAGCAAACACCCAGCTAAGAGCTTGTCCAAACTGGTGCAGAGGACTGGGTGCTATGAGATAGCACGAGCAAAAACACAATAAGCCATTAGGCAGCAGAGTATCCGAAACTTGTCAGACGGACTCGGAGAAAAAAAAAAGTATATATGAAGCGATTTAGATCCAGTATAGCTCCAAATTGGTCACATGGATATTGGACCAATAGAACAATCAATATCCTGTTCTTCAACCTAACCATACTGAGCAATTAGAGTTCCCCAATGCGACTGAAAGTTTTACAACTCCGCCTATGGCTATGTTGTATCATTAGATGGTAACTACTACTCAGGTTTTTCATTTTGAAGGTTGTTGCCATTCATATCCCGTGCTTTCTGGTTTTTCAAAACAAGTTACTGGAATGTGAGATGGTCGGGGACTTGGAGTTTTCAGTTAGTAGTTCTCTGTTCGTATTACCCATTACCACTGGAGTTGTAAATGAAAAATTCAGTCAAGCACAAAATGAAGTGGGCTGATTTTCTTGTGACTTTGAATAAGTTTCTAGTTTAGAGTCGCTAGGGAAAGTGGTGATAATTCGAAAACATTCTGAAGGGAATTTGTTGGTATATCTTATATAACCCCTATAACTCTAGAAAGGAGAGAACAATGGGATGAAGGAAATTCGAATCTGAATTTGAATTTTATAATTTTGTAAACGTAAATTTCTCCTTTAATATATTTATTTTTTCAAGAAACAACATTTTTTGGATAAAGCTTATGCGTACAAACATCGTGGAGAAGTTTTTGTGGATTGTGGATTTTTCTTCACGAATTTTTTTGCGTGACCTTTAACCATTACTCCAAATAAATTCAAGATTATCAAACTAGATATTCTTTTAAGAATACAAATAGCCAACAGCAAAAGGATTTATCAAGTTCGACAAACTTCCGCTACCACGCTAAAAGTACTAAAAACTTTATTTGAAGAATCGTGGCTTTTTGTCCGGTCATCTGGTCACTTGCTTCGCAAACAAAACTTCAGTGGAACTTTTATTAAAATAAAGATAAAAGTGATAAATACAAGAAATTGCCTATCCACTATATACTTTCTGTATTATACACGGAAAGTTTGAAAATAACTGATAGTACCAATGAACATAACCACTAGAGACTGAAACGGTGGAGCTTCACCATCACGTGACCCAATCTACGATTTATGCAACACATATTTTCTACATATCTTCTTCTATCAATATAAATCAAACGTACGATCGATTGTTTTCTTCACAAGACCAACTAAAAGACATACGTACTAGTTTCTTTAAATTTGCCGTAGTAATCGGAAAAAGAGACAGCATATAATTGACGTAACGTGTATAACTGGTCGTACTAAAAGTTGAGTTTGACACTACCGAATTTGAGGTTATGAGAGTTTAGTTTATTGTCTTGTTTTTAGCGAGTTTTTGGCATGAAAGTGTATTTATTGTTAAAATCAGTTCCTGTAAGAACAAATTTGACTTTTTATTCCATTTGACATTGGTACGTACGAATATAATACATTTTCAACTTATTAACTTTTGACATTTCATAACACCTAAAATGTCGTGAGACGCAAATATTAAAATGCTTATTTTACTACTTATTAATTTTGGACTTTGTAACTTATTCACCCAGTATATCGATAGTTTTAATAAATATATCGATGTTAACCATATCAATAAAATAAATACAATTTAAAAAGTTAAATTACCAATTCGTATAAGACCGACCTTTGGAATATTAGTCATAACGATTATTTCTATTGAGTTGACAGAAGTTTTGATTTGATTCATATGAATATTGTTGCTGACGTAACAGTCTATGATGGTAAAGCTCCACCGTTTCTACTGTATTTATTACACTTCTTTATTTTCTCTTTTTAAAGAAGATATACTTCCTAAGCTTTGGACAAAAAATAAAATATGTCTCTTTTATTTTTCTGTGCGGAACTAAGTGCTATCATGAAATTCCACTCAAGGCGCGAAAAATTAGAAGATTAAACAAAAATATTTATTTTGGAATTGCCTCCCATGGTTTCCTTAGCAGCCATTCTAGCACTTTCCTGAAATTCAGTTATTGCGTGATATATCTTTTTTTCCATATTTTAACGTGTACGCTACGAAAGATCAGCGGGCCGCTAATCTCCTCTTTGAGCTATAAAGGAGGAGGCAGCCGGCTTATGGAGAAATGGGCTTCGGTGAAATTTCATGAATTATTAGTATATTGTAGTTGACGACTTTCTGAACAATAGTGTCCATGGGCCCAACTCAATCCTATGACTAGTTTCAGAGATACAGGGTGTTGAAGTTGGAATATAGCCATTTTTTAAAAGCATGTATTTCTTATTTTCTTCAATGTATCAAGAATTTTTTCCTGTGATAGTGTTCTAAATACACTAAATACCAGTCCCTTATGAGAGAAAGTTTCATTTGCTACAGGGGTACTCAAAAATTAGAAAAACGGAACGTTGACTTGAAATATAATTCAATTTTCAGGAATTTCAATATCTGGCTGGATTTGCTTCTGGTTGGTTTATAATAATGAGATATGCAAACATTTTTTACAGGGCAAGTCAGAAAGTTGAATCGCCCTGTATCCTACATTTAATAAAATTTTATATACTTTGTATTTCATGTTAGTAGGTGACATTAAATTATTTTGAAATATATATAATTTATATATAATATACAGGGTTATTCCAAAGATATGTATGGAAGAAAATCCGAGAATCGATTTTTTTTTTGGAAATCTCCCTGTAATTAAATATTTCCTCGCTAAATTTCTGTGATACTTTCATACTACCTTTGCTTTGAGTTTGTTGGTCGGATGTAAAAGTTTTGTCAACTTACTATGATCAGTTTTTTTATCCTGACAATATGATGATATGATATCGAAAATCAACCTTTGGAACTTCACTATTATTGTACTTGTAAGTCAGGAGCTAGTACTTTAGGTACATGTGTTCATGTGGTCAGTGTTTTATGGTTTTAGGGTTATGCCAGATACGAGCAGAATGTGAAATATCCATCTACTCATCTCCTAAATGAAATAACTGATGCAGCTGAAAGGATAGAACCAGAAAACATAGATCATGGTCCAGATATTGTAGAACTTTGAATTCCTTCAGTAATTTCAGTTAGTTTCGACATGTTCATGTTAATTGTTTTTTCCGATATCAAGATCAGCTTATAGTAATTTTGTTTGTTTTTATGTATATGTCGATCATAGTATAACGTAAACAACATCGAAAATACCGATAAACATATAGAAGAAAATAATGATAGGCTTGTCATCATATTGTCGGGATAAAAAATCTGATCATGGCAAGTTGACAAAACTTTTACATCCGACCAACAAACTCAAAGCAAAGGTAGTATGAAAGTATCACAGAAATTCACCGAGGAAATATTTAATTACAGGGAGATTTCCAAAAAAAAATCGATTCTCGGATTTTCTTCCATACATATCTTTTAATTAACCCTGTATATTATATATAAATTATATATATTTCAAAATGACTTAATGTCACCTACTAACATGCAATACAAAGTATATAAAATTCTATTAAATGTAGGATACAGGACGATCAACTTTCTGACTCGACTGTAAAAAATGTTTTCATATTTCATTATTATAAACCAACCAGAAGAAAATCCAGCCAGATATTGAAATTCCTGAAAATTGAATTATATTTCAAGTCAACGTTCCGTTTTTCTAATTTTTTAGTATCCCTGTAGCAAAAATGAAACTTTCTCTCATAAGGGACTGATATTTAGTGTAATTAGAACACTATCACCGAAAAAAATTCTTGATACATTGAAGAAAATAAGAAATACATGCTTTTAAAAAATGGTTATTTTCCAACTTCAACATCCTGTATCTCTGAAACTAGCCATAGGATTGAGTTGGGCCCATGGACACTATTGTTCAGAAAGTCGTCAACTACAATATACTAACAATTCATGAAATTTCACGGAAGCCCATTTCTCCATAAGCCGGCTGCCTCCTCCATTGAAAGACGTATATTTTTTGTTATATGCAAGACCTGAAAGATAACCCTTGTATTTGATTTTGGTATTGAATTAGAAACAAACTTTTAACCTATTTTTTGTGGACTCGTTTAACCTTTGAACCAAAAAGGCTTAAAACTTAATTATGTTAAAAAGTTCCATTTAAAGTTAAACTGTATATTTGTAATACTATAGCAGTACGTTCACACTAATATTTATAAATTTATTATATTGCAACAGAAACATTTGGCAAATGTTCATTAAGTTTGGCTTCAACTCAATTCCGATACTAAAAATAACCTCAAATATTACGATGTGATATTTATCAATAAATAGGTCAAAAAACTGGCGCAGTTAGTAGGATTACATCCTTTTAATATCGTTAACCTCCTTATGTATCTCAACATAAAGAAAATATTTCTAACAACATTTCTTCCAAAACACCACATCCTTCCAAACTTGCACCAAACACAACTCACGCATACCTGTCACTCTATATTTCCTAGTATGCAGTTGCACCGGACTGTATCTGAAATAATCGTAAGCGTGATACATCCCAGCGGCCTTTGCCGCTTTTATGGTCCCGAGCGCGTAACTCCCAAACTTCCAATTCGCAACTCCCAACTCCCCGTAGCCGATTCAGAAGTTAACTGCAGAGCAGCGGATGCTGAACGACGATCGATTCGAATCGTCTCGAGGACGGAACTTCCCGAAAGGAACCAAAGACGTAACACAAACGGTCACTAATTTTGTAACAGTAGAGGAAAATTTATTTTAATTTATTTCATAATTTTGGTATTTTTCGAGTACCTAACGCAAAATGACAGGATGGTGAATCGTCAGTTATTAAGTCACCTAGGAGGTGAATTGGTAGATTAGAGCCAATAGAGTGGCAGTCAAGAAATCCAGATCTTAAACTTCCGTAGATTTGCTTATAGTCAAGACGCATTTTGAACATTTACTTTAGGTACTTGAGAAGTAGCCGTCGAAGTGATTCTCAACCTCACACCAATACATAAATATTGTGGTGGAAAGTGTTGCAGAAAGAACCAGATACAGACTATAAGTAGAGAGAGAGAAAACCTGGGACATGCCACAAGATGGTATGTTGAAAGGGTATAACTTTTCAAATAAATTCGTTACGGAATTAAGCAACAAGAAGTAATGGGATCCAAATACCATTACCAGACTTGGAAAGAATGCTATTTAATGGTATACAGACAAATCAAAAGCAATAGAAGGAACTGGGATAAGAGTGTACGGGCCAGGAACCAAACACTCTGAAAGCTTGAGAAAATGAGTATCTTTCAAGCGGAAATTCACGTCATAAGAAAGTGTGCCCAGTTCAATATTGACAAAGGATATAGAAGGCAAAGGATTATCATAATGTCTGATAGTCATTAAAGCGCTGAGTTCTTGTGTAATCAGTTCCAAAATGGTATGGGAATGCCTAGGCAAACTCAATGAACTAGGCGAGAACAATATAGTAATCTTACTGTGGATTCCAGGACACACTGGAATCGAAGGAAATGAAATAACAGATGGACTAGTAAAGAGGGGGACTGAAAAACAAAACAAATATTATAGCTCATGAAAGCACCGTACGCCACTGAAAATAAGTGGGAGTTCTTCCATAGCTACGAAGGTGATGAACAAATTTGAAGTAGGCTGTATACATTAATTCCTGGAAATGTTCAACAGGTCAGTTATTGTTTGAAATGGGGGGATGCAATAGACTCATTATGTGCTCTGTCAATATATAAAAAAATACTGTAAAAGTTTGAACTCTTCATATTTATACTAATTTCTATTTTTCATTTAAATAACATGGAAACAAAATTGTCTTGTGCATTGGAATTTTATATGGTCTAACTATTGTCAGTGTAATGACCATAAAATAAAGCAGTATATATTGTAATATAACGAAATAACCGAAGTATATTCCCTTTGACTACTTTCTCAGAAAAAATTCTACGGTCTTGAGGGTGTTGGGGGGGTTGTGTTGTGGTTCGGCTTATAATTCAGCAGTTACATCCAGTGTCGGGTGTGAATTTTGTTTTAAAGAAATATTTAATATAATATTATATTTCTTGGTTGAGTGAGTTTAGTGAATTGTTATAGGTATTTATAGGAAAGTGTAGGTGTTCTAGTGTAGAAAAGTATAATTAATATAATACCTATTTATTGAATTGTGGATTTAAATATAAGAAGTTAGATAATCGAATGGTAATGGAATCTCGGCGAATCGCTGAACTTAGACAGGAGTATTTGCTCAAAATAAAAGGGTACCGTGATTCAAATAGAACTATAATTTATTTAGACGATACTTTGTTTGATACGCATGATGTTGTCAAGTATGGTTGGGTTGACGATACAAAAAACTGTTCTTTAGATACTCCGTGTTCTAGAGGAAAGCGCTTTATTATTGTATTACAAATTTTATGAATTTTGTATGCAGGTTAATTTTTTTCATTCAAGATTAACATTATTTCACAATATTCGAATTTATACAAAATTTTCCTTCAAACGGATTAAAAATATGGGTCATTACATTAACTTTGGAAGAACTATAACTCAACTAGGAAGCAATACTTCGGAATGATTAGATTATATTCTTGTAGGGGATTTGACGCTCTACGAACAAGGGACTTCTATAATTTTTTTTTTATATTTTCACTCTTTTCAAAGTTATTAAAGTTAAATTAGTAATAAATTTTGACAATTTTTCGACGCTCCAATGAAAACATTTTATGAGATATTTTTTGCAAATCGTTCTCGACAAGTAACATGTTACTTACATCCCTTATCGTTCAAATAACTATTAAATAATACCCCTGGATCAGCATGTTTGATATATATGACTGACTTATACTGTCCTCAACAAACATAATCCCCTTAAGATCGTCTTCATGTATTCTGTGTCTTTCCCGACGTTGTTGCAAGGGATACTTAAGCCTTTGATGTGAGATCTGAACTTCAACGATGCATAATATTACACATGGTGTTTATTTAGGATGATATTTACCAATGTAGCTAAAATAAACTTTGTCCATATTGCAGATTTTGCAATATGCATTTGCGAGTAAACAGGTATAGTTTGTTCGAACTCATGCTTATAAATACATAAAGAAATGAAATATAACAATAGGCTAGTCAAAGTACACATAAAACCTCAAAAAAAATACAAAAAACTTGAAAATTCAAAATTGCATATTTAAAAGGGTTGTGTTTAACATAAGAAAAATTTTACAATGTTAGGAATGCGATTTTCTGGAAAATCGTCGAGTGAAAATGTTTGTTTTTGTTTTCTCGCTCTAATTGTTTAAATAATAAATATACAGAAAAACTTCCAAATCAAAATTTGTAGCTGATGCATGTATCTACAAATTTTGTCTGAAAAGTTTTCCTGTAAATTAGAACGTTTACGAGATAAACTTAATTTTAGTGGTATTCAATTCGTGGTTACGCGCGAACGGCCCGTGAGCCAAATTTATTAACCGCTCGACTTAAAAGTTAATAATTTTTGGCTTATAACACTCTGAAAAAATAAATAAACTCATGTAAAAAGTAAATAAAGATCTCAACTTTTAGATAGAAATACTTTCAAATTTGAAAAAGTAGATTTTCTGGCTGTAATATCAGTGTATTATAATTCCTATTTAATTAATACTTATCCCAGTGAAAATTCCTTTTGGATTTAGCATTGTAAATAAGCATAAAACATTATTATTATAAAAGCAAAGCCATCAATATTTAGAATTTTAAACGAATGCTTTTTAAAAATCCGTTTTTTTTGCATGCTTAATTTTACTTGTTTTTTTTAGACTTCATTCAATTATATATTTTTTCGAAATTAATATAATTCAATGAAACTTTACTATAAACACTTTGAAGCATCTAGTTTCGAAAATACTATACAGTTTTTCTATAAATATCAATTTTTTTAAATAATAGACAATTATTTAAAATAAATACTTTAATCAGAGGTCTGTCAGCAAACCTTCTATAACTTTTTATACCGTTTATGATATTATATAAAAATTTGTGAACTTTATAATGAACCTATTAAGAAGTGATCGCGATACAAAAGAACACACCTATGGCTCAGGTAAGAAAGAGAAGGGAGCACAAATAAAGGTGAAAAAGCAGGTGAGAGAGCGTGGAAAATCGATGATAATACATTAAAAAATTTTAAAAAAAATTATTTTTCAATGTATTTGTAGATACCACATTTTAGAACAAATTTCATATGAAAATTTTTTTTCTAAAAGTCATTGTTTATTTACTATCATAAAATTCAAAACATGAAAATTGATGATGTTCAAAAATACTACTATGGAAATTTCCTATATATTTTAAAAACTAATGCAGATACAAAAAAAAATGTTCGGACAAATTTTGTAGATAAATGTATTAGCTACAATTTTTGATCTGAACATTTTTCTGTGTTTTATAAACAATTAGAGTGAAAAAACAAAAACAAAAATTTTCACTCGACGATTTTCCGGAAAATCGCATGCTTAACATCGTAATATTTTTCTCATGTTAATCACAACCCTTTTAAATACTCAATTTTGAATTTTCAAGTTTTTTGCGGCATTTTACGGATATTTTGTGTACTTTGACTACGCTACAAAGAAAATCAAGTAAGTACCCACTCAATTTGTTGATAAATTATGAATAAACTTTTTGTATATCCAAAAACGATTAAAAACCTTCATAAATAAACTGTATTCATTCATTGCTAGTAAATAAAGGATGATAATATATTGGTAAATTATAGAAAAAAACTTTGCAAATCCAGTAATAATATAAAAAATACAGATATTTGTTCAATTTATTTATCAGTTCCATGTTATCTTCACCATGTAGTCATCAATAAAGAAAAAATAATCTCCTCCGAGTCTGGATAACGAAACAAACTCGGAAACAGAAAGTAACAAACAAGCCAATATTTGCTTACATATTTAAAGAAAAATCATTTCTACTGAAACTTCAAAAAGGTAGCGACCTCCCGCTTGAAGATTTAAATAGATCAGCCCTAAAAAAACATAAAAGGACAAAACCAACAGACCATAACACAGGTGTAAAATTGGTCTTCTAATTTTAAAGGAATCCCAGCCCATTACAAGATACAATTGTATAAAGGAGAAAACTTAAAGTGTAATTGAAACTGGGTTAAAGCGTTTTAAGACGCTATTAAAATCACTTTTATGCTTATTATTTACATTAGAAACCCCGTTTAAAAGGGAGATAAAATAATAGTAAGAAGAGCACTCGAAAAGAAAGTAAGTTAAATGGGATATCGGAATAAAGGTGGTTTGGTTTTAATTTAATATAGAAATTTCTACTCCAATTTTTAGCCGATTCCATTGAATTTAATTTTATTACGACTTAGTTTTTCGATAAAATCCTTCCTTCACCTTCAAATAATGTTAAATTTTCAAAAAATCGCATTTTCATTTTAAAAAGTTTAGTAAATACCACAAAAGTATAAATATTATACCGAAACTTTAAGATATTACTCTCAAAACATCAATCTACTGGGAAAAATATTTACAATACTATAACTTAGACTATTTACATTTTAAAAATCTGCAATAACAAAACATGCCAATTCTGAATACCGTTCTTGTATTCTGATAAAAATAAAACTGGTTCAATCAGAAAACTCGGAAATGAAAACTATAATGTCCAGTAGGTATACGGTATAATCTACAGTATAATGCCCAATAAATTAATGAGTATGACATTTATAGTTAGCCACCGTAAAATCGGATGATCATCTTCCGTGGAGTGTTTTTGTCGTAGACGAGAAAAGTTCAAAAGAGAAGAAGAGAGGATGATTGTTGTCAAGGGGTGTGTTAAAGGCTTTCTGTTTCACGAAATAATTAGAGGATTTTGTGGGTAACGAGCTAAAATCGTTATACGAGGACGATGACCCTTGTAGACACTTTAATTTTTATTTAAAGTTCCAGTTTCGGATCCCTTTACTCTACTAATTAATTTCTGTAAATTCTCAACGTTTTATAACTTTTAAGTTATCCAATTTCGAACGCAGTATCATTAGACAGAATAATCTTAACATATTAACAAATTTTATACCCATTTGGTAATGGTAACACTGCTAGAATAAGAAATGACAACCGGTAGATAGGTATGATGCAAAAGTAACTTAAAACATTTAGAAAATTACAATTTATATCAAGATACCTGCAAAATAACCGAGTCAATTTTATTATATCCATAATAATACCAAGCTATATTACAAATACTTCAGATTATATCAATATATACCGATCTAATGAAAATTAAACTATGGAAAAACGTATAGGTACCTACCTATGTTTTCAGGTAATCTGAACCAGAATGAAAAATCACTATTTGTTAAATTAAAACAAACAAGTACTTACAAAGAGTATTCCACCATCTTCCCTGAATATTGCGTATAAAGTTTATAAACATATCCCGACACAAACAACTCAAATAACAAACTATTATCCCAACATGAAACGGTTTCTGTCTCTTAAAAACATTGTAATAATTTTGTATTTCTAACGCGCACTAATTCGAAACATACCGACAAAACTAATGTGTGAAGTAACTTTTTTCTACATACCTACCAAAAAAAACTTATTGACATTAGGTACTCAATAATACAGCGCTCACTTAGTTTAATAAATTCCACAGCGTCGCAATATGTAGGTATGCTGGGTTGCACAATTAGTTGGGGCTCTCTCATATATTATGTGAGTGGTTATATCGTATGCTGTTAATTAGTTTCTTGAATCCTATTTGAAAATACAATCTATAGCATGGCTAACTAATAAAATCTTATTGACATTACTCAAAAATACATCGATAACTTAGCGTCTACAATGTATATGTTGGGTTGCCTAATAAGTTGGGGCTCTCTCATATAATGTGAGTGGTTATATTTAAATACAGATAATGAAACATCAACAAAAATAACCCTTCAAAGCTTTTCGCAAATACCAAAAGATCAAATGATACGTGAGCAACGGGGACACAAAAATCCAAGACCAATTTTAACCGTTTTTAGTAGGTAGCTCGGTGGTGTAAATTGGGTTTATTGAAAACCAACGAAAAATTTCAATTTATATTAAGATACCTGCAAAATAACTGACTAAGTTTTATTATACCAATAATATAGGTACCTACTAAGCTATATTATAAATACTTCAGATTATATCAATATAATGGCATAACTAATGAAAATTAAGTGATGGTAAACCGTATAGGTACCTATGTTTTCAGGTACTCTGAACCAGAATGAAAAATGATTATTTGTTCAATTAAAAGAAGCATGTACTTACAAAGAGTATTCCACCATCTTCCATGAATATCACGTATAAAGTTTATAAACATATCCCGACACAAACAACTCAAATAACAAACTATTATCCCAACATGAAACGGTTTCTGTCTTTTAAAAACATTGTAATAATTTTGTATTTCTAACGCGCACTAATTCGAAACATACCGACAAAACTAATGTGTGAAGTAACTTTTTTCTACATACCTACCAAAAAAAAGCTTATTGACATTAAGTACTCAATAATACAGCGCTCACTTAGTTTAATAAATTCCTCAGCGTCGCAATATGTATGCTGGGTTGCATAATTAGTTGGGGCTCTCTCATATATTATGTGAGTGGTTATAATTTACGAACAAATTGGATACATTTTATATCGTATGCTGTTAAATAGTTTCTTGAATCCTATTTGAAAATACAATCTATAGCATGGCTAACTAATAAAATCTTATTGACATTACTCAAAAATACATCCATAACTTAGTTTAATTATATGGCGTCTACAATGTATTTGTTGGGTTGCCTAGTAAGTTGGGGCTCTCTCATATAATGTGAGTGGTTATATTTAAATACAGATAATGAAACATCAACAAAAATAACCCTTCAAAATTTTTCGCAAATACCAAAAGATCAAATGATACGTGAGCAACGGGGACACAAAAATCCAAGACCAATTTTAACCGTTTTTAGTAGGTAGCTCGGTGGTGTTGTTATTGAGAGTAAAATTAAATTGGGTTTATTGAAAACCAACGAAAAATTTCAATTTATATTAAGATACCTGCAAAATAACTGACTAAGTTTTATTATACCCATAATATAGGTACCTACTAAACTATATTATAAATACTTCAGATTATATCAATATAATGGCATAACTAATGAAAATTAAGTGATGGTAAACCGTATAGGTACCTATGTTTTCAGGTACTCTGAACCAGAATGAAAAATGATTATTTGTTCAATTAAAAGAAGCAAGTACTTACAAAGAGTATTCCCCCATCTTCCATGAATATCACGTATAAAGTTTATAAACATATCCCCACACAAACAGTACCTTTTTCTCAAATAGGCACAAAACCTATTATCCCGACATAAAACGGTTTCTGTCTCTTAAAAACATTGTAATAATTTTGTATTTCTAACACGCACTAATTTGAAACATACCGACAAAACCAATATCTAACTTTTTCCTACTTACCTACCTATCAAAAAATCGTATTGACATTTGGTACTCAATAATACATAGCTAACTTAGTTTAATAAATTTTACAGCGTCCGCAACCTGTATGCTGGGTTGCACAATTAGTTGGGGCTCTCTCATATATGTGAGTGGTTATAATTTACGAACAGATTGGTTACATTTTATATCGTATATTGTATTTATGTTAAATAGTTTATTGAATCCTATTTGGAAGTACAATCTATCGCTAACTTATTTTAATTATATGGCTTCTACAATGTGTACGTTGGGTTGCCTAGTAAGCTGCAGCTATCTCATATATTTTATGTGAGTGGTTATATTTACATACAGATAATGAAACATCAACAAAAATAACACTTCAAAAATGTTCGCAAGTACTAAAAGATTAAAGGATACGTGAGCAACGCGCACAAAAAAAAACCCAAGACCCATTTTAACCGTTTTTAGTAGCTCGGTGGTGTTATCAGGGAGAGTAAAATTAAATTGGGTTTATTGAAAACCAACAAAACAAAGACACATGAGCTTTATCGCAGAATAGGCTGTGTCTCTCCGTGCCATACACAACAGAACAAATAACTGCAACAATTCGTACCCTCTCCTGCATCCTTCATTTTTAGTAGAGGGAAATAATGTTTGGTTAAGGATTTAGTAGTTTTTTATATTCTATAAAATGTAAATTATAATATAAGATTTGTAAGATAAAATGTCATAAAATAATGAAGATAGTAACAATTGAATCAACCACCAACGTAAATATTTAGTTATTCAAAAAGCCAGCGCCATCTTTGGTAAAAATATTGGCTAAATCTTTAATCATACATGACAACTACATCAGAGTCGAGCTGGATCTAATCTAAAATGTTTGTAGCATATTTTCACCCAAGACGGTTAGGACTTAGCGCATTATCATTTAATTAACAAAATATTTCTGTATCAGAACTAACAACGTATTTTCCTGACACCATTTTCCAATTAATCATTGTTATGATTTCGTAATTCACAACAAAATTACAAACCACTTTTGATACATCTCTCATTATTGCAAAATGTTACGTGTGCCCCCTCACTATTTCTATTTCCACCCTATTTTCGCTACCCTCCCCTTACTACACACTAAACAACAATTGAAAGCTAGATAGAGCAGGGAAGAGCGCGGGTTACTTTGGGTTTGAAAGTTCCGCAGGATGTGACAAGGAACTTCAGTTAACCGAACGTTTAATAAACAGTAGACAAGGACAGAAAACTGAGAGGATTCAAGCATTGGCATAGTATATAGGAGATTAGGTGACAACGGAACACATCTGGTTTTAGAAACTTGATCGGTAGTTATCTGGATGACATATCCAGACCTTTACTAATCGAGATTTAATTTAGTAGCTGGTAAAAATGTTATTAACAACAATTATGGTTCCTGAAATGCCATGGCCAATAATCCTACTGCTAACTGAATTCTGAATGTTAAATTCCATAAATAATCCAAATAATGTTAATATTTGTGGTGACGTGTCAATTGGCTCCGGAATGCCGAGGGAAAACATGCGACCACAGAACTTAAAAGTTTTGCGCATGATTCTAGGCTTTCCCGTGTTCAAGGCGAGTCGTACAAACATTAGAACAGTAACTGGAATTCTAATGTCAATACGTCAAAAGATAGAGTAGTTTTTAGTATTCTGTGGTCTTGAATATATTTGAAAATATGTGTAACTGTTTCTACCAGTGTCTATAACAGCATATTATACCCTTACAATACACAAATAAGAGTACAAATTTGCCATCGTATATTGCTCCCATTCTGCACTAGAAGCCTAAATTTAATATCTATAATAAATCTATTTTTGTCGACGGTTTCCGTACCCTGAACTAATTTCAGCCGGCATAAAGAGTTTATTGAAGAATTTTGACCAATAAACAGTTCGTGTTATAGTGTTGGAAAAACATATATTAATGAAAATCCGGAATATCGAAAATATCGTCTAATTCACGCTTGTTGTATAAGCTTTTATTATTGTATGGGCGAACTTTGTAGTTAATTGAAATCATAAATACGATCGAATGCAGTAAAAACGTCGACAAAGAGCATAAAATAAACTATACAGGATGTCCGTAAGAATATAAATAACTAGATGGTATGAGAATAAGTTTTTATTTAATCAAACACGCGGAAATAGGAGAAGTAAAAACTGTTTTTACTGGTTTTTGAGCCATTATACATATTACAAAGCTTAAAGAATGTTTTTATTGACCATAACCCTACTTTTATGTGTTACAAGTCGACACATGTTGAGCGTAAGGTCAAATTTTAGTAGTATAGAGCATATCCACCAATTGACAGTTCACAATAGCAAGGAACTCTTGCTAACGTCAGATTCTTCAGGGCTTGACGCTTGACACTAACCTTAAAATTTACATAATTATATCAATTTTTAATTGTGTTGTGTAATTTGGTTTAAAATGCTTGGTGGAATATGATAGACTGGAGATAAATCCAAACACTTTTTATTAACAACGAAAATCGAAACTTTACCGATATAGGGCAAGTCCACGTGACAATTGCTCTGATGAATCTGATGATAAACGTTCTTTGTACAACACGTGGCTCTTAATATCGTGTTAGGAATTGCTTAGGTATTATAAAAGCTATATAATTAAAAGGATTATTAAATCAAAATAAAACAACCTTATTACAAATCTAAAATATGTCCAAATAATTGTTTATCCTCAGGACGACTGTCATTAGTGTCAACTTGTCAGTTGCCCTATAACCCTGTAACCTAGAAACGACACAAACAGCTAAAAAAGAAGCACAATTCATTTACCGGTGTTCTGTGGACAATTAAAGACTAATGTATTGGAGGGTTGTCTAATACAGGGAAGTTTTCAGTTGGTCGGAATACCATTTCTACGCGGACCCACAGAATAAGCTGCAAAAACTGCGAGCTCAAATTTAGAAACAAAGAAAATAAACCATTCCTTAAGAACTTATGTTGTAATTGTTTTGACGAAGATTGGAGCTGGTGAAGAACTGTTAAAAATAACTGGTCACGCATCTACTGGTTCAACATTAAGCCATGGGTAGCTACAGCTCATTGGTGAACATCAAGAAAAAATGCCTTTATCTCATTCTTTAATTCAAAGCTATATATTGTCAAAAGAAAATTTGGTTCTTAACATTTTTAAATGTATTCTCATTGTTTTGTTTTAATATTTTAAGATTGGAAATATATTTCCGTTAATTTACAAACAAATTAAAGTAGCTGTCTCTTTCGTCAAACTATTTATAAAAGATAAACCACTTCGAAAAAGATAATTTATAAATAATATGATTTAGAATTAATTCCAAATAACAACAATCTTGCTATGTAGATATGAAGGTTAACATAATAACCTACCATCATAACAAGCACAACCCTGTATTCTGACGGCAGGACATCATCCAGTGGCAACCCCCACCACCCTGAGTAACACGTGTTTCTATAAGTATCGACAAATGGATTTCCGTCAACAATATTACTTTAAATAGGTAAAAAAACACCATATTCAAACTCACCCTGCTTCTTGACAGGCATTTTCAAAACACTTTACACACTTGGCTGTCAAAAATCACCTGTACCCACAAAAACTAGGCTAAAGGCCACCGACTTTCGCGTAGTAAGGCTTTTTTAACGTTAAACAACACCTTTGAGCAAATACTGAAGATGGTTATAACGGTAAAAACGTTGTACCGACGGGTTTTATGATTGAAACACTTAAGGGTGCATAAGATCACTTTTTAGAGGTTTGGTATTGCCCCCATTGCCTTTTGGCACAAACTGAAGACGGAAAGCGTCGCGACGACCTTGTAATTTCTGCTGCATCGACACTACTCTCTCCATCTTCTGCATAAAAGCCGAATCAAATCAAAATAGTTTAGTTCGTGATCGACAAATCCATATACTGGAGAAGTCCTCTAGATTACTCTACTTTCATCATTTGAAATTCGTTAAAACGACAATAGGTGGCAGATTAATAAAATTTAACTGGTAACTCCAAGGTGGGGACCACAGATAAAATACTTTGTGTGGACAGGTACTCTCATCTTCTTAACTTTCGTACATACGTCACCCATTATTTTCTATTTTCCGAAATTTGCATTAGAATTAGAATGAAAACGTTACTAAAGTATGGATTAAACTGTATATTAATCAAAAACGTTTAAACTTTTTATCAATTTGATTGGTTTTTTCTTCAGTATACAAGTTCAGTGAACTGACTTGAAGTTTGAGCAGATTCTCTATGGTTTGAGAAAAGCTCCAAGAAAAAAAAAGCGAATACAAAATAGAAGAATTTGAATACAAAGCGATTTATAGGTTATGTTACATTGTTTTTCGAGTTTTTGATTAAAGTGATTTTACAAAAGTTATGTTTAAACGAACTAGTCTATAAAACTCAATATGGAAATACTTAACGGGCATGTAATGAATTTGGCCAACAGCATAATTGGTGTCAGTGTACTTGCAATGCCATACTGTTTTAAACAATGCGGAATAATATTATCTATCATATTATTATTGATAAGCAGTATTGTTTCGAGATTAACATGCCATTACCTGCTCAAATCTGCAATTATATCAAGAAGAAAGACATTCGAATTTCTAGCATTTCATCTATTTGGTAGTTTAGGAAAGCTTGCTATAGAAATAGGAATGATAGGTTTTCTACTTGGTACCTGCATAGCATTTTTTGTAGTTATGGGAGACCTAGGACCATTAATAATATCTGAAGTGACACAAGCACAGATTACAAGTACAACCCGAACAAGCATTCTAATCGCTTTAGCCCTATTTGTTGTTTTACCACTTGGACTACTTCGGAATATACATAGTCTAAATAGTGTATCTAAAGCTACAATGGTGTTTTACTGTTGTTTGGTTCTTAGAATTATTATTGAAGCTTTGCCACATCTATTTGAAGACAGTTGGGTTAAAAAAGTTAACTTATGGAGACCAGAAGGTTTATTACAGTGTATACCAATTTTTTCAATGGCCCTGTTTTGTCAAACACAATTGTTTGAAATATATGATGTAGTGCCAAACCCGACTCTTGATAAAATGAACAATTTAATAAGACATGCTGTTAATTTTTGTACTGGAGTATATATTTGTGTTGGATTTTTTGGTTATATAGCGTTTGTTAACAAATCTTTCACTGGAAATATTTTATTAAGTTTTGAACCAGGGTTTGTATCACATATTATAAAAGTAGGTTTTATTTTTTCAGTTGCTTTTAGTTTTCCTTTGGTAATATTTCCATGTAGAGCTAGTATATATTCTTGTTTATTTAAAGAAGGATATTCTGTACATGAAGGTAGCATTAACTATATTCCTGAAGGAAAATTTAAAGGCCTCACCATGTTGATAGTAACTGTTTCTTTGATAATTGGAATTTTAATTCCAAATATTGAACTAGTTCTAAGCTTAGTAGGGTCCACCATTGGTGTCATGATATGTGTTCTCTTTCCTGTAACTGCTTTTATTTGTATATCACAAAAAAACACAAATGAAAGACTTTTAGCTCAGTTTTTGCTGATGATTGGTGTATTTGTAATGGTTGTAGGAACGTATAAAAATTTACAAACTGTAGATCAACTTCAGGTCCAAACTGAACAAGTTATAAGCAGCAGACCTCTACATCAATTAGAACCAAATCTAGCAAAAATTGAAAATGTTATTAAGAAGATGTCTGTAACGGAAAAAGTAAAACCTGAAATTATACCTAATATTGAGGAGGTTAAAGAAATTAGGCATGAACCACCTCAGCCTGTTGAGCCTATAGAAGAAGAACCTAAAAATGATATGAAAGTGGAAACTGCAATTCCTCCAGAACAAGTAAAAAATAATGTGAAAGTTGAAGAAATGAAACTGGTTGTTTCTGGAGAATTATTAAATGATACTAAAAATGAACAAGTTGATATAGAAGCTATAAAAAAGGAGGATAAAGAAGAATTATTAGAAAAATCTGAAATTTTAAAAGACAAGGAACATGATGAACATAAAGCATTGATAGAGTCAATACAAAAACAAAATGAAGTCCAAAAAGAAATTGTAGAACAACAAAAGCAATTGATTGAAGTTATAAAGAAACAACAAAAGACAGATGAAGAACAAAAAATAAATGAAGTAAAACAAGAAAAAATGAAGGCTGTAAAACAAATAGAAAGTATTGCTCTAAAAGCAATAGAAAAAATAAGTGAAGGAGAAGATGCCAAGAAAGTTGTAGATGACATGAAAAAAGGCATAGAGAAAAAGGAAAAAGAAATTATTCAGGAAAATGGGGAGGAAAAAGATAAAGTACCAGATAATATTAAAGAAAAGGGGAAGTTTGAAAAAAATGTTCAAGATGTTAAAATGGAAGTGCAGGAGTTGAGCTCACAACTAAATGAAATAGATAGAGAATTGAAAAACAAACATGTAAATGATCTTAAAGATGTAAGTATAGAGCAGAAATTGATACCAAAAGATAATACAAATGAACATGAAGATGAGAAGAATATTAAATCAAAAGATAAACTAAAAAAATTGCCCAAACAAAATGTTTTGAACATAAAACCTGAAACTTTAAATATAACAAAAAACGGTTCACTTTATTTAAAAGTGGGTGAAAAAGATATAAAAATAAGTGATGATAACAATCCAGCTAATCTAATACCTTTACCAATAGCAATTTCAAATTCCAACAAAAAAACTAATGATATTTTACAAGACAATGAAAGAAAAAAAGATAATCTTGAGAACAAACTGTCCAGTAATGATGAAGTTCAGGCAATGAGGAGAGAAATTCTTAGTGTAACAACAAATTAACACACTCAACACATACTATTATATATACATTAGCAATTAATAATTTTTTCAAATATTTTGATATTTCTCTATTTTCAATTTTATTATTTTAGGATTCATATTTACACTCTCCTAGTTTCTATTTTTTTTACTTCCCTTTAATTTTGTTTTTGAACTGCCTCTCTGTTCTTGAAAGTTGACTTTCATCACTTTAAATTTTCCATTTCGTTATTATCTAAGTTATTTAAATGAAAAAAGTTCAAGCTGCTGCTGTTATATAATGTAAATAACAAATTGTGATATTTATATTTATTGACTGTGATTTGTATAATAGAAAAAATCTATTGTAACAAATGTATTAGACTGTATGGGAAATACCTAGTTTTAAAAATAAATAATAAAAAGGAATACCTGCAGTTTTTTAATAAAACAGAATTTTTTCATTTCATAACATTACTAAAACGTGAAGATAATTTTAAAAAATCAAAGTGAGACCAAAGAATACTTTTGAGAGACTATCAAAATGGCAAATTCACATTCAATTATGCAACATTGATGCATATGAAAAGTACCATGGGTTGTCTACTTCCCACATAGCCACCATAAATAATAAAATGACAACATCAGCACCTAATAATGGAGGCATTTAATAATAACGGAAGGAAGTGTTATTTCGGTGTGAGAAAGAGAGGTTCCAGGATTGTTTTCTGGGAGGGACGGACGGGCAAAAAAAACAACATGAAAGCAGCATACTTCAAGTTTATTTCTACAAGTTCAAGTATGTATAGGAAGGTTTTTGAAAGTGGCACGTGCCCCCACCCCCCTTAAATCCGCCCTTGTGTGTGAGAATAAGTAGTTTATCCAACCTCATTACAAAAAAAATCAAAGGAGCCCTTATTTCTTCAATCTTTATTGAAAGTTGTATTTATACAACTGTGAAGATTGAAATGAATTTATTTAAACCACTGATATATAACTCTGCCTCCAACTAACAGATGGCAGCAGCAGTTAAATAATCGTAAATTAGTGTTACAAGTGACCAACGTAACTTTTTACTTACATTTTAAATAAATTTTGAGTAGTTATTTTCAAATATAAATTAGTTGATAAATAAAGTCAGTGTTTTCATTACTTATAATGTTGAGATAAATTATAAATAAACTTCTAAATAAAATAACCCGTGCACTAAAGATATACTAAATATATTTTGCTATGTGGGCTGTTAGAGGTTTTATATAGGACATAATGTAGATATATTTTGTGAATATAGATGTGTTTTTAGATATTCAGGTTAAATAATGAGTTGATATCTAAGTGAATCGCTTTAATAGATTATGAACCAGTTCTACGGTTGTCCAATTTCAATGACAACTTTTGATATAATCATCTTATCAATAGTCACTTTTTTCTATAACACTTATGAATTGTAAATATTATTAAATAACATTTATTCATTTTTTTAAATTTTAATATTTTTTATTTAAATTACCTTTACTTCAAACTGACGTATAGATAAACAAATGGATGAGTACCTATATAAACAATATTATTTAGAAAGCTGTTATACATATAATTTTCAATCGCTGTATGATTAGGTACCATTAATTATATTTTTATAATAAATAAAAACTGAAAATTAATTAAATCTCGCTATGATTCATACTTGGCGCGCTTACAAGTCACGTGACTTGGCCTTGATAGGCGACTGGAGAGGAACTCCTCTTGCTTCGCAAAGTTGATTATTTGATACAAAATAAAAATGGTGGTTACGGGTCCCTACGTTGGCTAATTCGTAACTGAAATAACCCAAATACTAGCGGTTGTGATTAGATTCCTAAAAAAGTTGAAAATATGTAGTGCGAAGTATTCTAGGGTATGTAAATATTATCGAAAACTGTATGAAGACGTGTTATGGGCGGGTTTCGAGACCATTTGGATTGTTTATTATGTTTGCCATTGCGCGGAATTGTGTAGTAAATGAGATAAATTAATTATTTCAATTAATCCGTTGACGAAGAAACGAGTTTGTCTGCTATAAAATTATTAAATTTTCTAGTACAGTGTTCCGGTACAAGAGGTAGATGCAACATGTGACCCTGTTTGACATTTGTGCATTCATCATCCCCCTTGACGTCCAATTGTTATAACGAAATGTTGTCTTATCGGTCGATAAGGGTTTATTATTGGTTTGTAGAACTTGTGACTCAATCAAAGTGACGGGAATGATGATTAATATTAATGTGAGAAACCTATTGGAACTTTTGGAGGTTTGTCTTTCAGTATTTTCATTTTAAATAATTTCATAAAAAGCAGGATAGGACACTTCACCTAACCTTTAAGTTAAACCTGAAAACACAGCCTTCTCTGCTTTATTCTGATTATAATTGTTTGCAAATAAAATAGTTTTCTTAAAAATAACCTATGGAAAATAGGTATCACCTTACTCAGCAGAATAATGTTCTTGTAACTTCTTGTTTTGGAAAGAGAGATAATTGTGCTACAAATTAAATTATGATAAGTGAACATCAATATATTGTGTAGATTAATTCCTTGCTTACTCAACTATTAATTGTGTTTCTAAAGATGTTCCTATTAAACAATTATGGAGGTCAAGCAATTTACCTTTGATAAGCATCAATAAACAATGTGTAACATCTAATACATAGATTTAAAAAATAGTTTTCTAACTTATTAATAATGAAGAAATAAGTGCAATAATAAAAGTTGTTTTATTGTAAACATTTACTATAAATTAGTGTTTTTGTGTGTCACAAAATTCTAGTTTTTCTAAAAATGAAAAGAATTTGTTTCATACATTTCAGAAGAAGCCTTTTTGAATTCTTTCCTATGATCATACAATAATTTTGTTTTTATCATCATTAACTTGAAATCATCATCAAACCACCCACAGTTGCAGATGCTGTATCCTACAAGATGTTTTATAACAAGAACCAATTCTACTTTTTAATAGAACTATATTTCTAAACTGTATGTACTCTCTTTATTTCCAGGATGAATGAACCTGGAGGAATCATGAAATCCAAACCATTAAAAAACTACAGTTTCACCTAAGAAACTGAAACCCACTAAAGATGTTTACTAAATATCAAACCATTTTCCCAACAGTACCCATAAACCAATCATGATGCATAGCACAGAAAATAACCGATATATCGTCCAGGTCTACGTAGGTGCCCTTTCAGCACTCTATGAAGCCTTATCAGTTGAAGCTAGTAAGCAAACAACTTCTGAAGAGATAGTCTCTTGCATTGTTGAAAGGCTATCTCTAATGCACGATAATGCTTCGTATGAACTAGCTGAAGTAATAGGGGATGATTTTGGACAAGAATGTAAGGAAAGAAGCCTTTCAGCTCATGAAAGTCCTGTACAACTTATGATGCTATGGCCGAAACATAGACCAGATCAATCTTCGTACAGATTTTATTTAAGAGAAAAAGTGAATGATTACGTATGGAGAGATCAGTTTGTGATGGACCCTCAACTTATAAAAGATTATTTTCATAGATTCTTGTACCAGCCAAAAGATAGGGAATATCCTGATTTGTGTCAACTGCCAGATCTTAATGAACAAACATTACTCGATAATTTAAGAGCGAGATTTGTTGCAGGACACATATACACTTACGTTGGATCCATTTTAATAGCTTTAAACCCATTTAAATTCTATCCGATATACAATCCAAAGTATGTGAAACTTTATCAAAATAGACGATTAGGGCCGAATCTGCCCCCGCATATCTTCGCGGTCGCGGATACGGCATATCATTGTATGTTAAAAGACAGAAAAAATCAATGTATAGTTATTAGTGGTGAAAGTGGTTCGGGAAAGACAGAAAGTACTAATTTTTTGTTACATCACTTGACAGCATTAAGTCAAAAGGGAACGCATGGTAGTGGAGTTGAACAGACTATTTTGAGTGCCGGACCAGTTTTAGAAGCATTTGGAAACGCCAAGACTGCTCACAATAATAATTCAAGGTAAGTGAACATGTCTATTCAGATACTTGATATTTTCTTGAACCCCTGTATAAAGATCATGCAAATTTTCTTCTTTATAATGAATTCAAACATCTTGAAACCAAGATTAAACGGGATATTGATCAGAGCTACAAAAATTATGTTGAATTGATTGAAAATAAAATTAAACGAAATCCTTCAAAGTTCTGCGCTTTTGTAAAAGTTACAATAGGTAGTCTACTTAGTTCATAAGTTCATTTTTTTTTCATAATAACGAACAAGTAGTTTTAACGAGAGTCGTAAGTCAAAAAAAAATTAAATAACCAAATACTTTTAACTCCCACCTATGAAGGTAATAAATCAAATTACTTATTAAAATATATCTACTATATTTTATGAAATACAAAAGAAATTATTAAAAACTGTTGTTCTAGTGAAGTATCCCATTAAATTGATTAGTTAGATAATATATTGTAAAAAAATTTTATTACTTGTTATGTTCTAGTTACAGACAAGGAAATAAACAATTTGTTTTATTAAATTGTGACTCGGTGGTAGGGTTTGAGAGATTGGTTTCTCTCTACTGTTATTGTATATATATCCAATCCACCTTTTTATTATAGATAGAATTTATTGATCTTACAATATCAAATGACATAAGACAGGTTAAAACAAAAAAGTAAATATATAAATACAATAATTACAGTAACGTGAAATGTTACAACAAAAATCACATCAAAATTTAAAATGTAAAATAAATAAAACAAAGTAAATGTTGCAGTTCAGACAAAAGTCACCGAGTATTTTCCAAATACTCCTTAAATTTATTCTCCAAGACAATATCTTTGAAACATTGTACACCTGCCAGGGTAAAATTGTCTTCGCTTTACAGCACGTTACTAATAACAGACAGAAGATTTTGTCGACATCGTTTGTATTGCTTGCACTATACCAATAAATTTATTTCTCCACCCTATATATTGATATTCATTTCTTATTTACTCTAATAGAGCTGTACTCACCGATTTTAATAGTATAGTACTATGTAATGGACGGTATATTTCGAAGAATTTAATGAATCATAAGAAACAATGCGGCTGCACACCTCAATTAATTTGTATACTAATTTACTATTCCTATAATTTATTAAATTAACTAAAAATTATATTACAATTATCATTCCCGCAAAAGTATGTATCATCTTTTTGACTATTTGAAACGCAGTAGCGTACCGCAAAAATTTTTTTTAGGATTGACACTAACTTGAAACAACTTTCCGGATTACTTTGTCGAATGGTTAATAAAAGTGAAATTTGTAGGCAAAATTCAAAATACAGGGTTTTTCTAAATTCATGCGAAAAAATTAAGGTGATTGTCGGTATATAGTTTCCTACAAAATTTCTTCATCCCACTCCCTTCTGAGATATCACTTCTAAAAGGTGCTGATTAAAATTGACTGCTCACCTAGAATTTTTAATAAAAGGGTGTGTCATTTTTAAAAAAGAAAAGTACGTTTTAGCTATGTTCATAAAGTTCATAATATACAGGGTGTTCTATTTAAAATAACAAAGTAACTATTCACTTGCAGTATAACCGGACTTTCTTTTTGGATATCAATTATTTTAATACTTGTATGACTGGAACGAAGCCAGGTATAATTTTGGACATGATAGATTCCTCCTATTGACCTGAATTAATTAAAATCTTATTGATTTGATCGTAATAAAATAGAGATAGATAAATTACCAGGTACTCGTATTACAAATCGATACAAATTGTTGTAAGTAGGTATCTATTCGTTCTCGTTTATAAATAAAAATGATTCATCGTAATGTATATATTTTTTTTTCCCAAAGATATCGTATCTTGATATACTTACAATCTTTTAATACCTATCTAACGGTTTTCTTTTATAATTGCCCGTTAAAATTGAAAGAAGAATGTAATTGATTACCGTAATGTAATTGTTAAAAGTACATGCTTTGATTGGTCCAACAAGGATTCTGCAGAAATTAACGTATAATTTCATTTTTACAGAATGAAATGTATAAAAGTAAATTCCTCTAATTGTGTTTATTCTAAATGATTATTTATAGGCAATAAAAAAAATTACAAATTGATTTCTAGAAAAGTAACTTGGAGGTTTGTAGGGAGTATATCGGGGGAATTCACAAGGGTACCTTTCAGTACAGTTGTACTATTTACTCGATGTAATCGTACTTAATTCAAACCAGGCGTATAATCGTGAAATATGGTATAGGTTTATAATATATTTATTAATAGTCCTATAACTTGAATTTCAGTCTGAAAAAACTTTGTAGGAAACAACAAATTAAACATGTGGGCGTGGAAGAACATACAATTGTTTTGTGTTACGCTTGTGGTATACTACTGCCAATAAAAATATTTTCGTAAATAAAAAGTTATTTATATTCTATATACAAGTGTTGATAGTTCTCAATCGACGGCTCAAAGTGCTTTATTTTTAAATATCCTATATTTCAACCATCTACTAAATATTATTGTTTACTTTTTAAAAAAAACTTTTAAGTATTTTGATGATTTTATGTTGAAAATTTTATAGTTTTTCATCCTACAGACGGTTAGTTTGATATATTTTCCTCTCTTCCCCTCCTTGAAAAAAGCTCATTTGAATCATTTGGAACACAATTCTGTAGTGTTACCACTTCCACTAATTGATAACATACGTGCTGAGCTTTATCATACCAATTGAAAACTTCTATATAATTCTACCAACTATTTTGTATTATTTCTCGGTCATATTACTTCTATTCTTAACCACTTTAACTAATCTAGTATTAAATTGCAACGACTTTCCTTGTTATAATGAATGATCTAATGTGTATATTATTTTTATTAACCCGTTGCCTACACTTTTTGGATATGTATCAAAATAACAATTATAAAATTTTGCACATGGCTTACTGATATAGTAATTTTTAAAATTAGATCAAACTGTGCAATTTTCATATTTAAATCTGTCGGCATCCGTATTATAGTTGTCAGTAATAATAGAATGATAAATTTTTATAAATTGACCCTTACAAAGTTTATTAATTCTAAAATTAAAAATACTCGTTAATTTATAAGTGAGAAAATTTAATTTTACATTTTTCCCGTGCCCAAAAATTCCGTCAACGGCATAGTCGGCATACCTACAGTCTTAAACACTCGCTCAAACTTTTGTTACTAGGCTCTAGATTGCTTCACAAAATCAAAAATATGTAAAGACATGTTGTAGTCGTCTTGGTTCGTCACCCTACATAATATTTACATCCTCTATGCAAAGTGATGATTGTTACAATGTTTTAGAATCGCTTTTAATAAATCGTTACATTAGTTTTGTGTGGGTAAGATTCTTTTCCCATTGTCAGATGGTAGAAATACATTGGCGTTACGTTTTTTGTTTGGTCATCCTATATTTATTAATTATTATAAAATAATGTTAAAGGGAACACTACTAAAATAATATAAATGTTTCAATAACATACAGGATGATGAATTAGTAATTCTTAAGACCCTTATGGATATATACAATTCGCAAGGTTTCTAACCTTAAAAAATATTTTATTCAAACATCAATGTTTATTATGATTGAACAGCTGGGTCTTAACTGCGCATGCCTTCGATCAAGACAACTTGCTACTTTATAGTCTGCAATTGGGCGTGTCCACCCACTGACAGTTGACAATAGCCCTGAGGAAAAACAATTATTTGGTTACATTCGTAATTTGGCTGTTTTATATTTATTTAATGATCCTTCTTATTACAAACAGTTATAAAAAGCTTTTAAAATACCTAAGCAATTGAAACAACGTCAAAAAAGCACTAAATCAAAATCAGATTACTATTAAGAACCACGTGCTGTGCAAAGATTCAAAGAAAGCTTGCTTATCATTAGATTCCTCATGGCTTGACGTCACGGGACTATTATATTCGTGTAATATACAATATTATTGATCGGGAGCATGCGCAGTAAAGAATAATTTCATCCTGCATGCAATTCTGGGTTAAAAGTTACCAACAAAACAAACGTTCCTAGACCAGATGGGAGATGATGTGAGTTAACAAGTGTTCTATTTAGATAGAAACTCTAGCTTATCAACCTTACAAACTTTTTTTTTTTTGGTTGGTATCAACGTCAGTAATAATAGTTTTAGGCAAGACCTTGCAAGGTCAAATTGTTGTCAGAAAGAATTGCAAACTGTACTTCTGATAGTAATGAATACTTCAAAGTATTTAAATATTATTTTAAATGATGTGTACGTCACTGTCTATTGATTTTTCAAAGGAACAGTGTTTGAATTGGCGACTGTTAGGTAGTAGGCGACAAACCTTTTGTTCACCACCTGTGGTTTTCCGCAAAAACAAAACGAAGTTTGATGTTAAATATTCGGTGTTGGTGTTTCTATCCGTAGGTGGGATTCACATGTTAATTGAAATGTCAGAATAATATATTAATTAATGCTCGCATTAAAAGTTTTTTACATAATGAAAAGTTAGGTTTATTGTTCCCCTTTTTTTTTCAGTCGATTTGGAAAGTTCATTCAAGTCAACTACAAAGAAAATGGTATGGTCCATGGCGCTGTCGTTCAAAAGTACCTTTTGGAAAAATCTAGAATATGCTCGCAAGGGCGTTATGAAAGGAACTATCACGTATTTTATTATCTACTTGAAGGTAAATAAAATATTTTTTAAAAAACTGTAAAGTACAAAATCCAAAAGAAAATGTGACAATCTTGCTTCACATTGACTTTAGGAATAGTATACTTTTATTGTGGTTTTATATAAAAATTATATTTGTGTGTTATTCTTGTGGGACATTGAATTGGTAGGTTTCGTCCATGCAGCAACCGTAAAAATTCAAGTCTCCTAGGTTATTTTTTTTTTCTTTCAATAATAACATTAATAGTCCAGCAAGAAATCTTTGAAATCACTCAAGGTCTAGAAAAGTAATCATTCATTCGTCCTATGGTCAGCCATTTCATTACTCGCAATCCCCTCATATGCCCATATTAGAGACACTTTGTTGTCTCATGCCAGCCTGTTGAGAGATGTAAGTCGATATGCACCCGAAAATTTTTTAGTAACAATACTGAATGGACTACTGGAATCATCCATTGAAAATTTAGCAAACGTTATTTTAAATTTAAAACCCATTTAAAATGAACGAAATTATCCAGGAAGTGCACTATGATATCCTTGTGTAATTGATGATATTACTAACTGAAAGCTTAAGGAAGTATGATGTGGTTTTTACGTCAACCTCATCCGTTTAATCGACTATATTAACGTATTTATTTTGTAATAAAATATGAGTGATTTGTTACAAAATATTATAATATTTCCAAATTTATTCTTATCATCAACCGTTTGAGTAGATCAATTCTTTTATACAGGTTGTTTCCAAAATAATATTGTTGTGAGCCTTTCGTCGTTCAGTTTTATTAGTTTTGGAAACCAGTAGCGCCACTAAACAAAAATTAGGGTCGATATGTTTAACTTACAGTCAGAGTTATTTTATTACAAAAAAAGTCTCATTAACAACAATATTTCAGATTATTTGAAAACAAAAGTATACAATTAGTCACTTTTACTTTCGACCCTGGTGGATATGTCGTACTTTACATTTTTACATTCCAGATTACTGCCTATTACAACTGGTCTCTCTAGAATTTCTATTCTAATATAATTATTGTAAAATTTTTCTTTAGGTGCGAATGAACAAGAAAAACAACAACTCCATCTTAAACGCCCCGATCAGTACTATTACCTCAACAAATCCTGCAGTGCCTTGGACAACACCGACGAAAGTTATGAATTTTCTAGATTAAAGCAATCCATGGAAATGGTGGGCTTCACCACGGAAAAACAAAGAAGGCTTTTCTCAGTCTTATCGGCTGTATTGTTACTTGGAAACGTCGAATTTCAACCTAGAAAATCTGCATACCACCATGACGAATCCGTTGGAGTTAAAAACCCAGAAGTTGTTTCACTTATTTCCGAGTTGCTCAGGGTTAAACAGGTTAGTTTGTTTATGTAAAATTTATTTTAATTACTTGATGAAATTTTTAAATAGATTTAGATGGTAGAAGCCTTTAAAAATAATAAAAAATGAAAAAAATAATAGTAGGATGAAACCTATTGAAAGGAAAAATAATTTACTGGCGATATGAGGTCGGGAAGGGGAAGGGGAAGGGGGTGAGGTTTTAAGGGTAAAAAACGGTTTATCTCGATTTCCGGCAAAATTACAAGTCTTATGGAAAAAAGTGAAATGAAAAAGTTGTAGGTAATAAAAAGATCTATAACTTTTGTATTCACACTTTTTTCACATAACCTCAAAATTTATGTGAAAAATTAAAAAAAAAACAAATTTTTGGTTTTTTATTTTTATCTTCTACAAACAAATTTTTTTTTCACGAAATTTGGTGAAAGCTTACCTTTTTATGTCCCAAATACACTGTAATTTATTTGATTTGAAATATTTATTTTTTCACTTTATTTTGACTTAATATAGAAAAAGCTCCATAATTTTCAATCGAAAATTCACCCGTCAAAATATCAGCTTTTTTCAAACAGTTGGTGTGCTTTCTGTTTGTTGAAATCTCTACTTTTCGATTGTGTAATAAAAATATATATTATATATATTAAATCTTCGCAGAAAATGCAAAAAATATTGTAGTGAATAACGTAATCAGAAAAAAGTATTTAATAGTACGATTTGCATTTATTTTTATATATTTTCTATGACATAAATGTAATTAGAATTTAATAAATAAAATTTTTAATTGAAAAAATTGCAGCAGTCACATTTTTTAGATGAATTGTATAAAAATGTCTTTAAATAAATTTTCGAATTCGAGTTTTTTTTCGATTTTTTGCATTTTCTGAGAAGATTTACTATAATAATATATTTTTTTTTCACACCATCGGAAAGTAGAGATTTCAACGAACAGAAAGCACACCAACTTTTTGAAAAAAGCCGATATTTTGACGGGTGAATTTTCTATTGAAAATTAGGGTGCTTTTTCGATATTAAGTCAAAATAAGGTGAAAAAGTGAATATTTCGAATCAAATAAATTACAGTGTATTTGGGACATAAAAAGGTAAGTTTTCACCAAATTTCGTGAAAAAAAATATATTTTTGTAAAAGATAAAAATAAAAAACCAAAACCTTGGTTTTTTGAATTTTCCACATAAATTTTGAGGTTATGTGAAAAAAGTGTAAATACAAAAGTTGTAGATCTTTTTATCACCTACAACTTTGCCATTTGAATTTTTTCCATAGGACTTGTAGTTTTGCCGGAAATCGAGATAACCGTTTTTTACCCTTAAAAACTCACCCCCTTCCCGACCTCGGATAGCCCGTAAATTATTTTTCGTTTCATTTTTATAATATTCTCCTTCTTTTCAAATGGGTTTCATCCTACTATTATTTTTTTTGGTTTCAAAAATTATCGACCCTGGTCTAGTTTGGTAAACTCCTAATTCAATCAATATTGCTTCTCCTTGATTGTACCAATAACATTTAATTTATATTTTAAGGAAACCTTAATGCAAGCTCTGACAGCCAAACGCGCTCGTGCTTCAGGAGAAACCCTTGTGATCAATTACCGCCTCCCTGAAGCAATAGCATCCCGAGATGCGATGGCTAAATGCCTCTACGGAGCTCTTTTCGACTGGATCGTCCTCCAGGTGAACCATGCTCTTCTATCGAAGAAAGACACTCTTCGAGAACATCAAGGTAACTCCATTGGAGTTCTGGATATATTCGGCTTTGAAGATTTCGGTTTAAACAACAGTTTCGAACAACTCTGTATTAACTACGCCAATGAACACCTGCAATATTATTTCAATCAACACGTTTTTAAATACGAACAAGAGGAATATAGAAAGGAAGGAATTAGGTGGACGAACATTGAATTTATGGACAATACTGGATGTTTGCAATTAATCGAAGGCAAACCGAATGGGTTGATTTTTCTTTTAGACGACCAGTGCAAGTAAGAATAAATAAAATTTCAAAAAAAAAATGCTTCTGTAAATATAATTTTTTATATATTTAGTTTTCCCGGTGCTACAAACGAAACCCTCTTGCAAAAATTCAACACAGTCCACAAAGATAACAAATTCTACCAGAAACCACAGAAGAAAGAAGGCGCTTTTATAATTGTCCACTATGCTGGTAAAGTGAAGTATCAAGTGACGGACATGCGCGAAAAGAACCTCGACTTGATGCGTCAAGATATCGTCGGCGTTTTAAAAAACAGTTCCATGGCTTTTGTCAGGGAATTAGTCGGAGCGGATCCGGTTGCTGTTTTTAGATGGGCCATCGTTAGGGCCTTCTTTAGAGCGTATTTCGCATTCCACGAAGCCGGAAGAAAGCACAGACAAGGAAGAGTGGATGGGAATAAAAATAATATTCAGCAGAGATACTCGAGGAATCATATACCGAACGAAAATCTCATTAGGTAAGTCGAGTATTGGTAGTTAATTTATTTTTAGCGGGGCTTTTGTGTTTTTATTGCGCGGCAGATTAAAATGTTTTACAGGAAGCTTCGGGTTTGGGTTCAGCAGCACAGGCACTTTGTTTTTTCTACTTCCATTCCAGAAGCTTCGAGTCCTCTAGTGGCCACTAGGAGTTTGAGTAGCTCTAATTGTATTATCTCTCCAAAGTGCTTCTGTCAGATTCTTTGTAAGTTCTCACAGGAGCAAAGTATGTGAGTAGGCTTTGTGTAGATGTTTTCTCAGGGTACAATGTTCAACGACCAAGTCTTCAAATGTCTCTTACTCAGTATCAATAACCTGTTAAAGAGTTCCTTGTCTAGCCAGCTCCGGAATTTCCCTCCTATGTAATCTTTTGTAATTCCACGGCTTCTTTAGCTAACTGGTCCGCCAATTCTTTACTTGCAATCCACTCATACTAAACACAGCCTGTTAAGGGATTCTTTGCAGTTTTTACCAGTTTTGGACTTTGAGGATGGATTACTGACAGCCGTAGCAGAGCCTGAACATTTTCAGTCCTAGTGTTATGGTTTGTTATAGAACTATCGGTGAACTAGATGATGTCTCCAGGATCACATGTTTCCTATTCAAACTCATTTTAAATATGGGCTCATCTAGAATTGTCCCAGTTGTAGCAGTTTCTTCTTCTCAAACATTGTTTAGGCTTCCCAGGTTTTGCTAATTGCCAGAAAAGCCTATTTGCCTTCATTTTCTTTTTCAGTCCTAGTGTTATGGTTTGTTTTAGAACCATCGGCGAACTAGATGATGTCTCCTGTTCCCTATTCAAACAAATTTTAAATATGGGCACATCTAGAATTGTCCCAGTTGTAGCAGTTTCTTCTTCTCGAACATTGTTCAGGCTTCCCAGGTTTTGCTCATTGCCAGAAAAGCCTAGTTGCCTTCATTTTATTTTTCAGTCCTAGTGTTATGGTTTATTTTAGAACCATCGGTGAACTAGATAATGTCTCCTGTTCCCTATTCAAACTCATTTTAAATATGGGCACATCTAGAATTGTCCCAGTTGTAGCAGTTTCTTCTTCTCAAAGATTGTTTAAGCTTCCCAGGTTTTGCTAATTTTGCTAATTGCCAGAAAAGCCTAGTTGCCTTCATTTTCTTTTTCAGTCCTAGTGTTATGGTTTGTTTTAGAACCATCGGTGAACTAGATAATGTCTCCTGTTCCCTATTCAAACTCATTTTAAATATGGGCTCATCTAGAATTGTCCCAGTTGTAGCAGTTTCTTCTTCTCGAACATTGTTTAGGCTTCACAGGTTCTGCTAATTGCCAGAAAAGCCTAGTTGCCTTCATTTTATTTTTCAGTCCTAGTGTTATGGTTTGTTTTAGAACCATCGATGAATTAGTAATGTCTCCAGGATCACCTGTTGTAGCAGTTTGTTCTTCTCGAACATTGTTCAGGCTTCCCAGGTTTTGCCAGAAAAGCCTAGATGCCTTGTAAGTCATTTTTTCCAGGTGTGTCCTCCAATTCAATTTGGAATCAAGTCCAGCTCCCGAAACCATTTGAAGTAGACCAGTCGCAGGATTTGAATTTCACTTATTGTCATCTATGTGAATTTGTTTGTGGCTATGATTTTATGGTTTTTAGACCATTCGCTTATGATATGTTATTTCACTTTGTCTTCGGGTAAGGGGGTTTTTTTTAAATTTTGTTCTCCACTTTCAACTGTCTTTTAAATATGTATTTGGTCGATCGATTCCATAGGCGTAGCTGCTACACTTTTTTTAATGAAAGCATGTATGAAAAAAATATAGCTTTTATTATTATTTTGTTTTTCTGCAAAATAATAAAAAAAAATTGCCAAAAATATTTTCGCAAATTAATGTTTTGCTACATTTTTTATTTCGCTTATTTTATTGATTAATTCTGTTACTAATACAGCAATTTATTTTATTTTATTTAAATTAATTCTCATACTTATACACGTATGTGTCATTCTGTAGCCATCTTGTGACAGTTTCGGCTGTGAATCTCACAATAAACAGAATAGCGTAAGTTTAATGAAGCAGTTGACGTTTTTCTTCCCCGTTTATGGTTTTTTTCCATCTTAATGTTTATATTATTCGTATTTTTTTAAAATTATACTTCTAAACTATATTATGAAAAAAAAATTCCGTCAAAATATTTCACATTTTTTGCGATTCTGATCCAATTTTTGAAATTTCAAAAAAGCCAAAAATTTTCTTTTAGAGAAAATTTAAAAATGTTACACAAACTTCCAACTTTAAGCTTCAATAACTCTTATTTGAATAGCTTTTAGGGCTCGGCTTATTTTTTAAATGTTGCTCTACGTTTTCAACTGTCTTTAAATACATATTTGGTCGATTCCATTCCATAGTCGTAGGCAGTACACTTTTTAAAAGGAAAGTATGTAATAAAAATAAATCTTTAAACTTTGATCTTGTATAAGTTTAAATTTATGAAATTAAAGTAATCAAATATTTTATAATATTTAGAATTATTCTTCCTTTATGGAATGGTAAGAAAATTATACTCATAGTGGCAATGGTTTGGATGTAATAATAATTTCAAGAAGAGCATGTCAAAGATTTTTATAGGTTTTCAGAGCAACAAATTCAGAAATTAGGTTTATTCCTAAAAATATCACAAAATCATGTTCATTTTTCAATAGAAAATCCCATGTTCCAAAATTTTTTCGACAAGCCAATTTTATTTTAAGAATTTGTCCCATTTTTGGAATTGTCGTACCAAAAAGCCTCCCTCTGTAAAATTTAATCCAAATTTATATATTTGAGAATCCAAAGTATTAACAATACAATAGTTTAGAAGAATAATTTTCAAATAATTGTCGACATCCCATTTTTTCTAATAGTGTGAGCATGCGAATGCTTTTTCATTTTATTTGATACATTTTTTGACTTGAAAAAAATAATTTTTGTCTCAAGATGCATGCATTTCTCTATGATATAAAATCATAATATTCTACACAACATTTTACGTGGCGAATTCCCAACGTTCGCTATCGGAGACGTTCATAACCCAATCGCGGTTGTTTTTAAAATAGTAAATTTACAGAAAAATATACAACGCTTGTTTTATGACAATTTTTCCAGTGGAACATAAATAAAAAATATATTTTTGTTAAAATTAGTAAACAACGAAACACCATCGCATTTAACCGATTGGGTAGGAACTTAGACAACGAATCATCGAACAACAGACTATCGTGGCCGCAACTTTATCAACGAAATAGACACAGCAGCGGTAGCAGTAAAAACAATGATGACGATCGAAGAAGAAAGGATTCTTTATCGGGAAGTCCTAGTTCTTCAGTGGGGCTAGAAAGGTTGGGACCGGACGAGGCTAGAGCTATACAAAGAGCAAATCAGATTGTTATGTATGTGAAGTTTTGTTACGAGGTGGAAGTTTGGTGTTGGAAGGGAATTAGGAGTAGTTAGTTGAGTCCATAAAAATTATTAACCCATTTTATATATAAAAATATTAACACTTCATAGCTTCTATTGGATATGGGCCCGATTTTTAGCTGCATTGAGCGTTTTTGGTGGTAGTTCGATTCGATTTTATAGAATAAATCCTCGAATTACCGCTCTCCGTCACAGTAGCCACTTCCAATTATAGTTCTGTGATCTCAAATTCAAAGACAATTGACATATATTATGCCAACGTCCGCTTCCATTTTGAATATACATGTCAATTGTTTTAGCGGTCAGAGTAGGAGAATTTGAGATCACAGAACTATAATTGAAAGTGGCTACTGTGACGGCGAGCGGTATTTATTCTATACAATCGAAACGGGTCGATAAACATGTCACAACGTATCCGGTACAAGATAAAATAACATTTATTTTATTTATAACAATTTACATCTACCATGGGTGTACGATAAGAATTTTAAAAGCTATTTATTTACAATAATTTCCATCTACCATCGGTGTACGTTAAAATTTTTACCAGGTATTAATTTATGAGTTTTAGTTTGTATATCATAGGCGTATGATGAAATTATTTAATGGGGTTAATTTATTTGCAAAAATTTTCGTCTATCATGGGCGTACAAGAAAAGGGTTCATTTATTTATAAAAAAATTCAATTTACCATTGGCTTTATAAACTAATTGGGATCGCTTTAGGTGTTGGAAACTTTTATACATAAAATTTTGGTGGTGGTAATTTTTTTATTCTAATATCAGAATTTTAAGGTACCAAAAAAAAATTTCATTATTATGTACTGTTTCTAAATTTTGTTAATATTCCACCAGTAACAGTAACTACTTGGGCATTAGTAATTCGGAATTTTTAATATCTAATTGTCGATTGCATGGAAAATTTGCATGTGGCTTGTTTAAAACTATGTTAATGTAACAATACATTATAGACAGTTGACATTTTATTATAGATTGCTTCTAATTCTTTCAAACCATTTTATTCATTTTCATTCATCTTATTTTCAATATTTCCGAAAAAAATTTCCGATAGTGGGCGCTGCAGTACATGTCAAAACTGTCAGTGAAATGGGGAAAACCATAAATACATTGACGACAGAAATCGCAATATACGGACTTGCTGGTCATTATTAGAGTTCAAATAAGTATTCTGATATAGTTATTCTAATGTTAATGTAATGACCTATATTTTTAATCCCATTGATGAGAAATGCCACCTCCTGTGGCGTGCATATAAATTTTGTTTTACAAATTCGAATATCCTGAAATAATATTTTCCATTGAATTTAATATAGTAGATTAAAATTAACCTGAATACAAAACTCATAAAACTTGTAATATAATATAACTAAACTCACTCAACCAACAAATAGATATTATATTAATAATATTTCTCTACAACACAATTCGCACACGCCCCTGGATGAAATTAATGCAAAGTAACCCCAACTTCTTTAGGTCGTTAAAATTTTTTATGAAACAGTGGACCGCGTTAATAACTGACCAGTTACTTCGTTATATTATGTCAATTACTGGAGTTTGACTAATCGATTTCCAATCCACCTGCTGCTACGTTGCCAGCTATTCAAAATTTTCTTAAATATAGTAACAGTGGTTTTAATTAATTTTTTAATAATGCTTACTAATAAATTCAAATTGGGTATTTTTTTCAATATTTCCAAACTAGCTTTCTAAGAACATCACGAACTAACGGTTTACTGAAGTAAGGAGAACATTTGTTTAGTGATGCTGACAATTTTAGAAAATAAACCTGACTACATTGCTTTATTTTACTGTCGTTACATTCACATTAGAAACACTATACAAGAAACTTCACCAAACTCTTCTAGAAATCAAGAAAATAATATTAATACTTTGTTCACTATACACATACTCTAATTGAATTGTTTTCCCCATTTCAAGGTTATAAAATTTTGGCGGTAGGTGTCGCATCCTGTACTTGTTTTCGCGAATCCCCTTGTCAACTGTCGATGTTTTGTAATTTCCCCGTTTTGTTATATTCAATAAATTTTTGGTCACAGGAAAAACAAATCATTCCGACCAAGAGAACGCAGCAAAAAAGGACTGAAGAACCTTCAGACTGTGAAAACATTAGCAGGTAGAACTGGCATTTCTGCTCAACCTCAAGGCCAATTGGGAAAAGCGAGGAAACAAACGATGACAGTTACGGCTCAATTTCAACAAAGTCTACACTCGCTCATGGACACACTGAATCAGGCCAATCCATTTTTCATCAGATGTATCAAGTCCAACGGTAAGTCTTATTGTATACATTTTTTATTTTGATTTTTATATAAACCCTCTAGAGATGGAGTGAAAGACGTGAAAAAAAAACAATTTGAACACCATCTACATTGATTTCTCCAAGTTCTATTTGATCCCAAATTCTTAACAGGAGTGAACAAAAATTCGCATTACAATGCCAACTGCTGTTTCACTTTTCGTATAGGTATGTCTTGTTGCAAATCTAACATCTCCTTTTTTTCTTATTCCTTATTCAGTTACGGCTGTTAAAAGTTAATATACTAAGATATTTTATAATATTTATCGACATTAAAGGCGATATGTTGAAGTGTAATGTAATTTATATCAGAGCTGGTTTTGATGTTTTCTCATTTTGCCATTCATTCATTCATTCAAAAATGATCTAATTCTTTTATGAAAATATCTGATTGCACTTCTCCTTTCAGACTCCATTATGGAGATATACCTGATCATTCGGAAAAGGGAAATATAGACCAAATAATTTATATTTTCTATTGTAAAATTGAAGTTAACAGAGTACACAAAGCATTATATAAAAAAATATAAGTAAAATTGTGGCTGGAACTGCTCCTAGTAGATGGATGCTTGTCCTCCATGGTTGAAAGATTACCCAACCAGTAGAAAATATAATCGATCGGTCAAAAAATATACAACCGACGGAAAATATTCCCCACCGGTTTACAGGATGTTTTCTACCGGCTGCACCCTGCTAGAAGTTTGTCTTTACTAGCAAAGTGCAGTAATAAAAATATACAATCAGGAACAAATAAATTCAAAATCAACAATTATAATAAATCGTATGTCAAATATTAACATCTACCTACATTTATTACAATATTTTAAACAAAAATATCAAACACAAATTACACATATTTTAAAATTAACATATTAACACTCTAATATCACCACTACTTCACCAACCCCTACCACACTCAAGCTTGAGCATGCAAATATTAAACCCATGCAGATAAGAAAATAAACATGCAAAGAATACTTTACCAAATAATATAATGAATCAAAATAGGAATTTTGATTTATTAATAGTACTGGAAAAAAATCGGTAGCTCCAAATTGGAAAAGTCAAGTATTAACTTTTGTAACCTAAAAAATTCTTTCCTGAAAGAAATTCTGGAACAAAAAATTTAAATTAATGAAAAAAAAAGTAGTATCATGTCTGAGATAGGCCTATCAGCAAGTTTAAATATATCGATATATTTCTAATAAATCCTGAAGAGCATATCCAACGCTGGTGAAATTTCTGGAATAGAAAATCAGACAAAATTAAAAAATTCAATAAAAATCCGATGGAATCTATGAAACCTGTAAGAGAGTGTTAGTATGCTGAAAAGGAAGCGCTGAAAATAAATTAAATTGACTAAATTAATGAAAAAAAAAATTATCTAAAATATTTATAATTTCTGAGATAGGCCTATCAGCAAGTTTGAATATATCGATATATTTCAAAAAAATTCTGAAGAGCATATCCATCGCTGGTGAAATTTCTGGAACAGAAAATCAAACAAAATTAAAAAAATTCAACAAAAATCCGATGGAATCTTGAAGCCTGTAAGAGAGTGTTAGTATGCTGAAAAGGAAGCGCTGAAAAAAATTGTTAGTAGTTAGTAGTCAGAAACTGCCAATTAGCCATTTTGCATGTAACAACTTTGGCTTCTACGATATTTTGATAGCCCATACTGGGCAACAATTTCCCCAACTTGTTAACCCATACCCATTCAACAAACGGAACACACTTAAGCGCACTCGCCCCATCGGGTTGACCGCCCGCTTTGCAAACGAGTCTGACCGACAACCTAGTGAACGAGCACTTTCCCACAGTGTGGTACTGCGTGCATCCGTGAAGGAAAAAGTCAATCGTAAGCAACCAAGTGGTTACATGTGGCGTCCTTGACAAGTAAAATAAGTGGCTGTTGAAAAAAGAACCAACTTGTGAATGAAAGGGAGGAGAATACTTAGAAAAATGAGGAACGACATAGCTTACCTATGTCTTATGAGAAAATAACCAACTTTTAAAGAAAGGGAGGACAATATCTAGACATAGTTACCTATGTGTTTTGAAAAAAACGATATTTAAAAAGAAAGGGAGGACAATATCTAGAAAAATGAGTAACAACATAGCTTACCTATGTGTTTTGACTCAGTTTTGAGAAAATAATCAATCCCTAATAGAAAGGGAGGAGAATACTTAGAAAAATGAGGAACGACATAGCTTACCTATGTCCTTTGAGAAAATAAGCAATTCGTAAGAGAAAGGGAGGACAATATTTAGAAAAATGAGGAACGACACAGCTTACCTATGTCTTTTGAAAAATAACCAACTTTTAAAGGAAATGGAGGAGAATACTTAGAAAAATGAGGAACGACATAGCTTACCTATGTCCTTTGAGAAAATAAGCAATTCGTAAGAGAAAGGGGGGACAATATTTAGAAAAATGAGGGATGACATAGCTTACCTATGTCTATTGAAAAATTACCAACTTGTGAAAGAAAGGGAGGAAAATAAGAAACGACATCTCTCACTTAGGTATGTCTTATGAAAAGTTAAGCAATTAAGGCTGAAAGTTGCCTTGCGTAGATGGAAGTTTGTCCCCCCATGGCTGGAAGATGACCCCAGCCGGTAGAAAATATAATCAATCGGTTAAATAATATACAATCGACGGAAAATATTCCCCACCGGCTTACAGGATGTTTTCTGCCGGCTGCACCCTGCTAGAAGTTTGTCTTTACTAGCAAAGTGCAGTAATAAAAATATACATTCAGGAACAAATAAATTAAAAATCAACAATTACAATAAATCGTATGTCAAATATTAACAAAATATTAACATCTACCTACATTTATTACAATATTTCAAACAAAAATATCAAACACAAATTACACAGCATAAAGATATTTTAAAATTAACATATTAACACTCCAATATCACCAACCCCTACCACACTCAAGCTTGAGCATGCAAATATTAAACCCATGCAGATAAGAAAATAAACATGCAAAGAATACTTTACCAAATAATATAATGAATCAAAATAGGAATTTTGATTTATTAATAGTACTGGAAAAAAATCGGTAGCTCCAAATTGGAAAAGTCAAGTATTAACTTTTGTAACCTAAAAAATCCTTTCCTGAAAGAAATCCTGGAACAAAAAATTAAATTGATGAAAAAAAAATTATCTAAATATAGGGTTTCCTGAAAGAGATCCTGGAACAAAAAATTAAATTGATGAAAAAAAATATCTAAATTTAGGGTTTCCTGAAAGAGATCCTGGAACAAAAAAATTGAATCAAAAAAAAAATTATCTAAATTTGGGATTTCCTGAAAGAGATCCTGGAAAAAAAATTGAATCAATGAAAAAAAATTATCTAAAATATTTATAATTTCTGAGATAGGCCTATCAGCAAGTTTGAATATATCGATATATTTCAAATAAATTCTGAAGAGCATATCCATCGCTGGTGAAATTTCTGGAACAGAAAATCAAACAAAATTAAAAAATTCAACAAAAATCCGATGGAATCTTGAAGCCTGTAAGAGAGTGTTAGTATGCTGAAAAGGAAGCGCTGAAAAAAATTGTTAGTAGTTAGTAGTCAGAAACTGCCAATTAGCCATTTTGCATGTAACAACTTAGCCTTCTACGATATTTTGATAGCCCATACTGGGCAACAATTTCCCCAACTTGTTAACCCATACCCATTCAACAAACGGAACACACTTAAGCGCACTCGCCCCATCGGGTTGACCGCCCGCTTTGCAAACGAGTCTGACCGACAACCTAGTGAACGAGCACTTTCCCACAGTGTGGTACTGCGTGCATCCGTGAAGGAAAAAGTCAATCGTAAGCAACCAAGTGGTTACATGTGGCGTCCTTGACAAGTAAAATAAGTGGCTGTTGAAAAAAGAACCAACTTGTGAATGAAGGGGAGGAGAATACTTAGAAAAATGAGGAACGACATAGCTTACCTATGTCTTTTGAAAAATAACCAACTTTTTAAAGAAAGGGAGGAGAATACTTAGAAAAATGAGGAACGACATAGCTTACCTATGTCCTTTGAGAAAATAAGCAATTCGTAAGAGAAAGGGAGGACAATATTTAGAAAAATGAGGAACGACATAGCTTACCTATGTCTTTTGAGAAAATAACCAACTTTTAAAGGAAATAGAGGAGAATACTTAGAAAAATGAGAAACGACATAGCTTACCTATGTCCTTTGAGAAAATAAGCAATTCGTAAGAGAAAGGGAGGACAATATTTAGAAAAATGAGGAACGACACAGCTTACCTATGTCTTTTGAAAAATAACCAACTTTTAAAAGAAAGGGAGGAGAATACTTAGGAAAATGAGGAACGACATAGCTTACCTATGTCTTTTGAGAAAATAACCAACTTTCAAAGGAAATGGAGGAGAATACTTAGAAAAATGAGAAACGACATAGCTTACCTATGTCCTTTGAGAAAATAAGCAATTCGTAAGAGAAAGGGGGGACAATATTTAGAAAAATGAGGGATGACATAGCTTACCTATGTCTTTTGAAAAATTACCAACTTGTGAAAGAAAGGGAGGAAAATAAGAAACGACATCTCTCACTTATGAAAAGTTAAGCAATTAAGGCTGAAAGTTGCCTTGCGTAGATGGAAGTTTGTCCCCCCATGGCTGGAAGATGACCCCAGCCGGTAGAAAATATAATCAATCGGTTAAATAATATACAATCGACGGAAAATATTCCCCACCGGCTTACAGGATGTTTTCTGCCGGCTGCACCCTGCTAGAAGTTTGTCTTTACTAGCAAAGTGCAGTAATAAAAATATACAATCAGGAACAAATAAATTCAAAATCAACAATTACAATAAATCGTATGTCAAATATTAACAAAATATTAATATCTACCTACATTTATTACAATATTTTAAACAAAAATATCAAACACAAATTACACAGCATAAAGATATTTTAAAATTAACATATTAACACTCCAATATCACCAACCCCTACCACACTCAAGCTTGAGCATGCAAATATTAAACCCATGCAGTTAAGAAAATAAACATGCAAAGAATACTTTACCAAATAATATAATGAATCAAAATAGGAATTTTGATTTATTAATAGTACTGGAAAAAAATCGGTAGCTCCAAATTGGAAAAGTCAAGTATTAACTTTTGTAACCTAAAAAATCCTTTCCTGAAAGAAATCCTGGAACAAAAAATTAAATTGATGAAAAAAAAATTATCTAAATATAGGGTTTCCTGAAAGAGATCCTGGAACAAAAAATTAAATTGATGAAAAAAAATATCTAAATTTAGGGTTTCCTGAAAGAGATCCTGGAACAAAAAAATTGAATCAAAAAAAAAATTATCTAAATTTAGGGTTTCCTGAAAGAGATCCTGGAAAAAAAATTGAATCAATGAAAAAAAAATTATCTAAATATAGCGTTTCCTGAAAGAGATCCTAGAACAAAAAATTAAATTTATGAAAAAAAATATCTAAATTTAGGGTTTCCTGAAAGAGATCCTGGAACAAAAAAATTGAATCAAAAAAAAAATTATCTAAATTTAGGGTTTCCTGAAAGAGATCCTGGAACAAAAAACTAAATTAATGAAAAAAAAAATTATCTAAAATATTTATAATTTCTGAGATAGGCCTATCAGCAAGTTTAAATATATCGATATATTTCAAATAAATTCTGAAGAGCATATCCATTGCTGGTGAAATTTCTGGAACAGAAAATCAAACAAAATTAAAAAATTCAACAAAAATCCGATGGAATCTTGAAGCCTGTAAGAGAGTGTTAGTATGCTGAAAAGGAAGCGCTGAAAAAAATTGTTAGTAGTTAGTAGTCAGAAACTGCCAATTAGCCATTTTGCATGTAACAACTTTGGCTTCTACGATATTTTGATAGCCCATACTGGGCAACAATTTCCCCAACTTGTTAACCCATACCCATTCAACAAACGGAACACACTTAAGCGCACTCGCCCCATCGGGTTGACCGCCCGCTTTGCAAACGAGTCTGACCGACAACCTAGTGAACGAGCACTTTCCCACAGTGTGGTACTGCGTGCATCCGTGAAGGAAAAAGTCAATCGTAAGCAACCAAGTGGTTACATGTGGCGTCCTTGACAAGTAAAATAAGTGGCTGTTGAAAAAAGAACCAACTTGTGAATGAAGGGGAGGAGAATACTTAGAAAAATGAGGAACGACATAGCTTACCTATGTCTTTTGAAAAATAACCAACTTTTTAAAGAAAGGGAGGAGAATACTTAGAAAAATGAGGAACGACATAGCTTACCTATGTCCTTTGAGAAAATAAGCAATTCGTAAGAGAAAGGGAGGACAATATTTAGAAAAATGAGGAACGACATAGCTTACCTATGTCTTTTGAGAAAATAACCAACTTTTAAAGGAAATAGAGGAGAATACTTAGAAAAATGAGGAATGACATAGCTTACCTATGTCCTTTGAGAAAATAAGCAATTCGTAAGAGAAAGGGAGGACAATATTTAGAAAAATGAGGAACGACATAGCTTACCTATGTCTTTTGAGAAAATAACCAACTTTTAAAGGAAATGGAGGAGAATACTTAGAAAAATGAGGAACGACATAGCTTACCTATGTCCTTTGAGAAAATAAGCAATTCGTAAGAGAAAGGGGGGACAATATTTAGAAAAATGAGGGATGACATAGCTTACCTATGTCTTTTGAAAAATTACCAACATGTGAAAGAAAGGGAGGAAAATAAGAAACGACATCTCTCACTTAGGTATGTCTTTTGAAAAGTTAAGCAATTAAGGCTGAAAGTTGCCTTGCGTAGATGGAAGTTTGTCCCCCCATGGCTGGAAGATGACCCCAGCCGGTAGAAAATATAATCAATCGGTTAAAAAATATACAATCGACAGAAAATATTCCCCACCGGCTTACAGGATGTTTTCTGCCGGCTGCACCCTGCTAGAAGTTTGTCTTTACTAGCAAAGTGCAGTAATAAAAATATACATTCAGGAACAAATAAATTAAAAATCGACAATTACAATAAATCGTATGTCAAATATTAACATCTACCTACATTTATTACAATATTTTAAACAAAAATATCAAACACAAATTACACAGCATAAAGATATTTTAAAATTAACATATTAACACTCCAATATCACCAACCCCTACCACACTCAAGCTTGAGCATGCAAATATTAAACCCATGCAGTTAAGAAAATAAACATGCAAAGAATACTTTACCAAATAATATAATGAATCAAAATAGGAATTTTGATTTATTAATAGTACTGGAAAAAAATCGGTAGCTCCAAATTGGAAAAGTCAAGTATTAACTTTTGTAACCTAAAAAATCCTTTCCTGAAAGAAATCCTGGAACAAAAAATTAAATTGATGAAACAAAAATTATCTAAATATAGGGTTTCCTGAAAGAGATCCTGGAACAAAAAATTAAATTGATGAAAAAAATATCTAAATTTAGGGTTTCCTGAAAGAGATCCTGGAAAAAAAATTGAATCAATGAAAAAAAAATTATCTAAAATATTTATAATTTCTGAGATAGGCCTATCAGCAAGTTTGAATATATCGTTATATTTCAAATAAATTCTGAAGAGCATATCCATCGCTGGTGAAATTTCTGGAACAGAAAATCAAACAAAATTAAAAAAATTCAACAAAAATCCGATGGAATCTTGAAGCCTGTAAGAGAGTGTTAGTATGCTGAAAAGGAAGCGCTGAAAAAAATTGTTAGTAGTTAGTAGTCAGAAACTGCCAATTAGCCATTTTGCATGTAACAACTTAGCCTTCTACGATATTTTGATAGCCCATACTGGGCAACAATTTCCCCAACTTGTTAACCCATACCCATTCAACAAACGGAACACACTTAAGCGCACCCGCCCCATCGGGTTGACCGCCCGCTTTGCAAACGAGTCTGACCGACAACCTAGTGAACGAGCACTTTCCCACAGTGTGGTACTGCGTGCATCCGTGAAGGAAAAAGTCAATCGTAAGCAACCAAGTGGTTACATGTGGCGTCCTTGACAAGTAAAATAAGTGGCTGTTGAAAAAAGAACCAACTTGTGAATGAAGGGGAGGAGAATACTTAGAAAAATGAGGAACGACATAGCTTACCTATGTCTTATGAGAAAATAACCAACTTTTAAAGAAAGGGAGGACAATATCTAGACATAGTTACCTATGTGTTTTGAAAAAAACGAACTTTTAAAAGAAAGGGAGGACAATATCTAGAAAAATGAGTAACAACATAGCTTACCTATGTGTTTTGACTCAGTTTTGAGAAAATAATTAATCCCTAATAGAAAGGGAGGAGAATACTTAGAAAAATGAGGAATGACATAGCTTACCTATGTCCTTTGAGAAAATAAGCAATTCGTAAGAGAAAGGGAGGACAATATTTAGAAAAATGAGGAACGACATAGCTTACCTATGTCTTTTGAGAAAATAACCAACTTTTAAAGGAAATGGAGGAGAATACTTAGAAAAATGAGGAACGACATAGCTTACCTATGTCCTTTGAGAAAATAAGCAATTCGTAAGAGAAAGGGAGGACAATATTTAGAAAAATGAGGAATGACACAGCTTACCTATGTCTTTTGAGAAAATAACCAACTTTTAAAGGAAATGGAGGAGAATACTTAGAAAAATGAGGAACGACATAGCTTACCTATGTCTTTTGAGAAAATAACCAACTTGTGAAAGAAAGGGGGACAATATTTAGAAAAATGATGGATGACATCACTTACTTAGGTACTTATGTCTTTTGAAAAGTTAAGCAATTAAGGCTGAAAGTTGCCTTGCGTAGATGGAAGTTTGTCCCCCCATGGCTGGAAGATGACCCCAGCCAGTAGAAAATATAATCAATCGGTTAAACAATATACAACCGACGGAAAATATTCCCTACCGGCTCATCGGATGTTTTCTATCGGCTGTACCTTACCAGAAGTTTGTGTTTACTGGCAAAGTGTAGGAATGAAAATGTACAAACATGAAAAATGAATTCAAAGTCAGGAATTATAAAAACTGTATGTCAAATATCAACAAAATATTTGTTTTAAATGAAACTAGAAGTTCCTAATTAACTCCACTTCAATATTAAAAAAATTTATGAAAACTAAATTGAATTGATAATTATTTCGATATCTGAAAATATCAACTCAATTTAGTTTTCGTATATTTTTTTAGTATTAAAGTGGAGTTAATTAGGAACTTTTAGTTTCAATTAAAACAAATATGAGTAGATTCCAGGTTGAAACAGTAAACAAAATATTTACATGTAAGTAGGTAGGACCTACGTTTTCAATAATATTTTCACCAAAAGGTATACTAACCTTATGTCTTTTGGAAAAAGGCATATGAAGAAGTAATAATAATTGGGAAAATATGGAAAACAATATTTCTTGAAAATTAAGTGCATAAACAGTTTTAAATTCTAATACATAATTTGTATCAATATTCCAAGTTCACATACCAATCTTACGACAAACTTCGATATATGTGGGTTATTTTAAGAGATATTAAAAAATGTTATCAACAAAAATAGTAGATGTATTTAAGGTCCATATTTTGAAATTATATCGAACTATACAGAGTGCTGCATAACTCCGTTACAAACCAAACATATGATTTTTTAAATGAGAACCCCTGTTTATTATACCGAATTCGGATTGCTCACATTTTTTTGAAGCTTTTGATATAAGGTTTTGCTACGTTATACAGAGTCCTTCAAAAGCTATGGACACGTTTAGGTGAAAATCGTAAGTAAATCAACACTCTGTAGCTTATTGTATGTTGGATAAAAAAATTTTATTTTGCCCAACAGAGTTTCGTAATATGATGCAATATCTCCGTATTCTATTAAATTTTGATTATTTCCTTTTTTGTGTACAGGGTGGACGGAAACTCGAACTTGTCATTTTCTTTTTTTTTTCAAATGTATTTTATAGCAAAATAGAATCTTCTATTAAGTAACTACAATTTTTGTGAAGCATTCCCTATACCCAAAGTTATTTTGAAATATTTATTGTAAACTAAAATTATTGACCTATTATGTGAAAGCAATAAACGTTGAATGTAACAAAAAATTCTAAATAATAGAAAATTTTAATAAACAATTTATTCTAAACAAAACAAGACACCAAAAGTATAATCCTAACTGTAATATTAAACTAAAGGTTCAAAGTGTTCACCATTAACTTCTATACAAAGCTGCAGTCTTAGTTAAAATGATTGACTAACATTTCTCAGCATATCAACGTTAACAGATCGAAATGCCACTCTTGTTTTGTTTAGAATAATTTGTTATTAAAATTTATTATTATTTAGGATTTTTTGTGACATTCAACGTTTATTGCTTTCACATAATAGGTCAATAATTATAGTTTACAATAAATAATACAAAATAACTCTGTTTTTATAAACTTTGGGTATACGGAATGCTTGACAAAAATTGAAGTTACATAATCGAAGATTCTATTTTTGATATAAAATACAGGGTGTTCCATTTGAAAGAAAAAAGAAAATGACAGGTTCGAGTTTCCATCCACCCTGTACCTATACGGAAAAGAAAATAATTAAAATTTAATAGAATACGAAACTCTGTTAGGCAAAATAAAAATGTTTTCTCCAATGTACCATAAACTACAGAGCATTGATTTACCTACGATTTTCACATAAACGTGTCCATAGCTTTTGAAGGACTCTGTATAACGTAGCAAAACCTAATATCAAAAGTATCAAAAAAATGTTAGCAATCCGAATTCGGTATAATATACAGGGGTTCTCATTTAAGAAATCATATGTTTGGGTTGTAATGGAGTTATGCAGCACTCTGTATAGTTGGACACAATTTCAAAATATGGACCTTGCAGGCATCTACTAATTTTGTAAATAACATATTTCGATATCTCTTAAAATAACCCATATACTGAAGTTTGTCGTAAGATTGGTATATAAAGAATAAATTTTATAAAATAAGTAACTGACTGTACAATAACTAAAAATATACGAAAAGTATATAACTTAGTAAGTCAGACTTACTCTATTAATGAATGTTTTAAGCTATTTAAAAATCAGGTACTCAATTTGTTAATAAATTATGAATCAGTTAAAATTTTTGTATGAAAATTATTTGTAAAAGATCCAAAATATTATAAAAACCTTTTTAAATACACTGTATTCATATATTGCTAGTAAAGAAAGGATAAAATAAATTTACTTAAATATGACAATTGTTACAGGAAACTGTGGTTAAGTAAATATATTTCACCCATATATTATCATTTCAATAATATTTTCACCAAAAGGAATACTAACCTACGTCTTTTGGAAAAAGGCATACAAAGAAGTGATAATAATTGGGAAAATGGAAAACAATATGTCTTGAAAATTAAGTGCATAAACAGTTTTAAATTCTAATACATAATTTGTAACAATATTCCAAGTTCATATATGTTAATAATCAACAGTAGGCTATTACGTTTACATGGAGTATATAACTTACTCTATCGAAGAGTGTTCTAAACTATTGCAAAATCAAATAAGTACTCATATCAGTTGGTTGATAAATTATAAATCGGTTAAACTTATTGTTTGAAAATTATTTATAAAAGATCCATAATATTTTAAATACAGTGTATTTATTTATTGCTAGTAGTAGTGAGAAATAAAGAGAGGATATTATTTTTGGAAATATAGGAAACAACATATCTATCCAAGTCTTTGGAAAAAAATATTTGGCAAATAAATCAATACAGAATGGATTTTATAAAATACAACTGTACAATAACTAAAAACATTCGAAAAGTATATAACATACTGAATCAAAGAGTATTCTAAATGTTTCAAAATCAAATAAGAAAGTGCTCAGTTTGTTGCTGAAATTTATATCAGTTAATCTTTTTGTATAAATATAATTTGTAAAATATCCAAAATATTATAAAAACCTTTTTAAATACACTGTATTCATATATTGCTAGTAAAGAAAGGATAAAATATATTTACTTAAATATGACAATTGTTACAGGAAAGTGTGGTTAAGTAAATATATTTCACCCATATATTATCATTTCAATAATATTTTCACCAAAAGGAATACTAACCTATGTCTTTTGAAAAAAGCCATACAAAGAAGTGATAATAATTGGGAAAATGGAAAACAATATGTCTTGAAAATTAAGTGCATAAACAGTTTTAAATTCTAATACATAATTTGTAACAATATTCCAAGTTCATATATGTTAATAATCAGCAGTAGGCTATTACGTTTACATGGATTATATAACTTACTCTATCGAAGAGTGTTCTAAACTATTGCAAAATCAAATAAGTACTCATATCAGTTGGTTGATAAATTATAAATCGGTTAAACTTATTGTTTGAAAATTATTTATAAAAGATCCATAATATTTTAAATACAGTGTATTTATTTATTGCTAGTAGTAGTGAGAAATAAAGAAAGGATATTATTTTTGGAAATATAGGAAACAACATAGCTATCCTAAGTCTTTCGAAAAAAAATATTTGGCAAATAAATCAATACAGAATGGATTTTATAAAATACAACTGTACAATAACTAAAAACATTCGAAAAGTATATAACTTACTGAATCAAAGAGTATTCTAAACTATTTCAAAATCAACTAAGAAAGTGCTCAGTTTGATGCTGAATTTTATATCAGTTAATCTTTTTGTATAAATATTATTTGTAAAAGATCCAAAATATTTTTATACAGTCTGTATATTTATTTATTGCTAGTACGTAGAGTGGTAGTGAGAAATAAAGGAGGATAATATTGGAAAAATGTAGCAAAAACACATAGCTATCCTATGTCTTTGGAAAAAAATATTTGCGAAATAAGTAAATACAAAATAAATTTTATAAAATAAGTAACCAACAATAACTAAAGATATTCGAAAAGTATATATCTCTATTGATGAATGTTTTAAACTATTTCAAAATCCAATAAAGTACTCAATTTGTTGATAAATTATGAATTGGTTAAAATATTTGTATGAAAATTATTCGTAAACGATGCAAAATATTATAAAAACCTTTTATCATACAAAAATTTTAACCGATTCATAATTTATCAACAAATTGAGTACTGTATTGGATTTTGAAATAGTTTAAAACATTCATCAATAGAGATATATACTTTTCGAATATCTTTAGTTATTGTTGGTTACTTATTTTATAAAATTTATTCTGTATTTATTTCCCAAATATTTTTATCCAAAGTCATAGGTTAGCATAGGTTAGTTGTATGCTACATTTTCCCAAAATATTATCCTCTCTTCATTTCTCACTACCACTCTTAAGTACTAGCAATAAATAAATATACACACTGTATGCAAAATATTTTGGATCTTTAACAAATAATATTTATACAAACTGAGTACTTTCTTATTTGATTTTGAAATAGTTTAGAATACTCTTTGTTTCAGTAAGTTATATGCTTTTTGAATCTTTTTAGTTATTGTACAGTTGCTTACTTAGTTTATAAAATCCATTCTGTATTGATTTATTTGCCAAATATTTTTTTTCGAAAGACTTAGGATAGCTATGTTGATTCCTATATTTCCCAAAATATTATCCTCCCTTTATTTCTCACTACTACTAGCAATACATAAATACACTGTATTTAAAATATTATAGATCTTTTACAAATAATTTTCATACAATAGGATTAACCGATTTATAGTTTAGAACACTCTTCGATAGAGTAAGTTATATACTGCATGTAAATAATTGCCTACTGCTGAATATTAACATATACGAGCTTGGAATATTGTTATGTATTAGAATTTAAAACCGTTTATTCACTTAATTTTCAAAAGCCACGATTAAGCTATATTGTTTTCCATAATTTCCCAATTATTATCACTTCTTCATTTGCCTTTTTCCAAAAGACATAGGTTAGTATAACTTTTTGTGAAAATATTATTGAAAGGATAATATATGGGTAAAATATATTTACTTAATCACAGTTTCCTGTAGCAACCGTTCACTAGGAAGCAACATCTACTTGGAAGTGTAAATTTCTAATTTGTAAGGCGTTTTAATAGTTTTATACAATTATTTTGACTTCTATGGATAAAGTATAGAAAAAAACCTAGTTTAACTGTCTTGAAAAAAATATATATGGAAAATGAATAAATAGGGTATTTATTTAGTGCTAGTAACTACCAAATAATTAAATACAGACTTACCTTATATATAAAAAGATAATCCTTGGAAATCATGACCAAAAATTCGAACTACACTTAGGTACACTATCGAAAATTTCGAAAACACACACAGTTTCACTACCGAAAACAATTTCGAACAAAGGTACACTCCCGAAAAGTCGAAAACACACTTATATTCCCGTAAATTACGAATATACACTCCCGACACGACGCGACCGTCCGATTCAAAAGTTAATTCGTTACTGAAAGCGAGATTTAAGATGTATTCATTCATTAGTCACGCCATTCGATAAAAACAAGTGTTTGTCATCGATATGAATTCGATATACACTGGCCGCCGTATTTAAGAATAAAAAGATGGATTATTTTGAATAACGTTTTTCTATTCTTTTTGATATTTTTAGTATACAAGGAAAGTAGAAAAGTTCCAAAATAATTAATAAATACAAATTTTCAGAATATTCTAAGTATTTACAAGAAAATAGTTATTGTGAATTCTATTTTCAGTATAATTTTGGCGAGCAGTGTATATATCGACACAATTAACATGTATTAGAAGGGATATTTTACCTTCAAATGTTTCTGTGATTTACGGAAAGAAGAAGAGACTATTGAATATCTGTTAACTTCTTCTTTTTCTTTAACAGGGGATAATTTACCTGGAGATATATTTTGTTGATTTATGTGTTCGAGGGGTTATTTTACTTTAATTTGTTTCCCTGATTCACAAAATGAAAAAGAACTAAGGTATTTTCTTTAATTTCTTTTTTTCCTTTAAAGGGGATAATTTACCAAGCTTATACAGGGGAAATATTTTATTACGGAAGCGATTTTCCTTTAGTACATAGTGTTCTTGTCAGTATATCTATTTTATATTTACATATCAACCTGGCTTCTTGTTTCCTTCGGATTGAAATCAATTTTTTAAATATTAAGGGTATTAATTCTACCCCTTCGACGGCACCGAAGCGATTTTCCTTTTCTACAGAGTGTTCTTGTTAGTATATCTATTTTATGTTTAAACTTTAACCTGGCTTCTCGTTTCCTTCGGGTTGAATTCACTTTTTCAAATATTAAGGGTAGTAATTCTACCCCTTCGACGGCACCCAAGCGTTTTTCCTTTTGTTTGTGGTATCCTTATCAGTATGAACATTTTTTGTATAAATTTCTACCTGGGTTTTCGTTTCCTTCGGGTTGAAATTATTTTTTTTAATATTGAGGGTAGAATTTCTACATTTTCGACGGCTCCGAAGCGATTTTCTTTTCGTATGTGGAATCCTTATCAGTATGAACAATTTTTATATACATTTCAACCTGGCGTCTCGTTTCCTTCGCGTTGAAATCATTTTTTTAAATATTGAGGGTAGCATTTCTACCCCTTCGCATCATATAATCTGACTTTCCGTTATTTTTGAGTGAATACACTTTGTTTTATTTTGAACTATAGTATATATTTGTAATAATAAAGTCACCCACGTCCATGACCGTTCGTGTGTCTCCGGGAATTGGCTGTTAATTTTTGGCTGCCAAGTTCACTCCGGTAACTTCTTAATATCCTCATTGGATTTTTATGTAAAATCGAAGTCGCTTCATTGACATGCTAATACGACTTGCAGCGCCTCAACTTTATCATGCGCGTGAGGGACTTCTTTTGTATGGGTAACAACACTTATAAAGTATTAATTTGTTTGAAAAAAATATCAATTTCATGGACGTACGTTAAAAATTTTCAAGGAGGTTCATTTATTTTTATTTTCGTTTCTATAATACCAGCAGTCCCCTGATTCCCTATTTGTTATATTTTATTCTGTTTTTAAGGCAATAAAATTCCCAATACATTCGATGAGCAAACAGTTCAAAGACAACTACGGTACACCGGTATGCTCGAGACAGTTCGCATACGACAAGCTGGATTCAATGTTCGATTAACTTACGATGAATTCATTCAACTCTATAGAATTCTCCTTCCCAAGGGTTTATTAAGTTCGCAAATCGACGTACGCGACTTCTTGTCGACATTAAACCTCAACAGGGACAATTATCAATTAGGAAGTACAAAGGTAATTTGATTGTTAATCTTTTAATTATATGTATTTGTATATTTTTGTATTTTCAAATTCAGGTATTTATGAGGGAAACTGAAAAATACAAATTGGACTGTAAATTGCACCAACAAATTATGGCGAGCATTGTAACTTTACAAAGGTGGTTTAGGGCGTGTTTGGAGAGGAGAAGATTTTTAAGGATTAAAACTGCTGTGATAACTCTTCAGTCGTACTGCAGGTATTTAATTTAAATTCCTTCATTCTGTAATACATTACATACTTGTTTCCCGACACTGTATTAACAAATTGTATTGTATTCGGGCTAATAGGGTGAATTATTTGTGATTCTTTCTCAGGATGTACATTGTTCAGAAATACGTAAGGAGACTGCAAGCGGCACTGAAGATACAAAAATATTGGAGAGGATACAAATGTAGGAGTTGGTTACACAAATTGAAGACGACGCTTATCGTCGTTCAGGCTCATTGTAGAGGTTTCAAAGTGAGGAAAATGTTGATGGATGTGAAAGTGAAGGGTGGAATTGCTCCGAAGAAAGCACAGGTGAGTTAATTTTTTGCAAATATTGCCATTTACCATGGGCGTACGATACATTTTTTATAAGGTTCATGTATTTGTTAAAATTTTACATCTTGGGCGAACGATAATTTTTCTAAAAAAGGTTCATTCATGTACTAAAAATTCCCAAGCATTATGGACGTACGATAAATAGTTTAAAAGGGGTTCTTTTCTGCTTCAAAATTGTTATTTACCATTGCCGTACAATAAATTTTTTAAGGTGTTCATTTTTGCATAAACCTTTATGTACCGTGGGTGTAAGTTTAATTTTTCAAAAGAGGTTAATTTTTTTGCAAATATTGCCATTTACCATGGGCGTACGATACATTTTTTAAAAGGTTCATGTGTTTGTTAAAATTTTACATCTTTGGCGAACGATAATTTTTTTATAAGGACATTCATTTATTTATGGACAGCTACTTTCTACATGAGCCCCACGTTTATTACTATTTTTTTTTTACTTTTTAGTTCGTTTAAAAAATCGTGTTATATTAAAAAAAATGAATTTATTCCATTTATTTCACATTTGAGACACCAACTCGTGAAAACTACATTAATATATTTTATTATATATTTCCGAAAATTAAAAATTTAAATTTCTAGTATACCACCAAGTATTAAATGTTATGCTACAAAAAATATTGAAACAAAATATACCACCTCTCCTTATCCAATGTCTTATTTTTATTTCTTTATTTCAAAAACAAAATTGGGACATTATTGGGAAATAAGCATTATTGGTAAAGTCTGTTCATACTTATAATAAAGTAACTAGGTGAAGTCCCGTTAAGACTTGTTATTTAATTTTGTTCAATTCTATTGTTCTAAATGTATAAAAGGATTTAATTTATTTCTGTGACTTTCAATTTTCAGATCGTTAGTGCTCTTCCAGCTCATCTACAAGTGAAACATGTAAGCTCAGACGAAGCCTTCGTCAGTAAAGAATCTAGTCTCGAAGAAGTTCGTTCGGAACAAATCGAAAGAAAGTTCTTGGATTCCGACGAGTAAGTACCGATTCATATCATTTCATGGTCTTAAATATTTGCGTGTGTGATTTTATCTCGTTTTTTTTTCATCTCTAGAAGCAGTGGTATACCAGAAGATGATATTGACACAACTTCTCACCCGAAAGTTAGCCTTAGGTCGACGGTATCATTACCGAGCGTGTCAACGACAGTTCCTGTTACTTATTATCACCATCATCATTATGTCAATAACACAGGAAATTACAGGTAAACACTTCCTTCGTTAGGAACAATTTATTAATTTGCAGCGATATTCATCCAGCATAATTCACAATATCCCAGGGCTGGAAGTGTGAAATTGATAGTTATTGGATGAAATAACGTCGCATCGTGTGTTTTCGATCGCTTTAGACTGTAATTCAGTGTTTTTGTATGTATTTGAGTGAAATAGGATGGAAAATGGTCCAATTGCTCGTTTTTAGGTATATTTGAGGGGTTTTGTGCATGATTTAGTTATCTTGTGTGATTTTTAGTGGAATTGAGGGTTTTTGAGAGATTTCCAGCTCCGTTATTAGTCACCAAAGAGCAGTGGCGTAGCTATCATAGGGCCAGGTGGTGCAGTGCAACCCGGAACTCAGGGGACCCTCTAATCTCAGCTTTGAAAAAAAAAATAATGAAATAACCTTTCCTATACCTATAACAATTCACTAAACTCAGATATTTTAAATATTTCTTTAAAACAAAATTCACACTCGACAGTAAATATAACTACTGGATTATAATTCGAACTCCCTCAAGACAATAGAAATTTTTATGAGAAAGTGGTCAAAGTGAGTATACTTCAGTTATTTCGGTATATTACGATAAATACTGTAGTTGATGATCGGATTGTTTGGAAGTCTTGAGTGCACCAGGGCCCTTGTCCCCCTAGCTACGCCGCTGCCAAAGAGTGAGAAAAACAATCTCATTTTAGGAAATGGAAGCTTTATTTCACATTTGGTAAAGCTTCTAAAACATATTTGAAAAATGACAACTTAAAGATCCCTTTAGGTGTCATTTGTGACTTTCAAATGAGTAACCTGTAAATTTTCAGCTGGAGGTATGGATATATTTTCCACTTTTGAATCGACTGATGTGTTTTTTTGTTAAAGTTTAGAGCAAAATTCTACTTTCCAAATTTCAGCCGGAGGTAGGGGTTGTATTAAAAAAAGGGTACAGACGTTAATATCATCCTATCTGCGTAAAATCGGCTGGAATTCAGGTTGTCAAATTAGAGCTGCAATTTTGACACTTGACGTTTGATAACCACAAACTTCAGCCGGAATCCGCAAACAAAATATACGTTTCTAATGGATTTACCGATTTTTTTTTTTGAATACAACCCCCAACTCTAATATCTCGGCCCGAATATATATTTTTGTTCGTACAGGTTTGAAGAACTAAAACCAGAAAAGATGACCTTGGACGTGATACGTAAGAAAGCTTCAAAACCACACCAAACAATCGATTACTCCGATTTAGATTACACTCCGCAACGGAAAGGAAGCGGCGATTCTTTGGGATCTCAGCGAAGCTTGGAATCTCAACAAAGTTCCGATTCCCATTCTAGCGTAACGGTAAGTTTCGTACATTTTCTTAATTAAAAATACATTTTCCAATGTCCATGCAATTTATTCCAGGTCCGAGAATTACACAAACAGGAACCACCGACTTTGGACAAACAATGGTCGTCGTCGAGTACGACTAGCGATCCGTTTTCGGAAGGGGGAGCAACTCAATCGGCGCCTCCGATACTTAGAGATCGATCTATGTGGGATAGAGAACCAGTACCTCGGGAATATTACGTTAAACAACCTCTAAGTAGAACCGAAGCCGTTAATAGTTGGGTACCGCCACCAGTGATTAGAAAAGACCTTAGGTAAGATTTTTATGTCAAAATTTATACTTTTTTCATGATTTTTCCCTAAAATTAATCGCCATCCTTCTCTACCTGATTGGATTTCATCTACAGCTGTCTTGTGTATTGTTATTTGTCTGTTTTGATTACGCGAGTTTGGGGGAACCTTACAGAGTGGTTCCACTTGTTCTAACTGCAATTCTGACTCATATCTATGAATGTACAGAGCTTTCGCTTAACTGGATCCTCTTCTTTCCTCAAAGTCTCTGCCTGGTGACTTTAAGCCGTTGCTGCTTCGTCAGAGTCGACGTCCTCGTAAATCTTTTGGTTGTCGATTTTGCTTAGCTGACTTCTGGCAACGATCCTCTTGCGGTCGACTTCGTCTGTTATTCCAGGACATTCTTAATAGACATCACTTCTATATAGTTAATCTCCTCTTTATCTCAGAAAGATACGGTCCTCTGCACCTTCCTGACACTATCTGACCGGCTTATACTTCATGTCTCCTTTTGCTTTGGTTTTCTTTCCGACTCCAACGATCCTTTGCATCTTCCGGACACTATCTGACCGGCTTAAGCAGGACGCGCACTGAATCTGCTCGACTCGGATCGACACGGAACGGATCGGATCGGCATAACTATTACCCGCGCACTGAATCGACTAGCAACTAGTTTTCCTCCATGATACATACAGAATTGAAACTACTGTTGGATTGCAAATAATCAACTGGACGTTCGGTTCGGCAGACGTTGCCATCCCAAGGAATCTCCGCCGTAGTCGAGTCGAACGGTCAGTGCCGTGGCGATCCGAGTCGAGCAGTGCGCGGTGATGTATTGAAATAAGAACAATGCAAAACTGCTATAAGCGGCTCGACTACGGCGGAGATTCCTTGGGATGACAACGTCTGCCGAACCGAACGTCCAGTTGATTATTTGCAATCCAACAGTGGTGTCAATTCTGTATGTCATGGAGGAAAACTAGTTGCTATTCGATTCAGTGCGCGGGTAATAGTTATGCCGATCCGAGTCGAGCGGATTCAGTGCGCGTCCTGCTTTATACTTCATGTCTCCTTAGTCCTTCCATTTCCGACTCCAACTTCTCTTCTCTCTACTCTTACGACGTCTTGTTTCTAATTCATGTCGTCTCTGTTTTTTCTTGCAATCCCTTTTTTAAGGGTTTTCTTCGTATTTTTGTTGTTCCTATCCAGTTTATTTTCATTGTGATACATTTTAGATACAGTGAAAGTAAACCTTTGCGAAGCTATCAACCAGTTCGTCGACCGCGTGAAAAATTCCTCCCCGACGATCGACCGGATGTTTATCCATACGACCAAACGCCTAACAAATTAGAACAGATCCTCGGACGACCGGAAGCGCCAGCTAGAAATACGAGAAAATCCAAAAGAGTTCACGTTAAAAGTCTCGGAGAAGAAGTTACCGACAGCGGTAGCTTAGACAAGAGCGTCTTTTTAGGTACCATAGATGAATCGAAAGCGCATCCGGAATTGTTTATTATACAAGAAAGGTAAATTTTTCTTAAACGAATAACGGATATTTTCTTGTAATTTTTTTGTATTCCATAGGAATTCGGCTGAAGGTGGTACCAAACAAACTTTAACTCCTAAACGGCAACGACAGAACTTACCACAACTCGATCTCAGACGTAGAAACAGCGATCCCGCTACGAAAGCGGTAATTTCCGACCATCCCGCAGGTTTGGATGCCAGTCCGTCTATAAAAGCAAACGATTACAAATATGACGTGAACGCATTATCCATAGCCGGACATACTTTTAGAAAAATTCCTAGGGTATCAAAGGATGATTTGTGTATGTCTTGCAACGCCGCTATAGATGCTTTCTACGCTCCTGGATACAAGTGTACCAACTGCAAAAAGCAATTTCACACGAAATGTATACAAAATAAGGTGAGTTTAGTGTCCATATTATCTTTTTCTCTCCAAATATCTCATTTTTCTTCACTATTTATAGTAATGTACGAATTTTTTTTGTTAAAGGTATTCGAAATGCCTTGCGAGCAACAACGACCCAATGCCGAGATTCGTTCGGGTCGACGGAAACACCGAAAACACTCGCGAACTCCTTACGATCTTCGAAAACCCGACGAGAGTAAATTCAGTCTAACCGGAACTTCCGAATTCACCGATAGAACCGATCAAATCATCACCGGCGCCGAAGAACTTACTCTTATGCAACAATTCATTACCGATAAAATAATGAAAATGGAATCGGTGGGCGGTAAGAATAGCGACGTTGATAAACTCTTCAAACAGGCTTTGAGAGATTTTAAGGATAATTTGGTGCAAATATACAGCAACGCGTCGAAACATAATAATTTGGAATCGTGCAATATTAAATATAAGGATCTCATTTTGGTTTTTAATCAGGTAAGTTCGTTATTATTATAATAATTGTTCTTCCTCAGCGATTCCCATTTACACATCCTTCTTGTTTACCTCTCTACATACTTCTAACCATTCTTTGAATGAATCTTTACGACTCTAGCGCTCCACTCTACCTTCAGCTACCCGTTAATACAGATTGCGAAAAGTCTATTCGAGCCATACGATTTACACAAGTACGACAAGGAAAATATGAGCAAAACTTTTGAAAGAGAGAGATGAATAATTGTGCGCTCAGCGTGTGTTCAGTTCCAGCTACCAAAAACAGTTGGGTGTGTGTTCAGTGACCCCCTATTTTAACCAGAAGCGCAAATGATATTTTTGTCTCGTTATCGTTAACTTTTTTTTGAACTCATGCACTATTAGGTAAAACTAAACACTTTCATCCGGCAACAGTGTCCTATTTAAACTTTTACTCGCCCATCGCTGAGCGCACTATTATTCTTCTCTCTCTCTTTCAAGTAGTTTTGCTCATATTTTCCTTGTCGTACTTGTGTAAATCGTATGGCTCGAATAGACTTTCCGCAATCTGTATATTTTCCCAGTTTTTAATTGACTTGTGACTGGTTAACATTAAAAAACAAATCAAATCATTCCATCCTAAAAACTACACTATGATTTTCCTGAAATAAACTACAAAACTTCAATAATTACACTGAAGTTTCGTATTAAGGTGGCGATTCGGGTGGCGGCAGTGTATAGGACCGTAGATAGTCGGGAGATCGAGACGTTCATTTCCGGTAGTCTACTGTGCACAAACACCAAGGCGCATAACAATGTCTTCACCATAATACGACGACTTCACTCGACCGAGATAAAAAAAACCATCTCATGATCTGCTGTCTCGCTCGCGAACTAGTACACATGCTAAAGCCGAGGCGGTATACGAAAACAAAAACTCACTTTCACTATCTCCAGACGTTGTCAGATGCGAACTACATATGCTTGAACGTGTGTATAACTCCACGAACAGCACCAAAACGAGTGTTCGTCACCTTAAGGGCCCTCAGGCGACGTCACCGGTGATCTGACTAGTTGGTGAGTACCAGTTCTTATGGCGCTTATTACATTATGGTCACCAACGTTTGGTGACTGACCAGTGAGTCTGGCTCGTCACCATAAGAACTATTGCCCACCAACAAGTCAGGTCACCGGTAACCAAGTCTAATAGGGCCCTTAATGTATGCAATGTAACGGTCTTCCGCAAAATAAACGTCGTTTTCTAGTTAAGACACTGGATAGAGGATTTTCTTTTGCCTCTTTATCTCTGTGTGCAGATGACTACCGGAGCACCGAAGCAGAGACCGTGTTGGTGGGCTTCCACGGTAACAAGTGGAATCCCTGGTCCTATGGGTGCCATTTCAAATATTAATGGAAAAACTACGTGGGGCACTGGGAAATAATAATGAATGTTGTCTCGTCTGTTTCATCAACATATATACTCTCCTAGGTCACGTCTAATGTAAATATTAAAATATTACGTGAAAGTTACCTGACCCTAAACAGACTCTTCCGGTCTGCTTTCGTTTTCAACTTGATACTTTTGATGTTTTAAATAAACTAACGTATTATTTTGAAACGTAAATAATTTCGAATGAATTTAATTCTGTTTTGTATGTAATGTCAAAAGGCATCACATGGGCTTCTGTCTCTAAAACCCCCGTCTTTGACTCGTTCACGACCTGGCAAAAGCCTAAAATCAAGTAAACGTCTCTGTTTTCGGTCTTTTGTCTGTCTTACCCTGAACCACCATTCTAAATTTCACTGACTCTATTATTTCCGGAGTAGAATAAAAACCTGTAAACCTTAAATCATCATTTTTTTTAAGGCAATGGAAACAGTTTGTCAGCGAGAACAAAAATCCAACGACGCCAAAGACTTTCCCGTAACAATGGGTGTCAACGCTTTCCGCGGATTCATGGACGAATTCATGTCGTCCCGAGCAGAAGAAAAACCCTCAAAATCCAAACGGAAAAAAGAGAAAAAACGTAAAGTCGAAATGCACAAACACAACGGCCACGATTTTCTACTGACGATCATCAACATCCCCACCGCTTGCGAGATATGCAGTTCGTTCTTCATGTGGCCGATAGAGCGCGGTTTAGTATGTCAAAGTTGTAAGATGACGTGTCACAAAAAGTGCTACCTTAACGCGAACCAGTGTTTGAAAGAGGCCGGGCTACAGGGTGAGATGAAAAGAGTGTTTGGTGTGCCTTTAGTTACATTAGTTACGGAAGATAATAAGATACCGTTGGTGATAGAGAAATTGTTGAGTACCATCGAATTGCATGGTTTGTACGCCGAGGGAATTTATAGAAAGTCTGGAGTTAGTTCGAAAATTAAGGAATTAAAGAATAAAATGGACGAAAATCCAGACGATGTAGAGTTCGAGAGATACCAGGTAAGTTGTAGCTACAATTTTAGTTACAATTTTTACTCATTTTTTAAAATTCCAGGTTCACGTGTTGGCGTCGGTACTAAAAAGTTTTCTACGCGAAATGTCCGAACCGCTCTTAACCTTCGAGTGTTACGAAAATTTCATCACAGCCGCTAACTTGGAAGTTGAAATCGATCGCGTTACGACTCTCTACGACATCCTCAAAAAACTTCCACCGTCTAACTACGACTTGATGGAGAGATTGATGTTCCATTTGGCCAGAGTCGCTCTGCACGAAGAGACGAATCGTATGAGTGCCGCTTCGTTAGCGATAGTGTTCGCGCCTTGTGTTTTGCGGACTAATAAAGTGGTACCGGCTCAAGAGAGCCTAATTGATATTAGCAGCCAGACTCAGTGCATTGAAACCATCATCAGGTGAGATTTTTATTTGTAAATATAAACGTACTTGCGCCAAACGTAACGCCACTTGAAATTTTATTCTAGTGAGTTTTGCGCCTTCATTGCTACCTTTGCAGATCTATTGTGGTTCTCCCTATTTTTAGACCTCGATATCTAGCTTTATTCTTTTTGTTAGATCGATTAGCCTGGATACCGCCTCCCTTTATCTGCCCTCGGTTTTTCTTCTCCGAATAGGTGAAACCGCACCCTTACTAGGCCTTCGCACTCACAGAGTATGAGCTCCGTGGTTTTGTCTACTTCCTGCCAAAACCTACATAGGTTGTGATGTGAATCAAACTCTTTAGTGTTGTGCAGCATAACCGAACTACTTGGTGTCTATGGTATCAACCGTCAGTGTCAATGTAATGTCAATGTTATTGCTGACAAATCTGTTTAAAATGTTTGATAATATGTACAATTTTATTATTGAATAAAACCTAATATCCAGGTTTTCTCGCATCTATTTCAGGTTGTCATCTGTTCTGGCCCTATCACCTCAGTCGCTCCCAGCTTGGCTAATTCATCGGCCTTTTTATTGCCCTTTATTCCTGGCACCCTGACTACCTAGTCTGTTGAGGGCCTTGCGACACTCCCTCACCAGATTTGATGTTGTGCCATATGAGCTTATCGCCTTTAGTACAGCTTGGCTGTCGGAGTAGATGACGATTCTTTGGTTAACCACCTCCCGTCTCATCAACTCTTCTGCTCAGCATTGCACCGCCATTACCTTTGCCTAAAAGACAGTGACCTTTTTCCCTAGGCTTAGAGAGATCGTGATCTCTTGTGCCCCATATAATCCGGCTGCTACTGTTTTAGAGCCATCAGTATACCAGTTAAGATTCGCTTGAGTTATAGGAGGCCTTGCTTCCCAGTCCTTTCTCTCATACTTATAACCTCAACAAGTTTCATCCAACGTTCCGTTTTGGAGACAGAGCTAGTCAAGAATGCGTCCTGTGTTATTATTGATGAATACATTTCCGCTGAAATACAAACTTGAAAGACCCATTCACCTTGAACTTTGGCAAATACAGGAATGAATGTGAAATAGCCACGCTCGCCAATGCGCGTTACTAAAAGATGGTAGTGGGGATTAGTACGGTCCCTGAAGCAGCTATACTTGACTATTATTGTCAGTTCTATTGTGTCTGTTAGATAGTAAATTAATATACTTTGATTATTTACCGTACTAATTCACCAAGCGCATATTACCCTCTTTGTCATTCGAATACTTTCTCATTTTAACTTCGCGCCTCTCGTACGTTTCTCGACATTCACTCCTGTATTTATTTGCCAAACTGTATCTCATTACATGCGGATTGACTTGCACGCGACTTTGAGCACGAATGAGTTTTGTCAACTTTAAAATTTCACTGGATGCTATTTTGTTCAACTTTTCGCGATATTTTTTAAAACTTGCTTCAAACTTTTAAGTATTTTCACCCATCCAGTTCCGTACGATCAAAAATAATGGTCTACTTTACGTACTTTTTCCTCAGTTGTAAGAACCATTCAAAGTTCTGGCAATGTTTTTGACAACCGATATTATTATAGCTAGTTTTGTTGCTTTTACTTGTGCGCATCCTTTTTGTACTGACAACAATTATATTTTCTTAGGGTGCAACTAAAGAAAATAAGAAGTACGCTAGATGATATAGATACTCTCGATACGGCATGTCAAGCCGCGACAAATCGGCTCTCTAGTCTTAGAAGTTCCAAGGTATTCACTCCGGATGAACTAATTCCTGCAAATCAACCTTCTCAACAACCTACCGACGAGGAAGAGCATCTCTTAGAGGATCATATACAGGAAATCCAAAAAGAAAAGGTAAGTTTTCCTACACCCAACAAAATATTGACACATGACAATGTTTTTTTGTATTTAGGAACACTTGACGTCAACTTTACCGACTCTAACCCACGCTACGTCCGATGACGATATGTTATCGACAGACGGGGATGGTAGTTTGGACGATCTTACTTGTTTAGCAGATAAACGTAATAGTCAACGGCCGATAGTACGTTCAATCAGTACCGGTCCTATACCGAAACTACGTCGACAACTCTCGACAGAGACGAAATGTTCCGAAGACTGTCCTGACGATCCTATTATGGTGTAAAAATGTTACTGTTTTCTCTTAGTGTCCTTAATTTTCTTTTGTACATAATATATTACTAATCGAGAATAGACATTTTTTGAAATTTGATAATACAGCTGAAGGATTACGAAAAGTTATTTGGTTCAGGATCGTTTAGGCAAAAGTACTCGAGATTTTGACTACACCAGCAGCATTCGATAACAAACTCTTTGCTATGCAACCACACGGATAACGGTGACTACTTATCTTCCTTCTTCATCAATCTGGATTTATACGGCAAAACGGTTCGTCTCAACCCTTCTCACTTGTGTTTTTATACAGAACTGTACACAAAGCTTCAGCAATGGAGTTTTGTCTAAGCAGACAAGCTGTAAATAGTCGGACGTACACCGGAAACAGTCGCTTAGCTGCATGTGTGGGGTGAACTGGCGTATTTTTACGTAAAAAATGACCGATCAATCCGTGAAACTTGTACGTATGAGCTGTGTGAGTCTTAATCTACTAATAGCGTTAAATTGTCTTGAATGTTCCTGGGCCGATGATGATTTTGAGAAGGTTTAAGTCTTTTTGTTGAAAATAACACTAATAAAAAAAAGTTCATCGATCGTTAATAATAAATTTTGTTAAAATAATACGTATGCTCAATTCGTAAACGATATTTTGCTTAAATCTTTGTGTTAGATCTTAATCCTAACTGTACTATATATATATATATTCTGTGTGATACCACCTACGAATCGTCTAGATGATTTTTTTCTCTTTCCCTGTATAATAAATCCTAAATTTTATTAGATTGCAGGCATGAGTGGCGAGGTTGAAATTTCGGTTCGACAATTTTGATTGATACCAGGTTTTTTCGGATACTTCGAAAGCCACTCATCCTCGAATATATTTTTCGCAATTTTATTGACCGTTAGTTTATACTTCTTTATAGATGTATAAAATTATTCATTTTTTTGGAAAATTTCAATTCATTAACCAGGTATAACAAAGTGGGCTTTTCCAGTCGAAATTTCATTTTATCCAACCTAGTGCTTCAACGCCTAGACTGCTCACTTATACAGATGTGTACACAAAGCAGACAAGCTGTAAATCGCCGGACGTACAGCGAAATCAACCGCTTAGCTGCATGTGTAGGATGAATTGGCGTATTTTTACGAGCCTCTAAAATGTCTTAAACATATTGCGGTTCATCATTGGAAATCGTGTACTCTCCATGTAGTCCGCTTGCTGACAGTTTCCACCAAGCAATCTGCAGCTGGTGGCCTGGAGCTGGTTTTGAATTAGATTTCGTTAACGACGTTGATTTCTATTCGACACCTGGTTAATTTTTTGAAGTTTTTGATTAAAATCGACCGTGTAGGACAAAGATTGAAATGACATTTGATTGGAGCGAAAACTGAATGCTTTTTAAATAATTTCGAGAGATTGTGATAACAGAAAAAACTCTCTTAATGATTGTTATTAAATGATTGTCGCGCACAATTTTTATTATACGCAAGATGTTTGAATATTTCCGGACTAACATTACTTTTTTTATGTAAATTATCATTATCATGACAATTTCGTAAAAACTACATTGTTTACACCCTTATTCCATGTTTTTCTTGGTCTTCTTTTTATTTTTATGTCTGCTACTCTTGCTACATATAATTCTAACCATCCTAATGGTCACTCATCAACTTGATCTTGTATACATTTTGAGGAAGAAACTCTGCTTTCATGGAAGTTTAATAAATACCAAAAACGACATTGTATAAAAAGAAAAAGTGTATTTGGTACGGATACGAACATTCCAAAGTTTGGTTTAACAAAGTTTTGAAACGATCTTGACTGCTCGACTCCCACTCACATACAAATTGCGAAAAAGTTTAATAGATCATACGACAAGAAGCATATAGACAGCACTACTATGATCTATGTGTGAAACTCACAATCAGATCGGTCCCCTCTACCTTAACACAATGGTTGAAAGTAATAAGGGCAATGAACACATGCCCACCTGTTTTGGTAGAGAGGACCGATCTAATTGTGAGTTTCACACATAGAATAGTTCTTGTCACTCTCTTTCAAATAGTGTTGGTCATATTATCCTTGTCGTACTTGTGCAAATCGTATGACCTATCAAACTTCAATCTGTATAACCTTGTTCGTATCCTCAGATAACCTTCTCACACCCGTGAGTGCCGTGGTGAGTAGAAAGCGACTATCACCTGCACACTCCTGTCATCTATACGCTCCTAGTTGAACGATCTGCTACCAACCGAAATTCTATTCAATTTAATTAATCAGACATGGTCCTATGGAAAATACTTGAGACATGTCGTTATTGTACACCTTCTGTTTCTTCCCCGTACTGTATATATTCGTTGTGTATCTTGATATCATATAATATAATTCCACACAAAGTTATCTTGCAAAATTATACAGATTGCGAAAAGTTTATTTGCGCCATACGATTTACACAAGTAAGACAAGGAAAATATGAGAAAAACTACTTGAAAGAGAGAGAAGTATAACTGTGCGCTCAGCGATGGGCGAGTGTTCAGTTCCAGCTACCAAAAACAGTTGGGGGTGTAAATGATATTTTTGTCTCGTTATCGTTAACTTTTTTTCGAGCTCATGCACTATTAGGTAAAACTAAGCACTTTCATCCGGCAATTATTATTCTCTCTCTTTCAAGCAGTTTTGCTCCTATTTTCCTTGTCGTACTTGTGTAAATCGAATGGCGCGTAAAGACTTTTCGCAATCTGTATATTATAATGTGTGTAATGTTTGACGAAAAATATCAAATGTCACTTTTACTCTTTCCGAAAATCAGTTGTGATGTAAAAACGATAAAGTGTGTACTATTTTAGGCAGGGTAACGATATTGAAAATATATTTTTTAAAAAGATTTATTTCAAGTTAGACCAAGGGATTATTTTAATGTAACTTTTCGTTTTCATAAAAGTGACTATATCGTGTTCTGCGCTCGATTTCTTGTAGAGAACTTGGAGCTTCAATATACAACGTGAAACTACCTGCGGAATCAGTTTATAAAGTGATTATCTTTAACAAAGCAGTTATAGTTTGTCTCAAATCTAAATACTAGCAAGGCCAAAAAGCAGTAGACTTCGTTACTGCTTCTTGATGCAAATCTAGGAACGACAGTGCAGAAAGGAACCCAACAGTAGAGTACACATTTCTAATTCGGAACAGTTAGGTTAGAGAACGAATTAAGATAATCCCTTATTTATTTTTCTTGTTATAATTAATGTCTATATAAAATATTGCCTTTTCTGTTGAAGCATATAAATATGTATATTTCCTGCATATCAATAAGAAGTTACTATTACAGATTAACGTATGTAGTTTTTCTTCCAAAGTAATTTATTTGAAATATTTAAATCATCAACGGTTTTCTTCCTTCCTGGTTATTTTTATTATGTGTGAACAAACTTTTTTAAATAGTCGGGGAAATAACTTTTTTTACGAATACGCATCCAACAATAGGCAATCAATCGTGTTCCAAATATGGAAATCGCAAAAATAGACTGCACTAATTGTATTTGCAAAAAAAAAATTTAGGCTGTTCAAAAAGTGTTTTGCTTATTGAAAATCCCAAAGTAACATTCAGATATTGATTATTCTGGCTATCATTTCAAAAGACCTTCGAGTTCGTGACAGTATCTTGATCATCTCGGTGGAAGAATAATACAATGTAATAACAATACTGCGACCGACCACTCTAACCGCACCGAAACAGGATCGATCGGATAGGTGCGTTTTAGGCTTCGATCATATTGGTTGCACGTTTGTGCAAGTAATTTGGTGGCACACGCGTGCGCAAGCTGGCGTAAACAGCAATGCAAGCAGGTGCAAGATTACTTTACTATAAACAGTTCAATCGAAAGACGATGAGGATATTGTTTTGCAAAATGGTGTATTAAAGTTTTTATTTTTGGATGAGGAGGAAATCAGGGAATAATGGGTGAACGAGTATTTTTTGGACAGAGATAATCAATCTTCAGTTCTTTTGCGATCTCATCCCAAAGTTTCTTGATATGGTCCCTATTGCTATGGAGTTTTAAAGATCTGTCTCCATCATAAACACAACAGAAGCTCTACAACACTACACAGTTAATTACCTCGATGGTTGCAACTACGAAACAAATATTTTTGTTTCCAAGCTTAGTAGGATCAAGCTTGCACTTGCTGGTGGCAAGCAGTGTGAGCGGCGACGGATAAAGCCGGGAACACATTGTTCTGATGCTACACCACGCCACGCCATCCGACATAATGCGTCAGAGATGTACTTTGTGCACACTGTTCCCACCTCATCCGATACGACGCGACGCTACGTTACATAATGTTAGAATATGTGACCAGTTTGAGTTCAGACACTATATGGCGAGTAGTAGTTCCTCAGATGAGTGGGAAGAAGAACTAGAATGTGTAGGATCAGCTTTACTGTTATTAGAACGGTAACAAAGAAGAAAATGTTGGATACATCCAATAAATTTAGAACGTCACTCTCATGAACGCTAATTGACCTCGAAATGGGTGACAATAGTGACCGGTTCCACATGTATTTTCGAATGAACAAAGAGCAGTTTGAGAATTTGCATTGACTAGTGGAAATGAATATTAAAAAAATAAATACAACCTTTAGCTTCTCCTCTCATATTCTGGTCTCTATAGTGCTTGTTTTTCATATTATAAAGACACTCGTGCTTCCGAACCAACTCAATTGATGCCACCTTCGCGTGCACACTGTTACTACACTTTACAACTGCCACGCACTGTTCGTGCCACGCGACGTGGTATCATATGATGAAAATCAGGCAAGAGGGGATTCGTACCATGTCGGATGGCGTCGAGTCGCGTGGGATGGGATTGCATCAGAACAGTGTACACACAATATATAAATATGCATTAAAATCCACAGTGTCACATCTTTCTGGCGTGGCGTTTTGTAGCATCAAAACAATGTGTTCCCGGCTTAAGTCACCACTTGCTTGTGTCGCCCTCCTGCAGATTTTGTTTATAAAGCCATGTACTTACCGAAAAATCATTCCGAACAAACGTTTGCAAATGCTCGCAAACGTTCGTAGCGGGATGTTTGGTGCATTGTCTTCACCAACCGAACAATCACTAACGACAGTCGATCGCAAGCATTTTTGGTCGAATCAGAAAGTGGCTCCGCAAAGGCAAATTATAGCCGGCACTGCGTTTGTAATTATTATGTCCGTTTTAATTGAGAACGATTTAAAGAAAAAAGCGCAGATTTTGGGTATCCAGTTTCTTGAAATCGAGAAATACATATCAGCTGTTGGTAGATTTAAGAAACGAAGACAGCAGTGGTCTATTCAAAAATTTTTGTCGCCTGTCAACAGAAGACTTTAACGTTTTATGTTCATTAGTTGACCAACAAATATGTAAACGGTATACCAATTATCGATGCTCTATTCCCGTGGAAAAATTTTGATAATATGTATCAATGTATCAATATAGACACCTACAGCGAATAAGAACTACTTAAACCCATAGATAACGAAACTTAAACCTAACTACAAATGCCAAACAAAGTCGAGTTTGATCGTTTTGTTCGAATAACCTGTCTACACTGACCGTGCACGCACAACGAATTCCTTTTGATGTACGGACTGCGAACAAACGTTTGCAAACCCAATTAATTCGTTCGCAAATGTTTGCTAACGTTGGCAAACGTTTTGCGCGTCTGGTTAGTACATGGCTTTATGTGCACGCGCGCGCCACCAAATTATTTACACACGCGTGCATCCATTGTGATCAAAGCTTTAGGTGACTCCATAGTTGGGACTCGGTGCTTACTAACAAAAGCAAGTGAGGTTGACTTCGAAAATGTCTAGTCATCTACGACCAAACGAGCCCGATCAAAATAGTGAACGAACTGAAACAACTAACGACAATGCCTATACTGGCGAACTACTGATAGGTGTGGATATTGAATGCTCGAGACGAGTCACAGTCTGATCTGAACGCGCACGCTGTATATACCAAGAAAAAGCGTCTTAAAGTTTAGGTAATTTTGGAATAGTTTACTTTTAAATGGGATTGTCGGTTAGCAAGATAATTTTTGGTCGTCATAAAAAAAACAATCTACCTGTTTGTGCCAATTAGGCTGATAATATAATTATTATAATTATTGTTATTGTTGAACTTTTTAAGACTAAGAGTATGATTGTCTTGTCGTAGAAGTATATGTGAAAGGGACGCCATATAGGTCGACGTACAGGGTGCCCTAACGGTAAAAAAATAATTTTTTATTGTTCAAGTCATCCTGTAAATGAAACAGGTGTACGGAAAATTTATTGTTACTTGCAATACTCATTTGTTTATTCAACAATATAAAATTAAAGCAATATTTGACGGTAATAACAATACTGAGTGTTGTGGAAATAACATTCGGCATGTTTTACAGAATTTTCTATGTATATGTATATTGTTCAATATTTAGGGGAGGTTTAAATTATTTATTTATTTTACTGTTTATATTTAAATAAGTGAAATTTTCTTATTGTTAAAATTGCATTTATTTTTGAACATCTCTTGTCGCTTTAAAAACTTCCCCGCGAGACAAAAACGTTCGTTAATTTCAAATTTCTAATTTGAAATCATTCTCCATGAGATTATTGTAAATTTTTACAATTATTTATTATATTACGTTTATTTCAGTTGCTTCTAAAAGAAGGAATCATTAGTCACTTTTTTTTTAATATTGAGATTGTATGTAGTAATTCGAAATCGCAAAAAATGCGAAAGTCTTCCCAAATGGATTTTGCAACATACAAAACGGTGTTGTGTGGGTGTTATGGTGCAAACGGCATTTTGGAGATAATTTGAGTAATTTCTACTCCTGATACTGTTTCTTAAAGTGAGCGTTTTGTTATTAAAATGCAGTATAATTTAGTCGTTTTTTTTTACAGATCAAACATTGAAAGTTACTCTTGCTTTATTGTAAGTTTTTGTTTGAATAATATTTAATTTACTAACATTTTTATATTCGGTAAGTTTCGTTTTTTTTTCTATCTACATTGTAATTTTTATTGGTAAATAAATGCCATTCCAACTTTTTGTCTCAAAGAGCTCAAATGACTGCATTCCTAAATAGAGATGTTTCATTTTATTTATTTCAAAAGCAACGGCTGAGTGAATTGAAAATTTAAATAATTTCGTTTGTAATAAATTGCCCGAGTTTTGATCGAGTGCTAAAATAATTAAAATGAAATTTCTGTATTTCTAGAGAGTGTTCAAAATGTCCACGTCAACTTACTAAATAGTTCCCCAGAGTGTAATTTTTGCAGTTTGATACATTCCTGCCAGGAACTGTATTCTTTTGGAAATACTCCCAAGTTTTAATCAAAATAAGGACATTTTAGCGTCTCTCTAAAAAAAAAAAATTTATTTTATTCTACTGATAACCATTATGGGGCATTTCAGTGACTGAGTTTTTTCTTGTTTGTTAAGAAAACGTTTATATCTAAATTAATAACTATACCAAATGTTAACAATAATGACAGAATTGTTTATATCAATATACAAACATGATACATAATTTGTAAATAAAAAAAAATATATTAAGACTCACTAGTTTTTTTTAAGACGCTTTGATTACCGTCTAACCGTCACCCATCTACCACTGGCGTACAATACATTTTTAAAAGGGGTTATATTCTGTCCCAATGGAGTTGATAGCACGGATCGGGGGTTCGGACCATAAATAGTTGTAAACCATAGGCGCGACGGAAAAACCTGCCCAGTCCTGGATTTATAAATAGGCCGTATAGGCCGCGGCCTAGGGGCGGCAGATTTCAGAAAAGGGTTACTTTAATTCAGAGGATAAAAGTCAAACACGTTCACTGGTTTTCTCATGGTTTTTTACCGGGCCTAGGGCGGCAGGAAGCCTAAATCCGCCACTATACCTGCCCCGTAACCTATACAGGTACAACCCAAGTGCATGGTATGTGTTTCACAAAAGAAATACCAATATTGGACAAGATTGTGCAAGCCGCCCACAACCATCAAGAACTAGAGTATGGAGAATTCTTCATAGAATGAACTTTCGGTGGGAAAAACAGACAAAAAATCTTTTCTTATTGATAGGCCGCATATTGTTTCCTGGAGACGAGAATACTTAAGGTTAATACGAAAATATCGCAACGAATGTAAGATTATTTTCTATTTGGATGAAACCTGGCTAAATGAAGGACACACCGTATCAAAAGTCTGGCAAGATAAAAATATACTGAATTCCCGACAAGCTGTCATAGAGGATTGGTCTACAGGATTAAGACTTCCCTCTGGAAAGGGACGCAGGCTTATTATAACCCATATAGGCAGTAAAAACGGATTTTTGGATCTAGGATTATTGGAATTTCAATCTAATTCAAGCAAAGACTACCACGAAGAAATGACGGCTGACGTCTTTGAGGAATATTTCCAACAAATGATCGAATACAATCGCCAGAAATCAGTTATTGTAATGGATAACGCCAGCTAGAATCATCCTCGATTAGTAGAGAAGCAAATTCATGGAAAAAAGCGGCTATAAGTGAGTGTAAAGCCTTAAATTTCGATGATATGGTGAAAAAAGAACTATTGAAAATTGTTAGACGGCGTAAGGCAAAGTTTAAAAAAATTGTAATCGATGAGATGGCAAAGGATAGAGGTATTATTGTACATCGCTTACCCCCTTACCATTGTGAGATGAACCCAATAGAGCTTATATGGGCACAAGCGAAGGGTTATGTTGCCAAGAACAAGAAAACTTTTAAACTTCAATAGGTACGGCAACTTTTGATGGATTCATTGGCGAATGTGACTGCCGAAAGTAATTTTCTCCCGCATTAATTTCTTATAATTTTTTTTTTTTTACACGAATATGCGTGTATATAAATCTTAGTGCACAATTACTTTGTATTTTCATTATAATAAATGTCAAGCAAAAATCATAAATAACCCTGTTCTACGACTATGGACCGTTTGGTTCACTGCGTATGCTTCATTTGCATTTCATTACAGCGGACAGATCGAGACGTGAACGGTGGGAAAACTTCGAGCTGCGTGAAGTCAGAGTCAGTGTTAGACAGAGAAAGTATTCGGAAAACAGAAAGGCAAACTGTTTATACGAGTCGGGTGATAATGCTAGCGACGATCGAATTTCGTGGGCGGTACTTCTGACCGTTCACGTCTCGATCTGTCCGCTGTACCTATTGTTATTTGACCGATTACCGGGTGGCCTGGTCACAATTTCTTTCTTCTTAGCCTACATACATTGTAAAACATAAATAAGAGATAAAAGTTTTTGAGACACCCGACCTCCGTTTATTATAGGCGCTCAACTCCTTTGAAACGAACTTTAGTTCATATCCAAAAAACATAGGCGTACGTTAAATTTTTTGAAAAAGGTTTCAATTTTTTTGATTTTTCATCTCTTACTGCAGTCATCCATTACTTTATATTTATTTTTAAAGTATAACAGAGGCGGGGGTATTGAGGGGGTATAGTTGAAAAAAAATCGAATACATTGTTACTTTGTAATTATATAATTTTATTTAATTACGAAAAATATGCTACGTAATCTTCTGTTTCGTAATAACATCCAGAAACCAATGAAAAGTTCTAAATTGTTAAGTATTTGAATTTGAATCATTGGTGCCAAAGTTTTTGTTTTTAATTCATTGACATCTAATTCACACACACGTTTTAACAATATTTCAGATTTTTTTTTTGTAAAACAAATAACAAATATACAGATTGTCCCAAAATTCCGAATCACCAAACAAGATTCACAACTTTTGGCACACGCTGTACGTACCGCGTTGTGGCTTACTCTAAAGAAGACAACATAAATAAAAAAAAAGTCCCTCTTTGCTCAGCTATCTAAAAAAAATGTACAGTTGTGTCACAGTACAGGAAAGTACTCGATAAATAGTGAATTCTTGAGAAGCTGAAAACGATAAACAGTTACGCTCTCTGTTGTAAACATCTACAATCTCTTTATGTACAAATTTAATGAAAAATGATAAGATAATTGTCCCGTTTTTACGCGCACTTTGTTTAATACATCACTTCGTACACTGTTGCCTTCTTGTCCCCAGAACCTGTTACAATGTATTTGTCGTCTGTGGAGATGTCGCAACTCAGCACGCTCGATGATTCTTTGGACTGTAACAATAAAATATCATTAATAAAATCAACCACAACCCACTTAGAATTTAACACTCACCTGGAATATGCTGGCTCCATACGGTGTTCGCCAAGCATTCAACAAATTATCTTTACCAGTAGAAACGAACCATTTTCCACATGTCGCGAACCTCAAACTCAGCACACAGCTCTCGTGTAAATGTAACTGATATTTATCGGCTTTCGTAGCGTGAAGTACCTCTACGTGTGAATTTTCCATACCGACCGCTAACCATTCTCCTGTTGGACAATAACCCAAAGAGAAGATTTGTGAACTGAAATCGTGTTGCTGAAGTTGTTTTCCTTCTCGGAGATCCCAACTACGAACCTAAATAAAGTTTATAGAAATTAATAAACGAAAAACGATTCTAAAAAAAATTCTACTTACAGTATTATCCAAACCTCCCGTCCACAACTTGGTTCCATCTGAAGAAATGTCTATGCAAGATGCGCCATCTGTATGTCCTTGGAACTGTCGTACTAGAGTTTGATTGTGTAAGTCCCATACGGCTATATTTCCATCGGAACAACAACTAAAACACACCTTTGAATCGGGACTAATCGCAAGAGCATAGCAAGCAGGTGCACTAGAAGTTAATTCTGCTTTTATTCTAGGTGTAGGACTTGCCAAATCCCAAATTGATAAATTCGATGCTTCGCCTCCTACTATCAAAGTTCTACCATCCGGTAAGAGTTTTACCGATCTTATGTAATTGTCTCGTTGCTGGAAAAAAATTATTATAACATATCAAAAAGAAGAAAAAGTACTATTATGCAGGACCGACTAATCCTCCAGATTTCGATCGCTGTCGATGTTAAACAATCCTATAAATAAAACACTTACTAAGCAATCCAATTGAGATACAGGACTCTTAGATCCTGGTTGGCTGATATCCCAAACTTTAACGCAGCCCTTTCCTCCGGTATATACATATTTGGTAGGATTTGAGATCGTAACAGCACAAACGACTTCGCCATGGGTTAAAGTATTAATTTGTCGGGCATGTCTAGGTATCCCTGGGCCAACCAAAGCGTCTGTAGGAAAAGGTACTGGTTGGAGTTGACCTTCCCCATTCATGTGAAAAGAATAGGCCCTAAAATATAAAATTATTTTTCAGTAAAAGACAATAACTAAACTATTAATGAATACTTACGGTTTTCCTCCAGGAATAGCTCCCATTCCGTTCGTTGCAATTCCAGGGGCTCTGGTATGTGGATGTCCATCGTAACCTAACATAGCAGGTCGACTGTAAGGGGAAGGAGCTACGTTATTATAAGGGCTCAAATGCTCGGGACCTCTTGAAGCGCCTAAAGGATAAGGTGGATATTGGCCTGCATGGCTTACTTTGGCAGTTGGAGCAGGACCGGCACCTAAATTTGGCGTCGTAGAGCGAGGTTTAGAACCAGGGGTAAGAGGTTTCTCCTGTAAATAGAAAAAAATAGGTTTATGTACTAGGTTGGTGCTCAATTTAAACTATAAAAAAGGTTATGGAATTGAAATTAGTCACAATAGTTTGTGAAGGGTGAAGTAAATTTTGACATATAATAATAAATTCATTCAAGATTATAATATTTATTTGTTGTTTTAATTGTCTGTGACGCCACTGTACTTAATGAAGCCAAACACTAAAATAAAACTGTTCAAGGTTAATAGCTCGGAAAAACTATCAGCTCAAGTAATATTAAGAAATAATAGGCTTAACATTATTTATCGCCAAATTAAAATTCTATTTCTATTTGACGCAATTATTAAGTTCAATTTGTAGAATTGTAGTGAAGTACAATTTTGAAATTAAAGATGTGAATTCAGATAATTATTTTGAAATGTAAAATAAAAAAAAAGAGTTTAATGACTTTTAGTTAGGTACTATGATTCATATAGCAATAAACACCTTAAATCGTACCTAACAATTAAAAAATAAATTATTTCATACTATTACATTTAATTTCAAAAGGAAAATTCTTTTCAATAGTGTCATATGCATCAGACAATTTATATGATGTACTAGTACTGCCAAATTTTCGGAGTACTTGTCGGCTTCGTATTTTTTTTATAAATTAAAAATAGTATACTTACGTCTTTGCTTTTTAAAGATGGCGTACTCCTCGACGATGAGGAACCACTTCTGCTGGGTGGTCTTTCTACTTTTATTTTATCACCATTGGTACTGCCGTTTTCCCTAATTTCATTGGAATTTCCTAAAGTTACATGTTCTCCGTTTGTATGAGGAGATGCTGCTTCCTGCAATTGAAAATTGATTTAAAATGTCACCCTGGATGTGGTTTTAGAAAATTGCAGTGTCAAAATTCACATTTTAACCTGTATATTAGTAAGCAATGGGAGTAATTCAGTAACTATACTGGAAGAGTGGTTTTGAAGGGGCAATTTACACAGGATAGTAATTGATTTTTTTTAACGTGCATACAGGGTAAGTTATAAATTTAATTTTTATAACCTCATATATTATGAACGTTTTGCAGGTAGTGTTATTTTCTACATAAAAGATGCCGTGCTGTTTATTTATAAAAACTAGTTGGATGAAAATATTTATGTGAAATAAAATCAGTATGAAAATACATCTAAGGCGAGCTCGGAGTTAAAATAATATACTTCAGGCGTCCAAGAGAGTGTTCAATATGTAAACATTACATAAAATACGAACGGTTTTTCAAATATTTTCAGTAGTATAATAATTTAATTATCCATTAACGGTTGCTTCACGTATAAATATAAACAAAAAGTTTACTTCTCTACTAAATAGATGGAGAAGTAAGAGAAAACAAATTTTTAATGGATTTTCGAAAAACTATTTCAATTAATTTAATTTAATTATTGTTCTTTATGATCCAACAAAAAATTTTACCAAAAAAAATTAAGGAGAAACTTTCTACAAGCTTTTTGAAGATTTTAATAAATCTTATTAAGAAAAAACTTACTTCGTTAGCAACGTCCACAACTAAATCTTGATCACTTTTTTCTCCATCACTATCCTGTAACAAAAATCAAATATATAGTTGCTATAATAATATAAGTTTATTGTTTTTCTTTGTAGACACACCAAATTACACCCAAAACTTTTTTTAATTATAAACAAGACATGAAAAAATAAATGCTGTGAACAAAGGAAGAAAAAGTTCAATCCTTTCCAGAGAGGGGAAAACGTGACTTTATTTAAAAATTACCCAGAAGGATTCCTTCTGATTTTTATTCTCATCACTCCTACTATATTTCTTTTTATAAATTAATACCATGTAAAAAATTCCATAAATAAGGTTAAAACTCCTTAAGCCCCCTCGTATATTTAATATTCTGATTACCCTCTTATTAGGTTTGTTCCAACTGGCATTTATAGTTGGTAGGGGGTTGTAAATTTCATGTGGAATACAAATTATTTGATATTTTTTCGAGAAGGGGAAGGAAAAATGTGAATATCTTAAGAATCGTGGTATATTCCCTTCCCCTTCTCGAAAAAATCCAATAAATTGTATTCCACGTGCTACCAGCTATACGACGCATGCTTCCATCTTGCAAAATTCGATACCCCGTTCTGCCCCTAGACGCTTGTCAAAAAATGTGTCTTCTGGTAGGAGTGATAAAGTTGAAAGTCTATCACTAATTCGAGTTTTCGCACTATACAGTACTCGATATGATGCCAGTTGAAACAAACTTATTACCAAAATATGTGTACCGTATCTTAATTGGAATAGGAAGAATGTTTTGACCTTGATAATGATGATATACGCGACTGAAATTAATGTCGCCAAATTCATCGTTCATAAATAACTTTAACGATACAGATATTTATTAAAATCTGATTGGCCAATGTGTAGTTATATTTTTGTTGTTGTTTATCACAACACGGATATTTTTAACTTTTGAACCGAATAAAAAAAAATAATTTTAAAATAATTTAGGCTAAAATCAGTATATCAAAGCAATACACCAAACGAGCCTGTATCGATAATAAAACAAAATGAATGTGTTATATTTTATTTTTTAGAGCGCACAGAGACAACAGACATCAAGTTGGTTTTCACCAAATCGACTGTTTACTCAATAAAAATAAAATTTAGTGCGGCCGTATCACACTGTGTGCGTACGGTGCCAAAAATAAATTATATATACATATGCCATCTGCTGCTAAAACTATATAATTATTTGTTCTAATCTGTCGGTCGACAGGGAGGAACTGAGGAAGTAACAACACAAAGATTACAATGTTAATATTGCTGTTTAAAAAAAAAGTAATTTTGGCACTTGACGTTGTAGAAAATTGAAGATAATTACATAAACTGATGAAATAATAAGACGGAATGATTGAATTACTGTTCAAATATCAATAAGTTTACTTTTTAAAAAAACAAATAAAAATTTTAACTTTAACATGTATTTTCTTAAAGTAGTTCTGAATCCAGCTGTCCAGATAAATACTTATTGAAGTAAATTTATAGAAATTTTTTGTTGGTGGACTATTTTTGGAGAATACATTAAATATCTATGTTCTCATAGCATTAAATAGAAGAGGTGTAGACAGCACGACATCCAAATGGATGTCGGAACTGCTCACCACTAGAGTAGCAGAGACGAGAACGAGCAAGGACATTGTCTCCATCTGCACAACCAGAGGATGCCCACAGGGAGGAGTAGCATCCCCATTAATGTGGAGTCTGACGGTTGACGAACTCCTGTGTGGTTTGACAGACCTCGGAATATCCTGCCAAGGATATGCCGATGATATTGTTATAACAGCCAGGGGAAAATTTGAAAACACCCTTTGTGACATCGTACAAAAGGGTCTGAACTATACAAATAGCTGGTGTAGGCAAGTGGGACTCAGCATCAACCCCACCAAAACCATCTTAATAGCCTTCACTAAGAAAAGAAAACTCAACCTCAAAACCATTAAACTTGATGGGAACGACGTTGAATGGAGACAAGAAGTCAAGTATCTAGGTTTGACTCTAGACAGCAAACTCCTGTGGAACAAACACGAGAAGGAGATTACATACAAAGCAAAAATGGCTCTAATGGTGTGCAGGAATCTGGCAGGGAGAAACTGGGGTTGTAACCCAAAAATCCTGAGCTGGATGTACACTGCCATAGTGAGACCAATTATCACTTATGGAGCCATTGCGTGGAGTAGTAGAACTAGCCTCTTGACGACGAGAGAAAACCTCTCTAAAATTCAAAGACTAGCCTGTATATGCATAACAGGAGGAATGAGTACATGCCCAACGGCAGCAATGGAAGTGATTCTCAACCTCACACCATTACATATGGTGGTGGAGAGTGTTGCAGAAAGAACAAGATACAGACTAAGTAGAGAGGGAATCATTAAAAAAAAAACCACCTCTTCACTTCTTAGAAATCGGACAGCCTGGGACATGCCACAAGATGGTATGATGAAAAAGTATAATTTTTCAAAGAAATTCGTTACGGAATTAAGCAACAAGAAGGAATGGGATCCAAATACCATTACCAGACTTGGAAAGAATGCCATTCAATGGTACACAGACGGCTCAAAAGCAATAGAAGGAACTGGGATAGGAGTGTACGGGCCAGGAACCAAACACTCTGAAAGCTTGGGAAAAACCCCAAGTATCTTTCAAGCGGAAATTCACGCAATAAGAAAGTGTGCCCAGTTCAATATTGACAAAGGATATAGAAGGCAAAGGATTATCATAATGTCTGATAGTCAAGCAGCCATTAAAGCGCTGAGTTCTTGTGTAATCAGTTCCAAAATGGTGTGGAAATGCCTAGGCAAACTTAATGAACTAGGCGAGAACAATATAGTCACCTTACTGTGGATTCCAGGACACACTGGAATAGAAGGAAACGAAATAGCAGATGAACTAGCGAAGAGGGGGACTGAAATACCCTTTTGGGGGCCGGAACCCTTTCGCGGAATCAGCTCCAATATAATATTGGAAGAAATAGGTAAAGCCGAAGAAAAGAGAAGATCTGACAATTGGAAAGATCTAGTAGGGCTTAGGCAATCAAAGATTCTTCTGGGTGACTACAACCTGTTGAGATCAAATGAATGCATAAGTCAAAGCAAAACTGCACTAAGAGTTTTAACAGGAATCCTAACAGGACATTGTCGCCTGAATGGACACCTTAAAAAGCTCAAAATAGTGGAGGAAGAAGATTGTAGATTTTGTGGAATGGAAGAAGAAACCTCCATCCACATACTTGCGAACTGCACAGTATTTCAGAATCCTAGGGCACAGTACCTGGGAGACTACTGGATAGAAGAGGGACAGTTACCTAAGTTGAGGCCTGCGGATATCCTAAAATTCCTCCGGGAAATAGGACTAAAGGAGCTACTAGTATCTGAGACTTCCTCAGAAACTAAGTAGAAGTAAGGGGGCACAATAGATCTTTTAGGTCTCAGTGAATGTTACCCCAAAATACATACATCTATGTTCTCATCCTTATGTACACCTTCCTGTCTCACATTAATCGTAGTTTCGAAAAAATGTATCTGTAATACACGAACTACTTTCGTGTAGTCAATTTAGATGAATAATGAGGATTTCAAAACAATTCCGTGGATACGATCCTGTCGGATCGAAATCGTATTTTCATTCTATGCCGTCGGTGAACGAGTGTGTTTGTTTTAATTTTATTTTCATTGATGTTGGAAAACGTTTAAAGCGTTTATTTTTCATCGTTTTTTTTTTGTTTGTTAGAACGAATTCAATCTCATTCGAATAGTAGTAGAATGGGGCGGCAGATTCCGGCTCACATACACACACATACAATACGAAATTTGAATTGGTGCAGTGCTGTACAATAACAGGGTTATAACTGTATTAAATCGAATGACATTGCAGTGACGTACTTGTGATAAATTGATGGACATTTAGATTAACTAGAAGAAAGTGTCAGAGTAGTTCCATTGTTTGAATAATTATCATAAACAAATTCAAAGGCTTTATATGGTTCGAAATGATTTTGGTTGGACGGTAGTACAACTGGATCGATCCACCATGTAGGTAGACTTACTCCTTCAGAAATTGTAGCTAGATTTTTACTATCTATGAATCATTGCATTGTTATAAAATGATCTCTCAATGAATTCATAATTATTACAAATATACTCATACAACGTCAATATCACGAATTAAATGATTTTACTCATCCCAAGTAGAGAATACAAAGAGAACCGAAAAAGAGATCAATAGAACACACACCGAAAACGGAAAATCCAATAATATCCGAGTTAGAATATGGCTATTACTTTGTTCGACTTCGAGCTCGGTTGAACCCCAAAAAAATTCTTCGCCGATTCCATGTGTAATATTTCCATTTATATTATGACAACCGCCAGTTCTCTCCGGAACTTTTCATAACACTATAAAACATCTGAACGCAGGGCCGTACTCTACTTGAAAATAATCAAATTGATTAAATTAAATGGTTCCTTAATACTAATATGGAGAGAGAGAATTAATGCATTTTTTTAAGAAAAATGTCGTTCGAATAAAAAGACAAAGTACACAGTTTACAGCTTAAAAGTAATTAAACTAGTTTTCTTAACAAAAATAAACGTAATTTTAACGTACAAAATCTCCATAAAATTTCTTACTGGATCATTTTAACAAATTGAAAATGCTGTAACGTTCCGCTAGAAAAGTTCCGACAACTGGTAATTTTTTTGTTTAATTTCTATCAGCAACACTGATGATTGTTTTTGTTAAACGCTCCACGGAGTTCGGACCATATTTTCCACTAATTTCGTGATTCACCAACAATGGTTTCCTTTCTTGTATCTGTGTTTATCTTTTCTGGTAACTGCTACCGTAAAAACTCAACGCAGTGACTAGAAACACGCCGACGATATTTACACACGTCGAAACATTAGAAATATATTATTAATTACTAGGTACAGTTGTGTAAAAACACTATTATTTGGGTTGTTGGACACGCTGGTTACTTTTTCTCGAAACTTTCTGCGTCAAATGCTAACCCCATACTTTTTAATTATTTTATTTTTCTCCGGTTCTGCTTATTTGTTAAACCTAATAATAGTGATCTGTGGTCAATGTACTCTGTCACGCTTTGACGGGTATAACTATATAATTTTATATACAATGTGTACATAAAGTTACGTAACCTGCTAATATTTCGATTTCCGTTGGGTCTACAAAAAAAATGGTGAATAAAAGTTTTTTCAAATAATCCAGACCATCTGAATAAGTCGATTGAAAGTACCTATACTTATTAACATATTTTATTAGTTTTACATAACCTTCAAGACCGCATAATTCTACCTTTATGACAAAAAAGTAGTAGGTTTAGATAGTAGTTTTAGGTTTCTCGCCAAAAATTCCAAGTTTCCCGCCAAAATTTCAGGTTTCCCGTTCAAATTTTAGGTTTCCCGCCGAAATTTCAGGTTTCCCTTTCGTAAATTATGAAACTGGCAAATATTTTTTATTGTTTTGGATGATTAAAACCAGTATGAAAATTTAGACGGTCAGTTTTTCTACAATTTAGACCAGGGGTGGCCAAAATCCTTAATAGTCCGAGCCATTTTTCAAAATTGGAAATTTTTTTATTAAGTTGATAATAATTATAACGATTTTTAAAAATATGATAACACAAAAAAGAAACTCGGGTACATTAATCGAGAGCCACAAAATATCCTTCAAAGAGCCCCACCCCTGATTTAGACATCCGCCACGATATGTCGTAAGATGGTCGCCTTTAAACCATTAATTTTTTAATTTCTTTTCTATTTGTTTTTTACTGTAAAATTGAAGAATATGATCCGGTATGTTAAACATAATAAAAATGCAAATTACTTTGCGGCTCATGATACAGTGAATTTATTTAAAATTGACCCATTAAGCAAATTAGTTATAATTACTTAAATGAAGATATTACGATGTGATACCCATCCACTTGGAAACAGCCTTCACGTGATGTACAAAACATTTTTCGAGTGGTTTAATTAAACGTGTAACGCGAGTCAATTTATAAGTGCTCCAGTTTAAAAAATATCAATTGGTTTTTGTTTTGTTCTAGTAGATTCTTTAAAACACTTACGTCTAGGAATAAAGTGAGGAGACTATTAGTTTTCCATCAAAATGATCAAGAATTATAACCTAATCAAAGTACACTTAAAACCTCACAAAAAATTCAAAATTGGGTATTTAAAAGGGTGGTGTTTAACATGAGAAAAAGTTTACGATGTTAGGCATGCAATTTTCCGGAAAATCGTTGAGTGAAAATTTTTGTTTTTGTTTTTTCGCTCTAATTGTTTAAATAATAAATATACAAAAAAACTTCCAAATCAAAATTTGTAGCTGATGCATTTATCTACAAATTTTGTCTAAAAAGTTTTTCTCTAAATTAAAAAGCGTCCAAATCACCAGGAAAAATTTGCAATTAACAATTAAATCTGATACTATAAATAATTTTTTATTTTTCTATTTCACTAAATTAAAATTATATTTATGTATTTTTTCTTGGGCCCCGGGGCATTTGCCCATTTTGCCATATGGTTAATCCGGCTCTGGATTCATTTTGCACAGACTTGAAAATGATGAAAATTTCAAACATAACAACAAGTACCGTTTAATTGATATATAGTTAGGAGTAACGGCAGTTTCCGGTACTTCGATACTTTGATTTGACCTCAGAGGTCATCTCATCGGAACGAAAATTTTTTGTCACGATTGTTGATTCGACCTTAACGAAACTAAGGAAACCATAAATCGATTCTTGCGATAACAAATTAATTATCTGTGAAATTGTGACTAGGTTTTTGCAACAGTAAAATCAATTTTTAATTCGTTTTTTTTTTTAATTTTACAGTGAGACAATCTGTATAGATTTGTATACTTGTCTCTATTCCTGATGTCAATAACACAGTTAATGTAGATGACGCAAAATGGCTACACCAGGAGCAAAATTTGGAGCTCTGACCGGATAAAGTAAAGTTAAAAGTTCATAATTTACTTTTCCTTATAAAGATACCCTGTATATCATTAAATATTTAATAAACACTGTCGGTTTTTTTTACAATATTTCTATAGAAAGAGCAGCACGAATAAGAGTTAACTAGATTTGACAGTTCCGGTAATTTAATATTTAACATCTTCAGAAATATTTACTAATTTTTGAGGTTTTTTTTTTATAAAGATGTACACGAAAATCGGGAATGCACTTAGAGGCTTTAATTGCCCAAGACTAACATTCATAAAAATCACTTATAATTTTATTCACCCTTACGATTAACCTAACTATTTTTGCGGTCCTGTCCTGATCGGCAATCTCCGTAACTTCCATCATCAATTCTACTCGTTCCGGAGTAATCATTTATCCGCTTTTCTGGCCTTTACCCCCTCCCACCCTTTCCACTTTCATTCGCGAGCGCTCTCTTGTATGCGTCCCGCAAAAATAATCCCCCATTACCACTATTGAAGTACTCTCTTCGCCCTTCACGCCAACGCCCTTATATATCGTATTTTATCAAAGACGTGTGCCCAACTGCTTCCTTTTTAATAGACAAGGGCTACATATTGTGTAACAGTACAATAGGGACAGGGAAGAATTGCCGTTAAATAATGACAAACATTTATAATCCTTTTAATTGGGAGAATTACCTCAAAAAGCATTTTTTTATAAAAAAAAAAGGGTGGATTTGATGGTTTTACATAACTCCATGTTGTGGTGGATCGTATTGTGGTGCGATCTAGCGGCGGGTGTGGAAATTATGAAAGTAGGTAACCAGAAGTGTAATTAGTGTGCCGCCATCTACAGCTGATTACATTTTTGGTGATTGTAGGTAGTACAAGACTCAATAAATATATGTATAATGTATATAGAGCTACAGGGTTTGCCGCCCCTTTCATTCCTAGAATAACACTGCAACATCATTAAGGCACACCATAATACAACACTTACAGCTTAGGGTAGACGTAGGTCTGAGCGCTTTTTTTCTAAATCCTGCAATCTACGCTAAATGGACATTACTTAATATATTTCCAGGTTATCAACAGCAACTCAGCTCCTTTAAATCTGGCAAAATATTTCTCCACCACGAGCAGAGGTGGAACTCCCATTTGGAAAAAGCAATTCGCGAACACAGTCTTGCATTATGAACATGCAAAAAACTTTGTAGAGCAAACAAAGAATAACAGCTAGACAAATTACGTTATGGTAGTCAGGATTATCACCTGGTGCCAGCAGAAGTTGCTGGATTCTATTGTATTACTAAATAACATGAGCGATTTTGAAATAAAGAAAAATATTTCAAATGGAGAGATCATTTGTGTGTAAAAATTCCAAAATAAACTAAAACTTGCTCGAGTTGATATTGGAAATTTTATATTTAAATATGACTGACAGCCCCTAGTTTCTAAAAGCAAACATGACATGCGATTTTTCACATGAAGAAACTAATTTATTTCTCGCCCTCGGACATTTTCGAACTAGCGTATACTGCTGTTATCTTTTTCCGAGGGGTAACATAATAGCTTGAAAATTAATTCCATTACTTAATTTGAGGAAAAAGAGAATCAACCCACCGACCGTTTGCCGACAGAGAGCATAGAAAACCCTAGCAATAACCTCGAAAAACGAACAAGCAATAGGGACCGAACCATTCATCGACACACTCAAAAGTTCCAGTTCCGGACTCATGAAATATCAAATCTTGTCTGATCAACAAGTTCAAAAACGTGTTAGTTATCGATAAAGCTCCCAAAAATATGACTGATGGCTCATTCGATTCGGTATGACGTCTAGAAAAAATGCTCGATAGTATGTATTAGCAAATAAAAAATTGCAATTGTTATTAACAAATTAAGATGAAAAAAAAGATTTGTTTTTTTGTTAATAACTCAAAAACTATTAATATTTAAGGGATTTTGAAAAAGGATTCTTAAAGAGATGTTTATTATCAAAGAGTTACCTTGCAGATATCCTAAAATTCCTCCGGAAAATAGGACTAAAGGAGCTACTAGTCTCTAAGACTCTCCTCAGAAACTAAGTAGAAGTAAGGGGGCACAATAGATCTTTTAGGTCTCAGTGAATGTTGCCCCAAAATACATACATCAAAGAGTTAGCACGGCACCACAGGACAAAGATTCTAGTGTCAAGACAAGTTCTTCAAAGGTCTCTCCTGCTACCACCAAAGATGTATCATCTGCAAACAATGATAATACTTTGGCTTTCGTAATATGCTTAGGTAAGCCATTTATAAAAAGAAAAAATATCAGTGGTCCCAGAACAGATCCTTGTGGAACCACGCAATTTATATTCTGAAAATTGGAAGCGGTCTCTCCCACTTTTACTTCTGACAGGGTACTGTAGTCACTTACACTTCAAAGGTGTGACAGGGCTAAGGTTTTCTGTGATTGTGGAGGAAAAACTACATCTTTTCCAATATATGCAGGACTTGAGGTCTAGCCTATGGAGTCTCTTACACTTACTGTACTACTTCAAAGGTGTGACAGGGCTAAGGTTTTCTGTAATTGGGGAGGAAAAACTACATCTTTTCCAATATATTGAGGACTTGAGGTCTAGCCTATGGAGTCTAAAAACTCCTAATTCCGAACCTGTCCCAAGTTCTTCTAGTTGTATATTAAAGTTTAAGAATACATTTTCCATACTAAATAAATATTTGTATGGTAAATAACGCTAGAAAATTATTCAAAAATACTTTACTGTTGATGTACTTAATTAGCCCTCACTACTCCACTTAAGCTTCTAGTATTCTACAAAAACAAGAATTGTCAGGGGAATGATGTCGAACTCCCAAGTTAGACATCGATAGAAACGACTATTTCAACTTATTAGGAAATAGAGCGAGAAGGGTAGTAGAAGTTGGGGTTAGAGGGGGTGACTGGCAGTGAGGCGAGAAACGTCATTTATTTATAACCCCTCGGGTTGCTTTAAATCTATCCGTCTCTCGTCCTCGTCTCGTATCTGTTAGTGATCCCCGAGCAGAGTCGACGTGAAACATGGCCGACCACACTTTGTCATATCATCGCTGCAGACTTGACAAACAATTGGAATTCTCTTGTATTTCACGCCCTTGCTGATCAGGGAGGTATTCAGGAGTTACGGCTAATATAATATTCCCCTTCTATGCTAGTTTTTTTAATAAGCGATAGGATACTGAATCAAAAGAGGTATGCACATTATTTCATGAAATGCACACAGACTAAGAACGTATAAATATCTATCTCTCTTATTATGTAAAAGTACAAAACGTATATTATTTTATAATCTGATTTGAGTTTGGAGTTGGCGCAAAGAAGAAATGAAAAAGAAGAAAAAAGCGCTTGAAAAGCTGTAAAACGGAAACTATTTAATATACGTATCTAGTTTAAAAAAGGATGTCACTGATAAACGATGGTACAAATAACGTTCAATAACAATTTCACAATGTAAACTGACTAGGAGCATAAATTCTAACTATAATTTTTGTTAATATTCATCATACAATATAAAACTACCTGCGGAATCAGTTTAGAAAGTTATTGCTTGGCTACTATTCTGATTAAATAGAAATAAATTAACTACATTATTAATGATTTTTGCATTTTTCCTGTTTCCTCTCTGTTTCGACTGAATCGTTTCCAACGATTACTTTGTTGGAATCGCATTACTTAAAAGGGGAATTTAATAACAGCCCTAAAAAAAAAGGGAACGGCGAAGGGAAGCGGATATGGAGTTTTTTGTTGGTTTATATGACACCTCTCTTACCTTGTCAATCAATATTACGTTTAAACAGGCACAAATGGAAGTCTCCGAGCTCGAAAAACGAACCCCAAACACAAATGAAAATTGATTTTGTCATCAACTTAATTCCCACTATACAGAGTGTTAATTTGCTTGCTTTTTGAAGCTCTGTTAAAGGATAAAAAGTTTTTTTTTTGAGTGGGTTTTATTATTATAATTATTTGATAACCAAGTCAGTAGTGTTGGTGTAGTGGTAGTGTAAATCGTGTTCGGGTAAAAATCTTTCGATACTTATAAATAATAATAAGTTTAATCTGACAGGTGTGGTTGACTATATTTCCTGATGAATACAGGTAGCATCGAGAATAATTATATTTTTAATAACGCTTTCTTCTGACCACCCTGTACAAATAAATAAAACTTTTGTTTACTCGTTTATGGAAGTTCCCGAATTAATCTATTTTTGTTATTTCCTTTCCTTTATTCGCTCTAATGTTACATAATAAAACGGCATTTTTCTGATATATAAAACTCCTTCCAAGAGCGATTCTTCTCGAATGCTTTTGCCATACGTCATGTATGGAATAAGGAACATAATCAATTGAGAAAGTTGGCCTGTTCTCCCGGAAATATCTGAAGTAGAAAACCGCAAGAGCAACTTTTAAAAACAGCCATAAATTTTGTTTTGAGACACTATCTCGCGTATTAGACCGAGAAAAATCGCTGATTTTTGTTTGTTCCTATTCGTTCAAGAAAGAGGGGAAGACAGTGATAAATGGATGGCTAATATATGGTCTTTTTCTTCTCTAGTCACTTTTTTTTACTATTCGTAATGTACTGTGGCGAAAAATTGAAAAATTTGTTCTTTGTAAATGGATTTCTATTCAAGAAAATTGATAGAAATTGTTCGGTATTTGTACTTTCGAGCGTGTACCTGCGAGGGGTATCTTTTACCACTCTTAAACTGTTTTTGGTTCCTATTTTTAAGTTCTTAATAAAGTTAGTCTGCATTGAAAATTCAACAAAGTCGTTTTACTTCATCAGAAATGACATAAAAAGACAGTTTAGAGAAAATCGTGAGTATATTCCTTCCCAAAAAATCCTGTAGAATCTATACGCATCAAATAAATTTGATAAAACTTATTCTGAGTACTCTAATAATTAAAACAAACCTACAGTATTAACGTCTGCTAAAACTACCGAAATCTACACTGTTAAAAAAACAAAATAATAAATTTTCCAAAAAAATGCTGTAGATTCTATACGCATCATAGAAATTCGATAAAACTTTTTTTGACAACTAATAATCAAAACAAACCTTCAGTATTTTTGTTTGCCAAAACCGCCTCCATCTACACTGTTAAAAATATTAAATTTTACAAAAAGTCCTGTAAATTCTATACGCATCATAGAAATTTGATGAAACTTTTTTTGGCTACACTAATGATTAGAACAAACTTTTATTATTATCGCCTGCTAAAACTGTCGCCACTTACACTGTTAAAAAATATTATATTTTAAAAATCTGTAAATTCTAGTCGCATCATAGATAAAATCACGTCGGTGGTGAAATGTACGCTATTCTCAACGGTTACTTTTAAGGAGAATATTTTGAAAACCAATAAAGCCAATTTCGTTTAAAAACATCCGTTTTTTGTTCACAAAATATAAATAGAAACCTACGTAAAACCTATTAGCGAATTTCAAAACCAATTCCGTACAATTTTTCTCAGAATTCAAATAACTATTTATGGTGAAAAATGTCATATAAAAATACTTTGAACCAGACTTGGATATCGTTTCGTCTATCACAATAATTTTAATTAATACAATTAGTGTACTTACATGTCCTAATTTGTCGTCTTTCCTCCGTTTCACAGTATCGACTTCTGTAGGAGATCTTGACCTATATTTGTCTCTATCACCAGGTGAAACTGAATTCTTAAAAAAAAATCAGAAAAATATAAAATATAAATAATTTTCAATTTATACGCGAAAAATTTTCGAATAAACAAAAAAAATATCTAGTAGTATCTTACCAGTCTTTCTTCGGCATTTGTGCTGCCAGGCCTCTTGAGATCCTGATGGTCCCTAGTGTGGAGATCGGCAGGTTTAAGTAGAGGATGTGCACCACCACCGACTGAAGGATGAGGGCCTCCAGGTGCACCAGGAACTCCCGCTGCGAGTCCAGCTCCGAATCCCAATAAACCAGCTGCTGGACCCATTCCTGGAAGGCCTGGATGCGGACCCATCGGTAAACCAGGTCCGTGAGCACCGTGTGGCAGTTGTTGGGCGTGAATTTGTTGCTGCATTAAGAAATTAAAAATTGTTATTTGATTAAAAATATTTTAGGTGAATAAAAATTTGGTGCTAATAATAAAAAAACTAATCAAAAATTGTTATTTTAATTTATTGTAGATTATCTAGAAAAATATGCCAAAAATATATTTTTACGTATGTCAATAATTGTGGGTTATTAATAGTAACAATAATACTAATTAAAATTAAAATGTATAAAAATTATATGAACCGTTAACATTTTTCCTGTTTTTATATAAAATAAAACTGACAAAATTTAAAAAAAAAACTTTTGTTAAATAATTTACAAATTACCATGCAATTTTCTCTAAATTTCTCTCATATAAAATATATCTAGATTAAAATTTTGTAACAAACTAGAATAACAAACGACCTGACTAATGAGAAGGTCTCATGCGATTTATATAACATTTACAAAAACTACCCACAAATGTAAACTACAAAGAACATTTCTTGTGACTTGTACACGCAACCCTCGAAAGAAACCCCTAATTTATCAACTAAATTTTATTATACGGGATGACCCACAATAATACAAAGTAAGTATTACAAATAATTACAATAAAAAACAAACATCTACTTGGTACTTTAAAAAAAAGTTATTATAAAATTGACAAAATGGTACATCTTTGTGGTCAGAAGTTCTTTTATACAGAGTGTACTAAAAATAGTACTGTGGACATGTTTATGACGCCAAAAAGTATATAAATAAAATAAACATTTTTAATTCCCAACTTTAGAGCCCTATAGTTCGTTAATGAATGGTGTGAGGAAAAATTTGTATATAAAGTGCTATAATTATTTTTAGTTTTTGGTACGAAGGAATAATTTTATGAGATTAATTCCCAGTAAAAACAATCAAAATGTAGACCATTAAATTATATTATTGAAGCCCGATCAGATATCTGAAATTTTATATTCAGGAAATTATTTTTACGATTAAGCAATAACGAAATAAAACACATCAATATATAAAATTAATGTGTGTAATCAATAAAAAAACAGCTCTTTATATTTCTGGGAAGGTTAAAAACATTAGCACCATTCTTAGAAACCCATTATTTACCAGATTTGGATTATATAGAAAAAATATATATTATTTGTTAAATATAACCGTTGATTGTTTATTGTTATTGTTTTATAACGATACTTCGTATATATGCAACAAACTGTAACAAAAATACTTTCTTGTAAATTTTTATTTTCCTTACATAACTTCGAACATAACATAAAACATCAATTAATCTACTCTGTATATAAACTTTTCACTATTAAAAATTGAAACGACCCATTAAAAACCATTTCTTATCTTATTTTTAACAATAACACTGAAAACCAAACTCGAATGGAGTTTAAAAAATAAAATATTACTTACGTTGTATATATATTTGTGAGTGATCTCGTATAAAATCTACTTTAAAATACGAAACAACTAAAGAACTACTTACAAGCAACTGTTGAAGGCCTTGTTGTTGCTGTTGCTGGAAACAACAACACAATTTAATTGATGAATATACAAATAACCATCACCTTAATATACCAAAAATGTTACACTAATTATTTTCTAATACAAATATATAAAATAAAGTCTTTTCTATTATACAGCGTGAGTCATCGTCCAATATAGCTAAACTGCAAAAAAAATTGTCTATTCAACGATAATGAAGGGGTATATAGAGTGTTCTACAAGTCAACAACTTTTTTTTCTGGTAAACTCTGTATACTTCAAAAAAATTTTTATACTCCTCATTAATACCGTTAAATAGACAGACATGTCCGTAAAGTATGGAACAAATTCATTTTTAGCTAAACATGCCATTTCAAGAAATAATCCTGAAACACGTCGATTTTTGATTTCAATTTTCGGATTACTCTAGCTGAGCTGATTCCAAAAATGTATCACATGTTGATTCCAATTGGTACAGGATAGAAAAAAATACAATAGTTTTGTGTGTGCTCATAAAGTAACGCGTAACATTCTTTATTAGTTAAATTAACAATATTATCAAAAATATTTATTGTCCAGCGGACAGAATATGATGAAATACATGACTTTATAAATGTTCGAACTGCAGCCCTTGCTGTATTTGACAGTAACCCAAACGGTGTACAAATTCTTGTTGAACCTTGTTTATTGTGTCTTGAGAAATATTGTTTATTGCTGTCCGAATTCTCTCTTTTAATTCTTGAATATTTGCTGGTTTCGTTTGATACACAACATTCTTCATAAAATAATCCAAAGGATTGAAATCTGGTGACCTCGCTGGCCATTCAATAGGTCCACGTCTACCAATCCACCTGTTCGGAAAAATTTCATCTACAGCATAATGTGGAGGTGCACCATCCTGTTGAAACCATAAACTTTCATCAAAACCTCCAGGATTACTTTATGAGCACACACAAAACTATTGTATTTTTGTCCACCCTGTACCAATTGGAATAAACATGTGATACATTTTTGAAATCAGGTCAGCTAGAGTAATCCGAAAATTGAGACAAAATGGGGATGTGAAGTAGAAAAAATAAACCTTATCTAATTTTATAAGAATGGGGGGTTACTATTTCGATATTTTTTATAGTAATATACTGAGTGTGCAACAAATAAATTAATGTTGCAATATTTAAATATTAAAAAATTGCTACAGCTATCTAAATAATAAATGGAGGGGAGAATGAATAGTTGTAAGTTTATATTATTATCAACAAATTTTTTTAAATAATCAAAAATAAAAATTAATTTATAGGAGGTGATTTTCCTATGACAAAATGTCACCCTTCCGAAATATCACCCCTAAAATATGGTGAGTAAAATTGATTTTTTATTTTTTGCCTCAAATTCAAGTAAAGATGAAAGCTTGAAGTTTCGTAATTTCAACATTATTTCAATTTCTATTAAATAAATTTTCTCATGAATTCAAATACAAAGCAACAAAATAAATTATTAAATATCTTCGATCTGTATTTATATAAAATCAATAATTGTTTTTCAAACAAATGATTTCATTAATTCAATACGTATCCTGTCATTAGTACTATGGATGTTCAAATTACATGGTAAAACATCCCTCCGAAATGAAGTCGTAGATTCATTACTTGACCACTACCACGAAGTGGTAGCAATTTAATAATTCCATCACTCCCTATCCTAATAAATTATTCAAACGATCATTAACACCAGGTTCGGTCTCCGGAAATTTCTGTGTACAATAATTTAAATCTCTTGTTGTTGTGGCATAAAGTAACACACCAGATTTCATTAAAATCTGTCCCAATGGAGTTGATAGCACGGATCAGGGGTTCGGACTATAAAATAGTTGTAAACCATAGGCGCGACGGAACTACCTACCCCGTAACAACCCAATTTTTTGTTAATATTTAAATCTAAGTACAAAACTTTTAAACTTCAAGAAGTACGACAACTTTTGATGGAATCATTGGCGAATGTGACTGCAGAAAACTGGCAAAGCGCCATAAATCATGTTATAGCTGAGGAGGGGAAAATGTGGTATCTTCACGACTTAATCGACGAAAGTACAGAAATCGAACCGTTAACTTCAGATTTTTCTGATGAAGAATTATTTAATAATTATGTATATATTATAGTTAAAATAATGTTCACCTGCAAAAATTTGTTATTTTTTTTTTTATTTTTGTGTGTATATAAATCTTAGTGTACAATTACTTTGTATTTTCATTATAATATTAATTATAATAAGCGTTAAGCAAAAATTATAAATAATCCTGTTCTACGACTATGGACCGTTTGGTTCACTGCGTATGCTTCATTTGCATTTTATTACCACCCACCCGACAACCGTTTTCCGTTTATTATATGCGCTCTGTGCTATCGACTCCTTTGAAAAACTTTAAGTCTTTGCTATCCCGTTAAAACTTGTCTTTTGTTGATATATTTATAAAGTCTTTGTCGCTGTCATTCCCGCAAATAAACGTCAAACATAATGTATTTTTTGCAACCTTTTAAAATATATAAAATATGGTTTTGGTTGTAATGATTTTAGAATAGCCAAGAATAATTTTGTATTTGCAACGGTCAAACGAAAAATTCACGCCAATGGAGAAGACAGTTACCACAATTTTCCAGAATCTGTAGTTTTGTTTAAATTATAAAATTTTATATTCTATTCTAAAAATTACGATCTAAAAAACAAAATAAAACTTAACGTTTATAATACCACAATAAAACTATTTTTTATCACCTTATCCAACTAATACGACGACAGATGAATGCGCATTAAAAAAAATTTATTGCCCGCGTCGGATTGAAATTAAAATTTTTGATTGACTTTTATATTTTAACCCACAATTAAAACTTAATTAATTTCATCATGGTTTTCAATACGAAATTATAGGATGTGAGATATTAAATTATAGATTTTTGTTGTTGGTTACGAGGCGGCGGCGTGTAGATTGTGTTTCGTTCTTTAAGAGAATTGCTGGTGTGTGTTCGTGTTATTCGTGCACAACCAACTTGTTTATTATGTTGTAAATAATAACAAAATTTAAAAAAAAGCTTGAGTCGATTTGTATGGATTAGCATTTGCCGGTTGGATGGATGCAAGTTCAAACGTAAAAATAATATTCAATTTCTTTTTTTTCCGGTAATTTATGGTTAAAATTAACATAAATAATTACAAATTATACAATAGATTTAATTTTGAACTAAAGACTCGGCCCCCTGATCCTTGAATACTTGAAATTTGTGTATAGTTTGACAAGTTTATCTGAAGCAGTGAAAGGAATGCAGTCGAAAACATTCGATATTGCCACGTTTAACTATGAAAAAGATAAAGTGCTAAGTATGTAGTGATAATAATTAGAAAATGGGCTTCTTATTATCAACATGATTAAACGTTATTTCTTCAATGTTCTTGTTTCCTTGGATTTTGTCTTTCAACATTATGTTTTCAATTTATGAATATTAAAAGATGAACACTTCAAATTTGTTATGGGCTTCTTCAAGCTCTGGCAGCCTTGTGCGAAAACCATAATTTTCACGCCCTCCGAACTAACTCAATTGGTGAAATTTATCGAAAGGCCTTCGTTGCTTAGCCACCAGCTAACTTCCTGTTGGCAAGCGCGTGCATGTGTTCTTCCCTCTCACTTTGTCAATTGACTGACATTGATTATACAGTGGCGTTGGTATTGTCAGTGTCAGATTTTGAACTATTTCGTATCCATATTGAATTCAAGTACGATTCTTAACATTATTTGTTTTTAACAAATACCGTGTTTTGAAAAATACTTTACCTTTAAAGCAAAGCAAAAATCAGTTTATATATATATAATTATTATATAATAATAATTATCATTTTTAATACTTTTATAAAAATAGGTACCGTACGCCTTTGGTACGTTTTTGGCAGATATCCGCCATGTTTCCTCACCCCTTACTGATGCCGCGTAGCTTCAGATAAACTTGCCAAACTATATATCTATTGATAAAATGAAATATAGCAGTAGAAAAAATAATGTATGCATCTCGCATTTAATAGCTATTAGGTATGACATTTATTTTAATTTTCATCTATATTAATTTCGTGCCGCCTGTTAGCCTTAAACCAAGGTTTAAAATAATCGGTTTTAAAAACTATAAAAGGAACCACAAATATTTTTTAACCTCCCGAAATGAAACCTTAAAAAAACATTCACCACTTCCCGTTTGTGTGTTCTGTTCACATTCATCTGTCATTGTATCTACCCATCTGTCACTAAATAACGCACATCGAGAGTCTAAAATATCTTTGCTCTGATAATATAGGCACATCAAAGTTTCGTTTTTAATAATCTACTAATAAATTCCAACAATTTGTTGAAAACTTTTTTATCGCAAAAAACTTTTAATTGATAAACGTTTCAATTTAATTTTAGTACCATTTAAAAACAAATATTGTCAATAAAACATCAACAAAAGAACAAAAGAAACAATAATATATTTTTTTATTTTTTAACAGAACATAAAAAAATTGAATAAAATATTATTACTATGTAGATAATAGTTTTATGTTTATTCTAAAAGTAACAAAAAAAAATTTTATATCCCTATTTATATTCCGTTAGTTTTTTTGTGCGATACAGACTGATAAAGACAAATAAAATACACATTTTATTACTTATATATTTTCTGGAGGGATGGAAAAACTGATTCAAAACTGTATTAATTTTGTCTAATAAGCCAGTGGCGTGGTAGCAGGAGTTCTTAAACTTTCATTAAACAATATTCTTGAAACACCCCGTATTTAATCTTAAAATTATATCCCACCAACACCTCTTAAATTCCCTAGTCTAAAATTTTCAACAAATTTATTGGAATTTAAAAGTGAAATTTGACTGTACTACATAATAAATTATCAGAAACTTACCCCTATGATGGAATTTAGTTCGGCCATTGTGACTTGTTTGGCCCTTTCGACAGCTGTGGCTACTTGCTGTTGATGCTCTTGAGCCAGGAAGGGCAGCACTTGGGCGATGATAGCGTTTAAGCGTTTTGCAATTTCAGTCTGTAACATTAGAAATAAGAAACCATTAATGTTACAATACAACACAGGATACTTTTAAGAGCCTAATATACATGGTGTCTCCAATTTTAAGACGTAAGGTTCCTATAAACATGTGAGGTAAGTTTAGTTGTTAACGAGTTACAGGGTTAATTTTTTCTTAGTAACGCTACTGGTTTCCAAAGCTAACAAGAAAAGAACATGTTTATTCTTAGTGGCCTTTGAAAATGACTGTGTCAAACCTGAAATGCAACGCAAAAAACAAACAAGAAATATTTATCATTCTAATAAATTAGTATACAGATTGCGTAAATTACATCCGAACCGTCCGGATTACACAAGTACGACAGAAAAACAGCTGAAAGAGAGAGAAAGAATAATTATACGCGGTCATTAAGGCGTGTACTTTGTTTCACCTTAGGGGTGTATTCCTACTTATTTCCCGAGACTGGCCGAATGCTCATTGCCCCCCTATTTTAACCGCTGTTGCCAGAAGCGCAGATTAATTTGTACAAATGATATTTTTGTCTCGTTATCGTTGACTTTTTTTCGAGAGTGAAAATACAGCACGTTTGTGCCAGCATTACACTAAATAATCTTAGAGATATGAGATCAAATCTTTATCACAGATTTGGTTATTGTCTGGCACAGGAAGGTGGTTTATTTGAGCACTTAATTCATTAAAATTATATTTACCTTTAGAATGGATTTTTATTTTTATTTTTTCAGGAAGTTTATATTTTATGTTTAGAATAGGTGTAGGTACCTACCTACTTATTTTATTTTTTCAATTTAATTTATTAATGGAAGGGATTTTTAGTTTATTAATTATGGTTCTCTCAAGAAATGCTGTTTTATTTTCAAGTTACAATGGCTAAAATAATATCCTATTGTAGTTAGAAATTGTCAACTTGGTCTGAAATGATCATGTTGACAAAAATGAATTTTAAGATGTACAGGTTACGTAATAACGATTGTATTTTTTTATTTCTTTAACACCCTCACTCCTTCCATGTTGGGAGCATACTGAATACTACCAACTAGTGAATTCTCTCTGTAAAGGACCATTCGGCCAGTCTCGGGAAATAAGTATAAACCCCTAAGATGAAACAAAGTGATGACCGCGCACAATTATTCTTTCTCTCTCTTTCATATATCCTTGTCGTACTTGTGTAATCCGAGGCCAGGGTTCCAAAGTAATTTACGTAATCTGTATACCAGTTATGCTTTCGTTTGTGTTCAGTTAATAAAGATTCCTATGTTTACTAATGCTGAAATGAATAATATGCATTTTTTTATATAGATTAGCCTGTAAGAACAGGCAGGTCATTGGTGATATTTTTTTATTTCTTCTATTTTTAAACAACAAATGACTGTACACCAATCAAAATTGACCATTTTATGTTGTTTTATCTGTATAGTCGCCACATGTTACAGAACAAACACGCGACCATTTGGTTTAAAGTGCCGTTTTGCTTTTACTTCGACCTCACACGCAGATACACGTACATATGATATTAAAATAAAGAGGTTGAGGGCACTTCCGGTTAAACTGTACATAAGTAAAATAACAACAAAAATATATTATATGCATTAGTATAAAAATTGTATTTATTGTATATTCTTAGAGCCCTGTATTGGTTTTAATTCGTTTATGTTTGACCTAATACGTCTCTGAACATAATAATTCAATTTTAATTATGAAATCACGAAATAAAAAAAAATCATTTGTCCAAACGTTTTTAAATAATGCCCCGTATACAGATACAATGCATGTCCAACATGATGGTGGGTGTGGGTTAAACAGCACAACATACAAAGTTCAACCGTTAATTATAACATAATTAGTTGGCTAGTCAACTGCTGTGCCGTGCCATGTCGCCTGCTTCTATATCGTGCCGTAAACGCGGTGTTATTACAATAAATTGGTAGTGGCTATACAACCGAGCAAATGTAATTTTTTTAAATTAAAAAAAGTCAATTCAACATTTGATATGTTAAGTGGATTGACTATGGTAAAGATTTAGACAAATCGCACAAAAGGTGAAGATGTATCCTGAACCAAATTTGTCTAAATAAAATCGGCTTTTTATATCAATTTAACGTATACATTTATTTTAGTAATTAAATATTCTTTTAAGTATTTCAAATCCTAAATACACCAAGTTTATACAAGAAAAATACTTATCAACATTCGTAACAGGCTACTGTTTCATAACCTTGTCCATTTCAGTCAAAATCAGCGCCATATTGTAAAATTGACATTCGACTTCAAATCAGTAGCGTAACGTTTTTACTTTTTCATATACAATAGACACTGGTATATGAAAATATGTATACTTTCAATTAACAATTGACGATGTTCGTTTGTAACGCCAATGGTACGAGGTGATCCGGATAAACAATTCCGATTTTGGTTTCTGCGCAAGACAGTTGGCTAACTTCACGCGGCTTCTTCTTATTTGAAACGGAGTCTACGTGATAATAATCATTGTAAATCGAACGCAGTAGCCACTGCCCGATAAATAACCCTTCTTCAGTATTCTGATCGTGATCGGTTGGCATCGTAGTAGACCGGCAATCGTGGCAACAAAACACGGCCAGAAAAAAAAAAAAGACAAGCTACACCAAAACAAAAGAAAAACGAGCTTTCGCTGCTTATTGATTGATTCGGTTCTAGTGGGCGTTGGAAAAGAAACAAAGGAGAATAGGAGAAGTGTGATCGGCATTTATTGCCGCACACGTCATACGAAACCACGGCCGCCACGATCTGAAACGGCGGAGTGGAGAATAAGGCGATGTAGTAAATCAAACAACGGGTTTTTCGTACGGGGTGTATCGTTTAAAATACTTTCAATTTATTTTATAGCAATGCATCTCAAATGTTTGAGTGTTTCCCAACATATAAAAATTAACAATAAAAATAATAATGTATTCAACAAAATTAAATTAAAAAAGGATATAATGAGTCTGAAAATTACCGCTCATTTAATAAAAACGTACGCGACCACCCACGTTTCATTATCCACGTTGATGATTGTTGTAAGCTTGATTTTTATTACAGAAATTTCTTACAATTACTACGCCAAAAACGGAATTAAAATCACTTGAAACTGGGTCATTAATATTTTACTGAAATCCAAAATTCTTCAAAGTTGTCGTTAAAAAATTTTTTCTCCCTGTCAGAAGAATGACAGTCCGAAGATAGTGGGCATCGATTTGCATCACTATATCTGTTGCTCGTACTATATTATTAAAATATTTGCGAGCATGATTTATTGTGCACAGAATCTAGGAGGGTTCGTAGGTTGGTCAGAAATTATAAAGATAAATGACAAATAATAATAAATCGTATGATACAGCTGTGAGGGATCTTAAAACCGTCGTTATAACGCCTACAATATTAGTTTTAAGGCTAATGAAATAAACAAAGCGTCTTATACACGATAATCACTGCTAGCGAGAAAAAGTGAGGTTAGGTTTGGAAACCGTAAAATATTATATTTTGTGGTCGTGACCGATGGTTTTATATTCTATTCGAAAGATTTGTATCTGATTTAACAATACTTCGTTGGAGTATTACAACAGTTATTCTATAATTTATTATCTCCGTTGACTAAAAAAGAAAAAAGAAATCAGTCATCAAGATCGTTTATCAGGATTGCATTCATTTCCATGTAAGGAGAACTAAAATCATCAACATTCCAAGATTTGATTTGGTACAATAAACAAAATAGTATACCCTGTAAAAATAACTATGTATAACAAGTCACATTTTTTATTTCCAAAATCGGAACTAATTTTTTTTTTCGAATTTTGGTATCTCTCACATAATCGCACAAAAAAGTCGCCTCAATAGGAGAAAACTGGAATGGATCGCAATAAGAAGGCAAACTCTTGTAAGAGACCAGACCCTACAGTTGGCATCGCAATAAGTTTTGCCAAACAAACATTTACCTAAGCAGATATCCAAAAAATCCTCAAGGAAATAGGACTAAAGGATCTACTAGTCTCTGAGACTTTCCTCAGGAACTATGTAGAAGTAAAGGGACAGAATATATCTTTTAGGTCTCAATATACATACATCCTTCGAAAAATATCTCCAAACAAATATTAGGCTATAGCAAGCATGCCCTATGGTGTCGAACAGGACACTATTATCTGAATTATCATAAGATCCGACTTGCAATCTTTGTCTGGAAGATGATGAAACAGCAGAGCATATCAATTGTGCATGGATCGCCGTGGCTCGAAGCAGATATCTGATATTTGGCTCTCTCTCGTCCTCGGACCTTAAATATTCACCAAACAAACTAATCGGCTTTGTAAAGAAGCTGAATTTGTTTGGAGAAATCTGAAACCACAATAGACTCTTACGAGTCGCAGTGGTCTTACAGACACACTCACCACGAACCTAACCTATCTCTCACTGTCTTAAAATAATTTCAAGTATATAAATAAATAAAATAGTATGATTTTATGTCGATATTGAATGCTTTCGGTGTTTAATTGTTTGTATCGTATCGTAAATTTAATCTCAGGTTTTATGTTAATTGGAAAATAGCCACATTTTCATGCAACAATTTCCAACGACCAATTTATTTAATGCTTTATGATTAAATTATTAATAACTTCCGAATTACTCCGTGCCAAATGGGGCGAATAATAAATAATATATTCAGCAATATGCAACTGTAGTAAACTTATTTTTGTTTATTTAAAAAATTGCAATGCGCGCCACTGCTCGCTAAGTAAGTAATTACGTAAATTGCTACAACACATTTTCTGGCTTGGCGAGTGAGTTGATGAAATCGACGTCACCCTCTCTCTCTCTCTTCAACTCACAACTCCACAATTCCCGCAACTCCCAAACTCCGTATCGACTCTTTGCTCCTTTCCGTTTCTCCAACGGCCCAGAAAGAGCCATTCTGGTTGAGTAATTGTTCGATTCGATACGTTTTTGTCAATTTTGCCGATGTTTGATGGCGCTCCGACCAAAGACGTACTTATACTCTAATAGGTTAAATTGAAAAGTTTATTATCGATAAAAAATCATTTTTTTAAATTTCGATTTACAGATTTAAAAAAAATACTTTAAACGCACGCTCATGAGCCTACCCCAAAAATCGATAAAGTGACAATTCCATTTTTTTTTTTAAACGTAAAGTATAGAAGACAATTTTTCTGAATAAAATAGCAGCTTTTTGGCTTCGAAATTCTCACTGCTTTACTTCAAAAAAACAATCAACATCGCCTTAATATTTTTATTAAACAGATAGATCATTCAAGTCGAACAACCAATGAAATTTAGCATCAACTTTAAATTGTTTTTTTCTGTATCTTAATCAACGAATAAAGTGAACAAATCCCTTGTCCCCGACCGTGTTTGCGGTTAAGTTCACATGTTTGTCGGGTTGTCTACCTCTACCCTACTCACTCTTTCTTGGTTCTCCTCTATTTCTTTCAATCAATAAAGAATTATGGGATGAAACCTCCACAGCCAGATCCGTACTAGAATTGTACAATTCCGTATTATTTTTAATAGTTTCTTTATTAAAAATACATTTCAATTCAAAGGCGATTTAAGACGAGCAGTATGTTAAGCCAAGTTTATACACTGCGGTTGCGGACCAGGCAGTAAAACATGTACTTTTATCTTTGAAATCTTATGTTGTTTGTTGGATGAAAAGGCATTTTGCAAGTATGTCAATGGAGATTTCTTCTTCAATTTTTGTGTGTCCAATTCTCTTCTTCTCTTTTTTATCTTTTCGCCTTTTTATCATCAAAGAGACCTTGCCGCATACTGTTATTTTATTGTGAAACAGCGCAAATTAATTTTACTCACAACTATATGTTTCATCTCCTCTCTTTTATTACACAAACAGTTTAAGAAAGTCCTTCTCAAGCTTTAATCAGCTAATTTTGGCAGAAATACTTCAAACTTAAGTTAAAAAAGTGTTATAAGTGCTCACCAATACTCCTTATGGTTTACGGAAAATTAAATTGAGCAATATTAAACAAATTCCGTCCCTGTTTTCGAAAATGATAGAGAGAGAAATCATAGTAAACCGGGTGGGATCGTTTTTGTTGAGGAAATGATGTTTGGAATGCTTTAATAATAATCCGATGGAATTAAAAGGAAAAGCCGAGGGGAAATCTTTAGGTAGCTCCTAGCCTAACCGGCAGCCGACGAAGACGGCGAGGTTTAAAAGGAAAATGAATGATAAGGGTTATTCTTCCTTGTTAAAGATGAGAAAATTTTATTATTTAGGACTTAAGGAGTTGTAAATAATTTCCGGCGATGTTATTGAGATTTAAGAGAAACACAGGGAGTGGCTAATGCTCCGATCTCTTCAGAGATTGATTTAATTAAAACGATTAAGTACAGAAGTTTTAATTATGATGAAATATTTGAGATGTAAAAAAAGATATTAAAAGGCAAAAAAATATATATAGTCCACTAAATCAAACCTGTAGATTACGAAAATGAACATTTTTCTAGGGTCTATAATGAAAGTTTAATTTTTTTCGAATTTTGGTATCTCTCACTTTTGTATACAAAATATCGTAGATACGATTCGCCTTATCTTCCTGTGTTCACCCGGAGGAATACTAGCCCCAACCAAAATACAATATCATAAAATATATAAGCTCGTACAGTTCTTGATATTTAAATTTTTACGATTTGATTTGCTAATATTTATTATTTTAATAAAAATCTCACCTGTTTGTGCATTTCCACATTAAGGCCATATGACATTTCGTAGTACTGAAACAAAAAAATTTGTATTTTTATCATGTTTGAAAAATATGTAGCACAATAAGCAATGTAGCAATGTAGCAATTATTAAATATAATATAAAAAGAAATGATTTTCAAAGGATGTGACCTTGAAAGCATGTATAAAACTGCAGATTAATACTGCCAAACCATCAAATTCTACCATTCTAAAACTGTACATATAAATTTTCTGTTGATCTCTCAGATATAAACTCATTTGCGAAGCAATTGTTATATACGTCCGTATTATACATGGCAGTAAATTTCAAATTGTTTCATTTAAGAAAACATTTCCTATTTCGTTCATCCTTCCTTTTCTCCACAGCCTATCCATCGGTTGACATCCGAACCGATCTACTAACACCGGTGACGGCGGTTGCTCGAAAAGGGGGTGGCAAACGTTCGGAAGCGGGGGGATGCAGACCGAACACCCGCCGCCCGTAAAGCAGCAACCATAAACAGCTATTTCACTTGTGTGTGTATCAGACGTGACAAGCACCTTGTCGAGCTCACTGGTAATCGATACAAGCCCTTCCGACCCCTTTCCCTTCTTCTAACCTTAGATCGTTCCCACGGTCGTCGTCAGGGGGCGGCGATCCTTTTACCCTCACAGATACCTGCACTGGGTAAATTCTTGGTTTTATTACAAAAATATCAATAAAAATTATCCTGGATCTTCACTATTAACTTAATAAATATATTTACGATAATTTTATTATTTTGCACATATATTTGTTAAACAGATTTATTTATTTTATACAATTATTACCAGTTAATGTAGATCAAGGATAATATTCATTGTCTATTTATTACATATAATATAAACAGAAAGGTTAATGTGATTTCTAAGGATGTTACTTTGAAATAACATCCGATCAGATATATCCTCATATGCAATAAAAACAAGAGTGCATTCTTACATGATCATGTGAGAAGAAGTAAAATTAAAATAGTTACATAATTCCGGATGAAATCAAGGTCAACTAGTATGTGATTTATTAATCCATTCCAGTTAATTCACACAAAAATCATTTTCCAACTGTCAATTTTAATTGTAATCATCTCGACGCATAAAAATTGTAATTTTTTTAATGTTTAATCCTCATTAAAATCAAATTGGTTACGCCACTGTAGTTCACTTGTCGCCAACGGCCCTTTCGACAGATCTACGACGAGGACCAGCACCGTAACATGTTCGGCCGCCGGAAAAATTCCGAGGATTTAGTTTCGGATGTCTTCTGTAGGATATACGTATTCGTGTGTGTTGGTGTAAGGGTGTCGGATGTCGTTTGCACTACTAACAAAACATTTTTAAATACAATAGGTCATATTTTATTTCGTTTTGTACATTGCAGAATGTTCAGTTATTCTAAACCGAAAAAATTATATTCTAGAAGTGTTAGATATAGGACTATTTCTACCATTTCTTCAATGGCCATATAATTTCAATTGAAGCACACGTTTAATGGGTTTTAGGTACTATTTTTGTTGTGACATGTTCTGGTTATTGGAAGGTATGTTTATTCTCAAATAATGAACAAATCATTAAATTCACTACTTATTATATTATCTCCAAACAAGATAAATAATTGCCTTTTCCTTGGTCAGAATTTATTAAACGTTTATTGTTATGGTGCAAACGGCAAAGCGGTGCATGAATGTAGGTATATCGATTTTAACGAAGTGAATGGAAATGGTTATCTCGGTAATAATGGAAGGTTAGACTAATGGCATCCGCTCCTCTCCATTCTATCCACGAAACGCGGATGGAGTAGAGAGTGGAGAAAACAGAAAATAAGGATTTATTTGAGGATATTTCTTATTGTGTCTTTTGTAGTTGGGTAAAATCCAAAAAGACCTAAGAGCATTAACTTTTATATAATGGGTATCTGTGTATTTTTCTTTTGCAGAGATTTATTTTATGTAATTGAAAGGTTTGGGTAAGGAAAAGGTTGCTAATTTTACAAATAAGGAATGGGTTGAATGGAATTGAAAAAAAAACAAGTTGTAGAAATATTTAAATTGTAGCAACACAACAGGTTTTTAATAAATTAGTTTTTTTCCAGATTTGAGATAAATATACAGAGCTAAACAAAAATGTATCAATACTCAAGAATATTAAATTTTAGCCAAGTTTTGTTTGGATGACATTGACATTAGAGAAAATCATACGTTGTTTAAAAATACAAACGCATTGTGTAAAAGAGCATTTCTTAAATAAAGCGAAAAATTTCTTCAAAAATTTAACGAAACTTTCTCATCTCTAACAACGGTAAACAGTGAAAAATCGTCTCGACACTTCTTACAAAACGATCCAAAAGCAAAAAAAAGCAATCGAGAAAACAGGCCCTGAGCCTCAGTTTCATTTCGGTGTCAAATTTAAAGAAGAGAGAGGAAAATAAACTGGTAATAAATCAAGTAAAAAGAATCCCCGGGCTTACAGAACCGGAGTTTCAAATACATAAAACAAGACTGAGAATTTGAAAAATACAGGGTTTGTCATCTCAAACTTGTGCTTAATACTTTTTATATGGAGAATGTTGCAACATTTTGATACAGCTTTGATACAGGGTGTTTAAAAAAAAACGGAGAAAAAACATCTTTACATTTATACACCCCGTATAATTTTAAATTCAAGTTTCAAACAGAGTAGTGCTACAGAAGAGTTGACCTACAGTATAAAAAAAAAATCATGAAAAGTGAATGAAAACGTGTCAAATTTTAACAGCAGTTTAATAATTTTCCAAATTCATGAAAATATTTCTTGTATTAACAATTTTGATGGTTTCCTTCTGTGTCAGCTGTGACCATTGTTTGCAGTAAAAAAACATAAACGAAATAGTAATCAGAATTAATGGAGTGATTAGAGAAAGATCGGGAAGAGATTGCGTGTGCGAGCAAAAGAGAAACATAGTTAAATATTCTAAAAGAAAGAAAAGGAAAATTCGTATGCTGATGGAACTCGGTGACGTTATTTTCTAGCTAACGATTTTTAAATGGTCGAATGAGAATCAGTGAAATTCCGATCATTTGTTACTTTAAAAAAGCATTTCGATGCGTCTGCTTGTGGACTGCAATGTGGACAAAGTATTTTAGAATAGACCTGGAATAAAACTTGAATTTTATCAACAAAACAGGATCATTTTGAGATAAAGTCATTCAAGATCGATTACAGTAATGTTTGAAATGTCCAGTGTTCGGAATAGAGTTGGGGATAAGTGTAGCGAAAACCAAAAGCAAGGAGAAACCTGAGTTGGACAAGATCAGATCTAGAAATGTCCTAAAAAGCGTAGAATGTTCGGAATGGAGGTGGAGAAAAGTGTGAAAAACAGAAAAAGCAATAAGGACGTAGCGGAGAGGCTCCTAAGTTAGGGTCAGACACACAAACAGTTTTTTAAATATGATATGCTCAACTACTCAACTCAACTTACCAAAACTACTTACCGGTTTACCCTACCGATAATTAAAATAAATTATTTGCGAAACTGGTCAAAGTTAACTTCCACCGCTTTACTTTGTACAATAATACGTGACGTGTCAGTTGCTACGCCACTGTGCTTCTTTTATCTCTATCACAATCCATCCCAGCGTGTGTCTGAGGCTTCGCTAGGGTAACAGCTATACAACAAACAGACAATGATACACACACCGTCTTAAAGGCGCATAACACCAGAACATTGTCTGCATTGTTTTGAGCTGTCCTCTCTACAGATAATATACATTACGTCTCGGTTACATCTCAAGGAAGTAACTGTACGTGAACTTTTTGATTTAATTCTATCTAAACTAGCGTATATTCAGTGCTTGTTCAAAAAGATCGTCGTTAAAATGGTTTTATTGAGAAATAATTCTGCATAAGGATGGTAGTTTCTACATAATAAATTGTATGCTCATGTTTATATTTTTTAATAAATTGGACAAGGACACTTCTAATCTAATTCAACCATGCTTTTATTTGTCCACCCGGAATAGGTTTCTATTATCATCACAGCTCATAGGACACTTTATAACGATCCTGGGATCCCCTTTCCAAATTTATTTATTTATTTCATCAAAAATTAAACCCGCCTATGTTTAGAATTGCATATTTAGTGCGCGGTAACGCCACTGTGAAAATCTCGTCTCGTCTAGCGAACCTCTCGAAAATTTAATACTAATACTCGACTAGAAACGTCTCAAACACACACTTCACGTCGGGATCTCGTTTGTAATTGGCCTTTGTCGATGATTCTGCCCAATTTCGTGCAGACTTTGTAATTGGAAATGTACATTTAAAGAGTTCATTGTAATCATAACCGAACTACAAAAATGTTGAAATACAATTTTTTTATTGTTAGTGTAAATTACAGGGATCCGTAAAAGGCAGATTGGGCGTTATTAAATTGCAATCTAGTCCAGTAATATCCTTTTTTACCTAACTTATCGACGGTTCAAAAGCAATAGAAGGAACTGGGATAGGAGTGTACGAGCCTGGCTAGGTCCAAACACTCTGAAAGTTTGGGAAAAACCCCAAGTATCTTTCAAATGGAAATTCAAGCAATAAGAAAGTGTGCCCAGTTCAATGTTGACAAAGGATATAGAAGGCAAAATATTATCATATTGTCGGATTGTCACGCAGCCATTAAAGCACTAAGCTCTTCGGTAATCAGTTCCAAAATGGTGTGGGAATGCCTAGGCAAACCCAATGAACTAGGCGAGCACAATATAGTATAACCTTACTGTGGATTCCAAGACACACTGGAATAGAAGGAAATGAAGTAGCGGATGGACTAGCAAAGAGGGGGACTGAAATACCCTTTTGGGGACCGGAATCCTTTTGCGGTATCAGCCCCAATGTAATATTGGAAGAAATAGGAAAAGCCGAAGAAAAGAGAAGATCTGACCATTGGAAAGATCTGGCTGGCTACAACCCGTTGAGATCAGAAAGTAAAATTGCACTAAGAGTTTTAACAGGGATCCTAAGGGGACATTGCTGCCTGAACGGACACCTGAAAATGCTCAAAATAGTGAAGGAAGAAGAATGTAGATTCTGTAGCATGGAAGACGAAACCTCCATCCACATACCGCAATTCAGAATCCTAGGGTACAGCACCTAGGAGATTATTTGATAGAAGAGGGACATTTACCCAAGTTGAGTCCTAAAATTCCTCAGGGAAATAGGACGAAAGGAGCTACTAGACTTTCCTCAGAAACTAAGTTGAAGTAAGGGGGCGCAATAGATCTTTTAGGTCTCAGTGACATTCACCCCATCATACATAAATGTAGCTTTATAAAAACTAAAAAAATATATTATATGGCGTCATATATAGTTTAATATAATGTATAAAACGTTTTAGTGAATAAATGTTATCATAATCATTCAGTGTATGTCGGCATTCGACCTAGTATTAGTCGAAGCAATACCAAAACCGTATTCAAACCAATTTGCTGTACGCAAAATTATACCTCTAGTCGAATTGGTCGGTTGCAAGCAATGCAGGCCAAGCGAATGAGCTAGCATAACATCCGAGCATCAATCACACAATTACCGGCTGACCGTCGATTGCCCGATCGTCTGCCTGTATAATACCGATGCCTGCGCGTTACCGAAATTACCGTCAATTCGACGATTACGTTACCGATGACAATGATATTACTTACGGCCAACCGCTGTATGTCGATGGTGGGCTACATTAGCGTCGATGTTTCGTATTTAAATTGTTTCATAAAAATTAATAGAAAATATTTATTCGGTACCTATCTATGGCAACAACTTTTGTTTTTGACAATAAATAAGTTTGTCCAAAATCAATTGCAAAAGCTGAACCACGTAATCGTCGGCTTTGTTGACTTCTTTCTCTTCAAATTGAGTAAGAAGACGGCAAATGCACCAGTTTAGAGTAATGTTAAAACCATAGCGTAAAGCTCATTATTATTTTTATCTTTTTGCTCTTTATGTAAAAATAGGTATTTTCTTTCGATCGAGGGATGTTATTAAAATTTACTTTGCTCGTTTGGAAACGCCCATGGTTTTAACAACCATCATTGATCCGACGTGTTGGTGAGTTTCGGTGCGTGTAAATGTGTACTAGTGTATGCGACAAATGTGCGTATATATTTGTGTAAAGTTGTTGAATTAAAAACCAATCGATGTAAAAAGGGGAATCTAGATGAGTGGAAATGAGTTGATAATGGTGAAAGTTATCGAACAATAGTACACTGTTAAAATGATTTATTTTTTTTATAAAAATAATTTTGCACGTTTCCAAAAAATGAACAGCTGACTGCTTTCGCAAAGCTATACAATCCTTTGATGATTGACAGCTGACACAGAACTAAACAGCAATTCATTGACACCTAACTGCCTTCGCAGAACTCTACAATGAATTGATAATTGACAGCGACTGCTTACGCAGAACTATACATTGCTTTGATGTTTGACATCTGACACAGAAATAAACAATGCTTCGATAATTGACAGCAGACTGCTTACGCAAAACTATACATTGCTTTTATAATTGACAGCTGACTGCTTACGCAGAACTATACAATGCTTCGATGATTGACATCTGACACAGAACTATACAGCAATGCTTTGACACCTGACTGCCTTCTCAGAACTATACAATTCTTTGATAATTGACAGCCGACTGCTTACGCAAAACTATACATTGCTTTTGTAATTGACAGTTGACTGCTTACGCAGAACTATACAATGCTTTGATGTTTGACAGCTGACACAGAAATAAACAATGCTTTGATAATTGACAGCTGACTGCTTACGCAAAACTATACATCGCTTTTATAATTGACAGCTGACTGCTTACGCAGAATTATACAATGCTTTGATGATTGACAGCTGACACATAGCTAAACAGCAACGCTTTGACACCTAACTGCCTTCGCAGAACTATACAATGATTTGATAATTGTCAGCTGACTGCTTACGCAGAACTATACATTGCTTTGATGTTTGACAGCTGACACAGAACTAAACTGCAATGCTTTGACACTTGAGTGCCTTCGCAGAACTATATAATGCTTTGACAGCTGAACACAAGTGGATTTTAATTGGTACAAAATGGACAAAAATGCAAAAGTTATTTAAATACTCATAAGTAATCCTAATTTTTCTCGTCCAATTCATACGACAACGTTGATCGATACCGATGTTTCGAACCTCTAAGAAGAATAAAGAATAAAAGTAAAGTCAAAACTAACCTCCCTCTATAATTCAAGATGAGTAATATTGTTTTCATGTAATAACCTTATTTAAGGAGATTGCAAATCGTGTCACGTTCGTAACCTCATCGTGAGGCAACGTCGTTCTAACCCGAACTCTCAAACTGGCTTTGAGACCTTTAGAGATGGAAGCGTTGATAAGATTAATTTGGTAGTACATAATAACAAAATATTTTTTTTTATATTTATAAAGAATTAAGAATTATCAGAATCATACAGAAGAATCTATTTTGTCAAACGCAAACTACGGATACTAGATGTGATTTTATTTTAATCTAATTTACTTTTATCAAAGAGTTCTTCCTAGGGGAGCTGTCTGTAGAGTAGAAGGTTAGTTAAGCACTCAGCACTTGGCCACATGTGACCCATTGTACATCCTGTCCTTTCCAGGAAGGTGGACAGGTCACTAGGAGACATATCCTTTATATCGGCAGGTGTAGGCCATGACTCACCGCATAGAGGTGTTTTCACTAGCCCCATTGTATGGAGGTGTTTTCTTAATTGACAGTGGCCAGTCAGAAATCCTACCGTTTTTCTTGGTCATCGTCAAATATTTTTTCGACTCCAGCTTCCCAGGGTCGCCTAGGGTGATCCTGACAATACTGCATCCCTTGATTTCATCCCATCTCTTTGGAGATTGAGCATGGGTTATGTTTTTGCCAGAAATTCCTTTTCTGGTTAGTTCCTTTGTGGCAATTGAGATACCAGCCAGTTCTGTTTGAACCACGCTGGTGTTTTTTCGTATTCCCCACTTAATCCTTAGACTTAGTGATCTGGAGTAAATTCCACATCCTAGTGGAGCTAGAGACTTTTGAAGATGGCGCTTTACGTCAAACCTGCTACCCAAAAATTTCAAACTCAATACATTGTATAACACTCCAGTGATAGATTGTTTACTCAAACTCGCATTTTTTTTCTACCATAAGCGTTCAACGTAAGAAAGGCAACGGGTAAATATTTTTGTATATCAGCTTTTTGACAAATGACATAAAAATGCTTTCAATAAAATAATTCGGTGTAATAAAAATAGTAATTTAAAAAAAATACATTTACCAAGTTCCGTCCATCTCTAATATAACAGCTCTTTCTACCTCCTTCCGTGCGCTACCCCCCCGAATTATAACTCGACACAAATCTTATCAGATCCCCGGTTATCTTCTCTCCTCGGTTCGTCTATTATACCTCCGTCAACCGCCTCCCTTACTCCGTCGACTTCTTAGGCGGTTTTCCTCCCCCTAACCCTCCAAACCGCCCCATATCTGCCGTCTCCGACGGGAAACGGAACGTTCTTTCTTTATTTCTTCATATATGAAAAGTCGCCAGAGACCGAGTTCGCTTCAATTCAGTTCTGTAGATGGTGCGGCAACCATTTTAGTTGTTATTCGATGACAAAGAAAATTGTTTTGTATTTTTCCTTCCAATTTAATTTCGAAAACGTTTGTGAATTATATGTTTTTATTTTATTTTAAGTACATCGACAAATAAAAAGATGATCATAATGAAAAAGAAACTGAATTAGGATGTACTCTTTGCGCAGTCAGGGGGAGAATTAAAATTTAGTTGAAGCAGTAAACTTCAACGTACATGAACAAGCAAGAAGCGAGAATTTCATTTCGTTTTGATTTAATGAGCGCTTAGAAACAATAGAAGACACGTGCCAAACCACGAACACAGCAAACTCCTGGTCAAAAAACCCGCTGACCAATGGAATACTAACCCTTAGCAGGGTCCAAATAAGGATAGTGTCGGGTCTACTCACCTGTCACTGTACCCTAAGGAAGCACATTCATACAATCGGCATATATAGGGTTGTGCTTGGAAGAGGAGGAATCAGCCGCTCACATGAGCTTCGATTGTGAAGCATTATCTTATTGGATATATAAACTTCTAGGACTAGAACATCCAAGGAAGGGTTTCTCCAAGAAGAACCTAGTGAAAAGACTGTTGAGCCTGATAAGAGCTACTGGTCTCTTCTCATAAAAGGCACGACCAAGACTACAAAAAGCCTAGAGGTGCCGAGGACTCTAATGCCCGTACCTATAGTCAGGACTTGAGATTGGTCTCGAGCTTGAGTACGACTTGAGACAGGGTCTGTATACTATAAACGAATCTCTGGCAGAATGTAAGATTACTGCGCTTGCGTGACTTGAGACAGGCCCAAGTCTGGTAGAGACCAACCTTGAGCACGACATGCATGTCTTCGGCTTTTATCGACAGCATTCGTTTAAGAAATCTGTAGTACAGCAGCTAAACTTGAGACGAAGTCTGAGTTGGCGAAGCACGTCTCAAGTCGGAGATTGAGTAGGGACTATAGGTACGGACATAAGTCTCTGACACCAATCAATCAACAATAGTCTAAATTTAATACATAAATGTGATCAAAAGGAAAGGTGTTCATGCGGAAAACCAACGTTTTTTCGATAAAATACATCGATCGAAGTAAGCGATATATATATAATAGTAATCCATGTTTAGCAAATACCTTCTACGTCCTTCTCAGGACATACTGGATATTGTAAAAACTATTTATTTTAATTTTTGCTAATAGAGTTGATAAGCATGTTTTTATTATTATTAAACCAGCTATTTGAATACTTTAAAGAGTCTATGGCGTTCAAAGAATGCTGTACAATATATCCTTTCTAGTTTACAATTTAAAAAAAACCTATGGTTCTATAAAATAATTACTTATTCTCAGTACAATTATTTGGTTTTGCCTTTTTTTCTTCCAGAGATACGAATGGTCGTTGATTAACGATTTTAAGAATCTCTAAACAACGACCTACCTGGAGATTTTTAAAACTAATTAAAGTAAATGAGATACTAATAATTATCATCTGTAATTACTTTTCATGGATAATTGTGAATGTATTGATTTTTTTTGTGTAATTCGCCGAGTCTTCAGTACACTTTTGGTCTTAATAAAATCTCCTTTTGGCAGTTATGCTTTTTCCTGTGTCAATTTCTACATTACATCATCTCTTAGTTTTATTTTAAATGCAGTATTGACATTGACTCTTCAGCAGATCATTTTCTCTAGTTTATAAACCCAATTTTCCCTTTAAATCTACGCATTCCATAACTTATGTTAACCTATTCCATTCATGTAATAGCTACTTACTTTACAAAAAACAGATGTTGGCAGTACAGGTCCTTTGGTGTCTAGGATTAAAATATTTTCTAGTTTCGGTAGAATACGGTTTGTCCAAAAAAGAATTAAAGAAGGAAATGTTAATCTTTTGATCTACCGAAAAATGACGTTGGTACAATTTAACTACTTGTATGTAACCACTCATTTGTTGGAAGGAGGGACTATAAACGCCTCATTAAATACCCATCCCGATCTGGCGGCTTACAATATTTCTTGTTCTTCTTCTTTTTTTTTTATTTTGGAGTGTCGGAATTCTTTGAGCTTTTGTTACAGCGAACCGAAATCTGTGTCCGATTGCTTGGCAGGTAAAAGCACTTACCTTGCCGCATAAAAACGTCCCGGCCGGCTGTATTTATACTGATGTAGAATAATTAATAAATATTTCAAGAATTTATTAAAGCGAGGGGTTTCATTATTTAAGAACTGTTTTGGTCGCTTTTTAATAATCATAAAATTCACATACAGGAAAGGAAAAAAGAAATATTCAGTCGCTAATAACAAATGAGGAATTTAAATTTCAAGAATTTGAATTAAACAATTTGATGTCATTTAAAAAAAAGTTCTTCTTTTAAGAAGGTCGTAAATGGTCGTAACCTAACCTAACTCCTAAAATTCAACAGTTAGACCGTTCTAACGACGACCAATCGATTCAGGGAAGAATTTTACATATATACCTAAAATTTGTAAAAAATTTAGTTGTTACATCCTGTACTTTTTGGCCGTGTTCATCAACAGCAAAAAGTTAACGGTCTGTTGAACATTTTGGGTTTGCTGTTTGCCCGCTCAATCTTAAATAATTCACTTAGCCTTTCTCTTCTAAACAAAGCCCCAGAAAAGAAGGACTGAGACTTGGTTAATAGCAGCAGAGAACCCTCTTTACTTAACACCCCTCGCTAATATATTTTTCGATTTTTCTACCAAAAAGAATCCCATTTTTGTTGAAGAATTGCCGTCTAATGAGATTTAGGTATAGGCCCTTTGTGTGTTTCAGAATTCTGTTGATATAACAATAACAGATGGATAGGAATGGCCTTTGTTCGCCAAATTCTGGGTGCCTCAGATTACATGGATGTGCTTTCTGCGAATTAGTAACAGGGGCGGACTTAGGAATCAAAAACTATCAGTTCCTAACATATTTTTTTATTTAAAATCAAACAATTTTAGAAAATGAAATATTTTCCAGATGCAACTGAGAAAAGAAACAATATTAATCAATCTAAAGACAAATTCCAATCTCAACTTACGTAATAATATGGGTGGCTTCGAAATGCGACTTATCTATTAAGATTTAAATCTTTTTAACACGAAACGCCCACGCTACAAAATAATTACTATAATATGCCTCCTTTTAAACTTTTGTAGCCATTTTATATTCCCACTAACACGATTTATGTTTAACACTATTTGTTCTCGTAATAAAATATACAGTGAGCAGTAGAAGTAAGGAATTTGAATTTAATTATTGTTTGTTTCAAATAAACCCAAAGAATATAGAGGGTTGTAGGCATTTTTCAATGGTTTGTGCTATTGTTGTATTAACGACTATTAGCTGTGGGGTTTTCTCTTGAATCAATCATGTTGGAGTTAAGTTAAAACGAAATATCTTGGAATTAAGTACAGGGTGACTGATTTTAAACATAAATGCCCAGCTTATTAATTGCTCCAAAGAGATGGGGTTTTCACTGGTTTATCAAAGATATTTTTTTAGGCTTGGCTGGCATTTCATCTCATCAACACAGGGTGTTTTACTAATGTTGGTCAAATTCAAAGGGGAAAATATGTATTATTTTAAATGGAACACCCTACAATTTTTGATCTCATTCGAAAGAGCAATCATTCTCCTTTCCAAAAATGTATAGTTTTCTATCTTTTGTTTCATTAACAACAAAGATATTTGAGGTTTCAGGGAAATTTCCCTGACATTTTTTGTTATTTCTGTTGAAAATGATGTTTTCCCTGACTTTTCCATGACCATCTTTAAATTCCCTGACTTTTCCAGGTTCTCCAGGTTTTCCAGGTCACTATGAACCTTGTTAATGTGAAACGTTGCTTCATCAGACATAATAATTAATAATGGGCATTTATGTATAAGCTAAATATTCTGAAAATTGAAAAAGCGGAACCACCGGGACTCGAACCCGGGACCCCTCAGTTACAAGCCCTTACGCTAAGCCCTGCGCTACGGCGGTTCATACCTATCAATGTTCTGTTCGGTATTATAAGCTACCATTCAACCGCGTCTGCGTCTTACATATGTTTAAAATCATTCACTCTTATTTGGGACACCCTGTATAAGTACAGATATCATAGCCAAATAAATATCGTTTTAAGTCGCACAATTCGAAACCTCGACATTCAGTAAACTAAACAGCTATCCATTGTTACAAATAATGAGAAAAAACGAACAATCTTGATAAAGTGCTTGAGTTGTGACTATGAAATTAAAAAGCAATTTTTTGGTTTATCTTACCATGACGTAGTGCCGTTGCATTTCAGTCTTTTCACTAGCTAATTTCTCGCATTCTAGTTTCAACCTGAAACGATAAAAAATAGACAAATTATTATAATTAATAACGTAAAGAATAGGTAGGTTCTGGTAAAAAAAGAAATCTACATTACGGAAACTTTCAATTTTCGATAATTAACCACCACACTGTACAGATTTTTAATTAAATTATGTATTTATTACAAAATAAATAATTAAAATACTTGACACGGAACAAATTGTATCAGTTTTATATACAGTGTGACAATTTTAAAGCTACTACAATTCAAAACAAGTTATAACTGTATTGTTATCATTATTAGAGTCTATAACATCAATATTAATTTGTTTTTTTTTCACCTGACCCACTTTTATAATCATTACTAACGTGTAACAACTGAATAGTAATATCGCAACAACAGCAATTCGAACTAGGCGAGTTGACTTAATAAATTACTATTACTTTTTCTTTTTAAAACCATGAAATGGTTTTAAACGACGATCTACAATAATAATTATTGTATAGTGTTTCTAATGTGAATGTAACGACAATAAAATAAAGCAATGTAGTCAGATTTATTTTCTAAAATTGTCAGCATCACTATACAAAATGTTCTCCTTACTTCATTAAACCGTTAGTTCGTGATGTTCTTAGAAAGCTAGTTTGGAAATATTGAAAAAAAAAATACCTAATATGAATTCATTAGTAAGCATTAAAATAAGCTGTAAAATTTAACTAATTATGTATGCTGCTATTTTTAAGAAAATTTTGAATAGCTGGCAACGTAGCAGCAGGTGGATTGGAAATCGAATAGTCCAACTCCAGTAATTGGCATAATATAACGAAGTAACTGGTCAGTTATTAACGCGGTCCAATGTTTCATAAAAAAATTTAACGACCTTGAAAAGTTGGGGTTATTTAGCATTAATTTCATACAGGGGCGTGTGCGAATTGTGTTGTAGAGAAATATTATTTATATAATATCTATTTGTTGGTTGAGTGAGATTAGTTATATTATAATACAATTTTTTTTTGTTGTCGAATTTTTTGACGTCCAGTATATTATCGGTAATAACAATTATAAACAAAATGTTATTGGCCTCCATAGTTGAAAACAATAACTGTATAATGAATCAAGTTAACCATTCTTTCTAGAAGCCCACTTAGAAAAAAAAACCGATTATTATGGCTTGGAAAATACATTCTTCAAACAATAATAAAAAGTAAGTGCTTCTAATGATATGGCGTAATCAACGTACCCAACTAAGAAAATTAATTATAATTTCTATTAAATGTAATAAATGTAATCACAATTGAACAAAAAAAAAAAAAAAAGAAATAAATGGGAGACAGGAAAAAAATTACAAATATATAAGTTGGAATTTCTCACGACTGGTTCGCTCAGTTAAATACGTTTCTTTCAATGCTTTGTACGATAAATTTAATGAAAGAGATTATACGTAACAGTAGCGTAGCTTGAAAAAATTTGTTAAGGGGTCTATTTTGCTACTTTAATAAAAACACTAAAATATTTTTTGTCATTAAAACGTTTTAGTAGAGCCACTGGTTATTTAAAGATCCAACAATTTAACAAGTCAATACTTTTGCAGAGGCCACCGAAAAGCGTAAATAAACATTCTATTGGAATGGAAGGGGGACGTATCAGCACGCATACCGGGCAGGCAGATCTACGGAGACTGCACTGGTACAACTGACGGAGGATATCCGAGGTGCCTTAGACAACCAAGAAACTGTAGTATGTGCATTTTTGGACATAGAAGGAGCTTTTGACAACACTCCACATGAGGCTGTCAAGAGAGCATTAAATAGAAGAGGTGTAGACAGCACAACATCCAAATGGATGTCGGAACTGCTCACCACCAGAGTAGCAGAGACGAGAACGAGCAAAGACATTGTCTCCATCTGCACAACCAGAGGATGCCCACAGGGAGGAGTAGCATCCCCATTAATGTGGAGTCTGACGGTTGACGAACTCCTGTGTGGTTTGACGGACCTCGGAATATCCTGCCAAGGATATGCCGATGATATTGTCATAACAGCCAGGGGAAAATTTGAAAACACCCTTTGTGACATCGTACAAAAGGGTCTGAACTATACAAATAGCTGGTGTAGGCAAGTGGGACTCAGCATCAACCCCACCAAAACCATCTTGATAGCCTTCACTAAGAAAAGAAAACTCAACCTCAAAACCATTAAACTTGATGGGAACGACGTTGAATGGAGACAAGAAGTCAAGTATCTAGGTTTGACTCTAGACAGCAAACTCCTGTGGAACAAACACGAGAAGGAGATTACATACAAAGCAAAAATGGCTCTAATGGTGTGCAGGAATCTGGCAGGGAGAAACTGGGGTTGTAACCCAAAAATCCTGAGCTGGATGTACACTGCCATAGTGAGACCAATTATCACTTATGGAGCCATTGCGTGGAGTAGTAGAACTAGCCTCTTGACGACGAGAGAAAACCTCTCTAAAATTCAAAGACTAGCCTGTATATGCATAACAGGAGGAATGAGTACATGCCCAACGGCAGCAATGGAAGTGATTCTCAACCTCACACCATTACATATGGTGGTGGAGAGTGTTGCAGAAAGAACAAGATACAGACTAAGTAGAGAGGGAATCATTAAAAAGAAAACCACCTCTTCACTTCTTAGAAATCAGACAACCTGGGACATGCCACAAGATGGTATGATGAAAAAGTATAAGTTTTCAAAGAAATTCGTTACGGAATTAAGCAACAAGAAGGAATGGGATCCAAATACCATTACCAGACTTGGAAAGAATGCCATTCAATGGTACACAGACGGCTCAAAAGCAATAGAAGGAACTGGGATAGGAGTGTACGGGCCAGGAACCAAACACTCTGAAAGCTTGGGAAAAACCCCGAGTATCTTTCAAGCGGAAATTCACGCAATAAGAAAGTGTGCCCAGTTCAATATTGACAAAGGATATAGAAGGCAAAGGATTATCATAATGTCTGATAGTCAAGCAGCCATTAAAGCGCTGAGTTCCTGTGTAATCAGTTCCAAAATGGTGTGGGAATGCCTAGGCAAACTTAATGAACTAGGCGAGAACAATATAGTCACCTTACTGTGGATTCCAGGACACACTGGAATAGAAGGAAACGAAATAGCAGATGAACTAGCAAAGAGGGGGAGTGAAATACCCTTTTGGGGGCCGGAACCTTTTTGCGGAATCAGCTCCAATGTAATATTGGAAGAAATAGGTAAAGCCGAAGAAAAGAGAAGATCTGACAATTGGAAAGATCTAGTAGGGCTTAGGCAATCAAAGATTCTTCTGGGTGACTACAACCTGTTGAGATCAAATGAATGCATAAGTCAAAGCAAAACTGCACTAAGAGTTTTAACAGGAATCCTAACGGGACATTGTCGCCTGAATGGACACCTTAAAAAGCTCAAAATAGTGGAGGAAGAAGATTGTAGATTTTGTGGAATGGAAGAAGAAACCTCCATCCACATACTTGCGAACTGCACAGTATTTCAGAATCCTAGGGCACAGTACCTGGGAGACTACTGGATAGAAGAGGGACAGTTACCTAAGTTGAGGCCTGCGGATATCCTAAAATTCCTCCGGGAAATAGGACTAAAGGAGCTACTAGTATCTGAGACTCTCCTCAGAAACTAAGTAGAAGTAAGGGGGCACAATAGATCTTTTAGGTCTCAGTGAATGTTACCCCAAAATACATACATACATACATACATACAATGGAAGGGGGAAAGTATTAGTGAAAAATGATGAAAACTGTCGGAATTACGATGAAGTAATTGGACAAAAGCATGGCTCTTTCCTTTAAAACTAATCTATTGCCCCAAGAGCAAAGCACCAATCTGGGCTAGGCCGGAGACACTAGCGGCCTTGCTACCGGCATAAAATTCAGCAGCTTTGCCAATCTGGCTAGTTATTGTCAAGATTATTTGAAGTTGATTACATTCTATTAGAGTATTTGTAAAAATTATTATTTTTCTTTGTGCGACCACGAAGTTTAGTGAATGCCCGGGTTTGGACAATATATTTATTGGAATTTTACATTTAATAATTTATGTGAAATATAAAAATAATTCAGTTTCCGCCACTGGCATCAAGTTAGTAACATTCTTGAGAATTCTTCATATTTTTCCGAGTTCATTGAATGGGTAATAGCCGAGGAGTGTTTTAAGTAATTGAAAGTCATTAGGAAGTTATATCTCTCTTGCTCTAAATAACGATTACCTACGATTTTTTTAACTGTATCACTCTACACTATATAGCATAGATTACCGGGGGAATTCCTAAAGATAAATACGATAGTATTAAAAAAAAACTACAAATATAAAATTATGTTGAAAGATATACTGGTTAAAATTCTGTAGTATGTTTACGTCTGTACTTATCGCTTTCACAAGGGCATTGTAGGAAATGAAAAGGCAGACATCCTAGCAAAGCTATTTGGAATATCTATAACGGCGGCACGTGCCTTTTGGCTGAGGTGCCGAGGACTCTAAGACTCTGACTGGTGGTGCTACCATTCTGGGAAACTCCGGTCTCCAACGGTTCTAGAACACACACGGCTAAAGGTTTGTTCCAACACACAAATTGTAATCGTTCCTGAATCGTTATCAGTATCGTTGTTAGGGATTTGTTACGCAGGCGCCAAGTGTTTACCGTTCTAATAACGAATCCAAAATAAATAATAGCATAACTATACTCTTATGTTTATATGGTACATGTTGTTAAGTAAAAAACTGTTTATTTATAACAGATAGCGCAAACAAATATAAATAAGTTCGCTCCCACAAAATTCAACAAATACAAAAACAACAAATCAAGGCAACTAACCTAACTAGCTATGGATATATGTACTGCGCAAGTCAGTTCCCTTGATACCTGCTTTCAGTGAAGTATCGAAATCATCGTTCTTGAACCGGTTCCATAACGATACCAGATAGGGTTGGAACAAAAAAATTATCGTTCACTAAACGGTTCTTTCGTGGTTGGAACGCATTTTTGCTATTTCACATGCGCGTCACCGTTCCAAGAACGGTTTCTTGATGTGTTGGAACAAACCTGTGTTCACGTCGAGCTGATTCTTAGGGGAGATAGGGGCAATTTTAAACCAAAAATAACATTTTACTTTCTACCTGGTATTAGAATGAAAGATTTGATATTTTTGGCTACACTTTTCATCGTATTGTGAAAGTGTCGAACGTGGGGTTAATAAATAGTAAATATATCGATACAAAAAAAGAACAACAAAGAATATAAATGACATAATCTAGTTATGTAACGTAATTTGTTATATGGATGGACGAATATTGTCAAAGCGATACAGCCTTTTAGTGATAAAGTGCTTATTAAGAAGTGCAAATGGCCGAAAATTTCGTAAAAGTATCACTAGTGCATTCAACTGCATTAATCAATATGTGTTTAAAAATTATCGGAAAATTTTAGTATTTTATGACACTTCATTCAGCTTTATGGGAATTTCTAGCACTCTAAAAATCATTATTTTAAACAACTAAACATTAAAAAAGCGACAATGAACAATTAATTAAATATTAATTAAGAGTTTTAAATCGCTCTCGACTCCGTCGTAATGACAACAAAGTAAAAACTTTCAAAAAATTAGCATCTGTGCAGTCGACAAAGCTGAACGTTTTAAACTCTAAAAAGTTTTTACGTAATAATAACATTAATTATATTCTTGTTCATCGCAAAACGCGAAAATTCTTGAATATCTACACCGCGCTCCGTGAAATTGAGAACAAAAAGAAAATTAGAATTTTCATTTTGCTCGGTATCTTTGTAGCTCTTCATTTATATTCTGTAATATTTATAATTACCTGGATAGTATTAAGGACGAAAGCTTTGTTAAAAATCTTAAGGTAAAGGAATACATTTAATATTTAATATCTTTTTATACAAGACAGTGGCGTAGCGACAAATTAAGGGCCCCCGCGAAAATTGAGTAAAATACCAAAAATTACCAGAAAATACCAACATTACCCCAATTATTACAAAATATATTATACAGCATAATATCCACAGAGTCTTCAGAATGGACCACTAGTGGTCCATTGTCAGAAACATTGAGTTGTACGCTCGGTCTAATCAGCTTCAAACTTATCGTCTAACTCATCTTGAAAATTACTTATTGTTTAAGGCGGATTTTCAGCTGGTAGTTTGATATCTAGTGTGTATGCAGCTTATTTACTGCAGATTATTCTCAACGAAGCTGAGTTCCCTATAAACGTCATTTATCGCATTTTAAATAATAAAATCAAGGTTAAAATTTAGCAGTTCTTCCTCAAGTTCCCCATTTCACACCAACAATACCAAACAAAACACCAAATATTTCCAATTAATACCAAATATTTCCAAATAATACCAAATTTTTTTAAAAAATACCATTCTAGTATAGAAGAAAATAAACAATAATCTTTAAAACTGAAAGGGACAAAAACTATTAATTTGTTTAGGTAGCGATACTAAATACTTTAAAGCAACAATGTGATAAACAAAAAAATATTTTAAATTAAGCGATAAAACTTGAATATTTCAATAGTTTTTGCGAGGCAATTGCCCGTCCTAATTATGCAGTAAAATTATTTTAGTACAATTATTTTAGCCATTATTTCATTATTACTTTAAGGAGGTAAATTGTTTTTTTCTAGCTTTTGCCTCCGCAAATTTTTTTATTAAATGGTTATTATCCATTTTGGCCGCCTCTTGAGCCTCTATGGACAGTATAGCCAAGTTAGTTAACACCTTGTCTGAGGAGGAACTACGTAAATGATTTTTAATGATTTTTAATTTGGATCTTTCAGCTGTAGCAACACTTACTATAAAAAATAATAATAAGGCTGTTGTTACATCTGGAAAATTTGATGATAAAGTGTTATTTTCCACAATTAAAAACACAGCAGTCTTTAATATTTTGAAGGGAAGCAATTTTTTCCTTTAATGGCATGCACAACGCGACTATAAAGGAAAAGTCGCAGACAGATCGCTGGAATATGTCTGCTGTAGTGTTTCTGAAGTCATAAATAATTCTTTTTCAGACAAAGTTCCATTCCCTCAAAACAATTACCTATAAAACAGAGTACAGACACTCATCGAGTGTGAGCCTCTACAGGCCAGGATTTCGGCCCCTTCCGATCCCTAGCGATAAATTCTTTCGGGCCACCCCGCAACTGCTGTGGTTCGCGGTAGTAGCGCTACGCCACTGATACAAGAGTTGACGAAAATTTATTCTCGAAAATTAAACAATAGATTAATGAACTGAGAAAGTTACTGATATAGTATATAATATATATATAAATGACTACTAACGCCACACACGTGAAAACGTTTAAGAACCCACCAACGTGAAGTTTTTAACCGCTCTTGATATCTGATTTATTATCAAATAATAAGAATTATTCAAATTCGTGACGTTACCCGCCAAAATTACCCACATGCTGGTCTCGTATTTCTAGTAATACCTAAAGCGATAAAAGCCCACAGCTCGCGTGTTAATCACGAATGTAAATCACCTCCTTCGAAGCAATTATTAAATAATATTTTCAAGCAGCACCGGTGCGAAGAAATGGTTTTAAAACGAAATTCATGTTTTTAACGATTCCGTTTCGAAATTTTTAATCATCAGTGTAATTATTAAATTTTATGAAAGTTCCGAGGTGAAATTTCGTGATATTCATGATTTTGTACCAAAAAGTTGGTAAAGGATAAATATACTAAAATTTCATTTTACTTACGTGTGATATTGGGCTTGCAAAAAATTAAATTCTTCTTTTATCCTTTCTAAAGTGTCCGCTATTGTAAATTTAATTTGACCACCTTGAGGTGGTGGACCCTGCAACAAAAAATTAAAATTAATACAAGAATACAACCATTAGTTTCTAAAAAGAGACAAACATATATCAATAGGAATTAACTTGCGAAGGAATGAGATGTAGATATAGGTTTCTTTTGCAAATATTTTATTTATATAATATAGTAAATATCTTCTGTAAGTTCCTTGTGGCATTACTTATTCTTTTTTCTTATTTTTTTGGGAATCAAACCACAATAATGTTTTTTTTACTTTTTATTTCGACGTTTCGGTAGCGTTCCAGCTACCGTTGTCAAGATTAACTAGTATAGAAATAATTTTTTGGTCCCTATCTGACACAACGAAAAAATTTGACAACTAGACAATCAATAATATTTTGAAGTTTAAGACTACAAAACTTTGTTGTCAAATTTTATTAAGGTCTATTCATAGTAGATCACACCTCTGGTAAAATGTGAAATAAAATATTTTAGTTTATGACATTCTAACGATATATAGTCCACTAGAAATGGAATCCAGTGAAGTGCACTTTTTTTCGCTTATTTTGGAAATTTTGTTAATAAAAACGCGTTTGTTGTTACTTTTTTGTGTATGATTATTTTTGTTTTCAAAATACGTATAACTCAGTTTGGTGATTTTGTGTATTGAAGTGTGTATCGATTAACAACCAATCCAAAGATAAATCATAAGAAAACCTGGATAAAAACTTATGATGCTATCCTGATAACGCAGGTAATTGATTATTGGAAATTTCTCTTTCTAACATTGGTAACCAAATTTGACTACATTCGGCTGAAATACTAGCTACACATTTATCTGAATTTAGTTGTATTAAAGCACTTTCTTTGATTTTTCGTCTTTTATTATTGGGCTCTTTCAATATTATTTTTGTCGAATCCCATTGAATTTTATGCCCCTCTTCCAAAGCATGTATGCAAATACCTGACTTAAAGAAATCCCTATCTTTGATATACTTTTTATGTTCATTTATTCGGACTTTCAATGGTCTAGATGTTTCACCTAAATAGAATTTGTCACATTCACAAGATATCTAATATATGCTATTATAAGCAATGATTTTTGAAATAGTATTCCAACAATGAACATTTTTATCAGCCCCCATACAAAACACTCCATAATGTCTTTATAAGCACTACATGAAAGTGCCGACGAAGAGTGTCTATCTAGGGTGACGCGGGTTAACTGCGAACATGTTTAAATACAGTTCTATTCCAGTTTATGGGTACCTTTCTTTTGAAGATATAATACCTAAAAAAACTTTGAGTAAATATTTGGTATCTATCGTTCAACCTATTAATTGTATAATAAAAATATGATACAATAGTTTTTCGTTTGGAAGCGAGTTTCTCTGCGGATTACACAAAGAATTTTCCGAATGGTTTGAGGGAGTCTTAACAGGAAAGAATAAACAAAAACAAAAAGGCCGTGATCTGCGTCTTAGATCATTAGGACAGAGGAACAGGAAGGAGGGTAAAAATAGATAAAGATGTTACATAAGACGTTCGGTTGCTTTTTATTCACTGTATTAAAAAGAGAGAGGAGGGGATATCTTCTTTCAAATAGTTAAAATTGGATTTGGAATTGGCAAGAGACAACAAAGTGTCTCTAATTAATTATTTAATACTCAACCTCCATCAACTTCTGAGGGTATGTGTAAGCATTTTTTCTCCTAAATTACTGAAAATCCTCTTACCTTATGCATAAATTTTAGGGCTTCTTATCCTTACATTTCTATAGAAATGTAAATAGCTAGTTAGTCCTCTGTAGAGCTTTAGGTAAATATCGTTTAAAGTAAATACCGGTATATGTACACGAAGATAATCATACAGAGTGGCACAAAGAAGAGAGAAAAACGGTACGGTTACAACAAAAATATTATAAATGAGATGCAAATGGCAAATTATATGAATGTATGGCTTCAAGAAGCCAAAAATAGATACGAAAAAGAACTGGGTTAAAGAGTTTGTGTTTTGCATATCATCTGCATGATGGGATAATTAGCATAGAGGTAGATGGTTTTAAATTGTATAAAAATATGTATTAAAGAAGTTTGTAATTTGTGGTCTTTAATTTAACTTTCAAATTAAGTGTATGCAATGCATGTATATTTCTAATACACTTGACCAAGACAATATTCAAAGAATGGTTGTGTATAGTACGTAACATATTCATATTTTCCAACTATACACTCTGTATACTTTAGGGGATTAGAATATTACTTGTTTTTACTAAGTTGTTACTGCTATTATGTGTAGAACTAGAAAGATAACAAACATTTCCTGTTTAGTATATTCATATTCCACTAAAAATATGAAAAACTTATATTACAACTGATAATGAGGTATAGTTTGAACGTTGTAAGTTAGAACAAACCAAAAAAAATTCCAAGGACTACTTAATTGCTTGCTACTAAAAACTATTCATCTAAACATATAAGTAACTTCACCCTGTATTCTTAAACTCATAAATGGTTGTAAATGCTGATGTTGTTTCTCTCGAAATATGCTAATAATGTTGTAAAATATTTACTCTAACACATGAATTTGTGTTTGGAAGTTATGTTGTGTAAATAAAGCAAGGAGAATGTTTGCATTAAGTCATTCATTTTGTAAGTAGTAGCTCTAGTAGGTATATGAGGCTTTCGACGTATGATTTTAAAGTATACCAGGAAAATCACAAAAACGTTTAGATTCCAATCTACCGTCATCCAGAGATGTTAGTAGGATTAGTGAGTGAAACATTTTTTATATAAAATTAACGTATCTTATTTAGCGATAATTTTTGTAGAAAACCCCTTTTCAATTGCTACCGTTAATACTGAGATATTAACCATCTTCAATTAGATTATAGAATTGAATTATTCACACCTGTGATTGTATTGTTTCATATTTTTCTTTTGATCACTCTGTATGATGCGTGCGTGACCATTCAAATAACAAAATATCGTTTAGGGGTGTAACTTTGAAAAAATTATCTACCAAACTACGGAAGCACGGATATCTCTGTGTAGATCATTCCGTGGATAAATCAGTCAATTCAACCAAAAATTATCGGACGTTGTGGATAATATGAATAAAAAAAAGGATATTGTGGTAAATATATCGAATTCGATCCTATATTTTTATCAGAAATGAAAGTTTGTAAATAACAATTATGACAACAATCAAACAACCTATTATATTCACTGCGACATGGAGTCAAGCAGAATAAATAAATAAACTTTGACATTGTTTATATTGGCTTAGAATAATACGTCTGTTTACTCTTCTAGTATATTCGTTGTTCAGAACCTATAACAATATCTTCCTCTTCGAATGGTCGCCTAAAAGCTTGCATTTTAATTATTACCAACAAAATAATTTTAGTCAATAAAACAAAATCTCAATCACAGCAAGGTCAAAGGTCAAAAAAATGAGTTTTTCGCGATTTTCAGCAAAACGGTAAGTTACATATGTCCCGGTCTTAAAGCTTTAGGAACAATAGAATTTATAGAATAACTACAAGAAAACGGTAGTGTAGCCGATACCGCTATAAAATACCAAATACCAAAAAAAATTTGGCCCGACTATGTTTAGAAAGTTGAAATTAAAATTTAATCGATATTATTATTCTGACAATAAATTTATTTAAAAGTTTGTTAATTATAAAAAAAATAACCACAAAGAATAACGTTATCAAAAAAAGTTTTAAATGGCGATACCGTTATACTATAAATATGACATTTTGGAAAAGACGGAAACCAACAATAATTAAAACAAAACAAATTTTGAGGTTATGGGTTAGATTGTTTCTTGTGGTTAATATTAATTTGTTTAAGCGTTGCTATGACGTCTTCAGTATAGAAAACCACAGATAAGTAATGAATGTTCGTTTCAACAGACAATCATGGAAGTGTTCAAATTTATTTTCGCTTTTGAGGAAATCAGAAACAAGTCCCCAATTGCTCAGCTGTAACAGCTAATTTGTAGAACTAGTGAAACAGCGCTTAAGCTCAAGATGACGTTAGTTTACCGTTTATTTCTTGAGACAGAGATTCATTTTGCTGTCAAATGATATGTAAAATAGGTTTAGTTAGATGGATTAGCGCGTGATCTTAAAAATATCAGAATACACCAAGTTCCTTTGCGCTTGCGTCTGATTTACAGTTCTTGGCAAAAACACAAACTCTTGCGACAATTTTTAAACCGTTCGCGAGTAACGTTGAAACCTTAGAGGACCATTTGCTTGGGACATCTCTTAAACTATCGAATTTTTTTAACCATAAATATGTTCTTGAATGTAGGTTATTTTGTAGTACGTCCCTGTTTACCCTACTATGTCAACATAACACCTCTAATCCCCAATTGTATCGAGACTTCTTTCATGGTTTTCCTAAACAATGGAGAACCTTTGTTGCAACAATTTTTAAATATTTTTAGTGTCCATAAAAAGGTATATCGGGTATTCAACGACAATTACTACGATGAAACCGAACAATAGATCTCTCAAGAAAAAATCACAAGAAGACTAAACAGCAGGTACGGATTTATTTAACGTACAAGATTTACAAAAGTTTTTTTTTTCTATAAGCAGCATATTTATTTAAATTATAAATGGTAGTAGGTAAGGGTTTTCAAATTTAATATATTTTATGGAAATTTACAGGGTGTTCGAGAAAAACAAGGAGGTAATTGCCCGTATAAAATTATGAAGGATCTTTACTATGACAAAATTTTCTCAGCTCTAAAAGTTGCTGATTAAAATTGAGTTATTAAGTAAAGTAAACCTATAAGCAGAAATCACGTGGCTTGAATTCTGGAGATCGAGCTTGTTTCTGGTTTCCCAAAAATTGAAAATTGTTACCGATGTCCGTCTTTATGTTTTCCGTGAATCGAACAGTTATCGATAAACCTAGTCCAAAAAGAATGACTGGACAACTTTTTTGCAACTCGTGCAACTATCACAATGTAGGAAGCTCACTTGTGCAAAATATCCGTGGAATAAAATTACTTGTTTATGTTAGAATATTAGTTACATTTACCAGCATGTCAACAAACGATTTCCGTTACGTGATAAATAAAACTCGTCGTATTATGGAACAATAAAGAATAATGATATAAAGTGTGTCCCAGCAAGATATATTTTTTACAATTTTCTGCTAGTAGTAGAGAAAATATAGTTCCTATCACGTGTGGAAAACGAAATGAAACACGAATTTAATCAGCTGTTAGTTGCCTAACCTGAATATTTCATAAAGATTCATTCATTCACACTTTGTTGTCTCTTGACAGCCTGTTGAAGGATTTTTTACAGTTTTTTACCAGTCTAGGATTACTGATAGCTTTATTCATGAAGATTAAAAAGCCAATAAATATTACCTTAGCGAAATCTGGGTTTTCACTTTCATTATGATCGGTTGCTTGTATTACATTTTTTTTTAATACTAGTACCATCAACAAAAGCTTTACCCAAACTATAAAATTTTATGCTTTTTATCTCTCTTATTTTGCCGTCTTTCTTTTCAAAAGTATTCCATTCTTTTTTTTTCTTCTTGTTAGGGGAAATAAATTCTTAAAAGTCCGAAACGACAAAAACAAAAAATTAATTAAGATAATTGGAAACAACTCTGTCGGAGTTAATGAAACTAGTAAGTAAGAAAATGTTTTAAGAAAGTTCTCGCTTTATTGTAAAAGAAATAAAAAAGAGTGCAAGAAGAATTATTAAAGGGAGAGAACCAGAACTTAATTTATAAACTGACGTTATTATAGGTTGATCATATCTCCACTTGTAGGGGAAATTAAATCATAAATTTTATTATATTAACGTTTATATACGAACGTTTATCATAATGTTGGATAGTCAAGCAACCATTAAAGCACTGAGGTCTTGTTTAATCAGTTCCAAAATGGTGTGAGAAAACTCAATGAACTGGGCGAGAACAACATAGTAACCTTACTGTGGATTCCAAGACACACTGAAATAGACTGTAATATTGGAAGAAATAGGCAAAATCGAACAAAAGAGAGGATCTAACCATTGAAAGGATTAGACAATCAAATAATCTGATGAGTGACTTGGAGCCTTGAATTCCTATGAACTATCCTCACAGACACTTCAAGAACTTTGGAGACAAATCTGTCACGGCTAATAACGTGTGACGCCACTGGTCTCATCGAGGTACCGTTCACCCTCGAATATTCGAGAAGCTACGGACACGGGGCACCTATATGAGAAAGTTAAGTCAAGCTGAACAGGCAGACGTAGTAGATAATTGTTCTAGAACATCGATCGTTGAGAATAAAACTATTTAAATGCTGAAATCACATCAATATAAACCACAGTAAAAGAAATGCTAGGAATGCCAAAACAGCGACAACCCCACATCTAGGTAACCACAAACAAAAATTTTATATTGACAAAAAACCATCTCGGTTTTGTAGTGATTTACTTAATGACAGTTGCCTGTAAAAATTGTCAAATTTAAGTTAAAGCTTGTTATCAACAGACGTCAAGATAATAGTATCATACTATTATAACGTCTTACACATTTTTTGGGAATTACTTTTCAAAGAATAGAGACCGTTCACTAAGAAGCAACAACTACTTAACTGGCTATGTGCCCCGACAGACATTGAATTATTCGGTGCATTGCTCGTATTCAAGTACCTATTATATTATTTATTTTGAAGCTGCCCTTGGGGCAGTAAATCACAAAGTTTTGTTCAATTAAAAAAGGCCTTATTAAAATTTTGACCGTTTACCGTTATTTGGTGAAATTTAAGTGAAATATAAAAATAAATGCCGCAAGGACGTACCCAAAATTTAGTGAGTATAATATTATGGTTTAAAATTTGTTATTCAGTCGGAACCAAATGATACAAAGGCCAATTTCTTTCATCTTTCACATCGCAGGTAGGTAGTATTCCTTTATCAGAATACGAGAGGAATTTTGACTTAAAAAGAATATAACCATGGGTTGGTTTACAACATGAGGTAGTTTCTACCGAAACTAAATTTCTACGACGAAACAATTGTTCAAGTTTCAACATTTTATTATACGTTTATAATAAATAAAGTACTGTTCACGCCATCCGTCGCTTACCGTTTTAAACATCTTGAACTCCCATAAACACTTTAAATCCTCATAAGTAAAACCAAAAAAACTATCCCATCCTCAGACACACACAACACTTCACAAACCACATCCTTTAATTCACTTTAAAAAAATCTCCAGCAATACACAAATTGAACACTAGAAAAACCGCAAAGTATGAATAGAGAGACGCGGCGTCTATAAACAGTGGCCTTCGAGAAAATATCGTGTACACAACGCGTAAAATTTGCCTTCGACTACTGATGTATACAACACCGAAGCCAGAGTAAAACTGAACACAAAACTAAAACCGAAAACTGGCCGCTTCGATGCGATGAGCCGACAACAGTCACACTGAGTTCGGGTTGTTAGTTGGCGTTTTCTGGGGTGGGCCACAGTGGTGTCGAAACGTTAGGGCATTATTAGGGTTAAGTGAGAAGCGGTGAAGGATAGAGGGTTGTTCCACCTAGGGTGAATTACGATTATTTTTGTTTTTTAATATTTATATTAGAATATAATTTTTTTTTTCTTTGATCGGCATTATGTATTTATAATTTTGGTTGAGTCTAGTATTGTTCGGAGTGGATATACTGAAAGTAAAACTACAATTTTTGTATTCTAGCCAATGTTAACGGAAAAAATTTCTTGTTATACAATTTAAATTTGTAATACATACATGAATTGTATTATTAACATTCGTTTCAGGTGTCGTTGCTGTTTCCTGTCGAGTTTAACACTTCTATATAAAAAAAAAACGTGGTAATAATTACACCGTTTTTACATTCAATTAAACACTACTAAAGTAAACATAATTAATTGGAGAATTATTTAAATAAATGTTCAATTTGAACTTACAACAAATAGTAGTTAGTTATATTCATTGCATTTATAATGAGACAACCTTGAAGAAACGGATCCAAACAACCTGCCTACATTTATTTATCTAAACAATACAGCATTGTTCAGTTTATTTATTTTATTGAAAATAACGTTTTGGCAAACGCCTGAAAAGTCACAACACGTCAAAGTATGCGAATACATTAAAAAACACATCAGCAGACAAACGGATATGTAGAGACAACCAGTGGAAATGTACACAGAAAGAAAATAATAGAATAGAAACGGATTTTTGTGTGATCCTATTTTTCCAAATAAAATGTACAAAATAACTTTAGAACGAACTTCATAACAATATAAGCGACTTTTTGGATTTACGTAATTTTTTTTCCGTAACTTTACATCATTGTTTTCCTATTTTCATACCTTTCGGAATAAAATAATAATAATAATAATGTATTGCTTCAGAAACTGAGTTTACAGCAAGGGTGTATGTGTACATACCCATAGAGGAAAGCACGCTTGACCCAAGTATGTAGAATTCTGGGCCAAGCTTGTAAGCCAGGCTTGGCCCGGTCTTGATAGGTGTCTGGAGTGATAACGATGGGTCAGGATCGGTTGCCAAGATTGGGTAATCATTGACATGGCCAAGGCTAGGTCTTGGCACAAGCTAGGATAATTATAGACATGGCCAAGGCTGGGTCAAACAGTCTTGGTCCAAGATTCGGCCCCCAATAAATGGCCAAGACTGGGTTACCCAGTCTTGGCCCAAGCTTAGGTAATCATTGGCATGGCCAAAGCTGGGTTATCCAGTCTTGGCCCAAGCTTGGGTTACCGAGTCTTGGCCCAAGCTTGGGTTACCCAGTTTTGGCCCAAGCTCGGATAATCATAGGCATGGTCGAAGTTGGGTTATACAGGGCCCATGCATGGGCCAATACAGGGCCAGGCTTGGCCCCTTTGTCAACTCTGGTGGTTTCCTACATGGGTATTTAAATAATACATATACTATACACTAACAAACAATTTAACAATAACAATCTATAACATTAATAAATATATAAGCAAGCCCTAAGACATCCTAAAAGACAATTACTCATTGACAATAAACGAACGTAATACATATTCACAAATTTGGCTTTCGGAATAAAAAACAGTATATCAGGTGCATTTCTATGGTATTTTTGCACCCAGGTACAATACACAATTCATAAACTGGTTTTCTAGGTACTTCCATGGTTTAAACGGCTATTAAACTGAAATATCTTTGAAGTAGGAAGAAAACAAACACAGGACAAAGAATGTGACGTCATCCAAGTCTCGTGAAAATGACAATTCGAGATTATTATTCGTTAAGATTTTTTTACTTTAGTGGCTCAGCTTACTTTTTTTTTTATTTAGTAATTTTTTTATAATTTCATGATTTTATTATGAATATGATGAAGGCATCAGTAAACTAAGAGATGAGTGTTGGTACACTGATGACTCATGAACACTATCAGGATCTAGAGGTGGGAAAGCGTAAATTGTCTATGTTCTGGATCCCTAGTCATTCTGGTATGGATCTGCCCACTAATGACAAACGATCTTCCTTTCATTTATTTACGGTTTTGGGAATATTCTTCATTTTTACGGTGAACGATTTATCATTAAAGAATTATTACAGTTTCCTGTAATGTTGTCGTAATAAAGCGATTATTTTTATCCTAACGATTTATACAGTTGAACTGTCACTGTAATGGAAAAATATTTTTCAAAACTGTATAAAGCGTTAGGATAGAAATAATTATTCTTCGACATCTGTAATTATTTATCATTAATCCTTAATACTAGAAAACCTTTAAAATAAATTTAAAAACCTACATTCGTCCTGATACGATCATCCCCTTCGACTTAGTCTAACCCATCAAAACAATCTCAACTTTAGCGATCTATCAATTACGTAATCATGGAATTAATGTTCATCTACCAGTTTGGAGAGAAACCAGATCACTTCGTTTCTAGCCTTCCTCTCTCCCAACCAATTCTCCATTCCTTTGTTCGACCGTTACCACCAAATATCCTGTCACTAATCGATCTAAAATTACTAGTTGAAGGTAGCGCGTTTTACAAAAAACAATTATGAAAAACCTTTGATTACAGACTAAGACTAAATTAACATGTTCAATGAAAAAACAATTAAACACGATTTTAAAGGAGTTATTAACGAAAGCGGAATCAAAACAGTTTTGGTCTCCGCTCATCACTCTTCTCGACGTAGTACTTCGTACAAGCAACTGAAGATGACTGCTGCTGTTGTGTCCAAAACGTTTGGAAGAGAAATCCAGAGAAGACTCCTGCCATGAAAGCCTACGTGTTCACTTTAGAGATTATTTCCATCATAGCAAATCCTATTTACAAGCGGTAAGTGACGTGGGTTGTCTACTTTTCACATAGCAACCATAAACTAGAACTTGACAGTATCGGCACCTAATAATGGAGGAAGTTTTTAATAAGATCGAAGGTGTCGCTTGTTCTGCTCTTTGATAATATAATAATAGAAAGTTTACCTCGTCGCAACCCTGAATTGTTCACAGCGATTTCGGTAACTTTTCCCTCTCCCGCTCCTCTTCAACCCCAATTGGGGATCGTCTCGTGTGAGTCGTGCGAACCGATTCATTGAACCTCTTAACAAATCTATGTAATGAGTTCGCTTCTCAGTAGCAGCATAATGCAGTGAAAATCTCGGAACGATACAGCCTCCGGATTATGTGGCGGTTTCATTGGGGTGGCATCAGTAGCGGACTATACAATTAGGGTTGAACTTAATGATTAATTAAAATAGCATTTAATTGATTTCTTTAAAATTGGGATTTATTACAGGATCTAAATTAACAGAAGCAGAATTATTAAGTTTAAAATAATTGGTTAGGAAAGATGTAATCTACTTTTAATTGGAGATATCCTGAGAAGGCTCAATTGAAAGAATATTTTCCAAAAAAGAGCTGTTAGTGTAGGAAAAGCTATGAGTTGTCTACAAGACAACCCTAGCTTGAAAACACTCCTCAAAACCACCAATTCGATCGATAAATCAACCCAGCCATTTTGAGTTACTTTTAGCCGAAACAGATAACAATAGAAATGAAGAGGCAGATATATTACTACTGGAGAATGGTGAAACAAGAACCACGAACGAAACATGCCAAATAATTTATTAAAGACCAAAATTCTTGGAATACCTAAAGCCCAAAATAGGCAAACCCACCGGGATTCTGATCCTGGATAGAGTAGCTCAGACTCAACAAATAAACAACATTTTATTGCAGACACAATCATGTCTAGCTCTTGCCGAGAAGACGAGGAAATTTCAGCACACATACTGTGCTACTGCGAACGCCTGACTAGATTGAGGTTTTCAATTATAGGGAAGGAAAAAGCACAACCCTCCTATGGAGTATATTAATAAAGACGGGTCTAGGCATAATGTGGAGGCAGATCTGCTAAGGTAGAGCATCAGTTTCCACCAACTGTTGCCTTGGTATGGAGTATAGATCGCCGTTTTGGCCCAATGAGGTAGAAGAGAGTTCAACAGGTTGGAGTAGGCATTGAATAGATTGAAATACCTTGTTAGATCAGTGATATATATTTTTTTTTCATTTGGTGCTTACGTATCTGGTTTGCTGAACTTTCATAATTACAGTACCATTTGAAATACTTAATAATCTTGTAATGTTTATATTTATTGGTACTTATACTGCCAACGTAATTATATTTTGAGTGAACACATAAAATAAAAAGTTAACAAATTTCTAAGACGCAATTTATTACCTACATATGTTTAAGCACGAACTGGATACATTTTCGATGATAATGGGGGAGTTTTAATGGTGGCAAATCTCCTTCAACTCTTTTCCCCATCATACACCCCCTAAAATGCAATATTTTTCTTTTCTCCAATGCTAGTTTAAATTTCTTCCTGTTATCAAATCTTTCCTCGTTTCTGAAACTTTGACGTTAAGTTCACGAAATCATGACAGTTAGTTTTGACATTTTATACGAAAGATATTACAAGACAACAAAAAAATACTTGAAGGATAAGTTTTGATTTAAAAAAAATAGAGGAACAAGGGTAAGAGCGTCATAGATTTGGGATATGAATAAAAGAAACATATTTTTAAAGTAAATGTTAAGAAACCACACCCTTAAGTTTTTTATAAAATAATTATACTGTATTTTAAGGCAACACATGAACATCTGAATATTTCAAATTTACATTTCAACTTTATAAAATGATAACAATTTTATCAAATCGTGATTTTATTCAAAAGGATACCGTTTGTTTAAGTACATACCGATGCAACGTATATTATTTCCCATCATAATATTGTAAAATATTCAGTTAGCAGCATAATATACTCAATCATTTTTATTTTAAAAATCGCCCAAAGGTTCCCAACTATTTTATTATAAAAAAAATTCGGCGAAAGATAATTATAGCCTCGGTAATGGCCTCTCTTTCCCTTTTAGAAAACAAAAAAAAATCAAAGATCCACAACTACCTGTACAACCATTAATTTCGATGTATCGTTGCACCATTAACAACAAAAGATGGATTATATCAGCAAAAAAAATAATAAGAAGAATGAGTAATAACATATATAACAAATTAACAATCTTTTTGAAGCTGAGATAATGAAATAAAAGGAAAAAATTACTGTTTTTGATGCTAAAGACTTCTACTTCATGTTGGTATAATATTGCACCCCTCTGTATATTAATCAATCACTATATTTCTATCCCAGTATCAGAAAAATATTTTTTTGTCAAATTAAATTTATGCTGTTATATCTTAACGACTGAATAAAAATTTAATTGTGTCTCAACTGAATAATAATAACCACCACCCCTTGTGTTTACATAATAGGGGTTAGTGACGCACCTTGACAGCCATCTGTAAGTGTTGCATATGCTTATATTACAATTTTGTTCGAGTGACAATCGATTCGATATATTTGCTTCATTAACATTTATGCATAAAGGGATTTCTCTAGTGTGATAGAGATGTCTAAACCTGGAGTAATTTTTGTCTTGTATTAACAACAAAATTAACAAAAATTAAAAGCAATAACAATAATTATTCAAGACTACCCTCAACTACAACCATCAAAGACCAGAGACATCCTCCAGAGCTTCTAAACCTTTTCGACCTCTAATGGAAGCCCCCGTAAAACCTCCAAAACTCAAGAAGAAATGTAAGCATTCATTCAACAAATGTCACTTGACAATTTACAACCAATACAAGTATCCTTCCTTCCTTCCTACTCCCCCGTCGATGGAAATTTCTCAATTTGGATTTCTAAATAGTCCAGAAGACAATCTAAGCAAACATTCAATCTTCATTAGGCCAATACTGCTCCCAGAAAGATCTTTTCATTCTCCTCAATACTGGTGAAATCTTTACGAGGCAAAATCTAATACTTGATCCCAATAATTGTACCCTCATTGATTGATTCGTTCAGCACCACCAGTCAGAGGATTAGAGTTCTTTAATTGTGGCCTTATCGTTTTAAGAAGCGATTTTGTGATAACATCTGCGATTTTGGAATGATTATGGGTGTTGGTTCCTTCATTCCAGTTTGTATGCAGACATTCTCGCTTCCGCCTTAATAATTGTACCTTTAATATTCCCACTCTTCCACAAATTCCCTGCTATCATGAACAATCTGTTTTATAAAAAGAAAGTAAGGCAGTTCAATTTTTCGAGGAATCTCAGACAATTTTCTCATTTCATTTCGCTATGGTTCATTGAAACTATTAAGCATAATATTAATAAGCGTTGGTTGCTACTCAAGATATATGACCATATAAATGGATGTGAAAATATCGAAGAAGACATTGTGTTTATAAGAAATACAACGTAATTAAAAATCTTCTATTAGTAACATGTTTTACTCGAATATTTCATTAAAATATTGTGATAAACAGTATGCATGTCGAATTAGTATAGATTATTTTACGTAAACGATAAAGCTCATGTAAATGAGCAATAAAGTAAAAAAACCTATTAGATGTTTGTTGGGACTGCCTGATATGAAAATAAAAATGAATGTTTGCAATTATTTTAAAACCCTAGGAAATAACTTATAAATGATACGCTGTTGAAAGGTTTTTCTTTATACAGATTGCGAAAGGGCTTTTCGAACCGTACGATTTATACAAGCACGACAAGGAAAATATGAGAAAAACAGCTTGAAAGAGAGAGAAAGAACAACTGTGCGTGGCCAGCGAAGGCGTGTATTTAGTTCCAGAGGCCGGCCGAATGTCCACTGCCCCTCCATTTCAACCGCATACCATTGTATTTTTTGAAAATGACACTGTTGCCTGATGGAGGTGTTTGGTTTTGCCTAATAGTACATAAGCTCGAAAAGGAGTCAACGATGACGGGACAAAAATATCATTTGTACAAATTAGTCTGCGCTTCTGGAAACAGCGGTTGAAATTGGGGGGCAGTGGACATTCGGCCGGCCTCTGGAATTAAATCTGGCCACGTACAGTTGTTCTTTCTCTCTCTTTCAAGCTGTTTTTCTCATATTTTCCTTGTCGTGCTTGTATAAATCGTACGGTTCGAAAAGCCCCTTCGCAATCTGTATATATGTATATTAGTAAACGCAGAGAAGTCAAAGTTTTTGAAAATGACAACCCCACAAAGAAGAGAAACAAAGAGAAAATTTGTAGTAGAGCTGGCACTCCAACAGCTCTGGTGCTTGAATAAATGTAAGATGCAGGGCTTGTAACTAAGGGGTCCCGGGTTCGAGTCCCGGTGGTTTCGCTTTTTCAATTTTCAGAATATTTAGCTTAAATAATCTTCCAATAATATTAACGTTCCATATGTCTAATCATATAAACCCAATTATTTTCAACCCAAAAGATCAAAAAATATCTGTTTATAGATACTGCACTGGTAAAGGACTTGAAAAAACCGGAACTTTTATCACCTTGTGACCCCGATTCTACGTCAGTAATGGGGATGATGTTCGTTCGCTTTGACAGAACAACCCTTACTTCTTTACGTTTTAGCGCCCTCCCAGCTTTTTCAACGTTTAATAAACCAAAGGACACGGGGCAAGGTCGTAGGCAACTGAATCGTTATATACGCATTCCTTGTTAGGTACTTCAAAAGAAGAAAAAAAAACGTATTGCAATATTATATAATAATTATCGGTTGTAGAATTCGCCCATTATAGAAGAAATGGGATTTTTTTAAATATTTTTATAAAAAAAAACATGTCCAAAAAAAAAACAATCGACAAAACTAGAGAAGATAGCTCTCGCATTTGGCTTCAAATATTCAGATTTATGGCTGCTTCTTCCCTCCAATAACCGTTAATTCTATTTGACCTCTTCCCATATGTCCAAAATATTCCTTCCTCTTACAGTCCCTCTTTATAATTGACTCGTTGTCATCAGAAACGGCATAAGTCACTATATATACAGTTTGATAGTTTTGGCAAATTAAAAGCAGTTCCCAAATTGAACTAGGCATTTATTGTTTATGTGTAGTGACCAGTGGTCCTTCTTGGAGAAATCCTATACCTTGGGCAATCTAGGATTAAATATCTCCTAAATGTTCCTGCTTTGGCACGTGGCTTCAATACCTCTGATGTTTTGTTTGAATCCACCGAAAAATACAACCAATCAGGTCCATTAATTGCAGTGTTGATCAAACGTATAAAATCATTTTTCCCCTTTTCAGATAGCACCGATTCATTTGTGTCGTTTGTGTCTCTTCTCTTCCTTCCCATAAAATACAGAAGGAAAAAAACTACTATAAACTGTATGAGTATATACACCCACCTATAAAATATGGTTGGGTTGACGATACAAAAAACTGTTCTTTAGATACTCCGTGTTCTAGAGGAAAGCGCTTTATTATTGTATTACAAATTTTATGAATTTTGTATGCAGGTTAAAATTGATATAGTAGATTAACATTATTTCACAATATTCGAATTTATAAAAAATTTATATGCATGCCACTGGGCGGCTTTTTGCTTCAAAGGGATTAAAAATATGGGTCATCACATTAACTTTGGAAGAACTTTACCATCGCTAGTATGATTTAATTTCGATTAATTGTTATCCCTGATTAGAATTCGTCATATCACCAGCAACACTCATTAACTCGGCAAGCAAATAAAACAAAACTTCATGCAAGAAATATATAGCCGTGGTCGTTTATAGTTTCATATACCGAAAAGCTTTTATATTATGAAAAATGACGAACCTAAAAATACTATGCATCACTTAAAGTCCGCCTCTCATACACCGGTATGTATGTATATATTGGATGAGTGACAGTAATAGCGTCACTCGAGTACAACCGAAAGACTCTTAGTTTCCAGGAATTCGTAAATATGTATGTGCATCCGCAAAAGTTTATTTGATACGACGTATACATATGTGACTGAACCGTATAATATTTATTTCACTTGGTGCCAACATTTACTATATAGTCCGAGAGAAGGAAATGTTTTTGACAATCGATTTTATCATAGCTATATAGTTATTCTTTACCTCAGTCACGGCCGTTTTCATAACAAGTGCTTAAAGTTCACTTTAGCTAAAGTAACTTTATAACTTTAACTTCACTTAAAGCTGAATGATTTTCATAACATTTCTGTTCTGTTCCTTTAAGTAAAGTGTGATTTTACGTTTATCAAGAGAAGTTGGTATCAGTGACTATGACAGTTTCGAGATTTTTTCAATTGAAGTAGGGTTATGTTTATGTTCGTATTATATTTTTATATTAGTGTTAAAGCTTTCTTCGGATTTTCAACTTGAAATAAGTGTTATGGGTGAAGTAAATAGAAAAAGAGTTAGGGGTACTAATTTTACAACAGAAGAAGAATTGAATTTGGTGAAAATCGCTGAAAAATATAAATCGATTATTGAGTACACAAACTCTCAATGTGTTGTCTTATATGATGTAACAATTGCTGAACAGCAGGTTTGCTTAACCTGAATCTTTGGTAAAATTCTTCATCTTCATTCTCCAATGAAGTCAGATTTCGGTTTCCCACTGCTTTGTCAGCACTAATTGTTGCATCCTTGGCTGGAAAAGGTCATTTTGGAAGGCTTTACTGGCGACAGCGACATTTTCTTTTATTTTCCAGCCTTCCAACTGTGTTAGTTATGACTGAGGATCGATATGTGATGGCAATTAAAGTTAAATGTTTTATACCAAGAAAAATTCGCAAAAAAAATGATACAGTGATTTTAATAATTAGCAAAAACTTTTCCATTTTTTTTACTATTTTCTATTACCCACCAGTCACGTATTAAATAAAAAAGTCAAAACATTATTTAATACGTCAACCTAACAACACATGTTTGTCTCAATTTTTCACCCCTAACCCTCATCTAATCCTTACACCCTTCTTGGTAAATTTTATTACAGTACACAACAAAGTCCTGGGTAATGTCGATTTAAGTGCAGTTATCAGGTGCGCAACGAAATGTTATTTAAAAGGTAATTTTCGAAAAAATATTTTCTTTGAAATTTGGTATACCAAGAGCGAGATTTGGAGTGGGCACTGGAGCTAAATACAAATTTAGTATAGGATTAAGTAATAAGTGACTCTAGGATTTCATTAATGACCTACACCTTCTTTTAATTATACGAGAGGAGCTACAAATATATAGAGAAAGGTCATCCAATACGATAAAGAAAAGTGGTAGCGAAGAAAGGGAAATATGAAGACAATTGAGGTTGCCAGAAAAAAAAAATGAGAGACTGAAAAGTAGGAGATCGCTAAGTGAATTTATAACTCAATATATGGATATTTTACTTTAACCACTATCCCTAAGTAACAGGTTTACCAACGCTAATTAATATTTATGGGTGCTCTTTACACAAATTATCTTTTAGATACGTTTGTGTCAGTTAAAGTAAAAAAAATCCGATACTAAAGAGGGTGGAAGAAAAAAAAGAAGGAAGGTAGAGAAAGCCAAGAGAAGGGCATAGGGTGAAATCGCGTCGGGCCAGTAATTGGCATGATTTTGTAACATAATAGGGGTTCGGTTTTCCCCTCTTTGTAATTTGCGTCTCTATTCACTTCATGCCACCACCGCTGAGTGTAAAAAGCCAGTGCCGGTACCTCTAAGCGGGATGGATACAAAAGATTTTTTCGAAATATGATTTAAATAACAACACTGTATGGCACAATAGATATTTTGTAGACTCTTTAGATATGCATATTCTCATATAAAACGATTTTAAATTTTATGCAAACAACTTATTTTTCTGACAAAAGACCAAATATTCGTCGTATTACAATCCAATCATTAGTGCAATATAAATCAGTACTGTTATTTCAATAACGGTTTCCTATCATTTATTCATAGGTTTGTCTGTGTTTACAGTCGATATTTAATTCATTAAAACCCTCGAAATATATATTAGCAAACACTCTAACTCCAAAAATATCGATGAATATATTTTATTTTGTTATATATTCTATTAAACGATTTCAGAAAGGGTCATGATTCGATACCAGGAACAACCATCTACACCAATCAAAATGAAGATATCAGTTTACAAAGATTATAAATTTTTCAAAAAAAATGACTTTTTAACTACTAAGAAACAACTACAATCCAGTCTAAATGCCTCGACAAACATTGACAAACTTTTTAGAACTAAATCCCAGTTTTTAATCTGAGTAGATGTATATAATTTAATTTGTTCCAAAAACGTACATACGACAATAAATAAAAATGTTTTAGTCCATCTCTGTAATGTTTTCTACGAGCCCTCCAGAAATTGGCTTCTATTATAATTTTGGTAGTCTCGATAATAGGGGATAGCTGTTAGACTGGGGACGATTCGGACGATTGGGTATCATTAAGAATATTGTAAAGTAAGTATTTCGGAAACGACGTTACACCGAATTTACTAGCGAGGGGAAAGGAAGTAGGGAAAAATGTTTCACAGTCATATAATTTACAATAAGTTAGTAAGAGGGAGGTTAAAAGGGTACTTAAGTTGATTTAGGATGTACACCGATGTCGATCGAAGAATTAGAATTTAATATTTCTAATTGACATTATTTATAATTCCATAAAATAAATATGTTGTGTAGTGATGAAAGTTGCTTCCACAACAACAATGTAGTGAATACACATAATAACAGTTATTGGTCAAACAAAAATTCCATTGGGGTTGGACAAACGCGTTTACAAACTGTCCAGAGGATAAAAATGTCGAGTTTAGATGATTTAATAGTCGTTTGATTGCGTCCTAATTTCATGACGGTATAATACTAGGCTTGTTAAATTGAAACCCATCTTTGGTCAGGTTAGCCTTGGAAACAATTGTAATCATTCAACTGACGTTTTCCAACATTAGTAGTGTATACAAACGTCACACTGATCTGTTTATTTCGTTTATATTTGACAGCGATCTTAAGTATTGTGACTTTGAAATGGCGTATGTTGTTAACAATCCGTCCAAATGTGATAAGCGTGCGGTCATTCAATTTTTGTGTGCTGAAGGTGTGCAACCGTTGCAAATTTATACGCGAATGCAAGCAGTGTATGGAAACGCATGTTTTGCATATCCAACTGTGAAGGAATGGTGTCGAAAATTTAAGAATGGAGAAGAGAGGACGAATGATAAGCCACGACCAGGTGCATTGATTACTGCATCAACAGACAGGAATGTGGCATGTGTGGAAGGCCTGATTAGAGAAAATCGTCGAATTTCAATCAGAGCAATATCAGAAAATGTTGGTGTGAGTATAGGATTTGTCCATAGTATCGTACACAAATTAGGTTACGGCAAAGTTTGTGCGCAATGGGTTCCTCGTCTTTTGTCTGAGAACCAAAAAAGCTTGCGAATGGGCTTGTCTTTGCAACACCTCACGGAATACAGTCAAAATAGTAATGACTTTCTCTCGTTGCAATAGTTGCTGGCGATGAATCTTGGTGTCATTATTTTGAACCATCCAGTAAGCTGTCATCGATGCAATGGAAACACGCAAATTCTCCGCCACCAAAGAAAATTAAAGTTCAACCTTCTGCAGGCAAGGTGATGTTGACATTTTTTTTCGACCATGAAGGACCCTTGCTGATAGAGTTTACAGAACCTAGAGTGCATATCAACGCAAACCTGTACAATGAAACTTTGAACAAGCTCCATCAAGCAATAAGAAGAAAACGTCCAGGGAAGCTTTCACGTGGTGTTATTCTGCTTCACGATAATGCCCGGCCTCATGTTGCCAACGTAGTGAAAGAAAATCTGCAACGAAAGAAATGGAGGATATTAGAGCATCTACCCTATTTATCCCCTTGCGATTTTCACATCTAAAAAAGGCGTTAAAAGGTAACCGTTTTCAGTCGGACGCAGAAGTACAAAACGCAGCCACAAGAATTCTATAAGCAGGGTATACATCGGTTGGTGAAACAGTGGGATATGTGCCTCAATTGTAGTGGTATAGTTATTTGTAACTGTACTTGTCAATAAAATTTTCCTGGACCGAAGATGGGTTTCGATTGAACTTGACCGATGTAGGGTATTGGGTACTGATTCCCAACGGTCATTAAAAACTCTATTTTCGATGGTTATTTATTCGATTGGGTTGTCCTCAACAGCCCAGGCACTTGAGGTGAATCTTTGTATGATTTCCCATATTATCTACTTCCATTCCAGAATCTTTGTCTCATCTATGTAGGCCACTAGTCTAGACCTAGTTTCTGGTTAGTTTTCTTTTCTACAATGTATTTCACTTGAACATCAAATTGCAAATCTTGTACTATGTTATATTTCAGTTATGGAATTTGTTTTTCATTGATTTTAAATGATAATAATTAAAAGTTTCCAATTAGTAGTTCTAATCTGTCAAATATGACAGTGTGTAGACGACAAATAGCTATTTGTGTATCAAGAGCAGAAAGTAGTACTTTGGTAGTCGAGACAGAAAGTTGCAATCTGTCGAAACTACCAAAAGACTTTCTGCTCTAAATACACACAAGATTTTTTCTACTATCACACCAAAATTAACTGCTAGCTCACTTTTATCTATAAATAAAATTAGGCGTGAGCCAATAATGTCAAATTATGACAGCTCGCGGAAACCATCAACTTTGCATTTGCTTTTCAAGGCACAAAAGACGACTTTCGATAGTGATAGTAGAAAAACAATATTTTTTAAGGCACCAATAACATTTTCCGCTGTATTTACATTGTACAAAATTTAATTATAACATCACAGGCGTTTCATTAAAGGCGTTGTACAGATATTTATCTCTGTATAGAAAGTTTTCGACATGATGTATGATTTTCATGTAATGTCAACCGTTTGTCGATCAGTGTTGTTCTTCCGCTCCGTTGCTCAATTATATTCGTTTTAATAAAGTCACCGGAATAGTAATCGATGATCGAACAATGGACCAGTAATGATAATGCTGGCAAACGCTTGTTCAATCCGTCGACGAACTGAATCAGAGATAATAGATATTATAGATACCTACACACTTATATTGTGTTGAGCCGGTTTGTTTTTAATGTTTTTGGAAAATATTTAAAACTATACGTTTAGTAAGATATTCATACGTTCTGGAATCAGGTCGTTAGGTTAACTTGCCATATCCCATGTGATCAAAAGAAAGCGACTAGCTGTAACTTTGTATAAGGCACAACTTTTTTTATTTGTAAGAAAACTTGACAGCTAGATCATGGCCACGGTCAGCTTTAGCAGTTCGGCGTTGTAAACTTCAAGTTAATTGAAATGGAGATCTGTGTCTGTAGAGTGGGGATGGTGAGAGTAAAGGCTCGTACAGACCAAAATACAAAGTTCGAGAGCTGCTAGTGAACAGCTGCCGAACAAGTCTAATTTGACCAATCAGCTCGCGAACACATTCGTCCACACCAGAAGAGTTTCCTTCAATCCCTCCTACTCGTGTACAGTTCGTCGAGTTCGCTAGAGTGTTCCAGATATTAAAAATAATATTAATAACAAGAAAAAGTTATTCAATTATAATTTATAAAAATAATGCGATGAAGAAAACGATGAAGAAAGCGATGTAATAGTTGCTTGTGCTACCTAGTTTTTATTAAAACAAAGTGTGGAGTCGAAAAAAGGAAACGTAATAAAACTAGGCGATGGTGGCATAGATGTTTACTCAAAAATAGCTCTAAATATAATGGAATTCCTTTGCTCAGAGATTTACAAATGGAGGACCAATGCTTATTTCGTAATTTTAGCCGTATGGTTGTAGCAGATTTTAAGAAGATATTGGTACTAGGGGGCCATCCATAAAGTACGTCACACGTTAATGGGGAGGGAGGGTATCACCGAAGTGTGACATCGTGTGACAAGGGGCATGGGGGGTCAATACTTTTGTACATGTACTTTTGTACATGTTAAAATTTAAAATACTAAAACGCAAAGTTTGGATGTGAATTAAAAATTTTAAAAATTTACGAAATTGATCTATATTTATTAATAATTTAGCATTCTCGCTATGCGATAATCTCTCATGCAACGTCATTTAACTTCTAGAGCTGTTTTCTCTCGATTATTTTTAAATACATACATAAATTTAAAAAATGTGTGACGTCACATCAGGAGGGGGGGGTTATAAAAATGTGACAACCTGTGACAAGGACGGGGGGGAGGGGTTCAAAAGTCCTAAAATTCGTGTGACGTACTTTATGGATGGCCCCTAGTAGCACCGATCATATCAAAACAAGATACAAATTATCGGAACTGTATTTTATCTAGAGAAAGATTGTCCTTGACTTTGCGATTTTTGGAAACAGGGGATTCTTATACAAGCTTAATGTGTACTTTTCGCACTACCACGAGCAGGACATTAAAATAAATAATAACAACATTTCGCAGCTTCGACGTTAACTTCCACATACATACTAAGCTCGCCACCTGTTCACGAACGAACCCTTGATTTTACCGACTGGACTCGGAACCCACAACGAACTGGTGAGCTGTTCTAAGACTATTCGCGAGATCGCGTACATACCAAGCTCAGAAAATGTTCGGAAACTGTTCGAGAACAACTCGCGAAGTTGGTCTGTACCCCGCTTAAGCTCACAGTACTTAGGCCATGTGTGACCCATTGTTGGTCGTCTCGAGGAATTGTCCTCCTTTTCCAGGAAGGTGGACAGGTCACTAGGGGACATCTCCACACTCGCAGAAGTCATGACTGACAGTTTCGTCTTCCTCTTCACACATTCTGCATAGAGGTGTGTCCACTAGCCCCATTGTATGGAGTTGTTTCCTTGGTTGACAGTGGCCAGTTAGAAATCCTACTGTTTGTAGGTTTTTCCTGGTAATCGCCAAGTATTTCTTCGAAGCCAGCTTCCCAGGGTGAACCTGGCAAAAGGAGGGTCAAAAAATTCTCAAAAATGCCTCACGTAATTTGCTATGCGAATAAAATCCGGCAAACTCACAGTAGGCTCGCGAAGTCTATACGGATGTAAGTTAGACGTCTTATAGAAAATAAAGTCTTCATTGAATTGAAGCTCACCCATCCATCAATTGTTAATTTCCCGCTTTATTGCTTCACCAATAAAACGACTTCAAAGAAAATTTAACAATTTGTTGACATAACAAAATCCTCCAAACAATTATGGATCGTGCTTTATTTTGAATTATTTTAACTAAAGACTATATCAACCAACTAAGTTTGGCTGCGATCCAAATGGGCTAAAACTGAAACAGTGGCATCGCACAAATGTAGTTATCACCTTTCCGATTTGTTAAAAGCAGTGGTGTAGTCACATAAATCATTGAAATATTTGTTTATTTTTAAATTGTTCTTTTAAGTCGCCAATCGATTTGGGAATATTAAGACATAATATTATTTATAGAGGAAATCAGAAGCAAGATGAAAATATTATGAAAATGGAGGGTTTATCATTTAATGTTGGTATCGAAATTAATTTGAAATTTTAATTCTTGTATTTTCTCCTGGGACATCGTGTATATCAAGGAAACATTACTAAAAACAAAATACCTTCATAAATATTAATGTAGGCGACTCTGTGTCTCGATTTCATTTTTTTTTCGGTTCTTCTTTATTGTGGCACTTTTGGCGAGTATATCTAATTTTGTCTAATTATCTCCAAAGTGAAAATTTCGCTTGTTTCATTCAATTTAAACAGGATTTCTGGAATACGTCCAAATAGCATTTTCACGGGTTTTATAAAGTAACAAATGGCTGCTGCTATTTTTTCTTTTTTATATTATGACATTTCAACTGTTAAAAAGATAATTTCTCGAAACGTATATTTATAATTTTAACCGCGTTTTGAAAAATTGGTTATTTACATTGTAAAATTATAACAAACAATAAATTTTGTGGATGAATCCAAATGTTGGTCAGCAAAATAGAAGTTTTGGTTTAGGCAAGCATTTAGGAGTCCGATTATTATTATTCTGAATTTGATAATGTCAATTTGTGCTTGAAACACGGAAGACAAACTTCCTCTCGGGCTCCTTCCACCAAAGACCCAGCTCTCGACTTTCAGGACTTCCTAGATTCACTTCCATCTATTCGGTAGGTCGGATAAGATGTGCACTGAAAGAGGACTTGGAAAAGAGGCAAAAAAAAGTAAATTTCAGTGCATAAGATCTGAAAAATTCAGTAAAAAGAAAAATACCCCAAAAAAAATATTCATAAAATACTTTTTTCTAAGCCCATGTCCGTAAACGCACTGTAGACATTCCTTGTAAGTGACATTTAACAATAACATGCACGTAATGAAAATCTCATAACATACACGTGCGTTTAGATAAGAAAACTTAAATTTCTTTGTTGAATCAAATTTTTATTCACCTACTACTTTATTTGGTTTATTTGCATACTTTTAATCAATTGAAAAACATAAAAGCTCTTAGCATTAGTGAAATACATTTTAGTTTAAAATAATTCGCTTTTTCTTGATATGAAAATAAACGTCATCTCATTTATGCTGCCAATTTTTGTAACAAATTATAATATCCGAACGTTTTCTCAACTTTACCTACGAATATGTCTGTTAGTAGTGAAAAAGATGAAATTATGAGCACTCAGAAGAAAATAGATGGGCGTAGAAAAAGTATAGTACGTTACACGAGTTGTAATCCCATTACGAGTTGTAATCCCATTGAGAGTTGTGATCCCATTACGAGTTGTGATCTCATTACGAGTTGTAATCCCATTACGAGTTGTAATCCCATTACGAGTTGTGATACCATTACGAGTTGTGATACCATTACGAGTTGTGATACCATTACGAGTTGTGATCCCATTACGAGTTGTAATCCATTACGAGTTGTAATCCCATTACGAGTTGTAATCCCATTGAGAGTTGTAATCTCATTACGAGTTGTGATCCCATTACGAGTTGTAATCCCATTACGAGTTGTGATCCCATTACGAGTTGTAATCCATTACGAGTTGTAATCCCATTACGAGTTGTAATCCCATTACGAGTTGTGATCCCATTACGAGTTGTAATCCCATTACGAGTTGTGATCCCATTACGAGTTGTAATCCTATTACGAGTTGTGATACCATTACGAGTTGTAATCCATTACGAGTTGTAATCCCATTACGAGTTGTAATCCCATTACGAGTTGTAATCCCATTACGAGTTGTAATCCCATTACGAGTTGTAATCCCATTACGAGTTGTAATCCCATTACGAGTTGTGATCCCATTACGAGTTGTAATCCCATTACGAGTTGTGATCCCATTACGAGTTGTAATCCTATTACGAGTTGTGATACCATTACGAGTTGTAATCCATTACGAGTTGTAATCCCATTACGAGTTGTAATCCCATTACGAGTTGTGATCCCATTACGAGTTGTAATCCCATTACGAGTTGTGATCCCATTACGAGTTGTAATCCTATTACGAGTTGTGATACCATTACGAGTTGTAATCCATTACGAGTTGTAATCCCATTACGAGTTGTAATCCCATTACGAGTTGTAATCCCATTACGAGTTGTAATCCCATTACGAGTTGTAATCCCATTACGAGCTGTAATCCCATTACGAGCTGTAATCCCATTACGCAGGCTTCATGCGTAATGGTTTACTTACAACTCTTGTTACGTAATATACTATTTAGTACTCACTGCTTCAAGAAATGGAAAATTTTTAAAGGTCATATTTGCATCGGACAACTTTCGATCACAGTCCACATTAATGATTTCCTTTAACTTTGCACCTGTTGTGTAAAATGAGTTATGGGTGGTCGAATGTATTTATTTTCCACCATTTCTATTATCTTTAACTTCGAATTCGATCGCATATAAACGCACACAGAATATTAGGTAATTTCCAATATGCCGAATCCTGGAAATTAATTTCAAATAACAGTTTTCCGAATTTTCATTATTAACGTTTCAGTGATAAACTAATGGAATAGTTATTTATTCAACTTAATTATAATTCCTGATGTCAAATATGAATTTCCGGAATTATTTGTGAATCAAATATAATTTAGGCCGGTACAAATCCAAGTTGAAATTATAATAAATAAACAAGGAAGATGAAAATGATGTAATTTCATAAATTCGGATATTGTGCTTCAACAATTTACGATTTTGAGATTCCGAGATCAGTTGCCAACCAATCGGACGTTTTCGGTGATTTGTTTTATTTCGGAAGTTGTGAACAAAATGTTTTAGATGGTAAATTAGAAATCATCTTTGCATTTGAGCTCTTATTAGAAGTCTGGGTATGTTTTTGTTTTGTAATTTGTCTACCCTCAGTATTTGAATAAAAGAAAGTAACTTACTTATTGAAACGTGTGTGTAATAATAAAAAGGTGTGTTTGGTATCGACTGTACTAGAATTCTCAACGTTTTCGGTGATTTGTTTTATTTCGGAAGTTGTGAACAAAATGTTTTAGATGGTATATTAGAAATCATCTTTGCATTTGAGCTCTTATTAGAAGTCTGGGTATGTTTTTGTTTTGTAATTTGTCTACCCTCAGTATTTGAATAAAAGAAAGTAACTTACTTATTGAAACGTGTGTGTAATAATAAAAAGGTGTGTTTGGTATCGACTGTACTAGAATTCTCAACGTTTTCGGTGATTTGTTTTATTTCGGAAGTTGTGAACAAAATGTTTTAGATGGTATATTAGAAATCATCTTTGCATTTGAGCTCTTATTAGAAGTCTGGGTATGTTTTTGTTTTGTAATTTGTCTACCCTCAGTATTTGAATAAAAGAAAGTAACTTACTTATTGAAACGTGTGTGTAATAATAAAAAGGTGTGTTTGGTATCGACTGTACTAGAATTCTCAACGTTTTCGGTGATTTGTTTTATTTCGGAAGTTGTGAACAAAATGTTTTAGATGGTATATTAGAAATCATCTTTGCATTTGAGCTCTTATTAGAAGTCTGGGTATGTTTTTGTTTTGTAATTTGTCTACCCTCAGTATTTGAATAAAAGAAAGTAACTTACTTATTGAAACGTGTGTGTAATAATAAAAAGGTGTGTTTGGTATCGACTGTACTAGAATTCTCAATGTAATTTCCTTCGTTCTATTATACTCGTTGGATCCAATTCAGGACGAAGTAGAAGTTGAAAAAATTCATTTTTATAAGCTACTACTTACTTTCAATTTATAGATATTATTTAGTGATATTTCCTATAATACAAAAATTTGGAGTAGACTTCATCAAACTTCATAAATACAATTGATTCAAAGTACCTTACTTTTTGACATCCACTTAAGCGTTTTTTAATTAATTTAAAATAAATTTCTTTTTAAACATCCCTTTATCTTTTGGCTCGTTGTCGCCGACCGGATTGGGGATCAAGAAATCAATTTTAACACTTTTCAAAGAATTACTGAAGTGTTTTGACTGAAAGCCGGAGAGTTGTCCTTAGACCGAGAGTCAAAATGAAGGAACGAAAACCCCCGAAGGCAAAAAATTAATTATGAATGTAACTCCAAATCCCCTTTCAACCTTTAAAATGGCTTAATTCAGGGGATTGGAGTAGATACAGGACCGTAATGTTAAAAAAAATAGTTTTATTGGTTTTCAGAATATTCTCCATGCATCGAAACATGTTGGTAACTCTGAGAATTGGTCCTCCTATGCTGCTCCAATCGTAAAGTTATGCCAAAGGAACCGGCAACCATTTGCAATATTTTATTATGGATTATAATCACGTTCTGTAACTGTACATTGTCACTTCTTTGGAAAAAATAAATACTTGACTTGATAACCTATATATCTTTTACAGGAATTCGGTGATAACATTCAATTTTTAAATAATACTTTTAAGGAAAATCCGACTCTGTTCTAAGTATCCCGTTCGTCTCTCCGTTAGAGCTTCAAATTAAATTTCAATCAAACTTATTTAAAAAGTTTCTGGGCGAACAAAAATTATACCCTTGTTAAATGGAAAGAAGTGTTGGCGGCGTCGGGACGTCCGTCTTGGTCCTCGGTCGTTGTCGGGTTTAAAAGCTTTTGATGAGGGAAAGGCTGTTGGTCGACTGGAAAATGTGGAGTAGCACTAAACGTTGGAAAGCGGACGTTTTCTGGATCTGTTAATAGTTTGTTTTCGGTAGGATGGAGAGAACGATAAAAATTAATTACATACGAATTAACATCACAAATTCAAGGATTTTAAGGACGTGTAAATATTCAATGGTGCTACAATTTTTTTGAGTATCATAAGTTAAGTTTCTGGTCCTATCATCCTTGGCTATCCTTGTGCTAAGTCGCCGTCTATTTCAAAATCGGTAAGACGTTTAAAAAAACTGACTTTTGCGTGACCTTCGACCTTGAATATCTAAGGAAGCTCACACGTTGGCATATTTTACTTATTAGAAAACATAATGAATATTTATTTAAAAATTTTGTTAAATTACGAGGTAAAATCCCAAGATTGATTGACACAAATTGGCTTCAGATATTTCTAGACCGGTCTAGAGCTGCGCTTCTGTCTTTATTCAACTTCCAATCCGTCCACTTACTTCCATCAAACAAGCACTTCCCCTCTTTTTAAAAAAAAAAGAAGAGCCTTAGGCGCGAATTCACACCCTTGTGAACGTATGTCGGTTCCGAGTGAGGGTTCAAACGAGCTTCCATAGACGTACGTTTTGCAATTATATAAATATAAAAAAAAGAAATCAGTACCAAAACCAAAAAGGCGCGAATTCACAGAAATCCAAAAGTTGGGACAAATAATGAATGTACCAATTTCATCTACGAACAAAACATTTATGTAAAAATACTCACCCTTAAACATTCGGGTATAAAAAGTATTATACAGATTGCGTAAATTACATCGGAACCCTGGCCTCGGATTACACAAGTACGACAAGGATATATGAAAGAGAGAGAAAGAATAATTGTGCGCGGTCATCACTTTGTTTCATCTTAGGGGTGTATACTTATTTCCCGAGACTGGCCGAATGGTCCTTTACAGAGAAAATTCACTAGTTGGTGGTATTCAGTATGCTCCCAACATGGAAGGAGTGAGGGTGTTAAAGAAATAAAAAAATACAATCGTTATTACGTAACCTGTACATCTTAAAATTCATTTTTGTCAACATGATCATTTCAGACCAAGTTGACAATTTCTAACTACAATAGGATATTATTTTAGCCATTGTAACTTGAAAATAAAACAGCATTTCTTGAGAGAACCATAATTAATAAACTAAAAATCCCTTCCATTAATAAATTAAATTGAAAAAATAAAATAAGTAGGTAGGTACCTACACCTATTCTAAACATAAAATATAAACTTCCTGAAAAAATAAAAATCCATTCTAAAGGTAAACATAATTTTAATGAATTAAGTGCTCAAATAAACCACCTTCCTGTGCCAGACAATAACCAAATCTGTGATAAAGATTTGATCTCATATCTCTAAGATTATTTGGGGTAATGCTGGCACAAACGTGCTGTATTTTTACCCTCGAAAAAAAGTCAACGATAACGAGACAAAAATATCATTTGTACAAATTAATCTGCGCTTCTGTCAACAGCGGTTAAAATAGGGGGGCAATGAGCATTCGGCCAGTCTCGGGAAATAAGTACACACCCCTAAGGTGAAACAAAGTACACGCCTTAATGACCGCGCATAATTATTCTTTCTCTCTCTTTCAGCTGTTTTTCTGTCGTACTTGCGTAATCCGGACGGTTCCGATGTAATTTACGCAATCTGTATATAAAAAATTTGTTTTTAAAAAAAATTCCAATTCGTATACATTGTCACGTTTGAAATAATTTCAACGTCTTACGGTTTTTATTTGTTCTAATTGTGGCTTTTGATGTCGTTCAGAGACAGTCCTACAGGCTGGAAAAAAAAAAGAGAGATGAAAAATATCGTGTTGGTTACATCTGAAAAGGAGTTATTTTGCTCGCAGCGTTCTAAATGCAAATTACCGACGGGGATAAAAAAAAGGAAAGAAAATCAAATTCTGCCCGGGTAATAGGAGTCTCGCGAAAACTGGTTTATGTTCTGGTACGGTGACGGTAAACAATGGTAGGCACATATAGGGTTTAATATTGAAGAGGATGACTTATGATCAATATGGCGTAGAATAAATTGAAACTTCCTTCGATTTGGCATAGAAAGCAGAACGTTTTCAAGTTATTCTTGAGGAAAATTGGTTCATTCTGCGTTTTGCCACCTCAATTTTGGATGACATATTTCTCCTTCGATTTGGTACGCTTTGAATGTTTTCTTCTTGTGGTAATTTGATTCATCTTTCAATAAAGGCCTTTGGCATTTTGTTGGAGCAGATAAGCGATGTACTAAGATCCAGGATTTGAGATGACTATTTTATTTTTGTAGCACCAATCTATTAGAGATGTTGTGTTATCATTCTTGTTAGTGTGGCAGTGTCGCAAGGCACTCAACAGACTAGGTAGTCATAATAGAGTGACCCTAGCCTGGGTGCCAGGTCACCAAGGTATAAAAAGCAATGAAAAGGCCGATGAACTAGCCAAGCAGGGATCGACTGAGGTTATGATAGGGCCTAGAACCTTCCTGTGGAATTGCAAAAAACCTCAGTAAGGAGAGCATCCACCAATGGATAAACAATCAGGCGCTGTGCTGGTGACATAAAACCCCAGGACAAAGGCACGCTAAACTATTCCTTAAAAGCCCTTCGGCCAAACTGTCACGCGACCTACTATGTCAAAGTCGAGAAACAACGAGGATGATGGTGGGAATGCTGACCGGACATTGTAGACTGAGGAAGTATATGCACACAATTGGCCTAGCAGATGACAGGCTATGTAGGTTTTGCCAGGAAGAAGACGAAACTGCGGAGCATATACTCTGTGAGTGCGAATGCGTAGTAAGGGTGCGGTTTCACCTATTCGGAGGAGGAAACCCGAGTGCAGAGAGCTACGCAAGGGGGTGGTATCCAGGCTAAAAGGTCAGAAAGAATAAAGCTAGATATAGAGCTCTAAAAATAGGGAGGACCACAATAGATCTACAATGGTCGCAGTGGGATAGAACAAAGAGTCACTCCATTTCAAATCTAATCTATAATTATTGTTGTACGTGGTCGCACGTTATCCTGCCTTGTAAAAAAACCTTCTTGCATCACATGGTCTTCTAGGATTCGTTTTGTATAGGTGTGCTGTTAATCAGGACAAGATCGTGCGTATCTCAAAAAAATTCCTGCCCAAAAAAATTGAGCTTTTACCAAAAGCAACTCGAGGTGATCGAGTGCAGGCAGCATAACCTCTTCTGTAGACCTTATTTCGACCGACTTTGTAATCCGTGAATAATGTACCTTTCCTATAAATATTGTTCAACTGAACTGTTCACCAAGAGCAAAAGTAAGTCTGGTTCTTTTATGAAAAGCAGTTAGTAAGGGCTACACTTTCTCCCAAGCTTTGTCAGATAGTATAAGTGATAATCGCGGTTCCATGTGCTTGCTCTAGAAGTCTTTGGAGCATTTTAGAAGTTTGCGTTCCGTGTCGCAATGCTACGATTTTGTTTTATTACATGTACAGAGTCGTAGGTGATAAGAGTCGTGTGAAATCGTTGGTGTGATATTTGCCTTTAGCATTCAAAAGTCACTTCCCGTTGACTTACTCCACTTCCAACGAAGTTGAAAAATAATGCATATCAATTAACGGTGGTTTAGTTTTTTAAAGTTTTATATCGAGTTTATAATACGTACCTTCTGAAAAGTATAAACCTTTACAAAATTCCATATATCCAAAGTTATAACATACGTGAATATATAGACGTGTATAGAGAGCAAAAAAAGTGTCAGTTTTTATTGATTCGTATGTTGTGCGCAAAGAGTACGGAAAATATAAGCGCTATTTGTGGTGCATTTTGCACCAGTGGCTCTCAAATTGATACAATACTATTATCAGAAATTAATCTTCAAGATATCTTATAATCCTTTTTATAGTACAAGTAGTTATTCTATTTATACTTGTTGCACTTGCTTTGGGTCTTCCTTGGATACTTATAGTAGGTACAGAAGTACTAGACAAGTGAGATAGCGATTGTTTCATATCGTTAAATGTTTTCGAGCCAAGGCACAACCAGTGTATAACATTTAGTAGCGTGCAAGCTGTAGTCGTGTTCTAAAGTGTATTAGACAAGTGAATTGAGTATTATTCAAATCAGGAAGCAAGTCGGTAGATTATCACGATGAGATCCCATTTTTGTCAAATATTAATGAATATTTTGAAAGGATCTTGTATCTATATACCGATAACTACCACAACCAATTGATGAAATAAATCTGGGCATTTTAAACGGTTATGAAAAAAGTATAAATCTAACCAAATCATTGTTTTTCCTCATGGCAACTGTCATTAGTGTCAACTGTAAGTTAGAGGAAGGTGTCACTTGGTGCCAAAATATAGCACCATGTTTAATAAATATTTCGGTGTTTCGGAATTCGGTCCGGGTACCTAGCAAAAGGGCTACCTGCTCACAGGGACATTGTCCAAATCCGAAAGGGTGATTTCGTAATTCGGTCCGCTGTGGAAGCAGGTAGATTTCATGTGGGTATTAAAGGTGGTTTGGTAGGGGTAGGTTTGGTTGGGTTGTTATTGAAAATTATTATAATTTATTCTTCAAAAATTGACTAAAAATAGGAAGGTGGTTTGGTAGGGGTAGGTTTGGTTGAGTTATTATTGAAAATTATTATAATTCATTCTACAAAAAAATTTACTAAAAATAGGAAGGTGGTTTGGTAGGGTTATTATTTCACGTACTGTTTTTATTTTTGACGATACGCATTTAGCGTAAATGTTTGAACATGCCAGTACAACAACAATAAGAATGTACTGTTGGTCCTAAGCCCAAAAAAATGTGAAGGAAAATAAAAGTCAAATTAAACAAATAGTAGGTACATGGGACCCAATTCCGAAATCGCATTTTCGCTGATGTGACCACACTTCGAATTTAATCCGTTACAGGTAGTCCCTTCCGCAGGTAGCGGGACCGAATTCCGGTGCGTCCAAATATTTTACATTTTTATTCGTAATTAAAGAGTTCTTAACGAATCATTTGGCCAGCCTTGTAGCACTGATCTCTGGGATATCTAAAACTGGTGCACGTGGTTGTATATTTCGGCGGACTCAAACTAGTCGTAATGGAGACACGTGCCAAAACAGGAACACAGCAAACTCCTGGTCAAAAAACTAATGAAATACTAGGTCATACTGGATATTAGCGCATTATATACAATAACAGTCATCAACCAATCATGACTATTTGCATGGTACACAATAAAAGCGGCAAGTGCTACATTGAGGATCTAAGGTGCCAAATTATGACAGCTTGCGGAAACCATCAATTTTCCATATAGATTTGGATGTGTAAAAGCCTACTTAGGAAAATGGTCGTAGAAAAAAAATTGTTTCACATAATTTGTGTTGTTCGAACACCATCAAACCCAATAATCTTCTAAAATTTCAATAAATCCCAATCTATCAAGTATTTTATTTGTATGTAGGTATATATTTTTTTATTTTATTATTTCGGTCAAGAGACCTATTTTAATGCGATTGTAATACCGGACTCACCGCTTGGAATTAGGGTAGCGATTATTACCGTTCGTATTGTAATATAAAAGGGAAAGGGGCTCGCCCCAAATTAATTTGAAGGGATAAACCTCGATGATTATTCTGTAGTGTTATTTCGAAAGGGTGAAAACTCTTCTTCCCTTTCGGCTTTTCATGTAAACCTTCCGAATGTCAGGTAACTATGCAGGTAATAGACTCTGTAAATATTTAGGTATAGATCGAACAGTTTGATACACACAGCTATTGGCAAGACAGAAATGTTAGAAATTTGTTAAATGTAATCATATAGATAGCGTTTGACAAGGGTAACGGTGTCATGTTGTAGAATAATATTATCTATTTTACGCCTGACTTTTTAAATTTTTTTTTATATTTTTGGTTCTCACGACTATTAAATTATGTATAGGTAAATTATGTATATTAAATCAAAGAATAATACATTAAACACCCCGTAGATTTCAAATTTATATTAATTTCTATAATTTATATTTCTGATGATGCAAAATCTTGTAGTTTGTGAAACCGGTTGAGTAATATTATAATATACTATTTCTGTTGCGTAATTTATCAATTTTTTAACCAAAATTTTGTTTAAAAATTGTTCAATTGTTGTTTTTGTATTGTCGAGTAAAGAGAGTTTAGTATTTTACTCGCATATAATGTAGAAATTTAAAAATAAAAAAAATATCTTCAAATTAATCCGTTACATTTTCGTTACAACCCAAAAATTTTTTCGGAATTACCCTTTGTAACACCTTGTAAGACATCACACATTTGTAAATATTTCACAGTTTGTAAATTAAAAATGTATTCTAATTAAGTACTAATTTGAATAATTGTGTGATAGCATAAAACTCAGAAGGTCGAACGATATACAAAAGATTGACGTCACACGTTTGTGATCGGTGTATTAGCTACGATGGCGAACTGTCATATTTTGTATTTCACAGTTTTAATTGCAATTGTTTTAGAATATTTACAATTATTTCAGTTATTCATCATGCCTATTGACCTATATTATATTCTTTAACTAATTAATTTTATTTTTCCTGGTATTTCCATAATTAGGTACGCCTCTGTCACCGGGAAACGTATACTTTTTAAACGGCACACCGTCATAAAACAAATAAGAGACTCTCGTGGGCAAAGTGAAGGGAGTGCGCACAGTTCGAGCGGGTCGCGAGGGGGATGTATACAGAGAGCATAAGCATAGCACACTGTCTGTATATGTGTGTAAACGTGGTGAACGAGTTTGAAGAGCACTGCGCAACCAATTATTGTACCAGATACAGGATAAACAGTGACAAAGACTCCGATGTGATGTGCTCGTTTCTCTCGCCAGGGGTCGCACGAGAAACGATTCGCTAGGATTTATTGAGAAGGTTGGTTGGAGTGCCGCAGATCCAGCGGTTATTAGTTAGGTTAATAAGAACAATTTTTAATTTGAAAAAAAGAAGAGTAACAAGAAAATGTCACGTTGGGAGCTAAATCAAAATTTAATTACGTGTGTTGTCTTTTAACTGTTCCATCTTACAACATAGTTGGTGTCTGTCAACAAATATTAAATGTCAAAATTAAAAACGTCATTGTTGTACGTAATCTGATCCAAGAAGATCGACATGTCACTTTTCCTGAAACTGGAGCATCGAATTGTTGGAACGTCCTTCATACAGTCCCGACCTAAATCCCAGTTTAATTAAAGTTTTTAAATTTGAAAAAAAATTATCAATCCGTGATATCATATAAGTTCATCCTATCGTTATATGTATTATACAACACCCTTGTCACCCACCAAACAAAACATCAAAACTATTTACACCCCAGATTCCATCCACCCTTAACGGTCGTTCTAATCGTAACAGAAATAAATCCAGTCTTCCCTCCTTAACCAACCCTAATATGTCTCACCAAATTAACTCCATCTAGAGATGTATACAACAAGCAATAGAGAGCGAGACAAACCCACCGAGCGAGATAGGAAAGGGTGCTGCTTTTCAGTTCCAATCTGTCGATGATGACGTCAGTGGAAATCTCGAAAAGTCATTTTCATAATCCCTATGGGGTTCTTGAACCGATTAGGGCTAAGGGCTTAGGGCTCGAGGAATATTAAGGACTGCGGCGGCATTTCAATCTCTCTCAAAGGAGTTGTACGATGGCTAGGTTGACGTTGTATAGTGACTAAGAGCTGCCGTTATTGCAATTATCACATTACTAAGAACCCGATTCGAGAAGGGTAATTAGTATTGGTAGAGAATATACAGGGAAAGTAATATATTTATGGGGAAATTGATAATGTAGACAAGCAAACAACGACACTATCATTTCGTTTCATTGTCATGTGCAATTTCCAGGTAATGGTATTTGCGTGTACTAAATTTCAAAATTATTTACGGGGTAATTCCGAAAAAATAGGCTAAAACACCCAGTATCTCGGTTAAAAAGGGTAGAGGACAAATTAAATATAGGTTTTTTGGAACCACAAAAGTGATGTCTAATCCCAATGAAACACCCTATATGAATATTGTCCAAAACGAGATACCCTATCTTTAAAAACCAATATAATATAAACTGCAAGACAACTCATGATTTACCATTCACTTGGACTTCCTGAACACAAAGCGTGTTTAAGTCGGTGTGGATGGATTCGGTCCCGGCAGGTCATAGATTAAAATGTGTAAATTTTAATCCCTTTATCTATAGGCGTATTGGGTCCCAATGGTACTTAACTACCTGAAGATATTCTTCGGGGAAATGTACCTCTTTTCGGAAATCCAATCCTCCCTCTTTTTATTGTATCTGAATGTTTAAATTAAATACTATTTCATTCATTGTTTATATTTCATCGAGTGCATTTCATATTTCAGATCAATTTGTCTGTTGTTTTAAACATTTTAAAAATGAATATATTAGGGTAGGGGGTAAGGTAGGGTGGTTTTGGTTGGGTTATTATTGAATCTTAATATATCTTATGTATATGTGTTTCTATTTTATTTTTACCTTTTTTTTAAATCCTAAAATGTATACCTTTACAATAATATTTCAATGTAATAAATATATCAAATTTTTAAATTAGTTTTACTACCTGTTTTTCATTTGGTTTAACAACAGGTGGCTGGGACCGAATCCATACATTATTATTCAGGTAGGACTAAAGTTCGGGACCCAATAAGCACGCTATTTTTGAACTACCTGCTACTTGGGACCCAATAAGCATATGCCCGTTTAAGTTTGTTCTCACAGAAAATCTCGGACAAATAATAGACAGTTTTCAAACTAATGTTAACACGCATCTCTGTTTCTGGTCGATCTGGAACAGTTTGTATGAACAGTTGACAATTGAAAATATATGGGCTAGCCTAGCAGGTAGGAGATCTGTAGCAAGAAATGGAATATAACCTTGACAGTTTGCAGACTATCCACAAAACGTGTGTGAACACAGTACCGCGGATTTCCAATCAATCAGAAATCGTTGTAGGAACGCTTTTGAGGGTTTGCGCCGAATCCGGATTGTCAAGGACTGTCTGTGATGCTTCCGTCAATAGTCTTATTACTGCATGAAAAATAATAAGTTTAGATGTTTCTCTTTTTACTAATATTCCATTTGAATTAGTAGAACTTTGTATAACTCAAAACTGGACCTCTATTTCAAACCTTTATAAAAAATCTTTAGCCTTTAAATTTACCCACACGAATTTATAATAGTTTCCCACGAGCGTGAATCAAGAGAGTGGGAAAAGTACTTTGCGCACATGTTGCATACAAAATTCGCAACATAAAGGGGATATACGATTAGATAGATGGCACTATATCTTTTACGTCAGCTATACCAGCATTGGCAATAATAATAATAAGGATACATTATTGGTTTTTATCCTAACCGCAAACAGAAAAATCACCCCTCATTCGAACATTACACAGCTATCGTCGAATCGAACATAATGTCAATGATTTCCTCGGCCAACTAACTCCTGGCTGTTCATAAAGAAGTAAGAAATCAAAGGAAGGAACGATTACGCAAACTTTCGATTCAATTCGGCACAAAATGAACGATTTAGTGTCTATTTTATTAGTAAAACAAAATCCCACAGGTAACCTTGTTTAAGACAGCCGTCATTTATGCGCTCCTAGTTAAAATATTTGCTACGAACCGAAATACTAAGTTATATAAAGCATAGGCGTGCCTACAGGGAGGGCAACCTAACCCTAATCGTATTAAATCCAAAGTAGTTTTTGACAATATGGATAATTTGTGTACTTTCATATTTAAAAAAAAATTTTAGTTAAATAAAATTAACTCCACGTTATTTATAAAGTAATCTTTTTTATTCTTATTTCTTTTGGTGTCCCCTACGCTTGTTAGAAGTGTAAACATGTGCCAGTAGGCATTGCCCACGAAATCTCTCTCCCCTTCTTCTATATAGCAGCGTTGCGTGGCAGGATGGCGAGGAACCCTCGAAAAGAGAAAAGGGACAAAACCATTATATTGGACGATGTTGGCCCATTCGTGTGCATTCAAATTGAAATTATGGATTCAAATGTGGGGTAAATCATCACCCACTACGCCAAGTTTCGTTCCTATTTATTTCGACGAGAAAAGGTACCAAAGGGTGTAACTGGAATTATATACAGATGGTAAAGTTGGACAAAAAGTTTTGTTTATGGTACACAAATTCTCATACGACAAACTGCTGGAAATAAAATAAAATATTTTTCTATAATAAATCTACCATTATTTAAATTTAAATATTCGTAATCATTTGATCGTTTTACGTACCTAAGTTTGCTCCAATACTTTTTCCTCTATATTGTAAAATAACTGCTAGGGGTGAGTGAGTGTCCGTAAAGTATGGAACAAATTCATTTTTAGCTAAACAGACCATTTTAAGAAACAATCCTGAAACACATGATTTTTTATTTTAATTTACCGTATATTAAAATAATAATCTAATATACAGGGTGAATTACTTTCGAGTAATGACGCCACCGTCATTTTTTTTTAAATGGGACACCCTCATTTTGTCTAAATTTTCGGATTACTCTAGATGAGCTGATACCAAAAATGTATCACATGTCGCTTCCAATTGGTACAGGGTGGACAAAAATACAATAGTTTTGTGTGTGCTCATAAAGTAATCCTGGATGTTTTGATGAAAGTTTATAATTTTAACAGGATGGTGCACCTTCACATTATGCTGTAGATGTTAGAAGGTACCTAGATGAAATTTTTCCGATTGGTAGACGAGGACCTATTGAATGGCCAGCGAGGTCACCAGAATTCAATCCTTTGGATTATTTTATGTGGGGCCATTTGAAGAATGTTGTGTATCAAACGAAACCAGCAAATATTCAAGAATTAAAAGAGAGAATTCGAACAGCAATAAACAATATTTCTCAAGACACAATAAACAAGGTTCAACAAGAATTTGTACACCGTTTGGGTTACTGTCAAATACAGCAAGTGCTGTAGTTTGAACATTTATAAAGTAATGTATTTCATCATATTCTGGCCGCTAGACAATAAGTATTTTTGATAATATTGTTAATTTAAGAATGTTACGTGTGACATTATGAGCACACACAAAACTATTGTATTTTTGTCCATCCTCTACCTATTGGAATCAACATGTGATACATTTTTGGAATCAGCTCAGCTAGAGTAATCCGAAAATTGAGACAAAATGGGGGTGTTCCATTTAAAAAAAATGATTACTCGAAAGTAATTCACCCTGTATATTAGATTATTATTTTAAAATAGGGTAAATTAAAATCAAAAATCGACGTGTTTCAGGATTATTTCTTAAAAAGGCCTGTTTAGCTAAAAATAAATTTGTTCCATATACTTTACGGACATAGTGTATAAACTTATATTTATGCGAAGTACAACTCTGTAATAAATACTATAAATAGGAACAAAAAAAAGTCATCAATAATATCAGCTGGCAGAAAAATCAGTCATTAACGATATGTTTATTGACCGAAAAGTATGTTTGTCTAAGTAAATCAATATTTGCTTCAATTCGGTTTATTCCCCATTAAAATAAATATTAAAAATATCACTGTATACACTTCAAAGGTAGTAAATGGTGGACTGTATTTACTTTGAAAAAAAACTTTCAAAACAGACTCATTTCATTATTATAGAGATAATTTCGTTGGAATTAAAATAGGTTGAATTTACTGCGAGTTGTATTTGTATCTATAAATTTCAAGGTTGTTCTTTCCAATTTTTCGTGCCAAAAATGCTAAATTGAAACGTTTTACGTTTCTCTAAATAAACTTGACGTTTTTAGATTACAGGACGAAAAACTGAACGGTGTATATCTCTAGTTCAGTTTTATTTATTTATTACTAAATACCGACCAAATTTAACGACATCCAAGTAGGTACTGTTCAAGCCCATAACTTTTCAAAATAAAATAAATTCGTAGAGAAATCAGAATGTACACCCTTTAGGCGAACATTGGAATTTTATCATGGAATTTTGGAGGTCACTCATAAGATCAGCAGATTTGTCCCCGAATGATTTCTTTTTCTTGGGTTTTTTAAAAAATAAAATTTATCGGCACAATTTTGAACGGGCTCAAAATTTGATGGAACTGTATATTGTCAACTGGTTCAACTAATAGGGTGTTCAGCTTCAAATTTTGACCCCATGTTTTATTAGGTAATATTATTAAGAAGTGACCAATGGGATATTAAAAAAAATTTAGATTTAGTATTTAGATTAACAGAAAAAAATGAAAACAAAAATTTACTAAAATTATGCAACTTATAATACAGTAACGTCAGTAGTTTAAATGTGAAGTTGCCGATGATCTTCCTTTGCTGTTCCATGTTTCAGCTTCTTCTTCTTTCTCATTCATTGGGATGTTTGAGTTTGTTCAGGTCAAAAATGTTGACATCTGACATCCATCACTGTTGTTTACCTTGTTCAATTCTTATGCTGGTGATATCACAATCTAAAAGGCAGATTGTAAGAAATTTTTAAAATAGAATTTTTTAATTGGGTATAAAAACAAAACTATTGTTGGTATTTTAGGGTAGCTTTGTAGTGTGGACAGTTTTACGACATTTATAAGAAATTTAAGACCACCAACTACCGAACAATGTTTTTTCTGAATTACAGGAGCCGAAATTGCACGAAACAATTACCCAGCAGGCTTTACCTGGTGGTATTATCCTGATAACTCATGCCTTAAAAGTCTGACTATACATTAATGTCGTAATACACCAACTTTTATGTTATCTAAACGTTAATATTATTATCAACTGTGTAATTTACTACTTTTATATATTTTTTAATACATTTTTCTACCGCCACGCATACTTTATTGTCAACAACATAAAAAATAATAAACGTTCCATACCCAACAAAAAGCATTACTCAATTACTGAAATCATGATTTCAATATTTACGATGCCATAAAAGTATTAAAACTGACGAACATTTTAAAATATTTGAATCAATAAAATGAGAATTATAAAATTTACAATAACTGATACAGGTTAGTATTAAGGATAAATATCATAAACACTCCTTTATCACTAATCCTCCATTGTTTGATACAGCTCCAAAGGACTCAAATCGCGTTCCTATTACTACAAACGTATAAAAATCACACAGCGCTAAATCTGGCGAATAAAATGGTGGTATAACACCAAATAAGAGTGTGAAGGTATTAAAGTTGATTAGTACTAATAATAAAGAACCTCCAGGAACGGTGTTTCGGAATTCGGTCCGGGTACCTAGCAAAAGGGCTACCTGCTCACAGGGACCTTGTCCAAATCCGAAAGGGTGATTTCGTAATTCAGTCCGCTGTCGAAGCAGGTAGATTTCATGTGGGTATTAAAAGATTATTTTTAGCAATTGTTCTTCTGAAGTGCAGAGTGTAAGACGTGTTTATTTGTGTCCGTTATTGTGATTTTGTTTGTTTGTTTGACATGGAAAATATTAATTTCACCTCTATGACGAGTGAAAAGGGTAAGCGTTTATTAATAATAGATGGGTTTAAATTTTGTTTTCAAAAATCATTATCTCAAAAATACGAAGGTGGTTTGGTAGAGGTAGGTTTGGTTGGGTTATTATTGAAAATTATTATAATTCATTCTACAAAAAAATTGACTAAAAATACGAAGGTGGTTTGGTAGGGGTAGGTTTGGTTGGGTTATTATTTCACGTACTGTTTTTATTTTTGACGATACGCATTTAGCGTAAATTTTTAAACATGCCAGGACAACAACAATAAGTGTGTACTGTTGGTCCTAAGCCCAAAAAAATGTGAAGGAAAATAAAAGTCAAATTAAACAAATAGTAGGTACATGGGACCCAATTCCGAAATCGCATTTTCGCTGGTGTGACCACACTTCGAATTTAATCCGTTACAGGTAGTCCCTTCCGCAGGTAGCGGGACCGAATTCCGGTGCGTCCTCCAGGAACTACCTTTTCGATATTGTCATCAGTTTTTTTACGTGGAACATCTACCCAGACATGAATCATCTTCGACGTCTTTTCTGGTCGTAAGAAAAACTTTTATCCACTCAAAAACAGGTATGATAAATTGTCGCTAGTTTCCGTAGAGTGGGGAGGGTGAGTTAGGCCCACAGTACTTAGGCCACATGTGACCCATTGTACATCCTCCCGAGGAGTTGTCTTGATTGAGCATTGGTTAACTCTTAGCTAGTTCTGCAATAGTCGAATTCGTCAGGCCGTAGGTGTCGCCGGGTCCAAGAATTCTTAGTAGCGGTTTTTCCAAATTTAGAATAAAAAACAACTACTATTCGAGCAGGACGAATTTCGGTTTCTCTATTATTATATTTACAATACCGTTGATTGAGATTTATCATTCAAAGTTAATACACAATATTTAGTAATTTAGAATCTACCCCTAAATACGGTTCTCTTGTAACAACAAAAGGGTATGGGTGGATCAAGCCATCGATACAGCTTTTTGTGTTTTTATTAAAACGGAAAATATTACAAAAAGCTTTCAAAATATTTAGAAGTTATTGCTAAGTGTCAATATTTATTTCCAATGCAGTTGTACTTGGAACCGAACTTTATATGAACGAATAGTTTTGACAGTTTAAAGAACATTTTATTTAAACATATATATCAATATTGACGCGAGAGTTAATGATGGTAGAGAGACAATGGATTGACAAGAGACAATCAATATCTTAAAAAAAAGTTTATTCACTCTGTATGATAGATTATTATTTGTTCATGCCCTGTGTAGATAGATATTGATATTTTGTTCGAGGGTATTAATACATAATATAGATGCAACGATATTCCTAATTAGAGGGAATTGAGGTCTCTGATGTTAAGTGCTCGAGTAAGTCTCAAATCCAAACAATATTTTGAGATCAATATCATCCTCTACAGATCTTTGACTACACATAGTGAATCTCAAATGCACTGGGACGGTGTTGCACAATAAAGAAGTGACAGGATAGAAGATTATAAACGTTACTTCCAACACGAGGTACCAGAATTTATTTCAATAGTATTCGAGGTTGAAGGGAAGACATTTAAAGATATTTGGCAAAGTATATTTCAAGAACTTCCCCTTCCACAAACAAACAGCCGGTACCGGCATATTTTTTCAGTATAGCCACATAAATGGTTGGCCAACAATTGCAGAAATTGTTGCAAGATGCCATTAATTTATACAAACTGCAAAAACTTTAAAAAAGACCAACCCTAACTTTGATTTTGTTGTGCGTTTAATTGTAAAGGCGATTTTATTTAAATTTTATATCGACAAATATTCTTCTTTTTACCGCTATTCATCTCTAAAGGTATTTTTAATATTTTACAGTATACAGTCCGGTTTAAAGGGCATTTAAAAAACAGACATTTGGGAGGCGAGATAACGCTCAAATTTTAGAGCGACTGTCTAACTTTACGACCTTATATTTTGCAATACTATTGTGGGAAAATGAAGTTGTACATCGCATTCGTATCCTCAATACAGTTGAAGAGGGGATGAGAACAAGCCGCTCGAAAATTTAGATTCGTAAAAACTGATTTTTTTATATCTACGAAATAACCTAATTTCAGTTTAAAATTTTCAAAATCGGAACTATGTGTTTTCCGACACTTTTATATACGAAAATCTACAATTCGACTCCATAGAATCCGAATAGATTATAAAAATTTCGCAAAGTCAAGGTCAAAAATTTTACTCTCTACTTTCGGATACCCTTGTATACAAAATATCTTATACACGTCCTTGCTGATTTTTTGCCAGATTTGTATATTATTTGAGAATGTGTATTTCAAATTTCAGCTCAAAATTTCTAATATTATGGACTCTACGAATTTGCGACTGACACGCATCATTTTTTCAAGACTAAAATTTTCAAAATCGGTACCAATACTTTTCCGACACTTTGTAGCATGTGTTTTACTTATTTATATGTAAATCGACATTCGTAATACAACAAACACCGTGCAAGTGAACATCGTCCCTAGGTTATATCCCTATTTGGTTGATAATATAGGTTCCAACTTGTGGAATAGACACAATTGATTTATTTTAATCGGCAAATACCGCTTCAGTTGATACATGCATGTATATGACTGACTTCTATGATATTTGCTTTGTATAAAGATCTTTATACAATGATATTTGTGATACTCGGAGATACTGTGATTAAGTTCTAAGGAATATTGTAATTTACTAAAGAAAAGAGGATCGGAAATATCAACAACAGGTTTTTTTAATATATTGAGGAATCCAAAATAAAAGTTTTACATTTTTATTTTCGAAAATATAAACTTTTTAAACTTAGACTTTAGGAAATTTTTATCTTTCATTGGATATTGCAAAAAATTTTCATTCTACACTGTTGTAGGAGATTTAGTCCTCTTCAAGGAAGATCATTTGGTTGCATCCGTCATTCCGGAATAGAAAAGGGAGGGTGGATTTTTCGTTTGTGAAAATCTGAAAAGTGCGTTTTTTGAATTGTTGTGTCGCCTAGCAGGCGGGAGCTCCTCTCTGGTAACGGTTCGGCAACGGTAATGGGAATTTTGGGTGTCGGCCACTTTGCGCCCGACCGTTTTGCGCTCCTACCTGAAATCGGCCACTTTGCGCTCTGCTACTTTCATAATCTATTTTATTTTCTTCGATCTGCCCATTTGCAATATAATGTTAAATTCCTCCTACCTACAATAATAGTCCGGTAAAGGGTAAGTTAAAAATATTAGTTTTACAAGAAAACAAGAAAGTACAAAAATTATATTTATTTTTTCAAAGTTTTTTTATAAAGTAAAATACAAAAATCCATGTTTGTTTATTCGAGCGTGCTGGGCTCTTAACACAGAGGTACCAGGTTCGAGTCGTGTCCGAGTCAAGATATTTTTATTTTTATTTTCTTATTGTTTTTTTCAAAAATTGACTAAAAATACGAAGAATTTTTCGATTCGGATTAGGGTAGGGGGTAAGGTAGGGTGGTTTTGGTTGGGTTATTATTGAAAATTATTATAATAATCTGTCAATTACACAATTCAATTTTTCGATTCGGATTAGGGTAGGGGATAAGGTAGGGTGGTTTAGTTAAAAAAGTGTATGGAAAGCGAGGAGATGTTCTTTTCATAGAGAACGACACGGGGTGTCTTGGAACTACGCTTGGCAACGTCGGTGAAGAGAGCTACATTTAGACGCTCCTATTTTTCTGTAGTAGGTACCATGGGTTTTAAGCAAATTTTCTAAGCTAACCTTTACCGGGCTATTATGTTATAATAAATTTAAAATTATATTGCAAATCGGTAAATCCTAGAAAAAAGGATAATACATTTCTATTATGAAAATCGCAGAGCGCAAACAGGTCGATTTCAGGTAAGAGCGCAAAACGGCCGTATTCGGAATTTTGGGCTGAAATTTGAAATCTTTCTTCTCAGATAATGAAAGAATATGGAAAAAAATCAACAGAGATGGATCTATGATATTTTGTATACAGGGGTACCCGAAAGTGAAGAGTGAAAAATCGATCGTCTACTTTATATTTTACATGTAAAATCTGAAGTAGCATTAACAGTACACAATTTTTGACCGTTCGTAAACAATAAATATATGTTGAACGATCAGTTTTTGTAATTTTTTCGACTAAACATAAAATTCCTCCTACGTTGTAATAATTATTCATCTACTGCAAAGTTTTTTCTTAAAAAAAAATAAAATAAAATAAAACGTGAAATCGCTTTCGAGTTTAGTTTATTCGCGCTACATTTTGTCAAAATTTAATTTGCCTTCCACAGCTAGCTGAATAGAAAGAGTCACTCGCACACACAAAACAAAGTAAAAAAAATCTCGTCAACGTTTCTTTTATTTTCCGTCGACGTGCCTGTGACTGTGACGTCAATAACGTTTTGAATTGGATTTTGCAGATTTATCTTTCCTATTTCACAATATGTGTATTCATATATACATACAAATAGAGGGTGGCGTATGCTAATCAAAACAAGTCGAACAAGAAGAACCTAAAAGTAACAAAATCATTTTGAGCTACTACAAATGTAAAACCTTTTTTTGTAAAATATACCAGTGACGTAAAATGTTTTTTTAATTGTCTGTTTATATTTTTGAATGTGCTCCGGGGCACTTTCAACCATAGGGTTTGTTCCCAAAGCGAGTTCCTAACTATGACGAACATATTGAGTTAACAATAATTGTTTCTTATTTTAAACTGCGCAAACTCAGTCTGTTTATAACAGGTTTGTTCCAACACACAATTTGTAATCGTTCCTGAATCGTTATCGGTATCGTTCTTAGGGATTTGTTACGCAAGCGCCAACTATTTACCGTTCTAATAACGATTTCAAAATAAATCATGGTTTGGTTACTGACTCGACATAAATCACTGGAACGTATCAAACATAACCCTACTTTTATGTTTATATGGTACATGTTGTTAAGTAAAAAAACTGTTTATTTATAACAGATAGCGCAAACAAATATTAATAAGTTCGCTCCACAAAAATCAACAAATACTAAAACAACAAATCAAGGCAACTAACCTAACTAGATACGGATATATGGTACTGCGCAAGTCAGTTCCCTTGATACCTGGTTTCAGTGAAGTATCGAAATCATCGATCTTGAACCGGTTCCATAACGATACCAAATCGGGTTGGAAAAAAAAATTATCGTTCGCTAAACGATTCTCTCGTGGTTGGAACGCATTTTTGCTATTTCACATGCGCGTCACCGTTCCAAGAACGGTTTCTTGATGTGTTGGAACAAACCTAACAAGTTAGTAACTCGCTTCGGGAACAAAGCTATAAAGATAATACAGATAGAGGCAACAAGCCAGACACAGACAGAAAAAAACAGTCTAGATGGTCATTCTCACTTACACAGCTGTCTATGGTTTGTTGCCTCTATCTGTATTATTTCCATGCTTTCAACATCTAATGAGATTGGAGATAAATCAGGGTTGCATGGTATGGTTTATGTAAGTGGTGTTCCAAATTATATTACCCCTTCTTGTTAAATCTTCTCTAGGAAGAAAATCTTCATGGTGCACAAATTCAGCTACTAGAATCTGTTTTTCTCCAGGTAAAGATAGTATCTATATCTAGTTTATTTTGGTTTTTAAAACCTTTTGATTAAAGCCGACACATGTGTGTTAAAAGAAAACACTTGGACAACAAACAACGAAATTTGTTTGGTTTTCTATTCTAAGTTTGTCCACTGGATTCTGGAAAGACCAATACAGTTACTTTCTTAGGGTTCATATGTATAGATCGACATACTTTTAAAAAAAATTTATATTCAATGGGATCTAATGGATCTCTTGATACAAGTTTATAAAACAATAGATTGATTCATTCATTCGATTGGGTTATGCTCAACTGAATCTTTGTAACATTTCCCTAACAGGTCTACAATCCCCTCATGTACCAGCCTGTTGAGGGATTCTTTACAGTGTTTTACCAGTCTACACCTAGTTGTTGGGTTACTGACAGCTTTAAGCAGAGTCTGGCTGTCAATAGATTGAATTTAAGATCCAAACATTCAGAAGGTATAACATTGATTCCATGGAACACCTTCGGACAATGACATCAACTTTTTATATTAACTTATTATAAATAACCAATAAAGAACAAAATTTAAATCGGAACCTTTTTTCGAAGACCACCCTCTAGGGTACATAATATCCACTCATATATAGATATATACGTACGCCGAGTCTCGGCACTGTTAAATATGGGAGGAGAGAAAAAAAACGGCGCAAAAGAAGATATATATACGTACATATGTATGACTGTTGTTCCATTTTTCTGCAGTTGAGTTATTTTAAAATTGACTGTAAAAGGTAAATGGGAAGTGATGGCCAAAATGAGAAATATATTTTTAAAATGTCTGAGAGTACAACAGAGAGACTTATTCTAAAATGTTATATAGTAAAATCGCAATCGGTACGTTGTAATAATTCAACCACAAGTGGACCAAACAAAATAATGTAATTTTACACTACCTGCTGTAATGAATGTTGTGAGAACAAGAAATCTATTTGTGCCGACGGATATAATTGTACTTATCTTAATACTTTCTAAGGGTTCGTATGTATACAGAGTGTCCAGAAACTCTCCCGCCAAACGGAAACTACAGTTACTAGAGGTGATTTTAGCTCAAATTACCTTACAACTATTCTAACGGTTAGCTGCGAAATTTGAATTGTACTTTAAAAACACTGAGTCAGCAATTGGACAGCGATTGACGCAGTCCACATTCTCACTCTGACTGCAGAAAAATGCTACGAATATGATATTGACCTTCATATACTATTTATTGACTTCAAACAGGCGTTCGACAGTATAAGCAGAGGGCAATTAGTACGCGAAATAAAGAAAATGAAAATACCTTCAAAACTAATTAAACTGTGTTTAATGACCATGGAGAATTCGCGGGCAAGAGTGTTAACACCTAGCAATGTTACAGATAAAATAGATATACAAAAAGGAGTTAGACAAGGTGACGCTCTTTCAATATTGCTCTGGAAGGCGCAATCAAGCCCTAGAAGAACTAACACTAAAGCTAGAAAACGAAGCTCGTAAAAGAGGTCTACACATCAATCAAGATAAAACCAAATACTTACTAAGCTCCAGAAGTGCAAACTGCGATTTAAACAAAATCACGATAGGAGACAAAACTTATCAAAAAGTAGACAATTTTAAATACCTGGGGATCAATATTAACAACAAAACTGATAGAAGTATTGAAGTAACACAAAGAATACAAGCAGGAAACAGAGCTTTTTGGAAATACCAACAAATCTTAAAGGATAAACATCTTAGCAGAAAAACGAAAATAAATCTGTACAAAGCAGCTATTAGACCAGTAGTAACCTATGGGGCAGAAATCATGTGCCTTACCAAAAGGAACGAAGAGCAGCTAAGAATTTTCGAAAGAAAAATTATTAGGAGAATAATGGGACCAAAAAAGATTACAGATGGAGAGTACCGACAATTAACGAATTTGGAGCTTAAAAACATACTAACCGGAGAAGATATAATCACATTTATAAAATCACAGCGGCTCAGATGGTACGGGCACATCCAAAGAAGATACCCAGAAAACGTATTAAATAAAATTACAAGCTGGGTCCCTACAATAGACATTCCAAGAGGAAGACCAAAACTCAGTTGGCTAGAGCAGGTATACGAAGATGTGAGAAGACTAAATCTCATTGACCAGAGGAAGACTATTAAGGACAGAGTGCTGTGGAACAAAACAATAAATAGCGCGAAGAGACTTAACTTATTTTAACGGAACAATACATTTTATATCCAGTATGCTAATCAATGCGGATTGATTCACCGCAAACATAGAATCTAAGAGCTTCAAGTTGACATGAAGCAGGCCCTATTCCGACACGGAATGTTTGGCCTATATATATATGTTTTAAAAACTTTATTCTATGGCGAAGAGGACCGTTGCTGTTTTCCTTTGATGTTGAAATTTCTGACGTTTCGAAATTTCGAAACACACAAAAATAATTATATTTAATTAATATAAAAAGGCTCATATTAAATTGCTATGCCAAAAATCGCGAAAAAAGAAATATCAAAGCCTGTCGGTTTGTTACATAAAGAGAGAATAAATCGGCGCGTAAAAATATGAATTTCGTTTAATTTCACAAAAACACTCTTGTAATTTCATAAAGTTTGAGGTAATTAAAGGGTCGTTTCAACGTTTTGAGTGTGGTCGTAAAAATTTAATATCGAAACAAAAACTGTTGTTCCTGTCAACTACGGAATAATGGGAGGGTTTGTTTGGATAAAAGAGCGAAAGAGGAGAGGAAAAGTATGCGAAAAGGGACGAGGGTATGTTGAAACGGCACTGCTATACAATTGTAGACACTTGCGTAAATAAACGAATAAAATCTTTCTTAAGCCGGTCCTAGACAGTACGTGTAATGTTTGTTTGATCTCCCACACGGTGCCGTAGTACACGTAGTTTACTACGCCTCACTACGGCGTCCTTTACTTCGTGCTAGTTTCCGACCAGCGCCGGGAAAATGACGAAGGACGAATGTTTGCCAAAGCTACGCGAATAAGTCTGAATACCAAATGTTTGCCAAATACACGTAGTGTCTCGGACCGGCTTTATGCTTAGTCTTAATTTTTGAAATAAAAAAATCAGAAATAGAAGTACTATAGTTCCATAGGATAACCTACGGATCAGTAGCCTGGTGGGCCAGGATACAGCTGGGGCAGGATAGTGGTATCCAAAGGCAATCTTGCTTGACTATCACAAAGGCCATGAAAACGACGCCGATTGCTGCCCTGTAGGTAATACTAAACCTACCGCCACTGCAAATCTAGTCGATCTAGTCTAGTCTTTAGTTTTCGGTACAGAAATTAACAAAAAAATTGTCCATATAAGTAATTTCAGTTTGCGTTTCGGTGGCAAATACACGCTCTAAAGAAAAAAATCGTAGTATCCATAATAATAGTAATTTCAAGTTGAAATTTGAAAGCCAACTTATCAGGTAATAAAAGAATATGACAAAAAATGAGCGGCGACGAATCTATGATATTTTGTATACAGGAGTACCCGAAAGTGAAGAGTAAAAATTTTTACTTTTACTTTAAGAATTTTTCATGATCATTTTCGGAATCTGCTGGATCGAATGTCTAAAAGTATTGGAAAAGATATTTTTTTTAGACTTTACAAACAATTTATGAATATTAAGGTAAAATATAGTTTTCCTCTATTACCGGAGACGCGGGGTACGGATAAATACTTTATTTTCCCCACCACAATCTACGCCTCTGTGGTAATAATCATTTTTACCATGTTTTTTTGATCTCTTGTAACTTTTTACGTAAATATCATCCTCTTGTCCTTATGCGTTAGTGATAGGACTTCTATAATTTCCCAACTATTTAATAAGTACTCCTGAGACATCCTGTACATTATACTTTAGTAAAATTATAATTTTTCACAGTAAATTGTACCTCTACTATTTGCATTTCTTTTTTATATGTCCCTGTTTCGCGTAAAGGACCCTGGAAGCCGTTCAGCTTTTGTTTCCCCATTCTGCCTCATTAGCAAGTCCATCCACGCTTCCCTGTCATTTTAACAGGTTCTGTTAATTCTTATCGGCTCGTCCACAACCCCACCCGGATGTCGTCGGTAGAGGCGACCATAGTATATACATACAATCGGAATTTCCAGTTTTCGGTATCATGATTTCTACTAGGTGTCACCATAGGCGGAGGAACAATGGAAAAAAGAGTTGGTTTTCTTCTTAATTCAGAGGGGATTTTTAATAACAATAAAATAACGAGGGATTTATTTTTTTACAAAATAATTTTTTTGTGAAATTTTATATTGTAATGTTTTTAACAGTGTAGATGGTGAAGGTTTTAGCAGTCGTTGATACTAAATGTTTGTTAGGTACTCAAAAAAAAATTATCAAATTTCTATGAAGCATATAGGACAATTTGCAGACTCGACTATGATAGACAGTTTTTCTTCCTTGGTACATAAAAAACTACTGTTTGTATACTTTTATCACGGAAACAAAAAAATTATAAAATAGAAAAAAATTTTATTAAAGTTTTAACAAACAGAGCATTATGTAAATCCTTGTTTTATGTTCTTTTTCTACATACGTATCACCATCCCACGGGAGTACTAGTATTTTATCTTCGCCACTGTTGCTCACCTCCCCTAGGCGGCATAATCGGGAGGCGCGTTCGGACTCCCTGCATTAATTAACAAATAATGGGGCTTAGTAGGGTCTTCGTTCAGGATAAAGCGGCCTGGATGTGTATCTTTGAGGATTTTGACGTTTTAGTCTTGTTGTTTAATTAATGTTTTGACATTGAGAAAATTTGCGGTTTGAGGTTTTAAGGGAGGTGGTTAGTTTCGGCCATTATGATGGATAGCCCTACTTGGTGGTCTATTAGAGAACGTTAACTGATTTATACAAAGCGTTTCAATAAAAACTATAATTTTGAAGGCGTCACAAAATATAACAAAAAGAACACCTCACCAGTGGCGGCGCCAGGGGTGGGCGCGGTTGGGCAAGCGCCCAACCTAAATTGTTCTCGCCTAACCGTCTGCCCAACCTGTTAAATGGAGAAAAATAATAGCAAGCCTCATGAATAGAATAAAAGAAAACTTAAACCATCGCTTTCAATATTGGACCGAAAAGAAAAAGCTGGCGCCGCCACTGCACCTCACAAAAGTTATGGAAGTTAACAAAAATTGGATTTATGTAAATATTTTGTTTCATGTTGCTATTGGACCATCTTCGATCAAGGTTACTTCAACGATCTAATTTAAAGTATGCGTTGATTGGCTGTAATTGATATAACAGGAAACCATTCTCATTACGTACTTTGTTGTAAAATCGCAATCGGCGTGGAGTAATAAAACTGTCGGAACAGGTCGTTTCAGGGGTGGGTACCTATTATTATTTTTAAGGATTACTAAAAATTATAGTATTACAAAGTAACATCGTATAAAAGAAATAAACGACAAAGTACGCTAATACATTTCAAAATCAATTAAAAAAAAACAAATTTCCAACCGCAACCTGTAATGAAATCACAATGTACGCCATCTCCCTTCAAACGTTATATTCTTTCTATAGCACCACAACACAAAAATCAATTGATTTTTATTTATTTAGCTGGAACATGTTTTGGATCACATCAATTATAATTTCTCACACACACACATAACATACTCTTTCCGTTTCACTTCATTTCATTTGGTCAAATTTAAAATTCATGCCTGATGACAATCGACAGAGTCCCACCCTCCCCTTATTCGATATTGTATGTACAGATAACGTCGTTTAACAGGGACGGATCCCAAACATTTCTATACACGTTTTTATAATGAAGACAACTTGAAGTTTGATCCTAGTTTAGTGAAGCCCCGCCTATATACATCACAATAGGATAAAGACAAAGATACAGCTTCTGTTCATTGTGAAAATTTTAAGATATCAAAATTTAAACATTCCTTTTGTCTTCTTTAACGTAGTTTCTTCGATTGATACGTTGTATTTCAAAATGGTCATGTTCAAATTTGACCAGAGCTCAGCACAGAAAGATGTTTAAAGTGACCAACCAGAAATAAAGAGTAGTAAGAGTGATAAATGAATTAGAATCCTTTTGTGATATTTTCAAGAAGGGGAAGGGTGAATGGAATGAGTATTTTCCCTTCCCCGTCTTGAAATATTAAATATGTCAGTTATTTTAAAACTATTATATATCTAATAAATTGGTATCTGTAACTTAAGTTGTGACTTTAAATTAAAAAAGGATTAAGGATAATAATTTATCCGATAACGGGATTTTTAACGTTAGTCATTTGTATGGCGGCGATGTGAAAAAACAAATATATGAATTGTCCAGCTCACTCTGATAATGACGCAGATACACCGAAACTGGTTTGTGACTGATGGTGCTCCTTATAGAAAGATAGACGTAATTCAAAGCACATTGGAGCATATAGCCCGGAGAGTAGTTGTTTTTTTGTCGTAGAATGGTTACTCTCATGTAAAATAAATTTTGTTTTGAGAACACTCCCAAGAATGAGCTAAACTCATTGAATACCATTATAAAGCTTTACAAAATTTTTGAAAAATATTTAAAAAAAAAGATACCACTACTTCCCGGGATATATGCCTCGACAATTTACAGAAAACTGTAATTAAGCATACTGATTTTTGAATAAATTATTATAATAAATGGTTATTTCGATTGCAAGCCCGGTCCTTCCAAATACCCAAATCCCTGTATCCCAATCTCGAAGGGTGGTTCAGAATGTTGTACTCGTGTCCGTCGCGTCAGCATCTGTCAACTAGAGGGGTGGTTTTCAGTTTACATCACGGGGATGTTCGACAGATGTGCCATACTAATCACTAGGACTACCAACATCATAAATAAAAATTTATTATCGCCCTTCGTATATACAGGATGTTACCCATTCTTAGGTTCTATTTGTTACGTGCTTTTTTACTTTGGCCACTTTTTTTTTGTAGATTATGCGGTCGTATAGGGTTGTTCAGTTCAGAATAAGGGATGGGGTGGATGATAAAAGATCAAGTATTAGTTAGGGAGGGTACTGAGATTTAAATTAGGGTGAGAAAAAAAATAATTAAGTGCTAAATTTGATATTATTGCAGTGAATGTAAATATTCCTGAAATCAAAAATTATATAGGGTGTCTCATTAAAAAAAAAAAGTTACGAATAACTCTGTATAACAAATAAAACTGATTGAAATTGACACATCAACATTTTTAGTGACATTTACCAAAAATTAACGATAAAAGCATGAATAGTGATCAAGTAAATAATTTAATGTTAATATTCAATAGTCTGTGAATCTGTCGAGAGTTAAAATATGCCAGAACATGAAAATTTAATTCGTAGATTTTGGACATTACATATTAACCGTCAATGATTTATATTATTCGGATGATATTTAAGAATTTTTGAGTGCATTATCAAATATTACTATAAATTCGTTAATATCATGTATAGATATAGTAATATTGGGGAATATTTGAATATTCATTGATTATAATCTCTAATATATTGCACATCACATATTATTGGCACTAATTTTCATAATTTTGACAATATATCCACTATGCTGGTGTCTGCGGTCAGAGAGTGTATTTGTAATACTGAAATGCAAATAAGCATATAATTTATTTGTATTATTCAATACGTACAAAGCACAAATTCAAAGGATTATATATAATTCAATTTTATAATTTGCGAACTATTGCCCGAAATAAAAAATCTTCCTGCATTTAATATCTTCATTATGTATAAAATAATTATACATTTTTTAATAATTTACAATAAAATCCATAGCCAGTAGGTCCACCGGCGCCGGAGGGTGCAAACTGGGCAAAAGTTTTGAGTTTTAAAAAAGAATCATCCAAACTTATAGGCTATTTCATGAATATTCCACCGTTTCAAAATTTTATATTTGTTCGCATTAATTTATAAACACCCTGTATATATAATCAGTATCTAATCTACCATAAAGTGCATAAACTTTGCCCATTTTTAGATGATTTTAATAATTTTTGTCCAGTCTTCTTTGGTTTCTGTAAAATTAGTGCCATCTCTTGTTTCCATGTCTCTCCCGATCTTCCCCTGTTGATCTATACTCTTGCCTATCATAACCGTTCTAAATCACAGCTCTTGTCATTTATTTAACCATTAAAAGCATCAACCCTTCCACAATTTTACTACAATAGACTTTTAAGTTCAAAATTCTAGTTTACGGTGTGTAAGAAATGATATTTTCAATACCTTCACTATCATTTCCGTTGTGACAAAGTCATCGAACGCAGTTTTCCACAATAAGCTACTTATCCTTTATAATTATATTTCCTCCCGTTAAACTCGGCAATTTCCTACAAGGGTGCATTACACCATAGGCGTATCAGCCACTGTAATTATATATTTTAACTTTGTTTTTATAACTTTTGTCACCTATCACCTATGGATCGTTTGACAAACTAACACTTTATACTTATGGGCCTGTTATCTAGAAACTTCTCTCCCAAATAAACATAGCAATTAGCGTAGTTGGTAACGTTATGGACTTATATCGGGAGGAATCAACTTCCAGTGGTAGCTTATAATACCGAACAGAACATTGATGATTAGGAACCGCTGTAACTAAGAGGTCCCGGGTTCGAGTCCCGGTGGTTTCGCTTTTTCAATTTTCAGAATATTTAGCTTATAGCTGTCAGTTTTGTCCCACAGCAATGGACTAATTTTTGACGAGTACCATGCTTCTTTTGTAAACAAAAAGAAACGGTAACGCCACTGCACCTGCCCCTCGTGTACATCCTCATACAGAGTGTATATAATCGAATACCCCACTTTAATTTTTAATACATTATTTAATCGTAGGGTAGTTTGCGTTTTGGGTAGGGTGTTTTATTATTATATATATTTTGCGTGCCATCACCCTAAATTCTCCATTGTGTACAGAATCGGTCAACAGAACATGTTTGAAAAGGGAGTTAAGTCTTTTGATGTTTAGGTAGTTTTGGCTGGTGTACATTTGACAACCGATTTCGAATTTTGGGGTGAGAAAGAAAAATAAATTGATCACCTTGAATGGGTTCAATCAATCAAAAAACTCGTAGTTGGGAAAAAAAAAAGAATGAAGTATAAAATAAAAAAAAACCCTAACCTAAGTGGACATTATTTTATCTTACATTTTAATCTATGATGTTCTTTATGCACTGTTTGCAGACCAGAAACCACCTTTTGGTACCTAGTAGCTATATAGGACCATTTATGCTAAGTCCAAGTCCTTCTGTAATATTTAACCTATGTGTGTTGTGTATCAAACAGATGTCGTTGTTGTCACCTCCATACAAATTGAAGTCAACAACTAGGCATATATCATAATATTGAACTTGAGCATCAAATCACATTTTTTATGTTTTTGATGGGATATAAACAACTATGCTTGGGCAAGGAAAATATGAGCAAAGCTACTTGAAAGAGAGAAAGAGAGAGAAGAACAGTTAGGGGTGTGTTCAGTGCCCCCCTTATTTTAACCGCTGTTCCGAGAAGCACAGATTAATTTGTACAAATGATATTTTTGTCCCGTTATCGTTAACTTTATTTCGAGCTCATGCACTATTAGGTAAAACTAAACACTTTTCCTTGTCGTTCTTGTGTAAATTGTATAACGCGAATAGACTTTTTCCAATCTGTATGTAAGAAGCCCTTAAAAGACTTTCCGAGCTAGGTTTCAAGGTTTTTTTACAGATCGGTATAATATAAAATGAACTCAGCTTATAACATCGTGAACTGCAAGGTAATAAACAAGCGCGTGTTTACCGTTATTATTATTATTATTATTATTATACTACACTTCAATTAATCATTTTTTTTTAGATACACCATTTCTTTTTCTATCGGCGCTAACTCCATCGATAATTTCTCACGTACATACAGCGGTCAATTAACATAATAATGGTAAGCATTCTCTCGATATATCATTAGTAATAATAATTTTAACTCTCAACGTCTAATTCCTTTAACAATGGAACTAGAGTCGTAGGCAAAGATTTTTTATTGAAGGGGTATCACTATAATATATAAAGGGTAAGTTTCAAGTATGGATATCCTCAATTATCTCGAAGTTAGCTGCATTTACCGACATTACCTTCGACGAAGTTGAAATAATACATGAGCTATGAGGAGGGAGATTTCTTAAAATTCCAAGATTCATCAACAAAAGTTGCTATTGGTTTGTTTTTATAATTGTTTTCCCTCTTTCCTTTAATATTTTGGCTATGTTGTTATCCCAGGCTTCTTTGGGTCTACCTCTGTCTCTTTTAACAATCACCTTTGCTTCCCATACATTTTTAACTAGTCTAGTACCCTCCATTCGCTGTAGATGTCCACACCAGTTCAGTTGTCTTTCTTCTATAATAATCTAGCTCCTCTCTTATGTCTACATTCTCTATTTTGTCATTCCTTTCACAGATCTCAGGTATTTCATTTCTATAACTTGTTTTCTACTCATCATTTTTTTGGTCCAGTACCCACGTTTCGCTGCCATAAGTAAGTGTCGGTGTAAAAACTGTTTGAAATACTGTCATTTTGGTTCTTTTTGAGATTTCCTTCTTATTAATAAATCCAGGTTTCAGCATGTGGTAGGTTTTTATGGCTTTTTCTATTATTTCCATAATATCCCTTACCAGTGCTGTCAATTGTTGTTCCTAAGTATTTAAAGTAGGTAAACCTGTTGGAATATACTTTCGTTAATTGTTATATTCAACCAAGAAGGTCTACTTTTAGTAAACTAGAAAAAATTAACAACAAAATGTAGGTGGAAAGAGCCTCAATTTATTTTTCTAAATCAGTACAGTATTTTTTTGAATATTTTGACAAAAATTTCCAAAATTACAATAATAAAGTCCTGTTTCTACGGCACTGGCAATGGGTACGACCTCAGCGGCTTGAGCGTTATAAGGCTCATCTTGAATGGAGTTTAAAAAAATGATGATATAGCTTTGAAACAAACAAACGTGTGATTAAGTTAATAGCTCGTAATTGTAGTTGATCGATGGAGAAACATTTGTACAAAATGTATATTAAGATTGTTGACCTATTAGAGGGTATTACAAATTAACATTTTTTTCATCAATAAATTGTTACGTTCAATAACGATAATGATGAATTGAGCATTTTTTTTTTAAATTTGGTTTATTGCATGAGAGAGAGATGATAAACTCCAAACAATCAAGATTGATTATATAGAAGAATTTTGTTGCCTATAGTTGTGGGTAAAAATAGTTTGCACCGTTTCACAATAAATAAATCTGTAACCAGAAACAGAACCGGTTTCAGACAAATTTTTCATTATTGCATTATCCCGACGCACTAGCGATTTCTGTACTCTATTTTTCCGATGAATAGAAGTTTTACGGATAACTTTGACCCAATATTTTCTTGTTTCAGTTGCCTGTACATATTTAGTACCATTTTTTGCGTAGATCGCGGCTAGAACATACCAAATGTCTCTTTCAGAAATTTCAAAACCTTTGGTAGAAAATTTTAACAATAAAATTCATGTTTTATACATATACAACAACTTATTATATTCACTGCGACATGGAATCAAGCAGAATAAATAAACTTTGACATTGTTTATGTTGGCATAGAATACGTCTGTTTACTCTTCTAGTATATTCATTGTTTAGAGCCTATAACAATATCTTCCTCTTCGAATAGTCGCCAAAAAGTCATCATTTTAAGTATTACCAACAAAATAGTTATAGTTAATAAAACACAATATCTCGTAAATAACAGAAATGAACTAAACCCACCCTGGGACTTTAACAATCCATGTGGACTAACAATTCAAGTAAATTTTTCATAGACCAATGGTTCGCTTGTGGGCAGGTCAAGACTCGAAATTATTTATTGCTTTTTTTATCTTCAAAGAGACCCTACCGCTGCCACATACTGTTATTTTATTGTGAAACAGTGCAAACTAATTCTATTCACAACTATACAGGTTGGTAGTAAATTGCACGAGGGTTGTCTCCCTATTTTGCATATAGAGCTAGAAAAAAAAGTATTTTCCACGAAGAGAAATGCATTTTTGCATCATTTGGAACCAATTCTGGAACCAGTTGTTTCACGCTCTTGGTGTGTTTTTGAAGACGTTGACTGTATCTTCTGGGGTCTGGAACGTTGACCACGCAGTTCATTCTCAATTTCTAAAAAAGTAATAAAGGCGTTAGGAGGATGGTCCAACAATTCAATGTTTCCTTGATTTAAAAACTTAATTGTTGTCACTACCATTTTTTTGGACACACACACGGATAGTTTTTGTCGGTTTTGGTTCATCTTGGAACACCCAACAAACCTCGTATTCGACATCCTTACTTTTATTTTGTTATTAACCAGTGGGACGAAAAATCATCAAATTGAATAAATTTAGGTTTGCGATGAAACCGATTTTCAAGACGAACATTTAAGTTTTTGTAACAATAAAGCCACTAAAGAATTTATATCCTTTTTTTTTAATTTAAGAATCCCGAGTTTTGCTTGAGAAATTTTATTTTTATGCAATTATGGTAATGCGAAACGTCGACAAACAAAAAGTATACAGATGAATCTCGACATTTTCAAAGACCCAATTGTCAACTTATTAAATTTTCCTCCTTTGTAAAGAGTGGCAAGGAAGGATATTCTATTAAAACCGAGAGGAAAATATTAGATAAAACAGTACCGGCTTTACAATCTGAATCAAATATATAAATATACAGGGTTGGGATAAAGTATGGAACCAAGTAAATATCTTTTAAACGAAAAGAACGATATTTATGAAAATTTGCAGTTAAGTGCAATGGAACAAAATGCATCTGATGTACATTTTTTTGTTAATTATATACTTCCGGTTTAACCGGAAATGCCATCAACTTTTTTAATTTAAATGGGAGACCCTATATATTTTTACAGATTTTGAAAGAGCTTGTTATTTTCAATTCATACATACTGAGTTTATCATAAATATCGTTCTTTTCGTTTAAACTCAAGGGAACCTGTATAATGACACCTAAACAAGCGTAATTTGCGTTTTTTTTTTGGGTTAATAATACGATAAAAAGTTGAATGATTATTTACATACATTTTTTTTTAAGCAGTTGGGTAACTGTATACGGAAATGTGTGTCGAATATAAATAACAATTTGGTAACAGTAATACAACAAGTTCATTAAAACAGAAATTTTATTTAAAAAAAAATAATAGAAAAGAAACATCATTAAGTCGTACGAACTTATACAAGTTAACGATGATTAATCGTGGCTCGTTTAACCGATAGTTGTATTTTGTTTTGCTAATTAGCGTTTTTTTATTTGTAGTTCTGTTCGAAAACTAGCGGTACTCACCGCATTACTTCAATACTATCATTGTTGCAACAGATAACATTTTTTTCAAAGCGATGTAAAGTTTTTACTATTTTATTGTATTTATTTGTCGGTTTAAAAAAGTTAAATGTATTTTCAAAAATGATTTAATGAATTATTTAATATAATACAGTAAATAAACTGGTAGGAAAAAAAAACAGATACCTATAATTTAAATTATGAATAATATTAGTTTCCAATATCGATTTTTTCCAATAATATAGTTCGTCTAGACTTTCTATTCGGAATATTTGCATATACAGATTGCGTAAATTACATCCGAACCGTCCGGATTACACAAGTACGACAGAAAAACAGCTGAAAGAGAGAGAAAGAATCATTATGCGCGGTCATTAAGGCGTGTACTTTGTTTCACCTTAGGGGTGTATACTTATTTCCCGAGACTGGCCGAATGCTCATTGCCCCCCTATTTTAACCGCTGTTACCAGAAGCGCAGATTAATTTGTACAAATGATATTTTTGTCTCGTTATCGTTGACTTTTTTTCGAGGGTGAAGATACAGTACGTTTGTGCCAGCATTACGCCAAATAATCTTAGAGATATGAGATCAAATCTTTATCACAGATTTGGTTATTGTCTGGTACAGGAAGGTGGTTTATTTGAGCACTTAATTCATTAAAATTATGTTTACCTTTAGAATGGATTTTTATTTTTATTTCTTCAGGATGTTTATATTTTATGTTTAGAATAGGTGTAGGTACCTACCTACTTATTTTATTTTTTCAATTTGATTTATTAATGGAAGGGATTTTTAATTTATTAATTATGGTTCTCTCAAGAAATGCTGTTTTATTTTCAAGTTACGAAAGCTAAAATAATATTCTATTGTAGTTAGAAATTGTCAACTTGGTCTGATCATGTTGACAAAAATGAATTTTAAGATGTACAGGTTACGTAATAACGATTGTATTAACACCCTCACTCCTTCCATGTTGGGAGCATACTGAATACCAGTAATACCACCAACTAGTGAATTCTCTCTGTAAAGGACCATTCGGCCAGTCCCGGGAAATAAGTATACACCCCTAAGATGAAACAAAGTGATGACCGCGCATAATTATTCTTTCTCTCTCTTTCATATATCCTTGTCGTACTTGTGTAATCCGAGGCCAGGGTTCCGATGTAATTTACGCAATCTGTATACAACCTCCATCTAATTCTAAACGTCCAGGTACACCCGAAACTAAGACAACACCATAATGTTTGGAACAGGAGTCAACGGTGCAGATAAGGAAAGTGACGGGTTTACTCACTGGTTACTGTTCCCTAAGGAAGCACATGTATAGAATTGTCATCTTTCCTATCTGTCGGTTGTTCATGGAAGCACTGTCACCATGGAGATGGACTCCTAGGACTAGAGTACTCCATAGAAGATTTCTCCAAGAAAGACCTAGTGAACCTGATTAGAGTTACTGGTCTCGAAGCCTCTGACTGGTGGTGCCGAAACAATAAATCAATTAATCATGCCTGTAAAACTAAACGAATCAAATCGTTCCATATGTTTTCAATAGTACTAAGATCAGGGAAAACTGTTGGCAATGGAATTGTTATCCAAGTTTTAGTATAAACGGAAGTAAGGCATCTTGCACTATTTTCCTGAATACGCCACCCCTCTGGATACAAAGCTTGGGGCGTTTCCAGAAGAAAACATTGAGAATTTCACAATAATTCATCAAATAAATAGCTCCTGTTCCTATGTCAGTTTTAGATCCGTCTGAGTACCACACCAACGTCCCTTCCTGACTGCATGCTTCCAACCCATCTTAATATGGTTTGTTGTTGTTAATTGTGGCCAACATGTTCTCTCTTTTCATTTCAAGAAGCGAAGAGTTTGTGATAACATCTCTGATTCTGGTGTTGGTTCCTTCGTGACAATTCCCATTGCATTTCAGCCTGTATACAGCCATTCTCTCTTCCGTTTCAACATACAGAGTAAGAGACTGAATATTGAGTATGTCTTCCATAACCGCCCAGTTCAGCTTTCCTTTGATCAGTTTTGGCCACCTTAGGTAATAATGTGTACAACCAGTGTACGATCCGTGGATTTAGAACTACTTATAATGTAACTGAAATTACTAATTATGATCATTTTAATAGCCACTCTCTACATTATTTCTTCCATCAAATAACAGTATTTAAGGCCAGTGTATCCGAAAATTGTCTTCGTATTAACTACCTAACGGTTCCCAACTCTAAATTTGGATTTTAATGGTAATAAATTACCCCCGTTGAGTGTACTTTGTGCGCTTATGAGGATTTCATGTTCCGGAATACCACCAAAACCGTGACACTATTATATAGAGTACGGACTGTAATACCGAATGCGTAGAAGAGAGATAATGATAGATGGGGTAATGGAGAGATAGTAGCATCTGTGGTTTCTAGTTATTACTAAGTTGAAAAGCTCTATATATATGTTCGGAGTAAACAGGAGCGTTAAAATGATAGAGTTGAATATCAACAAAATATGTTTGTGATAAAATTGTGTTTGGGGGTTGCATACGTTTAATTAGACACAATGTATATGTTCACTTTGGTGAAGGAAGGAAAGTAGTGAATCATTTAGATTACTAGGTTGGTTTTGAGGGAGTTAAAAATGATAATGGGATAGATAATTATTAGAATATCCTTTTATTTCCCAGGAGATTGCTGCGTTTGCACTTTTGGATATTCCTACTATGGTTAAGAGAGTTTTGGAAGGCAATCCTAGATCTGATATGGATGCTAGAAAATTCAGTGACTTTCCGAGAGTATAAGGATATCCACATCCACTTTCGAAGTTCACTTGCAAACATCGATATCGTAGAATCCCACCTTGAATAATCTTAGTGTACTCTCTAGATAAGGAAAAAACACCAGCGTGGTTCAAACAGTACTGGCTGGTATCTCAATTTAACTAACCAGAAAAGGAATTTTTGGTAAAAACATAATAATCTGCACTGATAGCAGACAAGCTCTACTAGCCTTGAACAGACAACGTGTTACATCAGGGCTAGTATTAGGGTGACATCGAGATTTAGCTAACGCCTCGGTAAATAACAATATTATCCTGAGGTGGGTTAAGGGGCACAACAGGAGCCAAGATAACCGGATTGCTAATTCTTTAGCCAAGGAAGGAAGGATTCTTGGACCTGGCGATACCTACCGCCTGACGAATTCGACAATAATTGCGGAACTAGCTAAACGTTACACCCATGCTCAATCTCTGTAGAGGTGGGATGAAATCAAGAGATGCAGTCTTGCTAGGATCACCCTGGGAAGCTGGAGTTGAAAAAATATTTGGTGATCACCAGGAAAAATCTACGTTTAACAGTAGGATTTCTGACTGGCCACTGTCGATTAAGGAAACACCTCCATACAATGGGGCTAGTGGACACACCTCTATGCAGGATGTCTTATGAGTTATCGTCAATAAGAGAGTGTGTGTTCGGTGAGTGTTGGCCTTCACCTTTTTTTTTTTTTTTTTTTTTTTTTTTTTTTCTTTACATCGTGGGAACCAAGGGAAAGGAGGTAGGAGTTGGTGTTCTTCTTAAATTTCTGGAGGTTGTATGCCTCGGGGAACACCTCCCTAGGCAATGAGTTCCAAAGCCTACCTGTTCGTTGGATGAACCTGCCGATATAAAGTGACCTAGTGACCTGTCCACCTTCCTGGAAAGGACAGGATGGACAATTCCTCGGGAGGATGTACAATGGGTCACATGTGTCCTAAGTGCTAGATACAGAATCTTAGTGTACTAGAAAATTAAGGTCAAATATATTTCTATGTTTCGGTCCCGTTTAAATCTAGCGTATAATGAAAAGTGTTTATAATTTCCACCGTTTTCACACTCTGTATTTGATGTTCGAAACCAGAATATCATAAATATTAAATTTTAATACATAGCCGTTGACGTAGTTACATCACATTACATGATTTACAATCAAATTAAAAATAATAACCAATTTAAAAGAGGCGCTAATTACCATACGGCGCAAATTCATTTTAATATCGTGTATAATGTTGATTTTCGCTCGTGATTTTTTAAATTAAAAATTAAAATTCATAATAAAATTGTATGGAATTGAAAGATGTCGCCATAATTTCATTTTTTGATATTAGTACAGTAGAAACGGTGGAGCTTTACCATCACGTGACCAAATGTATATTCTTCTATCAATATAAATCAAACATAATAACGTACGATCGATTGTCTTATTCACAAGACCAACTAAAAGACATACGTAATAGTTTCTTTAAATATGCCGTAGTAATCGTAAAAAGAGACAACGATATAATTGACGTAACGTGTATAACCAGGGCCGGATCTACGTGTGGGCTTAATGGGCTGCAGCCCAGTGCCCCGTTTCACGTTAAGATAAACAGAAAAATATGCATACATTAAAAATAATAAACCAGTAAAAAAATACAAATAAAAAATCCGAGATAACAATGACATATATAATTTATTTCTAATTTTTCCAATTTTCTTTCGACAAATACAAGACTTGAAATGTGAAAAGCGAATAAAAAAAATTACAATACAAAAGTGTAGAAAAGTTATTTAATAAATTTCTTATTGTTGTTATGTTATATTCATTTATTAATACTTTCAACTCTGTCTTGTTTAAGTTATGTTTATAGGTTAAGAATTAATGGCTTTAATTTTTTGTTCACCAAAGATAAAGAAGGTACCTGTTTATTTTAACTACTTTTACCTCAGTTTATAAGGTATTTTCGTTTGAAATGAAAAACTTCCAAATGTTAAATTTTCCCACATGAAAAATTTTTTAGGAAAATGTCTTATTTATATAATTTCGTGGGACCCGCAATGGGCACGGTCCGGCCCTGTGTATAACTGATCGTATTAAAAGTTGAGTTTGACACTACCGAATTTGAGGTTATGCGATTTTAGTTTATTGTATTGTTTTTAGCGAATTTTTGGATTGAAAGTGTATTTATTGTTAAAATCAGTTCTTTTAAGGACTAATTTAACTTTTTATTCCATTTGACATTGGTAGAGTCCGTTTCAATAAGGAAGAAGCCACCTGAAGTTGCAGTCGATGCGCGACCTTGATGTCAAAACCAGCGCCATATTTAAAAATTGATATTTTAATCTAAATCAGTAGCGTAACGTTTTCACATTTTGTAGGGTAATACAAAATTAGAAGTATTAGAACCATATAAATAACTGCTAAGTGCAGCAGACTATTGCCCGGTTGCAAGAACGCTTATTAAAAATGATGAATGATTAACGGCTAATCAATGAAATAATAACTCGTTAATTCTTCAAATCAACCATCATTAACACAATCAAAATGCAACGGATAGGTACCTGCAATGATGAACAATTAATCGACCATTATTTTTTTCGTGAAATCGGGTTCCCATTGATGGTTCATAATTTTTTAATCAACCATCACATGATGAGAGATTTGATTAGCGTTCTTGCAACCGGGCATATATGAATTATTAGCAGAATTTAATTATTTTTGAAGTAATGTATACTCTTCCATATATTTTACAACAATCTGAATGCCATGAGTAATATATTGGATTATAATACTTTCTTATTTGACTTACCGATGATTTTTTAAATTAATTTGGATTCCATGTTCAGCTTCAGACTCCATAAAAGTTGCAACGTTTTCAAGAATCTGTCGGCCTTCACTGTGGATAACTTTTCTTTTAACACCAACCAGTTTTGTAGGAGGCATGATTTTAGATCAAATAAAACACACAGCACTCACAAATAAACTAGCAGAACGTCTTAAAATATTCAAAAATGAAAAATATTCGACAGTAAATGATTGTTTCAAACACAACCTCAAATGTCAACAATTTAATTACTGTTGGCATGAAACATCGCTTGTAACGTAACGCCAATGGCATGGAACGATCGCTCGACAGATTTTTACTTATGCGCAGGTCGGTACGACAACTTCAGGTGGCTTCTTCCTTATTGAAACGGGCTCTAAGAACGAATATAATAGGTACAGTATCAACTTGTTAACTTTTGACTCCTAAAATATCGTGAGACGGGAATATTACAATACTTAAGCATGGTTAATATTAATTTTGTAACTTATTCACAATAATTTTAATAAATATCTCGATGTTAACCATATCAATAAAATAAATACAATTTAAAAAGTTAAATTACTAATTCGTAAAAGGCCGACCTTTGGAATATTAGTCATAAGGATTATTTCTATTGAGTTGACAGAAGTTTTGATTTGATTCATATGAATATTGTTGCTGACGTAACAGTCACGTGATGGTAATGGTCCACCGTTTCTACTGGTATATAATTGTGCTCTGTATATAGACCAGTATTTCAAATCTCAGCCACAATAGGCGCATAAAAATCGCAGTTATTCTTATCTACAGTACCATTACCGCAAAGTGTTTCAAAATGAACAACTAGCAGGAATGATGTAACAAAAAAAAAAGCTGTGAATAAATAATAATATAGTGTACTCCAGACCGCAAACTTCAATCTATTTAACCCTAGACGCAATTAACCGAGAAAACGAGAGGAGTTAGCAATTAACCGAGAGTTTATGAAGTGGAGCAACCGGCGTCGACGGCGACGGGCGTTCCGACGTTAATGTTGCACCCACGATAACTAATTAGCGGTTTTCAACTTTTGCGGTACGTTACGTTACGTGCTGCGTCGTTGGGACTTGTTTTCTATTTCGGAAAATTTCTACGTCGTGACTGTTAAATTCTAGTGAAATTTGTCTTAATTGAAGGTAATATACACAGCTCTATTCGCGAATTGGGAAATACTGAATTTATAACGATCAAAAAATTGCTAATAGTGAATAATTTTACATTACAAATTGCAATAGTGAAAGTTATTAGGGGCTGTCCATAAATCACGTACCCAATTTTGGGGGGGTTTCACCATTTGTACTTGAGCACAATCCAATCGAATTGGAATATTTTTAGAGTGTTTCAGTTTTTGACTAGTTTACACAAATTTTAATTAGGTTTTCAGGATAATTATACAATTAATCTGTAGATATAAACACTACAGATACATCTATGAAAAGACAATTGATCACTTACTGTTATTAACAATAGACCGATCTCCTCCCTACAGAATCTCATCCCTCGTCTCGTAAAATATCTTTCTGCCACGTAACCATGACGTAGTGCGCTTCATTCCGTTGTATATTTTCGTGTAAATTGCCGCTACGATGAAAATTGCCTCGCCAAGAATGGATTAATCATAATTAATCATTGTTGGATGCATTAAAGACCAAACTGGAGGTTTTCCGCGTTTTAGATTTTATTTTTCAAACGGTGCTTACAGTCAAGTCTAAAAGCTTTAATTGTTATCGTCTCTTTTTTATTTACGAAGTAATTTACAGAAAGATATAAAAAGTTTTTCTTTAGAAAATAATATAAAACTATCACTCCATTGTTTACCAGATTTACAGGACAGGTTTTATATTTCCAAATGTAGTTTTGGAGGATACAACTAAGAAACTGTAGTATGTATGTAGTAGAAACGTTCTTTGATATAGCAAGAGCTTTTGACAATACTGCAGATGAGTAAAAATGACAGGATATTCATAATTTTAAGTTACCTGTATCTGATTTCTACATTTTTATTAATTTCATCGTCTGTGATTCATACCACACAACCTGCTTTATAAACGAGTTTATCTTAATCTGTTGACCTATTTTTAAACTTAAATATTAGATAGGCTCAATGTAAACACTGTAAGTTTGTTATTCTTACAACAAATATTTATGACAACACTGTAAAATAGCTCTAATTCATCATAATTCTCTTTTAAACCGATAGATGGCATGAGCTAGTCAACGAAAAACACGTGATGCCTCAACAATCCAAATGTCAATGTAATTTCTTGTAACAAATGCTCCCTTGTGATACTCTCCAATTTTAAATGAATTTAGTTAATAATAAACACACTGTATACATTATTATATAATATTCGAAATTTTTCTAAGTCCGCCACTGTTTTTAAATGTAATTGCGCAAAAAAAACATGTTTAAATCCGTGTTCCCGCAATCTTCATCTCACTATTTTCGTCTGTCGTCCACCCACATTCCGTTTAAAACAGACACCAACAAAAAGTATCAAAAAAGAATAAAAAAAAAGTGCTTTGAAGTATAAAAATAATAAAAGACCAACCTCTAACCTAAAACCCGCGCCATATCTCTCTTCTCGTAGCGTATCAAATTAAAAATAGAAAATAAGAAGCATAAAGTGTTGTTTTGTTGTTCCCATTAGGATAATTAATTTTGGTATGGTGGTCTTTATTGCTCATTAACTATCTCTTTTTAATAGTCAAGTGGCTTAACTACATATATACTATATCCAGCGAAACTGGGAGGGGTTGGAATCATGCTGTCAGGAAGGAATGTTGGTGTGGTACACAGACGGATCTAAGCATCTGTATTCCAGGAAGAAATCTACGCTTTCGACCTTTGTTTGCAATTGTATATCGAAAGGGGGTATAAAGGCAAAAAGATCCTTTTACTCTCTGATAGTCAGGCTGCACTAAAATCTTTAGCATTTCCTCAGATCAGATCTTGACTGGTCTACAAAAACTATTAACCGCTGCTAACCATAATAGAGTTACTCTTAAGTGGGCCCCGGGGCACAAGGGCTTTCTAGGAAATGAAAAGTCAGACATCCTAGCAAAGCTAGGATCTGCATTCACTGGTCCTGAACCAGTATTTGGGATATGTAAAACTGCTGCACGTGGTTGTACATCTTGGTGGACTCAAATTAAACATCAGTCGTACTGGAGACAAGTACCAAAACAGGAACACAGAAAATCAAATTGATTTCAATTCCTGGTTAAAAAGATTTAACCATGTAATGTCCAGATTTAACGAATAAGGTCTTCCACTATAGATCTCTTCTATTCGTTTGTCTTGTTTCTTTTCCTCGGTTGATGTCTGTCTTCGTTCGTTGACAGACTAACACACGTTGCTCGAGGGTACGAAGGGGAATAAGTTGATGAATATCTTTGTAGTCGACAATTCTCGCACCTCTTATGATGTTTATAGAGATGAAGGCGATTTACGGTAACTGGGTATTATATTTCAATTAAATTCATGTTAATTTATTAGAAAAAGTAAGAAAAATAGAAGAATAATGATAGTATGTGAAGTTTAATAAACTGGGTGAGTCGAGATAATTGTCATACCTTTCCATGTTCTATGACGTAATAAATGTTTAGAGGTCTACACACGTAACGATTTTTCGTACGGCATATTTGCCGTAATAGCAGGTTAGTTTGTGTTTTTCTTTAGTAATTCTAATTAATCCCAGCAATAGCATACTTTTTAAATAAAGAGGCTCTTTTCCCTCTAACTCTCTCAAGTTCATGAACATATTTTTTTACGTAAGTCAGTTGTTTGTTGGCTGCCTTTTCGTCAGCCAAGAATATCGTACCTAAGCTCAACACGTAGTACAATAAATCGTACCGTTTAGAACCAGTTAATAGTTGAAGAAGTGGGATTAACTAACCTCTTACAATAAAAGTAACCGTTACACGATAACAGTTTATATATGCCACTTCCTTCTCTACTGATTATTCCGTTTTTGTTTGTTCCATCTCTTCTTCGCCATCTCTGAAACTCCTCTGGCAGCATGTTCTTGTTGGTAATTACACGCTGAAGGTGGGTGACGCGTGAATCGACATGGTGCGGGTAAAGCCTCACACTGTTTTATCTACGGTTTTGATTAGTCTCTACCAGCATACAGGGTACTGGTACGTGGAGTATTCATATTTTACGACGAGATTACACTATCTATAAGTAAATTGGAGACTCACGAGATTTTTATAAAAATTTGCATAGATTGAGAACAAATTATGATGAATTTAGCGGGATAATAATTTTTTGAAAAAAAATTGGCAGGTGCAGACTTACATATTGTAAATTATGTATGAACATACAAGGTAATTGGTGACGTCGAAAACTTCTTTTTTGTTGGTATACAGGGTTGTTAAAAAAATGTTCAAAAATGTAAAATATCTTCTTTTTTTTTTTAAAGAAACAACCATATTTTTATACTTTTACTCAATTCTATGGCCGAAAATAAGGGCAGTTTATTTTCACTTCCCTGTACCCAATCTTAAGAGTTTTTAAGATATCAACATGTATTTAAAAATATTTCAGTTTAATTATTGCGTAGGCCGTGTTATTTTTTCCTTTGTATTTACCTGTCATAATTTAAATGTATTAATTGCTATTATTTGAAGTCAATTATAAGTAAATTTAGATAATCCTTATTGTTTTAACCCAAACGATCCATTTCTATCAGTGTTCGATGCGATTGATTTCAATATGTCGTGGGTACATAAACTGTAGGTACTTTCCATTTTCATTTTTTTAAATTAAAACTGTTAAATAATGTTTTGCATTTGCTAATAATATTTTATTTGACCTTACAAGGTATATACACCTCTGTCAGATCAATAAAAATCATGATATATCTTGAAACTTGAACGAGTACAAATACAGTTTTATCTTGAACATCTAATTGGTTTCACACAATAGTGTTAGTCACGGAATCGCTAGAATGTTTTTTTCAATTTAAAACGACGTTTCTAGAAGCAGAATATATCATATTCATAAATAAATGCCTTAGGATTTGTTATATTGTCCACTTCGCACCTCATTTAACTGTCGTTTAGAACAACAGCTATATAGTCAACCATTAAATTCAAACGGAACATCTGTCAAGACAATTTAAATCCTAATTTGCAGTTTTATGAAATGTATATCCCATAGTGTTTAAGTTTTTACTAAAATGATTCCATCAAGTGTTTGAATGTTAACGGAAAAATTTATTTACTATACCTAATTTTAAGGATCCTGTATAGAGCACGTCAAGACTGAAGCACAACTGAAAATTAATTCCCGGCATATATATATATATCGGATACAAGAAGATTAGCGGTATTAATTTGTTTCGGAACAAATGGATATAGGTATAGATCCGTCAAAATAAATTTATTATCACAGAGACTGAATTTCACCAAAAACTGTAAGGAGGACAAAAAAATAAAGACTCATAATGATGCCGAATTCGAAAGGACTCTCTCTGAGGAAGTTACTGAAGAAAAACAAGTGGTAGATAAAATGTAAGGCGAAAGAAACCAGAAGCAATTCGTTAGCGGTTCCGAGAAGAAATGGCTGATGTACAATGTATAATGGAACTTGCCTAACTCAAGCCAAACTTTGTTTCAATCCTGAAAAATCCTATTTAAATAAACCACACTCATCTTTTACATTTATCTACCTATTCTTAATTAAGATTAATTTCAATCATTTTTTAGATCATTACATTAATGATATTGGTAAACACTTTTATTTTATAAAAAAAATTATTCAAGACAACATCATGGTATCTAATCGATTACCCGTAAATAATAAAAAAACGATAAGATTATTATTCGGATTATGAACAAATATTGTAAGCACTTAATTAATGTTTTCAACTGTCGATTTAAATTGAGTACCGCAATTTTTATAATAGGTAGGTACTTCTGTATTATACATTCAAGAGTCACTTCTAAAGTTTGCGGTTTATCAACATTTTCAAAGTATACTTTTATAATTTTTTTGATTATCACGAGATACATATGTCCTGTCGTTGTAAATACCACGTAGGCGCGAAAGATAATTAAAAAAATTGAACTTGAATTGTCACATGTAATACTCCAAGCAGTGACATAATCAGAATCTCATAAAAGGGGAGACGGTAGGACAAAGTTACTGCTAACTTCCGGATAACTAGAAATAACATGTCTGGATATTTATAAATTGTTTTATGTATTTAATTTAAAGATAAAACCACCATAACTATTTGATTTTAATTTGTGTGGTTTTCTTGAAAATGTATAACCCAATGATCCAGGTATAAAATACTGTAGGCCCATTATCTCGATTATTATTTTTGGTACCTTTTGGGAATCATAGAGACTGCAAAAAACCAAAAAGATACCACCGCTCACCACTCTTATCTTCATTTTTAAAGTTTGGCAACAGTGCTTTTGAATTTGAGTGCAATTTATTATCATCGGTATTAAACACTTGAAATGACACATCTTTTGATTATTTATTGGTCATTACTTAATTATATCATTTGTATCAATTTTGAGAAGCATAATATGAAGGTATTCACTTGATGTTTTAAGATTTTTATATTGATTTATTGAGGTATTTATCTTTTATCATATTATTTTCAAAGGCGTAGGCAAATATTACAAAATAAACAATTTGTAATATTAAAATCACTGCGAAATTCAAAAAAAGTACCGCTAGTCCATGCATGCACCAAAATGGCTAATTATTTAAAATCACATTGACGTATGCATTATAATAGGGCGTAGTTTAATAGAAAGGAGACTACCTCTGGGAAAAGTCCAGTCCTGTCTTATTTATAATAAAACTTGTAGCTTTAGAGTCTTACAACTCAAAAAGAATGGTTTTTAGCAAGGATTATTAACTTTCATTTCTGAAACTCCCTGTATTTTTATTATACTATTTATCAACTAAGTAAGTACTCTAGAGATTGTCCAAATACCAAAAAGTAATTGTAAAAAATTGAGTTGTTGAAAATTACCTATCAACCATTTTTTATGCACGTTTTGCTTCTAGATGTTCCCTACAAACATATTTTCAATAGCCATTCACACCTAGCAGCTTTTAGAATCTTTCAAACCATCTAGATACATAAATTGTAATAATTTATCACTCTTTGTTCAGTAATCGTTTGTGTACATATTTTCTAAATAAACAAATTTAAATCTAAAGTGCAAAACAAATAAAAGCCATGAATTAAATTAGATATACATTATCTACACTGTATACTTAAATTAATACTTCGAAACCTTCCGTGTGATGCGCTAATGGTAGATGTAATTTGCTAGAAACTTGAAGATTTTGTACTTACCGCACTTGAAGGATGTCTTGTAGGTGCTGGATACATGTTGTATTGAAGTATAAATCCTAGTTTTGTCACTAACGATTCAATATAAATTTTTTGGTCATTCAGAGATGAAAAAACGACACATTTCGATAATATATTTCACCAAAACAACCGAATCAATTTCTAACCTCAAAAACCGACGCGATCAAGCATTCAGCATAATTTTCTGAATTCACTAAAACTATCACCAACTATTTGCACAAATAAACATAGCCGATTTAAATTATTGTCAATCTGTTAGAATTTCCACCATTTTTTATCGATAAACAACAAAATAAGTTGGGTTATAAAGACAAACACAATCCAAACCAAACCGAACGAACTCATCTGTCGAAGCGGGAGAACTGCACCACGTGGTAAAATCCAGTATACGTCACGGTAATCTCGACCAATTACAATGCTGTATTCAAGTCTAAAACGCCTACAATTCCTGACAACTTCATGCGAGTCCACATGGACTGTCTCAATGTTGCCTACTCAAATAAAAATTCTCGAAAACAAGTGATTTTACATGGTGGTTATGCGTTGATGACTGATTTGACATTAGCGGCAGTGCCATATGTAACGCTATTTCGTAAAACGAACGAAACGGTTAACTTTATATTTACAATTGCCTGTACAGAGGCGGATCTTGAGTATTTTTGGACAATAATATTAAGTTTCTAGATAATATATAATTTAAAAAATTGGTTATAACAATGAATTATTACGTAGGTATAAGATATTTTTTTTATATTATGTATAGAAAAATATTTCGGACTCGTTTAATATGGGTAATAATAATAGATTATTATAAATTTGTATAACTTTTGTGAACTAAAACTCTAGAAGTGTCTCTACCCGTTGACTATATGTAACAACAATTCTACTTGATTAGTTTCTAAATAAATTATTTTCTAACTTCCTTTTTTCTATTTCTATTTTCCAGGTAGGTAAATATAGCAAATATTGTGTATTTTCTAACCCATTTCAGTTTTTTTTCACTACTTACATTAGTTTTAGATTTTTAAAAATTTTAAAGTAAAAATTATGACTTACTTTACTTAGTATTAAACGAAAGGATGGTAATTATACAATAATAGCAAGAATCAATTTTCCGTATAAGCAATTGGACCAGCTGGTGCCATCTCTGGATTTATTTGGAAAAACTGTTTCTGTTTCGGTTGTCGAGCTCTTAGAAAATACAGATTACTTCGTGCTGTAAATTTTTAACAGTGATTATCAACAATAGGTGGCGCGAGGATTGTCAATACGAAATTAATTTGAGTGTTCTGTTCCATCCTATGAGGTCTATGCATGATCGTAGATCGTTTCGTTTTTCAGTGTTCCTTGTCAAATCAGCTGCGGCAGTAGCCTGCATGAGTGATAATGGAAGTTTAGAAAATAAAAGGATTATTTTTAGTGCGATTTTCGTGGATTTTTCAGTGAAAGGTGACACAAATAATGGATTATAAAATCGTAGTCTACAATGCTGCCCGTGATGGCAACCTAAACAGGCTGAAGGTATAAGAAAATTGATTATTTTTCTGTTAGTAAGGCATAGGGACAATGACTTGTAGTGCCCTGGGATGTAATAGGTATCTCAAACCTTCCGCTTTTTGTTTTGATGACATAATTTTAAAATGGCATAAGTTATTTTAGTTATTTTTTGATGGTATATGATCTTAGAACAGCAGCAGTTTAATAATGCGGGCTGAGGTAGGTACTTGTTATTTTTTTATATTGGAAAATATAATTTGTTACTAACCTTTAATCTCGACTGGAAAATTGTTCAGTGGTTGGTATCTACGAACTTTGATGCGTTTCAAGTTTAAATAGTGTTATATGACTATTAGTTTTTTTTTATTTTTCCGAAATAACCTACCTAGGTTGGTACTTATTTAAGATGAAATCTTCTGCTAGTTTTACAGAATTAATTTTTAGAACCCTTCAATGAATTCACTTATTTGAAATAAATATCACTCCAACCCATATCAGTTAGATATTTTTCCTATAACTTTACAGACACCAATTGGCATTAGGCTCACATTCTATACATACATTATGTTAAATCGTTGAGTTTTTCACTCAACGGTTAAATTCATCTATTGAAGTGGATGAAATTTAAATTAACTAAGTAAAATAAATTTTTATAAACTAGAATACATATAGAAGAACTAGTTGTATAGAATCAAAAAACTAATATAATGTAAGTTAGTAATGTAGATGACCCACATGATAAATGAAAATTATGACCAGATAAATATAACTAACAATATATCATATAGTTTTTTACGAAAACACCAGTACATACACCTTTTAATAAAGAGAAGCAATTGATTATTGTAACTACACCCAAATCTGTAGAATTTATTACTATATTTCCTAAATCATTGAGCCACAATAAGTATAAACTAACTCTATCAAAAATTGGTTCTTACTCTGAAGAAAAGATATACTTAAGTAGTTCAACCTCTAAATAGTGTGATCTTATTTTTATATAATGGAAGAGTACCTTCGAATAAGACATTTCATTTCCAAAGTATTTGAAATTAGGGATATTCATTGAAAAGGTGATAGGGTTTTAATTTGTTAGTAAAACACACAGTTTCATTCAGATATTAGAAAATTAAGTTGGGTATTGGTATTTCTTATTTGTTCCTACAAAGATAAAAATAAAGAAGAACATTCATAAATTTCCCAGGATAGTGTAAAATAATGTGAAAATTAATCCTGTAATCATCCAAATTATTCATAGAAGGAGAATTCTTGATACACCTTAAAATTGCAAACTTTTTTTTTTAATCTCAAAGAAAATTTTCCTCACTTGCAATTTTGGTTACAAAATTGAACCTAGTTGAAGTGCATTTAAGTACTTAATTTTAAGTAAATATCTCGAAGATCTTTATATTACACATACAATATGTATACAAAGTAGAAATCTTATCATTTTAATACAGTATCAATATGTACCTACATGTACAAAAATTTAAACAAAGTATCCTGTATCAAATAGTGATATAGATTACAACATAATATTATATAGGAATCTTCACAATTAAAATTGAATACAAATCAAAACATTAATAGTAACTTTTAGACAGCAATGGTGAACTTTTTCATTATCCCAAATGTGTTAAAACAAATTACATTTAAAATATGATAATGAAAAAGTATACTGTGAAAAATTTTGGAAAATTGTCATATGGATGTTAATTTATGGTTAAATATTCATCAACTGACTTCTTTTCAATATTACGAATTATTAAATTACAAGATGGATCATGGAATATATTCAACAAATGCCCTACTATTAACCTAGAACACTCTGTACTTGAGTATATGAAATCCTTATTAAGCTATAGCTGATTTTTCACTATCAGTTAATTTAATATTATACAGGGTAATACAGTAGCCGGGGGGCTTTTATCTCCTTGTTTAGTTAGAGATGGCATAAGCCGCCACTGATGTAGATTAAAAAAATATGTTGACAATGGTGTTGGAATGGAAATAATCATTTCAATTGAGTGTACCAGTTAAAAAAAATTGATTAAAAAATGTGTAAACTTTCATTTAGGTATTTTTTTGATTGTGACTGTAGGTATCATGTGTAAAAATTATTCCATACATTTTTATACACCGTACACCTTTTTTTTGTATTTTATATCGTTAAAACTATGCTAAAATTCCTAAAGAGCGACTCATGGTAAAACCAAACCATGAATAACTTTAAAAATAACCAAATATACGACGTAGAGTGACCCCAGCTAGGTGTTCTGTATTTTTAGAATGTATATAAATGTAGAGCCGTTCAATGTATCCGCGAAATCACGAATCGTTAACAAAGACGTAGAATCTTACTAATGAAAAGAATGCGAAGAAAACATTCAATTTTACTTATCTATAAACTGATACATACAGACGTTTTTAGGTGAAAAATTTTAGCTAGAAAATTTGACACGTGAATTATTGTTTCTCAATGAATTGAAGCATCTAAATGCAACTTATTTTTTATCATTATCATGCTGGAGAAAACGTGGCGAATGGAACATTTATTAAACAAACAATATATTGAATTACCTTTATCTCTTTACTATACAAATTGAATTTATAGGTATATCGGGTGATATGTCATGTGATTTTTATTAATCTTTCTCTTGCTGTGGTCTGAATTACGCTTGTAACGCTATCATTACTTAAACTCAAATTGCTGTTATTTGAAATTTTTAACATAACCTTAAAGGTACATCTACATTCCATTCGAATTTGAAACTCCCTCTACAGGGCATGTCCACGCGACGTCATGCCATGAGGAATCTGACATGGAACATACAACATCTGATAATAAACAAGCGTTCTTTGCTCAACACGTGGCTCTTAATGGTTATTTGATTTTAATTTAGTGCTTTTTTCGACGTTGTTTTAGTTGCTTAGGTATTTTAAAAGTTATATATGACTATTTATAATAAAAAGGATCATTAAATCAATACAAAATAACCAAATTACAAATCTGAAATCTAACCAAACAATTGTTTTTCCTCAGGGGTATTGTCAACTGTCAGTTGATGGACATGCTATGTTTTCTATATTGAAAATTTCCTTTCTACAAGTTATAAATCAAAAATATTGAACTTATATTTATCAGAAAACTACCTCTGGTTAATGGAAAGTTTGTATAATTTTTCACAGGTGTTGAAAAATACGATGAACACTTTATTTTTAGGTAATTAGAAAATTTTGCTTAACCTCGTCCTGTTTTTTCAATAGTTCGAGGTTCTAGTTCTAAAATTGAAACTTTGTAAACATCAATAATATTAGAAAACTGAACAGAGGCAAAAGCCACATGAAAACTACATAAAATTGTACACACTTCCATTTAGATTTACTAACTTAACAATAAAACAAATTTTACACTGCATCGTACTAAATTTGGTACATATAATCTCGTGATTTTTAAAAAGTGATTTGACCTTTTGTTGAATATCGAACTGAAAAAAGCGACCAGCAATGTAAACATTCGAGATATGACCGAGATGAAGTAGAATTTTCGACAGTAATTTCGACACACATGTATTATAATCTTGATGAACTTGACCGACTTTTAGATTAAATACATTAGCGCCGTGTCTTTTAAAGAACAATGTAGTTAACATCACTTTATAATGTAATATTCCTATGAAGATTAAGAAATTCTACGTGTGAAAGAAACCACAACTAGACAATTAGTTAATTTTTAAGTTCTCATGATATTGACAATAAGGTGATGTAAAAAATAGTATATTTATTAAAGTCTTGGCTTTCTGGAAAATTGAAAACGTCGAGACATGTCAAAGATGTTGACGAATTATTAATTTTTAATCTGCATACGTATAGTATTTCGCGAAGGCGATAGCGATGATTAATGGAATGTTGTTTTTTCATCAACGAAGAAAAATTGATAAAAAAGTTTCAAGAAGTACAGATCTCCCCAAAAAAATGTAGACAATGAGACGGAACTTGCAATTCGTGATATTTTGTACAAAAAGATAATATATAGGGAGATTTTTTCGAAAGCGCCGAATGAAGCCTTGGCGGGGCGGGTCACTATCAGTGAACCGACTTTAGAAGCGAGTGCTTGCAATAGTTTTGACAGTTAGGCGAGAAGTCTTTACGAATCCCAGGCGAGTCGCTACTCACTAATAATTATTCCACATTCATCAATTATTATTGAATGTTTGTATAAATTATTAAAGCACTTAAATAATCCAGTAAATCCGGATCTGTTTTTTTTAATAACCTCTCTGTTTAGTCAACTCGTCTGTAATGGTTGCTCAAACCTGTATATTTAAGCACACGAGGCCAGCCTTGAAATAAAAGTTCATTTCGCAAATATTTTTTTTGAATTAATTTTCTGCGTTGTATCTTGGATGATCCACAATAATTACCTTGTTAAAGATACAGTTTAGAGGCAAAAATATCAATTAGTTTGTAACGCGCATAATGTTTTTCGAGAAGGGTAAGGGAAAAAAATTCATTGGATTCACCCTTCCCCTTCTTGAAAAATATCCATTGCTGGACGATTAGATTGTTTTAATCATGTGCATGATTATTTCAAACCCCCTGTAGGGTGAGTATCAAATTGTAGCACGACTTTATGAATACTTTTATTTTTCAGGTAAGTAACTGCAATTATTTTATGAACACTTCAATTTACGTAAGTATGTACTTTTTAAATTCATTTTTATCAATAATTACCATGGAATTTGTGATTTACAATATTTTTTTTCCTAAACGTGGGGAAATACCTGAATACTGGTAGCTTCAAAAATAAAATGAATACTAGTTGGACAAACTTTACCACCAACTAAGCTTGATATATTCTATTTTACAACTAATGACGTTTTAAATAACCTTATCGCTATAACTAAACTAAAAGAGACTATAGCTCCATTAAAATCTTATCTAGGGTGGGTATTTCTTTTTTAAAATAAAAAGAGTGAACTTTTCAAGGACTTTTACTGGTCTGCCTGGACTTTTCTTGGGAGGCTCCACTAGGCCTGCTATCTTTCTCCGCCGCAATAATTTAAAACCGGTGGACTTTCCACCTCCAGCCATTCGAGAACATCGGTCGACAGTTTCTTGTACAGTAAATTTCGGGTAATCGTATTCTATGCAATCGTGTACATTTAAAATAATAAGTTTTTCATTCACTAATAGTGGAGAAATATTGGAACATCTTTTCGTTGGTGTAAATGTCGCCATTTTATTACTAATCTTTTAATACTGTGAACACTATTTACGGCTTAATAGCAAATACTGATGCGTTAAACTAAACAAATATACTTATGAAGGTCTAAAAAATTTGGGTAAGGCACCTTGCGGCGCATGGTTAAGCCGAATCTGAAATAGGGTTGGAATTAGGCAGAGGCACTAATAGAAGGTTGAACGGTACCTGTTAAACGCAAAACGTAACTGTATAATCTACTACCTAAGTAATCCCTACACAATATTTCAATATTGACACTTCAGGCCAGAAAACATACTTTTCCTAATTCACTTACGCAATTACTTGAAATTTTAATATTACAAACAATACTATTTCAAGACCTACGCCTATGGTCGACGCCGAAATTGAGCCGAACTGGACGGAATTCCCCATTTCATTACCCTATACCTTTCCGAAATAGACTAAAAGTTTTAAATTTTTGCTTTCATGAATCCACCTTATATCAAAGAATGTTTCTTTCTTGTTTTATTACTGTACATTTTTAAGTGCTTTTAATCGTATTGTTTCGTCACCCGAACATATTATTGTTCTTTATTGACGCCTCAAGATTTATACTTTATTAATTGTTATTAATCAATTATTTAAACATGCTTTGTTATGTAACTAGTACATTAGACAGTTTAGTAAGTTGCATCTTACCAAATTTATTGCATGAATACACACATCAATTTAACCCGGTCAATATAATTATTGCAAAACTATGGAAACAATAATTGGAAAAGTAAATGTCTCCGATACCAACATGGGTATTATGAAAAATTAATTTACAGAGAATTGGGACATGCTATATCTACATGTGAACGTAATAATGTGGTATGGTTTTCAATAATACTGAAAGTGGAGAGTATGGATTTGAGACAATAGACTGAAAAAAAAATTTGGTATGTTCTAGTCGCTATCTACGCAAAAAATGATACAAAATTTGTACAGGCAACTGAAACAAGAAAATAATGGGTCAAAGCATGGAGCTACTGGAAAAATACATAAGATAAAAGTTTCAAACAAATCTTTTATCACAGTTATCGATAAAATAACTGCTACTCATCGGAAAAAGAGAGTACAGAAATCCCTAGTGCGATGGGATCCTGCAATAATGAACAATTTGTCTGAAACCGGTTCTGCTTCTGCTTACAGTATTATTTCTATTCTTTGAAAATCACAGAATAAAAAAATTATTTTCTAATATACAGGGTGTAACAAAAAGGCAGGTCATAAATCATACCACATATTCTGGGGCTAAAAATAACTCGATCCAACCCAAGTTACCCTAGTACAAATGTGCATGCGAAAAAAGTTACAACCCTTCGAAGTTACCAAATGAAAATTGAATTTTTCAAATATTTCGACAGTTGTTCGATATATTATAATGAAAGTTGACAAGTGGCTTTCTTATGATTAGAGCATCTTAAAAAAAAATTAAAGAATTATTGCACCCCGTTAATAATTTATGGGAGTTGAGATCCCCTAAACCCCCCCCAAAATTATTGTTTTGTTATTGTTTTGTTACTCGAAATTTTTGAAGCATAATGAAAAATAGGCCGTATCTCGATAAAAACTGATAATTGTAAAAAGTACCAGGGGGCAAAAAAGTTTCAAAAATAATGTGTTTGAATAATGGTGCCACAATAAGCATTAAATTGCAACGTACACAAACATTTTGGGGAGGGTTTAGGGGATCTCAACTCCCATAAATTGTTAACGGAGTGCAATACTTCCTTAATTTTTTTTAAGATGCTCTTATCATAAGAAAGCCACTTGTCAACTTTCATTATAATATGTCGAACAACTGTCGAAATATTTGGTAACTTCGAAGGGTCGTAACTTTTTTCGCATGCACATTTGTACTAGGGTAACTTTGGTTGGATCGAGTTATTTTTAGCCCCAAAACATGTGGTATGATTTATGACCTGCCTTTTTGTTACACCCTGTATACAATTACATTTACATAGATCTACATCTTCCAGTTATAACGAAACCTTGTTAAAAATGATATCCCATTGTGGTACGAAATTTACACTTTTTATTTAAATCACGGCGATGGTGACCTTATGGAAACAAACCGATGTAATTAACAATTATGAAAATATGCGGTAGTGAGATAGTATTGATAATTTATTTGATGGTAGTTGTAACATTGGAAGGGTCAGTTAACAAAAAGGCTAGTCATTGTATCTCCTACTAATTATTCGAGGTTTATCTATATTAGATCTTCTTTTTTAACAATTAATGTGTTTAAAATTATTATGTTTTGTATGTTTTTTTTAATTGGAGAGATATGTTTATGGTATACAAATTTTTTTATACGGAAACTATGGGTACTTACGAAATCACCGGGATCTATAGTTGAACGATTGTCGTGTTCTTGTTGATCGTGAAAAATAGGAAAAAATATGCAGGGGCCAGACAAATTTTGGATTGTAGCATGACTTGGGCAAAAATTAATTAAATCGTGAAAATATTCGATAATCCACTTTCTGAAACTTTATGTATCCATAACTCGACTAATTCAAGAGATATAACGTTCTAGTCTCCGCCATTCGATTCAGGGGAATATTTTACATATAAATATGAATTTTGAGTTGATATTTCCAAGGATTAAGGGAGATAGCAGAAATCGCGAAAATATTCGAAATTCCACTTTCTGAAAATGTATGTATCTATAACTCGACTAATTGGAAAGATAGAACGTTCTAGTCTTCACCAATCGATTCAGGGGAAAATTTTACATATAGAAATAAATTTTGAGTTCATATTTCCAAGCATTGAGGGAGATAGCAGAGATCAATTTAAATTGCGAAATATTTCCATACCTACCCCTTGCTTCAAAATTTCCTACAAAAAAAAAATTTTGCGTCAAGAAATTGGCTAAAAATTGGTAACCGGGGTTTGGTTTTTTTGGGGCAAAAAATCGACTGGCGCAGTCTGTTTTTTAATAAAATCATTTTTTCGCCTCCAAATAACGTAATGAAATTTTCGAAAATTCACTTTGTAAAACCAAAAATCCTTATAACTCGACTAATTGGAAAGATAGAACGTTCTAGTCTTCACCAATCGATTCAAAGGAATATTTTACATATAGAAATAAATTTTGAGTTCATATTTCCAAGCTTTAATGGAGATAGCAGAGAGCAAACTAAATTGTGAAAATATTCGAAAATCCACTTTCTGAAACTTCATGTATCCATAACTCGACTAATTCAAGAGATAGAACGTTCTAGTCTCCGCCATTCGATTCAGAGAAACATTTTACATATAAATATGAATTTTGAGTTGATATTTCCAAGGATTAAGGGAGATGGCAGAAATCGCGAAAATATTCGAAATTCCACTTTCTGAAAATGTTTGTATCCATAACTCGACTAATTGGAAAGATAGAACGATCTAGTCTTCACCAATCGATTCAGGGGAACATTTTTCATATAGAAATGAATTTTGAGTTCATATTTCCAAGTATTGAGGGAGATAGCAGAGATCAATTTAAATCGCGAAATATTTCCATACCTACCCCTTGCTTCAAAATTTCCAACAAAAAAAAAATTTTGCGTCATGAAATTGGCTAAAAATTGGTGACCGGGGTTTTTTTGGGGCAAAAAATCGACTGGCACAGTCTGTTTTTTAATAAAATCATTTTTTCGACTTCAAATAACTTAATGAAATTTTCGAAAATCCACTTTGTAAAACCAAAAATACTTATAACTCGACTAATTGGAAAGATAGAACGTTCTAGTCTTCACCAATCGATGCAGGGGAACATTTTATATATAGATATGAATTTTGAGTTGATACTTCCAAGCATTGGCTATAAATTGGTAATCGGGGGTTTTTGGATACGGAAAAAATAAATGCCACAGTCACGTTTTTGATAAAATCATTCTTTTTTTCTTCAATAATGTAGTGATATTTTCGAAAAAACACATTTTCAACATAAAAAGTCTTGTAAATACCACAAAACTATGAAGTTTGGAGTAAAATTTCAGGAGAGCATTTGTTAAAGAATGGTTAAATGGGAGAACCAATTACAAGAGTATAACTCGGTATGTGAAAAAAAGGGAGGAGTTTCTCTCCTCTATAAATATTAAACCGAAATTTCAGGATAGTAAGATCAATCTACTGGGAAAAAATCCACAATATTATAATAATACTTGACTTTTACTGTCTAAGTACTTGGACATCATAAATAATCGATAATAAAACTATATTTTTCGTTTGCACCTTTACGACTATTCCGTTGGCTATAAAGTATAAAAAAAATTATGTCATTGACTATCAATCGACCAAATAATTTGCATTTTTTCTTAAATACCCCATACATTCTCTCAATATTTTATTATTCTCACAGATATCCGTGTTTAAAATCAAGTTTATATTTTGCTTACGTTAATATTGCTTACATAAAGTTCAAGGTCTTTCTCGCCTCGAGCTTTTCATCGCCGAATGACGTCGAAGGAACTTTTGTTAATTTACTTACGTCAAATACAATTCAGAGGGAAAATTATCACGAAAAATATTCAAGTTCATCTTATCTCATCTACTGTCTTATTATTAACAATTGCATAATATAGGGTGAGACATAAGGAACTGTAAATACGGTGGTTTCGATTTTTCAATTTTCAGAATATTTAGCTTATATTACAGTCTAATAATTAGACTGTAACCAGTATACTGTATAGTGTAGTTTAGCTTATTTAAAGTCAGTGTTATTTTTTTTTATTCCACACTCACACTGACTTTAGATAAACTATACTAAAACTAACTTGACAGTGACGATTCTGAACGAATTGTTACTTTATTGAGAGTGAGGATAATTTTCATGCCTTTTGTTAAATTGAAAACAAAATTTCGACACATTTACAAAAGAATGTTCACTGTTTACACAACTACGAACGATTTCTTCTGATATACAAAAATGTATGCAACCAAATATTTAACAATAAACCAAATTAATTCTATTAAATTAAATTGGGTTAACTATCCGTTCCGGTGGATTGGTCTACCAAAAAAAATCTATTTTCGAACCTACTCTTGAAAATGTTTGTTTGAATACAAACTACCGACCTGACGAATAAAAATAATAAAAATTGGGTTATTTGGCATCAAAAAGTAAACGGACCATTACCCAGTTATTTTGGGTAGTTTGTTTTGTATTGAATTTTAATAGTAAAATGTCAAAAATTTTTTATAATTGTACAGATCAACATTCACGTAATCCTGATGTAAAATGTGGACGTTCCAAGGACATTTTAACTTCCTGTGATTTTGTTTTTTTTTCAGTAATTTATTTTTTTTATCTGTTGTTTTGAATGAAGCAATTGTTTGTCAGTCAGTTTGGTGATAAATCAAGTTGGTTAATCTTAGATATTATTTATTAGTTTTTAACTACTTTGTGGTGTCTTACTATTGGGTTGGGATTCCTGAATTACTATATCTGGGATTTTACTGTCATTAATGTTTATTTACTATTATTGCCGCGATAAGGGAGGGTAGTAATTATTCTTTATAAAATTTATTATTATTATAGAAACAACCAGACTAATCTGGTTACAGTTTTCACGTTACTAACTGGCCAAACCGCGTGGCCTTGTCACAATGGGGCTATTTTCGATAATTTTTTTATTTTAGTTTTAAAAAGTTCTCTACTCGAAAAGACAATTGCCAAAAAATTACAATTTTATCCAACCGATTTCACCCTCAAATTCAGTGTTAAAATATGGCTAGCTTTGAAACGGGGCGTGTCCAAGCTGTGACGTCAAATCAGCCTACTGGCGACGAGCTTGGCGGTGGCGGCTTCATATAGCCGAGTACACTTAACGTGTGAATGTTGGTTTAATTCGGTATTTTCGGCGAATTTTGCATGTTAGTTGACGTTTATGTGATTTGAAGGATAGAAAACTTTGGCAGAAAGCTACATTTGTTTCTAATAAGGGATCAAAGTATTGTTGTGAAGAATTTTCTCGTTGTTGATGCTGCAGCCAAGTTAGACTTTTTCCAGTAGCAATCTTTTTTCGTAGGAGAAGGATCCTCTGTTCTTCAGTGTAGCCACATTAAGAAGGCCACAGCATGCTTGCAGCCCCCCCCCAGACGCAGGACAATCGTGGCATAAAACTTTTTCCACACAATTTTTAATTGTATGAATTTTACACGAAACATTATAATTTTTAGATTTTATTTTATGTTCTGGAGTGATCTTTGCATCAACAAAACAATAAGATTGGTCATGTTTCACTTGAACATAACCAATGGCGTTATCACCATAAGTCGTTCTTGCAGATCTGAAATGAAATTGTGCCTAAAAACAGCTATATCCAAGTACATAAAAAAAATCGCATAATATGAATTGATAAGACTGATTTTTGTGTTTGTTGATTCTTAGAAAAACCCTGAGTTTACGCCAAAAAAGCAGTGATATGGACAACCAAATGATAACTAATTTGTATGTTAGAATGTGTTCTAGGATTAGATTAAAAAATCAGAAATAAATATGCAAGTTGAAGCGCGCGAGAGCTATTTAGGTTATCCCACCTCCACAGATATTCTTTATACTCCAATTTTATCACCACCCTACCCTGTATACGACCTCACGTGTTTATTTTTTCAATTTTATTCGCCTGCTAATAAATTGTACCCGTTTACGATTGCGAACACTTAGGTACTTTTCCATTTTCACACCTCTTAATTCTGCACTGATAGGTATAGTCCTTATTTTGGTTAAAATACTGCATAACCATTATTCCATCCACCAAAGGCAAATTGCCAGAATCGCCTTTTAAAAAACCTTTTTCTAACGAGACCATTTCGGATGATTAGATTTGCGTACAAAGCCGTTCTACAATTTAATTATTACACTAGTCTCTACGCCTGGAACCCTCCACGGCTGGTGTGACGTCACGTTAGCGCCTTTCGTTCAAGGGGCGGAGCTAACTTTACATTCTAATTTCTCGGATAGTTTTGATTCAATCGATTTAATCTTTTCATGGTAACTATAAAACATAAATATTTTTTAGACACCCGACCTCCGTTTTCCGTTTATTATAAGCTCTGTGCTATCAACTAATTTGAAAGGGACTTTACGAAATTCTTAAGACTGAACCAATTATTGTTGTTTTTTGAAGTTTTTGGAATCAATAGTTAGCTGGAAAATTAATAACTTTGAAAGTGGAAAAAATCAACAGTTATGCAAGTTCACAGGGAGCAAACATTGGATTCGGTTACATGGTTCATTAGATTCTTGTACGTCTAAAAATAGTACAGTAAATAAACCAAGAATATAATTATGTTTTCAAGAAAAGGTTTTTGTTGAAGAAAATTCACATAGAAATCGGATTTTAATCATGGCAAATATTTTTGAGTTATTTTTGGTAGTTTAAATTGAGATTAATGTTCATGTCATGGGCGTACGATGAATTTTTGAAAGAAGTTAAATTTGTAAAATTTCCGTTTACCACGGGCTTTGCGATAAAATGTTTTAAAGAGGTTCCAAATTGAAAAAAAATATGTACTGTACAGGGGGGAAGTTTGATGTTCGTGGTAGCAAAAAATATGACGAAGAGGATTCTAAAAAGGTAAAATGTTGCGTGAAGTATTTTATGATCACTTATTTATAAAGGACGCACCGGAATTCGGTCCCGCTACCTGCGGAAGAGACTACGTGTAACGGATTAAATGCGAAGTGTGGTCACACCAGCGAAAATGCGATTTCGGAATTGGGTCCCATGTACCTACTATTTGTTTAATTTGACTTTTATTTTCCTTCACATTTTTTTTTGGGCTTAGGACCAACAGTACACACTTATTGTTGTTGTACTGGCATGTTTAAAAATGTACGCTAAATGCGTATCTTCAAAAATAAAAACAGTACGTGAAATAATAACCCAACCAAACCTACCCCTACCAAACCACCTTCGTATTTTTAGTCAATTTTTTTGTAGAATGAATTATAATAATTTTCAATAATAACCCAACCAAACCTACCCCTACCAAACCACCTTCGTATTTTTGAGATAATGATTTTTGAAAACAAAATTTAAACCCATCTATTATTAATAAACGCTTACCCTTTTCACTCGTCATAGAGGTGAAATTAATATTTTCCATGTCAAACAAACAAACAAAATCACAATAACGGACACAAATAAACACGTCTTACACTTCAGAAGAACAATTGCTAAAAATAATCTTTTAATACCCACATGAAATCTACCTGCTTCGACAGCGGACCGAATTACGAAATCACCCTTTCGGATTTGGACAAGGTCCCTGTGAGCAGGTAGCCTTTTTGCTAGGTACCCGGACCGAATTCCGAAACACCGTTTATAAAAATACTTGAAAATTATATTCATCTGGGGTGAGGTTCAATTTTGTCATAATTTTTAACGAAAACATTCTCTCGGACTGGTCTATTACTCGATTGCATAGCTACTGTATTATATTCCTCAAAGTCTTTAAAGTAAAAGAAGGAAGTGAAATCGGTATGCGTAATTTCACACAAGTCCACAGTTCGGTACTATCAGCCAACGGTGAAACTGTGCTTCTTCTTTCTTATTAACGGAACTTCTTGTCGACGAGTAAACATTTTTTCAATTCGATGTTGGTTGTTGTATTGTTCGAGTAACGTTTTTTTACTACCTGTGGCAAGTGACTCGTAGTTTTGTGAATTTTTTGGGTTTTTTTAAAGAGTTTTATTACATTAAGGTTTGTATTGGAAAATTTATATTAATTTCAGAACTGCTTACCCTATTTTTTGTATTACTGATATATTTATAATGAAAATTGAAAAATAATCCTAAATTTTAACAAACTTAACGCCCCGTGTCAACAAAATTTCATAAAGAAATATGCCTATATTCCAATAGTAATGAATTAACCTGTATTTTTTAATATTTTTCCCAATTTCAACATTCAGAGAGTTAAGTGAGGGTCAAACTTTTAATATTAAAATATAGTTAAAAAATCTAGAATCTAGAAAAGTAATTTATACCTTGATCTGACTCTGCTCAAAAATACCTGAAATATAAAATATTTTTCAAAATTTCATTAACTCTTCGATATTTTTTTAAAAAAAGGGAACTATAATCTGCAATATTTAATTTGCAAAATAATTATGAAAAACATGTCATACGCAAGAAAGAAAATGTTAAATTTAAACATGCATGCATCAGAATATCCGAGAATGGTGGCATGAAAATGTTCGGAGCGAAACTAAATTACCCACCGTAATTTTCTTGACTTGCAAAATACTAATTTTTGACATAATTTTATCTTATGTTTTAAAAATTGTTGGTCTTGAACTTTCAAATTTATTTAATCATATTTTCAACTTATTACATCATAATTTAACGTTTATTAATTAAATTTGTTAATAATCTATTGATTTATAAGCATATCCTATCAATATAAATGATTGCAATTCATTTAATCCTACTTTTCATGGTCCTAGTATAGTTTCAGCATTGGGTATAATAGTGGCAACGTGCTCTAAAATGAGAAATAATTTAGTCCGGCGTATGTGTAACGAACGTCTGCGGCTCCCCTTTCAGAGTCGATTATCCTTCCCGCATTTATTTATAGACGGCATACTTTGTCGGCTTGGCGTTTAGGGCGCTATACTGTTACTATACCTACGTCCTAAATATACCGAAATTTATTTTAACACTAAAAACAGTAAGTAGATAATAATGCATGATATTGTGCAAGGTATTCGTAAAGATTCGCGGAGGAAATTTGCAATTGCATATACAGATTGCGTAAATTACATCGGAACCGTCCGGATTACACAAGTACGACAGAAAAACAGCTGAAAGAGAGAGAAAGAATGATTATGCGCGGTCATTAAGGCGTGTACTTTGTTTCACATGTATACTTATTTCCCGAGACTGGCCGAATGCTCATTGCCCCCCTATTTTAACCGCTGTTGCCAGAAGCGCAGATTAATTTGTACAAATGATATTTTTGTCTCGTTATCGTTGACTTTTTATCGAGGGTGAAGATACAGCACGTTTGTGCCATCATTACGCCAAATAATCTTAGAGATATGAGATCGAATCTTTATCACAGATTTGGTTATTGTCTGGCACAGGAAGGTGGTTTATCTGAGCACTTAATTCATTAAAATTATGTTTACCTTTAGAATGGATTTTTATTTTTATTTTTTCAGGAAGTTTATATTTTATGTTTAAAATAGGTGTACCTACTTATTTTATTTTTTCAATTTAATTTATTAATGGAAGGGATTTTTAGTTTATTCGGAGTCAAGCATATTTTAAATTCCGTTGCCTCACTAAGAAGCAATGGCCAATGCGAACGTTACAATAAAACGATTGTGGATAACATAATTGGAATCTTTCTTCTTTATAAATGATTTGCCATCAGATTTACGAAATCTATTCGCCAAAAATTACTTTTACTGATGTCTAACCTCGTTTTTAAAATAAGTTTACGCTACGAATAAGTCACAGTTCTTTATATTCCAGTCGTGTTTATAGTTTTTACGTTCTAATAACTGTTTTAATTAATCTTACCGTAAATCGTGTGAACTTTGCAAATTAAAAAAAAATCTTGGATAGAAGAGCAGTCTAGAATAATTCAAAGGTGCAATTTTGATAATTTTTTTGTAAAAATAATTTTAATACTATTGTCTATACTTCAAAACGTTGGATTAAGTTGAAACTTCATACATTTATCAAGGATCGATGACAATATAATACAATTCTGGTTCTGCTCCAATATCCTGACCAAGATCATCAGGATTTTTCTATACGTGTTCCATACTTGCATATAAATTATTTTTTATTTTTCACTCCGATTTGCTATAAAAGAGTGTTTTTAGTTTTTTATAAAAAAAAAATTCCAAATATACAACACTCAAAATTATTGATATTAATTTTGTGACTGAAAAAATAGAATTCTATATAAATGTATTGTGAAATACTATAAACATCGTCACTGAAATACCATTTTTTTTTGATATTTTCTATTGTTCTCCACATATCCTCGTATAGTTCTTCCAAAGTTAATGTGATGAACCATATTTTTAATCCCTTTGAAGGAAAAAGCCGCCCAATGGCGTGCAATAAATTTTTTATAAATTCGAATATTGTGAAATAATGTTAATCTACTATATCAATTTGAATGAAAAAAATTAACCTGCATACAAAATTCATAAAATTTGTAATACAATAATAACGCGTTTTCCTCTAGAACACGTAGTATCTAGAGAACAGTTTTTTGTATCGTCAACCCAACCATATTTTAAAGGTGGGTGTATATCCTCATACAGTTTTAATTATAATATAATTACCATCACTACTATTTTCTTACATATTAAGTTAAAATGTATTTTATTTTATATATTTATTCATGTAATAAAACCGTAAGGATTGTTTGAATAACAAATACATGAATAAACACTTGACAACATCATGCGTATCAAACCAAGTTTCGTCTAAATAAATTATAGTTCTATTTGAATCACGGTACCCTTTTATTTTGTTCGAATACTCCTGTCTAAGTTCAGCGATACGCCGAGATTCCATTATTACCATTCGATTATCTAACTTCTTATATTTAAATCCACAATTCAATAATCCCGCACATCATCTTGGACTGTTGTTTCAAATGGTCTCCAAAATGCCATTCTAATTAATTATATTATAAAACTCACCCCAACGTCTATGAACAAATGAATATTATATTAATATCAATTCACTGACGCGACCTAACCACTACACCATCAAAAAGGTATTATATTAATGATACCTTTCTACACTAGATCACCTACACTTTCCTATAAATACCTATAACAATTCACTAAACTCACTCAACCAAGAAATAGATATTATATTAAATATTTCTTTAAAACAAAATTCACACCCGACACTGAATGATACTAATGGATTATAAGCCGAACCACAACACAACCCCCCCGAACACCCTCAAGACCGTAGAATTTTTTCTGCGAAAATCGTCCAACTTCGGTTATTTCGTTATATTACGATGAATACTGCAGTTGATGATTGGTTGTTTCGAAGTCTTGACTGCACGTGCAACTACGTTGCCATCTCTTCAAAATTTTCTTAAATATAGTAACATATAAAAAGTGGTTTTAATTAATTTTTCTTTTTTCAGTAATATCAAGCGACTTATTTTAATGTTTACTAATAAATTTACATTATGTATTTTTTTAAAAATATTTCCAAACTAGCTTTCTTATAACATCACGAACTAACAGTTTACTGAAGTAAGAGGAACATTTGCGTAGCGAGCCTAACAATTTTAGAAAATATATCTGACAACATTGCTTTATTTTATGGTCATCACACTGACAATAGTTAGAGTATACTATAGTTTTCGGTATACTGAGAATCTGTCCTGGTTCAGGCTGCGTATCCTCTGACCCTCTTTTTGCATTGGTGTTTACTTCGAGCTGATTCGTAGATGAAATAGGGACAATTTTGAAACGAATGCTATACCAATTTTTCAGTTTTAATCTCAATTCTTACCTATACAATGAAGCGTAAGTGGATAGGTTATTTTTTTGTTGTTTGATTTTCTGAAAAATAATTTTGCAAGGTAATCTATTAAAAAATATAAACTTTTTCTAATGGGAGTTCCCGTCAACATTAATTTAACTTTATTTAAATGTCTGGCGGCTTGTTGACCTTGCCAACTATGATATTACTTTTCAGAACCACGACGATTGTTTACCAATATCTCTAATAATTTAAATATCAAATTCTGTGAATTTGAAAGTAGGTCTTTGTATAATAATTCTTGCCAGTTCCGTGGTCCTATTTTTTTTAGACCATCTTTTACTGCATGTTTTTTTTTTCTTGGATTACCTGTACTCCTTCATTATCTTCGTAAGTTCCCCTTAAATTCCATGTTCATACCCGTATTATTTGTTGTTTTTGTTTTTCCCCTTCCTATCTATTCTATTATAATTTTTTTGATTTTTCTTTATTTCGTAGTCCATGTTCATAGCCTTGTTCATCTTGCCTTTGGTGTCTTGGTTGTTATTAATACGTTTTTTATATTATCTTTATTTTCTATGTGTACCTGTTCCAATGTCCCATTTCCATTGTTGTCCGTTTATATATAGTTTTCTCAATCCCATTTTCACGATATTTCTTCATTTCCTACACCTCTGACTTCTTTCTGTTAGTGATGAGCAAAGCAAGACCAATACCAAGACTCGAACAGTCTTGGTTTTGGTCTTACTTGTTCAGTCTTGGTCTTGGTCTTGCTCAAATCTGTCTGGTCTTGGTCTTGGTTTTGCTTACCTCGTCTTGGTCTTGGTCTTGCTGTATTTTGTTTGGTCTTGGTTTAGTCTTGGTCTTGCCATAATTTCTTAACGAACATCTTTCAAAACATTTTGTAAACTTTGAAAGCAAATAGCATAGATGGCGTGAGGCGTACTGCTTTTGGAATAAATTATTGATTTTCCTACCACGCACTAGAAAAGTATTTCAGGGTAACCTACCTACAGTTAGTATAACATATTTGACGCGGTGTTCAGGGTAAAACGCAGGTACGTCCGAGGTCCGTCCCGCGGTTAAAAGGGTCAAGACGTTTGTCCGAAGTCCGTCCCGTGGATCCGTATGATAATTTATATTGCAGATATTATATATTATATATACATACATATAAGATATAATATGTAGTAGATACTTTATTTGTAATGCTAAAACCATTACATTTTATTTCATATTTTTCCCTTCACACTTTTTCCAGGCTTAGGACTGGCAGAAGCAATGGCCAAAATTGACCTTTTCTTTCTGGCGTGTTTAAAAAAATGGAGTGGATGAAAATCCAGTCGTCAATAGGTAACACAAAAAAAACACCAAGTTACCTTACTTACAAAAAAACTAGATACCTACAATACTACAACACTAATATTTTTAAATATATACTTTTTTAATTTTTTAATGTTTTTCCTCATTTTTTAATATTTTTCTTAATTTTTTTATTTTGTTTAATTTTTTAGGATATTTTTCTATGTAAAACTACACAGAAATGGGAAGAAATTTCTGCGACACATTTTTTAGGAAGTGTAATCTAGATATTTGTCCACTTGTTAATAATAACATTTGTTCCCTCAAAAAAATTTCTTTCTCCAGATTTGTTTTTAGTTCGTTCTTTGTACTGCGCATTTTTACATAAGTTTCGCATTGAATGTCTACCAGTGCATCAATGAAAACAAAAATATTTATTTTTATTTTTAAGCCAAAAGTCGAACGGTATCACAAGCGAAACAACGAGAAGCACTACTAGGTATTATTTAAAATATTCCTCTATTTATAGGTAAGGGTCTGTGGAAGGGTGTCGATAATACACGAATCATACTAATTATTCTAGGAATAATATTCTACCCTGCCCATTCTACCTGTGTATCCACCTGACCGCGGGACGGACATCGGTCGGGGATTAAAAACCCTTTTCCTAAACCCTCAATTTTCTGACCGCGGGACGGACATCGGTATTGCCCATTTGACGAGCTGTCGGTAAATGTATTAAATGGATATTTTTACGGTATTGATCACCCGATTTAAGAATTTAAAACTTATGAGACTTTGTAATATAATATAATGGGTTTGTAGGGAGAATATCCTGGATTTGCTGTTGCGTATTTAATCTTGGTCTTGCATAGTCGGTCTTGGTATTAGTCTTGTTCTTGTTCATACTGTCTTGGTCTTACGAGTAGAAGAATGGTTTTGGTCTCGGTCTTGGTCTTGCTTTTTCGCAAGACCAAGACCAATTTTGCTCATCACTACTTTCTGTATCTGTTTTGGATAGGTCATCCACTATATATATACTTTTACTCGTACTTCCATCTCCCCTTCTTTTTCTATGAATTTCTCCATCCAGTTTTTGAGTTGATCCTGGTCATTTGTATCTACTGCTAATCCCTGATTTACCACATTATTTTTTCCTGTCTTCCCATTGTACTTAACATTCTCATTATCTTTTCTACATTTTCTTTCATTTTATCTTTACTGTTTCATGGGACCCTCATATTTTTTTATTCTTTCTAATATTCTAATATTTTTCGGTTTACTGTCATCTGAATTATACTCATGACTTTCCATCTGTTGAAGTATATTGATTAAACAATTTTCCTAGCTCCTGTCCTGTCGTTTAAGGAAATAATTTGTTAGACTTTAATTATTATTTTAGTGTCGTTTATTCCTAACTTGTTCTTATCATCGCGCAAAATGTCAAGAAACTGACTATTGTCATTGTTAGTACTTTCAAAACTAGTACAAAATTATAAATGTTTACCTCTTTTATCTCTGCATACGCACTTTCTGCACTGTATAATGATATTATAGCAAAACATAATTGAGATATTTCAATTCACTTAATCATTACAATTATCTTAATACGCTTGTTTGATTGTAATAATAGCGATTAATTTTTTCAGTTAGAAAACTAGAACGCAACGTTTTAATGATCTATTTTCGAAAAAATACATCATCGTTTCTTATTTTCCCCACAAAAAAGTAGGCTATTCGCAATTCTCGTTAATATTTTAGTCGGCAATAAACAGAAAGTGAATTTCCCAAGATATTCTTCTCGCATTACTTACAAATCTTTGTTACTAGGAATAAGAAAAAAATAATAAAGAATTAAAACTGGATTTATTTCGTAATTGTCCATAAAATGGCACGTAAATCAACATACATAGATAACGTTATTCAACTTTTATGGTGAAACAGGAAAATTGATGTTATACAAGTAACGCACGAGAGCAAAATCAAGGAAAGTGTTAAGTATAGTTGACGTAAAAGGTATAGTGCGAACTTTAAGTTGCCGGCTTTTTGTTTGACTCTAAGACTAAAAGTATACCGTCATAGCCCAGTCAATATTATAATTATTTAAAATGCTTACTTACTTGACGATAAATTCATTTAATGTTATAATTTCAACTAATACTCGTTAATAGTTATTTAATAAACTAGTTTGTTAATGAAGGCGATTAATAAATGAAACCTATAATAGTTTGACTGATGGTTGAAGGAAGGTTGCAGGTGTTCTCTTTAGTCGGTGATCTGACATCAAGAAAGTGTGTGTGTTTTTGTGTGGAAATTGTAAGTAAGTATACATATATTTATTGGCAATTATCTATTTGGACGAAGCTCGGTGTGATACACACGATACGGTTAAGAAAGGATGGACTGATGGGTCAAAATACAAATACAATATAGAATTATGTTTGGTAAGTAAACGAGAATAATATAAATACCTTTCAGAGTTTAGCTCCGCAACAAAACTCAAATGGGATATATGATTAGATAGCTATGGCACTATATCTTTTACGTCAACTATACCTACTATTTTTTTCGTTATTCTCGAAGACGTTAAACTAGGTTGGTGGGTAATTAAAATTAGAGATTTGTTGTTGACACAGTTACTGTGTACCTGTGTACCTAACCCTCTGAGCTCTCGATGACTTCTGGCTTCACCTTCAACACTTGGCGCTCGGCAGTACCGGGAGAGAGCGTGAAATGTGAAAAGTAAAAATCCGGGATTGACGAGAACAGGTGCATTCTTGACAGATTTTATAAATATTAACTTTTTGAAGGTTTCAAACGCAAATATAGAACCGTAGACCACAAACATTTCGTATTTTAATAAAATGTAATATTATTCATACACAAGTAGAGAAAGTACGAAATGGTATGAAAATAGCCGGAGTTCATTAATAAATATAATCGGTGTCATGGGTATTAAGCTCATTAAGTTGCGCCACCGATCATTGAATATATAAATGTGTTTTAACGCCACATCGTCACTTATCGGTCAACGATTTGTTTACACACTGACTAACATTTATATTTGTTTGGCAAAAGATTCAAAAAAGTTCCAATATCCACAGCACTACAATAGTATATTCTTCGAGCTCTTTGTTTGTCCTTCTCATCCAAATTTCATTTAGTAATTTTCCTCCAAATATTTTCCTCAGTAGTTTTCTTTCCTATATTTATAGCATTTCTTGTTCTTTTTGGTTTAGTATCCATGTTTCTGAGGCATACGTAACTATAGGCCTAATCACACCAACTAATTCGGTTAGTTATTTATGTCGTTAAAATGATTTACAACATTTGTTTTATACCCGCCACTGGCGCCATGGATTTTGATGTGTTTACATGTGTTCAACTATTTCAAAGCGACTCTATTAAATAAATTAGTTTCTCAATTAAAAACTGTTTTTTAAATAAATATAACCTGTTAAAAATTTGCAAAAATATATGTAAAATAACACATTATTGACATATATTCAGCTTAATTCAGTACCCTCGACATAGAAAACGAAATCGCTTTGTATGTAAAAAATTAATTTAATGTTACAAAGACAAATGAAACGTTGACCCTTGTATAATTGAAAAGCGAAACACTAGCAATTATACAAAACGGTGTCAGTTTGCCGGTAGTCTTTGTTAAAATCTAATAAATAATTGAATGTAACCATAAAGACTCTTTGTTTAGTAGTTGAAAGTGTGATAATGTTGCTTAACGTATAATCGTTGAAAATATTTGTTGTTTACAAAAAAAATGTTGCTATAAAAAACCTAAAATGTTAGGCTTGGTACTTGTAGTTTGTTTAACTGGATTAGTAATAGTAAGTAATTATAATATTTATTATTCTATAAAAAACATCTCGGGAATCGAACCCGAACTACATTCGACAATCCCAAAATAATCTAGAGTCTATATAAATCCCACTTCTGATATATGAGTTGAAAATTGTGGGGGAAGTGAATAAATGTGATCAGATGTGGATTTATAATGTAAAACTAATAAAGATACCCCAAGGTTGAATACGTAGCTATAACAATATCACCAAAAAGCAATAATTTCGATTATTATCAACAAAATAGTTTTAGTCAATAAAACAAAATCTTAATCACAGCAACATCTAAGAACACAATATCTCGTAAATAACAGAAATTAACTAAGCCCACCCCGGGACGTTCACAGTCAATGTGGACTAACAATTCAAGTAAATTTTGGATAGACCAATCTGAAGCTACATTGCACCAATAAGAATAAATGGTTCGCTTGTGGGCAGGTCAAGACTCGAAATGATTTGTGGCTTTTTTATCTTTTCGGATTTTTAATCCTCAAAGAGACCTTGCCGCACACTGTTATTTTATTGTGAAACAGTGATTTTACTCACAACTATAGGTACGGCATTATAAAAATTTTTCGTCTTGTGAGAGAGTTGTAGAATTGTTTTTGTACAAATACCTACGTATGTGTACGTAGAAATACAATAAATTGGTTAAAGTTTTAATATTAGCATTCGAATATGGCAAAAACATTTTGCTTAAAATTGTGAAACAAGAATGTTTTTCGCAAGAAACTATCGCCATATCAGGAAATCTTATGTTCAAGGTTTCTGTTTCGATTTATTTATATTTCGATTTTTTTTGAAAAGCGATATACCCACGAGTTCGTATTAAAAACTTGGGAGATGATGGAAGTACCCAAAATAATAAAGTTACTTATGCTTATGCCGAAAAAAACTGAAAAATTGTGGTTAAATTTCAAAAATTAATTTTGATTTCGTTTTTAATGGGTTTTCGGATTATTTACTGTTAAATACAGTAATTTAATATTCCGTCAACTTACGCAATTATTGCTGTCAATTATTCATAAAAGTTTATAATTTTATACGATACGAAGTTTATATTTTTAATAGAGATAATAATGTTTTTTCCATATTTAAAATTATGGTATTTATTATAAATAATAACAGTGTTTAGATATTGATAAAAATAACAATATTCGTAATCGCCTTTCCAGCTTTTTGGCAAACGCAGTATATTCAACTTATTGCGTCAGGAACAAAGCAGATAACAGTAATCTGCTGAAAAGTGTAATTTTATTTTAAGTTTCATCACCGGCGCCAGTGATACGTGACCTCTTGTGACAACATATTTTTGTTTAAACCTGTATATTATACTTGTAGTTGTATTTTTTAAAGTACAAGCAATTTTCCATTAATGTATCTACAATATTCTTTAAATTCCATTTGAATCTAACTTCAAATAAAAATCTTATTTGCAATTGAATTTCATCGGAAATTTCGACGTTCCTATTTTCGGTTTTTAAAAAATATTCACTAAAATCATCACCTTTAATAAGTATAGGTATTTCGTCACATTATAATCCTTACATAAGTACAAAAACGTGTAATGATGGACTTTTCAAGGTGTTCTAATTGCTTCATGATGAAACCCCATCAGTATGGGTTTTCTTGATTACCAATTATTTGTTACTGAACAAAATTCTAACTATTTCACTTTATTGAAACAAAATATCCTGCTTCGATAATTGATTAACTCACCATATTTAATTCCACAGCAATGTATAACCCGAAAATGTTACAGACTCTGCATAATTTTCCGTTAGCTACTCGATATCATAAACAAAGAACTTTTTCGATGTACCTACAATATTCAGGAACTCAATAATACACAATTTATCGAACAAAGACTAAAGAAATGCCTTCTCCTTTAAAGGACAATGCAAGTTTGTAACGATAAATAAATATATACACCATCAACTTCAACCTTGAATTTTACTCAACCGTCTACGTCTATGGCGGTCCTAAAAAAGATCACCTGTGTAGTATGCGAGCTCATAATGTTGGAAAGAAGTTTTGGTTCATCGAACTTTATAATTTTTTTCTTCTTAATCAAAGAATGAATGGAAGATCGATGGGTCATTATTCGTTGTACATGATAGAAGGTAATTTTTATAAATTTTTATGGTACGCCCATGGTAGAAGGACATTTTCACAAATAAATCAACCGTTTTTAGGGAAGTACATACGGCGAGATCCGAATTGCATCCCAAAAATTCAACTTTTACCTGGCCAAGAAAAGGTCACATCCGAATTGCATCCCACCTCGAAAAAAGGTATTTACTAATTAATAACACCATTTCAGGTAAACTGCGCCGCAACGTTGCCAATTTGTGCTAAAATTCTTGAAATATAGTTTAAAAATCAATGTACCGATTAAAAGTTTAGGTAATTATTTGTATTTTATATATTTGGAAATAAATCAATTTAAATAAAAAGATACACATAAAAAGGATAAAAATGTATTAAACGTAAAATATCTAGTTAACATAAATAAAATAAACTTTTGCACTTAACATTTTTTTATGTAGATTATAGGTTAAGAGGTTCAATCTTTCATAACATACATAAAGGTACAATAATAACTAAAAATACCCTAAACCTTAGGTTTACACCTATACGAAACTGTTTTAACAAACTCAAACTTTGTAATTATATTTTCTTCTAGCTCTTTAATTTTCATTTTAATAAAATCTCGTTTTTTTAATACATTGGTGTGAACTTTTGGTATAAGGTGTACACTATTAATTTTTATGTATGTGTCGATCTGAAACTGCAAAAGTACATCTAAAAATACATTTATGTTTGGATGAGCACAGTAAAAGGATTTATTATACCTGGAGTGAAAAGATTCACAAGCATTTGTTGTTCGTTGAAGAGTTTCTGAATGTTCAGCCCAAATATGTGGCGGAAATGTCGCGTTGTCTTCTATATAATTTTCGACAAGATAGTCGCAAAATTCACTTAGTTTGTCATTTTCTGGCTGGATTGCAGCCAAGTCAAAAGCGTAAACTTCTCCAACATCTTTAGGGTCAAGAAAAGATAAACCAAAGATGTATGTCAAGTACTTCGAAATTTCGTCATATTGGCCTGACTTATTTTGATACGGAACTGATAAGCCAACCGCTTGAATTTTTCTATACCAGGATTGTCCCAAATGAAATTTACAGCCACGGATAGATGCCAAAGGAAAAGTTTCTGAAATTGCTTTATGAATTGCAATTTCAAAATCTGCGGTTATGGTTTTAGGGGCTAAAGGAATATTTAGATTTAAGCACTCTTCTTTTAAGTATTGAAAAACAAGAGAATATGTGAAAGAGAGTTTGTTAGGAAGTAAACAGAAAACTAGGGGAATATAGGTATTATCTTTTAAAGCATGAATGGTAAACAATTGTAGAAAATATTTTGGACAATACTGAAACGTACCATCCACGTAAAGATCTGAAGAAGAAGACAATAAATTAAGGTTGGTTTGACAAGAAAATAGGATGATGTTATTTTCTTTATCGTTTCTCAACAAGAAATTTTCATTTTTATTGGTCACGATGGGGACTACTTCAATTGAATTGTGAAATTCTGTTACGCTTTTTGGAACCTGTATTAAACCATTTGACGATCTTGCACTATGAATGTTTTTACGAATTCGTTCTACATCCTTAGTTGTTATAGTATCTATCTCCCTATTTTTTATTTCATTCCGAATTAATTTCATTGGCTTTTCACACATGTCACTTACAGCAGCACATTTAACAGAGTTACTAATGTTTTGTCTGTTTAAAATTTCCGCTGGCACTTTCTCGTGGTTGTGATTTAACACCGATTCAATTAATTCATCACTTACACAATTTGTTTTAAGAAAAGCTTTACAATTTCGTTTTGTACATTGCCACCTCTTCACCGTATCTTTACCTAACATTTTTTGAAAACAGAATGTATACCCCTGAATAACAATTAAAACTTTACCCTTTTCACTTAAAACCGTATTGATCTCCATATTTTCACCAAAATCACACAATATATAACTACAAAATGTTACTACGATCTTTGCGAAACGAATCAGAATTTTGAACTACTGGTAAAGTATAAGCGTCAGCCCTTTTTAAATGCAACCATCAATAACCGTCAATAAACATTTTGAATGTTACAATTGATTAAGTATTATTTAGTATTAAGTAAACGTTTGTTTATGTGTCAATAAACATTTTGAATGTTACAATTGATTAAGTATTATTTAGTATTAAGTAAACATTTGTTTATGTGTCAATAAACATTTTGAATGTTACAATTGATTAAGTATTATTTAGTATTAAGTAAACGTTTGTTTATGTGTCAATAAACATTTTGAATGTTACAATTGATTAAGTATTATTTAGTATTAAGTAAACATTTGTTTATGTGTCAATAAACATTTTGAATGTTACAATTGATTAAGTATTATTTAGTATTAAGTAAACGTGACAACGCTGTTGGTTATTATCAGAACATACATTAGTTTTGCTGCTAAAATAAAATTGGTTAATGGGATGCAATTCGGATGGTCGTGGGATGCAACTCGGATGGTAAAAATTCTACCTGCTCTTAGCGGGATGCAATCCGGCCGTCGCGGTACATACAGATTGCGAAAGGGCTTTTCGAACCGTGCGATTTACACAAGCACGACAAGGAAAATATGAGAAAAACAGCTTGAAAGAGAGAGAAAGAACAACTGTACGTGGCCAGCGAGGGCGTGTATTTAGTTCCAGATGCCGGTCAAATGTCCACTGCCCCCCCCCCATTTCAACCGCTGTTGCCAGAAGCGCAGACTAATTTGTACAATTTTGTCTCGTCGTCGTAGACTCCTTTTCGAGCTCATGCACTATTAGGCAAAACCAAACACCTCCATCCGGGAACAGTGTCCTTTACAGAGAGAATTCACATTTAAATTGCTATTCTTAGGTCTTTTCGCTACAAACGTTGATCACGTTGGAAGCACATGCCATTGTATTTGAAAATGACACTATTGCCGGATGGAGGTCTTTGGTTTTGCCTAATAGTACATGAGCTCGAAAAGGAGTCAACGATGACGAGACAAAAATATCATTTTTACAAATTAGTCTACGCTTCTGGCAACAGCGGTTGAAATGGGGGGGGCAGCGGACATTCGGCCGGCCTCTGGAACTAAATACACGCCCTCGCTGGTCACGCACAGTTGTTCTTTCTCTCTCTTTCAAGCAGTTTTTCTCATATTTTCCTTGTCGTGCTTGTGTAAATCGTACGGTTCCAAAAGCCCTTTCGCAATCTGTATATACGACTTCTCGATTTAATTCGATTTTTATAATGTTGCATTTTGCGTAATGAAAATATTCCGGATTGTTTTCATACGATTTCGACGCTGTGTTTATTTGGAAGTTGTAACTGTGCCAACTTTTGTTTTAGTAAAAGCCAATTCGAAATCGTAAATTAGATCTGGCACATGTCACAAAATATTGTCGTTTAAATGAAAATTTCCTGCACTTACTATATTAAAAGTAAATTTTCCATTTGAAACCCTAATTTTTTAAGTACATTGGCCCATTTGGCTTTACCAAATTTCCATATTTAAGGTATTTTGTGTATAACCTTATATGTTTTAGTCCAATAGATTTAGGCTTCTTCCAGTTATTTAAGATCTTAACAATTATTTTGCATTTTTTCGTTTTCTGTCCAAACACTCCCTATATATTTCTGAAAATGTCGAGGTATAAAATAAATAACTCCATATGAGTATTTACTATACATATTTACCAGTATTTATCCTTTGATCTTGGTTCACGGTCGATAAAGAAGGAAGTCGTTAAAACCTTTTTGTGTGTATACATACGCATACTTCTATTGTGCACTGAAGCATATATTTTAATAAATTTCAATATTGTGCACCTCAATAACACATTGAATTTTATTATGCCCATATATCATTTATTGAGGAAATGTGCCTGAAGGTTTTTATAATTTATCTTTAGTCTAGGTGCGGAAATTTCGCGGATCATTTCATCATTGTGTGTTTACAGGAGTAGTCGGTAATCGTAACTGTCTTTATACCATAATAAAGAGTTAAAGAAAGCATACTTTTTTTAAAGTCAATGTGAAGAGATATTTTTAAAACGGCGCCCAACGTAGGGCATAATATAAAAAAATAATTATTAAATAGACTATCTCGAACTGTTGTTTCTAATGGTCTCCAAAATTCCATATCAATTGATTGCTAGTGAATTATATTTATAAAACTTACTGGTCGTTCAGCATATAGTTTTAATAGAAACAAACTTAGCTGAAATAAACTGCACATCTGAACATAGCGTAAGTAACGGCGTCACTGGAGAAACCAACTAATGTTGTAAATCAATTTAACGACATAGTGGATAGTTGGTGCCAATGCAAAATACTGTAATTAGGTCACTTTCATTCTTCTCTTGTTTTAGCAGCCTTGTTGATATGTTACTCTTCAAAGATTTCCAAACTAGCTTTATAAGAACGACACGAACAAACAGTTCACTAAAGTAGGGAATACATTTGTATAATAGTGAGCTAAGCAATTTTATAAAATATTTCTAACAACTTTCCGTTTTTCTTATATCTTCACATTGACTTGAGAAAGAGTATGATGACTTGTCGGATTCATATTGTGTGACAGATATTGACTTTATCGATAAAATTGAAAATTTTTACAAATAAATCGACCCCCTTTGAATATTTTATCGTATATCCATGATATAATTTTTGTACAAATAAATTATCTCCTTATAAAATATTTCATCGTACGCCTAGGGTGGGCGGATGTAGTTTGGGCGCTAACCGACTGATGTACGTGATTTATGAAATACAGTTATTTATTAAATCACCGACATTTATAATAAGATATATTTTTGTAAAGTAAATTATAATAATTTTCAATAATAATCCAACCAAACCTACCCCTACCAAACCACCTTCGTATTTTTAGTCAATTTTTGAAGAATAAATTATAATAATTTTCAATAATAACCCAACCAAACCTACCCCTACCAAACCACCTTCGTATTTTATTAAGATAAGAGTTATTTTATGACTCGACCTACCTGTACTTCTTAGCGGCGAAAATACATATCGGATTATCTACCCTTCTTGGTCAGACAGGTAAAGAAGGATGGTTAGCGTCTAAATTACACCCGCCGTCCTAGGGTAGCTCAAAATTTTTAAAATTACATTTTTTGACTCACAATTTAGATACTCCATATCTTGTATTTCTAACAAACGACTCAACCTGTAAATAAGCTTCTTATTATTGCGCGAAAGGTGTGGTAAAGAATTTTTTTCTTTGCAATCAATTAATAACAAACGATGCAATAATTATTAGCAGTATTATGTATCCCACAGCACATTTTTCATCTCGTATTTTAATGTTATGAGCATATATTTAATATAACTATATTTTTTTCGTAAGGCTAGTAATAATATTGATTCAATTTATCTTTTGTGATTTAATTGATTAACTATGAACAATTAGCATAATTTTTTATGCTGCAAATGTAACAAAAAAAGTTCTGTTGTAAGAAAAGCATAGAGACAAAGAAAGTTGAGACACTGAATTAGGAAAAGATTTAACGTATGAAAAAAAGGATTTTTTTTATACAGTGTGACCCATTTAAAATGGAACCACCTCTGTAAAATACAACAGTGTCAAAGTGGAGGGTATTTAGGAACGGAAAATAAAATAAAATTTTCCTTTTTTCCGCTCTAAATGAATAAAAAAAATGTCCATCGCATACGTGAACGAATCACGTTGTTAAAAATATATTTTCCTTTATGCAAAACGTGCAAATTAAAAATCATTCATTGACCTCTGAAATTAGTTGTGGATTTATGTAAAGTTTTTGTATATCTAGATGTATTTTTACTTCTGTGGTAATCATCGGTCGACGTCACAAAGACTTTGTCTTAAATCCGTTATTGTAACCAGATGTTAAAGATTTCTGAACAAAAAACAACGCTTTGAAGAAAGAAGTAGTGATTTTTAGATGCGTGTGTCTTATTTTTATTCAATTCCAGTTTTTCAAATTAACATCTGCTGGTGGTGCTAAGATGATGCTAAGAAATATATAGATATTATTATTTTGGGAGATTTATACCCACATCTATCTAACTAGGGAATAATAGTGATCACTAGAATGTGCTTCAGTTGATCTAAAACCTTTTTGTGGTATTTTTAAAGCTCAACGAAAACGTACAACAGTAAAGTTTATCCAAAAATTTCAGTACGTTGGCTTATTTTCTACATTTATTTTTTTAATATAATACACCGACGCCACTGCCTATCATAATTTATTCGTCGGTCGAGCGGAGTCATAATCTTCCTAGTCCCATTTTAGTACATTCTAAGTTATTGGCGACTACTGTAACAATTTTTCTAGTGCTTATTAAACTCTCCCTATAGCAGCATAGTCCAAAAAAAAATCTTTTAACCAGTTTTGAACATCGTGTCAAGTGCCAACACATAAATTTTTTTTCTAATTACCTTTACCTTTCCATTGCCAACGTTTTTTAATAAAATAATTTATTTCTAATACCATTATTTGAAAGTACATAATATACCGGATGTCCCATTTAAAAAAAAATCTAATGATCAATTTTCGAGATATTGACCTGTTAGAACGACAAGCAAAATCTTGTATTTCATCATACTTACTCTGTCGATGTTATTTATTTTCTAAGTTTACGATTTTAATTTGATTTCATAATAGTTCCGAAAAATATATACTGTTTGGCAATACTGGTGTGACTATAATATTCCTTTGCTTATTAATTATTTATTTCTAGTTCACTGACTGAATGATACCATATTGTTTGACGAATTTCAAGTTAATCAGGTCAGGGTGTACCTTATATTTTGTAATGGACCGTTTTATTATTTAGTATTATTTAGTAGTTTCGTTATGAAAATTTTAATTTTTCAACTATACAGGTCAACAACAACATCTTATTGAGAATAGTGTCTTTTCGGGGTATCGGCAAATGCAAAACTACAAGGATATATTGAAAAATTCTTAGCCTACTATAGAACCAAACAAAATTTCAATGTCAAAATATTTTAGTACTCAACATATTCTCCTCTTAATTGGATACATTTATTACAGCGAACTTGCAACGTCTTTAGACCTTTCAAAAAAAATGTTTCTTCTTGCTCTGCAAACCAGACCTCCACAGCTTTTATTACCGCCTCGTTCGAAGAAAATTTACGACATTTTCAACTTTTTTTCAGTTGAGGAAAGAGGTGATAGTCGGACGGAGCCAAATCTAGTGAATAAGGGGGGTGTTCTAGTAATTCAAACCCTAAATCACGAATTTTTTGCATGGCAACATGAGATTTGTGTGAAGAGGCGTTGTCCTGCAAAAACAAAACATCTTTGGATAGCTTTCCGCGTCTTTTCTCTTTAATTTTTTCCCTTAGAGTGGTCAGTAATGTCGAATATTAATCTCCAGTTATTGTTCTACCCTTATCCAGAAAATCAATCATGATTACTCCATGGCAATCCCAAAAAACTGAAGCAAGAACTTTTCCAGCAGATTTTTGGACACGAAACTTCTTAGGTCTTGGAGAACCAGAGTGTCGCCATTCCATCGATTGTTGTTTTGTTTTTGGATCGTAGAAATGTACCCAAGTCTCATCCACAGTAACAATTCGGTTTAAGAAGTCTACATCGTTTTCAAATCGAGCACAGATCGAACGCGATGCTTCTACCCTTGCACGCTTTTGGTCAACATTCAAACATTTGGGGATCCATTTTGCAGCAATTTTTCTCATGTCCAAATTGACGTGAACTATATGATGAACGCGTTCGTATGAAATATTCAGTGCTTCAGATATCCGTTTTAGCCCAATTCGACGTTCTGATAAAATCATGTCATGAACTGCATCGATATTTTCGGGGACTGACACAGAAACTGACCTTCTCGATCGGTCATCATCTTCAATGGAAAATTTACCTCTTTTGAAGCTTGCAGTCCAATTTTTCACGGTCGCATACGAAGGACATTGATCACCAAGGGTATTAAGCATACCTTCGTAAATCTGCTTACCTCTTAACCCTTTTAAATACTTCCACATCTATAATCTACAAAAGTATCAAAGGATAATCATATCCATTACATGGCGATCCTGCAAACAATTGGAACTCTGTGAAACATGGGTGGTAAAGCGACAAAACAAGAGGTCCAGGAAAATGGTGTGGTCAACAGTAATTTTATAGTTCAAGAAGAGGAAATGAAAGCACATTTGGAGGTGAAGACTCTCATCTACATCATTGTGGTTGTCTTGGTACTACAATTTGTATGGTCCGTATACTCAAAAACTAGTCTGAAATGTGCTCTTGGCCACTGTTGTTCAGAAAAATCAACCATGAGCACTGAAAACAATTCCATAATAACTAATATTGATAATAGTTTGACAATGAATAATTATTATTAGCAGATAATGTTTGTAGGAACTTATTGCCGTTATACATTATTCAAACAACCGTATGCTTTTAGAATATAATTATTAAGAATGGGGACAAAAACTGCGTGTCCTCTTGTCTTGTCTATTATTATCAATTTTTTCCTTGATCAGTTTATTTCGTGGTGTTCTTGAAGCAGTACCGTACGTTCATGCATTTTCACCAGTAAGTACCTTGAACTCGTTGTATTTCAGACTAAAATTTCATTCACACGCACTTCAGATACATACGATATTAGTAGAATTTATAATTGAAGTATCTAAATTTCTGTACACTTGAAGACTTTTTAAATCTTTCTTTGAATTTAAATTTTTTGTATCCCACTTTTGCATACCCCTGTGTAGAAAATATCGTAGATGGGTATTTTTTTTCATATTCGTTTATCATCTGAAAGTGTGTATCTGAAATTTCAGCTCAAACTTCCCATTATTATCGCCTATACGATTTTTTGACTGAATTCCTGTATTTTCGAATATAACATAACTGCACTTTCGAGTTTTTAAATTTTCAAAATCGAAAAAATTACTACCTATATCCGTTTTAAGATATTTAATTCTTCTTTAACTCATGCCAAAAATAATATAAAAATTTATCAAACCTAGGATACAATATTTAAATTTAAAATAAATTGATATATAATTATACCTTCTGATCTTTCTTATGTGTTGTTTCTGGGTAATAGCCAAAATTTTTAATTTCAACTTAGTTGTGAAATCAAGCGTTACAGATATTAAAATCAGTCAGTTGGTTTATATTTTTGGATTTAGCCATTTTTGTTACTTCATTTCTATTTTTGAAATATTTTTTTGATTTAGTCTACTTAGAAGAATTTGGTGAGCCTAATTTCTTTATATTATGCTTTAATGTCTTTTATATTAAAAAAATTAACAAAAGCACCACAGATATCTCTAATTAGGTAAATCTTTTTTTTTTTCAGATTTACCTGCACTGCAATAAAGGCAAAGACGAGGTGTACATGCTGGTGGGGGCGAAAACTGCGGGGGCCACCCCTTTGGTTATAGCTTGCCGGAATGGACACTACGATGTAGCTGAGTATCTAATAGAAAAATGTCATGCCAATTTAGAACAACCTGGTTCCGGTAAGTAACTATCATTATGCAAATTTTGGCTGCTAAAACAAAAGAAGAATTAAAGTGACACACTGTGTCGTTAAAATGATTTATAACATTAATTATTCCAATTATTATCTTGATAATTTTAAATCGACAATTTCTATCAGGTTCTTTATAATGGAAAGACGCGTATTAAAATCCGTGTGACTATCGATTAATTATTTATTTTAAATGCGTTTCTGTTCGCAGTAATTTTTGAGGGCGAGACCATAGAAGGTGCTCCACCGTTATGGTGCGCAGCAGCTGCGGGTCATCTTAATATAGTAAAACTTCTGATTAGCCACGGTGCCAAAGTCAATACCACAACACGTACCAACTCCACACCTCTTCGAGCTGCCTGTTTCGATGGCCATCTCGATATCGTCAAGTACCTTGTTCAACATTGCGCCGATATAGAAGTAGCTAATAGGCAAGTACTTATATCCTATTGAAGAGTAATAGATTTAATACTATTACAAAATTACTTACTCACTTAAGAAGAAACAACTACTTCTTGTGCTATATGTCCCGACAGATATTGAATTACACTTGAACGGGGTCGGTATGATCTACAAGATTTAAACAACCATTCTGGTTTGTAATTAGAACATCACTTGTAAACCGGTTTCGGCGTATTTGCGGCTCATCAATACAAGGTAGATATTATCCGTCCAAGACCGTAATCCCGGACTGAAGATGACATTGAAATCAGAATCAACACATATCCCCGAGTAAAGGAAATGTTGAAGTCGTGACAACAACGACATCAAACCAAAATGGTTGGTTAAATATAATTCAATGTCTGTCGGGGCATTTAGCCCGTGAAGTAATTATTTCTTCTTGATTGAACGGTTATTATTTTTGATATTTATATAAAAAAACCTGTTGCAGACACGGCCATACATGTTTGATGATCGCGTGTTATAAAGGACACATCAGCATAGCCAAATATTTACTTAGTTTAGGGGCGAGTGTTAATAGAAAAAGTGTGAAAGGAAATACAGCGCTGCACGATTGCGCGGAATCCGGAAGTTTGGAAATTTTAAAATTACTACTAGAACATGGGGCGAAAATGGACGTAGATTCCTATGGTAAATATCCGTAGTTTGTTGAAGTTATTTTTTCGTCGACCTTTACAAAAAATGACAGACGAAAAATCGTCTATTTTTAACGTCAAGTACTTCTCGTCCGCTGTGAAACGTCACGGTGCGAGAATTGTCACCTTCATCCCAATCTAGCGCTACCGCAGCGATAATAATCGATTTTCTACAGAACCAAACTGATTGAAGTGAGCGCTGTGGTAGCAGTCGCCAATTGAAATACGCTACGCTACCGATCAATAACTGTCACTTATGACAAATATCATATTAATAAATATATAAAATGACAACATATTTTTATTTGAAGATATTTTAGACATTTGTTTCTTGAAAAAAATGAACACCACTAGGAGCTATTCAACTACATTATTATTAACATAATACTTGACATTAATGATGGGTAGAGTAGCGTATTTCAATTCTGATGAAAAAAGTGGCGACTGTTACCACAGCGCTCACATCTGATCAGTTGACAGATCACTCTTTCAGCAGGAAATTGCTGAACGCTCCGGTAGTGCTACGTTGGGATGAACGCGACCAATAACTATCATTCGCTGTTGCCAAATTGCCTATTCACGAAATCCACTAGAGTTTACGTGTGAATAAAACAGTGGTGATCATGATAATCAAGAAGATGAATTGCCTTCAAAAATAAGCGATTTTTCATTCGTAAATTTTTGTAAATATTGACGAAAAAATGTAATATCCTACTCGGCGAATAACTGTCTATTGTCTCGTCTGCAGGCTAGTCTCGGCTACGCCTCGACTATCAATTTGCGCACGCGACTGTAATAGACAGTTCTTGGTACATAAATATCTATTATTTTATATATTTTTGACTTTTAGGAATGACGCCATTGATGGCTGCAGCAGTGACGGGACATAATCATATAGTAGAATATTTAATAAAAATTCCAAATTTGGTAAATAGGAAAGAAAGAATCGATGCTATAGAATTATTAGGTGCAACTTGTGTGGATAAGAAACGTGATATGATAGGTGCTTTAGAATTATGGAAGATAGCTTTATTGGAAAGGTAAATTTTACAATAAGATATTTTCTCTACATTAATTGCTTAGAAAAAATAAATCTTGTCGATAGAGTGTATATTATATTCGAAATTTTCGGTAGTTTATCGTATTTCCGTATGCCATGGATTATAATTTTACATTTATGGTAAGTTTTTGTTTTATTAACTGGTAGTTATTAGCTTTAAATAAATATACTGAATTTTAAACGTTTTATTATGGTAATTTCTACAGATTTTCAATATATAAACAAAAAATAATCTTACAGTTGTGTATCTATTAGATTTTTATTTTTTTTATACCTTTCTTTATTTCTCTTATCCTTATGCCGTCCCAGGCATCGGATTCGAGTTCTTCCTGTACCCATTTTTCCATTCTTTTCTGTCCCTGGCCAATGCCTTCATCTCTTCTAATGTTTTTACTTTGTTCTTTCCAATTTCTTCAATCTGGTCTATCCATTTCCTCCTGGGTCTTCCTCTTTCTCTTGACATTCCCATTTCTATTACTTTTTTCGCAATTCTATCTTGCTTCCATATTACTAGGTGGCCAAACCAGTTTTAATCTTTGATATTATTGTATCTTGATTAGTTATGCTTCTGATTTCTTCGTTCCTTACTTTGTCCCATTGCGTTGTACCTGCTATTTTCCTTAAATGTTTCATTTCCATTGAATTTATTTGTCAAAAGCTGCCTTCAAGTCTAAAAATGTAAAATACTTTTCTTCTCCCGCTTCTATTGTATTATCCGGTGTTTCCGATGTCCGTCCGGCGGTCAGGGTAAAACGCAGGTACGTCCGAGGTCCGTCCCGCGGTTAAAAGGGTCAAGACGTTTGTCCGAAGTCCGTCCCGTGGATGGCAGAAGCAATGGCCAAAATTGACCTTTTCTTTCTGGCGTGTTTAAAAAAATGGAGTGGATGAAAATCAAGTTGTCAATAGGTAACACAAAAAAAACACCAAGTTACCTTACTTACAAAAAAACTAGATACCTACAATACTACAACACTAATATTGATAGGTAAGGGTCTGTGGAAGGGTGACGATAATACACGAATCATACTAATTATTCTAGGAATAATATTCTACCCTGCCCATTCTACCTGTGTATCCACCTGACCGCGGGACGGACATCGGTCGGGGATTAAAAACCCTTTTCCTAAACCCTCAATTTTCTGACCGCGGGACGGACATCGGTATTGCCCGTATTATCAATTAGCCTTCTTAAAATGTATATACTGTCATTTGCTTGTCTTCCTGGTCTAAAAGCTGCTTGTTCCTCTTCTAATTTCTCAAAAAAAATTAAAAGCCTAGCTATGACAAATTGTACTTATTTAACAGAAATATTGTTTTACTCCTGACACACAATAACCCATTCACACGGTTTAACTACAAAAAGGACAATTCCGTCGATTGATGATAAGAAAATGTTTTCCTCCGTTTAAAACGTAATCATACATTTTATATTGAGAAGATAAAAAGGAATTTTTTACATCAAATTATAAAGCGGGAATTTCCCATGTTTTAATATTGTTTTTAAAAATAGAAAAACAATTTATTTGATAAATAAATGAATTGTAAACAAGATCATAGTGATACATTCATTATAATAATTATTAAAATAACCGTTGTGTATATTTCGAATAAACGTACAAGTATTTTGAAATGAACGTGTGTGTAATTTTACGTTTTTTTGTTGTAAATATTTTGTCCGTAAATAGGTGGTAATTGCCAAACAAATATTGATAAGAAGCAAGACTAGACTTTTGCCTTTATATCTAGATACTATGGAAACATATTTTGCTGTAGTGGAAAATTCTCTATTGTATGGCGTAGAAACATGAGGAAGAATTTCCGTTTGGAGACTTCCTATATAGATCTTATAGTTCTTACAAAGTTAATATAATGACCCATATTTTTTATCCCTTTGAAGGAAAAAGTCGCCCAATGGCATAGAATTTTTTTATAAATTCGAATATTATGAAATAATGTTAATCTACTATATCAATTTGAATGAAAAAAATTAACCTGCATACAAAATTCATAAAATTTCTAATACAATAATAACGCGTTTTCCTCTAGAACACGGAGTATCTAAAGAACAGTTTTTTGTATCCTCAACCCAACCATACTTGACAATCTCATGCATATCAAACCAAGTTTCGTCTAAATAAATATTATAGTTCTATTTGAATCACGGTACCCTTTTATTTTGCGCAAATACTCCTGTCTAAGTTCATCGATACGCCGAGATTCCATTATTACCATTCGATTATCTAACTTCTTATATTTAAATCCACAATTCAATAATCCGGCGCATCATCTTGGACTGTCGTTTCAAATGGTCTCCAAAATGCCATTCTAATTAATTATATTATAAAACTTACCCTAATCTGGATTATAATCCGAACCACAACACAACACCCTCAAGACCGTAGAATTTTTTCTGAGAAAGTAGTCAAAGGGAGTATACTTCGGATATTTTGTTATATTACGATACATACTGTAGTTGATGATTGGATTGTTCGCAAGTGTTTAGTGCATCTGCATCTACGTTGCCAACTCTTCAAAATTTTCTTATACAGTGTGACCCATTTTGTTTGGAAGCACCCCTATAAAATCCGCATTTTTCAACCGATTTTGATTTAGTCTTTTTTGTTAGATTCAGTATCAAAAACAGAATTTGAGCACAAATTTTCATACTATAATAGCTATTTTCAAGGCCCTCTACGTTAATTTTTCTTTGCCAAAAAAGACGAAAGTATATTAGGCATTTTTTTTTCTCAAATATGACTTCACCACTGGATTCAGAATCATCACAAATGTAAACTATCATAATTTTATAAAAAAAGTTTTATTAACAACAAAGTTATCACTACATGAATTTGGAAAAAGTTGTTTTTTAATCAATTTTTTACTAAGAATGTAGACACATTTTAAAAATGGCAACATGGTAAACAAAAACTAGGACTCAAACATATTGCACTGTAAAAATTCGAAGCCGATACCTTAACCCGTTCTGGTGTTATAGCTTCTGAGCGAGTAATGTAAAATTGTGCTGATGTGACGAAAATACAAATTAACACCAAATAATACATTTTGATTATTAAACTACTTAATAATAACTGAATTCTACATTTTTGTAGCCTCAACCAGACCTCCGTTAATTTCCACACATTTCTCGTATCGTTTGCGACTATGTCTTAGCGCTTTTTTATTTCATGTGGCGTTATTCCAGCACACGCCTGTCGTATTCTGTCACACAGTTCTGCTCTATTCCTTGGACGTGTCTTATACACTTTTTGTGTCAAAAGACCCCACAGATAAAAATCCAATATAGTTAAATCGGGCGATCTAGGAGGCCATTCGATTAACTCGCTACCGCGACCTATCCAACCATTTGGAAATTTTTCGTTAAGCCACTGCCTGAAAATTTTAGAATAGTGTACAGAACAACTATCTTACTGAAATATCAAATTTCTTCTTTCTGCTAGTGGCAGTTCGTCAATCACTGCGGATAACTCACCTTCCAAGAATTCCATGAAGTTATTGGCATTCATGTTACCCTCAAAAAAGAATGGACCTCTTATCCTGTCTTTTAAAATTTCGGCTTCGAATTTTTACAGTTTTTGTTCACCATGTTGCCATTTTTAAAATGTGTCTACATTCTTAGTAAAAAATTAATAAAAAAACAACTTTTTCCAAATTCATGTAGTGATAACTTTGTTGTTAATAAAACTTTTTTTATAAAATTTTGATGGTTTACATTTGTGATGATTCCGAATCCAGTGGTGTAGTCATATTTGAGAAAAAAAAATGCCTAATATACTTTCGTCTTTTTTGGCAAAGAAAAATTAACGTAGAGGGCCTTGAAAATAGCTATTATGGAATGAAAATGTGTGCTCAAATACTGTTTTTGATACTGAATCTAACAAAAAAGACTAAATCAAAATCGGTTGAAAAATGCGGATTTTATAGGGGTGCTTCCAAACAAAATGGGTCACACTGTATATAGTAACATACATAAAGTGGTTTTAATTAATTTTCCTTTTTCCAACAATTTTTTTGCGACTGATTTTAATGTTTACTAATAAATTTATATTATGTATTTTATAAAAACTTTTCCAAACTAGTTTTTTTATAACATCACGAACTAACAGTTTACTGAAGTAAGGGCAACATTTGTGTAGCGAGCCTAACAATTTTAGAAAATATATCTGACAACATTGCTTTATTTTATGGTCATTACACTGACAATAGTTTTACTATACTTATAACTACTTCTCAGATATTATAGAAGAAAAATTTCGATCATTATTTTTAGGTACTTTTATGATCCGAAACATCCTATTGTAAAACCAAATTCTCAAAAGGTAGCGGCATACGATAACGTTATCGAAGTTGACGAGATGGACAACCTGGACGATCTCTTAGCCGATCCTGACCAAATGAGAATGCAAGCGTTAGTTATGAGGGAAAGAATACTCGGACCTGCTCATCCCGATACCAGTTATTATATTCGTTATAGGTAAGATCACTTTATTTGATTTGTTGAATTTTATTAAAAGGAAATTACAGTTTTCTAAACCGCTCCCTAATTTTCGTTAGAAATTAATAAACATCTCGTTCTTTTTGTAATACCGGCATAACAATTATTTCTCATTCCGGCATGATAGCTTTCTAAATCCCCTTTTTGTTCGATTCAGCTGGTTAAATAAATAACAGTCGATGATTTTTTACAAATGTAAATATATTTTCAGGGGAGCAGTGTACGCGGACGCAGGTAAATTCAACCGTTGCATCGAACTATGGAATTACGCCTTAGATATGCAACAGACAATGTTGGAAAGGTTGAATCCCATGACACAAAGTAGTCTTTTCAGTTTTACGGAATTGTTCTCTTTTATGATGTGTGAAGAAGGTAAACACAGAGGCACTAGAGGAAGAGTGGTGCCCTCTGTGGACGTAATCGAAATACTGAGGGTTTTTAAAAAGGCCGTTAGAGAAGTAGAATTAGGTGAGTTTTTCCATTTATTTCCAAAATTTTTATAGGGGATTCATTTATTTGTGAAAATTTCTTAAAAGGTGTCTATTTATTTGCAAAAATCTCCATCTGTCAAGAGCGCACGATAATATTTTCGTAAGAGGTTAATTAATTTGTGAAAATTCACTTCTATCAGGCGCACGATCAATTTTTTTCAAAGGATTAATAATTCATTTTAAAAAAATTCATACGATAAAAGTTTTTGGTAAAAATTCCCGTCTACCTCGGGCGTACATTAAAATTTTTACAAAGGGTTCATTTATTTTCGAAAATCTTGAAATTTTGAAGGGGGTTTATTTCTTTGCAGAAACCTTCATCTACCATGGGCGCACGATAATATTTTTGTAAAAAGTTCTTTGATTTGTAAAAATGTCTTTCTATCATAGGCGTACGAATACATTTTTAAAATGGGATCATTTATTTGCAAACATTTCCATCTACCTCGGGCGTACATTACATTTTTTAAAAAGGGTTAGCCTTAAACAGACAACGTGTTATATCGAGGCTAGTACTAGAGTGCCACCAAGATTTAGCTGACGCCTCGGCAGATAACAATATTATCCTGAGGTGGGTTAAAGGGCACGACAGGAGTAAAGGAAATCGCATTGCTGATTCTTTAGCCAGGGAAGCCGCTGGACTAAAAATTCTAGGACCCAGTGACACCTACGGCCTAACGACTTCGACAATTGCGGAACTAGCCAAACGCTACACCCATACTCAATCCCTTAAGAGATGGGATGGAATCAAAGGATGCAGTCTTGCCAGGATCACCCTGGGCGACCCTGGGAAGCTGGAGCCGAAGAAATATTTGGCGATGACCAGGAGAAACCTACGTTTAACAGTAGGATTTCTGACTGGTCACTGTCAACTAGGGAAACACCTCCATACTATGGGGCTAGTGGACACACCTCTATGCAGGATGTGTGAACAGGAAGATGAAACTGTCAGGCATGTCTTATGCGAGTGTCCGGAGTTATCGTCAATAAGAGAGTGTGTGTTCGGTGAGTCTTGGCCTACACTTGCCGATATAAAGGAGATGTCTCCTAGTGACCTGTCCACCTTCCTGAGAAGGACAGGATGGACAATGACCTAGGAAGACAACTCCTCGGGAGGATGTACAATGGGTCACATGTGGCCTAAGTGCTGTGAGCCTACACTCACCCTCCCTACTCTACAGATACAGATACAGAGAAAAAGGGTTCATTTATTTCCGAAAATCTTCATCCACCATGACGGTACGATGAAATTTTGAAGGAGGTTTATTTGTTTGCAGAAATCTTCATCTTCCATGGGCGTGCGATATTTTTGTAAAAAGTTAATTGATTTGTAAAATATTTCTTTTATCATAGACGTACGAATACATTTTTAAAAGGGGATCAAAAATTTCCATCCACCACAGACGTACAATAAAATTGTTATATTTCCATTTACCACGGGCATACATTAAAAGTTTTAAAAAGGGTTAATTTATTCGCGAAATTTTTTTATCTACTTGAGGGGTTTCATTTTTTTTCAGGAAATTTAACCATAGAACGAATGTCCAATTATAAGGGAGATTTAAACTATCTAACTAGAGTAATGGTCATCACACTACATTTAGCGTGTTTGTTGACCAAACTTTTAGATCACCACACCAGCAGCGAAGAAGTTACCAAGAATATCTATCAAGCTATATACCATTTGGTGAAATTAAAAGTTAGGGCTAAATCTGGCAGAACGATGCTACATTTAGCTTGTTGTAGGGACGTTGCAATTTTGGGAAGATATCCCGCCTGTCAATTCCCGTCAGCACATTTGGCAGAGGTAACAAAACTTCCTATTTCTTCAAATCAAAACTATCTTCTAATAAATTATGTTTTTATAGGTATTACTTAAAGTCGGCGCAGATCCTAACCTCAAAGACGACGACGGCAACACTCCGCTCCATTTAACAGCAATGACCAAGCCTTGTCCGTCATCAGTAGTTCAAGTGTTGCTCGCTAACGGCGCCCACATCGATACCGTCAACAACGTAGGCGAAACGTTCGTTGATCTTTTGAAAGATCAACCCGTGCACCAATTGGTTAACACGGCGAAATATACGAGACTGAGTTGCGCGGCCGCGCGAGTGATAAGACAGTTCAAAATACCGTATAGAGGTAACGTACCCCCTAAATTAGAATCGTTCATAGCGTGCCACTGATTTCAGTAAATTTCTTTGTGATTTATGTAAGTTTTTCTTTTTTTTTTCTATAAAAAAAATGTCGGTAATAAGTCTGATTTAAGATTCTTGGTATTTGTAGAATTTTCGCGTTTTCAAATTAATGCAGGGGAAATGTACAATAATGTCTTTGCTCAATTTTAAATTAGATTAGACCAGGGATGAAACCAAAAAATATAATAGTAGGATGAAACAAATTGGAAAAGGAGGAGAATAATATAAAAATAATTTATGGGCGATCTAGGGTCGGGAAGGGGAAGGGGGTGAGTTTTTAAGGGTAAAAAACGGATTATCTCGATTTTCGGCAAAACTGCAAGTCCTATGGAAAAAAATCACATGACAAAGTTGTAGGTAATAAAAAGATCTATAACTTTTGTATTTACACGTTTTTCACATAACCTCAAAATGTATGTGGAAAATTCAAAAAAACCAAGTTTTTGGTTTTTTATTTTTATCTTCTACAAAAAAATGTTTTTTTTTTCACGAAATTTGGTGAAAACTTGCCTTTTTATGCCCCAAATACACTGTAATTTATTTGATTTGATTTTTTTCACCTTATTTTGACGAAAAAGCACCCTAATTTTCAATCGATCACCCGTCAAAATATCAGCCTTTTTCAAAAATTTGTAGTGCTTTCTGTCCGTTGAAATATCTACTTTTTATAAAAAGTTAAGTTTTCACCAAATTTCGTGAAAAAACATATTTTTTTATAGAAGATAAAAATAAAAAACCAAAAACTTGATTTTTTTGAATTCTCCACATAATTTTTGAGGCTATGGGAAAAAACTGTGAATACAAAAGTTGTAGATCTTTTTATCACCTACAACTTTGCCATTTGACTTTTTTCCTTTTTGCCGGAAATCGAGATAAACCGTTTTTTACCTTTAAAAACTCACCCCCTTCCCCTACCCGACCTCAGATCGCCAGTAAATTATTTTTCCTTTCATTTTTATAATATTCTCCTCCTTTTCCAATGGGTTTCATCCTACTATTATTTTTAAAGCCTTCTACCCTGGTCTATATCAAAATCTCACTTTTATAAACTTATAGAAGATGTCCACACTTTCATTAACAATCGAAAGAAATTTGATGCAGATAACCGGAAATTTTACATTAATAGTAGTTCGTTCAAGTTATCTGTTGATGTGCATTTTTTCTGTAAAAATTGATATTCAGGTTGCCAAAAAATTTAATCGATCCCGCCTTTACTGAAAAGTCGATTTTTTGTAAAAAAAAATGAATTGAAGTTTAGAATACGACCAGAATAGCGCTGATGTCACTACATGAAGACGATCATGGTTCTATTTTATTTGGGTAAGTTTCTTGGAAATCTCCTTTACACAGGATTAAATTAAACCTTTTCAAAATCCTTTCCAGTATACTTGTTAATATCCTATGGTCGATAAAATTGTTTGGCAACCTGTATTTGGCAGGTTGGTTATTAAACTTTACATATAAAAATAATTTTAAATCAGAATAGACACGTTTTGTATTTTGTTACAAGGACTATTGAGGTAAAGTGCATATATATTTGTTAAACAGCAAGAGGTTCAGAATTTCTTAGTTTCTGGGCTAATTTTGAGTAATATATTATTGTCTCACTCTGTATTACACTTGTTTGAGACACTGTATATTTTGTTTTATAGAAAAATTGATTCAAGTACAAAAATATCTCTTTTTTTCTGTAAATATACAGTGTCCCAAATAAGCGTTATACAATAAATTACATTTTGTTTCAATATAAGCTTGTGTTGTGTTTAAAAAAAAATATATATATTTTAAAATGCCAATTAACTAACGAACAAATCGTCTTCCCCCGATATTATTTTTGTAAATAAAATTAAATTCTTTTTATGGATATCTCGGGGTAGTTTTTGCTATAAATACTCTCACACAATAAAAAATATAAATCTGACAATTTTTCGTAAAAAATTAGTTGTTCGCACTTTACTATTCTAGCCTAATGGCTTTTGATTAAATAGCAAACGTTAATAGCATTTTAATTGCAAGATACAAATCACAGTAAATATTAATTTGGTATTGTTAAGTAGCTTACAGACCTGTCGAGACATCTACACTCTAAATGTGTGTTCGTGAACCAGTCCCTACCCGTCAACACTCGGCATCATATTAAATCCGCTGAATTTTATGCCGTTGGTAAGTACGCGAGTAGATAATCAAAGGGGGTTCTGGACCACCATGGGCGTCCCACGTTTGGATTACAATTCCCTTTGTTTTGGTGACTAAGAAAATTAATATTGCTAGTGTGCTGTGAGGTGTATGGGGAGGGCGAAGTAGTACGTTGGGAACGCTACTGTGTTGTGTGACGCACATGAATCGTGCAATGCAAAAAGGGCACTGTCCTGGCGCGATTTAACGTTCGGTTTAATTTTGTTGAGAAAGTCACTGGAATGATCTCGCCTGAACAATAAATAACGTACAACAAAATTAAACCGAACGTTTAATCACGCCAGACCAGTGCTCTTTTTGCATTGCACGATTCATGTGCGTCACACAACACAGTAGCGTTCCTAACGAACTACTTCGCCCCCAAACGTGGGACGCCCATGGTGGTCCAGAACCCCCTTTGATTATCTACTCAAGCGTATTAGAAGTTTACTTTTTACTGCTTAATTCCTCGATAAGAAATAAGAAAAGAGATTACACCTACTACTTGGAAGTGTTTCTTTATTTTTTCAACATTCCATAAAGTGATTCGAATTATTTTGCCACAAACAGATTCTGGCGATTATTATCATAATCGGATTATGAGCGATTTTTAATTCGAATTATGCCCATCATTACTGACCGGCTCTTTAGTACAGATCTCTTCCGACATGTTTTCACAAAGCTGTCATTTGTCACAGTAATCGCAGTGTCTCTTGCCATGTCTGTAGGTACCTTTAACTCAATCGTTTTGTTTTCGTAAGATTTAAAATATTAACATTAGGTACACAACGCAAAGTAAAAGTTATAACTTTTGTGTTCGCCCTCAAGAAACTGCTGAAGCATTTGAATCGAAAAAAAAAATGTGATATAAGTAATTGTACTAATGTAAAAAAATGTGCACAGATATCGGCAAATATTTTTGACTGTCTCTGTCTGTTGATATTCTTATAAGTAAATTATTAAAAAAGAAATCGTACAAAAAATACTGAATGTTTAAAATTTAGAACACTATTGGAACTTTAATTTAACTATAGAGAGTCAGTTACTTCTTAGAGACTTTTTAACGGTCCTCATATTTTGTTTTGAACGACGAACAATTACTGAAAGAATCTTTACGTCGGCAATATTTACTCTTAATAATTCTCTATGTTATGCGACACAGTGTATATTAAATGGAAAAGTAGAATTGTATACGGATCACATTAACGCCGAGGATTAAACTGATAGTGTTGACATGGAGGTTTATTATTCTTTTTAGATACAAATTTTTTTTCAGAATATTGAATTTATTGTACTCGTTCGAAACTGTTGGGGACTAACGATTTTAGGAGAATGCATATGGTGTTAGTGTTTTATTGAATAAATAGCATTCGATTGAATTCTCGGTTAATTTTTAAACTAATCAGACTCTGTAGTGTGTTTCTAGTTAAATCTATAGAATCGACATTATATTTGAAGAAAAAAAATTTAGACTAAATTTAGATAAATGAATGTTAGTATGTTATCGGTACACAGGAATATCGTTTGTTTCCGATTTTATCTCGTATACATATATATATATATAGCTGTATTTTTCTGCAAACAAGCGAACGATGTTTTTGTATACGATTTGTATTTACATTAAAAAATGTGTGATTTAATGAGTGCTGAGTATTTACAACTATATTAGCTATATGAATTTTGTTATATATTAAATAAAAAATTGAAACTATCTAAGTTGTTTCAAATTAATCTTTAATTCCCATCAAATAGGTACCTATAGTACTACACTTTACGATTAGTTTATTACAAAGACCATCCTTCTCGCCATATTTCAGTTGGACGCACCGGAATTCGGTCCCGCTACCTGCGGAAGGGACTACCTGTAACGGATTAAATTCGACAGCGGACCGAATTACGAAATCACCCTCTCGGATTTGGACAAGGTCCCTGTGAGCAGGTAGTCTTTTTGCTAGGTACCCGGACCGAATTCCGAAACACCGCTGTGAGCAGGTAGCCCTTTTGCTAGGTACCCGGACCGAATTCCGAAACACCGTTTCAGTTTTTATTTCACCTTGATTTCCTTTGAAGATAAAAGCCTGGAACTGTTTTAGGGAAAAAAAAATTTATTTGTAATGTTTTAATATTCAACAGTAATTTGAAACAAAAAGAAAAACATAATGGGCATTTTTCAATATTTCATATGCCCATTTCAGGAAGCTGTAGTTGCCGATGCTCCATTTGTTGGAGATGACCTCATTTTAATGCACCACAATGTAAGACCGCGTGTAGCAAAGGAGGAGGCAGCCGGCTTATGGAGAAATGGGCTTCGGTGAAATTTCATGAATTATTAGTATATTGTAGTTTCTGAACAATAGTGTCCATGGGCCCAACTCAATCCTATGACTAGTTTCAGAGATATAATTCAATTTTCAGGAATTTCAATATCTGGCTGGATTTCCTTCTGGTTGTTTTATAATAATGAGATATGCAAACGCTACCGAAACGTCGAAATAAAAAACATTATTGTGGTTTGATTCCCAAAAAAATAAGAGAAAAAAGAATGCAAATTATGTTTTTCTTTTTGTTTCAAATTTCTATTGAATGTTAAGACATTACAAATAAAATTTTTTCCCTAAAACAATTCCAGGCTTTTATTTGAATTTGTGTATCTTCAAAAGAAATCAAGGTGAAATAAAAACTGAAAGATGGCAGACAGGATGGTCTTTGTAATTAACTAAGCGTAAACTCTACAAATTTCCCGAACCTCTTCCACAGGGTGTTAAGAAATTGGACTACAAATACATGGTTTGTTTTCACCCTGTATAAATAAGCTATCAACATTTTTGGAAAACTTTTCTGGAGTTTGTCTTAATACCAAAGAATTTATCTACAATTTGGCGTAGAAACTATTGAAATCGATGAAAAATTAGGAAAGTTCTTGGATAACGAACTTCAAGCAAAATTTTAGGTGGCCGAGTTTTTTTGGCGGTGAGTATAATATATATTATTTTCTTCTGTTAGTTTAAATTTTATATAAGTATAATTATATTGTGGTTTCCTTTTTGGATTCCAACCACGTTTGAGATATCGGTGAACTCTTCTGAATCTTTATTTGTTCATTTAAAGCAATTTTAGAGAGGAATTTGAAGAGTGCCCTTTTCGAGCTGGGCCCTCTAGCAAGGCGGTCTTATGATTGCCGCCAATGTGGTACTAAAAACATGTAGTCTAATATTTTGTTTCATTAATATTTGATATCTTGATTGATTAATTAGTCAGATGCTTCGAGTCCTCGGTACCTCAGCCTTTAGTACCGTTTATCTGAAGAGACCAGCAGTCCTTATCAAACTCAACAGTTTCCACTAGCTCCTTCTTGGGGAAATCCTTACTTGGGCGCTCTAGCTCTAGGTGCCTATATCTCCAATGAGACATGCTTCACATTCGAATATAATATATTAGATAGACAGTGGGTACAGCTAACGATAGCCATATGTCACTGAAATCTGATGTTTTATTGTGACGCTCTGATTTGATTAAAGTACTTCGTCTAGCTTTAATCTCCATAGCCTAGGCAAAGGCTTTTCTAGGTAGCTTGTAGCCCTTGGTTTTTCTTTGCCAAATTCTAGAAAACGCAGTCTTGTGAGGCCTTCATAGTGGCACAACACATGTTCTGCCGATTCCTCTTCTTCTTGTCAGCACTTGCAAAAGTCTGCTTCTGCCAATTTTATAAATCTCACATGACTGTTGAGTCTGCAGTGTCCTGTCAGTAAACCTACTATGATTCTAACAGCCTTTCGGCTTTTTAGCAGCAAGTCCTCTGTTACTTTGGCCGTTTGATGAACTCTTTGGCCTGTCTCTGTTCAGTGGTTGTTCTCCACCATTCGAGAAACTTAGTTTGCTTCCATTTTTCAATGGCTGCCTTTTTGTATGTGTGAGCTACACCGCAGAAGGGTTCGGGTCCAATGCCGGTAGCATTTGCTCCTTCTCGAGCCAGTTCGTCAGCTTCTTCATTGCCCTTGTGTCCCTTGTACCCAGGCCAGAAATTGTTTGTGATGATGTTGTCAAGTATGGTTGGGTTGACGATACAAAAAACTGTTCTTTAGAATTTTGTATGCAGGCTGATTTTTTTAATTCAAATTGATATAGTAGATTAACATTATTTCCCAGTATTTGAGTTAATAAAAAATTTATATGCACGCCATTGGGCGGCTTTTTCCTTCAAGGGGATTAAAAATATGGTTCATCACACTGACTTTAGTTAGACTTTACTCGACATTTTGAAATATAATGAAAGAAACTAGCTGACTTCCAGCTTTCTTTATGTTCATCAGTCAGCTCCTATCGCGCTGGTAACCAGCGTGCGCCAGCTTTCTTTGTGTTCTCTCCCAAAGCGAACCTAAACGTGACAAATTTGTTCTAAAACTACTCTTCCCCAGTGTTAGAAAATTCCAAACTTTTTAGGTTGGCAACTTGGACCCTTTGACATTGTTGACGTGAAATAATGGCAGCTTGGACCCGTTGACATTATTGACGTGAAATCAGGTGCTCCAATACAACTTTCAGTCAATCAGACATGACTTTTGCAAATATCGACATTTGCATCAATCTACCCAATTTGAAGAGCCGAACATACTCATTTTTCCCTTTTATAATATTGTTATAGATAAAAATGAAACATTTCCAAATTACATTATTTTATTTCATAAGTGATTTACATAAAAAATTGAACAGTACATCACCAGACTTGGAAAGTATTGTGCTGAACATTATTTACTGAAAAATGTGACTAGAACTGAAAGTTATACATAAATTATAAACTTTGGTCTTAAAAATAACATTCGAAAATATCGTGTTGTTAGTTAAACATAAAAATCCTTAAAAATATATATTTAGTTTTAATTAGAGTTAAAAATACACACTTCATTCAAAATGTCTCGTAACTATTTTATAGTAAAAATTTTAGTGTGAACAGAACAAAATTTGACTCAACATGATAACCTGTCAAAAAATATACATAGTACAAAGATTTTAATAACTCATTTTTCAATATATACCCTGTAGAATGTCAGGAACATGATTTTAACCGACCCTATTGACATGCGATTCACCAACCACTTTCAATTTATTTAAAACTGACTAAAACTATAAGTGATTACGTTGACCTGCTTATACTATAGTAGTACACCGAAATTTCAGAGATGTCTCAATAGCTCTAAATAAATCCTCCTATAGGGGTGAACAACAAACCAAAAGTCATGTATTTAGTGTAGCAAAAAACGACCGTTTGCTCCCCCGTTGCAATGCAATTGCGTTTATACTGGACTACTCTTAAATGTTCAACTGATTTTAATGAAATTTTGCATAAGGAGGTTTCTTGGTACGCCTTTTTTAGAACATGGGACAAATTATCAAACAAAATAGACAAAATTTGCATATTTCATTGGCAAAACAAGGTTAGGACGGGACAACGTGTGTCGGGTCCTATAAAACACTGGGTTTAAAAGTATTTATTGCTACGTAATTTCGGTGTACATAGTAAAGACAAATTGTGATGCTGATGACGTAGTGTAACATAGCAAAGTTAATTACTGATAAGATGCTAATTTAAAAGTACCACTGATTAAATTGAAATAATTATTTTTGGGTTTATAACCTCAAAGTGACTACTGAAACGCATGTAGATTTAAAGTGGCGAGTGTGTATGTAAAATTTGAATTAATACATATTTCGACAGATTCATATCTTAAGGATATTTTTCCAGTGTATGTAAAAAAAAACTACTAATTACTAACAAATACGTAAGTATCAAAAAGCAAACTATAAGATACACATTCTAACAATAATATTTTCTACTAGATATATTTTTTTTTCAATATTAAAACATGGCACGAAAAAAGTCTCAACAAAAATGTTTTCGGACAACCAGATTTTGTTAAGGTATAATTGACATTAAAAAGGGTGCACGAAGTGGGGGTTTAATAAAAAAAAAACGTTTAAAAATCTATCACATAATCGAAATAGTTGACCAAGTTTTAAAACATATTTAACTGATTACAAAAAAATAATAATAATTAAGGGCGTACATAATTTTCTTCTGAATAAACTTGGTCAACTGTGAATACATACAGTTGCACAAAATACTGGAATTTACAGTTTTAACGACTCATTAAGTAAAACCAAAGGCAGTTAAAATCTCTCATAAAAAAGCTTTACAGGAATTAATAGAGACCCCATTCAATATTGAGAATCGACACTTCAAGTTCAATAGAATATTCAAAAATACAAATATTCCTTTCTTAATTACCAATTTTAGGAAAAATTGTACGTTTTATAAAGTACTATTACAAATTTGGGTAGCAGTTAAAGAGGAGGAATCACAAAAAGATTGCATAAGAGGGGAAATCGGGAACTGGCTAGATAGGGAACACCAACTCAAATACAAAGAGATTACTGAACAAGGTAGACAAGGAACTCTCAACCAGGCTATTGAAACTGAGTAAGAGACATTTGAAGACATTTAACGACGTGGTGACTGGACAATGCACCCTGAAGAAACATCTGCACAAAATGGGCAAAGTTAGTGAACCTATGTGCAGGAAATGTGAACTCTACGATGAAACACCTACTCACTTACTCTTCTTCTGTGAGAACTTACATGGACTCAGACGGAAGCACTTTGTAGAGGAAACAATACAACCATTACAACTACTGAAAATACCTCCAGTCAAACTAGTGGCCTACATAGAAGACACAAAGCTTCTGGAATGGAGATAACATAGGAAATGGTACAAATATTCAGTTGAGCACAGCCCAATCGAATGAATGGGTAACAGTACTGTATACGTACATTTGTTTTTTGAAAAATTGCAACTACTCACCAGTGGCATAGCATCAGAAAAAAGATTTTGTTGAGAATCCGTCAACGTCGCAAATTACTTAAGAAATACTAGAATTTGTGCAACTGAACGTGTATCAAATTTAAACTACTATATTTATCATTTTATTTCGATTTCAAAATCCATATATTTGAATATTCGCTTTCTATATATCATCTAAATCTAATTTTTTTCAGCCTTATATGTAAAACACGTTAATAGTAGTTTAAATATAGCTAAATAAAATATGTCAAATAAAACATTAAATTAATAAATAAAATCGTACACGTAACATTTAATTTCATTGGTTTATATTCAGTACTTGATTTTTTTTGTTTTATTGAAATAGCTACCGTCGCAAACAATACTGATAAATAAAAAAAAAACCAAATTTTTATCACTTGGCGAGTCGAAATTTTTGTCAGAAAAAAATATATGGGATTCCATAGTTGTTTTATATGAAACTGGAAAATATAGTAAAATAAGTTTAAATCTCACAACAAGTTCCATAAAGGTTTGCTTAAAACTTTATTACTGAAGCGTGTTCCAAACATTTTAATATCATCTTATAGGCATAAGAATAATGTACAGAATAAGTTCCATATAAATGCAATGTAAGCAATAATACTGCCTGAATGTTTCAACTATATGCGGGACAAACTTCATGCATTTGAATTTTTAATTATAAAAAAAATATTTTTTCCATGAATAAAAAATAACATAAAGTCTAGTTCGGTTGCTATTGGAAGTTTTGACAAAGAAATAGGCATGTTTATTAACTTCATTAATTCATAGGTTTGTTTCAACTGGCATTTATGAACCGTTCTGGAATCGTATCAAGTACTATATAGTGCTCAAACTCGAATTAGGGATGGATACATCAACTTATCACCCATTCCAGGAGGTACAGTTTTTTATTCCGTACCAAGAAAGGTTCTATCGCGTTGGAACTAACATAAAGTTGCATGAACTGCTGAATCCGCCTTTAGTAGACTTGCAGAAACCAGAGTTACTATAGTATCTCTATGGCGGAAACACCAAACTTGTTTAATTTATTGCGCATACTCAATATAACAGTTTGGAACTAGCTTTGGTAACAAACATTGTACCATGATCACATGGCTCATTTAAAGGCATACTGAGTACTAGAAAAATGTATTTAGCAAGGTAGGGCATTTTCACTGGGATATCTACATACACCACAAAGTTATTCTTTAATATTCATAGTTTCATATAAAAAAACTTTCGATTAACGCATTTCGTTGTACGAGAGTACGTTTTGTTTTATACAAAATGAAGATATTTTTATTCGAAATTCGATTATTATTATTATTATTATATGAGTGTAAAAATTGTTTAAAAAATATTTGTAAATTGTAAAAATTGTTATAGGTTGAGTAGATTTTTTTAAAACTCACTGAATAAAAAGTTGGATCATCATATCTATAATTCCATAACTTAAAGATTTGGTATAATATTTTAACCAAAATATTGAGTTTAACCAGGAAATTTTAACCACAATATATATCAATTCATCTGCTTATCTTTCATGTAATAATTAAAATATTAAACATCCGAACTTCTTAATAATATTTACACAGATTTTCGTTATGGAATCATAAAATGATTTTTAAATTAAATAGTAATGTTTTTTTTTAGAAATTAAAAAAACTACACAAGAAAATATTTTGTTGTTTATAATCCTTTTCTTGCATAGAAAATTAATTTGAATAAAAAAAGTTCAAGCATCATCCAATAATTGAATAGAAAGTATATTTCACTTTAAATTTTGAAATAACTAGAATTTTGGAATACTGGATTCAAGTAAGGCACAAAAAGTAAAGAAGTCAATTAGGCCATAGAGTTAAAATCTGACGAGATAGTATAAAATTCACCAAAATCATTTGACGTAATGGATATATTGGATGTTGCTTAAATTATTTATCATAAAAACCACAGATCTGAGGAAAAAAGTTAAAATCGCAACATTATCAAAATGAGTATTAAATCATAAGACTTCTGTAAATATAACCCAAAGGTTACATAACCAAACATTTACGTTGGCGCCTTTTTTGAGGTTCAGGTCGAAGTACAGCCCTAACTGCTTCATCAAATACCTGTTTAAGACCACGTTGAGTTAAAGCTGAGCATTCCATATATTTCACAGCTCTGATTTTGTTAGCCAATTTTTGACCTTGTTCTCTCTTTATAGGGCTAAGACCTTGATCAGCAAGAGAGTTAAGAGTTTCTCTATCGTCTCTTAAGTCTATTTTGGTACCTAAAGGATTATTTCTATTACTGCAAATACTTAGAAGCCTATAAAAGTTTACTTACCAACTAATATCATGGGTGCATCTGGACAGTGATGTTTAATTTCTGGATACCACTTGGAAGTAACATTTTCAAAAGAGGAAGGTGATGCTACACTAAAACATATCAAAAAAACATCTGTTTGTGGATAGGATAAGGGACGCAACCTATCATAATCCTCTTGACCTGCTGTATCCCAAAGTCCTAGACTAACAGAAATTCCATCGACTACCATTGGGGCAGAATAATTGTCAAATCTAAGAAACAAACTTTAATCAATAAACATTTATTGAAACTATACTTAATTCAATACTTGGTACATTATTAATAAACAATAGAATGGGACCCCACCTCTAATTATCTAATTCTTAATGTCATAATTAAAGAAAGTATACTTACACTGTGGGAACATATTCACCAGGAAAACTATCTGTGGTATAAGAAATGAGCATGCAGGTTTTTCCTACGGTTCCATCTCCGACTACTACACATTTAATGGGCCGGCCTGATGACATATTTATTTTATTTTTCTGAAATGACAACGAAGAATTCTCAACATAACCTAAAAATTTTCAATTAACACTTACCTATAGATTCCTTTGTGAGTGAAAAAATACAGTTTGTGTACTATAAGATTTAATTTTAGAAGTTTACATAAATTTTGTTTTATTATATATGTTTTATATTCCTGTTCAGAAAATAATACTCTCACTCTCTGCCATTGCACTCTGTCAATTGTCAAAATAAGAAATAAGTACTTTATTGTGCTCTTGTGTTGTATCTGATGGTACGAAATATATATCTATTTCTGTTATTCAGAAGGTAAGGAAGTAAGATGCAGCACATGAGATTCGGTTACGGAGCATAACAGGTTAGCCAACAATTATTTTTGGTGACAATTTATAGACATGAATAAAATATAAAAAGTATTTTAATGAATATTTGACTACTTTCCAAAAAAGTAAGTAGGTAAATTATTTGGTTAAAAAGATACGAGATTTGAAAAAATATATAACGTGGAAATATGGGGTTAACTTGTGGTATTAGGAATAAATTCAATAAATAAGTAATTTCATACTTTATATGTTGGCTATAGTGATACTGTCAAAATATTTTTAGGCTGTTGGCTTGGTAAAAATGAAATAATCAAGCCGACAACCCAACCAACCAACAATCAAGCTTCTCTTCACAGAGGGTGTGCTGTGACAGATTCTCTTCCCGTTGGCGTTAGCTTGTGTTTGAGGTATGTATGATAAAATTGTGTGTAATTTTTAAAATATAAAAAAAGTAAGTTCAAAGTGAGGCTATTTCTTTTTAGTACCTTAACCCATTTTTTTAGTTTTATAAAATGCAGATAATATATATTTAACATATTACTATTTGCAGCAATTTCTTGAAATCGCATTTCCTGTCGGCGTCATGTTTGGTCATAAATAATGTCCGTTTGTTTAATTTTTAAAATATCTGTGCAAGGCGTGATACGTTGTTTTAAAATTGCATAGAAATGAATGTATTAGAAAAAGCTGAGATATTATATTTAATTTTTATTAGTATTTGCTATTTATCTAATTTTTACTCTTAATGGCAGTTCTTGGTAAACAACAATTTTCCATATCTTTATTGATTTTTATTTATTTACATATCTCAGGGCAACTTTTACAAAACTGTAGAATGGAAAGTGTTCAATATATTTTTATTTACACTTTTTTTTCAGGAGATGAGTGAATCATCGAATGATCAACACGGTCGAGATCGCGACCGACCACGAAGAGATCGCAATAACCCCAAAATGGATAACAGCAGAGATAGAAGCAATGATAGAGGTGGCGGAGGCAGAGAACCTCGCAGCATGAGATCCTCTCAGAACAGAGTGTATGTATCCAATATCCCTTATGAATACCGTTGGCAAGACATCAAAGATTTGTTTCGTAACCGAGTCGGTGATGTAGCCTTTGTAGAACTTTTTATTGATGATAATGACAAGCCAAAAGGTAGTGGCATTGTTGAATTTTCTGACGGTGAAGCCGTCAGGAAATGTTTGGAAATTATGCAGCGTTTTGAGGTTAAGGGGCGTAAATTGGTTGTCAAAGATGATGGAGGGGTTACAAGAGATAAGTCTGGGGCTATTTTAAGTAGTGGAGGCAGAAGGAACAGAGAGCCTGATAGATTTAGAGATGATCGTAGAGATTTAGGTAATAGCTTGTCTCTAAGAAATAATGATGATAAATGGGGCAATACTTATGGATTAAGTCCACAGTTTCTTGAATCTTTGAAAATTGATCCTCCACTTAACAATAAAGTTTTTGTTGCTAATGTAAGTATTAAAATGTTTTTTTTTGTTCACTCTATTGTAGTTGGTTTCTGGTATTAATTACAATTACTATTTTACATTTTGTTTGTACTTCTGTCAGGTGTTTTATTAGTTTTTGATCAGGATGTTGTTATATTACTGTTTGGTTTGCTGTTTTAAAAATTGGTTGTTTTCCTATCTTCTCTTATGTAAAATATCTGTCGGATGTATAACGTAAATGGTAAAATAAATTTTGTATTGATTCCACTAGTTGTCTCAAGGCCTCTGTATGTTAAAAAACAACACTGTATACCATATAACTATTGAAGTGAAGGTTGATTTAATAAATTGGTGTAGGTCTTTTGCCTCCAGGGGTCAGACTCTTGACTGAAATAGTAGAGCTTCCCGATAGAATGATATTTTGTCTTTGTTTTCTATGGAAGCTCTATTCTCTCAGTCAAGAATTTAACCCCAGACATTATGAAGGGGTGGATACTGATGTGCTCTATTATTTGAACTATTCTGCTTATTGCATCTCATGCTCTATACCTTCTGTTACCATGGATATGAACCAAAACTTTTTGACAAAATTGTAGTAGTGCTACAATTATTGTATCACTGATTGGAGATGACAATCAATTTTTTTTTTGTAAGAAGCCATTCTATATAATTTTGCGTTGTTTAAACATTACAGGGGCTTTAGTGTTATTAATGTGCAGGATGTTCCTACAGTATTTTCAAGACATTATTTTGTAGTTTTCAGTTTTAAAAATTGTATCTTTGAGATAGGAATGGATTTTTTTTAATACAACTGTAGTACTTGTCTGATGTGCTCTAAAAAAAATTCAATGTTTCTATCTAATTTTGACTTTATTGTCGACTTTGATCAAATCAAACAATCGTAATTTTAAAAATAATCATCGATCACTGCAGACGTTGGTTGGCTGGATAATTAATGTCGTAACGATTAGCAAATCTGAAAAAAATTTAATCACTTTCTCCATCCTTCGGTTATTTGGTGACAAACCTGTGCATACAACGACTTGCTGGATAGGCAATTCTGCTGTTATATACCTTCTTTCAATATCATATCTTTAGACACAACATTAACCTTTTTGCTTATCTTATATTTAATAAATGAATGAATTTCTTTAAATCATTGTTTGTGGCCTAAAAGGCTTCGCACTTGGGTTCTACACACCTTTTCCAATTTATTTAAAATTGAAAATGTTGAATGAAAAGAAAATGTATATTCAGTAAAAGTCTTTCAAGAGGCCTATCAAGTTTTATTTACTCTATTTTTAAGAGAGTTAGTTGGTTTGAGACTTATTATGGAAACTGCTTGGAACACCCGGTCATTTTGAGTCCATTACATCGGGATATATTCTGTAAATCAGTTATTTGTTTGACAAATTTCAACATTCGATAACAACATATCCTTATAGTGAAAATGAAGTTCGTTATTCTGTATGATTATTAAACAAACTGTTTTGGTTATGGTTGTTTTTTTCTACACCATCTCTAGTTGTTTATGATCGAAAAAAAACTTTTCTTCAAATTGAATTTGTCGATTGTCAGATTTCTGTAAAATATGATTTATGAAATATATCCTGTTTCTGTGTCAAATAGTAGTCCTTTTCTCTCTCTCTCTTCATTTATTATCAACGTTACTTTTTAGTTGGATTACAACATTGATCAGAAAAAATTGAAGGAAGTTTTTAAACTAGCGGGTAGAGTTGTCAACGTAGATTTACCCTTAGACAAAGACGGTAAGGTACGAGGTTTTGCAGTTATTGAGTACGATCATCCAGTAGAAGCAGTCCAAGCTATTTCCATGTTGCAAGGTCAAATGTTAAATGAAAGAACATTGGCTGTTCGAATGGACAGAGTTAATGAATCTATGAAGTTACCGGAAGGTTTAAGGTCTATTGGTATGGGACTCGGTCCCAATGGAGAACCTTTGAAAAATGTTGCTCACAACTTGCCTTCTTTGAATAGTAATTCGCAGAATGGCATGGGTGGGTCTGGAATTCTAGGGGCAGTACCTAATAATTCTTTTCAATTGGCTAATGCTCTATCAGGTATGTTTATCAATTTATCTTGCTGTATCTAGTTTGGAGTGTGTTTCTTGCTGATGTTTAGTTTTATTAAAGTAAAATGTTGTTGGGTTCATTCGATTAATCCCTTGAAAACTTTAGGGTTATAAAATATTGTATTACTTTTGTTGGTATATTAGTGAAAATAAATTGAAAACCATGGTAAGGATCCTAAATTCTGAAGCACCAACGAACTTTTTCGAATAAAATCTTTCATTTTTAGGACTTAGTAACTTAGGAAATTCACAAGTATTCCAATCTGGTAATTTGTCCGGTCTCGCTAATACGTTGTTGGGAAACGGATTGGGGGCTACTGATCTATCGTCGCTGGTTCAGAATCCCCTTAATCAAAATTCAGCGGCTCCACAATTATCAGCACTGACGCAACAAAACACCGGTTCAGGAAATTTGGGTAGTTTCAACAGAGGATCTAATCCAGGTACAGAAATATATTTTCTATTCGGTTTTGATCTATAAATTAATCTCTGTTTATTTCTACATAGGAAACGACAACTTTGGTAGTCAAAATTCCGGCTTCAATAATAACAACAACCTTGGTGGAGGCAGAAACTACCAGAGCGGAGGCGGTGGTGGTTTCAATAGCAATGAACGGTTGTCGTTTAACAGTGGACCAAGGGCTGGAGGAATGGATCGACAAGATGTTGGTGGGAAAAGTTTTTCCAGAAAAGTCTTAGTAGCAAATCTCCCTCCTACTGCCAGTTACAAACTTCTTAACGAAAAGTTTTCCGAGTTCGGGGATGTCCAAGGTTTCGAGGAAAAATCTCACGGAAGCGTTTTAATTACATACGGATCGGATTGGCAAGCGGAAAGAGCCATAAAAAATTTGGACAAGGCTCGCATCGATGGCAGAATGATCGATGCTAGATTGTATTATTAAAGTACGGTTTTTATTTTTCTTAGACCGAGATAATATTTTTTATTTTCAATATGACAAACTGCGTTTCATCATTTTCTATATTATAATGACCAAGTACAAAAGATTTTGCATCTCATTCACTGACAGCAAGTAAATATTATTTTTAATTTGTATTTCCGATGATCGATGGCTCAGTGTAAGGATATTTTTTTTACGCTAGTTCTAATATATAAGTAGTCTTGATGTTAGATTATTATTCCAGATTTTTGATGTTTTACTGTATTCGTAACGATTGTCTTGTCAAACAACTCTTAAACGGCGTAAAATAAAGACGGAAAGAATGTATGATTTTTGTTTTATCTATTACTTTCTCCAAAATAATTTCTAGCTTGAACAAATATCGACTAATGTGGTATTCAGGCTAAGACTGCAGTACCGTTGTCGACTAGCTATTAGGTTGTCTATTTTTGGAGAAAAAAGAAGAGTGATGACAGGGAGATTCGGAAAAATCCACTTTTCGAAACAAAACTTTCTCATAACTCGACCAATATTGGAAAGTCTTCACTAATAAACATCAGTTATCATTAAACCGAGTTTGGTTGTTTGATACAACGCACTCTAAGATTATATAGTCACAAAGTATGCCACCAAATGTTCCAAACCTATTGCTACAATACTACACCCAAGTTTACACTTGCTCGTGTGCTTTCTTTATATGTGCTCGAACTTGATATAACTCTGCGTAAATTTTTTCACAAAACGGGCATTTGACATCTTTTACGTGTTTTCTCATATGTTTACTCAAATTTGAGCTGTCGCTAAATATTCTATCACAAACGGTACACTCCAAAGGATTTTCACCGGAGTGGGTAAGTATATGACGTTGTAGATGTTGATTCAGAGCAAATAACTTTGAACAAAAAGGGCATTCGTAGCTTCGAATACTATTCATGTGTACGTCCAAATGTCTGTTCAGATGGTAATTTGAGGCAAATGATTTATTACATACTGGACATATGAAATGCTTCTGTTGATAATGAACGATGTTTATATGCCTTTTCACTTGACTAGTTGATAAGAATTTCTTGGAGCAGATTGGGCATTTTTTATTTTGTAGCATCATAATTGCTATTTCCTTTAAAATATTTTCCTGATTCTGAAAAAAGTGCTTTGTATTTCGTTAACTTGACTTTATGTTCGTCTTCTTCATTTTTGGAATGGAAGAATTCTAAATGCTTTTTAAGATATGAGCATTTAGTAAATTTTGTTAAGCAAATAACACAATAGGATTTTTCATTTTGTTCACTTCCCTTCCATTTTTCTTCAACAGTATCCCAATACTCAGGATCAGGATGAAATCTTTGAAAATGTCTTCTCAAGTTAAACCTTCGAGAAAATTGTTTCAAACAAATTCTACATTGTAATCTTGTAGAGATCTTTGTTGCATTTTCTAGCGAAGTTTTACTTGTCAGATGCACAGTACAGTGTTTTAGAAGAGTATTTTTGTCTAAAAAGACTTTTGCACAAAATGGACAAACATGTTTCTCTAAATGGAATTTTACATGACTTGTTTTTTCTGTGTTTGTTGAAAAACCTAAAAAATTGTTCCTATAAATACCTAATTAATTTGAATATTGATAACGTATTTTACATACTTTGCTTGCATATATTGCAGCTGAAGCTCTTGGCCGTTTGGTATATTGTATCAGGATTATTTTCATATACAATTTCAATCTTATTACTTCCATTTTGAATGTCTTCAACTATTGACTCCGACGAATGTGAAATGTTATCTATAATTTCCATTTTGAAACCTGAATAAGTTTGCTACAATGTCATTCAGCACTTTGTCAATGTAATACATTTTCTGTCTATCTTGTGACAATGGATACTGTATCTAGCCTCCATGCTTATGATAATCCCAACTTTACATGCTTTACATCCAATATCCTTCATTGCATGAATTACTATTTAGATGTACCTCCCATTTGTTGGTAAATAACAAAACGTGAGTGAATTAAATACACAATTTGTGTCATTAGACCACCACTTAAAATTCTGCTAAAAATTGGTAATTATGATTAAAATTTTTTTATTAGTGTACAATTTTTGTCCTTTGTATGAATATATCGGCCGTCTTTTTAGTGAATATAGATAAATCATTTTGCAAAAATATTTTTTTTGGACTTGGAAATTAGTGCATAAAAGGTGCAAATAGTATTCATAAGTAAACAAAGAGTCTGTTTTCTATTCTTTTTTTGTTAACGGCCTTCTTATAACAAGACATACAGCTACTTCATACTGGCTTTTGCTAAATAAAATGTACAGCCATAAGCACAACATTTCTATAGACGACTGACTGTCTGTATATAAGTAGTCTATGGTCAATGTCAAACTTTCAGGTTAGTTTTTATGTTTGAGTTATACGTTATATTTCAAAAATTTGGAACAGTTTGAAACTTAAATACTACAATCTGATATTAGTAATAATGAGCAACAGAAAACGGTTTAACACCACAGTTTATAATCGAAAAACGTCAAGTGGTAACTCGCCATTCGTTAATACTACTAATAGAACCTGTTTAAATGAAACGGTATGTAATGCTGGTGGATCCAATGAAAATCCATCCATTAAGACACCAATTTCATCTGGCGTACTAAAATCACAAATAATTGATACAAAATGTGATTTAACCTATAACGATTATTTACAATCGTTGATGAAGTATCAAATAACACAAGTATGTCTTAAAGAACAAAAAAATATATTGCATGGTCAAATACTACTTCAGCAAGATCATCTTAGTAAGAGAACAGATGTTTTAAAACAAATTAAAAGTGATACTGAACTACTGATAATGAAAGAAGAGATAGTAAAAATGATTAAATCGTTAGAAGAAAATACCAGTAACATTCAACATATATACAGTAATTATCAAACACAAAAGCATATTGAAAACGTTCAAGTTGCACTACAAGAAAAAACAAAAGTATTAACATTAAAAAATGTGCAACCAGTTTTCACTCAAGAACAATATGACAGCTTGATAGAATCTTTAAAAAAATTGATTAGTGCCTGTGAGAAAATTTTAAACTGTGGAAGAGATTTGGATGGAATACATAACTTAGCTGAAGATTGTAGACACTTGACTGAAATTGGAAAAAAAATCAAAGAATCTCAAACGTTATTATCCACAATGGAGACACACGCTTTTAATACTATATTGCAAAAGCTATCTGATATATTCGCTAAGAAATATGAAAATATTGATCATTAATAATACCAAGTATTTAGTTATGTATTTAATAAAATGTTTTAAAGGAGCTTCTAAATTAATGGAAGATTTATTTATGTATCCTCTTATACAGGGTATCCCAAGAATAGAAGCAATGGTAGATGGCAGGTTTTTTAGCTGTATATCAAAATCTTCGATGGTGAATGAACTATTAGTAATACAGGTAAGGATATAAATTATTTCAAAAGGTCAATAAAATATTTTTTATTAGCATTTTTGCAAACTAACAGGTAGGTATCTCATGCAACAATGACAACCACAATAAACAGCTTTTTAAATGGAATTGTCAAATGTATAAAAATTAAAATAATTTTTTTAATAACAAATGTCAAAAGATTTCATTTTAAAATATTTTTTTCATACAATTAACAATGTTATCTAACATAAATAATAGTTGGTTTTGGTTTGTACGCTAAATACAAAGTTTTGTAGATTCTGTTGAAAAATGAATGCTATATAATTATACTTGCGTTTAGTACAGTTAAGTACTTACAACCCAAGATTCTCGATGTTTTACTACGGACATATTGTGAAAATTGCACAATTTTATGAACAACTATAGCACAAACCAAAAACAAATATTGCACAGCGGACTACTTTAACAACATTTTTATTTTAAGTAAAATTAAATTTAGAATTTCAAATAACACCAAAGAAATTATTTTACTTCATTTTGACCACACAGAAAGTCCCTACATTTTAAAAGTTGTAAACGCATTGAAATACAAATTGTTCAAGGTAAGATTTAAAAAAATATAACACGGCAAAATGTTTAATATAATTTAACTTTCAAAATGTAGAATGTATCAATAGAAATACTTTTTTGTGTAATTTACACAAGTAACAAGCTTTTTAAGGAAAAAAATCATTGTGTTTCATTTTAAATGAACAATTGTACTAATGTTTCCACCACATGCTTCATTTATTCATATTTTATATTTAATATTCAACAAATCAATCAGTTTATTGAATAATTATTGAATTTCGTTAAGAAATGCAATTAGTTCCTCTAAAATGACACACATTGCATTTTTTCTAATTATTATCAATATAAGATGATATTTTCACATCAAAAATAGGAAGAGAATAAAAATTCTCTTGTATTAATATCTTCGAAAATGTTCTACAGAATATCTGGAAAGTGAAAATAAACTTTCCTAAATATGCAGAACAAAGGCTGCAGCACAAAACTGGTTAAACATTTTTCGTAGTCCTCTGCATTATCCACAAACGATGATATCCCAACTAGCAATCATAAGTAACCTATCTTGATCTTGTAGGACTCATCATCTGTAAAATTTTAGTTTTCATGGGGTTTTATAGTGTCCCACCATCATTTTGCATTTAATAACATTAATTGTAATAAAAAGCGTAAAAAAAACTATAAATTTTCAACTACAATACTGGTTCTACATATTTACCTAAACTTTTTTATTAGATGTTTGGATTTATATTATGGAAAGAAAAGTTTATCTCATTTTCAGTCTATACTGTATTTATTTTAAACTTCGACAATTCCGAATTACTATTCTCTCTAGTATCATGTTGATCTCCACAAATGTGTCATTTTTTCTAATCATCTAAAAGTTATTTAGATCCATTTACATGATATGAGAGTACTAGACTAGAATTTTTTTACAATATTATAAACCGATTTCAGTAAACAAAATCTTTATTTCATTTTAAATTAATTTTCCCTGCTTTTCTTGAATATTAAGTTATCTTTCAATGAACCTTTTTATTCTGTCATAATAACCATTACACATTCTACCTTGTTAGTATAAATCAAGGAGGCATATGCTGTCATTTTTTGAATAATATTGTCAAAACATGTTTTAATAGAAAATATACAGTCTTGTTGATATCATCCTTCCTGTTATAAGGATTCGTATTTAGTTTAATTTACTTTTATTAATAAATTACGATAATATTAAATTCAGTTTAGTACTTCAGAATATCAAGTAAGTATACTGTATAGAGCTAATTCGTTTTTATTACTCCCAATATTAATAGTGGGTTGATTATCTAGTAAGGTGTACTTCACTTATGATTTAAAAAGTTTAAAATGGTTTTGTCTGAAAACTTAACGAGTTAAAATCGGAGATAGATGTTCTGAATAATCATTTAATTACCAAGAAATAAATATTTTTGAACTATTAAAGGTACAATCATTAAAAACATAATATTCTTTATATACAACATTTATAGGTTATTTCCAACTTCAACCAGCAAATTATTTTCCAAATAAATTTATTTCACAGAATGTCAGTTAGCTATGCATATGTATAAAGTGTTGCCTATAATTAGATGCTGTCAGTCGAGACGATGTGATTTTATTCGCAAAGGAATGAGGCTAAATCATCGGCGAATACATTTTGACAGATGAAGGAAATAATCAGTTTCAAACTTCACCGGTAAGTCTTTGTATACCAATTTTGATTCCAAAGTTTTTCTTTTAATTATTATGGATACTGATGAAGATTCTGATATAATATGCTACCGATCTCGAGTAATTACGAAAACATTACAAACCTCAAAAATGAGGGTGAAAGTAAATTGTTTGGAATTAGCAAGTATTTATAACCCTAGAAATTGTACTTTCAATATTGCAAACTTTTTTGGCGTTGAAAAAAGAATCTAAAAATAAAAGGTAAAGTGTATTTTTTTATTAACGTCTGTCGAAAAAAAAATGGTATGAAACCTCCTGATTAATATACATAACAGGTGAACATTATTTTCAGTTTTTATATTTTTTCGATTTCAGGCATGTTTGTCTTGTCTTGAACAACTAAAATTTCAATATACCTTTTTGTTTTTGGTTCCTTCTTCTTCGATTTCCCATCTACTATACTTCCTAGTTGTTTTATGAACCTCATTTCTGTTAATTTACAATACCGAAAAATTAGATTCTAATCTTTTTAATTTCAACTGAATATTTAAAGTAAAAAAAATGTTTACTGATACCGACTGTTTACAGGAGGAAGATAAAATTTTTGTGCGCGTTAGTTCCTCACTAAAAAATATTTGTAAAATCTGGATTTGACAAATCAAAGCAGACACATAGTTAAAATTGTTTTCACATTTACATCTAATATTTTTTTGTTCGTATTTCAAATTATATATTTTATATGGCTATATGTCTGTCAGATAGCAATTTATCAATAAATATACAAATAGTTTGAGAAGACATATACAATAGATACATCTTGAGAACTTTTTGTTCGATTCATTATGGCACAGCCTTATAACACTTTATTGTTATACTAAATATTTTAAACAACTACTTGGGTAGAAATTATTTTCAAATCATTGATTAACGTCAAAATAATCAGTAATACCACAATACTCCGTTTGTTGGGGGTATTCTGTGGTAATGACACTATTTGGGATTCGTTTTGAAATTAAATTACATGAAAAATTAGGTAGGTGTATTTTAAACTTATGTTTTTTAATGGATTGAGGTAACAATTTAAGATTGTGATCCTGTTTTTTCAAATATTTAGTATATTTTTTGACTTGGCTGTATATATAACATAAAAACAGCCCTACAAGATGCCTCTGTCTATTGAAAAATACACATTTTCTTAAATAACAATACTGCTGTCCAAAGACGACTACTGGTAAATTCATTTTTAAACAAACATATTTTATTTTACAAAAATATTTTGAGCATGTAGAAATAAAACAGTTAATACTTCTAATTAGAAGAACAGTTACAAAAATAAAATTATTAATTTGAGTATTTTTAAAACCAGTAATCTTCTTTTCAAGAAAAACTTAATACATAAAATTCATTGCAAATAGAAAGATTAAAAAAATCTAAATAGATTTTAAAAACTTGGCAAGATATTTTAGAAAAATTCTATATGGAATTTGTCAGCTAATTTAAACACTTTACTTGATAACCTTTTAAAAATGTCTTTGGTTTAACAAATACAGAAACTATACATGCTTATATTTGATGAAAAAGATGAACAAATGATTCCTTTGCTTTATAAATCATTTAAACTTCGATCATAAAAGACTGCACTCTGAGAAGTCTCACCCATGTCGTTTTACACTGGTAAAGAATGTACTGCCAGTAGATCCACCATTAGACACCGAAACAGGCAAAATCTTTACTACACCTTCATCAATAGAATATCATTTACCAACTTGTCTATCTTTGCATACTGTGGTATTTTTAATTTAAGAAACAATCATGTAATTTTATCAAAACAAGTTCAAATCATAATATTTTCAAGTGAAGAATATACTTAAAGACCCCCTGTATAGAAGAAGGGTTAGGGAATCAATTATTTTAATGACAACTAATAAAAAGTGAAGAATTTTATATATACATCTCGCCAAGTCTTTTTCGTTATAGTCGTCTTGGATCACAAAGAGTCTTCTCGACAAAGAAGAAAATTAAAGCAAAACTAATTGCATCATCACATAGCCCTATAAGGTCCTTGCATTTTCAAATACTGTATCACCAAAGAAGGTCCTCCGGCTACTATTTCTCCTGGAATTTGAGACAACGGACAATTCTCTATACTCATAATTCCTAAATTTGAACAGAGAGCCAATTCGAAGGGCAGGTTGTGTAATGTAGGGTTATCGTTAATATACAACGATTCCAAATTTTCAAGCGTACCAATTTCCTCTGGAAGATAAGCTAGATTATTCTCACCTGCACTTAGAAATACGAGATTGGTTAGGTGGCCAATTGCTCTAGGTAGGCAAGTCAACTGATTTGATTGGACAATGAGCCTTTGGAGATCTTTGAGATACCCTACTTCCTGTGGAAGTTGTTCCAAACGATTTTCTTCTAAATCTAAGACACGAAGTTTACGTAAATTGCCGATGCTTGGAGGGACTCTGCGTATGAGGTTGTTTGAGAGAACAAGTACCTATAAATGCCAAATAATAATAAAAATATACATGTGGACTCAAAATTTTAGTTCTTACCTCTAAACTCTGCAGACATTGTATATCATCAGGCAATTTACTTAACTGGTTTGTTCCTAAATTTAATTCAACCATATTTGTCCATGTTCCTACATCGAGAGGCAGAGAAGTCAATTGGTTCTCTTTCATATTTAGCTTTGTTAAATGTTTGGCTCTTGAAAATATACCATAGGGAATCTTATCAATTTGATTGTGTTCCAAATTGACTGAATCAACATTAACAAATTGGGATGGACCTAAGAAAATTAATACATTAACAATACCTACTTCATATTTCCTTAAATTAAAATTACCTCCTGAAGGATAGGCAGAAAAATTATTTCTTGAAAGGGTAATGCTAGTGAGTTCACTTAAACTTGATAACAGTCCTTCGGGCAATTGTGAAATGGCATTTCCTTCAACATTAAATTCATCCATATGTTTACAGTTGCTCAAAGATGGAGGGATTTGAATTAACCTGTTGTACCTATTTTGAAATAAATAGTTATAACATCAAATAAATTATAACGTAAATTGTTTTACCTTAAACCTAGCCTTGTAAGTTGATGTAATTCTCCAATAGTATCTGGTATATCAAGGAGTTCATTATGTTGCAAATCTAAAGTTGATAAATCCACACATTCACCAATTTCCACTGGCAAATGTTCCAAGTGATTATGAGAAACATCAAATGTTAACAAATGTACTAAACAGCCAATACCTGGAGGAAGTTCTCGTATTTTATTTTCTCGAAGGCTTAACATTGTTAAAGATGTTAAATTTCTAATTTCATCTCCTACGTATTTTATTCTGTTGAATCTTAAGAATAAAGTAGTAAGGGAGGTTAATTTGTACACCACATCGGGTATGTCATTGAGTTTGTTATGTCTCAAATCTAATACTTTCAGTGATCTCAAATTTTCTAGAGAATCTGGTAGAGAAGTCAAAGAATTCTCACTTAAAGCTAAAGTTTGTAGGCTAGTTAAACAGCCTATTTCATTTGGCAAACATACAATTTTATTACCGTAAAGGTACAGTTCAGACAAGTGATGTAAATCACGGACAGTAGGGGGTAGCAATGTTATGTTAGATTTACTTAAATCTAAACGCTTTAAGCCTTCCTCTCTACATCTAATAAATTCCTTAGATACATCTAAATCTGCTTGAATTGGTTGCTTATTCTTTTTGGCTGTAGGTTTTAGTTTATTTGATTCTGGATGTTTCACTGTTACTACCTTGGGTCTTGTAACATCTCCAGATAGAGACCCCGAGGAAAATTTTTTCTTATTAACATGTTCCAAGGTTCCAGAAGATTCAGCTTCAGGCATATCTTCAGAAGAAAGCAAAAAATCACTATTGGTCTGTGACATTTCTCACCTCTACTAAATGTTAGCCATCATGTTTTGTTTACAAGTTACAGGTCTTGTAATTCGTACTTAAAGCGTGTAAGGTCATTTCACAACACGTCACTGAGTGGAGGGATACATTTTAATTTTTTTTCTGAGTAAATGCACTTGATCAAGGATTAGTTTTTATCTAGACAGGTGCAACAGTATTTCGAAGGACGATCGTGCCTCCGCCCATATAAACACTTTACATGGATTATTGAAGGTTTGTTAGGTTTGCATTGTTGCCAGGTAAATAATTCGGTTTGAGATGTTTAAAATATTTGGTATTTTTGTTCTCAGATCAAATGTTTCTGATTTATGAACCAGAAAGTTTAAAATATTAAAATTGTTTCAATCCCTTGATTAATTGCAAAACAGTTTTCACAATTTTGGTTATACATTACGGTATCTTCAAAGAATAATTTGTAGTTTTCCTCACACTTCCTGATTCTTGATAAATTTTGATAAGAGTGGCAACAAACCAAATTGCTGTCAATTTAATTCGACATGGAGTAACATATTTTTCAGGTATACCAACCGCTTTGTGTATTAGAAACTACTGCCATCTATAATCTCGGCTTCGGGTTTTGCATTATTTTTATCTTTTCGGCTTTTTAATCCTCAAAGGGACCTTTGCCGCATACTGTTATTATAACGTGAAACAGTGCAAACTAATACTACGCTCAACTATACTTTAGGGACCTTGACCATAGACAAAATAAAATTAATATATTATTTCTCTATGGTTCATACATGCCCAGTGGGAAGAACATTTTTTTTGCTTGCAAACAAGTTGGTTTACATTTAGCATTTCCAGTTATGTGATAGTTCGGCTGCTATTTGAAGTATTGTAAATGATTAAAATAAATGCCTATGTTTGGTCTTGGTGGTCTATTAATTTCACTAATTCATGTAGCATGTACAGACAGCTGAATATTTTGAGCTTAAACTGAATTTTAATCTTAACTTTATTTTAGTTTAGTTATAGTTGCATAAATCCACCTTGAAAGTGGCCCAATTTATATTTTCTTAACTTGCCTCCATGGATTTCCATGCTTGCCACGTTGCCAGCAGATCACAGATATAAACTACACTGAGCTCTTCAAATCATAGTGAAATGACATGTCTATGCTTCCGCTTCCTTTTCCTTCGAAGTTTGACAGCTACAGGTTAGCATAAGTGTTTATTCATAAATTTTATAAAAATTAATGTAAAATAAGGTATTTTGCAAACATTATTTATAAAAATTAGTTACATAAAGACTTATCAATTAACTACAATGTAAAATTTATTATTTTTGTTTTTTTATTTACATACTTTGTAGGTTCACCACATGGTATCAAAATATCCACAGTAGTCATATTAATATATATATATTTTTTTCAGAAAATGCCATCTGTAACCTTAAAAGACGTTGATCAGCATAAGTTTGTGACGGCGTTTGCCTCATTTTTAAAAAAGTAAGTAGTTATAAACCGTTTGAGGTTATGTATTATTTGATATATTCTTTTTAGATCTGGTAAGCTCCGAGTTCCAGAATGGGTAGATCTAGTTAAAACATCAAGAGCTAAAGAATTAGCACCTTATGATCCAGACTGGTATTACATCAGATGCTCAGCTATTGCTAGGCACATCTACATCCGATCACCTGTAGGTTAGTATAATCATGAATGCATTTAAAATAAATATCCTTCTATTATCCAAGTATTACTTCATTTGCTTAAAAATCATATTCACACTTTTCAAGTTACAATCTAATTTGAATTTTGCTCATGTGCACATAATCTCTTGTATATACATCCTGTATTTCACTGCATAGTTTAGGTTCTAGAACAACTATCAGGAAGTGGACAATGGTTTAAAGTAGTCAATAATTGACAGGTTGTTTCATTAGTGTGATGTCACAATATCTTGCAAATCTCTAAAGATATTTACCTAGATAAAATTCTTACCAATTGTAGACATCCTAATGGCTCCTATTTTAAAAGTAGTTGCAATTGTAGCACATGTTCCAGCACACTGCTAGATCAAAGATACATTTGAATTCTGCTAGTTAAAAGAAGGTTTACTTACTTGCAAAAACATAATATTTTATCTTATGCCCAATTTTGTTTTCAACCTTCAAAAGATACAAACGATGCAATTTTTAACCTTTTGAACGGGACGATGCAGTAGCAGCAGTTTTTTCAAAGTCAATTGGCTATGTTGATAATAAAATTTTGTTGCAATAATTGGCACACCACAGCCTTAGAGAGCCTTAGTTTGAGCCAATACAACTCAGAATACTAGTTACATAATGTTTATGCCTTTTTATTTATAACATATTTCGAACTAAATGATTCCATTGTTTTTATTATGACTTTGTTAAACGGAATAATTCGAATTTATTTTTAATTTTTAGGTGTTGGAACTGTATCAAAAATTTTCGGTTCACGTAAACGTAACGGAACCAAACCTTCGCATTTCTGCAGATCTGCAGGAAGCATCGGCCGTAAAGCTCTTCAAAGTTTAGAAGCAGTAAAATTGATTGAAAAATCTGCTGACGGTGGTAGAAAGATCACCCAACAAGGCAGGAGAGATTTGGATCGAATTGCTGCCCAGGTCAAAGCAAAAGAACGTAAAGCTCTTAAAGCATCTGCTGTACTTGCATTGTAAATGATTAAGGTTTAATAAATAATTATTTGATACATGAATAGTTTTAAATTATTGAATACCATGATCAACAAGTTCAAATTGATGTTATCAATATCATAGAAATTCATTTTTCTATACGTCATTTTGAATATAAAACAGATTCTAATTTAGTAACATAATAATAGTTGCAATGGGAATTATTGAATAATTTGGAATGTTGAAAAATGGCATATCTATTAGGGTAAAATAAAACAACTTCAGTAATATAAGACTTTATTGGTAAACATTCATCAGTTGGTATATTTAAAATGTTGTGCAATTAACGGTTACAAAAAAAATTACAACAAAATTAGTAGGTGCACACAACAATGAAATAGTTCTTCCAAAAATTCGCAGAATAAAATTGAATTCCAAACGTATACAGTGCGATCACAACGTTTGTATCAAAACTCGGAATATGTCGGATCATTATAATTTCACTTAATTAAATATATATAGGATGAATTGTGCGTGTATAATGATTTTAGTTCGTAAAACTGTGCAAGTACTTTATACGCATCAAGCATTTTCAGGCACCGAGACATTTCAGATCAAACATGATTTTAAATGAATGCTTGGAAGCACTGCTCAAAAAATAATAATAACATCTGAATCCCTCAGGCAAATTTATCTCAGCTGTTGGAGAATTACGATGGGTGCGAGAACGACAGCAAAGACGAGGACATGGAATAAAAGGAAGTCCAAAATATTACTCTGGATTTTAAATTATCTTGAAGACAACAGAAGTAATCTATCAATGTTGGACGACTTCCCGGATGTTCAAAAACTTTCCACACATGCTCACCATTACTGACTGTAGTAGAACGTTATCATTCGTGATTATGCACGTCTCGCTAAGCTTTGACAGATGTCAATTTTGAAAAGCTTGTAATCCATAAGGGTAATAAAATAAGTCATTGATCTGTCATGTGCTCGGTAGTCTGTACTTCTATATATGGGTACTCGAGTACTTTTCGCCCGTATTCATAGGAGCAGCTCTGTTTATTGGTTTTACGAAATTGAATGTAACCATGATTTAACGGACGCACTGTATAACAATAATTTTTTGTGTACTTGACGCATCAATCATTTGAAGTTTATATAGTTATTTACTAAGGAAACATTGGAAGAACTGGCAATTTTTATTTGTTCATATAAAACCAAAAAAAGCCAATAGAGTCTCTAAAAAGCTGAACCTAATTAAGACAGAATTTCAGAGCTCAGCAAACCACTTATACAAATATAACAAAACCAAAATGAAGATGAACCACTCGTAACGAAGTAAGAGAATGTAACCCAGAAACGCGGCAACAGCAAATGTGACTTAACTGCAATACCCTAATTTTTAGTACCGACACTCTCAACATTATCGTACACCGGTACTCTTACAGAGATATTATTGTTTTGTCTCTGTAGTTTATACTTAGGACAGTCAATTAGAAAATGTTTTACAGTTATGTCACATCTGCACAGATCACCTTTGGGTGGTTCCGTTTCATCGAACAGGTGCTGGTGGGTTAGTCTGGTGTTACCTATTCTAAGTCTTGTTGGTAAAACTTGGTGAGGGCATTTCTGAAGTGTTTATTATCTTTCAATTTCCATATTTTTTTTGCTACCTATAATCACAATTTGAATGAAAATTTTTTGACAGTTCCAAGAACCAATCAAATTTCCTCATTTTTTATCAACAGTAAAAACAAGAGATTTTTTTATTGGATAAATTTCTCTTTAGATAAAATTAGCGATTGGCAAAACTTTGAGTTAAAGAGAAATTTATCTGATACATAAAAGAAAAGCTCGAGTGTTTTTAGGCAAGATAAATTAACGACAGAATAAATGGATGAACAACAACAATAAAATTCAAAAATCTGACAGACTAATTGACAGTTTTTGCAGTTTTGCCAACACTTAATTGCTGTGAAATTATAAGTAACCAAACTTGCGACTCATTGTCATTGAGTAAAAGTGACGTCCGCTTACTAGATATTGAGGAAGAGAAGTAATTAGAAAAAAAATTTCTATCCGAATAACCCTCGGAGATTGATAAATCCTCCGCCTACGGCGTCGGTCTGTTTCCAAGCAACAAGCTTTCGAAATCTGTCATAAAATTTTTTCGAACAATTATCAATGTCCTTTGGTTATTACTACTGAACATTGTATTTTTCTCTGTCCGATGTTTTAAAAATTTTGTGAAATGTACTATCAACATTTTCTCCATTTGTACAGAACTTTTTGGGAAGCACTGTATATCTACTATTATTTTTAGACCGGAAACATTTTCATTTTTTTTTCGGTTTTGTTTATTAATTATTTGTTGGTATGCTGTTTACTGAGATCCTACTTTAAATAATAAATTGCCAATAATTTTAGGATATCCATTACAAAACAAAATTTTATACTTTTTCAAGGTTTAAATATATAGAACATTTACAACCGCCTCCGTAAATATTGGCACTATGTTGTACTAATACGCTTGGCAGAAGAATGACAATTCAATAAAGTATCTCTAAAGAGGTTTAATAGTACATAGTTATTATTTTCACTTATTTTTAACCATTATCTTTGGATAAAAAGGACAAGAAAACATTTTTAAAAGACAGCCTTCAGATAACAGTGGAAGATTCACTGTTCGACACCCAAAATATTATCACATCTAAAAACATTCAGTCAGACCTTCAGATATAAGGCAAGGTAGTTAATATTGTGAAAAACAGTCGTTTGCTTAACGAAGTCATATGTACAATTTAACTGTATGTCAGAGATGCCAGACATGTTATTTTGTGGTTGGATAACTGCTCCTCCCAAAATAAAAACTGGACACTATTCGCTTTCTTTGTTCATATTGTAAATGCAGCAGAGGTTTCGCTTGAATCACTAAAGGTCAAATATTTAGAACCAGGGCATACGTTCATGGGGGCTGATTCCTTTCATCACCAAGTCGAACGGTGTCTCAAACGAAAAGGCAAATAAGTCTATGATTTCAAAGATTTTAGTGACTCAGTAAAAGATGCTTCCAATAAAGTCAAAGTCATTAGTATGGAAATAGGTGTCTTTTATGATTGGCAAAATGGTACATCGCAATAGTCTCTAGTGACTTTGACGTATTCGTAAATCTGCAAACAATATTCACCAGAAATAGATGATGGCTGATTCAAGCTGGTATCGTGAATTACATACAAAATTCATTTTTCTTTCAATTATAAAATTGTACATGTAACTGCAATAGCTCAATTATATCTGCAAAGAAAAGGTATTTTTCTTATATTGCCACGAAATACGTTTATTTTATTTTGTATATAACTACAAAAATAGAGAAAAACAACAAAAATTATTAGTTGGCTTTCGACTTTCGACAACTGTCCTAATTGTCAGGAAAACTAAAAAAAAATTGCACCGCAAAGTGTACATACCCTGAGAATCGTTCATAAAAAAAATTGTGTATGGTGTTTGTATTTAATGAACCCAACAAGGAATCTAATTCTTCAATAAAGTGTCGTTATGAAAGGTAATTGTAACGTTTTAAGCAGAGTAAGTCGTCCATTTGATATGCTGGACTTCTACTAACAACAGTTCGCCCAATAAACGTAAATTAATGACATAATTAGAATCTTCTAATGTTAAATCGTTAAAATCATGTAGAAGTTTCAACATTAACTCAGTTTCTTTGCAGCTACAACAAATGAAAATTTCTTTCAATACTGTATTTTTACAAGAAATTATTTACTTAAATGCGAAAATTCATCGAACCCCGCGCCCAAAATAACAGATCCGGTCTTGAAGTGAAGAGTTTACAAAATTTAATCAATATGAATCAGTCAATTTTCAATGTTGTTTCTTTCATTATTTATCAAAACCAGAGATGTGGAAAGTAAAGCATCGAAATCATTTTTATAGAAACTTTGAGGTGGGACAAACTTTTTATGGAATATAATATTATGAGGTTATAGTTATAATATATAATTATGTATATTTAACATGGAATAAAAGAAGAAAAAAACTAGCACTATGTCTTCTTACCAACAATAATTCTATCAAATTATATTTCAAATGTCAAAAAGATCCAAATTCAATAAGAATTATACTGTGGGTTATTTTTAGTAATACCTACTGTTAAAAAAAATTGACAAAATTCATCACTTTATTATTCTTGTTGATTTGCACAGGGTGTCCCAAAAAAATGGAGTATTCAGTACAGTATCAAATGAGAAAAAATATATTACACTGACTATAATACGTTAATCGCATGTTTTAATAAAAGTGATTTAAAAAGCTATTTAAATTGAAAACTAACAACTACAGGTGCCTACCAGTAGGGTGGAGTTAAATTGTATTTCCAGTTTGTAAGACTCATTAAAAGTTGCCTTAAACAGGCCAAAATGTTCATAATACATGGCTCTAGTGAAAATATGAATAAAACTTTTCACTCCACCCTAATATAGGGTGCAGTAGAAAACATCAAATTTTAACTCGACTCTGAAAACAGGTCAAATTCCACTGCTTCTATGTCAATCCCACTTGTTCCTTACAGCAAGAAGCAATTTTAAAAATTTTGCTAATATGGTCCATTCAACTACAACTTTCACTCTGTCGATTGCAACAAACTGCATCTCGAAATGATTAATGTTCATAAAATGAACAGCGATTGAAAAAAGTATAAATAATGTCAGTTTACGCGGTCGCCATTTTCCCGTTTAATAAACAAAATTTTAAATTATTTGACAAAATTTGAAAAATTGAGGGCAGAGAAAAAAATTTTTTTTACATCGAGCAAAACTGAAAAAGACATCAGCATAAAAGAAAAGAAAGTAAATTCGAGTGCTCTAATGATTAGGATATGTTTTCGATTAGGGACATAATATTCCATATAATTTGATGGTAGTTGAATTTTTCGACCAGGACTATAAAAGTACTGAGTATTGGAAGATTGCTATCTGAAAACAAAGCGATGTATTCGAAAATTTGATGTGTCTAACGTCCGACTTAAATTATAATACCTTGACTAAATCTCTATTTATTCTGGGATACCCTGCGAAACATATCAACCTTAATATACACCCTGTAAAGCGCCGACAGTTCACCACATTAATATCAAGCTTGTGACTGGGAAATATTAGTCATCCAACCGTAGATATAGCGAACATTTCAATAATTCAACTTTGTAGGAAAAATATTTTAAAGCTCTTATTTTTTATATTTTGGCACAATTAGGATGCACGAGTTGAATCTCGGTTCACGGTAAACCACAGATCTAGGTAAGTAATATGCTATACCATTTTGATCTGTGGTTCGCTGTATACTGAGGTACAGAGACTCCACAGGGCCCACTCTTTGCAAAATGGTAGAATAATTACTATTGCCTAGACACAAGCTTTTAATTGAGAAGAAAACTCCGTACTAGCGATTAACTTTTCGACTTTTGATTTGAAATAATTAAAATTCTAATCTATACTCTACCGAGTGATTACAAATCATAGGTGCTAAATTGTTTATTGAAGTGAAAACCTATCGAGAAAAAAAATTATTAAAAGTTATATAATTTTAAAGCGTAATAATTTTTCTTTTGATTGACTAGAAATCAGGTAAACTATAAATTGCAACTTTGCATAGTGAACACAAATTATTACGAGACAAAAAAAAACACGTTTTACCTTGTAAAACTTGTCAAAATATTGTGCTCTTTTATAATACTCGAATGATCACGAACTTGGATTAATTCAAACACTCTTAACGTTATTCATATATATCTTCTTACAACATCAACAAATGGAAATGTACAATATAAATATCCGTCAATATGTTTTTTATATAAAGAAATTCCATGAAAAAAGGCTCCGTCATCCGGAGGTACGAATATCAAAGAGAATTTGTGAATTTTAAAGGACGGGTATATACAAATTTATTGAAAAGACATTATGAGGTTCTAGTAACTGTTCTGGCTATCCACTGGGACCGCAAATAAAGATCACTGACGTCGATTCTTTAACTACACTTAACAAACTAATTTGACTAATAGTGGGTCATTGTGTCTGCTGCCCGCTACATTTGGTCGATGGCGAAAACAGGCCATCGGTGAAAACTGATGGTACTGGTGAATCTGGTTATCTCCCATCAGTGCTATTCTTTGTACCCCAGTTTATGGCACTTGCTTTGATTTTCATCCATACTCTGGAGGTGGTAGTATATTGCAATAGTACACATTAATTGCAACTGAGGTTCTGAACAATTAATTCTAACAATATCTTCAGCTACCCCAATCATTCAATAATTGCTGACGATAACCCTATTTCTGCATTAAACCAAAATCACAAGTAATTTTTTTATAAATGCACCGCTTCACCCTACACAAAAAACACGTTCGTTCAACATCTCAGCCTTGAATTGCATGAGAATACCAAACGAATCAATCTCAAACGTACCACCTCAGTCTTCGAACAGTGCTGCAGTGTGGTTTCACCGGAAAAATGTATAGATACTGTTAACGTACCATGCTAAACAAAAGAGCATCTTTACAATAAATAAAAGAATTGAAACTGACGTCAAATTATTTTTTCGTGTGTCTGAAGCAGGCCGTCACATAGAACGTGTAACAAATCGCATAATACGTACTCCAAGAATACAAGTAAAACATTATCTTTCGTCATATATTATTTTAACAAGAGAAAAACCGATTTTATGCGTAGTTTCTTGACGATGGATGGGACTAAGTCTACCTCCATGATCCTAAATTGAAAGAAAAATTATTACAGTGGACTGAATCAGTTTTTTTGGCTGCAGAATGGATTTTGTTGATTGGTTATCTCGATGGAGATAAAACAATCAATTCTGAATATTATTCCCGCCCTTTGGATCAGCTGGATATAAAATTTGTACTCAGAGACAGTATGAAGAGTATGAAGTGCGTGGGCATCCACCATATTTCGCTACAACTATCCTTTTTGAAACCGGAAGCAATTCCTTTGTGAATTGTGTTTTTCGTCAAATGTATTGAACAGAATTTTCTACCAATATGTATAGTACTTCGTCGAAATTGTATAATGTTGCACCATCAGCGTCCCTTATACAAAATACATCCTTCGAATGAGCAGATTTTAATGACGTTTTTTTTTTAAAATAAATTGAGTGTTTCTGCAGATTTTCGAAATAATCGCTACCCGACGCGTTGGTGAAATTTAAAAAAAAAGTTAATCTGAAATCGGTGTCACTCCACGTCGACTGAATTTTTCTTCGAAAATTTTATTAGTTTTGGTGAAAAAGTGTTGGCCTTTTTTAATGAAATATTCTTGCAGGTTCGAAACAAAAATTATTACAAATTCAGTGACATATATATCACGTATTTTCGATTTCAAATATATTTCTAAAATTGGTTAAATTTCAGTGAATTATCAAATTGCAATAAGTACATAATTCGGAGCAGATAAAACTAAGAATTGTTCCAGGGGTTGAAAAAAAAGCTTCAAACGAAAATTGCATGCCACTGTCTCTGAATCCTCAAATAGTAAGACTTCGCCACATCGCGAATCAGGTATCTGATGTTTGTCGGAGTCTCCCTCTCTCACCTTCAGACTTGAAATAAGTTATCAGGTTAAGAAGCTTAATTGGTTTGGTAAAATATGAATAGGTGTATAAGCCACGATTCACATTTGCGAGTCGAAGTGGATCGCCAAATAGACCCACTCACTACAAATCTTATCTAATATCTTCTCTGGTGGATTCTCTGTTTCTGGAACAGAACAGAAGAAGAGCTTGAGTAAGTAGTTAGGGAGAGTCTATGGATTGAGGTCCAGAATCACATAATCCACAAGAACATATTAGATCAGGTTTGTAATGAGTGGGTCTATTTGGCCCTCCAAAGTCGCCAAAGTTGATTGTGGCACATACCTATTCACATTCCACCAAATTCATTCCACATCTTAGCAATTGCTAACAGCTTATTATTTTAGATTTGAAGGTAAACAGATATCTGATTCGCATTGGGGCGAAGCCTTACTATTTGATGATTCAGATACAGTAGCATGTTGGACAACGTCAGTCATACCTGTTGAAGTCTAATTCTTATTTGGAGGCATTCTTCGGTGGATATATAAAAGCCTTTGAATGAACCAATCCTGATAAATTATGCCAGAAGTCTAAACCTCTTTTTGCTGTCCAGGTAATTAGTGTTTGACAAAACTTTCCAATTGCAGTATCGGACCTTCAGTACCCTCTCTTACCAGAGATTTCGTTGTCATCTTTACCAGACTGGTCAGAAATCGAGACCAGAGACACTTAGATTAGATTAAATTTGATGAGGTGGCTACTCGGCCTATTCCACTGCGACCTTTTCAGATCTATTGTGATCATCTGAATCTAGATTAAATTCTCCAGCCTGACCCTTATTATTTTTAATACTTTCATAAAAATAGGTACCGTACGCCATTGGTACGTTGTTGACAGATATCCGCCATGTTTCCTTGCCCCTTACCGATGCCGCGTAGCTTCAGATAAACTTTCCAAACTATAGCATCCAAATTAGACGATATTAATTGTAGGGATCTAATTTGAATTCAAGTCTAAATTTAACTGAATCTTAATACTATAAATGCAATGCAATTTGATAATCCAAATCAAACCCCAATGAAACTCCGTTTTAACAGACAAATATTCAGATTGTCCCAACATTTTTTTATTAAAAAGATACTTACACGTTGCGAAAACGTACTTAATCGGAAATAATATTAACAAAACCGTATGGAATGTATATTTTCAGCTCTATGCGCGTTTCCATTGCCGACCACTAGTGATAACTCGATTTGAGTAAAATAGTTGAGCTGAGTAATTAGCTTGGCCTCAACAGGTAGGACTACTGGATAGAAGTGGAAGATTTGCCTAAGCTAAAGTCTGCTAAAGGAGTTACCAGTATCTGAGATTTTCCCCAGGAGCTGAAGAAGGCAAAAAGAGCTTTTAAATTTCAGTGAATGTTCTATCCCTTTACATTCATATCTAAGCAAGAGTATAATACATTTGGGATACAGAAGGATTTTCAAGGCTCATTCCAAATTTCCAGTTTATTTGTGTATCAAGCAGATACAAAAAAAAATATAGGAAAATGAGGACTGTGTCAAAGGATTCTGATAATAGGACTAAATGGAAACGCGCATTTTATGTACGTTTTTCCAACCGGTTACATGAAAACAACAAAACGACATTTCCATACTATTCATTCAATCCGAATCATCATCTTTGGTAATTTTATCTCATAGCGTCGCTTGCGGTGGATTGGTCTCGCTTCCTCCTGCATCGATACCGGTCTGTTTCAACCAGTGCCTCAAGTTTCTAGTTCTTTCAACTAATGTCGTAGTTGCTCCTTGAGTGGCATGCGTGACGACAGTACTTTGGGCGTTGGCCAATGCCAAATGTTGTCGATAGTTATGCAGACGATCTGCCAAAGTCGGAATCGACGGTGGTGCTGGTTGTACGTTTGTCGCCGAAGCGGCCAAAACCGGCCAACCCAAGTCCGGGTACACCAAAGGTGGAATAACTGAAATAGTAAAGATGGTTGAAAAATGTTTTATTTTTGCTATTTTGGGGAAATTAAACCACAATGATTTTCTATAAGAACCTATTTTGGATGAACTACTAAAGAAATGCGCTTACCTTGTTGAATGTTTGTTTGTTGCTGCTGCTTCCTGAGTACATCCCATATTTCTCTAATTTCCGAATTTAAATTTTCCAAACTTTGTATAATTTCCGAAGATTCTTGAAATTTTTCTTTGTTCAAAATACCTTTGGCGAAATCGGCGGCGGCGAATTCTGTCGAACTTATACCTATTTTAAAATTTGTATATTTCATTAAAAGTAAGTTTCAATTTAGTCGATAGTTTAATGGATTTGTTTACCAAATTCATATTGAACAATAAATAAACATTCGTTTAAAAATACCTGGTATATTTTGGAAGATTTTAAATAGCACCTGTGTACTTGTAAATAGCAGATATTGGCCCAGAGTGAAGAAAGCGAGTGAGAGAGTAATAGTGAAAAGAAGAGTAAGAGATGTGCGTGTGAGGGTGAGGAGAGTGAAGTAAATGAAAAGAGTGAGTAGGAGGGTGAAGAATGCGTGAGAAGGCAAAAGAGTGCAAGAGAGGGTGGGTAAAAGGAGGAGAGTGCGTGAAGAGAGAGCAAGTGTGGGTGAAATAGAGTGATTGAGCAGGCGAAAGTTTGGGAAAGTGAGTGAGAGGGTGGAAATAATGAATGAGCGGGTGAAAATAATAACTGAGAAGACAAGAAGGGTAAGTGGGAGAGTGGAAGGATGAACAAAGATAGTGAGAGGGTGGAAATAATGAATGAGCGGGTGAAAATAATAACTGAGAAGACAAGAAGGGCAAGTGGGAGAGTGGAAGGATGAACAAAGATAGTGAGAGGGTGGAAATAATGAATGAGCGGGTGAAAATAATAACTGAGAAGACAAGAAGGGTAAGTGGGAGAGTGGAAGGATGAACAAAGATAGTGAAAGGGTGGAAATAATGAATGAGCGGGTGAAAATAATAACTGAGAAGACAAGAAGGGTAAGTGGGAGAGTGGAAGGATGAACAAAGATAGTGAGAGGGTGGAAATAATGAATGAGCGGGTGAAAATAATAACGGAGAAGACAAGAAGGGTAAGTGGGAGAGTGGAAGGATGAACAAAGATAGTGAGAGGGTGGAAATAATGAATGAGCGGGTGAAAATAATAACGGAGAAGACAAGAAGGGTAAGTGGGAGAGTGGAAGGATGAACAAAGATAGTGAGAGGGTGGAAATAATGAATGAGCGGGTGAAAATAATAACGGAGAAGACAAGAAGGGTAAGTGGGAGAGTGGAAGAATGAACAAAGATAGTGAGAGGGTGGAAATAATGAATGAGCGGGTGAAAATAATAACTGAGAAGACAAGAAGGGTAAGTGGGAGAGTGGAAGGATTAACAAAGATAGTGAGAGGGTGGAAATAATGAATGAGCGGGTGAAAATAATAACTGAGAAGACAAGAAGGGTAAGTGGGAGAGTGGAAGGATTAACAAAGATAGTGAGAGGGTGGAAATAATGAATGAGCGGGTGAAAATAATAACTGAGAAGACAAGAAGGGTAAGTGGGAGAGTGGAAGGATTAACAAAGATAGTGAGAGGGTGGAAATAATGAATGAGCGGGTGAAAATAATAACTGAGAAGACAAGAAGGGTAAGTGGGAGAGTGGAAGGATTAACAAAGATAGTGAGAGGGTGGAAATAATGAATGAGCGGGTGAAAATAATAACTGAGAAGACAAGAAGGGTAAGTGGGAGAGTGGAAGGATGAACGAAGATAGTGAAAGTGAAGTGAGTGAAAGAGGACGAAAAAAGCGAAAGATTGAAAAGTGAGCAAGTCGGTGCATGAAGACAGTGAATACATTTATAGTGAACGATGGCAACGATGTCTATTTTCTGACATTTTTCAATAACACCCTGAATTTATGTGAATAGAAGAGAGTGAGATGGTTGGCGAAGAGACTAGGCGATAGAGTAAGAGAACGAGTAAGGCGTGTAAGTGAGAGGGCGAGGAGAGTAAGTGAAATAGTGACAAGAAAATGAGGGGGTGGAAAGTGTTAGCGAGGTGGTGAAAAGTGAATGGAATTATGTAAAGAGAGTGAGTAAGAGGGTGAAGAAAAGGGCGAATACAGTGATTAACAGGGGGGAAGTGGGCGCGAAAGTGAAGAGAGCGAGTGTGTGGTGAAGAAGGTGATTTTGTTGAGGAAATAAAAGGGTGAGTGGGAAGGGAGCAAACGTGGGAGGGCGAAGAGACTGAAAATGTTAGTACGTTAGTAGAGTGAATGAAATGGGGAGATGTGAGTGATAGTGTGAGAACAGTGAATGGGAGAGTGAAAAGAGTAAGTGAAAGATTTGAAGAGTCAGTAGTAAAAGAAATTGTGAAAAAAATGAATGAGGAAGTTGGATGGTGTCGTAAGTAGGTAAGAGGACGGAAAGAGTTGGTTAATAAAGTGGGCGTACAACCTTCTGGGAAGGCAAAGAAAAAGAGGGAGGATGTGAAGAAAATTAAGAGCGCCAGCGAGAAGACGAAGAAGGTCAGAAAATGAGTGAGAGGGTGAAGATAGTGAATATATTTCTGGTAAAAACGTTTCACATAACTTTTTGTATTGAATATTTTAGCCAAAGTCACAACCAAATTTGTTGGAGTTATCGAAAATACGGAGATATATCTTTAGTATTTGCAATTTTTTAGTAACACATCCATTTCAACTATTGACTAATACCTGAGCTTGCGCTATGAGAAGAAATGTCACTCAAAGTGGCATCTTCGTGTTTTTGATCGTTTTGTATATTGGCTCGTTGTAGAGATTGTTCAAGATGACGTAAACGAATTACTTTTTCTCCTAGAAGACTGCGCGTCCTGTGTAAATTAACTTCCATGTCCGTCAATTCTTTTTCTTCCTAAAATTAAGAAACAGCCAGAATTACGTTGAGTATATTGGAAGTGGGAATATCCGAGAAACGGTTGAAATAAAACTAAAATTTACCTGACAAAGTTGTTGCAAAGTATGCCTGGCCATCGAGCCATGTTTCAATTTTAGTTCCTTCTGTCTTTGTTGAAACAAACTTTTTTGACTTCTCAAACTCTCTTTGGCTCTCTTGATCGAATCCCGCTCCAGATGGATCCGATGCCGAAAAAATTCCAATTCGGAACTTCCCTCGAATTTTTGACCGTCAGAAAATGGATATCTAATAAAAAAAAACGGGCTCAATGTGAGATTTGCACAAAATAAACATCGACAAAAATTATTTGGGTCGTGAACTGGAGATCACTAATTTTTTCAATAAATTTTTGTATTATCGTAATATATAAATGTTTTGAAAAATTAATAAAATCTAAGCAAACATCCAATTTTCCCGGGAAACAGTGTGAAAATCGCGGAAAATTTCTTAAAATTCACGTTTTCTCGGCAACTGAAAAAAATTTACCTCAAGTGATAAGTATCGGCTTGAGCATTTTCCGGAAATTGATCTTCCAAATCTTCCAACTTTTGGAGTTGCCTACGGAGATTCTCTACTGGAGAACAAGATCTTTGCGGTTTTCGCACTTTGGTATTATTGTTAATTCTAGATGTGGAAGAACTTTTCAACCTAAAAGTTGAACAATATTTATAAACAATTCCAAGATGGCGATCAAAATGCGCGTAAGTATAGAGGACAGTAGAGCCAACTAATATTTTTCCCGATTCCCGATACATTTTGAACAGTAGGTATTTATTAGTTCATAGAATATACATTTTTAGAGAAAAGATAATAGTTCCAAAATTATCCAGCACACACTTATAGATATCCTCAGGTACATTCAATTCAATTGATCTCAGCTTTTGTGATTCGAAATCCTATCCAAAACTAACATGGCAAACATTAAATGACTTATACGACCATTTCCCTATTCTCATATCCAATAATGTCGATAATGTAACTCCCAATCTAACAAAATGGAAAAGCTCTCAAGCAGATTAACCCAACGTACTGAAACTATACACTTTCCAATTTCAATCCAAAAAACAATATAAGTAGACGAAACCATTGCAAACTTTAATAGCTGCAAAAGAAACTGGTCCTCTAACATCGGACTAACCTTTTCTCTCACTAAATGCAAAATCATCAAGTTTAGCACACGATACCCTAATCTAAAACTTAACGAAAATACCCTACCTGTAGTAACTCACCATAAAATTCTAGGCAACAAGTTCAACTTCAAACTGTATCAAAAGATTTAATACATTAAAAACATTATCCCGTCATCATTGGGGAAGTGACGAAACGGTACTTAGAGTGTATTGAGCTGTAATTAGATCAAAAATAGATTACGGTAGTATAGTTTATCTCTCCTCTTCAAAATCCTATCTAAACACGCTTACCACCATCCATAACACAGTCCTCCGAATATGCCTTGGTGCCTTTAAATCCAGCCCAATTGACAGCTTGTATGCGGATGCTAACGAACCTCCCCTTCACCTGAGGCGTCAATACCTCTTACAAACATATTTCAGTTCAACATCCCCCACAACCCAATGTATAAATTAATCCCAAACATGTATAACGAAGAATCAAATCACCCCCCAAAATCAACACGATCCATCATCGACACGCTAGAACCTATCCTACACAACATCGACCTCAACCTCACACTACCTTTACGTATATCCTCCTCACCTCCATGGAAAAAACCAACACTAATGATGAACACTACTGGTACTCAAAAATCAAGAAACTCCAAGCATAATCTTAAGAAAAACATTCACCAAACGGATCAACCAACAAAAGTTCGACCATACCATATATACAGACGCTTCCAAAACCCTTTACAGAACCGCTCTAAAAGACACTTGTAGTATATTTACTGCAGACATTTTTGCAATTCTCCAAGCATTCAAAATAATAAAATTTAGAAATATCTGTACAGACTCCCTCTCCTCAATCCAAGAAATTAGGAAAACCAACGCAAAACACCCTCTAATACAAGAAATCCACGGTCACGATAATTTGGATCCCATCACATATTGGAATCACTGGGAATGAAACGGCTGACAACGCCGCTAAGCTGGCCACAACTAAAACCCAAAAAACATTTATACAAATACATGACGACCTAAAATCTCTATTTAAAAAACATCTTAGAGACTCCAGGCAATCATACTGGGACACAACACACTTCGACCTACATGAAATACAACCTAGTCTGAAGTAACACCATTACACTACACTCTCCAGAAAAGAAAAAGTAATTATAAGAAGATTGCGCATTGGACATACACTCTACACCCATGGATAGTTGATGGCAAAAGAAGATCGCCCCCTGTGCCAGTTATGTTCTGTTTATCCAACTGTTAAACACATCCTAGTGAAATGTTCCCGCTACCAAACCTACCCGCAGAAATACTGTTTTACCTAAAATTCATGAAATACTGTAATTGTGTCAATGGCCTCAGCAGTCGAGACACGTTAATTTAAATAAAAAAAAAATACTTTAAATTTTGAGGGGAAATAAAATTTTAATTGGTAAAAGTTTATATTTCATATTAAAATTTGTTTTTGGTACCATCCAGTTGAAGAGAATTTACAAAAAGCCATTGCTTTAATGGTTATTCACCCGGTACAAACGATAAAAATTTAGTATCCAGCACCCTTTCGTCATAACAATACATGAAGATGATCGAAAGGATAGCTAGCTGCAAGAACTTACAATTAAATGTATAAGAAACTATAAATAATTTGTTTTAAGATAGTAGCATAATAGAAGTATATTGACTACCGACCTGGAAAATATCTTTTTTCGGCTTCTCCCGGGATTTGTGCTATCGGAACTGTCGTTTTGATTGGTTTTGTCGTCGCTTTGATAACAATTATCACTAACGGAAGTATCTAAATCTTGAACAACAGCTTGTTTGGTAATTCTAGTTTCGGACTTTGCTCTTGTTTCTTCAGGTAGTATGTTTTTTGTATGTTTAGGAGTTGGTGGTTTATCCAGAACTTTTCTAAAAAATAACAAGCGTTCACTGTGAGCGATACGTATAAGACGATTTTTTCTTGGTATACCACATATACTATGGTATGGGGCGAAACCGTACCAGAAGTACCAACGCATACACAGCGCAAAAATCGAGTACACTTCGTTTAGTATGACCTTCTCGTTTCTTTTGTGTTAATTTTTATTAAATTTTTCTAAACGTTGCAATTAATATTTATTTCTGTGGTTTTAAACCGTACATAATCACAAAGAGATTTCGAACTTGTGTTTATGTGGTATGGATTACTCCGTTTTTAGTATGAAAATAAAAATTTAACAAGCATATAGTTTAAATTCAGTTTTTTTTTATAAAAGCAAACATAGGTACCTGTCTTTATTATTAGAAATACTTTGTTCAGTTTCAGATCCAGTAGTATTCGTAGCTGTACTTTGTTCTTTTCGTTTGGTTCTCTTTTCCATCGTAAGTCTAATTTCCGTTTTCAGTTTTATATATTTTTCTTTTAAGCATCTATACTTATCTTCCAATAGCCTTTTTTCGCATCTCAATTTTTCATAATATGTTTTCTGATCAGTCGAATTTCTATTTTTATCTTCATCTGTTTCAAATTTTTTTCTCAACTCGGACATTTTCGCTTGATGATTCTTTCTTAAAATCTGTTCCTGTATAACAAAATAGTGAATAAATCTATAATCAATTAAAATACAGAAAATATTGAGATAACTTTTTTTCAAAGACCCGCTGAAATTTAATATAAACTGTTACTCACCTCAGCGTCAAATTGCCTTTTTAATTCTTCTATAATAATCGAATGATTCTGCTTCAACTGTTCTACGTCGGCCTTATGGTTTAAAACCAATTCATCTCGATTTTTTTCAACTTTTTCCGCAAGTTCCTTTTCGTGATCCGCTAATTTTTCTTCATAATATTTTTCTAATTCGTCCTTTTTGATATCAAAGTTATTTTTCAATTTATTTTCCTCGATTTCAATGTTATTTGTTAATTCAGTCTTCAAATTGTTTAGCTTATCTTCTATTTTGATCTTTTCATCGTCAATCAACATTTGGTGTTCTATGCTTAATGCTTGTTTTATTCTTTCTATTTCTTCTTGGATCATTCGATTCTGTTTGGATTTTTCTTCTTCGAGAATTCTTCTCAGTTCCTGTTTGTGCGACGTTTCTAGATCTACTTTGAATTTTATCATTTCTTTATTCTTTTCTTCCCATATTGTTTGTTTCACTAGTTCTATTTTCTTTTCGGCTTTTGCTTCTAATTTTTTAGTACTTTTCGGTAGTCTGTCGCTACAGGAATCTGAATTTTCCGATTCAAATATTTCTAAATTATCTAAACCTACAACATCAACAACTGATAAAAAATGACTCAAGCCGCCTTTATTAATTAATCAGCATGATCTATTTAACTTAAAAACTGTTAAGTTACTCACAATTCAATAATTGAAATGATTTAACAATTGATAATAACGGTTAGGTTAACTTGTTAATTGACCCAGTTGACTTAAAACTTAACAAAACTCATTCACTGAGCTCAATAACTCATGAAGTTTTTTTGAAAATCGATCATTATGACTTGGTTCATTAGACATAAGTTAGTAGACTAAAAAATTAATCAAAATGACTAAGACGGAAGTGAAGATTAAAATACGAGGATGTATTGATATCTAGTTAGCATAGACCAGTTCCATGCATAAACAAAATATTGCGTTACCATAGCAACGAACAATAACTTATTAGAAGTGTCAGTGTGAAGTTTGACGTCAAAAAAGTAAACCAGAGTTACGCAATAAATTAAAAGAAAAAAGATGTCCACCGAAATTGTGAAAATCGAAAAATTGGAGTATCGAGCCATCATTAAGTACCTATATTTAAAAGGGTTAAGAGGTAAGCAGATTTACGAAGATATGCTTAATACCCTTGGTGATCAATGTCCTTCGTATGCGACCGTGAAATATTGGACTGCAAGCTTCAAAAGAGGTAAATTTTTTGTTGAAGATGATGACCGATCGGGAAGGCCAGTTTCTGTGTCAGTCCCCGAAAATATCGATGACATGATTTTATCAGAACGTCGAATTGGGCTAAAACGGATATCTGAAGCACTGAATATTTCGTACGAACGCGTTCATCATATAGTTCACGTCAATTTGGACATGAGAAAAATTGCTGCAAAATGGATCCCCAAATGTTTGAATGTTGACCAAAAGCGTGCAAGGGTAGAAGCATCGCATTCGATCTGGGCTCGATTTGAAAACGATGTAGACTTCTTAAACCGAATTGTTACTATGGATGAGACTTGGGTACATTTCTACGATCCAGAAACAAAGCAACAATCGATAGAATGACGACACTCTGGTTCTCCAAGACCAAAGAAGTTTCGTGTCCAAAAATCTGCTGGAAAAGTTCTTGCTTCAGTTTTTTGGGATTGCCATGGGTAGAGCAATAACTGGAGATTACTATTCGACATTACTGACCACTCAACGGGAAAAAATTGAAGAGAAAGGCGCTGAAAGCTATCCAAAGGTGTTTTGTTTTTGCAGGACAACGCCCCTGCACACAAATCTCATGTTGCCATGCAAAAAATTCGTAATTTAGGGTTTGAATTACTAGAACATCCCCCTTATTCACCAGATTTGGCTCCGTCCGACTATCATCTCTTTCCTCAACTGAAAAAAAGTTTAAAAGGTCGTAAATTTTCTTCCAACGAGGAGGTAATAAAAGCTGTGGAGGTCTGGTTTGTAGAGCAAGAAGAAACATTTTTTTTTAAAGGTCTAGAGACGTTGCAGGTTCGCTGTAATAAATGTATCCAATTCAGAGGAGAATATGTTGTGTAATAAAATATTTTGACATTGAAATTTTGTTTTGTTCTTTGGTAGGCTAAGAATTTTTCAATATATCCTCGTATAAAAAACATGGTTCAGTTCAAATGGAAACTAATCAAGTCGATTTAAAAATGAAAAATGTATTTAGAACGTATCTAAGTCAACCTAGCTCACTTTGAATTTAACCAAGAAAATTTAATGTGTTCAAAAACTAATAAAAGTGACTCAGTTAATTTGAACACTAATCAAGCTAACTCTGGTAATTTTAATCAATTTCATTTATTGTACTTGAAGTTTAATGTGTTGAAAAACTAATTAAAAATACTCAGTTAACTTAAGCACTAATTAAGCATAAGTCTGTTATATTTAAGTAGTTAGTAAGATTTAAGTTTAAGAGTCGTGCCATATCGGATATTGACTAAACATTTGGATGTTGCATTCCTGTTGGATGTTAATTTGTACCTTATTGAAAATTCCTACAGGTGTACAGTGCAGTCAAAACAAAGTGCCCCGCAGGCTGCATAATAAGCCAGATAAAAATGCTGAATTTTGAATAGTCAAAATCGGTACTGATTTCCCGATCGCATAGCACAGTTTAAGAAAAATAATTGGTACACAGTGTGTTGGTCCATTTTCTATTAATGTCCACTCTTTACGTTACACACTTCAGTTGATAGAAATATTCGTAGCAAAACCAGCAATCTAAAAAAAATAGCCAGGGGGCATATTGTTGAGACGCCTTAGGATGTTTGGTTCCACTGTGAGGAGCAGTTCATGACTTCATCACTCCAGGTGATTCAGTTCCCAACTCTAGTCTATAAATATGCTCCACACGTCGCACTTCATTTTTTATCCACACAGTTGACGGCCTTTAAGTTCAGTATCATTATATACTTCGAAGTTCCTAGACCATGTTTGGGAACTATCGCAAACCTCAAACTTTGGCTTAACCAACTAAAACGTCACGAGGAAGCTAAGTTTGGTTGTACTTTTATAGTTGTATTTTTTTGTAAGACTGTGCTGGGAGTGAAGTGAATTAACTGTCATATGTTTGTGAGGAAAGGGAAAACTAGATGTTACCAAGTGGTTGAGCTTAGCAGAGAAATTGATTGTTGTATTTATTTCTCACTGGGACTCTGTGTATCTGCATATTCTTAAATAAATGAATAACCGATCATCAATCTAGTTATAAACCGAGTGATCCTTCACCCACTACTGTCGAAGCTCATTGGAAGAATAATAGAAGCTCTAGTATCTTCGCACCAGCAACGTAATAACTACCCACTTATCTTCTGTTTCCACCTTATTCCAACCACAGTGCCACGGCTTATTTATAACTATGGTCAGCACGTGGCTAGCAAAAAAAAGAAACTTCACTTTAGAGGTCTCCTTTCTACAGACAAATTTTCCAATACATAAGAACGCCAATGGCATTTGTGTTGTCGTTGATATTAGAAGCTGCTGACTTTCTTATTTTAGTGGCGCCAAACATTTAGAAAAAAAAAAACCAATTACTATTTTCAATTTTATTTTAGCCTCTAGCATCTCGCAGTTGAATTCATTTGCTATAATTTTTGTTGTTTTCGCTTATTTAAAATGGGAATGAATGGGGTCCTACAAAATAGGATTAATTTGAAACAATTCACTCCATATCAAGCCACAATAACTAATAATAAACTTAAATCAAATTTTTCATTTCAATATGTTCATTTAATTTTGATGGCCCGTTCAATATTGATCAAAGATGTAGACGGCAAAGGATTGTGATCATGAAACTATTGAAACTGTAAGAAGTGAATGTAATAATTTCTTTTACCTGCTTTTTCCAAACTGTGCGTTTCTTCATCGCTATCTGAACCTTTGCTAAGAGTTAATTTTGGTTTAATCAAATCATTGGGATTGGGTTTGATTAGCTTTAATTTAATCGGCTCTAATACGGGATGAACTGAAAATCTACTTTTGTTCGGAGTAAGTTTTATGTTAATTACATCGTCGAGTTTATGCTTGTCGCTGTCAGCGAGTTCTTCTTCGCTAGAACTTTTGTCTGAGAAAGTGATACCGATGTCAGTGTTGTTGTCTAGATTAAATCTAACGCTTTTCTTATCCTCCTCTTCTTTTTCAGACTTATCGTTAACGGTAAGCTTCTCAAATTCTAGACTTTTAGAATGTTCAATGGTACTTTTTTCTCGTAAAATACTCCGAGGTTGTTGTAGATCTACGTGATCTGAAACGAGTTAGTGCCAAAATGTGTATTAAAATTGATTGCCCAAGACCAAAAGCATGCATTGTGTTATGTTGAGGAATCCAGGGAATATTTAATACTTGCTAACGAACACAAACTGTATTTATTAATTACTAACTTATACAAAACGACATGGTTATTTTACAGGTTACAGATATATCTCCTTCTTTAAAACGAGGGAAAGAGAGCTGTCACTGAGCTTCTACTTTTTCGTGGTCAACACCTAAACGATAGCGCAGCCACTCATTAGTCAATATGCTACACATTGCTTGAACAATTGAACATGAGGCCATGGCAATTTTCTCGTTAATCATTTTATTCTTAAATTAACAACTATTTTTTACTTTTTAGTTCGAATTTTACTTTTGTTATTCATATTCATAACTTCGTTTAGAATATAACAAATGAAAAAAAAAACACGAGGTCGTCTCGGTTGACTTGTCACCCTGCGTGAATAATGGCTATCATAAATTGCTCATTTAATAATATACTATAATCTTACCTTGAGAATTATCAGTCTTATTGATAATTGGACTTATCCCAGCATCACTATTCTTTTTCATAGTATTTGATTTTAGAAACATCAATCCACCTCCAGTTACTTTCAGGTCCATACTTCTAGGATGTCGATCGAATATTGAATCCTTCTCATCATCTAAGCTACTGAAGCCTAAGGACAACTTCTTAGGGCCTATCGTTAAGTCTTCGGATTTTTGTTTGAATAATTTCAAGTCTTTTTTTGGACTAGCATTGGGACTGAGTTTAATTGGTGAAAGTCGCTTCTTTGCTACAATTAAAATTAAAAAAAATGTGATAATTATACTAAGTATGTGTATATCCAAAAGATTTACACATTTCTAAGTTACAAGTTGGATTATTTGTTAAGGTGTATACAGAGTAAGTTTAAAGTAAGGAACGTCTCAATATCTCGGAAAACGTTTGCACGATTTTTGAAAATTTTGGTTTGTGAGGATATTGGTTCATGAAAATATAACGAACATTGTTATTTACAAATATTAATGTATGTTTGGTTGCCTATACCAAAATTGTTTATTAACAGGTGAAATTTTCCGAACTAGTTGGCAATGAGTGACTTGGTTGTTATCTACTTCATCTAGGATGTCCTGCTCTAAAACAATAGTACGGATATTTCTTACGGGACCCATACCACCTGCTTTCCATATAACTGTACCTAACAATAAAATGTATTACCTAGGACCCAGTGACACCTACGACTTCGACAATTGCGGAACTAGCCAAACGCTACACCCATACTCAATCCCTTAAGAGATGGGATGGAATCAAAGGATGCAATCTTGCCAGGATCACCCTGGGCGACCCTGGGAAGCTGGAGCCGAAGAAATATTTGGCGATGACCAGGAGAAACCTACGTTTAACAGTAGGATTTCTGACTGGTCACTGTCAACTAGGGAAACACCTCCATACTATGGGGCTAGTGGACACACCTCTATGCAGGATGTGTGAACAGGAAGATGAAACTGTCAGGCATGTCTTATGCGAGTGTCCGGAGTTATCGTCAATAAGAGAGTGTGTGTTCGGTGAGTCTTGGCCTACACCTGCCGATATAAAGGAGATGTCTCCTAGTGACCTGTCCACCTTCCTGAGAAGGACAGGATGGACAATGACCTAGGAAGACAACTCCTCGGGAGGATGTACAATGGGTCACATGTGGCCTAAGTGCTGTGAGCCTACACTCACCCTCCCTACTCTACAGATACAGACAGATACCTTTTAAAATGCATAATTGCAATATTTCATAAAATCATACCTTTTTCTCGTAAATTTCTGTCAACACGATCAAAAGTTTTTTTTGTCTAGTAGAATTCTATTCTGAAAATGTTCAGAATAAAGTCTCCTTGCTTCGCGAGATTTTCCAGATGCCTTTTCATACATTAAATGCATCTCTGCATATTTATTGAACGTATATTCTGCCATTTCAAACAATACAGAAATAATTAAAACATTCTCATTTACCTCCGAGTATGGCAAATAAATTGACAGCTTCCTACTTGTCAAAACTACATCTTCTAAACTAAAGGATAGTTACCTAATGCGTATGACAAATAATTGACGGCAGCCTACTTGGTTATAACCCATCTCCTAAATAGTGATAGAATCTGTATGTACTCTGCGGTGTCTTACGGAAACCATGAAACCATTGATGATATCGATTTGGGTAAAGGGTACCTTTTTTTAGAAAAATAGTTGAAGAATAAACTGACAGTCTTTTAAAGTTTGTTGCTTTGTCACTCTAAAAGTTCCGACCTTTTATCCGGTGAGCCAAGTCCGAACCTGACTTTCTGTAACATTAGTATTCTTACTGGTATGGACAAAATAAACGAATTGATGAGCTTGACATTCCACCAAATTTTTATCAAGTTAGAAATTATAGTTTTGGAGTTATGAATAAAAATGTATTTTCAATTTCTAACTTTAATGCCTTATAACTCAACAAAGGAAGTCCGTAGAAGAAAAAATTATATGAAGTACTGACATTATTTTAACACCACCTACTCATTCCCAAGTTTTGGCCTCTCATTCCTGGGATGTAAATTTAGCTAAAAATTCGAAATTAAATTTAAGTGTGGAGAATATTAAATAATATATATTCAGTATTTTAAAAATAAATGAAAAATATCCGGAATACTATCATGAGAACGACCGTATTACAAAACCTTCACAAAACTAAATTTAAAAAATAGTGATCACTGAGGAGTTCAATACTTCAAACTCACTCTGTATATTCTGCTAACCTGATATTTAATACATTTAAAATAACTATACAAGCAACTATTGATTACCTATAGGAAGTGGATCCAATTTTTTAGGTGGTATGTTGGAAACTGGTTCGTCCAAACTAAGAATATCATCGGTAATATAAGTAGCATCTTCTCTATTGTCCTGAAGACTAAGTGATTGGCTATCTGTGCGTGCTTTTTTAACAAGTCCTCGATAAATGTCGTCTAATGGATGTTCCCATTGTGTTTTCTTTGTTAAATTGTTGTAGTAATAGTATGATTTGGATTTATCATCGTAGCTGAGAAAAGTATGGTTAAAAAGACTTCATAAATACAATAATAGTATATTACGTAACAAAGAGTTGTAAGTAACCCATTACGCACGAAGTGAAAAAGTTTACGCAGAACCTTTGATAGAATAAGCGAAGGAGAGTTTAGTGCAGGAAACAATTTCTTTTTGGGGTTCCAGTTAGTGGGTATGACATAAGCTTAGGTATTTTTAAATTGAACACCCTTTATCTTGGGTTTTTTGGTTTACAATTTGAATCCTCTTTCACCTGATATAACATATTATAGAGAGCATTTCAATGAAAACTTCATCAGCATAGTTAAGCTTCCATCAGTTGGACAGCATCATTAATAACGTGTAATGTGTATTTTTTTAAATGTTATATATTGACGGTCCAAGTAACAATTTGAGTTTTAGCTTGGTAGACAGGATACCTATAAAGCTTATTTTATTCCATTTTCATAAAACTCTTTTATACAGGATACTTATAAAGCTGTCCCAAGTAGGCTTTAAGAAAAAAGGGAGAATCCTAAGACGGTTTTCAGGAGTAATTTAAAAGATCTTTCTAAAACCTACTAGCTGAATTTTGAAGCCTTGCATAACGTTTTTAGGATAACACAGGCTATAACTTCGAAACTAGTGGTTCTACAGTCTTCGAACAAAGATATATTTTTGTAGAGAATTCAATTTTATACGAAGGCCATAGGAAGGTTCTTTGGAAAAAAAATTTTAATAACGTTAAATCCGCTTAAAACAAAAAAAATATTTCCTGCGTTATTTAAATGGGAAATCGAATTTTTTGATAAGCTAAGTCGCTATTGGACTTAAACCCTTTAGTACAGCAGCATAATTTTTTATTTTCTATAAACTACTAGTTTTGGTATTCCCATGAGTAATAGCCTTCATTAAACGGTCGTATAATACGCATAATCAAAGGTTTCAGAATTGGCAAATCGTGTAATGATCGTGGAGAAAACTTTTTCTAAAAAAATCTTAATTTTTATGGTTGGAAATAAGTCGCATCATCAAAAGGATATTAGTGACAGAACTTGAAAATATAATGAACAATCTTCTTGGCTGGATATCCATGCTATTGTAATGTAGGTGACCTACTTAGTAACAACGCCCAAATGTATTTAAAAAAAGAAGAAAATTTGCTTTAGACATTTCAAACATCACCAAAGTTAACCTTAAAATAACTCAAAATGCATGTTAGTTTTAAAGGTTCTGTTATCAACTAATTTTGGTATATATTTTCATAAAATAGTGAGGTTATGCTTCTAAGAACAAATACTTTCATTAGGAGATTTTTGTCACAAATAGAATCAGTTACAGATAAGGGGAATCATTTATCCAGTATTTTAGCTCCTGCAATGGCAGATTCAAAACCTTTTAAGATTAAATATGATGGACGAACCAAAAAACGACAGTGGGAAGATCGAAGGAGAGACAAAGGAGTAAGTTTACGAGAGACGTCTGAACATTCAAAACAACCAAAATTAGAACAAGAATCCGATTGTCTAATGGAAAAAGATAAAGTAAAGCGAAGAAAATTCTGTCTTTTACTTGGATACTCTGGTAGTAACTATTTTGGAATGCAAAGGAATCCCCATACAAGAACAATTGAGGAGGACTTGCTGAATGCTTTATTAAAAGTTGAATTAATAGAGGAGGATTCATATAATCAGGTGCAGAATATGCAATTTCAGAGAGCTGCAAGAACAGATAAAGGTAGGTTATTAATATTTAAATGCTATTTGAACATTACTGTTAACTGAATTATATATATTTGTAGGTGTTTCTGCAGCTCGTCAGGTGGTATCTTTAAAATTAAGAGACCATGTTGATTTAGCCCAAATTAATTCAGAACTTCCAGAAGTAATAAGAGTGTTTGCTTTCAAAAGAGTAACCAAAGGTTTTAACAGCAAATCTCAGTGTGATAGTAGAACATACACCTATCTCCTGCCAACAGTTGCATTTGCCCCTCATGACAAGGATATTTTGCAAAAGGACTTCCGCTTAGATGATGAAACATTTACGAAAATTAATATTCTTCTACAAAATTATTTGGGTACAAAAAATTTCCATAATTACACTTCAAAAAAGAAGCATAGCGACCCAAGTGCTAATAGATATATGAAATCATTTGTTTGTGAGAAACCTTTTATTAAAGATGGTGTAGAATTTGCAAGTTTAAAGGTACAAGGGCAAAGTTTTATGTTGCATCAAATAAGGAAAATGGTAGGTTGTCTTTTAGCTGTGGTTCGAGGATTGGCATCAGAAGATCTTATACAGAATTCATTCAAGTCAGATAAAGTTATTATACCTAGAGCTCCAGGTCTGGGCCTTGTTTTGGAATTTGTACATTATGATAGGTAAGTTTCTAGACACTTTGTAGAAAGTGACATGAATCAATTCACAGAAAGTAATATGTCATAATTCAAATTGTCCCATTGCGATATTGATTCACGAGATTCTATGATTTAAGCAGTTATTGTATGGAAGAAAATAATCTATAAATGATTATAAGTGAAAAGACCACTTGTTAAGATATCTCAAATTTCAGTGAATATAAGCAAATCATAAAATATAACTGGACATATTTATTTTACAATTAACAAATTTCATTTAGATCTACACTAGTTGCTTGCATATATTTTTTAGGTACAATGTTAGATATGGTAATGATGGAATGCATGAAAAATTGACGTGGGAGGAAGAAGAGAAACAAGTTGAAGAATTTAAAGAAAAATACATTTTTCCTACTATAATTAGCCAGGAAATTGAGGAAGAAAGCATGATAAAATGGTTGAACAGTAAATTGAACAGACATTCTTATGATTTGGAAGAAGAAATTGAGAGTGAAGATGAATTTGAAGGTGATGATGATAATGATGAATGTGAACAAAATAAGAAAACTTGTAACCAAACTAAAAATCAAAATAAAGAGAGTAATGTTGAAAAATAATATTGAAATTTTAATTTTTTCATAAAAATAGCAATAAGATATTTTCCTTTTTTGTTATAAAAAATATTATTAGGTTACATCTACCCAAAAATGAATAATAACTTGGTCAACACAGTTTGAAGCTTTGCGATATTTAAAATCATTTCCAACGACCTCCAGCGCGAGAAAAACCGTCTGACGTAATGTGGTATGATTTTGCCCAGCTGTAGATTGAGGGACATTTTTGCCCGTTTGGAATTTAAGCACGTCTTTCGTATGTTGGGGTCCAGTGAACTATTTGGAACCACTACTCACCTATTTTGAAGATTATCTGTCGAACTATGTGCGGTAAATTTTGAATTTCCAAAGAAAAATCCCCAAAAAGTTTTTTTTTTTTTAACATTTAACTACTCAAAACAATATTTTCTTTCTATAATGTTTCTATGTCGAATGTAAAACTATGTAAAGATTGGATTATTCAGCTCCCTAACATATCAAGAACTAAACTGTTCCAAAGTTAATATTATAGTGAAAAAACAAGTTTTTAAATTTTTTTTCGAAACCTACAGTATGGATCTTTATATTCTATACTAACCATAAACAGAAATAAAACTATCATTAGCTGGTATAAATATACTGTCATACATCCCATAAAAGAAGTATTTATTATGTTTGTATGTTGTGCCGCCGCCAATTTCCAATACCAATGTTCTTTAAGAAGGGGGAGGGAAAATTATAATTCCATTCACTCTTACCCTTCTTGAAAAAATTAATGTTATGTAAGTGGAGAAAAGGAAATTGGTCATTGTATTTATAATGTAAATGTATACTATATTTGTAGTTTGATCTACTTTGTAAAAAAATTTCATGTTCACTTTTTTTATATGGAATTGGGCTTGCCCGTAAAATAAATTTAAAAAAAAAGTAATCATGAATGTTACTTTGACTCAAGAATAAAGCTAACATAGTGTTATGTGGTTCAATGACAGTAAACATTGCGATTTACTTATAGAGAGCAAAGTTCTTATGTTTATTAATATTTATTGACAACAAAATAGATAACTATTCAGATAAAAATTCAATAAGTGGGTAGCAGGAGAGATTATATGTATTTCACTGGAGTAAAGTGTCTTTCCCCTCTTGGATGAGTAAACTACATCATGCTGGAGCAAAAGTGACACTTTCCACTCCCCAGTAATAGAAATAGCTATTAACTTTCCTTTTGTAAGAGATATCCAATAATGTATAACACACATTACGTTTTTTATAGTCTGGATTAAAACAAAATTTCAATTCATATTTGCATTAAGTATATAAGCAAAATCAGTAAAATACTTATGGTTTCTATAGTTCAATGGACCCCATAAGTTGTGCTTCAAGAAGCACTTAATTGTCTCGCTGGTTGTACCACTGCAGCTTAGGCATTACTTAGTAAAGAACCACTTAACGCATTGCATACATGGCAACACTGAGAAAATCTTTTAACTTATTAGTGACTTTTCAGAATTGGCTTTGTATGGAGATTTAGTTAGCTTTTGCCCACGTCAAATGTGAACCGTTAACCTACAAATAGGTACAAAGAAAGCAACAAACTTCAGAAATCAGCAATGGTTATCAAACGCCCAGCGCAGGCACATAACCGAAGTGTTGCTAGCAACTGATTCATAGGAGACACAATGTTGTTCCTGTAATAATAGTCTTATAATCATAATTAAAAACTGAAACTAAAAATTATTGTTGTTCTTATTATCTAAGTGTGGGCATATAATCAGCTACAGAGAGGAAAAAATGGTTTAAATTATGGTATATAACAGTTAAACATCAAAAGGTTGTAATAATAAATAGCAACTAATTCAATTTCGTATGATTATTTAAAGTACATTTGTTTGTATTGAACAAATAAAATGTTTAATTGTGATAAACATATTGAATTTATTTATTTAATTGTGTTTTCACTTAATTTTTAATTACTTACCATGGTTTCCACCCAATGGGTAAAGCTTTCATTAAGCCTTCTGCAGCTATCGGTAGAAGCTGTGGTTCGGATTCTGGATCTATTCCAATTTTAACAGCATAATCTTTTATTTCTGAAAATATTACAATTAATTACTGTAATATATCACCAATTTTTTTAACTAATATCTACCTTTTATAATGATTTGTAATTGAATGTTAGTTATCAAAACGTTTGGTGATTAACGGTAAATACCTACATAAAAACTAATATACATTAATCTTTGAATAAATTGTTAGAATTTGTTAAATTCAACTATACTTTATATATACATATTTGTCCCAATTTAGGAAATATAAACAAACCTTCTTCGGAGGGGTGGCTAATTTCATCAAATATTTCTTCACAAACTATCGACATTTTCACCACGTATTTTCAATTGAAATACAAAAAAAAATTAAAAACTACATTTTTAACACTTCACAGCTGATTCTCCTTTGACATATAGAATAGAATGGACCAGATGAAGGGTTTAGGGTTATTGAAAAATTTAGGGGTAAAAATAAACAAATCTGGTAGCTACCTCACTGCCATCTGCTGCTCAAAAAACCAACTAAACAAATCAAGCTAACCTTCACTTAAAACGGCGGTTTGGAACAAACGTACGTAGATGGCGCTAGTATTATAATAAATTTAAAATTAATCATCCATTTTATATTATTGAATATATTCCATTAAAGTATTTTGATGTTAAAAAGTTAAGCCAGGTTGAAAAAGTGATATCTAATCCGTATATTCCCTTTAAGTTATATATGTTCCGGAGCTAAACTCGAATCTGAAAGGTATTTATATTATTTTCGTCTACTTACCAAAAATAATTCCATATTGTATTTGTATTATTTTGACCCATCAGTCCATCCTTTCTTAACCGTATCGTGTGTATCATACCAAGTTTCGTCCAAATAGATAATTGCTAATAAATATATGGTATGCTTACTTACAATTTCCACACAAAAACGCACGCTTTCTTGATGTCAGACGTAGATCATGAAAAAGTTAGGTTAAATCAGTTCAGATGACAAAAGTTGAACATTTTTTCCCATGACGGACATATATAAAACTTTCGGACAAATATTTGGCGACTTTTGTCAATTTTTGAATTTTTCCACCAATCACAAAACTTTCGGATGATCGTTTATGATGACTTTACTGTGGAAATCTACCTTTACGGAGTATTAAACTTCAGCAGGTGCCAAATGAGGAAAGTGCATACAATTTATATGCAGGAGTTAACCTATCTGTCGGTTGTGCATTAAAGAGGAGGAAACTGCTTCACACATTATCTTCGAATGTAAAGCAGTGACCCATTGGAGGTATGAACTCCTAGGTCTAGAGGGCCCAAAGGGATTATTTCTCCAAGAACGACCTCGCGAAAAGACAGTTAAGCCTAATAAGAACAACTAGCCTCTTCGCATAAACTATACAACCAAGAGATACAGTATCCTAGTCTGAAAGGGCTCTTAGGTTGCGCTAATTAAAAAACAAATTAACAAAAATAATTGTATTTGCAGTTGGAACAAAATACCGGAAAATTCAAAAAATATACATCCTGACAAAATTTCCGACACCAAATAATAAATGCTGTATAAACGTAAATATTTACAATGAACATATTTTTAATGCCTCTTCCTCAAAACGAACCAAAATAACAGAATAATGGAATTATTTTATTTAAAAAAAAAAACAAGCTTTAAAACGCTGGACAAAAAATAAAAACTGCAATTCATTTCCTAATTTTTTTCGATAATTGCTACTTTTTTGCTATTTTTTTTGCGTTACATCCGAGTATAAAATATGTATATCCAGTACAGTGTTTTACTATTTTATATTCAAACAAAAAAAATATATGAGAAAACGATAAATTCAACTGTTAAAGTTGTATAGTGTGACCCAAAACGGGCGATAATAGTGTAATTCATCACTTATTGCGACAAACTCCACTTATACTCAATTTACCCAAAAATTTGAAATTTTTCAAAGAAATTTCGTTCAAAACGCACACATTTTCTTCCACGCGTTTGATGTGAAGTACTTTAACATCAAGTATTTATTCTAGGACATCCGTATAAAGAATAGTTACTTTTCACATATTCTCACAATTAATGATCAATGTAGGTTAGGACAACCATTCCTTTGGAATGCAATCGTGTTTTTTCAATATTTATGTGGCAATATTTGAACAAAATCTTAAAAATGGAAAATATACATTTTGGAAAACTTTTATATCTCAGATATATCTTTTTTTATTCAACATTTTAAAGCTTATTAACTAGTCATGCTTCAATAATAGAAATGGCTTCGCCTTTTTCTTCCTCCAATTCCTTTCCAGTTATTCCCAACATTTCTTTTGCGAAATCGTCATTTTGGAGACCTGAAAGGAAATAAACCCCTTAGGGAAAAATTCGAAAACATTTAAACTAACTCAACTAACCTTGTACAATTTCCCATTTTCCATTTTTAATAGTAACTGGGAACGAAAAGACAACGCCCTTTGGTGTACCATAACTGCCATCACTGACTACCCCCATCGAGACAAATTGATTGCTAGGGGTACCCTGGTGCCAATCGCGCATATGGTCTGCTGCTGCTTTAGCTGCTGACATTGCTGAAGACATTTTTCTTGCGGCAATAACGGCAGCACCTGAAGTCAAAAATATTTTATTTAAACCGTTTGCACATTTACAATGGCTCCTATGTGACACCGATTGCTCGTCTCTACCAGTTATGAATTACACTGCAGAAATGTGCACGTCAATCCTTCATCGGGCAGGACGAAAAAAGTATTCGAAATGCCCGCGCGAGCGCGATACGTATTTAAACGCATTTATTTATCAACGAACATGTGTATTGGGGTGCGCGAGGTTAGGAAGTAAATAAATTGATAGTTTCAACCCTTACACTGTGAAATTCATACATATCAATGTTTAAAAATACTCATTATTTTTATTTCACAATATGTTTTTATAAGTTTTTTGTAAAGAAAACTGCAAAAAATGTATCGAGAACTTTTCAGCGACTACTTCTATAAATTGTATTGTTAAATATACATAGGTATCCAAAAATTGTAAAATTGGATTTTCGGAAATACTGGGTTTGCCAACACCATCAAAAAAATAGACAAAGGAGTATAGAAACTATCAGACAGAAATAAGCCATGCAGTGCAAAAATTGTTATCAAAATAAAGGAAGAAAACAAAGATACAAGATACAAAGACCGACATTTAAAAACTTAATTGTCTTAGACTTCTATTTCTGGGCATAGAACTTGTTTGCTCAACTAGACTAGACTATTTGAAACAACATAATTGTGCCAAAACGTAATGCCATTCAGAGTATTTCTAGAGAAGAAATTGAGATTGCTGTTCAATCTAATCTCCAAAAAGAAAACCCTTGCGTTGAACAGGTGAGATGTATGTATGTGTATTGGTTAGAATTAGTCGAAGTAGCTTGGAACATTACAAAAGCTGGAAAAAGGGACACAGCAAACCCCAAATCCTTCAGACCATTTAGCCTAGCATCGTTTGTGCTTAAAACGATGGAAAAAGCTATTGACAACAATATTAAAACGGGAATCCTAGAGAGACTACCTCTCCACCCGTATCAGCACGCTTACCGGGCAGGCAAATCTACGGAGACTGCACTGGTACAACTGACGGGAGGATATCCGAGATGCCTTAGACAACCAAGAAACTGTAGTATGTGCATTTTTGGACATAGAAGGAGCTTTTGACAGAACTCCACTTGAGGCTGTCAAGAGAGCATTAAATAGAAGAGGTGTAGACAGCACAACATACAAATGGATGTCGGAACTGCTCACCACTAGAGTAGCAGAGACGAGAACGAGCAAAGACATTGTCTCCATCTGCACAACCAGAGGATACCCACGGGGAGGGGTAGCATCCCCATTAATGTGGAGTCTGACGGTTGACGAACTCCTGTGTGGTTTGGCGGACCTCGGAATATCCTGCCAAGGATATGCCGATGATATTGGGGAAAATTTGAAAACACCCATCGTACAAAAGAGTCTGAACTATACAAATATCTGGTGTAGGCAAGTGGGACTCTGCATCAACCCCACCAAAACCATCTTGATAGTCTTCACTAAGAAAAGAAAACTCAACTTCAAAACCATTAAACTTGATTGGAACGAGGTTGAGTGGAGACAAGAAGTCAAGTAACTAGGTTTGACTCTAGACAGTAAACTCATGTGGAACAAACACGAGAAGGAGATTACATACAAAGCAAAAATGGCTCTAATGGTGTGCAGGAACCTCACACCCTTACATATGGTGGTGGAGAGTGTTGTAGAAAGAACAAGATACAGACTAAGTAGAGAGGGAATCATTAAAAAAAAAAACACCTCTTCACTTCTTAGAAATCAGACAACCTGGGACATGCCACAAGATGGTATGATGAAAAAGTACAACTTTTCAAAGGAATTCGTTACGGAATTAAGCAACAAGAAGGAATGGGATCAAAATACCATTACCAGACTTGGCAAGAATGCCATTCAATGGTATACAGACGGTTCCAAAGCAATAGAAGGAACTGAGATAGGAGCCAAACACTCTGAAAGCTTGGGAAGAGCCCCAAGTATCTTTCAAGCGGAAATACACGCAATAAGAAAGTGTGCCCAGTTCAATATTGACAAAGGATATAGAAGGCAAAGGATTATCATAATGTGTGATAGTAAAGCAGCCATTAAAGCGCTGAGTTCTTGTGTAATCAGTTCCAAAATGGTGTGGGAATGCCTAGGCAAACTTAATGAACTAGGCGAGAACAATATAGTCACCTTACTGTGGATTCCAGGACACACTGGAATAGAAGGAAAAGAAATAGCAGATGAACTAGCGAAGAGGAGGACTGAAATAAACCAAATAAAGTATTACGTAAATGAAAATTTGATTGCAATTTGATTCAACAAAGTTTTTCTATCTAAAGGCACGTGTATGTTATGAGATTTTCATTACGTGCATGTTATTGTTAAATGTCACTTACAAGGAATGTTGTCAGTGCGATTTTTGACGTTTACAGACATGGGCGTAGAAAAAATGTATTATTCGTATTTTATTAGTTATCGAATATTAAATTTTCAAAAGTCGGTTATTGTACTTAGTAGGTTTTACTTTTAAAGTGACGATTTGTTAATGATACAAAAAAATCAACATAATTAAATTGGAAGAGGAATATTGTTGATATATTTTTCATATAATTTTGTCCACTATGGTAGTAAACAATCTTTGTTCCCACGTGGTTTTATTTAGGTAATCCTGTCAGATGTAGAATGGCTAAACCAAAGAAAACAGAAGTATTATTTCCATTGCGAAACAAACTGTGGTCTGTACGAAAATAAAGGTTTAATCTTTTTTTGTTTAAGCAACAACTGAAACTGATTTATTTTGAATTTTACGTTTTAAGTATTTAATATATTTTGAAATTTACCTCTCTTTTGTACAGTAGAAACAAAAACATTTCTGAGCCAATCGCCATCTTTAACGGCTTCAATAGCTGGTTGAGATTTTCCATCGACAATGACAGTTGCGTGCGAAGCATCTGGGAATTGTGTGGATGAGTGATTTCCCCAAATAATCACATTGCTTACCTAAGAAAATAATATTTCGTTAAAAAGGATTTATACATCCTCTTTTTTGGGCTACTTACATTTGCCACAGGAACACCGACTTTTGCAGCGATTTGGGATTGGGCTCTGTTCTGATCTAGCCTAGTCATAGCGGTGAAGTTTTCTTTTGGAATGGAAGGTGCGTATCTTGAGCAAATTAAGGCGTTAGTATTAGCTGGATTGCCGACAACCAATACTTTTACATCTTTTTTGGCATATTTATCCAAAGCTTCACCCTGGACTTTGAAGATTTTTACATTAGCAGAAAGTAAATCTCTACGTTCCATACCTGGAAAAAATGATAAAGTGAGTATATACTAAACATAAAATAAACATACTTTAAAATGATACTAAGTATGTTCCAACATTTTGGGTCTACAAAAGGCATTTTAATAAAATATATAAATATTAAGAGCGAACATGAAAGCAATACATAAATTAATTATTAGCTAAATAAATAATATGAAAAAATCCTGGAAGGGGTCGATTTCTTAATATTAATTTACTATTTTTGAAAAAAAAAAAACATATTGTTACATCGAACCTGTACAGGCAAATAGGTAAAGGTACATAAAGAAAAAACATCTGGAATTATTTATAGTAAAAGCCAAATAAAGTTGCGTTTGCGTCACCAAGATCGTAATTATATTGCATGTGGCTAGGTATGAGTTTTCTTCCTAATATGAGGGAGGAAAGTTTTTTCTTTCTATAGAGGTAGGTGGATAAAATGAATACACACCTTGTTTTCGGGGCATAGCTCCAACGAGGAAAGCAGCCGAAACATCTTTGAATCCAACAATTGGATCGTCAGTTGGAATGACTTCTTTAAGAAGAGGAAGTGCACAATCAGCAAGTTCCATGACGACTCCTTCGAGAACACCCATCATGGGTGGTATGTCCAAAAGACGCAATATAATTGGTTGATTGGGTCCAAAAACATCACCTTTAGCTACAATGTAAAGCAGAGAGTACGCAATTTGTCCGGCAGCTCCGGTAACGACGACGTTGATTGGTTCAAGCTGAAACAAATATAAAGTTATAAAATATTTCAGTGATTATTTCCTTCCTATTAATTTTGACCAATCGCTATCAAGAATTGGTATGTCAAATATAGGTTTTAAGTGGAAAAATTACTTAACAACTGTCAACTTAGCTGTCAGCAGTTTTTCCGGAAAAACAAATCGAAAAGATTTCATGCAAGTTTGACATGAGTTTGAAGTACCTTTCCTAGCTTGAAAGTTATATTGTTCTTATTATGTGAATTAAAAAAAATGTTGTATTAAAATAAAATGTTTATTTATCTCAGGAAATAATCTTACCAAATATTTCCAAATTTTTCCCGTGGAAAAATTGGAACACTCGTTTCTAAGTATTCTGTTTTAACAAATAGCATTCGAGAAAGTGGAAAAATGTTGAAAACAAAAATTTGTATACATAGTTTTTACGACGAAACTACTGGCAACATTGTATTTAAATTTTGTATCAACACTTTTTGGATGTTAGTGTTGCTGTTGTTTCTTATTCTGAAAAAGTTGAGTTTCTTTTTAAACATTTTATTTATGATCATAATAGTAGTAATAGCGGACGTAGAATTTTCAACATCCGCGCACCGGATTTTGAATTCAGACAACAACAAATACAGAATTGTAGCTCGTCCCAAATGTGAATACATCTAATGGCATGTTCCCTAACAGTTGATACAGTTACAAAACTAATTATAGTTGCGAATGGAAGTCAGTAAAAATAAAATTCGGCCACTCATTTAATAACAAAAAAAACCCCACTCCTGAAGCAAGCATACACTTCCAAATAGCCTATTTCTGGGAGAAATCATTATGAATTTGTTTTGAGTTTATTTTCCATGAAGTACAAATTCTACCATATAATTAAGAAAAATGTTAGAGGAGAAAAAACAATGACACATTTGTAACTTTTTCCAAAATGTCATGGATTTAAGAAAGATACTTTCACAAGAAAAACAAAAATATCAATTATTCAATATATACTTACACATCAACTAACAGTTTGCATAGTTTTTAATCTAACTTCTTATAAAACTGGTTTCCTATTTACTGCCTGCCAAAGGCCAAATATGAATTTAAAAAAACAATTAATGAATTTACATTTGTGAGTGTTTCTCCAAAGATGCAATATTCATTCACATATTCTGTTTGCCAAATTGTTATACTTTTGTGTTCCAATATGCAATAAATTTGTTTTGTATAATTGCTTTTTCTTGAGCAGTAAAAAACTAAAATTGATGTTCTCCGAGTACATATCATAGTTGGTCTATCTATAGATATTCTATAGTGATCTGAGCAAATTGTACTTTATGTACTGTATAAAGTAATCTTAGATGATGAAAGTGAATTTAAAATACTTTAAGGTAATCTCTTGGATAATATAGGGTGGTATTAGAAAATATGGAGCATTAGGTGATCTCAAGTAATCTAAGGGACTATATAAGGTAATTTAAGGTAAGTAGAATCAAGTAATCCGAATTTAAAGGTAATAAATAACTAGCAACCAGCCCATAAAAAAAGTGTTTATGAATATTTGACAAATAACTTATTGGAACTATTTTAAAGTATTTTAATATTTATGAATCTTAATTTATTAAGCATACTTGTGTTGACTTGTCCTATATGTAGAATGTCTTAAAGATGCATCAATTTTTACCAATAGTATGCATGTGCATCCTTAGGGTGCAGTGACTGGTGAGAAATCCTGTAACTTTTTTTATTTGATCCCCACTTTGACCTAATATCATTGGTCAGCAGCTCTGTAGGTTTTTTTACCAGGATTTGTTCCTGCTTAAGTACATGACTCCAGTAATTCTGATGTCTAGTTTTAATCTACCAAGAAAGGCGTACATCTGTGTACTGAAGTTTTTGATATACCAAATACTGGGTTGGAACCAGTGAATTCCATTTCAAAAATCCCTCTTCACGTAAAAAATTTGTAGTTAACTAAAGTATAAAATGATAAATAAAGTAGATGTGGGTTATATAGGGCCAATAGACAATTCAAAATAATATATAATATACAGATTACTCTATGTAGCAAACCCCAGGAAAATAATTATTAGTAACAATTTTTTTCAAATAGATTTCAAATTTCTATCTCTCTACCAATCTTAAGTTTGGAGTTAAAGTATTTTATCTTGACAGTTTTGATTATTTTTGAGGATGTGATAGTATTTCCACAGAGAAAATATGTGAATTAAATTGGGACACAGCTTTGGGATTTTGCTTAAACAGTTGTCCAGAAATTTTAAACAAAGCAGGTTTATTCCATTTTAGGATGCATGCACATATAAAATATGGATTCCCCCAACATTCAACTGCAGTTAAGATAATTAAAATATTGTTAAATGTGCCAAGTATACAATTATTTAAACTGAGAATATAATACCAAGCGAAATTTGTCTAGACTAATTTATGTTTAAATCGTAAATAGTAGTCGTTAACTACAAGCCCTACATATAATTAAATTTAGGTGCCATACCAAGTATTATGTAATAATTGGTATTGAAACATTGTATTAAAATTTTTAAAACATGAATATAATGAAGGGTTCAAATTAAATTTGTACTTACCATCATTGTTAGAATGAGAATAAGGAAGACCGAACTAAGTAAAATTTATTACGTACGATTAAATCACCTCCACTGTGTAATGTCAAGTGATTGATAATGAATAAAATAAAAAAGTCGATTAGGACGTCCTTTGACCTCTAAAAATTATTCAAGATTCCAGTAAAGTTGGTTGACGGTTGACATTCAACGTCAACATCCACTTGACGTTTGATAGGGTAAGTCCACAGAAATAAAGAAAGTAGAATAGGTTTCTAAGCGTAGTGGTGTTCGTGCGCATTGATATTAGATCATACCCGGACTTGAGTTAAGATAAGTTTATATAGCAACGAATCACGAATCGTTGTTTTTATGAAGTCGTAAAAAGTTGCCATTATATACAATGACAGGGCCCGGTGAACTATAGGGAAACACGATTCTTTGACTGATTTTGAGAAAAATCGATAGTACTCACCCAATTTGAAGATTATCCGTCGAAAAATTTGCGGGTTATTCACAATTTACAGAGAACAATCCAAAAAAAGATTTTTTTTCGCCACTTGAACCATCACTTTTGGATTAAATATTTTATAGAAACAACAGTTTAAACGTATCACACTGTACAGGGAAGTGATGAACAACATACATTCTCACTAATTATAACATTTCGATTAGTTTCTTCAAATTACCACTTTTATGAATATATATTTGACAGGCTATTTGTCAAAAATCTGTCAAAATTATGTTTTATTACTTTTTCACACATACCTCGCGATATCTCCGGTACTAAACAAGATATGCTCAACTTTTTTTTTTAATCGGCAGTAGAAACGTAAGCGGAGATTACTGCGTTAGTTTCATTAGTATAGAAAACCTAGTTTTTTTGTAAAGCTAGACAAAACTTTAATCGTTACTTTTTTTGCAGCACTATGTACAGAAATAGCTAGTGTGTGTTGATTAATAATGAAAAATCTGCCCGAAACCGGTTCTGCTTACTCTTTTATCTCACCGACAAATTGTAAAACGATGCAAATTAATTTTACTCACAACTATACTTCATGTCTCCTCAAAATCAACATCGAAATATTTCTTTACGAGATTTTATATTTCACTTAATGATGAGATTCATTAACCAATAGACATTTTTCTACTGAAGAGAGGAGAAAGTGTCTAGAGCGACTAAGGGTGAAATTCACAGTCGTTACTTGAGAGTCACTCAAGCTCAAATCAACCTTATTGTTTGCAGAAACACTTTACGGGTGAAAAGAGAGGGTGAGTTTGAGTTTTACTGAAGTGAAATAAGAGGACAGTTTTCAACTCATATGAACGTAGTTTTCTATACCTATACACCAATCTAAAAATAAATGCAAAGAAAACAAAATAGTTATTATAGGGCAAGAAAACAATAATCTCAAAATACAGCTAAACGAAGAACAAGTACCTACAGCAAGTGGATACTTATATTTAAATATTTGTGAGTGAAAATACATAAAGAAGAGAAAAATAATGCTGAGCTTAATGGACGCATTGAAAGTGCCCTCAATATATATTATGGAATAAGTAATACTTTAATTCGCAAGAAAGAAGTGTCTAAAAGAACAAAAATGACCGTTTTTAAACCTATTTTAACGTACGGGAGTGAGACAAAAAGCAAATTACAAACGGTTGAGATAAAGTATCTAAGATCAATATTGGGAATTACAAGAATGGACAAAATTCGAAATGATTATATAAGAGAACAGCTAGAAGTAGAACCTCTAGGAAGAAGCATAGAAGGGTGGTATGGCCACTCAGTACGCATGAAAAATATTCATCAAGCAAAAATGATTGGCAAACAAAAACATGTGGAAGGCGACCAAGGGAGAAACCACGAAAAGCCTGGGATGATGCAGTAGCGGAAATCCTGAAAGACCGTGGACTAAACTGACAGGAGACGAAGTTAAAGGCAGGAAATAAACGGGAATGGGCTAAATTTGTACCTACATAATTAAAAACACCTTAATACCCTAGGGTACATTAAGATTCTGATTATATATACCGGGTGTTTCATTGGGAAAAGGCCTAACTTTAACTGTAGATGGGGATCACGTTGGTGCTTTCAAAAACCTATATTTAACGTGTCTTCTGCACTTTATAACCGAGATACAGGGTGTTTTATAAATGTATCCTATTTCTTTCGAACCTCATAACTTCCGAGTTACCCTGTATATTATTTTGAAATTTGGTACTGGTAATAACCATTACCTAGAAACTCCATTAAAAGCATCTCCAAAAAGATAATGCAGGTCCGGGTAAACAAAAAATTTCAAAACTCGTCTTTCCTAAAAACAACACCCTGTATATAGATTTTTTAAAAATTGCTCTTTATAATTGGAAAAAGTATAAAAAATCGAATCTACTTATTTTATTTTTATTTTTCCGCAGACAATTTTACTACCAAAAATTTACCGTCAAATTTTGGGGGTTAACAATAATGGTATCGGAGGGGTTTTTTTTTTATTTTTTAGCTTGAAATGAAATTTATTTAATGCATCTAGATAAGCATCCTAGACATTCAATTGAGTTTGTATATTTCCGAGTACAGAACACTAAAAAATGTGATTACAGGGCCGTACTTAGGACATACTCGTTCAATATGTTTCGAATATTTCGAACACCCTGTATAAGGATATGTATCTGGAAACTATGCACTTCTACTTTTGGAATAACAAGAGTGAAATAAATGTATACTTCAAAAAACATCATTGAAGTGTGTGTCATTTGTTTCTAGTTTCTGTCAAACAGTGTTTGATGTTTTGAATTTCCTACAGTATTTTCTTCTGTCTAGTGAGTATTGAATCATTATGACCCATCAATTTTCTAACCGAGAGTACGCAGATATTTTATTTATTTATGAATTTGGTAATGGTAATGGTACAGTGGAAGCACCAAAATGATCCCCATCTACAGTTAAAGTGAAACAACCTGTATATAATATGTCTTAGTGAAAAATCTTCTTGGGCAGCAAAGCGGCTTTGAAAACACTTTAGCTCTCACTGTGTAACGTCAAAATTGGTTTTAGACTGCCAAAAAAGACTCTCAATTGAGTATCACTGGTCTGGATCCCTGGCCATTCTGGCATGGAGGGAAATGAGAGGGCAAACTCTCTTGCAAGGGAGATGATATGGTTTTACTATTGGAATTTTTGACAAATGATTGAAAAGAGTGCGCAATTCCAATTGGTTAATCAATTTCTCAATTTATGTTGCATCAACAGCTGACAATTCTTAATTTAAATTTAATCTTAATCTTCAATTGGTTTTAGTTTAGTTGATGTTGATTTCTTCCAATATTTCGATGCATAGTTCAATCAATGAAATAAAAATGAATGAATTATGGCGATAAAAACATTCTGAAAATAGAGCATGTTCTAAAAAAATATTTCTGCATTGAAAGTGTGCATGTTTTGAAGCGACGATCTTGACCTGAGGGAGGACGTATTAATTTTTTATGTATGGATCTACTTTAAAAGTTATGTGTAAGCAACGAGCAAATACAGTTCAATAATTTATTATAATTCCTTCATACATTTCTTAGACGATAAGTGTTCAGAGTTTAGCGGTGAAAGTAGTGAATTTTAATAGGAAAATCCCTTTGTGTTATTTCAAGAGCTGAGAATTTTGATGAACGTAACAATATCTTCATTAAATGCTATATTTAATATTGAATACTTATAAAGGATAAACTTTCTATTCAATACTAGGAGTACATATATGCTATTTAGAAAACTGTTAAGGTACATGGTAATGTTTTTAAGGAGAACAGAGTCATAGGATGCTATCAGTGGAGAGGCAAATAAATGGAGAGATTCTGAGGGATCACTCGGGAATGCTGAATCACCACATTCTTGGGATGCCCTAGGATCTCTCTGTCACAAAACTTCACGTGGACAAGCCCTTTAAGGTCCTCATTCCCACGAGAGACCAATGGGATAGCGAAGAAATCGACGAATCCGAAACCAGAAACGGGACTGGAGCGGCGGCCTTCAGCAGGAAACCCAGAGTTGAAATCACAGCCAACCTGGGTAGGTACGCTACCGTCTTTCAGGCTGAAGTATACGCCATTGAACTGGCTGCAAGAGTACTGATGAATCAACTTGTTGTGAAAAGAACATACACATCCTGTCAGATAGCCAAGCTGCTCTTAAAGCATAAAATCTAAGCTGGTACTTAACTATTTACAATACCTTGAAAGCAAGGAGAACTGAGTCATTTTGACCTGGGTGTCGGGGTAGCGAGGAGTGGAGGGCAACGAGAAGGCCGATACTCTGGCCAAAAAGGGATCAGAGTCTGTATTTATCGGACTTGAACCATTTTTTGGCATTGCGGAAAGCACTGCTAGATCAGCCATAGCTACCAGGGCGGAGAGGAAAACCTTCAACGTACTGGGCAGACATACCGGGGCTCTCTCACTCGAAGGCGTTCAAAAAAATAAGCAGATCCTGGAATGGAGTAGCCGTCTGGACCAAGAGGAGACAACATCATCAAAAACCTGAATCCTGTGGCTCATAGGATGCGTGGCCGAACAGAGGATCGGCAGCTACTGGTTCTGACCTTGTGGGCACCTAGCGACATCCCACTATATGTAGCCTTACCCCCGCATACTGGGCTCTGCGGGGGTGGACCGAAGATTTCCCTAGCTGCTCGTGGGACCAGAAATGGAGAGCACCATAGAGAAAAATGAAGAGGAGGGGAGGGCTTCGGAGGAGGCTCTTGAGATGGGCGTCCTTTACAGGTCTCTTCAGACGGAGTCTCCCGAGAAGGGCTACGAGATCGGACCCCGGTGATGCAGGACGAGGGGTAGGGAGCAGTGAGGGCCCAGGCGGTGCCGGGAACAACTGCTCCTTCACCTGAGGGGCCGAAAGGACATCGCAAGGCCGTCTGTGGTGCCGAGAAGAGGCGGAGACGCCGGGCTGCAGAAGGGACACCGAAAGGTGGCCCTACTGGCTTTTGCAAGGGGGTGGCAGCAGCGGGACCAAGCCGGGCTACGCACGAAAGTGCTGGTCCCAGCGGGGTCAAGCTTGCTGCCATTAAAGGGGGGACGAAAAGACCTAGGGTAGCTGACACGCCGCCAGAGGTATGGGCTCGGGAAGATAAAGTTTATCTTCTCGGGAACTACCGAGACCCCCCCGGAGTAAATAATGGGTGAAGGAGGTACCTTGTCAGATCATTGATGTTTGTTTGCAGGGACCTTAAATTTACACAGATAAATTTGCAGCAATGTCGGGCTGCTGCGGGAGTAATCGCGCAACGGATGGCAAGTCTACAGGCAGGCATATGCCTCATACGAGAGCCATGGGTGTAAAGAGGTCATATGAGTGTTCTGGGCACACCCAGACGTAGTTTATTCTATGCTGTGGGTGAACCTAATCCCCGAGTGTGCATCTCTCTACATAGCAGTGTAAATGCAATGCAATGTGACGTATCTGCATTATAAGTTGCATAATTTTAGTAAAATTTTGTTTACATTTTTTTCTGTTAATCTATAGGCTGAATTTGAAATAATTTTATTTTTGAATATTCCATTTGTCACTTATTAATATTCCCTAATAAAACATGGGGCCTTCTCTAGCTTACTCTCAAACTTCTTTAGCAATTCCTCGTTCTTATAGCATCTGAACACATGTCCCACATCATCCTCCAGTTCACACTTTTCGCACATGTCAGTCTCTCTTTTCCCAATTTTGTGGAGGTACCCTACTCTCGACCCACGTCCAGTAAGCACCTGTGCCAAGAAGTAGTTCACCTCCCCGAAATCTCTCCTACTCCCAATCGCTCCTTTTAGTGCTTCCTCATACTCCTTCCACCTTCTCTCCATTTCTTTCTCCATTCATTCCTATTCATCTTCTCTGGAAGCACCCCTCCAGTGTTTTTGTCTGGCTCTAGCCATCACGTTCAATGGGTAGGACCTTGACAGCACCGCTGCTGCCAGTCCACCCACTCTCCTGTACCTCTGTACCACCCTCAGGAGTATCCCCGTTTAGTGTAATTCAATGTCCTTCATGGCATATAGCCAGGAAAGTAGTTGTTGCTTCTTAGCGAACGGTTTGCTGTTTGAAAACTAATTTTCAAATTTGTAATGCGTCATAATAGTATTAAACGATTATCTTTGACATCTATTGATAACACGTTTTACTGAAATGACAATTTTTCACAGGAAACTGTAATTAAGTAAATAAGTTTGTTTTTGTATTTCTAAGATAAATAATTATAACCAGTGTTTGGAATCTATTGCTGGTTTCGATAAATTGTTGCAAATTTTTATCTCAAGCGGCAAAGTAGCGCTTCTATTTTTATTTCGGCACTTCCAAGAGGTTATCTTTTTTTATTTTGCTATTATCGTTAAAACGAACTTGTGTACAATTTTTTTTAAGGAGTTGAACTTATTCTGGAATTTCCATACTCTTTTATCTTCAACTTGTTTTCAAATACTTTTATCAAAAGTTCTCATTTGCTATTTGGTGCATTCGACAATCGGTTTCAATAAGTATGAATTTTCGTTTGGAAGTTATTCTTCGGAAAGTAATTAAACAAATTCCGGCCTCTCCGAGTACGCTTTATATCGATCGGTGTTGGTATTTTCCAGTTTCGAAAGCTACGCGGGTGGATGTAAAATATTATACCACTATACGTTGAAAAAAGTAACCATTCAAATTACGCGGGCTATGTATATTGGATATACATTTTTTTTGTTAATCTGTTATGCAAATAGTGGTTTGTTTTTAAGCAAATATAAAAATGTTCGCGTTATGGTATGTTTGGAGCACAAGGTCCAATACTATTGAAATTGGAATAATAGCCACCTTGGATCTAATACAAAAGGAGTAATCGAAATCAGTTTACATACAAAGAAGTTAACCCGATCATACATACAGCGTTGCTGTATGTTGAAACGGATAAAGGAAAAGCTATGACATTCTGAGACGTTATTCTGCACATTTTAGAGCAAATGTCAAATGCTTTTGACGTCAGCGCTTAGAGTACGGCTACCATGTTGAATTCTTTTAAATGGCAGCCTAGGTCCTTGGACTTATCACAAGAAACATTATTGCTTTTCTCGTGAAATAAAAGTTATTTTTCTAAATTAAATTGTACTGTAGACTTTTGAAATTAAACAAAAATATACTAATTTCAAATTAGTACGGAGTTTGGAAGTCTAAAAGACCCAAGTTAGGAATAATGGCACGTTTATCGGGAAAACAACGAATCGATTTCTTCATGTTAGTTGGATATGGTGATCGCAAACGTTCCCATGACGAAGCAACTCATCTTTTTAACGATTTAAATCCTGAATCCTCCTATACGTAAACCTACATTAACTAGATTAATAAACAAATTCAATTAAACTGGTAGTGTGAAGGATATTCCAAGGTTTGGTAGACCAAAAAGTGCAACTAATGAAGATAAAATTTTGGTAGTTCATTGTCCTACACAATCTCATATGTTTTACTTTGTCTGATACAAAAGATAATCCCTTGGTGCGAGACTTTTCTTTCACGCTGTGTACGAAAAAAGTAAAAAGTATGTGTAGACTTCGAACCGAGAATCTTACTCTATGAATATCTCTTTGAAATGATCTTAAATAAACCTCTGTCATCAAGTATCAAGTATCGTAGTATTTTCTTGTAGATACGAATTTTCTAATTTCTAGTTTGTGGAAATTAAAAATTGAAAAGGAAAAATAAATGTATATAATTAAACCACCCGGCGACGGCGTCATCACGATTCTATTAGCTGACGAAAAATTTAGCAGAGCCCCTGTAGAATGATATCAAGAAGTGGGTAGCGTGCTACGTTTAGGAGCGATTCGAAGTTTCTGTTAGTATCGCCTGTACGCAGGACTCAGAAAGGATACGTGTCGTTTGCGAGAGGACATTTACCTAGTGGTTGTGAAAGGACTCGTATCGAGAATATAACCTTACATTTTTATCCTTTTTAGGGTCACATGACTGTAATTACTTTGTTATCGCGGCGATTGTTTTTTGCGTGTTCTGTGCTATTCTGATTAATTTTGTCAGTTTGTTTACTGCAAAAAAATACGGTAATTTAATTTGTTTTCAATGCTTTTTTGTTTTTTCTTTGAATTGCTTAGTGCTCTATTTTTTTTAAATTTTCAGTTTGCTTCTTGAATGAATTTTAGGTTTGCACAATGCAAGATTGAGCTTAGATTACAATAGGTAGTTCAGAAAAAAAATAATATATTTTCAAATAAACTCGAGAACAAAATTAACGCAACACTTAAAATTTTGCATTTTTTTTTATTTTTAAGAAATATTTTAGTTTCCAAGCAATTGAAATGATTTTTTGGTACTTTGTAGGAAATTCATTGAAATTATCACGAACATTTTGAATTTTTGTTAAATATATTATATTATATTTATATTTTTATATTTATGTACCGTAACCCTGTAGGGTGAACTGAAGGCTACACATTTTTTCTTCGCAAATAATTGAAAATTATAATTAATTTTCGATTTTTAGTTTTCTTATTTATTCCAATATGTCTCTCTTCACAAAAAATACAAATTTTTAAAGAAAACTCTACAATTTTTGCGACGTATATGTTAATATTTTAAGAAAAAACTGAAAAATTACTTATTCTTAATATCAACAGCATCAATTATTGAATTGCAATTAAACATAAACAAGTAACAAATTAATAACGCGTAATTGCTCTTGTTACAGTAAGGATTCTTAAGGTAAGCTTGGTATTAAATGATTGACAATATGATATTAACTTACTTCTCAAGAATTGTAGAGTTTTCTTTGAGAATTTGTATCTTTTGTATCTTTACGATATTGGAATGAACTAAAAAACAGAATATCCAGAATTATTTAAAAAAAATATTTGTAGCCTCCAGTCTACCCCACCGGGTGTTAAGAATTTACGGTACATAAATATTGTTTCATTCCACCCGGTATAATAAATTGCGAAATTAATTTAAAAAAAATGTCATGCTAATTTTAATAAAATTCTTGCAATGTAACGAAAAAGTCATTTTAATCGGGTGAAAATTGAAATATTTTTTCTTAATCCAAAAAAAAGCAGATTTATAAGCGTTTCGTTAATTTTGTTCATAAGTGTAGTTACAAATAAAGATTTTCAACGGGAACAACAAAACTATGGTGAAATAAAATAGTTTATTCAACAAAAAAGTTCACTTTAGAGTGGGCATGTTAACCTAGAACGATATTTTTTTATTGGTTGTTTAAATCAACAAAAGTTCATTAGGTCTTTGACCTATTAAGCAACATTATCAACAACATTTAAAGTGAATAGTCATGAGTAAATCCCGGATTTGTAGGCAGAAAAAAAATGCCCTTAAAAGAAGATATTACGGCTAAAAAAAGCAAAAATTTAGGCTAAAATGCAAAATTTTTAATCTGTTTAAATACGAACTTTTAAATTTTTTCCGGTTTTTCTACTGTTATTATGTTTAAATATCTATTCAAATCAATAAATAATACTCTGAATATTTTTTTTATTTACAAATATATACTTAACTATACATATTTGTATACAGTTTCATACGTACATAAAATAAAATCTTCAAGCTAAAATAGATATACACTGTGGGCCGAAATAAAGGAGTACATTTTTTAATTGAAAATAATTTTTTTGTTTTTTGGGCGAATTATTTTCTTTTTGCAGGGATAATAACCTAACATGTCCTCAACATGACTGTAAATTTGAAAGCAAAAATAATGTACAGGGTCGGACTTATAAAAAAAAGTCTTAACCAGGTTTAAAGCTGTCACTCAATATATTTTTATAATCAGAATGGGAAATAATTCACTCTCGTTAGCCAATCACATTCTATGATTATCAGAAATTACGCTGAAATGAGTAAATCGAATCGTCTCTCTTAAAACGTCAAATACCTAACTATATATATAGGTAAATCGCTTCTGACAGCGCGTCGTTTAAAACGTCAAAATAATCATTAATCATGATTTTACGTATATATAGACAACAAAATGGACAACAGCAGCGATAATGAAGATTTAATATGTTTTTTCTGTGACGAGAAAAAAAGTTTGACATTTTATCATTGTTGTCCGGTAACAAAATATCACTTTTTATGAAATTACTTTTTTCCCGGGGAAAAAAATAAGTAAGTAACTATTTTCGCATACACATTTGTACTAGGGTAACTTGGGTTGGATCGAGTTATTTTTAGCCCCAAAACATGTGGTATGATTTATGACCTGCCTTTTTGTTACACCCTGTATATAGATGTACCTATTATTGCACTGGTAGAAATGGGTATCTTGAACCAAAGTAGTCAACTCTCTTGACAAGAAATTATTAGCGACAAGAGAAACTATTTCAGCATAAGAGAATATCTTTTGCCTATAGAAAAAAGTTCTTAGCTAAAGTAAGATGGTTCTCTTGAAGAAATGTCTTGAATTTCTTGAATATTTTCCCTTCAACCAAGTATAGTTTGTTTTGCTTCAAGAGCTACGAAAATTATAAATATCACGGCATTCATTCAAGAGACATTTCAATTCTCCCAAGTACCTGGTGGAAATCCTCTCAATGTCTATGTCTATGTCTAATGTATTTGCTCCTGGACCAAGAAAGATTTCCTTTCAAAGCAAATTCTAAGGTTCTCATGTCAAGAGAGTTGTTTTTTTTTGTTAAAAATCTAGGCCTTGCCCCTAGAAAGATCTGCTTTCAAAGCAAGTTCAAAGGTTCTTATGTCAAGAGAGTTGTTTTTTGTTATAGTTCTACGGCATTGTCCCAAGAAGTGGATTCCTTGAAACAAATTATTTAAGTTTAATATCAAGAAATATCTTACATACTAGTTTGAAGCTAAGACTGTAAGGACTTTGAACAAATAGATTAAGTTCTTCCGTGAAGGAATTTTAAAAACTTATGAAAAGACAATTAATCTTTTGGCTGAAGAAACCTCGCTCTTGGACCTATTCAAAAGCGCCAATTCTTTGGGCCAAAGGTATAATCGTTTCTTCCAAGATTTTCTTTTTTTCAGTGTGCACTCATCTGACATTTTTCTACAGCGTTTTGTCATCATGACAAACATAAACATTCAAATCCATGCCATTTTTAATCCATTTAGAGCAACCAAAATAAGACATTTTTTCAATATTAAATCGTCATTTTTCTAGTCACAGAAAAAAATAGTGTATTATACACGGGAAAAATATTAAATTTCAGCTATCGGTTTTTGCCCTTGTATAATAAATAACTATTAATTACCTATAATCATGTTATCTAGCTATTAGTATTCCTAATAGTGATAATTTCATTAAAAAATGTAAATGTTTCTATTGAAAACATGAGTCCACGTTCTTTACATTTTACTAAATAAATGTGATCGATAGCTCAGTGGTAGAGATACTTGTCTCTTACATGGGAAATCGAGGTTTGATTCCCAATTAAAGTTCAAAGAGTTCTTTGACCAACCTGCACAAATAACAATATAAATTGCTCAAGCAAAATATTCGTTTATGTTCCACGAGATGAAAACAGACGAAAATCAATGATCGAAAAAAGGAAGGTTCAATAGAAGTTGACCAAAACCAGGAACATTTGCAGTAGTGAATATTCATAAATGAATTGAAGGAATTCATATTTACCTAATTGTGATTTATTACTAACCGTTTTGTTGAAATATTCCTGACTTCTGCTCATACATAATCTAAAGTTGACATGTAAAGCTCGTCCTTTGAAAATATACGATCCGTTTCTTCCAATAATATACTCCAACAAATCAAAAGTACAACAATATTCGAAAAGTAAATCAAATTAACTAACACTACACAACCACAAAAACAAAATTGTCAGCTGAGGCTTTTTTTCGTTGTATGTTTTGGCATCGGCCGTAGCAGCAATTGGCCAGCTACTCTGACAAATACTACCAACATAACTTCAGATCTTAGGACGTCACTTGCCCCAAAATCAAACTTGTAGATAATAAATTGTTCTTCAAAATGGATAGATGCATTTTATTGATTTATTCAATATTTTAAGAGTTATTGGCCGAGATAGAAGAATCAGTAAATTGAATGGGCCATAAGCCGTAAGCGGTAAGTTTTACAAAAAAAGTTTAGAGGAGGCAAAAGGTGCGAAATTTTATTCTCTACAATAATGGTATAAATAACTTCGGCCTAAAGTGCAAAGTTCCCGAAATATCGGCCAAAAAGGTTTTTTCAAGCGGCGGTTGAAGCGACTCCGGAATCTGTCAGGATCGGAAATTTAGGGCAAGCTTGAATTCTATATTTATTGGCCCTAGAAGCTAAAAATGTACAAGACGTTACAAACACGCTTATATTAGTCTCACTTGTATGTATGTATGTATGTTTGTAACCGACTCTTTTGGATATTTTAAACGAACTGATCGATTCGACATTTTGCTCACCCATCAAGGACGGATGACAATACAATACAGTAATAAAATATAGGGTGTTACATTTGAAAAAAAACATAACTGGCTTAGAGTTTGAAAAATACTCAAAAAAACACACCTTATAGTAAATCGAACTAAAAAGTAAAAAATAAATTATAGTTTAAAAAAACTAAAAAACAGGCTTTATAGGCAATCGAACTAAAAAGTGAAAAATAATTCTTGATTTGCGAAAAAAATGAGAGAAAATTAATGTAATTATGGTAATAGCGTGGGGTGCTTTGTACTGCATTTAAACATTAACTCTGCATTTCGGAGTAGAATTACTTAGTAAGAAATTATAACAATTGATATCGAGCCCCCACGCTATTACCATAATGACAATAATGTTCTTGTTAATCGTTTTATTTTTAAATTGAGAATTATTTTTTACTTTTTAGTTCGATTACCTATAAAGCGTGTTTTTTTTAAACTATAATTTATTAGTAATGTTCTCTGTATACAGAGGCAAATTGTAGGTAATTGTTGTTATTACATAACCATTATACATTGAAAATGTATGTTACTTCTCTTTCAGGTTTTTCTTACTAAAAAACTAATAAAAAAATCAATGGCATCAATTAGTTTATTGTTCTATCAAGTAATACCCACCGATCTGGATTAACCTTTGTCGCCATCTTGCAAGTTATGATGCAAGACACTCCCAATGTGCTGAGTAAAATTTTGTGATGGACCGCGTTTCCATAATAATGGCGTCGTGAATCGCCATAACTTTCATTATTGGTCAGAGGAAAATCCGCGGTGGGTAAGGGAAACTCGCTTTCGAACCAGATGAGGAGTTGATGTTTGGTATTGTAGTAAATTATCTTAATGCTAGATTTCCAAACAAATGGATTGGAACTCATGGACCCTTTCAATGGCCTCCACGATCGCCGGTGCTGTCACCCCTAGATTTTTTTGTTTGGGGATACTTAAAAGAGCTTTTTTATAATGAAAAACCTGTAGACACGAAGGATTTAAAAAATAAAATTCGACAAGCTTTTAATAACCTTACGCGAGAGATGATACATGCGGCATGTACACGTGAACTACTTAGACGGTTCGATGCTTGTTTTGTTGCAGACGGGGGCCATTTTGAACATCTTGTATAAAATTACTGTAAAGTCGAAATGTTCTGGTTATTGTTGCAAATAAACATTAAACTGAAATTTTGGTGAGATTATTCACTTAAGTACCCTCACTGTGATACACTGTTGAATTTGAAATAAAAAGCTCATTCATTTTCTCTTAGTTTGATCCCCCCTGCCATTGAATTTTTTTCATTGCGATGATATTCCTGCTTCTATGATGACGTCACAGATACCCTGTATACCTCGGATGAAATTACTGTAGGTCCCAAAAAGATTACCCAATTTTCAAATAAACCTATTCGTTAATTCCTGAGTTACAGCCTGTAGCAAGAATCTTGGGACACCCTGTATCTTTTTTAAATTCTTATATGAAATACTTTTCATTCATTAAACGGATGAAGGTTGTTTATAATTCGGATCTTAGACTCTTACACCATTTAAGTAAATGTTTGTGAAATTTATTTTTGAATGTGTATTTTTAATGTTCAATAAAGTAAAGCTCTTGCTTTTACACTAGAAATTCCTGTTGAGTCAGTGATCGTTCGTGTAAAACTCTTTATAAATTTAAATGTAAAAGCTTCTCAGTTACGTTCGTCTGAAAATCCGGATGCTAGACCCTTTGGGAATAACCTTTCGATTACGAAAATGCTTTTTGTTCAGCTATTTTCCAACATAAGATTGATTTAGAACCATCCAAATAATTGCGGCTATTTTTCTATATTTCTGTGAAGAGGCAATTTCGCTAACAAGCTTAATTTTAAAAGAAATGGTTTGAAAATGTCTGCTTCCATTTATCACTGATATTCAGGGCGGTAGGTGAATTTTGACATGTATTAAAGGACTCTACACTTTTTAAGTGCTAATCCAGTTCCGGTCAAAATGAATGAAATTTTGGTATCGTGTACGTCCTAACATGGCGAAAGTTCTCATGCGTAGAACTACCAGGAATTTAAAACCACTATCTTTTGCGTTAAAGGCGACCACTTTACAAACATACTTAACTCGGCTCTATATAAATTAGTGCGAACAGCATAACATATTGGTAGGAAAAGAATATGTTTACTGAGCACTAAATTTGTCTGTGTTGACATTTTGCCATGACTTTAAGGCATTACCGCAGAGGGTGTAATTTTAATTTCCTAAGACTATTTCTTTTAGCGTTCCTAATTTCCTTGTAGTTAGTGTGTAACATGTCTATCGACCTGTTTCGATTTGACGAAATAATTTCGATTTTACCACTCGCCGTCATAGTAGCCACTTCCAATATAGTTCTGTGATCTAAATTTCTCCTACTCTCGTTGACCGTTAAGACTATTGACATATGATCTCAACGCTCGATTCCATGGGGTGGTTTCATCCCTTTCCGTTACCGACCCTTGAGTAGCAAGGACGTATCTTTTTATCGTCTCTTAAATTTAATGAAGTTTTACCTTAAATTGCTGTGGTAAGCACAGCTTCCAGGATACCGTTATAAGCCAGGATACCGTTTATATGCCAGGTTACCCCTGCCAGGATACCGTTATATTACCAGATACCGTTCCATTCCACTAGGATACCCCTAGGCATCTAGTTTCAACTTCAGGACATTTTCCGCTTCATCCGTTTCGACAAGACATCTCCATCAGCTTCCTTTAAGCTAAGTACCTTCCAGAAGTACAGGTTTTTCACTATTTCCTTTAGAATAAAGTTAATATTTTAAATTTCTTTTTAATTTCTTATCTACCCGGCTGTAAGAGCTGTAGGGGATCGTGTCCGGGTTCATGTAAGTTTGTAACTTTTTTTATTTTTAACTTTAATTAAATTCTACAAGGTGTTTCTACCTTTTTCACCTTAGTTTCTTTTCTTAAATTTAGATTATCCTTTTTCGTCGATGTCTAAAAAGGTAGTGGTGCCCTAAGCTTATATAGTCTGTCAACCCTCTGGCATACCTAGTGTAACACTAACATGGAGTCCATCCACCCTTGAGAGAGTCTCTAGCCGGGATCTGTCTCTTGAGGAGAGAACAGTGTTACAAGTGTTTCGCAGCTCAGTGTATCTCTGCCAGACTCCTGTGAGTTCTACTCTTTTGAAATAGTCCCAGATTCGAACTCTTAGTTCTGGCAGATGTTCATTCCACCAGGGTTCTTCCCTACTGCTTTTGAAGAGGGCATCTCGATTATTATAAATTTATTATTGGAAGTGTAATTAAATTTTCTTAGAAACATATAAAAATAGTATTGAAATTTTTTTATCACAATTTCTTATTCTCCTTCAAATAGGTCCATTATTGAAAAAAATCGTATATTAAATAAACTGCGTTTGTGGCGTGCAATAAAACAAAAATAAAAATCTAAATTAGTTTTTTTATCCTTTGTATAGATACTAATAAAGTCCTTTTAATGGTTTTGTCAACAACGTAATCATCGATCTCTAACTAATATAGGAATTAAAGAGGATACTGCATACGCCCAAAGGCTGTATAGTGATATTTAATATGAAAAATGTTTTTCTATCTTAACGGTGCTTTCTATATCAAATTATTAATATTAGGGGAGCCAGGAATGCTAAATCGGTAGTTACTAAAGCATTAAGGGAACCCATTGGATTGAGAAAATTAGGTGCTGAAACGAAAGAAAGTTTATGTTAAGTAGGTATTTTTTTTTAATTTTATTTTTTTATAATAACTTTTGGAGTTAACACATTACGGTTACACATCGGTATAAGCGATTTCAGACAAACAAGAGGATCGCAGTCAGAGTAGATAAACACTTGGATAGACATGAACGAAATACTAACTAATAACTTAGTAGTAGAACAACTTCTGTGATTATGAATGTTTATTTATTGTTTATATTTTATATTATCTCATTATTTTGGTTAAATGAATAAAATTTAGTATGAATGTGGAGTTATCTTTCTGCACTTTTGATTTGCTCCTGATGTAATGTAATTTGTGAATCCCGGCAAGTAATATATTATGCTGTATCTCTGCAATGGAATTTCTTATTTATTGACTATATTTTATAAATTAAATTACCCCGTTTCTCAAAAACTACAACTAAAGCAATTTGTGGAAAAACAACAATTAAAATATGTTGAATCAACTGTTTGAGTTCTTTGTTCCACACCACAAACAAAATTCAATTTGTTGGCCTGTGTAATTCTAATTAAGTGAAATATTCCTACCGATTTGGAATACAAATCTCAGCGAAATTGTTCAAATGATTTATAATATGATTTGGAATGAAAATAAATGGGTTCAATTGTTTCACGTCAGTTTTTCCCTTAATCATTATAAAAACTTTACAGAGATAAAATTGAAGTCAAGACAGAATCATTAATTTCGTACGAAGGCGCTAAGTTTAAACGCAATATTTCTTCATAGTAATTTATTACATATTATAATTTATTTGTAAACCTGCCTTTATTAATACAAAAAGCAAACAAAATTGAGTAGCAGAAATTATTATTTCAGGCATGCCAACTTCCTATCGTAGTCCTCTCATTTGCTTTTTATAAAGAAAACGTATAATTATAATTACGATACTATTGTTCACAATTTTCGGCAAGATTTCTATGCTGCTTTCATTGTCGACGTGTTCCAATTACTGATGATCGAACAAAAATTAAGAAAAAGGTGATTTTATAGGCAAATCATTTTATTAGAGAAGGCAGAAGTCTTGACTCTCAGGAAATGTATACAAAATGTCTCCAATACCATATTATCAACAAATATATGAATTCATAACATAATAACTGGAAAATGGTTAATTACTAATTGAACATTGTAACCACTCAGTAATAGCTAAAACTGAGTGCTTTCCCATATTTTCTTTCTTAAAACTTTTCTTCTTTAAGTACAATTTCTACATTGAAGATGGACGCTTTACAGAATGGAGCCCAAGACTTTACTACTATCTAATTCTTGTGGAGAGTCGCTTAAGGAAACTTGGCAAAGTAAATAAAACGTTCTCTCTTCTTGTTCTTGTTCTTCTTGTTCCATTTCATTGCACCTGACTCTGACATGCTGACCATATTGTTTTGGACGACAACCGATCAGCTGGAGTTAAAGCTTGTGTGTTTTGGCATATGTTATAAGTCAGTTGGTTGTCAGACAGACTTTGTAAAACAATGTCAATGTCAAAATTTTTGTCTACTAGACATGAGTGGAGTTGGTGGTAGAAATACCAACAAAGTTTGGTCGGCCACTATGTATATCAAGTATATCTTGCGTAGTGGCTGTAATACCTATACCTTCTCCACATCCATTTTCTACTTTATATATATATATTATCTTGAGAAAGCCAAACAATAATGTTCGAAATAAATAAGTATACAAATTCAAACCAACAAAAATTTTAAATTTTTCGAAAAAAATATATTGCGAAGGAATCCAGGATTTGGCTTTTTTATAATAAAAATCGATTTTCACCGGCCTTCATTTAAATGCTAATGGTTTCCTTTTCAATCAATATAAGACAGGGTTCATTAATCTTTCACTACAGCACGATTACATATGTTACGTTCCAAATAACAACTTTGAAAAGAACATGAATTTTTATTAGGAATTTGTATTTGACTTCTCTACATGAAAAAAACATACTTCCTATACAAAGCAAGCCATTCATATCAAGTTTACTTTGACATAATATTTAGAGTTTATCTTTTGTATTCAATTGTGGAAGTTGAAGTGGTAGAAATGAAGAAAGTTAACATTAGTAAAAGGAGTAACATTGGTGACAGGCAGCGGTGTGATATAAGAAATATTTGGAAAGACGAAGAAAGGAGAAAGAAGAGGAGAAGGAAAGACGTAAGAAGAAGAAGGAAAGACGTAGAAACAAGGAAGAAGAGGAGATAGAAAGACGCAGGAAGGAGAAAGAGGAGGAGAAGACAATATAGGAGGAGTGGCGTACACAAGCAGATGAACAAATTATGGATGGACTAACACAAATTCAGGAAACATTAGAACTAGAGGTAACACAGCTCAATGATAAAATAGACCAATTAAAGAAACAACAACAAAATTAGAAAGGCAAATCAGAAATGAAATAGATTATTCAGAAAGCAGAATTAGTACCCAAGATACTAATATTGCAATTGAAGGCACGACCTCGTCCTCCTCTATAACCGAACCAGGCCCTATTTAAAGTACAGTTTATCAATGCCAATGCCAACAAGACCCTAAAACCACCCATATTTGATAGCCAAACAGCTTAAGAAACATATCGACTCCAATTTGAAGCTGCGGCCAGAGCAAATGAATGTACTGAGACACACAAAAGCTTTTTCTACTGCCAGTGGTCTCTATCACTTACAGACTCTGTAATGCTCCGGCCACATTTGAACGATTGATGAAGATGGTTTTGAGGGGATTAACGTGGAAAACCTTTTTGAACTTGAAATTTTCATTTTTTCAACATTCCTGTATCATGTCACCAATTTTTTTATTTTCCTTCTAGGCAGCCTGAGAAGATGTTTTTTATTTGGTATTGGGGATGTTCACACAGAATTTTCAATATGAAGGTCTGCACCTGTCGATTTTTTATTAAAAGAATTAATATCTCGATAAGCTTACATTTTAGATAATCTCCACAGTGACATTAAAATTCAATGTAGAATCCGAAAAGTTGATAATATATAGGGTTTTACTTTTAAATTATTATTTTCCATAAATTCGCCATAACTTGTTCTCCATCTACGCCAATTTTTATAGAAATCTTGAGAGTACTCTTCAATATATAAATAGTGTAAGCTCGTCGTAAAACAGCCCGTATAAGCCGATGTAGGTTACAATAGGCTCTTGCGAGTCGTAGTGGAGAGTCTAGTGAAAAGTTCAACTGAATCCACATTTCAAGCCGCATGTGAAATATCTAAATTAAAGCTCGAGAACTCTCCTTCTTGAACCAGGCAATACTCTAATCGGTTGTAAAAAGCCCGTCGTGTATTTGACAACATTGCAGGTATAATATTTTGAATCATTTATGAACTCTGGATACACAAATTTTCCAAGACAGTAGGCCTAGTGTAAAACCATAAATAACGGATTTGCAATACCCACATAAAGAGGAATCCAAATGCTACAAATCTAGTGATCGCACGGGCGTTGTAATTATTCTTCCAGTTCTTCTATCTTATTTAAATAAAATATTATCCAATCGGTCTCTTGTTAATTAACGAATTCCGGGTACAGTATGCTGTTGCAATAACTTCGAACAATTAAAATCTCCCTTCTTTAAATAAAGCTTCATTTTTACTCATTTTTACAACCCAAACGTTCAATTTTCAGGAGTTCTGGGTGAGTAATGTGGAAAATTGATGTGAATCTTACCTTTCCCAATACTGGATCCTCAAAGGATTGTAATGGCCAAGTAATGGAAAGGTTGACTCGTCCGTGGAAATACTTTGTTAAATATTTTGCCATTGCTTCCTTACAACATTAAGTTCAACGAATATTGTCAGTACTTGAAATTTCATGGATTCATACAACCAAAATACATTTTTCTTTAAAATTATTCCAGCAGCACTGCAACATCAATTACCACTCTGGAAAGTGTAGATTTTTGTAATGTTGTAGCAGAAACCATTATTTCCATTTCTCCATTTGTTATTTGTTCCTATACATTGTACATAATAATAAACAGATAGTTATTAATTTCAGCTTTTCTTAGCGCTAATTAAAGCAGATGTGTGTATCGATTCTGAACTAGGCGAGAACAATATAGTCACCTTACTGTGGATTCCAGGACACACTGGAATAGAAGGAAAGGAAATAGCAGATGAACTAGCGAAGAGGGGGACTGAAATACCCTTTTGGGGGCCGGAACCCTTTTGCGGAATCAGCTCCAATGTAATATTGGAAGAAATAGGTGACGCCGAACAAAAGAGAAGATCTGACCATTGGAAATAATCTAAGATTCTTCTGGGTGACTACAACCTGTTGAGATCAAATGAATGCATAAGTCAAAGTAAAACTGCAATAAGAGAACAGGAATCCTAACGGGACATTGTCGCCTAAATGGGCATCTTAATAAGCTCAAAATAGTGGAGGAAGAAGATTGTAGATTTTGTGGAATGCAAGATGAAACCTCCATCCACATACTTGCGAACTGCACAGCAATTCAGAATTCTAAGGTTCAGTACCTGGTAGACTACTGGATAGAAGAGGGACAGTTACCTAAGTTGAAGCCTGCAGATATCTTAAAATTCCTCTGGGAAATAGGGCTAAAGGAGCTACTAGTCTCTGAGAAACTAAGTAGAAGTGAGGGGACACAATAGATCTTTCAGGTCTCAGTGAATGTTTCCCCAAAATACATACATACATACATACAAGTATCGATTCTTGATTGTCTATTTGTAGTGGGGAACGAAAGCATCATCAATTTCATTTGCCTGTATAGCATTTAGCTTGCTGGAGAATGAGATTGTGTTACAGATGATGTAATGAATATTGTTTGCGCTACGGGTGATTTGTGAAAACAAGATTATGTAGCTTAATATAAAGTAGGGTTTGAATTATTTATGTATAGGTATAAAAGATAGAATTTCATTATAAAGTTTATGTCCATCGACATCTCTCGTTGAGAAAATTCCCAAAGCAAATAGGAATCTAGATCAATACATGATTTTCCTATCAACTGTGGCTTTATATCGTAAAACTCTTGAAAATTTTCAACTAAAGTTTTACGTTTACAGTTTTACATGGCCCTTATTCCATTCCAAACACTTTGTAGACTATATTATTTTCTTTAATATGATTTCTAGAATACTAAAAGAAACTGCTCGATTATGAAGTTTTTCAAGGAAACTCCATCCATCTTTTAATGTACAGGTTGTCCAAAAAGAAACACTGCAATACAGCAATATTTCAAGTCGATTTTATATTTGTCACATTATCCAAAAATGAATTTCGACATTTTCACGAAAAAATGGTTACTTTTTCTGGAGTTTTCACAACGAACCTTTTCCGAGAATAATCGATTTATAAATTTCATGTGTCTGTGCATACGTTGTCATTAGAAATATTTGTGATATACTGATAACTGAAAACATTAATCTTAAAACTATAACTGATTACGGTCGCCCATACTCATGCACAAATTCGCTTTTTTAACAATTACAGAATTTCGATATTATTTCTCAATTCGTGGCAAGCAACCTCCAAGTTATGTCCAAACTTATTAAGCGTGTCTCCATTGTTTGCGAATGAGCCATGGAGGTATCCTCATACACATGTATTCATATCTGTAGACTTTGTTGGCCAAGCAGCTGAGCCGCCTCTTCCAATTCATAGCAAACTGTTTAGATTGTCTAAAAACTCACGTATAATCCTACTAAAGCGGGCTAGACAACTATCATGCAGTGCAGAGGCTTTTATGGGTTTGGTTTGAGTAAGACATTGTTATAGTGTGAGCGCTTGCTAGAAACTGCACCATAGGAAGTTCATTTCCTTCTCTGCTTCTGCTGCTCTTAGATTTGGTGCAATGCGGATAGGGATAGGGAAAATGACACACAAGCATCCCACGACTTTTTCAAGCTTTGCGTTTCCTAGGTTAGTGCAAGTTACCCGTGTACACATTTTACTGCACATCCCCTAGGCACCATTGAAGGTAAGTTACGTGAACGGATGTTTTATTAGGTTGAATAAATAGTTTCTTACTTCACTTTGAAAATTAGTGTACCCTCGAGAAATTTGAAAGTATTTCTGATTAACTGGTTAGGTTAATTAAAATTTTATACAAGTTTCCGGCAGTGTTTCAACTTTGCAGACACCAGTTAAAAAATCACAATGTCTAGTAGCTCTTCCTTTTTAAAGTCTTTTGTATATTATATGAAAATATATTTTATAATAAATTCACTGACTAAGTCCATTGTTTATGCTCTTATTGTTCCGGTATATGAATTAACTTTTTTTTATTCGCTTAGACGCACAATGCTGTTTAAAAACTATTCAGTTATTATCTTGCAGCGTTCTATCGTTCTCAAGTTTTTCTGGTCTCGTCTTTCTAGCTGCATTTTAAGTAAGATTTTTACTCATAATAAAGTCGGCGGCAATTTTTACAGTGAATTATTTTAAAAAAATTCTTCATAGACCGGTTCAAAACTGCTATTCGTTCTAATCGTAGCCTGAACCACCGAAAATTATGAGTTAGGATGCATTCGATTCTAAATGGCATCTTAAAAAATTGTTGAACTAGAAAATTGGAATTGGTAAAAATTGGAAAAGTTATGAGAAATTAAGTGAAAAAAGTATTGTTACGAGCTCAGTAATTCAGAAGTCGGTCCTGTCACTAAACTATAAATTTTGGCGAATAAATTTTCTCCCGAGAATGTGCTCTAATCCATTGCTGAGATATGGCCGACGGCCGTTCTTAATTGGCAACCCAGTACTGAAAAGGTTAATAGGAGCAATTGTGTAAGAAAATGTTAAATTTTAACACATGGTTAACAATTATACAATCTGCTAACTCCATTTCACTATTCTGTATGTATAAGCCTTGAAATATTAACGGAAAACTCTTAATTGGACTCCTGTTAAAATTTAAATCCTAATCTTGAAAATGTATAGAGTTAAAACATTTCTTATAGCAGAAACGTCAAATATAACGGCGTGTGGTTAATTTTTAAACACCTCTTATGAAATTGACTCTTATTATTATTATATTATCTTGTTATTAAATTAGAGTATCCGTCTCGTTCGTACACATTTCTTTCTGTAAAAACGACACCATTATCTCGATTTACTCCAGAGGCTGCTGACAACGACATATTGTAGAAATTTACCGTGAAACGTCATTTCATTTGCGAATGTTACACGTTCAGTCCGCTTTTTAAATGGACTGTTTATCAAATGAGTATTTAGGTCAGTCGAGGAAACATGGAAAAATGTGAGTTAGGTACTTAATGGAATATAACATTTGATAAATGATAGCTGGTTTTGTAGCAATTAAAATGCTATTAAAACATGTCTTCATTTTATATCGTTATACAGGGTGTTTCCTCAGTAATTCAAAATATTGTAGTAGGCGCTTCGTCACTCCATTTTAAGACAAAAAGTTCTTATAAACATGTGTAAAAAGTCTTGTCGTTAATGAGATATAGGGTGTTGAATTGTTTGTAATAAATCAGCTCTGACTGTGAGTGAGATTTATTTTTCCTGGTGACGCTATTAGTTTATTAGATGCTCCGACTCCTCCGCGCCTTCGAGTCAGATAATGTTCAAATTACAATAATTTTCAATAATAACCCAACCAAACCTACCCCTACCAAACCACCTTCGTATTTTTAGTCAATTTTTGAAGAATACATTATAATAATTTTCAATAATAACCCAACCAAATCTACCCCTACCAAACTACCTTCGTATTTTTAGTCAATGCTCCGACTCCGTACAACCAGCGTTGTACAGAGTCGACTTCGTACAATCATCTCTGTCCGAAGTCCGCCAATCTCGGCTTCGTACAAAATGGCTTGTACAGATCGGACTTCGTACAAATTCATTGTACGAAGCTCGACTCCGTACAAGATCGGGCTTGGGACGTAACATATATACACATTAAAACAAACTTTTTAGCTCAACATAGTGGTAAGCCTTATATTTTAGTAAGTTGTTGAAATGTCGGCAGATTCCAACAACATAAAACCTCAAAAAAACACCCAAGACAATCTATTCGATTTTTTGTTGAACCTTTAGAAATACGGCTCTATTTACTAACAAATCTAACGAATGAAACTGTTTGTACGACTGAGAAAAATAGATTATACGATTTTCACTAGTATGGCAAATATAATATGAACAACACTACTAGAAAAAGAGAAAAGAATAGTTTTATTTGTGAACCTCACAATTAGATTAGTACCCTTTACCAAAAAACAACGAATAAAAGTAAGGGAAGCAGTGAACACTCGCCCACCTGTTTTGGTAAAGACGACTGAACGAACAATTCTTCTCTCTCTTTCAAGTAGTGTTGTTCATATTATCCTTGTCGTACTTGTGTAAATTGTATGTCCAGCGAAGATTTTTCGCATTCTGTAAACGAATTGTATTATAGTCTTCGCAAGTTCTAAAGCTGAGAATTTGACCTGCTGGTGGACATCTCCCATCGAACATAGAGCTCTTCCACGACTTTTTGAGATATAAAGTGACATTTTTCAAAACTGACATCCGTTAGCAAACGTTACATTTTTCGAAACCAGTTACATAATAAACATGAATAATAATCTGCTTTTGTTACAGGTGCAAATGGTTGTTTCTTAAGAAATTATTATTATGCCTCACTTGGGCAAATCGTTACCGGAAAAGTTTGGAATGGCTTTAGATGAACAACAGAAACTTTTAAATACTGGTGAGATTTATTATGTATTTTTTTATTCAAGCGTACCTACGTAGTTTTGTTTAAAAATATATAAAATTATAAGGCACCTGTTCTTCCTAAAAATTGTGCTATAGTTATAAATGCCTGACCCAAGCTCTTTAGAATGCAAGTTCCAGTTTTCTCTATATACGAGTATTGGAACGGTATATGAACCGTCCATGATAGACAAACTGTATCAATTACTCCTTAAATATATTATTGGACACTCTCAAATAAACACAACATACAGATAGATTTAGAATTTATTATTGATTCCATACAGTCACTATTAAACCTCAAATAATTATTGGTAATCTATAGAGATGGAATGCATGGCACTAGGTAATTATACCTATACGACAGTTGTATTAAAATTAATTTATTAGCTAATAAATATGGGTTAAACTATGTGTGGATTATCCCTATTAACTCCTTGTTAGGATTTCTTATAATAATAATGAATGGAAGTTTGTTAAAAGTATCAAAAAGTTGTAAATTTATTGTATATTGAGAGGTTGAATTGAGGTAGTCAAAATTCTTTGAAATTCTGTATTTGAACCAAAGTGCGTGATACGAGAAGTAAGGAGTATTAAATAATATGCCAATGTTCAGTTATAAGCAACTACATAGGGTAGAAAAAGTGTTTTTGGCAACTAAAACTCAATTTGAATATTTGCATCATGAACTGTCAAATAACATTTATTGGCTAATATTACGGACTTAATATCAATTTTGGGGGAAAAGGACATGCTTTGGGATCGATAGTAGAGTTGATCTTTAATTTTAAGAGGTTCAAAGTTAGTTTTTATAGAAACTTATTCATTTTATTGTAATTAGTAATGTTATGTCAACCAAAAATTATCCTGACAGTCTAATTTTGAACGTTGTACAAGGAACACATGAGGAGCAAGCCTAGGAAAGCTATCCTTTCAGAGGCAGCAGAAACACCACTTAGTATACGCAGATCCTGGCTGGCAACAAAGTTTACCTCGAAGTTTATGTCCTTTACACATGACCAAATTCTTAATGCAACACTAGAATTCTATCAACTCTACAATGAAGACAACATCTACTGGAATAAAACCGAAACACCAGCTATAATAAAGGGCCCCAATTTTTCTCAAATGAATATAGATATAGTTTACAAAGCAATGAAACTACCATGCTACCAATTTTCATATGAAGCACAACCTGGGAAAATTGACACTTATAAATCTAATTTTACTAAAACAACACATAATGAAGTGAATTTTAGACATCTAGCAAAAACCAAATTTGCAGATTTCACATTAGTGTTTACTGATGCTTCAGTAGATCCAGTTGACGGTACATGCGGAATCGGAATTTATTGTCAAAATCCAGCTATCAACATAAGGCGCAGATTAACTAACAATACGCCAATAACAACTGCAGAAACACTGGTAATCAGGAAATCTATTCGTATTGTAGGTACTTATACAGATAATCTAGCAGTCGTCACTGATTCTCTTAGCGCAATGCAAGCGCTGGAAAGAACTGGAATTAATAAAGATTAGGACTATATTACTAGACAAGAAATCCTTAATATGAGATACAATATTAATTTAATCTGGATACCAAGCCCCACTGGCATCACCGGTAATGAGAAGGCTGATAAGCTAGAACTAGAAGGAAGACTTCAAAATAATATTACTCAAAATAATCTAATCCACCCTGACAGATTCTTGGGATTTACTAAAAAACGTCTGTGGGAAAAATGGAATAACATGTACAAAGAAAGGCCTCAGGGACAATTCTACTCCTCAATTCAATCTACACCCCCGAAAAAAACCTGGTTCTCACAGATATGATACAAATGCAGAGATAAAATTACTTGTGTTGGGAGAATGAGTACTAAACACTGTCTCGTCCCCGAACATCTATAAAGAATTAAAATCACAGATAATCCAAACTGTATATGCGGCTTAATCATATAATTTTTGACTGTTCAAGATATATAAAAGCTTCCATATACCATCAAGGACCAGTTAACATCCAAATAATTCTTACTACTCCAGGATCCAAACTAATGCAGTTTCTTATTGAAGATCTTCTAAAAAATGGATTCAAACCTTGAAGAAAACTTGTTCAAGTTATTCTACGCAGTGAAGGGCACGGACTTGTCTCCGGACGTGTTCAAGACACACCTTTCATGAAACACCTAATTGGACAGCCGTTTGAAAAGACGCGAGTCCACGAACAAAGAAAAGAAGAAGAAGGAACACCTTTTGCTCTTGAGTTCCACCGTCTTTTGTTTAATGACGTAGAGGTGACCGGAAAGATAAAGCAGAACGTCAATAAGAATTTTTGATGATCTGTCAAAGAAAAAGGAAAGTGCCATTTGAAAGATACTTGCAGAAATTTTATAAACAATTAAGTAAGTTGTAAATAGGCCTTATAAAAATAAAGCATTTTCTTGGAAGCCGATATCTAAGTGTGGCTCCAGTCCCAAAGGTGAAATAATCCATTTACCTGTTCCTGAAATCGAGAATTCCGCTTGTGTATTCGACATCACTGGAAGTAAATTCATTGAAAGTACAGGTGGATTCATGCAACATCATTTAATTTAACTTAACTTATCTTGATAAGATGAAGTATACACAAATAACACGAGCATTCAAACAATTACTCAATTTATATCAAGAAGTTCGACAAATTTTATCTTTTCAATTAAGATTCTTCAGTAATTTTGCGTATGCGCATGTGCGGAAACATAGGTACATAGAACACCAGACATAAATGCTGATGACTCAAAATTAGAAAAAATAATATCTCCAGAGCCTGACTCAGAAATTGGTAATAGCCTATTCCTATCCCATAACAATGAACACGTTTCTCTAATAATGTAATGAGTTGTGGAATTCCCAATATGAAAATTCCTAGCAAATTCCCTCATCGAAAGCCCTTCTGCTAGGAAACTAAAAAGATAATAACGAAATTGTGCAATAATTATTATAATATATAATATTACCAATTGTAGAGTGAATTCCAATCGCATTGCTGGTGGAATGGCGTTTTTCCTCCTAGAATTCTTGACTGAAACAGGCTCAAGGATTGACAATAAATAATCGAATCACTTTGGTGTCATTCTTGTGTATATAAAAAAATTCTTTTTCATCATGCTTCTTTAAATAGACAAACATTTTCTCATATTGTTCCTTGGAGAAAAGGCTTCACCCCAAATCTGCGTATCCTCCTTTTATGGATGACCAATGCAGAAGCAGATAGTAATAATGTCGCTGCTATAAGATGAACTTTTTTTTTCCTCAACATCCTGACGTTCTTTCCAACCATGTCTGATATTCGAATGATTTGTAACAAACTTCACTTATCAGAGTGGAAACCGAAAATATTCAATATTCATATTTGTCCGGTCCCGGACTTTTGCCGAACTCTGTATGCATAAGGATATATATCGAACCAAACACACGTTTTTCAAACGCCTTGTATAAATACTCGGAAGCATGAGATAAACATTTTCCGGCAAATTCCTTATAACAAAGTCACAGCTGAAATTTGGGTTGTATGTTCATGAGCTTTTACTTGATGAGTTATGAATATTTTGTCACTACGTTATGAATCCAATTAATAAAATAGTATAACACGCAAGAGAGTTGAATATTGACGTAATGATTTAATAAGATGGTGCTACGCTCTATCACTTTCGATTACTTCCACCACACCTACAGAAATGGGTGGATTGGTGTACGAGGAAAAATCGAATATCTACCAATCACCGGATATAACTGTCTATTCTAGCAGCCAATATATTGAATTATTACGGTAAATTGTCTTGAAGTCTTATTTACCTTTTGGGAGAAATAATGTATCCTACAGGCAAATTCATTGAGAATATACAATGTGTGAACCGTAGATTCCAGACCACAAAATACCATTTAATATCAAAATTTTCTAAACCTGCAAAACTATATTGATTTCTATGACTACTATTGCTGCTACTACAAAAACTAGAACTGGAGATACTTGATATTTGGAACTATTTAACACTTGGATATATCAACTGAAATAATTTTCTGTAAATGTGGCAACGCTGCTCTTATGCAGTTGGTGGCAAAATACTTCGCGATCAACAGGTTTAGGCAGTGCGAGTCCGGAGCTCGGTCAAGCAGTTCGTCATATATGAAAATCACGTGAGTAAAAATTTTATTTTTACCTCGTAAATTCCTGATGCTATGCTAAGGGTTCTGTAATGAAAACTATTGAATCTTGAATTCTGGTTTTAACATCACCTATTCTAGTGCATAATGTGAGTTCTATTTCTGATGTTTACAGTTTTCCAGATGCTAAATTTCCTATAATTTTTGCGGATGGCAAAGTTGCCCCTCATTGTGTTTTTTTTTCAGAAAATGGTTCGAACGTATAAAAGACGAGTGGGCGCACGGCGTTACAAAGATTATACCGAAGAGCAGTTTCATAGAGCTGTTCTCTTGATAAAGAGTAATCGAATGGGGTATAACGAAGCATCCAAAACCTTCAATATTCCTAAAAGAACCCTTGTAAATAAAGTTAAAAAAAAATATGAATGTCCTGTTGGAGCACCTCAGCTTATCGCCCCGGAGATTGAGCGGTCCATAGTCGACGTTACAATAGCCAGCTCCGAGTACGGCTTCCCCCTAACTGACAGAATTGCGAGTACCTAGTGTTGAAGAGTCATTTAGACAAAGAAGGTGTCCGTTTAAAGAAGTTCAAAGACAATTTACCTGCTGTAGACTGGTGCAAGAATTTTATTCATAGACACAAACATGAATTATCCAACAGACAGTGTCAAAATATTAAAAAAAGCAAGAGCTGAGAAAACAGATGAGGAAATAAACAATTATTTTGATAATTTAGAAAGAAACGTGGCAGGAATTCCACCTGGTTCCATCATTAACTACGACGAAACGAATTTGACAGACGATCCTGGATCGTCAAAATGTATTTTTAGAAAAGGGATTAAATACCCTGAACGAATTATGAATTCAATCAAGTCCTCAATATCAGTCATGTTTGCTGCCGCTGCAGAGGAAACTTTGCTTGCCCCATATGCTGTGTATAAGGCTGAGAGATTATTCGATTCCTGGTGTATCGGGGGACCTCCTGGAACTCGTTATAATAGAACCAAATCTGGGTGGTTTGATCAGTACGCATTTGAGGATTGGTTTACACAAATGGTTATACCGTGGTCCAAAAAAATCGATGGGCCGAAAGTTCTAATCGGAGATAACCTATCGAGTCATTTAAACATAATGATCATTAGAGAGTGTCAAAGAAACAATATTAAATTGTTTCTCGGTTAGAAAGGGGGAACTAAAATGACACGAGATAGAACGCACCCCCATCAACACCCTATGCCCTCCTACCCCACCTACACAAATTTCAATGGCAACCCCCTACTTGTGATACGTCGCTGGAAAGCCAACGCGAAAAAATACATTCTATTTTCTTGATTTTCATTCATGTTCAAATTGTGTATTTGTAACAGCATTAAGTTTGTTTAAAGTGAAGTTTTGCAATTGGGCGTCGTTTTTAACTTGTTCTCTCGTTTGGGATCCAAAAAAATATGATATTTGATGGACTAAGCTTGAAAAGTACCATACAAGTGAACTGTCAAAAGTAACAAATAAAATTTACGTCGCCACTAGTTAAGAAATACGTTACTGACGCCATAATTCCGTCTCATCTATTTCATAAATGAGAGATAAAGCTGGACAATGTATGTCGTTACGGCAAAGGATGGTCAAGCAAAGTCTAGCTGAGATTAGAACCGAAGAAAATGATGCGCTCTTTAAAATTTCCTACAGCAATCTTGACAGTTACTGGCACAATATACAGCCAGAACGACGAAATTTCTCAACAATAGAAAGCATAACCGTCAACCGTCAAACTTAGTCCACCTTGTTTCCGTACAAACGAAAATAATAATCAACAATAAACACTTTTTCCTCTATCTTGAGACCCATTCTCAACTATAACATCACTTAACAACGTTCTTTGTACTACTAAAAACACATAACGCTGCTAGTGTCATCCGTCAAAAAGCCGACATGCGCATAACGGAGGCACGCAGCTCAGTATTGTATATTATGAAGCATACCGTACTATCAATTTTTTTATCTCTGTTCTCGCCCATAGCTTCTTATTTTTTGTTATAATTTTTCCATTTCTGTTGATCTCCTGCACATTTTATGGATTTTCACTACCCCGCATCACAGATCCCTTAAAAAAAGAGGGATTTATACCACCACATGCAAATGAAAGGATCCATGGTTGAGCAGGAGAATAACTGCACATATGCATGATATACCTTACACCGTTAGGACAATTAAAGGTGGAGTACTTTCACCACTTTTATGGAACCCAATTGTGGATGATCTGCACGTTGAATGATCAAGGCATATAAACGTAGGGCTTTGCGGACGACATAGTGATTGTCTTGGTATTACCGGGGCAATCAACAGCATGGAGACGGCATCAATGAAAGCCCTTATTGGACTTTTTGGTTTGGAACTCTTTGTAAGGACGGAGGCAATAATGGCAATTCTTAGGCTGAAATCAGTAGACTTATATGGTCCCTTAGCAATGTTCAGGAAGGACCCACTGATACAACTGGAGCAATACTAGATGCACCATTATTACACATTAATTTTGATAACATAAAACTCCGGAGAAGCTTCTGGAATAGAAGTGGATAACATGGGAAATGGTACAAAGATCCAGTTTGATTGCCTGGGCTGTTAAGCACAATCCAAACGAATGAATGAATGACCCGCATCTTCAATTCCTCCAAATTTTTTTTTAAATCTCCCGTTCCCGCCTCTCTAGTTCATTTTAATTTTTGTATTTAATATCTATGCTTCACTTCCGTATAACAGGGTAGGTATTGTTTTGTATAGTCTAATATTCGTTTTCCTTGTTAATAATCTTGATTTGATCATATTTTCTATGGTCGGAAGATTGTGTATACCAAATGAAAATAGAGCATTCGGCTTGCAAAATACACAAACACCTGGGTCACCCTGTACATAAAATCATTCTGTATGAGAAATTGAAACAACTTATTTAATTGGATATAATTGAAAACAGCTTTTCTATAATTTAAGAAATTAAAACACCCGCTATTTTATTCTAGAAATTTTATTTTATTTTCTGTTTTAACATAAAACGAGCATTTAATTACAAAAGTTCGATGCATTTAAATTTCCAATCGGCTAACTTCTTTCGTTTCTTTTTTAGGTGGCCGTTCACAGCTTTCTGTAACCATAGTGGAGGTTGCGGGAACTCCAAATCCGAGTCCATTATCGGATCGCAGTGGTGAACAACTTCTCCAAACGCCGTTGGATTCAGGTTAGTAGGTGTTAACTAATTGTAAAAGCTTTTAAAACAGCTTTGTCAGTATTTTGTGAAAAAAGTTTCAGTATTTTATACAAGGTGTAGCTATAAATTGAAATAACATTATTGTTTTCCTTAGAGTGTTTTTGTATATCTTCTGTATGTTCCTTGTGGTATATTCATTATAAATATATAATAAAACTGTTCCTGGAACGTGCACTTCACTGGATCCCATTCGTAGTAGACTATGATGTTGTGATACAATAAAATATTTCACATTTTACCAAGGAGGACATTAAAAATTTGACAACCAATTTTTTGCAGTCTTAAAGTTCAATAGTTATTTGTATTCCAAGGATTGAAAGTGCTACTTTGTTGGACGAGTCTGAAAATTACGAAACGAGTGAAACGAGCCGAGCAGCAGGCTAACAGTTTCAGCAGTGGCGTACACATTTTTTGGCGACGATCTACTAAAATAAAATTCACCCGAGAAAATAATTAATTAATATAGAATTAATACAATTTATTTATTATTATTTAAAAATTTAACCCACGAATTTGCAATATTGATAGATTTTATTTATTTGCAAGAAGTAATAATTAATTGTACCTCCAGGGCAATTATTAATATTTAACGAATCGGATGGAGAAGGAATATTTATATTATATCAATAAAACTGTCACTTTCAGCACATGGAACTTACTTGCTTACTTACTTGGTAACGTGAATGAGAAGTGACAGCATATAAGTCATTGTCGAGAGTTTTTTGTAATTTTAAATTTTACCTTAATGGTTTCTTGCACAGTTTGTTAGTTTGTTGTTTGGGTTTGGTCTTCGACAATAAATTAGTTTATTTGAGATTTTCCTTTTTTCTAAATATCTCTAATCCAAAATCTTGGTGGATTTACTGTCTTCCTCCCATTTCTCAACACCATTGAAATTAACAGCAAACTGTTCGTTGCTTTTAATCGTCTTTCATTATAATTATTATTATTCATACTTATAAATAGTATCCCGCAAAAATGGCAGATCATGAAAAAGTTAGGTTATCATGACGGATAAATGTTGAACATGTTTCAACTTTATCCGATAACGGACGTAAGTTAAAACTTTCGGACAAATATTTAGCGGCTTGTCAATTTTGAATTCACCTTTACGCGTTTCGCTAACACAGTAGCTTTCTCAAACGAGTGGAGGTATAATGAAATTTTTTTAAATTTATACAGTGCATTAATAGGGAATTTTACGGATATTGACAAAAGTCCCTAAAAAATTTTTATTATACCTCCATCTAGTTTGAGACAGCTACTGTGTTAGCGAAACGCGTCACGAATATATATTGAACGTGGTTCTAATATAATGAAGATTTAAACAAATTAAATTGTTTTATTTCATCGTTTAGTATGGATCTTCATCAAGTAAAAGCCTCATCTATTCAATTTTTATATCAAAAAGTGTTAAGTAGGGTGGATTCATTGAAAAAATAGCTACTATTAAATGTTATTAAAACAACGTTCTTCTTAAGATATTGGGTTAATATCACTTCATTAAATCAACTCCACTCACAAAATCCTCGTGGGTGGTTTCGATATCCTTCTGGATTTTTTTATATAAATGGAAATTCCTGAGAGAATATAACACCGATGAGATGCGATAGACAGCGTGTTGTAAGAAACCCCACTGTCTTGTTTTCCTAAAGAATTGCTTCAAGTCAAAAGAAAAACTTATCGCCAAAAACTACACTGTAATTGTAGTAGTCCTACAAGGAGGATACGGGGTAATTCATTCACGATAGATTTTTTTTCATTTTTTGCTAAGAATATCATTGTATATTCAACAATTATTATCTAAATCGGCAAGGAGGCTTAACCTTAGATAAACCATATAATTTTTATCCACTATCACATTTTTTCACAAAGAGCATTAGGTGAATGATTCGTGACCATTGGGACTCGAAGCCGGAACCCCTCAGTTATAAGCACTTACGCTAAGTTCTGCGCTACGGACGCTCAGTGGGGCCAAACGGCAAAAAAAACGACAAAACCTCTGACTAAATTCAGTTCGACTTAAAATCAATTTGCAATACATGTTTTCGATGTATCTCGGACCCAGGAATCTGATGCCGTTTTCGAAAAAATTCTATCTTTGCTCTTTCATATATATATATATATATATATATGTGTTTTTCAGAGGCGTTTTGTGAAAAAATGTGTTTTTCGTGGATAACTTTTTTTGGCGATATTTCATTTAACAAGTGATACATGTTTTCGATGTATTTTTTCCCGTAGAATACAATGGTGCTATTAGTTTTATCATAAAACTTACGGCTTACGGCTTAGTTTTAAATCAGATGCACTATCAACCACTATAGCAATAATTTTTAACAAGGCACACCCTGTCCTTTTTTAATTTTTAACAATTTTAATCTTTTTAGCTCCTATTTTTAGATTTAATTATTAGGTCATAAGTAATGTTTACAATTTGATTACTGTCCTTTATAAAAACGAAGGTTACTTATTTGGATGGTATTTCATTTGCAATGCGCAACGTAGCGGTGAAAATCAAACTGCTAAGATAGACAATTTTGAGGTCAGGTTTTGTCAATTTCTCCGATGCACGAAATACAGAAACTTCAGTTTATCGCCATTTTTTGTCCAACTGACATTCGAGGCGAAGACGAATTCAGCAAATGCGAGAATATTAAAATCAGTCCAGCACTTCTCGATATATGAATGGTGTAACTAACACGACTTTATTCTATATAATATAAACAAAACCTATGTACCTGTTTAATAACAAAATACCCAATGAATTTCAACTATTAGCAATCAACCAATAATAACGTTACGTTATATTCGAAGAGATTCCTTACATTCACCTCCTTTGATCAAAAGTTGAATATTTTCCATAATCTAACTGTTTCCTGTACATATTCACTGAAATTCCATACTACTAGATATAAATACAACTCATTATTAAATCGCTTTTTAATTATACCCTTTTTATTTTTAGCAACGAATCCAACGTGCTGTCAAGGTCTCAACCCTTCGTCACTTCTTTTAGAAAGCCCTCCAAAATGGGGGGCAGCAGCGCGGTACGCTTCCAAACAGCATCGAAAAATAGCCGGCAGGGCAACGTTCCAGGGACAAGTTTATAACTTTCTGGAAAGGCCTGATAACTGGAAATGTTTTGTTTACCACATCATCGTGTAAGTACACAATTGAGTAACTTACTAAGTATGTGATTTGATAGGTCACCAATTATTCCGAGTAGGTCTAGACACATAATTATTGATTTTTCTTATTAATGTGTTTTTTTTTAATTTCAAAATAAAAAACCTATTCCAAGTTTACCGAGGATTAAACTGTTCATATAATGTTTGCCTGTTTATCTTGTGTGCTTCTAATATTCCCTCGGTTTGAAACTAAACGATCTATCCAGTGTTCAGCGACCATTTGCTGTGTATGTACTAACGATCCTTATCTTGGCTAAGTGTCCTTCGAGAGTAACCACGGTATACGTGACTTCGGTACACGTAACTACTAACTTAATCCATCTTGAGGGAATTTAAACTTCATAAAGGTATTTTATGTAAGTGACTTTTCCAATTTGGGATGTTAAACGATTTTTCGAAAAGCAACTAGTTAATCGGATATCACAGATATGATATTTGCAAGAAATTGATTTGAATAACCTGAGAGAAAAGTGAAATAAGGTAAGTTCCTTTGTTAATATTATAATTTGCTTAATGTGATTCAGGTGATCAAATAGACTGTAAGAACGGCTACACTTTAGCATTAGATTTGCTCCCAAACATCATCAGATGCTGTCAACAGGCTTCGTTGTTTGATTGAGTAATTTCTGCTTGTGCTTTTTCCTAAAAACTAGTATCACTAATAACTTATTTTTCATAACAATAATTAGCCAGAGAAAATCTTCTAATTCTCCTTATCAGCTTACTACTGTTGGGAAGCATATTATGTCGCCATAACGGTAATGTGATAAGTGTTGACGTTTTGGTACAGAATTTTAAACTGAGCTCAAAGTAGGTACATGATAATTGGGCATTATTGCACGATTTAGGACAATATTCCGAAATTAGTCCGAATAACGGAAACAACTTCACTAAAGTCGGTTTTGAAAGACTTCCTACAATAACGTCGCGAACTTCTGTTGATCGCGCCGCAGGACGCGACGAGGTTCGAGACGGTATTCAGAGCATGTTTGTACATAGCTTTACATGACAATATTTGCGAACAAATTCAACTAACATAGTATTAAAAAATGAAGAGCAATCTTCATAAAACTACATATTATATAAAATAAAAATTTGATTCAGGTGAAACATCTAGACCATTAAAAATAGGGAGTTCCATGAGTGAGGTGTACTCAAACATGCTTGGAAAGAGAGGTACTATATTTTATGGGATTCAACGTTTATAACATTGGAAGAGTTGATGAAGGTGCTTCACAACAAATGTGGCTACCAATATTCAAAATAGAAGTTTCAAAATATCAATTACTTCCGTCGTCAGGCTTTCTTCAGATTTATTGTTGAAATTATTGTTAACAAATACACACTTGAATATACAATACCTAAAATTAAACTTATTAACACATATTTTGAAACAAGAGTAAAGGCGGGAACACATTGTTCTGTCGTGCTGTTTTTTGTTATGATGCTACGCATAAAATCAAACAGCCTATTTATTGTGTATTCAAATGTGCGGCGTGCACATTTATCTGATGCTACGCGTTCTGACGTCGTGTCGTGTCGCGATAACGAACCAGATTTCTGTCAGACCGCCAACACAATCATCAGATCGTTTTCGACCGCAAGTAGCAACGCATCGCTTCGATTTTCGGAACAATGAATGAGATTGTCCTTATTGAAAACGTCAGAAATCATGAATGTTTAACATAAAGACTCAGAATTACCGAAATCAAAATATGAGACAATAGGCATGGGAGGAGATAGCAAAAGGTATGAACAGTACAAGTAAATTTAGATTTTAATTTAACATTTCAGTTTATGTTTTATTTAACATTTTATTTCACATTACAGTTTCTAATTGCCACAGTACACAGCCAGTATCTGATACAAAGTACCTACTCTCTAAATTTGTCACGAATGCGGAAAGCATCCCGAGTAGTATTTTAACTTTAGGGTTGCACTGACGAAAAGAATGAATCAGGGGTATCGCAATATTTTTTTTATGGCTCAAAATCAGCATAATTGTGAAGGCAAATGGCAGAATACACTATGTCATTAACAAAATCAGGTTGTATTTCCATATGTTTGAGAACAATTCTCCATCTTGCCACAAGGATCCCGAAACTATTTCCTATTACTCTCCTAGCCCTCGAAAGTCTATAGTTAAATATTTTATTGGGCTCATTTGCTGCTACGTGATGCCGACTATAATAGGGTCGTAATAAGTATGGTTTTAGTTTCCAACGATAACATGAGGTAATCCTTCGCCATCTTTTGTGAGCGGTTTATTACCAGGAACATTCAATTAATTATTTGCTAAGGAAATTCCGAGAGACGAATTGGCAAAAATACCTCCATCGCTGCACAGAGTAGTATGTTAACGACTTGTCACGACATAACGTATCAGTGATGGTACTTAGACTTTGCTATTTCAGTTTACCTTTCTTATCCGTTTGTTCGTTCCCTTTTTCCTGTTTTTATTGGGAGTATTTTTCAGAAATAAATTCATTTATTGCCTGTTTTCTCCCATACAAGTGTTTTTTTGCATTTTTCAGGAATACTTACGAAATTGTTTCTCACAATGACTGACAATAATTGAGCATAATATGTAGATATTCTATCTAATTTTAAATAACCTTTGGGTTCACCCCAAAAAAATATAATCGTATAATACACTTTTAATATACCTACATTATATAATTCGCCATTTAATCACGATTCAATAATCCGTAATTTTTTAAATTCAGTAAAAAATCATGTTCAGGTGCGGTAAACATCCACAAGCTAGAAATTTGAAACAAATCAGTTGAAAAAAACGGACATTTCAAGTTAAAACAAAACTAAATTATGTAAAAAAGTACGCAACGCATAAAGCAAAATACAATTTTTGGCATTACTAATTTAATCATCTTAACACGCATCATTAAAAACAATTCTTAACATATGTCATTGATTATAATTTTGAGGTTAAGTGTAAAATAACATTCAACTAATATAAGACAAACGCAAAACAGCATGATACACGAACTGCCGAATATAGAATACGTGTTGCATATAATTTGGTAGACAAGAAACTACATTATAAACAAATTTTTTATGAAATTTTAGATAATTTGATTGATTGATTGATTGATTGATTGATTGATTGATTGATTGATTGGATCAGCACACCAGTCAAAGGCTTGAAGTCCTCGGCACCTCAACCTTAAGGCTTTTTCTGCTCTTAGTTGTGCCGTTTATGTGAAGAAACCAGTAGCCCTTATCAGGCTCAGCAGACTTTTCACTAGGTTCTTCTTGGAGAAATCCTCCCTTGGATGTTCTAGTCCTAGGAGTCTATGCTTCACATTCGAAGATAATGTGAGAGACTGTTTCCTTCTCTTCCATGCACAATCGACAGATAGGTTCCTCCCTATATATGCCGATTGTATGCATGTGCTTCCTTAGGGTACAGTGACCGGTGAGTAAACCCGTCACTACCCTTATGGTAAGGGTAAGGTTTAGTATTTCATTGGTCAGCATCTCCGAGGGTTTTTTGACCAGGAATTTGCTGTGTTCCTGTTCTGGCACGTGTTTCCAGTACGACTGGTGTTTAGTTTGAGACCAGAGCTACATTCCCCGTGGGGAAATTTTTTTAAATGTTAATTTTATTTCTAAAAAATTATTCTGCTGGAATCAGTGAAAATATAAAATTGAATTGGTAAAATTAAGATTAAAATTGTTGAAAATTTTTAATTTGAAGTTATATTATAGTTTAATAAAATGTTTATTCTCTAGCTTTTTTCTTAAGTGGCCTACGACGCCGTGGGCGGAGTGCTCAATCGTCCGAGTGCGATATGGCTATCATATCCATACTAGTTGCACAAACTACTATTCCGTTGGATTGTACAGTACGAAATACGTTACTTTCCTATGTGGTCGTAGGAAAAATAACTATCCCAATACAATAAATTCACTCTAGACGTTGAAAGATTGGTTGAATATTTACTTGTGTGCCTTTTAAATTCACGTTATATTTATTTTTCTGTATCAACTTAAAAATACAGAAACTTATGTTAATAAAGTCATGATATTTCATGCTTGAAGTAATATCGCAAATTAGGGCTCATTTTTTTGCAAATTGGTCGTATAAATATATAGCATTTACTTGAATATCATTTCCCTTGAAAGCCATAAAGTCACAACCAACTTTCAAAATTAATTAATCCAAAAATCTCCCTCGAGAGTAATTTACATACGTCGCAGCTTAGATATCGATCACTCCAACTTTATGCCTCAATTTCTGCTTAGATTTATCACAAATAATCAAGGTTGTCGTCCTGAATGTGTCTAATAATATTTTATGTTCCATACATTGTGGAGTATTATTGAATGAAACCATTATTTCAATAATCAAATTAATAAAAAGATCCTTGATTAAGGAGCAATTGAGATAGTGGGTTTCTTTGGTCGAACGTGAACCAAAAGGAAAGAAAAGCTGATCTGTCGGAAATATACCTTTTGGTCGCCGCTGTCAGTTTAACCCAAATTTAATCCTTTCACTATTCGAAAGGTACAGACCACTTGGTCGCCAAAGCTGGATTGAGGGTTCCAAGAAAATTATAGGCTTATTTTATTACTCTAATACTATTTATTTTCGTGCAACCAAAATATGGTCCTATGTATGGCTTAACTTTTATCTAAATGAAGTTTTTTCATATCTTTCACGACAATTGAGTTATTCGACTTCCTCGCACTAATGCTTCACCCTTTATACATATACACGATCGTGCTGGCTGGTGGCAGAGCTAGTCATCTTCGGCTGTTCTTGGGCATTTTTGAAGATATGAATTTTTTTGAAATGAAAAATTTTCCAGTTTTTTCGTAATTTACCCGTGTCTAAACATCCAATCCCTTTGCTGAAAAATGCGTTGTATTTGTATTTTTGTTATCTACAATTCATCTTTTGATACCATCACGATTACTTAATGAGTATTTGTGTTGGCTGGCCAAGAACGTTTTTCGTTTTAAAAAACTATAGGTAACAATTTTGTGAGCATCATTTGCGAGTCGAATATATAGCGAGTTCAAACTACGTAATGTCTTTTACATGATGGCATAGTCCATTTTCTACTAGGATTTTTGTTAAAAACTCACTATTTTGATGCTCTATTGCTTGGCCTAAGCCCCAACTTATAAATTCCGGCGCAACCGTAACACATGGTATTCAAATGAGCTACTACATATCACACCGCCATCTATTGAAAACTCACGGCACTTAAAATCCGGTAAAACATATCAAGGCACACTTTTCGGGATTAAAACCATCATACCTCCCCATTCGGGTGAACTAATATACTTTCAAAATTTCCTTTAAATCAGTTGAACAGGCTTAGGTCGAATTCGACACGAGATACTGAGAATGCTAGATAATACTTCTTTTAAAACGAAGGTAGTGCTTGAAAAAATTGAAAGCGCCGTTGTAAAATATTTCAAGTGCTGTTGAAAACTTAATGCCCACGCCTTCTACCGTCATCGTTTGGAAACTATGTCAAGAAAATAGCTGCCAACAAACACCTGGTGTAAAAGACGGGTACAAACATATTGAAATCAATGACGAATGTTATCGACGCCGGCGCTAGTACGTCACAGCGACTACGGCGCCGCATAGTTGCGCCTTTTTGGCCGACACTCATCCAAAGAACAACAGTTGGTTACGTGGTGTTAGATTGGAAAAGCGAACAGGACTAAACGCGCGAAATTTTCTGGATTTTGAAAATTTTTGACGATACCGTCGCGATATGTGACGTCAAGTGAATGGCGTTAGTGAGTTGTTGAATTTTTAACATTTTTTGGATATAATTTTTCGTATTCTCCAATTTTGGAGTTGAAATGGTTTTTTTATTATTGAATTCTCAATTTGTTTATTATTTTTACCGCATACAATTATGGTGATTTGTTGGTTTGAATAAGTCAATATGAAATATACAAAATTTCAGTAAAATTTTTCCCAAGCTGACTTTACCTTCAATTGCTTTTTTTGTTTAAATATAAACATCTATATATTTAGGAATTTCCAATTTTCGAAAAAAATTAGTGATTTTATTATAATTTAATGCAGCATTTATATAAATTAATTAGCTTTAAAAATATTTCTAAAAAATTTGTAAATTTAATGAATATATTTTTCCTATTAAATTGGAAATAATAATTTTTTTGTGCTCTGGTAGTATTGGTAGGTATTTGTTTGTTTCTCAATAAAGATGATTATATTGAAAATTTTTAAACATTTTTTCAATTAGAGTCAGTGTATAAATGAAGATTTATTATTTGTGCCAACAATTAACCACAAATATTTTACTTAACACATACATAATCTACATAAATAATAATTAGTATTTTTATTGAGTGGATAACTATTTTCACTTATTTTATCAACTGGGAATCTTTATAATTTCAAATAATGAAAAGTGCAAACTTCAGCTACACATTCCAAAAAGTGAAAAAAAATGCTTTATAACAAAGAAGCTATTACCATAAATTTATGAAAATTTGGATCGGTGTAGAGGTGGGAACGAATTGTAGATAAATTAAACATTATATTTCGACTGAAAGATGCAAACATATATCAGTTTAAATCGAAAATTTTTTCATTTCCTAACTATGTCACTTCATGTATAATAATTAAATGGTATACTCCTGTAGATACTTTTTTGATATTTTCTGAACCAAATATTTTTTTTTGTGATGGTTGATGAGAAGGTCGAAGATTATTAATCTCTTTTTTGGAACTGAGAGGAGCGATTTGAATCTAAGTTGGCATTCTGGGACAAAATAAACATATCCGTTATTTCAATTTACATAACATTTTACGTTGTGTGGTTTATTAACGTGTAAACCAGGGTCCAAAGTTTTTAAAACCAAAAAAAATAATAGTGGGATGAAACTCATTAGGGGAGGATAATATAAAAAAGAAAGGAAAAATAATTTACAGGCGATCTGAGGTCGGGAAGGGGGAAAGGGGTGAGTTTTTAATGGTAAAAAATGGTTTAACTCGGTTTCCGGCAAAACTACAAGTCCTATGGAAAAAATGGTGTAAAAAAATATATCACTATAGTAAGTCTTCTCAGAAAATGCAAAAAATAATGAATAACGTAATCAGAGTATCTAAATTCAATAGTACGATTCACATTTATTTTTATATATTAGTATGAGATAAAAATCAAATTTTTAATTGAAAAAAATTACAGTAGTCACATTTTTTAGATGAAATTGTATAAAAATGGCATTGAAAAAAAAATTTCGAATTCGATTTTTTGCATTTTCTGTGAAGATTTACTATAATAATATATTTTTTCTACTATCACTATCGAAAGTCGTCTTTTGTGTCTTGAAAATCAACTGCAAAGTTGATGTTTTCCGCGAGCTGTCATAATTTGACATTATTGGCGCTCTTAAGCAGAAAGTAACTTTGGCGGATCTGCTTCTGGCACCGTGGGACCTGGGGCGTGGCTATTTCACATTCATTCCTGTATTTGCCAAAATGTATCTGTTTATTGTGAACTGCAATAAACTATTTGTATAAATGATGAATAATACAGGTCCCAGGACTGTCTCCTGTGGAACAACATATGATACTATCCTAGAACGGCTTGAAACTCTGTATACTGACCAGTAGCTATTGCTGTGATAAATATTAGTTCTACATTACTCTTATGACCTTCGTGATAACTATAAGAAGCTTTTAAAAGTGATTTTTCCGTCGAATATTTGAATAATGCCTATATTTAACATTCTTAAAATATCAAAGTTCACACCATAATATTTTGCAAATATCACTGGGTCGAAGATACTACAAAACCTATTTACGATTATGGTTTTGCCGCTTGAAACTTTTCGATTAAACTTTATATCTCCGCATTTTCAGATGACTCAAACCTCAAGATTCAATTCATAATAAAATTTGTGGCGTAAAGCTTTTGAATTTCGAAAATGTTGTTTTTATATGTTTTTTATTAATGTTCACCGCTATACACGTCCATAAAATAGCCACTTAAAGTCGTTCTGCTTTTGTTGGTGCACTATAAAATTTATAAAGGTTCTGAAGTAACAGATTTGAGAGGCAAATAATCTCGTGACCGTATAAAAAAACGTTTAATTTATAATAAATAATCCACCCTTTATTTTTGTTAGTAAAATATCGACAGAAAGTTGTCCTTGGTGAAAGTGTAATTTCATCAGTTACTTAGAAATTTAAGGTTTATTGTGTTATAATTTAATGGACTTTTTCTTTGGACTATTGGATATACAACATTTATTAAGGTATCTTTTATGATCTTTACATTGGTATTCCCGATCCAACAATTTTAAAGCAGCTCTCCACGTAAATAAATGATGGTCACTTGGTTGTGATCATCTGAAAAATCAGTTTGATTTGATATCAAATGACTATAACTATTTTCAGAATTACAAAGCAACAGAAATAATAATAACATCTTAATTATATCAAGTCGAAACATAAACAGTTCGTTGGTATCTATTTGATTAAAAATAAAAAGACAAATAAACGATGTACGGTACTTCGGTGACGCTTTTCCGTAGCGGCAAAAATGCGGGGGGCTAGTGGGGCCCGCGGGCCAAACCGCCAATGCTTTCTTTAGTGATGTTTCGCGACATGAATCGAAGTGAGCAAGAAAATCTCTACCGAACTTCGAGAAAGCTAAGTCTGGTGCCTATCAGTCAATCTACGTCGGTTGAAAGGAGAACATCTGGCATAAAAGAAGAATTGGCCTATCACAATGAGGGAGCCTATAGGCGGTGAGTATAACCATAGATTTATATAATTGTTTGAAAAAGAATCACGTACCCAAGACTATATAAGTAGCGTCCCGTTAAATTCTTGAAGGAGTTGCAAAAAATCTTTCAAGCAAGTCTTGTATTTAGTAATCTCCTGGTGTTGTGCCCGGAGATTCATGCATTCAAGTATTTGAATGAAGCTTTTTTCTGTCATTCCACAACAACGATATTTTTTTCTACAGTTCCAGTTTTTTTATGTGCCGATTCTCACGGCAGTGTCTTGTTAGGATACCTGGCCAAATCTGTGGAAAATAAAACTCTCTGGTTTATTCTTTTATCTTACCCAGTCAACGTGTTTAAGGAATATCTTGGATTGCCTCAGCTTTAATAGATCTTTCCAATCGTCAGATGCTCACGTACTTACAGTTTTACCAATTTCTTTAATATTACATTGGTGCCCATCTGTTAAATCATAAACTCAGCCTGTCATTGACGATGTTGTTTTTGTCGTTTATTAAGTAATTTTCATTTTGGAACAAATTATTTAAGAACTAAGCGGTTCATTAAGTGCTTGACTGGATTAAATTAGATTTGATGAGGTGACTAATGGGCCCACTCCACTTTTCAGATTTATTGTGGTCCTCTGAATTTATATTACATTCTCTAGCCCGTCTCTTTCTAAGCAGCCAATCAGCAGAGACTAAATATTTCGTATATTTTCTTGCAAGTGGCTTCTCATCGCCATGTGATATGTGGTAGAAAAAGTGCTATCTTTCTCTCATGTTACATAAACAGAGAAGATGCTTTTAGATGTGGGTACGTTTTTTTAAAACTACTCCCTAAAACGTCGAAGTATCAGCTCTAGAACTCTCCTCCTCTACTCGGCCTGGCTTAAATCGTTCAATTCAGTCACCAAAAGACTTTAACAAATATTTTATTATTTGGTATGTATGTATGTATGATGGGGTGACATTCACTTGGCAAACCACTGCAAGTAATTTCACACCGAATTTTCGTTAGGCAAATTATTTTTCACTACAGAACTACTGTTGCTTCAAAAAGAGTAAGTTATCAGAAATATTTCTTTGAAACAGAGAACATATTTTTCACTTCTTATTTTTTCAGGCACTCGTACAAAAAGGAGGATGATTTTTCACCAATCCTGACCGAGGATTTGCAGCGAAGCTCGAGTCCGCAAAACTCTAGCGAGGATTTGGTGTTGAGTGTCTTGAAAAGTCCCGTCAATCATTCAGCTTATGATATAAGAGAATCTAATTGCGGTTGTTCCTCAAACGAAGAATATTGTTCGGTTCTCAACAGCCGCGAAGAGGATGACAGGTAATTAAAGCTTTATGCATATTTTATTTCTGATCTTTCACATGTTCATTTTTAAAAGTTGGAGAAAGTAAGGGAAAATTATTGGGCGTGCAGCACCGTACACGTGATGAAACTGGAAACTTTCCAAAATTCATGCTCTTCGATAAACTGAAAAATACTTTCAGAGACTCCAAAACAGACTTTGTTGATGGATCCAAATTAAAAGTAGAAAATATTGTCAATTTATCGCAAAAAGCGTGTTGTATATCAATTTTTATGGATATTTGATTAGTAGGTTGACTAGAATACGGCCGTTTTGCGCTCGGCCGTTTTGCGCTCTTACCTGAAATCGACCTGTTTGCGCTCTGCGATTTTCATAATAGAAATGTATTATCCTTTTTTCTAGGATTTACCGATTTGCAATATAATTCTAAATTTATTATAACATAATAGCCCGGTAAAGGTTAGCTTAGAAAATTTGCTTAAAACCCATGGTACCTACTACAGAAAAATAGGAGCGTCTAAATGTAGCTCTCTTCACCGACGTTGCCAAGCGTAGTTCCAAGACACCCCGTGTCGTTCTCTATGAAAAGAACATCTCCTCGCTTTCCATACACTTTTTTAACTAAACCACCCTACCTTACCCCCTACCCTAATCCGAATCGAAAAATTGTATTGTGTAATTGACAGATTATTATAATAATTTTCAACAATAACCCAACCAAAACCACCCTACCTTACCCCCTACCCTAATCCGAATCGAAAAATTGAATTGTGTAATTGACAGATTATTATAATAATTTTCAATAATAACCCAACCAAAACCACCCTACCTTACCCCCTACCCTAATCCGAATCGAAAAATTCTTCGTATTTTTAGTCAATTTTTGAAAAAAACAATAAGAAAATAAAAATAAAAATATCTTGACTCGGACACGACTCGAACCTGGTACCTCTGTGTTAAGAGCCCAGCTATAATTTTTGTACTTTCTTGTTTTCTTGTAAAACTAATATTTTTAACTTACCCTTTACCGGACTATTATTGTAGGTAGGAGGAATTTAAAATTATATTGCAAATGGGCAGATCGAAGAAAATAAAGTAGATTATGAAAGTAGCAGAGCGCAAAGTGGCCGATTTCAGGTAGGAGCGCAAAACGGTCGGGCGCAAAGTGGCCGACACCGGTTGACTACCTCTGATAAGAGGTATCAGAAAACAAAATAACCCTCTGAAAAAAGGTGACTAACCCACGATCAAAGGAATCGACTCGTTACGTTATTTGGAACAAAAAATCTAAATTTTCTTGTACAGAGTGTTCCAAATTGGATAGTTTTACAGGGTTTTTCAAAAATGGAAATGATTAGCTTTATACACATTGATAAAAAAAGATGGTAAGGATTTTTCCTTTCCACTTCACAATCGATCCAATAATGCCAGGTAATATTTATCAGAGATAGTTTCACCTTTCTGGAGCTAATCAATAAACAGAATATCAAGCGCGTCCCAAAATGCTCCCATTCAGTAAACGATATTCTAGATTCCAGCACATATTTCTTACATTGTCACATGCCAACGCAAGAACTTCTGTTTATCCCGCTTGAACAACTCCAAACGTTGCTTTATATTATATTGTGTTCCATGAATATCTTAGGTGAGAGTTCATGCTAGCCTAGTATGGCTATTAACAAAACTTCCTTTCTCGATTGACATTTTTAAAGATATATGAAAAGTTAGAATTGGTTACCCATCGATATTATGTCATGTGAAATATTCGAATAAATCTAATGGTAACAAAATCGAAATCCTTATTTATGTACCTTGTTATATTATTTCCATTGACAAAAACTAGCATTGCAAACAAACATATAGTATTGGTCTAGAAGCTAATGACATTGAGGTTTCATTGATTTACGATGATGTGAAGGTCTTGGTAATCAAGTTCATTTATCGAACGAAACATAACCGTCTGCTATTTAGTTAACCATCGATTTAAAGTCGTTATGTCCAGTTGGAGTGGAAAGTACACAATGGAAACGATGGAAAATATAATAACGAAAAGGCAAATATTATTTTGCTATTGAGACACCTTCGTATTTAATTTTCTCATTGAAATATGAACTGGTATTGAATATACAGGAGCTAAGTTCTAATTTTTGTATTTAGCAAGGTTTGATACGAGTATGAAGACCTCTGTAAAAAAAATGAAAAAATTAAAGTTATAATAAAAATAACGGATTTAAAAGTGGTATAAGTACCCAAGACCACATATTTACTATCAAACAGTTGACACAAAAAGCGGTACAAGAAAAAAAAATTGTTCGTGGCTTTCCTGGATCTAGAAAAAGCCTTTGATAGAGTACCAAGAGAAAAGATGTGGAAAATATTAGCAGAAAGGGGATTGAATACAAAAATGATAAGAATAATACAGAGCATCTATGAGAAAAATGAGAACGCAGTCATAAGAAATAACAATATAACAGAAAGGAGGAAGCCTAAGCCCTTTGTTATTTATTATTTACATGGATGAGATCATTAAGAAATGCACAAAACTAAGTAAAAAAGTTTTTGTGGGACATTTGCAATTGTGCAGGGTAGACGTCAGTGAAGGAGCATCTGCAGACCATAAAATGAAAAAGAGCTACACGAAAACATAAATGTGTTGAATGCAGCAATTATGGTAAACATGGGAATGAAAATAAACAAAAACAAAACAAAAGTTATGGTCATTTGAGACGACAAAGAGGAAATAAATGTAAGAATAGATACAGACAAGATAGAGCAAGTTAAACATTTTCAGTACCTTGGAACAATAGTAGACGAAAACGGAACACAGGAAGCAGATATTGATGATAGAATAGTTAAAACTAACAAACTATACTATGACATGAATACCAAATTTATTAACAAAAAAGAAATATCTGAAGAAACGAAATTAAAAGTATTTAAAACAATATATTGACCAATACTTACATAATGGTGTTAAACAAGAAAACAGTAAAATACTGCGACAGAAATGAAATATTTGAGGAGAGTAAGAGGTGTGACAAAAAAGGATAGAATGAAAAACCTATATATAAGAAAAGACCTAAGAATACAATCAACCTTAGAATTTATAGAAAAAAGACAACTACAATGATTGGAACATTTACAACGTCTGGATGAACGAAGACCAGTAAAGAGAATATGGAAAGCAAAAATTGAGAAAAATAAAAAAAAGGGGCAGACCAAGAAAAACTTGGGATAAGGTAATAGCTGGATTACTGGATAAAAGAGGAAGAAGCTAAAAATAAGCGAAGGACCTAGCTCAAAATTGGAAAAAATTCGTGACGGAAGAGTAGCTGCAACACACCCTACACCACTAAGTGGTAGAAGGGCTTTTTTATTATATATAACCAGAACATAGAACACTGAAATAATACAATTTCAACAACACAAAACACAAATCAAGTGAATTAACTTTATAGTGTGGTTTCTAGACAGAGCGTTTCCAGATCGATAGATCGGAAGTTGGAAATCAGTGGAGTGGTTCGCTAGATCACCCGAGTTTATCCATGGGGTTACTTGAAATCGTATAGTCATGCAATTTTTATTTTGGATGTTGGCACTATTCACCAAGAATTTTCAATGAAAATATAAGCACATGTCAATTTTTCATGTGAAAAATCAGTATCTGGAAAAGTAAACATTCACGTGTTCGGCGGAACACAGCCTGTATAGATAGTCTACGCTCGTCGTGAAGTGTACAGTTGTCAATGAATGTTAATTACCCACTTGAAAAGAACGAAAAGGGATTTCAGAAGACCAATAACTGTATATTGCTGCAGAAACGCTTGTAAATCGTATTTTGCAATAATAAACTGAAAGCCCGGTAGCAAAGTCTGAGTTTAAGTCTAGCTTAAATTTGAATCCAGCTCAAAGATGATATTCTGTTGTACAAATTAAAGTTTAACCGCATACTTTGAAGCTTCGATTCCGCTTAACCGACTTTAATAGTTATTGCGGTTGTAATAAGATTTCCTTGTTTCTCTCATTCTCTCAATTGTCTTGCCAGAAACGTGAGTGCTAGTCCACGCAATATAGAGTTGTGAGCATTGTTTCCTTCCTGGTCGCTGATTTTGCTTGACCAGAGGGCAAAATTGATGTAGAATAAGGTGCACTCATCCTGATCTCTGAAATCGTAGCGGAAATTGTTTGTAAATGCAAGTGAATAATGGAAATTGTTTACCAAGACGGGTATACTCCTCAAATGAGGACGATTTTCATTTATCACGGGAGGTTGTGGGCCAAAACACCTATGAAGACAGTTCCATATGGAATTTTATTCAAAGCAGCTTGATGCAAATAATTGGAAAATTCATATCAATTAGAACTTTGAAAAATAGGGTGAACATTTTAGTGAAGACTCTACAATTTCAGTAAGTTACCTATTGATACGTTTTCACATAGTCAACGCATTTAATCTTTCCGGACTTAATTTTATAGATCTGGAATTGAGGAAGAAATCACTGAGGTAGATGGTTTGGTGAGGCATATAGTAACCCTCAAAAATTAATTATTTGAAGATAAAAAATCTACCAAAATGGCAGTTTGTAAGACAACATCGAAGACTTATAGACATAGTGAAAGCTCTTATCAGAAAGGACTTTTAGCAAGAACTTTACCGCTACAGTCTTTTTTAGCTGAGACTGATACACCGAAACTATATTATGTTAAATATGTAAATCGCCCATGCATAGCTGCCCTTGGTCCAAATGTTGACACATCATTAAATATATGTTCCACAAAGAGATATCCAATATCATCATCACTTTCCTTAATTCCCACATTAAGTATTTCTTCCATTTTTCATACACAGGAAAACACAAAATCTAACCAGAACCATTTAAATATTTGACAGCTGACAACAACAAATCTGTGCCTTAACTGTCATATTTCTCATCCTGCTAACGACGCCGTAAAGCGAAATTGGTACGTTTACGTACCCTGTCATGTGTGCCCCAACTCCCTATTATCAACCTTCACGAGGTCCTTCTTACAGCTGCCAAACTTGAATAAATTCACGCTGCTTGCTTCAAATTTGACATTAGTATACAGAGTGTCCAGAAACTCTCCTGCCAAACGGAAACTACAGTTACTAAAGGTGATTTTAAGTCGATTTAGCTCAAATACCTTCGTCCGAAAATGCTTCTTAAGGGAGCTACAGCCCTTTGAAGAAGACGTCCTCATATGAGTTTTCTTGAAATTATTCAAAAAAAACCCTCACGAAATAAAATTAATTTAAAAATTCCAAAACAATGTAAGCAACTTCATACTTTTACGAGTTTTGTTACCAGTATCTGTACAATTTGCTGATTTTTCAAAGCCAACTTGATATTACAGATACAATTTTATAATCCATTGATTATACCAAGTTTGAATATTTTAAGTAACGGTATTTTAGAATAAATTGAAGAAAACTCATATGAGGACGTCTTCTTCAAAGGGCTGTAGTTCCCTTAGGAAGCATTTTCGACTTAAAATCACCTCTAGTAACTGTAGTTTCCGTTTGGCAGGAGAGTTTCCGGACACTCTATGTTAATAGATGGCAGCTAACAGGGGCAATGTCGTATTTGAAGTTGCGATGTGGGAAATTTAATAAGCTACTAACTTGTCAAAATAGCCTCGTATAATATCAAAAAGCTTCACTTAATATCAACTGAGGTAACTGGGTCAAATTCAAATATGCTAATCGTCGTCCTTTAGCTTCAAAGGAGGTAGTTAAAACCCCAAAAAGGTCTTCAATATAGTTTGTAACTATAAAACAGAAGACTTATGATCCATAAGCATAATAATTACTAATTAAAATTGACTTGCATGCAAAAGCAGTACAAACTAGTTTAAGCTAATTAAAAAAAAACTTTAACTGTACATGATTTGTTTTGTTTTAATGTTTGTTCATCACGCAAGCCCAAATTTATACGAGCTGGCAATTCAATTTCTTTTTTTCAGTTTATGTCCCTCTATTACCCACCTGATGCGTGTTGATTTATTATTGATCCGATTATAATACAAAGTTTTATACAGTCTGTATAATGTATGTTTCATTCAAGGCCAGGTATTAGTATATTTGGATAATTTAAAAGGATGATATATTATGTACTGTGGGTTAAAAATAATAATCCATTGAAAAACAGTCCTTGTGGACTGCCGATAGAAGTGAAAACTAGGTAACTTGTGAATTGTGTGAATTGTATCGTCGAGCTATTAAATTATTATTTTTGATTTCTGAATTTGAAATATTGAAGTTAATTTTTAGTAGTAATAACCAAAGGACGTTGGTAATTGTTAGAAAACATTTTATGACATATTTCGAAAGCTTGTTGCTTGGAAACAGACCGACGCCGTAGGCGGCAACTGCACTAAGAGTTTTAACAGGAATCCTAACGGGACATTGTCGCCTGAATGGGCACCTTAAAAAGCTCAAAATAGTGGAGGAAGAAGATTGTAGTTTTTGTGGAATGGAAGAAGAATCCTCCATCCACATACTTGCGAACTGCACAGCAATTCAGAATCCTAGGGCACAGCACCTGGAAGACTACTGGATAGAAGAGAGACAGTTACCTAAGTTGAAGCCTGCAGATATCCTAAAATAGGACTAAAGGAGCTACTAGTCTCTGAGACTTTCCTCAGGAACTAAGTAGAAGTAAGGGGGCACAATAGATCTTTTAGGTCTCAGTGAATGTTACCCCAAATGACATACATACATACATACATACATACATGGGTAGAGCCTTCGAAAATGTTAAAAATATATTATCTTTCCACCTTTCTGTAGAACTATTATATCATTAGTATCCGTTTTAAATTTGAATATAGATAAATATGCACCTACCACGAAATGCATTTTATCGAAACTAAAGCGTTGGTACAATTGCTTGTCAGAAGGACATCGTGGATGACGATTTAATAATTCATTATTCTTTATAGATTTATTTCCACTTGTATGGAAATAGGTCAAACGTGTTTTTAACCGTGTCAAATAACGGCCTGGCATTTTCAAATTTAAGTAATTTCAAATTATTTCAGTTTATTTGTAGAATGGATAAATATACAGAGCATTTCAACGAAAACTATCCACCCCACTTAATCCTGAATGCGTCACTTTTATGATAAAACGAAACAAACACGCCAAATATTATATAAAGGGGGACGTCTTTTTGCTAGTAAGTAGATGTTATAACTTTAACTTATGGTCAACACTTCCGAACTACAGAGCGGCTCAAAAAAGCGTTCGTACTACAGGGTTGTTTGAGAAATAATAAGACAAATCAATACAAAGAATTGTTTATTGATAAATATAGCGACAAATATGAAAGTGTTATATTATTATAATTAAGTTACAGGATTTTTGAATTATAAAAAAAATATTTTCTTGTGAATTTACTATCTAATTTACAAGAGCTGTTGATTTTGAAGGATACATAAGTTCTTTTTGGAAAGTCACATGCTAAAACATGCTTTCATTTTTACTGTTTTCTAAAGTTTCATTCACTAGAACTTGTCGACGATTTTCTCCAAATGTATTGCTAGGGAATAAACTCGGAACACAGTTTCCGTGTGATCAAATTTGGGTAATTACCTTGGGTAAAATGACGGTTACAAATAAAACTGTTACGAAGAGAAATGCTTGGCATGTACTTCATTTCCATCGCTTCTGGCCACATTTTTGACCTATAAACACATTAGAATTATTACTTTTTTTTCTCTAAAAAGACCAAAACAATTCTTACTTTTTATCATTGGATGAAAAATAATGCATTTTCAGGGACAACCAACTCTGGCATTTTCTCACCTCATCCTCACTATTTCCACAAATCAAAAAAAGCTTTTTCGACTTTTTAGGTTCTATGCACTTCAAACTAAGTCAATAAAGTCAAATAACTCCAACAAAACAATAAACACTAACAAATAACAAGGAAAATAAAAGAAAACACACGAACATAAACCAAATAAACAAATATGGCGACACCGTGAATAAACGATTCACAAAATTCACGGAATGAGAAGAACCAGGCAATAAAATGACAGCGCTACTACCGCCACCTGCCTACACCTGGTGAGGTATTGAACAAAGACGTATTTATGCAGTTTCAATGTATCAGAATATCTCATATTCTCACCGAACTATGCTCTTGTGCGTCTCAGGTTACGTTGTCTCTGGTATTAATAATAATCATGCGATTACAATGAATCCATTGATTTTCTCGCTGCTTTTGAAGATGAAGATGAACATAGCCATCACCTGGGCAAATTGTTTGAAAGGCCCCGTTATCAATTCTGGGAAGTTGTTTCCATGGAAGTAGCTGTTAATTCCAAAATAATATAAGGATATGTTCGGTTTCAATATAAAAAAAAGTTCAAAAAACCTCACTGTATTATTATGATCATATTATGAAGGAAAAAACTTTGTAAACAGTTTTAAAAGAATATTTAAAGTTAATAATTTTCAAAATAACGAACAATCGTTATTCATTGTTCGAAAAACTTCTCGAAATTGAACCTACTAATTAGTGCACAGATCATCAATAATTCAGGAACTTGGACTCACAATTCCCTTCCCTCTTTTTCGCCTTGGCATATTTGAAAATATTTCATTTAAATTGGTTATTAAAAAATTAACCCGAAGGGAAAAGCTTGAAGAGAGTTCTTCTACGTTGTTATTACGAGTCACTGGAACGAATAATGTGGGAATTCGCCTTTCGAAAACCAGCAAAACGACGGTAGCATGATTTATTTTGCATGATAAACTACCAAACAAATTTGGGAGATTATCTTACGGAACAGCAATCAGATAAAGGCCTTCGCAGTTCTCTAATATGTGAAAGGGATCTTGGATAGTTTTTTCAAATTGTGGATATGTTGTAGAGTTTGATCTTCTGAACAGAAAAATCCCGTGGCACGTTTCAGTCCTATGACTAATTCTCGAGATACAACACGTTGAAGTTGGAAAGTAGTGGGTGTATGGAGTGGAATCCTCTTTGCGCTACATACTTTTCTTACTTCACCTCACTTTCCAAAGTGAACTGTAATCGGTTAACTTTGTGATGAAATAAAACAATTTAATTTGCTTAAATCTTCATTAAATTTGAACTAAGTAATCCCCGGACATGACGTTCGTCGGCGTTCCTGAGCTCCAGGTGTTCGGAGGGTCAATTTGAACATCATAATCGTGATATTTTGGATATTTTGGTACACAATCGGTGAACCTAAAGGACTGTAAGTTATTTACAGAACTTCTCAAGATCAGTTTTTTCAAAAACATTTCTTGAAAAGCTGTACCACAATTCCATCCTAGGATATAAGCTATAGCCGATCATATTTGTCCACTCGGTATCTATGACACAATTTTAACTGTTTTTTTAAAAAAGGATAATATATCTTTTAAAAATTATTCATAGCACGGTAACTTATTCCCTTCGTGATAAAATGAAAACTCTGGAGACTTGGATGGCAGCCACTATTCTTGTAATAATTAAAATGTTTCTCTTTAATGGAGATGAAAATAGATTTTCATTACCTAATCTGTAGATGGCTCTGCAAGCAGGTTGTGTTTGACATATATAGGTCAAACCGTAAATCAACTAGCGATAGTAGTTTAACAAATCTGGAAGTTAATTTTTCAAGGAGGGAAATAGAAGATCTGCTTAATAAGAGAAATAGATCGAAGAATTTGTTGGAATATTTGTATATCTAGTACAGTTTGTCCCATCATAAATGGCAAGTTTTATTTAAAATCTGTATATAACTAGGTAATTTCCTTAAAATGTAACATATAGTGAATTTGGCATTATCTAGGATAATTTTTGAAATATACATAATGTTCTTATTCAATGGATGAGAGGTTTTTCGAGTGTTACTCCAGGATGTCCATGTAGTATTTGAATGATAAAACATTTTTTGTGCTGACATCCTAACAATAGTCTACAGGAAATGGGATCCAGTGAAGTGCACGCTCCAGGAACGGTTTTTATTGAGGATAGCGCTTTTTTGCTTAATTCTAAAATGTTGATGAAACGCATTTGGTTACTTTTTATGTGATATATGATTTTTTTTGGTTTAAATATGCCTGAATCAGTTTTGTGTATTGATTAATAACAACAATTCCGACGATAAATCATAAGATAACCCATATAAAAACTTGATAACAAAAGTAATTGTTTGCTGGAAATTTCTTTTTCCAACATTGGTAACCAAATTTGAATGATATTGGCTGGAATATTAGCTACACATTTATCTGAATTTAGTTGTATTAAAGCACTTTCTTTGATTTATCGTCTTTTACTATTGGGATATCTCAATATTATGTGCGTTGAGTCCCATTAAACATAGTCCCCCTCTTCCCAAGCATGTTTGCGAATATCTGACTTAAAGAAGTCCCTTCAATGAACTTTTGGTGCTCAGCTATTCGGATTTTCAATTGTTTAAGCGTTCCACCTCAATAAAATTTCACACTGTTAATATATTCAGTATTTTTAAGAGTGGCCTTTATTTTTTGGTTTAGTTTTTGTTAGGATAGATGTCAACTTTGTTAATATTGGGTATTACCCGACTTAAGTAAAGTTTCCTTTTTTGTAAATTCATTATTATAAAGAATATAATCTACTATGAATTCACCCTGAAAATTTAATAATAACAATGTTTTGCTGTCTTGAACAAACAATATTCTTGATTGTGATTTGAATTCCCAAAATAAGTAACAGAAAAATATTGGATATACCTCAAGAAACATACTGAATGTATCTCTTTATCAGTACTCACCAGCCACAAAATTTTTTTCGGTTCCCATGCAGCGTTGCCTCATGACTCTATGACTCATAATATATTCTTAGTGTCGTTATAATACACTTGTATTATACCAAGTGCCTGAAAATTATTGTTTAATATATAGAACATAACATTATGTAGACTGTTGAAAATATGGTAATTTGTTTGCAACATATCGATGTTAGCGACTTAGTGCATGAAACCTTTTTTGTAGGAAATTAAATTTCCTCCAAGTTAGTATTTAGTATTTTTTCTTGAGCTCTTGTTATTAACGAGATAAATGCGAAAAAACTCGAATTTCATGAAACAATTAGGTTTAGTGACCCGTACTCTACCTCGCCGGTGTGAGTTACGACTTGGCCGCAGAGGACACTTTAGTAGAGCGTTCAATTCTGAGAAATATCATTCTGTGGTCGAAGCGATGCCATGAAATGCCGCTGAGCTGTAGAAATGTAAAGATAAAAAATCAGAGTTTTCGTGTATTTTCAATGGGAAATCTTTACACGCCTTGGTCTAGGACTTAATATTAATAATAAGAGCTCAAACTTTCAGAAAATGTTTTCCAATATTTCTACCTTATACACAAACACACATTATCATAAATAGCTGTTTATTTAAGAAAAAATCCACTTTGGTTTAAAATTCCTTCAATTTTATCACATTTATCAGTAATTATTATCGCTACTGTGACATACTATAATAACTTTTTTTATTGCAAGGTGCAAACAACAAACAAGCGAAGATGAAGAATGTTCCGAAAAGCTTCCATTCCTGCAACGTTTACGAGGCCCCCGTACTCCCCGCCATAGCGAATACCACCATCGAAGGGTGCCTACTCCAATCAAGAGATCGAGAAAAAAAGAAAAAAAGGAAAAAATCCTAGCAGACCAAGAGGTAGATGAGGAGGTCGACGAGGTAGACGATATCGTTGATCCACCGCTGGACGCGCCTAGGGGTGTGCCGGATCCCTATTATCCAATTTATTTACCGATCGATCAGGCGTTTAAAACGAAGTATGTGTTTCATCATAAGAAAGGAAAGACTTGCCAAGAAAGGACTTATGTGTTCCTCGAACATCCTGGCGGATGGTTGTGTTTTATTTACCATTTTTCTGTGTAAGTAGAAACCTATCTTTTTAATTCAATGTAGGTAATTGATGATTTTAAACAAAAACAACAAATGTTTGTCATTCCCAGAAATATCGTATGTTCCGGCACCTTCACTGATCTTAATTTAGTGCGGCAAATCCGGTAATTTCGGAGAATTTCCTTTTTACTGAAGTGTTCTGGATAACGGAAATCGAATTATTAGCAAGTTACGTTACTTTATGTATACACTGTATAATTACTTGCATCAAAATGATCTTCACAGCAATAGTAACTGTTTGTAGTCTGTTTATATTATCTTTTAGCAGCCTGGAACCATAATTTCGTTCAACTTTTACTGCAGGCACAGTTACAAACATTTTACGATGCGTTGTAACTGTTGTGTTCGTGCAGTATGATACAAAACAACATTTATATAATATTCCAACTTGAAGAATTGTGGAGAAAAGCTAACTGAACACAATGCTTTTATTTTTTTATAATATTGAAACGTTAAACTCGTATAAACTGTAAACAAAACCAAACGAAACACTCTCATATATATATTATAGGCTTTGAAACTTTAAATTCGAATAGCCTTTTTGTAACTGGCTATTAGTTCTTGAAAAATTTAATCGGAAAGTGGCTAACTTCATGTTCAGGTTTTTGACTGCTGCAAACATTAAGGAATTCTCAATTTCCAGTTTTCTCCTGAAATATTTTTAAATTAATTTTTTCAAAGAAGTACTAATATATTTTAATAAAATACCAAAAACCGGATATCGGTTTGACACTCCATTGGTTGCTCCATAATGCCAGTTGCAGAGAAAAAAAATCTCAATTGAATATTAACATGAATGTGGTTACGTACAAGATAGAATTCAAAATGATTTCCCTGCAAAAATTGGCTCACTCGAAATGGAAGAGCAGTGAGGAAATGAAGCTAGAGAACTGAAGGGAATATTATTGAGAAATGGGTTATTATAAGAAATTTGAAGTTTGGTCAAGCTGTTGGACGTAGGAAAATAAAAGGACAACTAGAATTCGCGACCGTCTGATCAGAGAATCGATATGAAGCAGACTTTCATTGTTTCTACTTGGACATTATGTACTCCATCTAGAATACCGCAGCGAAGATCATACAAATCCAACTTTTCACTAATCTATGAATATCTACATGGAAACAGGAGATTAAAGGATCTCAAGAATAACCCTTGGTGGTTTACCAATGGCTGATATTCAATTAGGGGAGTTGTGCGTCAAAAATCCTTTAATAGTACAATTTGAGGATACAATTATTCACGATTGAAGTGGTATCGATGAAAATCCGGAAGTTATTTACAAACTTGTAGGATAAGGAAAGCCCAATATCGAAAACATTTGAATACTACGCAATATCGGAGAACTGCATAGTTTGTTGATAATTACTGAAAAACAGAACAGTGCTCTGTATCATTCACGTCACTCGTCGAGCTGCTTTGAGGATATAACCTTCACAATTGTGGAAAAAAGCTGCCTTTAACGTAACCAATCCTGCAAAGGTCGATTAGACAGAACCGTTCACAGGCAAATAACAAGGTTGCCACCCCTAGTGGTGCACTCATATTTTAAAGGGTACACTGAAACTTGTGGAATGGAAATTACTCATAATTTTGTAACACTGTTCTCTCCTCTCGAGACAGATCCCGGCTAGAGACTCTCTCAAGGGTGGATCGATTCCATGGTAGTGTCACACTAGGTATGCCAGAGGATTGACGGACTATAAGAACTTAGGGTGAAACGCGACACAAGTTGTATTTGAACATAGTTCAATTGTAATGAAGGTTTAAACAAAAAATTTTATTGTTTTATTTCATAGTTAATAACAATTTTAGTAATAAAGATGTTTCGTACAGTGCACTGAGCTCTAAGATCATTCCGCCAACTTTCCAAGTTTTATATCCTCGATGTATCTCATTTGGTAGTTATCCACACTGTATTTTCAGCACAAAATTGGAAATCTCGTTTAGTTGAATTCAACATCTGAAGACTGAAAATAATTACGAACTTAACATCGCAGACAAAAATCGCTGTTGTTAGTAACAAAAGATTTGTTGGCAAACTAATACATACTAGAGATTTCTATTCCCTAGTAAATTGAAAGGACCGTGAAATGGAATAGCGATAGCTTTCTTAAAGTGCTGACACAAAGGACAATTTAAAAGAAAAATGATTACTTTTTATTCGGATCGTACGTATTTTTTGAGAAAATTTCTGCAAACTTAGCAGAATGAATAGATTGACAAAAAATCTTAATGGTATTATAAAAAAATAGCGCTGTTGTGAATGTTAGTATAAAAATTGAATCTATGGGATGATAGAATTTTATTATTGTTTCAAAAGGTTAAAATATCAAATATACCGGGGATCTTACAAAAATGACTCCAAAACTTGAGTATTGGGTGAATTCACTCTATATTTTCGTAATAATGCTTTCATAAGTACGAATTTTTCAGGGCAATCAAATCAAGGGAAAGCAATTTGTGTTACTAGGAAGGAGAGAGCTTTTTCTCCAATAAGCTGTTTCAATAATCCAAGGAAGGATGAATCATTTTACTCCTGTGTAATACATATAATTTTTCCCAAAAACATGTATTGTTTATTAAACGAATCTTTCAATATAAAAATGTTTTTTTAAATAAAAGTTGGGTTAGGTATTAGTAATGAATGTCTAAGAATGGTCTTAAGTATCCCTGCTTTTTGTAAGAAAGAGATGGAATGGTCGAATGTGCAGTTTTGCCAATGTAAGTTCATCGCAGACGAATACATTTTCGAAGATGGTTCAAAAATAGGATTTTCGAATCGTGTACAATTTTTTTCATTCAAATGAAATCGCATACGAAAAAGTTTGACTGATCTCAAAAATACGGCACCTGTACGGTATTCGAGCACTCTCATCTAATATTGTGCATCTATATTTCAGAAATGGTTATGTAAATATTGAATATTATGCAATTTTAAGAAGGACTTATATGAACACGATTAGAAAAAAATGGTGTTTGAATGAGAGTTCCAGTATTTAGAGTATATCGTTTATGTTCAGTTTCAGAACGTAGATAGATATATTTTTACACGGTCTTAACAACATTTGGGGCGTTCATTCGTTTCTGGAGTGAGAATATTTATTATTTGAAGATTGTCTTCATTTCAATATCATCCATGGTTATTTTAATAAGCTCATTACGTCGACATGCTCCAAAAATTTCAAAAATAAGGAGTGCCTTTGTCAAAACTTAATTAATTTGTGTATTTCATATCTCACCTCCATAAATATAAATACGTCATCGGGGCTCTCAATAAGAATGTTCTTCTTGTCTTGTAACAGTTTTGGCTTTATTCACTACGTCTCCGGCACTTTGACGTTTTAAAAATGCAATCAACTTTGGATATTTAATATCGCCCTTTGGGAAACAAATATCATATTATGATGTCCATACCATGAAACCCCCATGTTCAAATAATTACTCCAAGAAATAAATTGGGTTGTACGCTCATGGTCGGAATCCCTCCTAAAAATCTTATCGTGAACCCATGTAAATAGAGCTTCTCACAATTGAGTTCTCTTCCTTCAAAAATTAAATCGTATGTCTATGATTCGCGGATATAGCAAGGCGGTGACCCCCAGCAAAAATCACAAATCCTGGATAAAGGTGTTTTCAGTTCAATAAATCGCAATTCAGGCAATGTCCAGTACCTACACATAATTCAAACTTTTCAAGAGGAAAGTAATCTTAGTATAGAAACCTACTGATTTAACTATTCCAGTTTTAGTTTAAGTGGTTTCATTTGGAAATATCGCTTTGCCTAGAGCAAGGCAAGACTATTTCTTATCCAGCTTAACACAACGACAATGATCAACACAAAATGACGAGTATCGTCGTTCCGAGTCCAGAATGCAAAGTGGGGGAATCCAAATTTGGAAGCTTTTGATAGGTAGAGATAGTGAAGATAAAAGAAGAGATATAAGTAGAGAAGGTCTCTTCTTCCATTCCACAGAATCTACAATCTTCTTCCTCCACTATTTTGAGCTTTTTAAGATGCCCATTCAGGCGACAATGTCCCGTTAGGATTCCTGTTCAAACTCAGTGCAGTTTTGCTTTGACTTATGCATTCATTTGATCTCAACAGGTTGTAGTCACCCAGAAGAATCTTAGATTGCCTAAGCCCTGCTAGATCTTTCCAATGGTCAGATCTTCCCTTTTCTTCGGCTTTACCTATTTCTTCCAATATTACATTGGAGCTGATTCCGCATAAGGGTTCCGGCCCCCAAAAGGGTATTTCAGTCCCCCTCTTCGCTAGTTCATCTGCTATTTCGCTTCCTTTTATTCCAGTGTGTCCTGGAATCCACAGTAAGGTGACTATATTGTTCTCGCCTAGTTCATTAAGTTTGCCTAGGCATTCCCACACGATTTTGGAACTGATTCCATAAGAACTCAGCGCTCTAATGGCTGCTTGACTATCAGACATTATGATAATCGTTTGCCTTCTATTTCCTTTGTCAATATTGAACTAGGCACACCTTCTTAATGCGTGAATTTCCGCTTGAAAGATACTTGGTGTTTTTCCCAAGCTTTCAGAGTGTTTGGTTCCTGACCGGTACACTCCTATCCTAGTTCCTTCTATTGCTTTTGAGCCGTCTGTGTACCATTCAATGGCATTCTTTCCAACTCTGGTAATGGTATTTGGATCCCATTCCTTCTTGTTGCTTAATTCCGTAACGAATTTCTTTGAAAAGTTATACTTTTTCATCATACCATCTTGTGGCATGTCCCAGGTTGTCTGATGTCTAAGAAGTGAAGAGGTGGTTTTCTTTTTAATGATTCCCTCTCTACTTAGTTTGTATCTTGTTCTTTTTGCAACGCTCTCCACAACCATATGTATATTGGCATCTAAGTAGATACACGTTCACTTCCAAGTTCAGAATTCTTTAGAGCTAAAGTTAACAAATTCAATTCGATAGCCTACGCTCGATGAAGGACACGGCACGCCAAGAAGAGGAATATTAGGAAAATGTATTCACGGTGAAGAGTTTTTATCGGAAAATTGGCTTTTGAAAAATTCAGTTTAATCCGCAACGTCACGAAGTAATAACGTAATAACTAATTAAAGTATGCGAGTGATCTATCTCAGCAAATTATACTGTCTAGGCAAAGTAATTCACTACTATCATTACCAAAATTGTAATCTAGAGTTGAATTCACAGACATGTAACTGAAACCGTGCTTTTAACCCATAATAACGTTTTAAATTAACAATTCGCTCTTAGATATCCGTTAAAATTATATCTGTTCAAGAATAGTAATTACCATGGTAATTTCAACCCTCGCCCCAAAATTATGTTTGTAATAATTAGTTATATGGTAAGCTAAAACTTCATAGTCAGATATTCATCTTCTTTTAATTTCCGTCTACAAAAGTTTCGTGATTAGGTTTCTGGTTATGTAAAATCAGACAAAATAGGTTGGCGTGTTTCTTTTTAAGATTATTCAGTGCCCCTTGCAATTTCCCTTTCAAGTAAAGATAAAACCACAATTCAAATGTACTATATGTACATAACATTGATAAGAATGGGAGTGGCTGGTGGTAACTACCAAAAAAAATTGATAATATGGTTAGCAATTAAAAGCAAATATCTAGTCAGTCCCACTACCCGATGTTGCCAAAGATTCTGACCCTGTTGACTTTAGTTTGTGACGCGCACATGGTTGCTACAGTCAAAAGCGCTCTTATCGTGCGGGTCCAAAGGTCACTAACCATATGTATCAAATCAAAAAACACAGAGGTTACCAAAATGTGAGATTACAAATGTACCCGGGGAAAAGAATGATGGTTTTACTATTTTAACTAACATGAAGATAGCTACATAGACGTACCTGGTATTTTTATTTTTGCAAAAATTCTGTACTACATATGGTGATCAAAGATTACAAAAAATATACATCGTATTCGGAAGTTCTTACAAAATGGCAAACTTTTTTATCCTTGATTTCTCAGAATATATTTACATTTATTTACACTATCATTTAGCCAGATGTTTGCCGATTTATAATTTATTATTTTATACAAGTCAGTAACCATTCATCTACTCCATGTCATCTTTCACGTCATCTGTCATTTAATATGCGTTCGGAATGTACACCTTAGTGTAGCTCATACTACAGCTGTCTTCTCCAAAATCGATCCGGGCCCAAAATAGAGAGATGGCAAGCTATCTTTTTGGTTCCGCTAATAACGTTATTTTGATGTATAAGCATGCGCACGTCCATCTGTTGGTTAATAACGTTTAGCGTGTTACTTACGGTATTTAGTTCGAAATGAAGGCACCTTAGTTAGATGAACGCTATTTTGACGTTTTGGATGGAACACATAGCGTAGGGGCTTTTCGCACCCACCGCTTCGCCAACGCTGTTTCGTCCCTGCCGTTTCGACCCCAAGAAGAATGGTACATTTCATTTTATGTAACTGTACATTTCAAAACTACATACACACTTATGTATTATTTGATATGTCAAACCATAACTGATGTTGGGAAATATTTTGTCACCCAAGCGACAACATTATTGAGAAAATAATTCTCTACATTAGTTGGCAATATTAGTTTGTCTTTTTTTTGGTCAAAAACTTTTTCAATGTTTTCAAAGGCCGTTTAACAGTATCATAAAATTTGCTATAAAATGGTAGAGAACTTCATTAGAGCCAGTGAAGGATCAATATTAGGGAAGAATAAGTATTAAATACCGATGATGACCATAGGGATTAAAGCAGTTCTGTGAACGTTTCCACTCATTGAGTGAATGTTAGAAGGTTGAGAAGATTAATTTCGGGAAATAATGAAAATAAAATATTGCTTTGTTCTCAGTGAACCCTTTCATAGGGTATTTATAGCCTGCTATTTATCGAAACTTTAATAAGAAGGTATTAGGTATAAATACGTTTTAAATCATGTACAAAATTATCAGACTTTTAATGTTCTTCATTGAGTGTAGTAGTGCATCAAATAACAGTGACAAGTTCGTTCCGTTTTATCAAAGCGCGGAGCAAGAAAATTTGTCGACGAGCAAAATTACACTTATGTTTTTTCGAAATTCATAAGCGACAGAGAATACTCACCCCACCCACCCAAATATATTTCAATTTTTAGAAAATTTAAAAAATATTCAAATTGATACTTATATTAAAATACGTAGTGTCAATAATCAAAAAAAAAGTATACCGCAGGGCTGTTCACTTACGCCAACAAATTGTTGAGCATAAAATATCGTCGTTACGGCAAAAAGAAATAAGCCAATCTGAGTTTGTAAAATGTATGCCTCACAAATTTCTACCAAATACACTATAAATTGCATGTATAAAATGTAAATATAATGTTGCATACAGATAATGACTTTTCTTTTGCATTGGTATTCTTAGAAAGTAAGCAGGTAGGTGCTTAATCGCCTTATCACATGGGAGCGAATTAGCATACGGTCATCGGAGCGAATTAGTACAGGATTAACAGGTATTTCTGACCACGGGAGCGAACTAGTGTGCACCGGAGAATTCAATTAACAATTTAATTTGTTACATCTATACAAAATACATTAGACAGATTTTATGAATGAAGGAAAATGGATTATTCCAAATAAAAACTACTACCATCTAGGTATATATTTCGTGCTTACCTAATTAAATGTAAGATTAATGTTTCGAATTAAGCAATGTAAAAAGTGATTATTCAACGACTGCAGTCAGATATTCCCTTGTTTTAATTTCCTTCCAAGAAAACGTACAAGTTTCCTAAACTGATATTTCGTGACCTAGTAAAATTACTGGTCTAGGAATTGGAATACAGAAAAAACGTTATTTATTATCGGACTTTGCATCGCGTGATAAAACTTCCTAAGGGTGAGGTGAAATTCTCATATTATCATCAATATTTTGCGTGCAGATTACAAAATAACGGACTTTCACGTGCAAAATGGATGGCAATAGGTCAAAAGTTTTGGGCTGTTACTCAAGTTTTTGTTTGTTAATGTCTTTTTTTCAAATAACGAATAACGCTGTGGAACAAACGCAATAAACAATAAAGTAAAACTAATAAATGAGATTTAAAAAAAGTGCCGTTCATTTGTAAAAGACTTTTTAACTTATAACAAAAGTTTAATACTGATTAATACACTTTATCAACTTCGTAGCTGGTAATTTGAGAATCAAGCTAGCGTCCAACCGTCGTGTTTAGACACATTTCGTTACTTGAGGTAGAGTAGAAAAATATGACAAGAAAAGAACGAAATAAGTCATCAATAATTAAGTGTATAATCCGAGAAAAATATATACAAGAAGAAAGGTGTGAAATAATAATCGGTAATAGGTCACTAGACGCAACATCAATGAGAACAGAGCAAACGAGGAAAACTTCGAAAACAGAATTAGTGAAATACTGAATAGGGAAGACTCGGGTGAATGCAACGAGAATGACGAAGGCATAGAACAAGGAAATGATAAAATAAAGAAACTAGAAATACAGAGCTTTACAGAAATGGGAAACAAATTAGAAAAAAAGATCTCGAAAAACATGAATACACAACTGGGTAATTATAGGAACGTGTACTGTAGAATTCTATCGTTCGCCTTCTACAGTCTGTTACGAAGTCACCAACTCAGAACCCAGCCCAGTACTGTAGTAAAACGGCTCTGATGCGATAATTACAGTGAAGCAGTATCGAATGCGGTTAGTACTTGGAGTACTTGGATTGGTGACCACTTGGGAACACCGTCGTACAGCCTGCAGCGGAGTAGCATAACACAGCTCGAAGGCATTATACCAATGTGCAAGAGGTATAATGTAGAAGATATGCCGTCTTTCGGAGGAGACGTAAGACCGAGGTCCCGTGTCCATGGATGTTGGGCTCGATAAAGAACCCTACCACTGGCTGGAGCACTGGTGAGTTCGGCAAAATTTACTGTTATGGGTAGAGTGCTCCCGTCGTCGGTGATTAGCATCAGTCGCAGAAATAAACCGACGTTAAATAACCAAATCAAAATAGCCCGGCCCTGTCACTAAATCATAAGTTCTAGATGCTTCTAGAAGGTCGTTTTGTTTTGTTTTTGGAAACCGGCTTCTATTAATTCGGGGCAATATTGCTTGCGCTCCATGTAGATGATGGTCTGTAGCTTCTAATCTCTTTGAGCAGACTGAACATTTTTTTGGAAATATTTTGTTAGACCAATACACAGATTTGTTTAAGAATAAATTGGGGTGTAATTAGTAGGATTACATTGGGTTACGGGGACAAAACCAGTATTGTATAAACCTCGTCCAATTCCATTTGATTTCCAGAAAATAATGATCGTGAACTGGACGAGTTGACAAGACAGGGTATTATTTCTTTCTATTTCAGTTTATAGATTGTTGAGAGATGGTGTAGAATTTATATGGTCTTCTGAGTGTGAAAGAGCTTTTATAAAGGTTAAGTAGCTATTTCTTTGGAGCAAGTCGTTTAACGTCAATATACGTCGTCAATAAAAGGGGGTGAGTTTCTCAAAATAAAGCGAATACAACTGCCATATTTCACTGGGAAGCACCAAAAACTTCCAAAGTATGAAATAATGATGTGACTGTGGTTTTGATGTGTTCCACAATTTGTTAAAGCCTGCTTTTTGTATACAACGAATACATACTTCCGACGAAGAGTACGTGGGTTCAATTCTAGACTGTTTCTCAATACGAAACGAAATTTTGAAAATCTCGAGGAGTTTTTGTTAGTACGGAATCCGGAATTCAGCAATTTTTTTTCCAAAAAATCCAATTGGAATGGATGATTGATAGAATAAACAAATTTTACTTCCAGGATGTCTTTGAACGACTGGTCGCGTCCATCCCAACGCAGCCCTACAAAAACTAATCATTTTGATCTTGTTTAAATTTTGAGCCAGTTTTTTTTGTATGTAAATAAAATCCGATGTGTTTTGATAAAAAATTCCCATCGTTGTATCAATCCTCCCTTCTTTCTTCATATTTTAGTTCAAAATATAAAACAAAACGACTGGGCGTCTCTACATATGAATAACTAGATCTCAGAAGTTTTTCCAGTAACAGACTCCTCTCACAGAAAACTTGAACGATTTCCAGCTTAAAACGGCTGAATTATTCAGAATACATTCTAAACGTGATTTTCTTATTGGAAACCACATGATTTACGATGCTCTTTATCTTTTAAATTGGATATTTGATTGTATATGCGTGGTCATGTAAATGAAATCTAATCTGTAGGCAATTCGTCACATTCTTTTGGTTAATATAATTTCATGGCGGGAAGTAGAGAATTGCTGATATAAATCAGTTCAAAGTAGTGAATGTGAAGCATAAGTGAGTAATAACAAGAGTTAAGTCGAAGATCTGTTCAAATAATACAGATGGTTTTTTTCATGTTAAGGTTAGTTAGTCGTGACTTCTTATGTCCTAGCCATGGACACTAGATAAAGAGATCGAACTCATGTATGTATGTATGTATGTATGTATTTTGGGGTAACATTCACTGAGACCTAAAAGATCTATTGTGCCCCCTTACTTCTACTTAGTTTCTGAGGAGAGTCTCAGATACTAGTAGCTCCTTTAGTCCTATTTCCCGGAGGAATTTTAGGATATCCGCAGGCCTCAACTTAGGTAACTGTCCCTCTTCTATCCAGTAGTCTCCCAGGTACTGTGCCCTAGGATTCTGAAATACTGTGCAGTTCGCAAGTATGTGGATGGAGGTTTCTTCTTCCATTCCACAAAATCTACAATCTTCTTCCTCCACTATTTTGAGCTTTTTAAGGTGTCCATTCAGGCGACAATGTCCCGTTAGGATTCCTGTTAAAACTCTTAGTGCAGTTTTGCTTTGACTTATGCATTCATTTGATCTCAACAGGTTGTAGTCACCCAGAAGAATCTTTGATTGCCTAAGCCCTACTAGATCTTTCCAATTGTCAGATCTTCTCTTTTCTTCGGCTTTACCTATTTCTTCCAATATTACATTGGAGCTGATTCCGCAAAAAGGTTCCGGCCCCCAAAAGGGTATTTCACTCCCCCTCTTTGCTAGTTCATCTGCTATTTCGTTTCCTTCTATTCCAGTGTGTCCTGGAATCCACAGTAAGGTGACTATATTGTTCTCGCCTAGTTCATTAAGTTTGCCTAGGCATTCCCACACCATTTTGGAACTGATTACACAGGAACTCAGCGCTTTAATGGCTGCTTGACTATCAGACATTATGATAATCCTTTGCCTTCTATATCCTTTGTCAATATTGAACTGGGCACACTTTCTTATTGCGTGAATTTCCGCTTGAAAGATACTCGGGGTTTTTCCCAAGCTTTCAGAGTGTTTGGTTCCTGGCCCGTACACTCCTATCCCAGTTCCTTCTATTGCTTTTGAGCCGTCTGTGTACCATTGAATGGCATTCTTTCCAAGTCTGGTAATGGTATTTGGATCCCATTCCTTCTTGTTGCTTAATTCCGTAACGAATTTCTTTGAAAAGTTATACTTTTTCATCATACCATCTTGTGGCATGTCCCAGGTTGTCTGATTTCTAAGAAGTGAAGAGGTGGTTTTCTTTTTAATGATTCCCTCTCTACTTAGTCTGTATCTTGTTCTTTCTGCAACACTCTCCACCACCATATGTAATGGTGTGAGGTTGAGAATCACTTCCATTGCTGCCGTTGGGCATGTACTCATTCCTCCTGTTATGCATATACAGGCTAGTCTTTGAATTTTAGAGAGGTTTTCTCTCGTCGTCAAGAGGCTAGTTCTACTACTCCACGCAATGGCTCCATAAGTGATAATTGGTCTCACTATGGCAGTGTACATCCAGCTCAGGATTTTTGGGTTACAACCCCAGTTTCTCCCTGCCAGATTCCTGCACACCATTAGAGCAATTTTTGCTTTGTATGTAATCTCCTTCTCGTGTTTGTTCCACAGGAGTTTGCTGTCTAGAGTCAAACCTAGATACTTGACTTCTTGTCTCCATTCAACGTCGTTCCCATCAAGTTTAATGGTTTTGAGGTTGAGTTTTCTTTTCTTAGTGAAGGCTATCAAGATGGTTTTGGTGGGGTTGATGCTGAGTCCCACTTGCCTACACCAGCTATTTGTATAGTTCAGACCCTTTTGTACGATGTCACAAAGGGTGTTTTCAAATTTTCCCCTGGCTGTTATGACAATATCATCGGCATATCCTTGGCAGGATATTCCGAGGTCCGTCAAACCACACAGGAGTTCGTCAACCGTCAGACTCCACATTAATGGGGATGCTACTCCTCCCTGTGGGCATCCTCTGGTTGTGCAGATGGAGACAATGTCTTTGCTCGTTCTCGTCTCTGCTACTCTGGTGGTGAGCAGTTCCGACATCCATTTGGATGTTGTGCTGTCTACACCTCTTCTATTTAATGCTCTCTTGACAGCCTCATGTGGAGTGTTGTCAAAAGCTCCTTCTATGTCCAAAAATGCACATACTACAGTTTCTTGGTTGTCTAAGGCACCTCGGATATCCTCCGTCAGTTGAACTCATATAGAAACATTGATAAAACATATTCTCAAAATGGTTTATCTAAGCAGTTTGTTCTTCGTAAAGATCTGGTCTGATTTACTGGAATTCATGCTGGAGCTCCTGCTGTCATGTCAATAATGTCAATTGTGGCATATCTTCTATCCAATGACGATATCAATTGATTGATACCATTGACTTGAAATCAGGAGCCCAAGCATGAATTTCAGTCAATAAGACATGATCTTCACAAGTATTGAGATTGTGATATTTGTGATTCAACTTTCCGGTTTGAAGAACCTAGCCTCAGTTTAGGGTCTATACGAATTTTATTATACATGACATGACACATTTGTTTTGAAATTAAAAAGTTTTTTGGTTGGCAGCTTGGACCATAGAGAACTCACAAAGTAAGTCCACAAATAACCTGCTGGTCCCGAAAGGCAACAGAAACGACCAGATTGAACGAACTTCCAAAAACTATCACGAAAAATTAAACTCTTTCGATACCATGACATTAATGTCCCGACATAACGACATTCAGTCTTTTCCCAGTTTCATAAAACGAAATGTGATGACATAAAAAGTCATGACTTTATGTCACGTAACCACGAACCTTTACAATTTGATCAATTAGCTAGATAAGCAGCCTTTTTATAGCCCAAATGACTACAATGAGAACATTAAATCTGATGATTCACTTGATAGCATTTCTCGATATTCTCTTATAACCTATTACTACACTAACTATCGTTTACACTATCCCCACTCTCTTCGTTTGCACTGGTCAGAAGCAAGGTTGACCACTTAAGTCTTCTCGTCTGACATAATTAGGGAGTCACTGTTAATGACTTTTATTGAATTAAGTGAACGTCTCATCGACAGTATACAGATTGCGTAAAGTACATCCGAACCGTCCAGATTACACAAGTACGACAGAAAAACAGCTGAAAGAGAGAGAAAGAATAATTATGCGTGGTCATTAAGGCGTGTACTTTGTTTCACCTTAGGGGTGTATATTTATTTCCCGAGACTGGCCGAATGCTCATTCTGCCCCTATTTTAACCGCTGTTGCCAGAAGCGCAGAATTGAGGGTGAAAATACAGCACGTTTGTGCCAGCATTACACCAAATAATCTTAGAGATATGAGATCAAATCTTTATCACAGATTTGGTTATTGTATGACACAGGCAGGTGGTTTATTTGAGCACTTAATTCATTAAAATCATGTTTACCTGTAGAATGGATTTTTATTTTTATTTTTTCAGGAAGTTTATATTTTATGTTTAGAATAGGTGTAGGTACCTACCTACTTATTTTATTTTTTAAATTTAATTTATTAATGGAATATATTTTTAGTTTATTAATTATGGTTCTCTCTAGGAATGTTGTTTTATTTTCAAGTTACAATGGCTGAAATAATATCCTATTGTAGTTATAAATTGTCAACTTGGTCTGAAATGATAATGTTGACAAAAATGAATTTTAAGATGTACAGGTTATGTAATAACCATGAACCAATGAATCAAATAAATACTATCAGTTTTTAAATATTGAAAAAAAGGATTCAAGTTGTACAGTCGACGGAAAAGTTTTGTAACTGACACGAGTATCAAAAGGGCCATTAACAATCTCAACCGTTAACGCGCTCTCGTTTGTTAATAGCCCTTATTATTACTCTTGTTCGTTAACTATTTTTGACAACTACTTCTGAAAGTAGATCTTACGTATCGAAAGTTATGTTTTGTAAGTTCCATGTACTCAAAGTGACAGTTCCGTACTACAAAACACTGACTCCTTAGTCCATACCGACCCTGTTTGACTAAGAAGTGTAATTCAATGTCTGTCAGGGCCAATAGCTTGGAAAATAGTTGTTTCTTCCACTTTTCCGCACTCATTTTAGTGTTGAAAGTGTCACCTTAGTAGATTTGTTAAGTTTTTGGGGAGTATACTGACATTTGAATATTTAGATCATATTGATGACAAGGGAAATATTTTATTGATAAATATCCCACAGAAGGAATAACAAATATTAAACGCCTCGAAGGTTGGAAATCTTCTAGCGTCGCAGAAGGTAATGTAGAAAGCTTACCAAGTTTCCAAAAGGGCCTATCGAATAAAATATTAAACTTCAGTGACGCTGTCTCTGGCCCATACACTAGTCAACAGCTGTCGCCAGTAAAGCCTTCCAAAATGACCTCTTCCAGCCAAGTTCCCATCCCCACGGTTGTATGTATGTATGTATGTATGTATGTATGTCTTTTGGGGTAACATTCACTGAGACCTAAAAGATCTATTGTGCCCCCTTACTTCTACTTAGTTCCTGAGGAGAGTCTCAGATACTAGTAGCTCCTTTAGTCCTATTTCCCAGAGGAATTTTAGGATATCTGCAGGCCTCAACTTAGGTAACTGTCCCTCTTCTATCCAGTAGTCTCCCAGGTACTGTGCCCTAGGATTCTGAAATACTGTGCAGTTCGCAAGTATGTGGATGGAGGATTCTTCTCCCATTCCACAAAACCTACAATCTTCTTCCTCCACTATTTTGAGCTTTTTAAGGTGCCCATTCAGGCGACAATGTCCCGTTAGGATTCCTGTTAAAACTCTTAGTGCAGTTTTGCTTTGACTTATGCATTCATTTGATCTCAACAGGTTGTAGTCACCCAGAAGAATCTTTGATTGCCTAAGCCCTACTAGATATTTCCAATTGTCAGATCTTCTCTTTTCTTCGGCTTTACCTATTTCTTCCAATATTACATCGGAGCTGATTCCGCAAAAAGGTTCCGGCCCCCAAAAGGGTATTTCAGTCCCCCTCTTCGCCACGGTTGCAGCAATTAGTGCTGACAAAGCAGTGAGAAACCTAAATCTGACTTCATTGTAAAACATTTTAGCCTCTGCAATAAATTTGCAGAATGCTACAAATTGCACGTTCATTATTAATATTAATAATAATTAATTTGTTGATATGTATTTAATAATAAATGTTTCCTTACGTTAACTTTTAAGTTTTTTCCGCACGCTAGTAGAAAAAATGGTGTACCTAACACGTGCGGAAAAGTATCACTTTCCGCACTGGTGAGGTAAACTACTATTCCAAAACTTTGTAAAGCGTTAGAATAAGATATTTATTCTTCAATATCTATTGGAAACACGCTTTACTAAATACGAAAATTTCACAGGAAACTGTAATAATACTTTTTTGAGTATACTGTATATACGAATAAAATTATATTGATATCGCCATAACACCAGATAATTCTTCAATGCTGCTTTTAACTTCAGCTACCTTAAGCTCATTAACTAGAAATTGAATAGAACGCAGTAGTATCCAATTTGTACAATACATTCCCGTTTGCTTTGACGATTATCAAATGAATGACAAACTAGATGTCCGAATGACCCTTTTCGATTATTTATTGAAGCGTGGATTAGCAGGTACTGAGGAAACGGAATACGGAAAGCAAGATCTATTAAGATTAAACCACTAGAGCTAGTTTCATATTGAATTAAATTTATCGCTGGACGTATATATGTCGACTACGTGACCCTATCCGTTTCTGGTTGAAAAGGTAGAATATTATTTAATCGGGCATTACGTGAAGTTTGCTTACGGATCAAAAATAATGGCCAGCACATTAAAAAATTCATCTAATTGAATATAACCATAAAAATCTTCTTTGACTTATGATTTGAATTATTGCCAGTTGAAAACCATAATCTGTCCACGACCCTTGGTTTCTTTATTAAATAAAAGTTAAGTAAATATTGCGAGTGTAGAACAGAAAGTTATAATTTGGTAAAATTGACAATTCTAACGTCAACATCAATAAATTTCTGAAGTACATCAAATAATGTGACATATAGAGATAGGCGATACTGTATAAAGTATCGATACACCGTACCGTTATAAATATATTGTTTTAGAAATATCAACACTGTAGTCAGTGCCGGATTTAGGGTACTTGCGGCCCTAGGCCAAATTAACCCGAGCGGCCTCCGCCCCGGCCGCCCCCTAGGTGAAAAATTGAAATGTGCCTTATTTCAAGCTCACGTCAAAACAAGTGAGTAGTTGAGATATCTTAAAGATAAACACCAACTGGAAAACATTAAGGGATGCAGGATCCGGATCCTTTAACTTCACGATTATGGAATTGAAGTATAAAGCAAATTTCATATTAATACGTAACGTTTATTTTTATAATTTTACTTTTTAAAATTGGTACAACATATTAGTTCTAAAAATAAACATTCACTCACACTGTATGTATTACAGTGAATGTTTACAGTAATGTTCAAATAAATCTAAACGCTCACTTTCCTAGCTTTTTTGGCTGCAAAATCTTTAATCAACTCATTAAAGTCTAATGCTTGAAAAAGCTCAGAATTTGCCACAAAACTAGACAATCGAGAATCTTCGTCAGAAGTCGAGTTCCTCAGGTAGTTTTTTATTCTCTTCAACACGCTGAATGATCTTTCTCCAGATGCATTAGATGTCATCATACATAGTAGAATGCGCAAAGCCGTGTCCATATTCGGAAATAATGTGGTTAATTGTTTTTCACGAATGAGTTTCAGATACTCCAAACGTGTATTCCTTGGAGGCTTGGTAATCTTGTTATCATGAGGTTCTCTTTCTTCATCAAATATACCTTCAACGAAGCCTTTGAACTGTACACACTCTTCTCCAAAGTCACCATCTATGTCGGTTCGATACTTTTTAGCCACAATAGAAGCTTTTCCCCTTATTTCGTGCGGCCCCCTTTCGCTTGCGGCCCTAGGCCGCGGCCTAGTTGGCCTAGTGGTAAATCCGGCACTGACTGTAGTAGATATATGTAGTAGATAGTAGATATATGGGTACCGTATACCTTTGGTTAGGAGGTAAAATATTGACTTATTATTAAGTGGTCGTGGACAAAAGTTCATAAAGTTATATTGTTATATATGTTATACAGGTCCGTACTAAGCATCCTTCTCGCACCACTCATAATTCGTGAATTTTGCAAAAGTGATACATTTTTGAGATCAGTGTTTCAAGAGCTTAAACGCGGTATCGTATGATGAGAGAAAAAATAATTATTGTTCCGTGTAGAGGGATCAAATTCGGTTGAAAACTGTTACATTGTACCATTCTATGATTGTAAAAAAATCGACCTGTTCGAGTTATTTTCTTATTATTTGAAAATATAAAAGTCAAGAGAGAAGGGAAACTGCACCTATTCCAGCGCACTCTATACATTTTTCATGCTTCATTTTATTTACTTGTGGTTTATTTCGTCCGTCCAGCAACCTATTTCTGTTTTCTTATGATTTTTCTCACTACTATCGCATATTTCTTCAACTATTTCCAAGACTGTCTTCTCAAGATAATTTCACATTCCTTCTGAATCTAAATTTTTCACTATAGAACTCAGATAGGAAAACTGTCAAAGCCGTAGAAGGTATGTTAACAGAGCCCTGTAAGTTTACCAAGCACGCAAAGCTAATGGGGTTGACAGACGAAGCCATGTACAGATTCTGTCACCCAAAAGAGGAAATGGAAGAGCACATCCTTTGCCAGTGCGTTTACCTGGCGAATTAACCACATGCAAGGAATTAAATGAGAGATTCAGTGTCGAGGCTGATAAGCTACTTGAAAATAGTTGGTCTGGGGAATGTAATTTATATCCAGACAACGACAATGGATCTGGAAAGGTCGCAGTAAAACAGGTCGATTAGTCACCTCATCAAATCTATCTTTCTATTTAAGAACATATAATGCTTTATTGTATCCCTCTATGTTATAATAACTCAGTTGACTGATTTATATTCCATTGTATTTTTCTATTTTTCCCTATTATTCAAATATGTGTGTTCATAAAAAGGGATTTCTTGTTGATAGCAGAGTTCCAAATTGTTTTTGCTCATCCCCTGGCTGCTAAACAAAAGCTCGTATAGACTGTCGTGATAAAAGGTAATATTTACCATTGGGAACATTCAATGTCTAACTTTTTCGTGTTCATTTTAGATGTCGATAAAAAAATTTACTACCCACTTCTCCAGCTTTCTCTCACAATTCAAATTGCTGTTTTCAACAACCAATTGCTTTATATATATTTATGAGTTTTCGGAAAATGTATACAGGAACAAAAGGGGTTGACATTTGTAGCTTGACTTCAAGATTTTGTATTACATTCGATGAAATGGAAATTGGTTATGGGTTTTTCAGCAGTTACGGTCTATTAATATTGTACGGTTATTTTGCTATTGCATTTTATACAACTTTGGAGTTTTTACTCAAAGTTCAATTGATTTTGAACAGGGCACTGTGATCTTAACAGGCGCGCAAAGCTAATGGGGTTGACAGACGAAGCCGTGTGCAGAGTCTGTCACCTATATAGTTGAGGAAACTGCAAAGCACACCCTATCTGGGGAACGCGCGGTTTCTTTAACTAGGGGATGAGAAGCCACTGGCAAGAAATAACATGAAAAAAGAGTCGTGCTGGAGAATGTAATCTAGATTCAGTGGACCACAATGGCTCTAAAAAGGTCGCAGTGAAATATAGGCCACCTCATCAAATATATCTTGAAGAACTTGGAATGCTTTTTTGTATCCATCAAGTTGGACAAGGAGATGAAACAGTATTTTCCATTCTTATTTTTGAATTATCCATATTATTATTTTTCAATTTTCCTTTTCAGGAGTTATCTTATAAAAAGTTCACGAAACACTGATGAAATTTTGATTGATTTCATCTATTAGATTATATTTGAAAATGTGGCTAATTGGACAGTTGTTAAGTAATTTTTCCACTTAAAATTTATATTTGACATACCAATTCTTGATAGCGATTGGTCAAAATTAATAGGAAGGAAATAATCAGTAAAATCCAGATTTTCCATAATAATATCGCTTGCACAGACAACGTAGTCAAGGATAGATTGCACATAGGCCCTGTAGCACACATTTTGAAACTTGTGGTATCGACAGTACTACCTCAAATTTCCGTTTATAAATTCAAAAATAGATAAGAAATTATGTTATTTACTACTTTTTTAATCACTCAAATATATCTAGACAAGTTTCACATGAAAATATATTTAAATAATCACAATTGTGTTATTAGTACGAACCTTGTATTTCAGTTTCCTTTGAAACGTAACAATGCTTTGAATCGAAAGAAAGCCTTGTTGATTTAACTGGCATTCTTTGAAATTTTCACCGAAGTGAAAATAATGTAGAACTTCTGTTCTATTGTGCTCACTCGAGTTAAATAGATACAGATGATAAATCGAGTTGAATAAATACAGCTGATAAATCATTTTCTACTAATTAAATTGGGAATTTTCCTAGCGTGTTTGGAATGGAGCTTCCACTTACACATTAAGTTATTGTTGTTAAATGGATATATCACATATACAGGGTGTTTTCAAATGACACTTACAACGTTTGAATGTAGATACCTCTCGTAAATTTGGAAAAAAGATATAAGGATTGAGGGGTCCAGCCTATTTACTTTTCGAAATACAGGGTGATAAAATTATGAAAAATTAAATGTTTAAATGTTACGCCATATTAAAGTGTATCATAAATAGGACAGATTAGTTTTTTTCCTATTCGAAAATCTCTAATCGTTTAAGAGATATAACCTGAATCAATTAGTCTGGGACACCCGATGAATAATCAATACACGAGATGAAAGTATTGTATATTTATTCAATCATTCAGAAATTCACATGAATATTCCATAAAATCCAAACTTGGAGAAAAACAGGCTATAATCATTTTGTGAAGTCACAAGGCATTTCATATGAAGGGAAATCAGGAAGTGGGTAGACAAGGGTCACCAATTGAAATGGAGGTTGACAGATGGTCATCTCCATAAAAAGAGTTTTCCGCAAATCGCTGGGAAATTTCAACATTCCAGACAAAATGTTTTAAAGAAAAGGCCAAGATCTATTCACATCCTTACTGTAAGGAAATGATATTATTTAATCTTAGTGACATTTAGATTCGAACCAAAAAAAAATCAGTAAGCTTCTAAATGAACCTATTAGTTCTGGAATTCAAGCATCTACTGAAGAGACACAATTGAAAGTAATTTGAAAATATCCTTCGTCCGTTGCCTTATTGGTGGTAGTGAGAGAAATTAAAGTTCCAATCAAGGATTCTGAATTGAGGATATCTAATCACAAAAATAGAAGGGGAATATTAAAGTTTTATTTAGGATGTACAGAAATTGAGGAGAAATAAGTGACTAATGAGTCACTAAAATTAACTAAATGAAATAGTTTTAAAACGTAACAAGGTTTACGGCATGTTACATGAGGAACGAACGTACATTTATAACAGAGCCAAACAATGATAATTTGCAGAAAATGTTAAAATGATAATAAATTCTTCATTAATATAACAAACCAGGTAACTAGGAGTAGCATAAGAAATAAATAAGTGGAACAATAAAACAATTTTTGCCATAAATACAAATTTTTTAATAGAAAAGAAAGAGAGAAGAGCATTATTGTCATGAATATACAATTTTATGGACAAAGCGACATAATTTAATAATAGATATAATATAAAAATGAAAATTTATAATAAAACAGAATAAAATTTGATGTTTGATGAAAGTTGTGTTTTTCTGTAGGAATTTTCAGCTCTAGAGATGCGATCTTTATATAAATGTTGTTCAATAGATTTGAAAGTTTTCAGGTACAATATTTTATACTTTATAATATTCCAATGTACCTGAGTGATCTAATATTCTTAGATGAAGTACGTGCTTGTTTTATATACCATGATTTGTGATGTTTAGTTTCAGCGAAGATTGAATCATGTATTAGAACACCTGATAATTTTATTTAAAAAGCCAAAAAATTTAGAGCCAATATCTTAGAAAGATCAAGTCATTAAGTTGCTAAGCATAACTCATGGAATTTGGCAAATTTTTGTTAAGAAAAGATTCTCACCAACTGAGTGCTTTCCTTAAGAGATTTACGAAATAATAAAGATTCGGCGAAATCTGCTCCATGACCAGAGAGACCTGAGTTAATTACTGAGTGTTTCACATCAGGGGGTAGAAAGTTGGAGACTATATAATCTAAAATTGAAGGAATTGTTTTAGTTATTCGAGTTGGTGAGTCCACGTGCATATTAAGACGAAATTGCTCATAAATATTTACCAAAGACTTTCGAGTGACACAATAATCACCGAAATTAATGTTAAAATCACCGCATAAAACTTTCCTGCTCTCAACAGGCAGAGCTTCAACTAAATTAAGAAGGTTCCCGAAAAAAAATTAACATTTGATTAAGGTGGTGAACACAAATTATATTTGAATATTTTTGTGGTAAATTATGGAATATTCTAAAGTATTTTCTACAAGTAGGAGATATTTTAATACAGTCCATAAGTTTTCGCTAGAAGATAAGTTTCAATTAATTTCCAAAAATGAAATTCAATGGTATAAGATCGTGTGATTTAGTGAGCCGCTCCAATGCTCCTGTTTTTCCGATCCATCTTCGTTTCTACTTGGCTACATGATGTTTTAACAACCGTGTAACTATACTGTATGTAACTTAAGTTAATTTAAACATAGGAAACTCCATCCACAAGATTGACGATTTAATAGATTGTATTTTTCATCCAAATTTGCAAGAATGGGGAGTCCTGACACCTTAGATATTTTTTTAACACTAACCATCAAACGCGTCATACTTTTTCCTGTAATATTCTGGACTTCATTCGCGCGTGCAAAAAGGAGACGCATTCAATGTATTGATAGATCTGCCGCCAATGGACCCCGAGAACACAAAATTATTTTAATATTCGGGATATTGTGTATTATTACAAAACATACAAATAGAATATAGTGACGTTTCTCTTCGATTGTTTATTATTTAGAATATCAAATAATTACCTATCATATTATATCATAATTAAAATCATCACCAGAATAAACTCTATTCTATTATGGATCCCATACTTGCCGTGTTCCTGTTATAAAGTTAATGGAAGGCTTTTGTCTTTTTGATGTTATTAAATTAAGCTGTCACGCTGAAGTTAATGTGAGGTAACGATAATCCGTTTGGTCTATCGTGGTAAAAGTTATTAAAGTGTGTGAGCTTACGACACTTTTGGATATTTGTGTTTTCTCCTTAATGTACATACCAATTTGTCGTTTGCTGCCACATCAGCTGAAATGATAGCAAAGCTTGCTAGCGTAAAATTAGGGATGCCTTCGTTGTAGTGGACTGGAAATCTATAATAGCTGGTTCTCTTTTGTGTAAAATGATAACTGTATCTTTTAACAATCCAGTAAACTTTAATAACTTTAACAAACATCGAAAGTAAATAGGTTTTCAATAAGAAGTCGGAGTAATTAGAACGTTTTCTTTGTCAGGTTTCAAGGCACACCATTCGCTACGAAATATAACTTTGATTTAGATTGAATCAGTAAACTATCACCATGAACTTTAGATTTATAGAAAAATGCACTTATTAGGTAGGAAATGGAAAGAAAATAAACTAAGTATCATGGAATTTTACCCATTTGATTTGAAAGTTTCGGTTTTATATCGGTAGAAATTTTGAATGAAAGGAAAAAAATTTCACACCTTATTTTGGACAAAAATTATTAATCCAACCTGACATTTTAAATTAATTTCACTGCATGTCAGGCTGGACAGGGTATTGTTGTTTTTGACATATGTTGATTTGTCATTTTTGTTTAACCGGTTCTGTGACAAAGCTTAATAATTACTAGTTTAAAACGTCTGTATGTTGAGTGTATAGCGATATATCTACATGATTCAATGGTTGTAAATCATATATGTTCACCTTTTCAACTGTCAATAAATTTCCTCTTAAATATCGTGAAGCCTCGAAAAAATTTCCGGAAATTTTTTTGTTGCCATGGTAACTATATAGTCAAAATTAAGGCATCTTATTGGTTAAAAAGTAGTAGTGAGAAGTTTGTTTTCAAAAGGATATTTCACTCATATCTACATATGTTGTAGCAATCCAACGAATGCTAAAATCATGGAGACTAGATATAAGGAGCACAAACTTGTATAGGAAAAATCTCGAAAAAGTGTCCAGCGGTAAGGTACAAATAGTAGATGGCGCGAGAGTAGCTAGCGGTTAAAATTACAGAGTGAAGTTTGCTGAAGAAGTTAACCTAACAAAAAATGAAAATAGTGTTTATTTTGATAGAAGTTTTTATAAAAATTTACAATGTGAAAAACATGTGTCGTGAAAAGTAGTCCAACTAGAAGTAAAGTTAAAATAAAAAAAATTACACACCCCAGCCCCTGTCTTATTTTCGAGCAACAGTAAGTGGTTGATGTAGGACTCTCGGGTTAGGTTTATTGTTTTCATTACTATTTTGCAACACAATTGCCTATATAATGATATTGAAGAAACTTACCTTTAACCAAACATAGCACCAGCTACGGGAAATACTTATTTTTTCCTTGAAATTTGCTAAAACCAAGCATAAAAGGGGTAACCGAATGAAAATAAACAAACCCTCAATTTACATAACCTAAAATTTAGCACGTCAAACATGATTTTAATCGCTAGCCTCCCCAGCGCCACCACAATTTTCCTAATTTCGACGGACACTTTTTATATACAGAGTTTGTGCTCCTTATATCTAGTCTCCATGGCTAAAATACAAGAGAAAAGACTATATCTAGTAGTATATACTAGGATTTACCTTGTACCTACCTAAGCTTTTACCTTATACCGAGTTTTTGGTTTTATTATGATTATGTTTTTGTTTTGTGGTTCTTATGTAACACTAACTTGGCCAGAATTACTTATTATTTTAATAAATTTGTGCTTTTTTATTCAAGATATTTCATTTTATTGTATATTAATACCGATATCTAAATTTTCTAGAGCATCTGCAATTTGTTGTTGACCGTTTGCAGAATTTTAAGGAATATGTGTGTACTCTACACATAAATACCTTTCATTGAAGCCTAAATTTGCATGAGTACCTCATGAATTAACTTACGTCGGACTTTGGGCGTCGCGGCGGGCGTCTGCTCTTTGTAAGCGTCCAAATATCGACGTCTGCCTGCCAAAATAGATATCCAGGAGTTTTTATCTGCACACTGTAAAATTTGTAGGCATGTACCAATGAGGTAACTAAAACCAGATTTTCGTCATTTGTGAAGTTGATCGCAGGACCCCGGCAGACGGCCGTTTTTAGGATAAACATATATAAAGTACTTTTATTCAAGAAACTCGAACCTTTTGTACCGGATGAGGGAACTAATTTGCTTCTCGGCCGTAGGTCTATTACTATTAAAGAATTCCTACTATACACCACTCCACAAAATTATGGAAAAGCTCATAAAGTTTGTCAGTTATATTCATTTAAAAAAACAAGCCGTGAGGATTCGGTTTTTTATATACCCCTTAAGGATATTATTGAATGAAAAAAGAATAAAATCGCAGAGTTTCCATTTGTCACATAAGCACAATTCTATCAACAGAGATTTTGTTAGCCGTTGTAATTTAATCAGTAGTATTGTGTTTATAAACTAATTTATTTTCCTACAAACTGGGTGGAAATTCCAATTTTTGCTGTTTGGTTTGTAATTTCTATGTTTATTTTATCATCATAACAGTGATTAGCGGTAATTAGCTATGCATTATGACTTGAAAATATGTTTATTGCTAGTTGACTTTGCAAATTGTCACATACGCATCACCTAATTGTCTTCACTTTGTTAACATCGCATGAAAAAATAAATAAATTGAACATATAGGAAATTTTGAGCACATTGATGAATAAATACGTCTCTGTTAGGTTCTCCCTATCTCTCTCTATTTTAATAGCATATTATTAAATGAGCAATTTATGACAGCCATTATTCACGCAGGTTGACGTTTCCTTCCCGAGCCTTATGCGAGAGGCGCAAGTCACCCGAGTGAATAATGGCCATAAATTGCGGGTACCGGTAAATTATTCGAAATCAATTGTTCGAAAATCAATTTTTCGAATGACCGATTATTCGAAAATCAATTATTCGAAACTCAATTGTTCGAAATCAATTTTTCGAAATCAAATATCTGGAATAGATTTATTAAATTTAAGAGGACACCGAATTTCAGTTAAAAATTACCTAGATATTTTGCAAGTTAAAAATGTGTATAGAAAGCGAGTCTGTCAATTACACAATTCAATTTTTCGATTCGGATTAGGGTAGGGTAGGATAGGGTGTTTTAGGTTAGGAATTGACTTGCTTTCTATACACTTTTTCAAACGATATATTTAAAAAAGTGTATGGAAAGCGAGGAGATGTTGTTTTCATAGATATCCTCGCTTTCTATACACTTTTTTAAAGGAAATTTCATACATTTTTGTGAAGTACATTGAAAGCGTACATTAGGATTTCCCGTTATCGCAAAAGATTTCTAAGAGATAAACGCTTAACAAACATTTAATAAGGTAAACAAAGTAATAAAAACTTCTATCTACCTATTTTTGTATATTCTATTCAGAATATTGAATTTCGAACAATAGATTTTCGAATAATTGACTTTCGAAGAATTGATTTTCGAATAATTGATTTCGAACAATTGACTTTCGAAGAATTGATTTCGAACAATTTACCTAGATCCATAAATTGCGAGTAGAATACTATACTTTGTCCGCGACCCTATTAAATAAAAGTAAATAATGCGAGTGTAGAACGAAGAGTAATAATTTGGTATTTGGTATTATTGACAATTCTAACGTCAGAATTAATAAATTTCTGAGTACGTCAAATAATGTGACATATAGAGATGGGCGATACTGTGTAAAGTACCGTTATAAATATATATAGTGTTTCAAAAATATCAATATTATAATGAAAAAGTATCAATACTAAATATTTTGATATTTTACCGATACGATATATTTCAGAAACAAAATACGCAGATTTAATAGTTTATTTCACTTTGTACCTCCATCTCTAGCCACCTATGTACCGAAATGTTGTGAGTGTTGAGTTGTCATGGCAGGTTAGTTAAATGCAAAAGCGTGAATTATGAAGCATAATTAATTCTAGTAGATATATGGGTACCATTTACCTTTTGTTAGGAGGTGAAATATTGACTTAATATTAAGTGGTCGTGGACAAAATGTATTTTTGGCCGATATGAGGGTCATAACATGATCTGGATAGTTTTACGATGAAAACATTGAATTTGAAATATATGAAAAGATGCTTACGTTAGGCATTTATTGATATTCTTCATGTTGAAAACGTTATCAACAATATAAACGTAATTTTTTAAATGGAAACACCATTGTTACCAATTTCTATCATTTAAAAGAAATTCTGTCTCTAACATTTATTTAATTTCTCCGTATTTTCCGAACTATAATTATAGCGAATAAATATTCAAAATACTTCTTTATTATACTCATTAAAAAAAGCTGATTATAATTAGCTCATGGCATGTTCTTGAAAACCTCAAATTTCTATGATAACAACTTCAGATTAGTGCCTCACGCATACCTTCGTGACTTCATGTGAAACAGTATTACCCGGGTTTCAGTATAGTGCCAAAACTCAAAATGTATTATAACAAAAATTTCTCACCTATTTTGCACTGTATGAATTACTTTCGAGTAATGACGTCACCGACATTTTCTTTAAATGGAACACCCCCATTTTGTCTCAATTTTCGGATTACTCTAGTTGAGCTGATTCCAAAAATGTATCACATGTTGATTCCAATTCGTACGGGATGGACAAAAATACAATAGTTTTGTGTGTGCTCATAAAGTAACGCGTAACATTCTTTATTATCAAAAATACTTATTGTCTAGCGGACAGAATATGATGAAATACATGACTTTATAAATGTTCGAGCTGCAGGCCTTGCTGTATTTGACAGTAACCCAAACGGTGTACAAATTCTTGTTGAACCTTGTTTATTGTGCCTTGAGAAATATTGTTTATTGCTGTCCGAATTCTCTCTTTTAATTCTTGAATACTTGCTGGTTTCGTTTGATACACAACATTCTTCAGATTGCCCCACATAAAATAATCCAAAGGATTGAAATCTAGTGACCTCGCTGGCCATTCAATAGGTCCACGTCTACCAATCCACCTGTTCGGAAAAATTTCATCTAGGTACCTTCTAACATCTACAGCATAATGTGGAGGTGCACCATCCTGTTGAAACCATAAACTTTCATTAAAACCTCCAGGATTACTTTATGAGCACACACAAAACTATTGTATTTTTGTCCACCCTGTATCAATTGGAATCAACATGTGATACATTTTTGGAATCAGCTCAGCTAGAGTAATCCGAAAATTGAGACAAAATGAAGGTGTTTCATTTAAAAAAAATTACGGTATCGTCATTACTCGAAAGTAATTCACCCTGTATATATATTAGATTATTATTTTAAAATACGGTAAATTAAAATCAAACATCGACGTGTTTCAGGATTATTTCTTAAAATGGTCTGTTTAGCTGAAAATGAATTTGTTCCATACTTTACGGACACAGTGTATAACAACGTTCTCCGGCATAAATGTGTTTTCATGAACAAAGAACATAAATTGAACAGCAAAAAAGACCTACAATAAAAACAACTCATTTTTTATACGCTAGAATTACTATACTTTATTTGCGCTCGGCACGAAGTAGTAAAAGTGTTGGTAATTTCATACACTCACTTATTCCAAACAGGGTAAACAAAATCGATAAAATATCCTGGGAACGTTTATTTCAAAGTGTTTTCTACTACTGTCTAACAACGAGTTAAGATATTTCCAAACATTTTTTATTTTATCGTTCGCTTTTGGTTATGGTAATAATCCTAGAGCTCACATGGGTATGTCAGAGGATGCATGATAAAATTTTTTCTTCAAAACCGAATATACATATAAACAGTACACCGAAAACATGAGTAATAACCACCACTTTGCTAAGACTAGAATATCTAGATGTTATTAGAGCAATTAATATAAATGTGTCATTTTGTCGTATTGAATTAAAGGTGTTCCTAAAGACACAGACAATTCATTCCAGATCTGGAGTCCTAATAAAGTTGAATAATATACATCATAAAAAATATTTCTTGATCCCCAGCGGAACCAAGAAGTATCTTCTTGGTATACTATGTCCTAATTTCAGCTTCCACCAGTACCCTAGCTCGGCTATAAGAAAAGCCGATTGAAAACAGGATTGTTAATAAAATATTTTTATAATAACATTAAAATGGAGAACAAAATAGGGGTCCAATTGAATGAAAACGTTAGTTATAAATTTTGTTTTTTGGAATGAGTTTCAAGGTTTATTCCAAATGCAATCCTTCAAGCCATTCAGGACTGTATTGGCCGACTAGCAGGCTTTGGCTCTGAATTGTTACCAACAACACCACATAATGTACAAATATGCATCCAAATCTACGACTGGCCTGGGAGTAGAAGTTATTTCTGGTTACTTAAAATATATTCTACGGCTACCAAATACCAGAGAACTTACAGCTTCATAACATTCTATAAAATTGCCTGTGCCCTACAATGGAAATATTCTAGTTATTACTGATTCTGTGCAGAGTTTGACAATTTTCAAAATCATGAACCAGCACCAGTATGATGGTGGGAATGTTTGTATGGGTACCATCTCTTACCGGTATAAAGGGAACTAAAGATGTCGATATCTCAGCTCGAGAATCAGTCAGCAACAGTCATATTCCAAAATTAAAGCTGATATCTGACCACGACCACAGGGTAACTGTTAAGTCTTTGTTATGGATAAGTGGCAATGTGAATGGAGCTCCTTCCCCACCGAATTCAAGAGCTATTCGATTAAGTATTAAACACACAGGCCTAACGCACAAATTCCTAATCAGCAAAGAAGACCCACCTCAATGTGCGTAATGTAATAAAAATATGTCCATCAAACATGTTATACCAGAATGTTATCAGTTTGCAAACCCGCAAAGTCACAGTAGGATCCCAAATTAATAATTCTTTGAGTTTCTTAGAGGACATAAAAATGTACAATTTGGTGCGTCGACCAATCACTGAAGTGGAACGCCTCTGATGCGATAATTACGGTGAACTAGTGTCCAGCAAAGTTAGTACTTGGATGGGTGATTACTGAAAAGCACTGTTGTAAAGCCTGCAGCTTAGTAGCATAATATGGATCATGGGTAATTTTTGGCATTCATAAATTCTGTCAAGTTCCCTATGAAGTGGAACATACGCCATAAATGAAAATATCTTTATGGATGGGGAATTAATTGAACATCAACTAATTCAACTAAATTAATGAACCCTGTGATAACTCAGCTTACCTCTACTTCATATTCAACTCAAAAACTCAATTATCTTACATTAAAAATAAAACAGTCTTAAATCAACCGTTTCATTTTTCTAAAGACTTCTTTGTACATTTTAATTCGATTTATTATTATCTTGTTTCGCTTTAATAGTCCTCTATTTTGTTTTCCTTACAAAGCAACAAACTTGCTTGCAGCAAAACTGCATTTATTTTCCTTCTAATATTAACCAAAAAATTTCGAAACGCTATTTTTTAATTAGTCGCTTGGGAAGTACATGTATCGGGAGTCTGGGAACAAGCACTAGAAATTTAATGATAATAATTAAGCGGTAGTTGGTTCGTAATAAAAACACATCTACTAACAAAAAGCTGCAATACGCTTTTTCATATTAAAAGGGAATATTCATATGACGAAATTGGAGATAAATTTCATATTCGAAAACTTTTGAACGGATTTTTGTAGGGTTTTCACCAATGAACGGAGTTATTTATAAGTACCTAAGGCTTAAGTTTATAATTTATTTTCAAAAAAAGTGAATATCCTCACTAAAATTAGAATTATGTCATCTAATATAAAACAAATTTAACTTTAACAAAGTCACTATTTGACGTGCTTTTCAAAAACTATTATTAATACATAAAATAGTGTACCGACATGTTCATAGTACTCATCTTCACCCACAAAAATGTCCGGAAGATTATATTTCTAGATTAGATTACATTTGATGAGGTGGTTAACTAAAATATTCCGCTGTGATCACTGAGACGAAACCTTTCTTGTAGTGTTTGTAACATAAATATTTATATTTATTTATATACATATAGGTACGATTACTACCACTTAGCTGAGCTAGACCGTCAATGTGTCAATCATAAATGTCAGTAGTTACAATATAAGTTTTAATAAAACTACAAGTCAAAAGATGATCCGTAGTTTTCAATAAAATAAACGCTAACGTTTAACATAATATCAACGTTACAGTGTTTACCGTACATCCTTTAGGCAATCGCACTGGCATAAAATGTGTTCCGCATTAGTGAAAGAGTCTGCACCTGCAAAGTTTCGTTCTCCAACCCCATGACCTTTGCGTGCCCATCCGCTTCAGCATACTTTTAGTTTTTGAAATAAAATACCTATCGTTTTTATCATATTATTCCACAAAACTATGACATTAATTAGTGATAAAACATTCAAAACCGAGTTCAAGAAAAACGAAAACAGGAACATTTGAACAGGCGACCCTTGTGGCATTTCATTGTCACGATTCACTTTTGACAGTAATTACCTATTAAACAAATATATATCCTCAGGTATAGGTCAGCGGTGCACCCCTAAAATAACGAATAGATAACCGAGGTAACCGACCACAAAGAAATGCCTGGATGAAACCCATTTCAGTAGGTGTATTAAGTTATGCAAACAAAAAAACCTCAGTGACTTGCAATATTAGCAAGAAAGTAACAAAAAGATTCCGAGAACACATTTTTATATATTTTTGGTAAAAATAAATACTTAACTCTTTTTTGAATATTGGTTTCTTTTTTAGCTACGGGCGATTTGTGGTCGAAAAATTACTCAAAACCTAATTTTCAAAAATAATATGGGTTCCTTTGGAAAGCTCTACTCCCCTAGTCAAGATACAACCCTCAGTGTCTTGATTGTTCCTTGATCTCTTTTGGGTTACTTGAGTGTCCGTCAGCTGTGCTGGCACGACCACAGCGGAACTCAGTAAACAGCTTCATTCATTCGTTCGGGATATTCTCAACAGTCCAGGCAATTGAACTAAATGTTTGTACCTTTTCCAATTTAGGTTACCTACTTATATTCCAGAAGCTTCGTGTCCTATATAAATGCCTCCTGTTCAGCTAGAGATTTCTTCTTCAAGGTGCTTCTGTCTGAGCCCATGTAAGTACTGACAAAAACAGAGTATGTGTTTAATCCCACAATTCAAATTTTCTGCACATAGATTCACTGACTTTTCCCATTTTGTGTAGGTGTTTCCTCAGGGTCGGCAACTGTCTTTAAATGGCTCTTACTCAGTTTCAATAACCTGGTTAAAGTTCCCTGTCTAACTTGTTTTGTAACCACTTCGTTGACCTGTCAACTTTTATTTGAATTGGTGTTCTTCGTCTAGCAAGTCTCGGATTTACCCTCTCATTCAATCCTTTGCTATTCCACAGAACGGACCGATAAAGTCCTTCTTTAGTGCTTCCCTCAGCTAACTGGTCCACCAATTCATTACCTGCAATCCCCTCATGCCCCGGCAATCACAATAGAGACTCTGTTGTCTTTTGTCAACCTTTTAATTGATTTTTCATAGTTTTTCACCAGTTTAGACTCATTATTTAAATTGCTAATAGCTCCAAGCAAAACCTGGCTTATCAACCATTGATATTGATGGTTTAGTCTCCCCTTAGTATTTATCCAACTTCTTCTTGGTTTAAATGATGGTGGTTTCGCGTAAAAAATATGCTTCAGCAGCAAACTTTCGTTATACCTATTTTGGTTAAAATTGACGAGTTTTCTGCTTCAAATGACTCTTAAGCACAAGCTAAATAACGCAGCTTGTTTGTCAGTGAAGTGATCATTGTGACATTTGTAGCTGCTCCTAGAATAGTTCTAAAATAATTTCATTCGATATAACAGCCAGTAGCAGCGAACATATTTTCGTGTCATCACAGGAGTTGCAAATGAAGATTTATGCGTTGAAAAACTTACTGGCTAACAATATCCTTTGGCTTACTCATTGTTGGGAAGTTAACATCCGGCAATCAATCACGTGGGATATAATTCGATTCGAATAAAAGGTCTATTTTGTTGCAAATCCGATTTCCGGAGTTATAAATACTTTTTTGTAATGCAGTATTTATACTCGTTTCATCAAGTTGAAAGGGAAAATATAGGCAGATTATTCGATACAGTTGTTTGACCTCTATTTTTACGAATGTTCACTTTCCATTGTCTTATCCAATATAAGTTTTCCCAAGATTTGTGAAGTATGTAGAAAAATTAAAAGACAGGAAGAATTTAACAGACTGTAAGCTATCAAAATTAATGGAACAAAACAGTGTGAAGAATTAAACTCAAGTGACACAGCAAGAATTGATAGCGAAAATGCAACATTTAGAAATATCTACAGATATTCAGTTGTTAAAAGTAGTTTTTTCAATATTTGGTGGAACGTAACGTCTTAGTGAAAATAATTAACACAGTTTTGGATAGTAACAAACATTTCTACACTAAAGTTTTCCTAGAAAATGTGAGGACCTTTTTTGGCTTCTTATTATTGTGTCGTAAGAACTATTGGTTCCTGATGAATTTTTGTAATAGGTTATTTTTTTCCTAACAATTGAATATATTATACAACTTCTATCCTACAATAATGTACAAAATAATGGACTACTATAGGAAGTTCTATATCACCAATTATAGCGGACATTTTGATGAATGATTTGGAGACTACTATTCTCAATTCGTCTTTAGCAGGGTAGATTTTATTTTGATAAATATATGTTGATGATATACTATTATGTTTTGTGGGTACTTCTAGAACACTAGTCATATTTTACCAATTTTGTCAAAAACTTATACACAAACATTATATTCACATTATAAATTGAGATAAATGAATAAATAAACTTTTAAGACTTCCAAATCACTAGAATAAGAAACAAACTTGATTATTCAATTTATAGAAAACCCACTAGCGCATACATTACGATACCAATACGGTTGAGTCTTCCTAAAGAGGATAGACCTCTTTGGGAGCTTGATACCAAGTTTGGTAAGAGCTATGTGCTTTTAACGCCACTTGACCATAAATGAGAAATTGTTATTATTTTATATTGGCCTGTTGGTTTCTTCCAATCTTTCCACACATAAATCAGTGGTGTAAATTTCATAAAGATACTACAGCCATATGTCGCTGTGTAAGTGGATATGTCCATCTGAACTCCGGTGAGATCAGAGGATTTTCCGTCTTTGTCTGTGTATATATAGCAAGCGCGCTATTAAAGAAGGATAGCCTAGACCTCCGACTTCCTATCTCTCTCTTACGTGCTGACGGGTTCCAAGCTGACCTGTTGCCTCTATCTGTAGTAACTCTATGGTAAATTTTCGCCTGAAATAAAGTTGCATTGGATTCAAGGGAGATTAATATTTCTGTTCTAGGTCTTTCACCACCTCCGAACAATAAATGTACTAGCGAAGTAAACAGACGTATAGTTGTGAGTGGAATTAGTTTGCACTGTTTCACGTTATAATAACAGTATGCGGCAAGGCCCTTTTGAGGATTAACAAGCCGAAGAGATAAACAGGCCATAAATCACTTAGACTTTTGACCTACCCACAAGCGAAAAATTGATTCTCATTGGTGCAATGTAGCTTCCGATTGGTCTATGCAAAATTTAGGTGAAGGCTTAGTCCACGAGGACTGTGAATTTCTTCCCGACGCCGGGAGCACTCTACCCCTAACCGGAAATTTTGCCGAACCCACTGGTGTTCCAACCACTGGTAGGGTTCTTTATCGAGCCCAACATCCATGGACTCGGGACCTCGATTTTACGTCTCCTCCAAAAGACGGCATACCTACATTATACCTCGTGCTTAATGCTCATTGGTATAATGCCTGCGAGCTATGATATACTACTCCGCTATGGGCTATTTAGGCAACGGTCTTTCCCAGTGGGTCACCCATCCAAGTACTAACCGCGCTTGACACTGCTTCACTGTAATTATCGCATCAGAGGCGTTCCACTACAGTGCTGGAGCAACGCCCAATTTCTTAGATTCAGCTTCTACTTTTAGATTTCTTTATCTCGCCGACAAATTGTGAAACAGTGCAAACTAATTCTACTCACAACTATATCTAGTCTCTGATTCCAACATAAACAATGTCAAAGCTCATTCATTTATTTTTTTGTTGGCATCTACAAATGTTGCCATGGACGTAATAATTATCCAACGGATGTTTCGCGTTTATTCAATATGTGTCCTTCAATATTCATCATAATGAAATTGACATAAATGTATAAAAAACCGTTTTTTTATCTTTGACAATATACACAATTTCATTCATACATGAGTCCCTGTAAATTATACCGAATTCGGATTGTTCACATTTTTTTTTTAAGCTTTTGATATGAGGTTCTGCTATATTATACAGAGTCCTTCAAGAGGTATAGACACGTTTATGTGAAAATCGTAGGTAAATCAACGCTGTGTAGCTTGTTATAACTTGTAGAAAAAAAATGTATTTTGCCTAACAGAGTTTCGTAATACAATGCAATATCTCCGTATTCTATTAAATTTTAATTATTTTCTTTTTTGTATACAGGGTAGACGAAAACTCAAACCTGTCATTTGCGTTCTTATTTCAAATGGAACACCCTGTATTTTATAGCAAAAATAGAATCTTCGATTATGTAACTTTAACTTTTGTCATGCATTCCGTATACCCAAAGTTTATAAAAACAGAGTTATTTTGTATTATTTATTGTAAACTATAATTATTGACCTATTATGTGAAAGCAATAAACGTTGAATGTAACAAAAAATCGTAAATAATAATAAATTTTAATAAACAATTTATTCTAAACAAAACAAGCTACCAAAAGTAAAATCCTAACCGTAATATTAAACTAAAGGTTCAAAGTGTCCACCGTTAATATCAATGCAAAGCTGTAAGAGGGGGCCCAACTGCTTGACCAGCTCGGTCTCCCGATTTAACAAAAGTGTATTTCTTTTTTTTCCGCTCTTATAAAAAATGAGGTTTATAAAACTTGATGCCTAAAAACACATGTCTCCACAACAAGGCCAATATGCAAATGATTCGACCGTACATTACCTCTCTAGCGGTACGGTACTACCAGTACTCTCTGCCGGATATAGCCTTTTGCACGCCAACCTCCCAATGCAATTCTTGCCTTGATGAATATGTACCATATAGCTCAGAATGAGACATAGAAACCAACTTTTATTTTAATTTATTTTATTTCGAGCAAGGAAGGTAAACGGTGGAGAGTGGTACCTATAAAGGATTGAATGAAGAATAAATGGGTGTACATATCATTTTACTATTTCAACAAACCAATTACTCAACATATACTAATTTTTGAAAACTTTTAATATGCTACTCCGTTTTTTCGCTATTTATATAAAACAACATAATCTTTGTGGAATGTTAATTATATAGGTTCGGCCAGATTGATTGCAGATCACGAACAGCATAAAAGACTGGCAAGGAGCCGTAGAAAGGGACAAAATAGGAAAGAAATTTGGAAGAAACGAAGCCAGAACAACGGCAGGGTGGTATTTACCACGACTATTGATTATAATATCTATGATGTAAATAGTATTCGAGACTTCCGATTTTAAAATGTACATAACTTTTTTGACTAATAAAAATACGTTTTCTATACTGATTTTATCGCCTTTGCTTGATACACGAATTCTTTCGCGAAAAACTATTTTACAGCAATTTTGAGGTTAGATTTGTTTTATTAGAGTCTTTGTATACTATTTGTTAATATAAATTGGGCCATTTGGAGAAAAACATTTCCATAATTTGTCTTTTTTCGCTTTTTTTTCAGACTTTGGGCACAATATTGGCCATAATTAATCAAGCAACTGAACACTGTTGAAAATCTTTGTTTAGCTTTTAATAAAAATGTATAGGTATTATATAATTATGTCCTCCATAATTTGCCTGAGTACCTATATAAAGACAAGATTATTAGTTAATAATACTTTATCCATGTTTAGTTGAGCTTAAAATTCTTCAACAATTTTTCCAAAGTCAATTCCTCAAGTTATAAAATGTGTCAACGTTCCCCTACGTTGAATTTGGTTAAGTACGTAAGACACACAAAGTCAGTGCTGGCATCATAACTACTCGAAATTCTATTCTTTATTTAGGTGCAAATTTGGGTCGGGACGTGGTCACTACAACGTTGAGTAACAGCGTTGGGTTGTTGAGACCAAGCGTATAAAACTATGTCACAACGTTCAAATGCTACCTGGGTGGAATGTATTTACAGTAAACTGAAACTTCCCTTTTTTCATTTTTTTAACTATTCAAAAATATCTTCCAAGATACTTTATGTAAGTTCCAATTTCTGTACTTTTCTTACGCCTCTTTGCAATATAAATTTCACATAGTCAGTAAAACTTCACGCTCAAAAGGAGATTTATTTATGACAAGGCAGGAAAATTCGGTTTTAAGTGAGTGAGTCTATTCAGCACTAGGTGAGCCACAAATCTTGAAGATCCATTTAAGCTAACACCAATTCATATTTCACGACATAAATGAAGTTTTCAGCTGATAAGTTTATTTGGTAAATGGTCTTTTAGATTGGAAGTAACCTTATTAAAGACAAGGCGGAGAGAATATTACATCCTCTACTATCTCACTAATAGAGATGGCATACCGGTTACTCAAAAAGTTAATATTTTATCTGATAATTAAAATGACTGTGACCTGTGGGAAAATCTATTAAGCGAGGTATTCCATGCCTAGAGTTTAACAAATATTTAGAGACATTTTTTGAAGTATGATTTGCGACTTTTGAATTAACCAATCGCCACAAGTCTGAACTCTTACATCACTTAGGTAGATACCAATTCAATAATAATATTATCATCTGGTCTATAAACGAACAGTCTTGAGGTTTGTAAATACTTACGATTTGGTAACAATTGTTACGGGTTCATGAAACTAGGAACATTCAAAAATTACTCATAAAAAAAAAGCGTTTAACAATAATACAAACTTAGTGAGAAATCAAAAAGAAAATAAAATAGCATTATCCAAATAATTAAAATAAGCCCGCTAGTCTATAAAGACAAGACCACAGGGAAGAAGTGTACCAGCTTGGTATCAATCCAAATTATTAAATGTGGTGACCTTGACCTTTTCCTAATTTGATAAATAACCAATATATAAAAGGCCACTTCTGATAAGAAGGTCAACTGTCAGAGGAATCAAGTTTTTTTTGGGTTTTAATGGGTGATGAATGGTCCATAACCATAAAACGAAAATCTTCGGATATCTGTGCCATCCATATCCCATTTTTAATGAGGAACCTTCAATTTTTATGTTTGGGAGACATACTCCACTTCTTGAGGATTAGTGAGGGCTCTTAAATAAAAATAAACCTCATACATGTCAGGCCACATTCCACCAAAGGTTTGTACCTATACTTTTCAGGTTACGTTAAATTTAATGCGATCACTAACATTATTTTAGACCTTCTATCTACACGCTTACTTCCACTCTTGCTCAGTGTGCATGTAACTTAAGGAAATCTTGCACGATACCAAGCATACACCTAGTCCCCTAATCTTTATCTGAGATCTGCAGAACTCTGGATGCTGTCGGATACCACCATGAAAGTATACAAGTAAGATCTTTCCAGTAATAAAATCAGAAATTCCACACTTTGGATCTGTGCTCTCTCTTCCTGGATCCTAGAAAATCATAATAAAATAATTAATTGTAAGTAATTGAAACACTCAGCTCAACTTAAATTAAATTTAGCTTATGAACTTAGTAAAAATTAATGTTCTATGGTGATAGTACAGGTAAAAATAGTCAGGATATATAGTTAATTTGTTTGGTACCTTTTTATCAACTACTTATTCAAATTCTAAAATTAATCAGATCCCAATTTTGAACTATAAACAGAATGTTGATGTAAATAGCTATAGCCGAGTTTTGAAAAACCAGTTATATAACACCAATAGTCAAGTCAGGTGACAAGAATAATATTGAAAATTATCGAGCTGTCTGTGTTTGCGCTCAATATATTTTTTATTTATTTTCCTTGTAAATGTATACTTATTTGTAAAAGCGACAACGTCGCTTTTTGCGAGCTGGTCTCAACAGCATGGTTTTTCTAAAGATAAATCTACAAGTACTATCTTGGTATTTTATAATTATTTTATTGCCAATTCAATGGAACGTATGGATCAAGTTGATTCGATCTACACAAATTTCTCTAAAGCGTTTGATAGAGTAAACCATGATTTGCTTATTGCTAAGCTAGGAAGTTACGGTTTTGGAGGTAAAATTCTCGAGTGGATAAGTAGTTTTCTTTCTGGTAGGTGTCAGTATATAAAATATGGAAATTGTTTATCTCAATGTATATCAGTGACCTCAGGGGTTCCACAGGGATACCACATTGGACCTCTTTTTTTTTTTTGTTTGTTAATGACATATCATCAAAAATGAAAAATAGTGAATTCCTTATGTTTGCCGATGACCTTAAAATATTTCGAGTCGTTAATAGCATAGCTGATGCATCTTTGTTGCAAGATGACCTTAAATGCTTAGCCAGTTGGTGTGAGGTAAATATGCTTTACTTAAATATAAAAAAATGTTTCAAGATTGAAAGCATTGAGAAAGTACAACATAAATTTTTGAGAGTATGTGAATACAAAATGGGTTTCAATACGCAACAATACACATATGATGACATACTTTCAATACTTAATATCTCGACCCTATACCATAGAAGGTCATCCGGCCCTATATGTCTATACCTCCACCAACGTAGAGCCTCACACTCGAAAATTATATGGGTGGCTGTTTCGTCCTCCTCATCACATAATCTACATCTTCTTGGAAGCTCCCCATTGTGTGAAGGTGCTTTCTCAGGCCGCAGTGTTCGGTCATAAGGCCGGTTACCAGCCTGATATCTCTCCTACTTAACTTTAGGATTTATTCAGTAAGTTTTGGTATGGGTTGTTTAACCATCAGTTCACTGTGTTGGAGCTTCGGAATTGTTTGCCAGTATTTGAGGTGTTGTTTGTGCACCCACTGGTTTAATGTGGTTCTTACCGAAGCCTTTGTTACACCGGTGGCCGGTTCAGGGCCGGTGTAGCCGGCTATCGTTCAACATAACTTTTACGGTTTCCGAAATAGCAATGTTAGTAGATACCATTTCACTAGAAATTTTTGAAAGAATTGTTTTAATAAGAAAATACTGGCAGAAAGCTTTTTTGATGACATCATAATATACCGAAAATTTTTCCATACAAGCTGCACTCACTCGACATTGGATTTCTATCAAACGACTGTAAAAATTACCTTCCAGTCAATTGGTGTTTACCTGATGATCTTTTAAAATATTGATTATCAATTGTGAATCGAGTTGAGTCAAATTATTAAGTGAAGTGTCAAGTCGAGTCGAGTGAAGCTGCATAGAAGGAAAATGTTTAAATTGAAACTATATTCCATCCCAAGATATTTCGTTTTAACTTAATATCAACATGATGGATTCAAAAGAAAAAGCCACAGCAGGTGGTCGTTTACCCGATAACAATAGAACATTATCAGATAGTACTCGTTTCTTGGGAAAAATAATACCTAATAATATGATTATTTTACAACTGATATATTTGGCTTGTAAAATAATATTTAGTTTCAGTATCGTAATTTCACCGACTACGGATCCGTTAATGTTCGCTGTATTATGAGGGATTTATATACTTTTGGTAACAAATCCTCAACACCAGGTACCGATTAAACAAAATATACTCCACTGTGCATTATTTTTAACTCGAAAGCTTTTTATTAACAATTTTTTCGAGAGGCATTTGTCGTTCTGTCGGAATATTTTTGTGTGAGTGTCCGTCCTCTCTCAATTTTTCAATTGGAAAAAAATTGAACAGTTACGTAATTTTTTTGTTTCAGATTTATGTTGGTTCTCGTATGTTTGATATTCAGTGTACTTTCAACAATCGATACGTATTCCAACTTCGCCAACGAAACGCTTTTTTGGATGGTAAGTATCATTATTGTCTTAACACATTATTTTTTATCTCATCGATGGCTTCTCGAGAATACTAATCAGTATGTATCAACTTGGAAACAAAAGGGTTTTTGAAATTCCAAAAGACCTGCCAAGTTTTGTTTGCAGGGTTAAACAATGCCCTTCAAATAATATGTTTCTTAACTACCTTCTTAAAAAAGAAGTGTTTTGAGTTCACATATTATATTTTGGTCGATATAATAACTTAGATTGACATTCTTGAATTTGAATTGAACAAAATGTTCTGAGCATTACTTCTGAGCTTAAGCAGATAACCAGATAAAAAGGAAAAAAGGAGAAGCTATTTATATATTTTTTTTATATTATCTAATGTTTTAATTCTCCATTCTGAAGTCCGCGTATCTGTTACTCACCTTAGGCAGGTACTTTTGTATGATCCATTTGTTTTCAAACATTTCATTTCACTATAAACCCTTCCAAAAATGTCTCCAATATCTTCCGGATCTACTCAACTTTCTCAGTTTGCACACTCTTCAAATCTCATCTCTTATCTCTCACGTTGATAGATTGACTGATTATCACAGCACATCCAGTCGAGGTTTCGAGTCGTCGGCATCTCAGCCTTCACTCTTTTTGTACCATTTATGTGAAGAGATCATAGTTACCAGATAAGTATTTCCACTAGATCCTACTCGGAAGAATTCTTCTTCTGTGGCTTCAAACCCAGGAGTTTGAATTTCCAATCAATCAGTGCTTCCCATACAAAGATTATGTGTAAGCCTGTTTTTTCGTCTTGCATGAACAACCGACATGCATATGTATGTCTATGATAGGCATGTGTTTTCTTAGGGTGAAGTGACCAGTAAGTAGCTCTGTTATTTTCTCCATTCAACCCCTATCTAGGTTGGGTATTTCGTTCGGATTTTGACAAGGAGTTTGCTGTGTTCCTGCTAAAGCACGTATTTCTAGTTGGTCTAATGATTTATGATTTTTATCAAACCATCGATATAAACATCCCGTAATGCAGTTTTTGTTATAATGAATACTGGTTAGGAACCAGTGAGTTCCGTTTCAGAGCCCGTACTATCATACCCTTGTGTCCCGGAACTTACTTAACGTTATCTTATCTTATTGTGGCTTGACAGGGTTATGAGTTTTTGTTTGCAGCCCTATACCAGTTTGGGGACATGACAGTGAAAAAGAAAAGAAAATTTATACTCGATAATATAATACTAGATATTTGACCAATTGTTCTCATCGAACCCATCTCCCATCAAGATTCAGGATTTTTGAGGTTCAGTTTCCTTTTCTTAGTGAAGGCTATTAACATGGTTTTGGTGGAGTTGATGTTAAGTCCCACTAGTCTCCACCAGATATTCGCGTAGTTCAGACCCATTTGTCACAAAGGGTATTCTCAATGTTTTTTCTCTCACTGATAACAATGCATAATATGCTTGACAAGATATTCTGAGGTCAGTCAACACAGGAGATCGTCAACTGTCAGACTCCACATTAATTGTTATGCAGCTCCTCGTTGCGGACATACTCTAAGTATGCAGAAGGGGACATTGAATTTACTTATCCTCTTCTCTGCTACCATAATGGTGAGCAGTAAGAATGCTGCCAATGTGAGTGGAGAGATAGTTTCTTTAGGATTTCCATAAATATCAATAGTTTTCTCCATCTACGGTCCTAGATATTTTGGAATTGGGTGTAACAACAAACCTTACAGCTGCAAACGTATTTTTAAGATGAAATAGGAATAAAACCAGACTGGACATATTCTTCTTTTTCATTCCAAACTGTCGGTACATAAGAGATCAAATAAGGACATGTTCGAAGAAAGCTATGTATATAGGTGAAGTAAGAGATAGACTTTGTTTAACCATCCTTTGCCGATAAGTCATACATTGTCCAGCTTTATCTCTCATTCATGAAATGGATGAGACGGAATATAAGACAAACGTAAAACATCAGAATACGTCTTCGATTATGACGTAACGGCAAAGGATGGTTAAACAAACTATTACTTGAAGAAATACTATAAGAATGACGAGCTCTGATGAAAAAATTATATTGTTCCAATTAGCAGAGCACATTCTTCGCTAAGCAACTAAAACTAGAAATTACATTTATCCTCAATGCGACATTCTTTATGCAATAAATTACTTGATCGGTCAGACACGCAAATTAATATTTTTTAATTGCTGATGACAAATATAATGGCCTCAATAAACATTTTAGTAATGCAAACAGAATATAATATCTACGGCAAATAACGTGTTGTATACGGCTAATTGTAATTTAACAGGATTATCATAAATAATCGATAAACTTTCACAGTTCCAAGTTTGTTTTGTTTGTAGCGTTCACAAGCCTTTTAAATCCATTGTTGTGTGAATAATTTCTCATTTCTCCTGCTCTTCGCAATTTCCTTGCAGTTAGTGGCTCCTTTTTCCTTTACTGTTTAACTAACGTTTGACCACTTTGATTTTATGTTGCTTTGGCAACTGTGAAAAGTAATAAAATCATTGGTATGTAGGGGTAGTTAGCAGCAATGACTGGGGAAAACTGTTTGATATATAGATTAGTCGAAAGCAGTGAGTTATGTTCATTCATGTACAGACGTAAATTGGGTATGAGGCACCGTGAATTTGGCTTGTAGCTCCATAAAATTCAATTTCAACTAGGAAATTCTCTCACTTGGAGGATATAATGTCCAGCTTATTATCTTATTTCAACAAATAAATTCTCAACAAAAATGTAGAGAATAGCAAAATGCGTTGAAGTTCAGTAATTTTTTTTTTCCAAATACAGAGTTCCGACAGGCTTTTTTATTTTTTGAGTAAAAAATATACAAAACTTTGTTTTTTACATAAATCACTTCGAAAGTTTTGGATTAATTTTAATTATTTTTTTTTTCTTTTTGTTAACTTTTTGGGAAGCGTTCTGTCCAGTTGTCGAATTTTTCCGTAGTGTCAGATAGGGATCCGAATTTTATAAAACACTGAATTATTTTTGATAACATTGAAATAAACAACGCAAAAAAAGATTGTGGTTTAATTATTATTTAATAAAGCAGAAACTTTGGCGCTAACGCGTCGCGCGGCAATCTGTCGAAACTACCAAAAGACTTTCTGCTCTAAATACACACAAGATTTTCTCTACTGTCACACCAAAATTAACTACTAGCTGTCTTTTATCAAATAAATAAAATTAGGCGTGCGCCAAAGTTACTTTCTAGCCGGACTGTGTTTAGATTTGCTCTAGGAAATATTTGGTTGCCTGGGGATAAGCAAGATGCAACAAATTTTGTATATTGGCCTGTAGGTTTTAATTTGATTTTTGATTTCGGAATTTTAGGTGACTCAGGAATTCCTGCTTCGAGTTCTGTTGGTCATATTTTTTTTGTCTCTAAGACCTGTACGAGAGACGCATAATTGGGCGTGTCTTGCGACTAAAACTGCAAAACGGTTGCCGCCTTCCCATGAAGCGACACTATTAATGCAGTCCATTCATTGGCTCTGGTCGCAGCTTCAAATTGAAGTCGATTTGTTTCCGATACCGTTTTGCCATTATAAATACGGTAGTTTTTTTAGGTCTTGTTGAATTGGCTTTAACGCTACCTTGAATGGGGCCTGGTTCGGTTATAGAGGAGAACGATGTCGTAACTTCAATTTCAATATCAGTGACTGAAGCTTGGGTACAAATTCTTCTTCCTAAACTACCTATCCCTCTAATTTGCTTTTATAAATTTGATTTTGAATTTTCTTGTTGTTTTTATAAATGGTCAACTCAATTATTGAGCTATCCTACCTCTAGCATTGATGTTTCCTGAATTTGTATTAAGACATTCATGATTTCTACATCTGCTTGACTTCGTCTCTCAGCTTCACGTCTTTATTTCTTCTATTCTTCCTCCCCTCTACATATTATTAACTCCTCTATTTCCTCCTTTTACGTCTCTCCTTATTCTCTTCTCCCTCTTTTCCGCGACTTTCTTTCTCCTCTTCTTCGCTCCTTCCTTCTTTCTGCGTCTTTCTCCTGCCTCTTCCATTTTCAAAAACCATGCTAGGGGTCAGGAAGTATCCACTATAGACAAATACTTTCGATATTCCATCGCTGTCACCAATGTCACTCTTATTTTTGCTCTTATATTTACCAGATGTGTGTGTGTGTGTGTGAGGTGTTAAAGGTCAGAGTAATATAAACTAATTTGGTTTGGAGCTTTGAAGGCATTTTATATGTAAATTGTCGTGTAAACCAGTGGTGAACAGCTTATTTTTTTTTAGTTCACACATGTTATTTCAAGTTTTCCGAAATTAAAAAACCGATACTTTATATTAGGTTCTTTGATCCGACGGCAGAATATAACATTTTCAAAGTAGTGATGGGGATAGAATCAAAGCCGACATTCCTGATACATACATCAACGTCAAGGTTGATGCATTGTCTATATTGTGAATGAAAGGTATGCATATCGGGTAATCGATTCTACGTGTTTTCCAAACGTTTTTTTTTGTTACTAAATTGAACTGGAAGGAGCGAGTATTAACCAAAATACATGACGGGTTGATAATAACTTCACCTACTTCAGGATATTTAGAAAGTGGAAATTGATTATATGAATATTGGAGAAGTCCTATGGTGGAGTTCACATTAGTATGTCACCGCAAGATGCAAGTTTGTTATATAAGAAAAATCGCTTAGGCTTGAGTAACACAGAAATCATTTCACAGGATGATGGTAACTTCTCTATTTCCATGGGAACGACGCTAGATCGCATTTTATACAAGAATGAATGCAAATGTTTTATAAAAAAACTTATAAATTCAAATGATGTAATGCAAACCAGTCATCTTATTTTAAAATATTTGATCTCCATCTTTAGTACTATAAAATCGTATCAAAAACGTGTTTTTGTGAATACGAGGGTTGCTGCACATAAAGCTGGAATAAAACAGTGGATAACTATTATTTTTCGAAGTATTTTCGAAGAGAAATGCATTTTTGCATACCTTGAAACCAATCTTGGAAGCAGTTATTCCACTCGCTTGTTGGTACATTCAAAATTGACTTTTGAAAAGTATTGACTGTATCTTCTGGACGCTGGAACCGTTTTTCGAGCTGTATGGGAACTTGCATTGGCCAGGTGGAGCATCATTAATCTCTGGGGGTTGGTTTTTCGAAACTCCGCAATTACTTTCGGCAAACAAATCGATATGTACTAATCAGCAGTGATAGTAATTTGGTATTAAAGAGGAATTTTCGGGTTCATAAGAGTAAATCCAGGATTAATCATCACTGAGTACTGTATGCATTTTTCGAGGTTCCTGTGTTAAGCCGTAATGGTTTTGTTTTGTGCCTCTTTTTTCAATAGATGCATCATCCAGCGAGAAACTAATTCTTTGAAATGCCCAATGACGTGTCTATCCTTTTGGGGTAGCTTACGTATAGCGTCAACGTCTTCCAAGGTAACTGTCGTTGTTGATGGACCATGTTGAAATTTCCCATACCAACGAGAAATTGTCGACTGGTGTGGTGCTTCATTGCCAAAAACAGAGACGGAAACTTTGGAAAAAACTATCAAAAATGAAAGCGTGAAAATTTTCTCAGCAAAATTCCATTCTTACATTGACTCATCAACTTCAGAATTTAGTTTAAGTACAGCTTTGAGCGAAGCGGTCGGGAACTTCGGCTTCAAGTAGACCAAATAAGACATTTGTTTTTGACAGTTGATATTTGTTGATAGGCATCAACTATGCTGCTACATCCAACATTTAAAAGATAAACCTCGTGTAACATATATACGGGTGTCCCGGGACTAATGGGAAAAAAGTCAGGAGCATATAATCTGAGCCAAAATAATGTTAGTACTTCATATAAACTTTTTCTATGCAGTCCCTCGTTTTCGAGTAATAGGCATCAAAAGTTTTAATTTCGAATTTGGTTTTTATTTTTTGTACTAGTAATTTGATCATCATAAAATTGACGGCAAAAAGGAAAAAACTGTTTGAGTTGAATTGTGGGTTTTAGAACATGCATTTTTATGCAAATCTTTTTTTTTTAAATACTTGGAATAAAAAAAAGTTTTCCATGTGTTTTCCAAGTTACGTAGACACACTTCATAGAAACTGTTGGCTTAGTATAAACAAAAAATATTGTATGGTGTTAAAGCAGAGGATTGGAATAATTCTGTTATATTTTCAATGAAGTAGCTTAAATTTAGGTTAAGCCTCCGTATACACAGCTTTCTCCAGTTATTACATGTATATTAATTCAATGGAACACTTTGCATACGATCTGCCAGCGTGATTCAATGTCTTAATTATAATGGATGGTAGCACCATCATCATTAAAATTCGAGATTAGTTGATTTTCTGTATTATATGCAAACATCAGTGTCAGGTAATTACGTTGATTTGTGGATTTCCGTTCACGAAGGATCAACCAACATGAAAGTTACTTTTTCGATGTTAATTCTACTATTTTTTAAAGAATATAATCTGTCAAATAGAGTGAATAACCCGGGGGTGATGACGTCCAAAGCAATTTTCAAATAAAACACCCGCTTGCCGAGTTGATTCTAAAAGTTTATCACAAGTACTGGTACAGGGACCATAACACAAAATTTTGTTATTTCAACATTGTATCCATCAACTTTCATAAGTAATCCTAACCGCTCGACTTAACAGAAAAAGTTTCAAAGAATGGTTTGCCATTTCTTCTTTATCTTGACGTTAAATACTGCTATACATATCCAAGTACAATTCTGTGTAGTTTATTAAATTCATTGTATGTATTGTAATGGTAATAATGGCGTTAGGATGCGAGATTAACAAGGGGTATGCCAACTATTGCATGAAATACACCCAGATCGTGTACGTAGGTATCTCTCAATCTCTCAACAGAATACGAAGGAAATTAGGACACGTTTGCAATATACCAAATCAAGGTAGATTCAACAAAATTAATTTTTCTCGGCAGTAGACAATTCATACGGTACAGTACGAGGATTACTTTTATTCGAACGTTCGTATTAACCGGTAAAACACAATAATCCAAATTTGTTAGTATTGTGGAAAAACGAGTTATTGGGTAATTTGTTTTTAACCTGTATTTTCGCCTGTATAAAATTGAGATGAGTCTTTCATAAAATGAAATCTCGTCAGTCGTTCTTTTTCCTAAGTATCACCCTTTAAAGGTAATGTGTTTTATTTGTTTCTTTTCAGTCTAAGTGAAGATGAAAGCTCTGAACTTTTTTCTGTGTACTCACAAAAGACTACTCTCGGGTATTTTTGCTGTGTTCCTATTGGAAAAGGGTGTGATACTCACGGACCACCCCATATAAAAAAATAAACCCCTGTTGTACTTCTTCGGTAGGAGGCAGACTCAATAAATTTTTGATAAAATAACACCTATTAATTAATCACCCTGTACCTTATGTACAACAAGTGAAATATTTTTGATTCTTAACTTTTCGATAAAATATACTTTCTTTTCTATTTCAGGAAATATGTTTAGTTGTATTCTTCGGAGTTGAATATTTAGTCCGATTATGGTCTGCAGGGTGTAGATCTAAGTATATGGGATTCTGGGGAAGACTCAGATTTATCAGAAAGCCTATCTGTATTATAGGTAAGTGAATTTTATAAAATACTGAAATTATCAATTGAAATGTTGACTGACAAACACTTGTATTTACTAAATATGATATTTTAGTCCGGGGAAGTTAGGCCGAAAGTTGTGGTGAAATTGAAAAGATTTCCACCAGAGATTTGACTTTTTTAAACGAAAGTATATGTAGTATAGGTACAAACACGAGAAGGAGATTACATACAAAGCAAAAATGGCTCTAATGGTGTGCAGGAATCTGGCAGGGAGAAACTGGGGTTGTGACCCAAAAATCCTGAGCTGGATGTACACTGCCATAGTGAGACCAATCATCACTTATGGAGCCATTGCGTGGAGTAGTAGAACTAGCCTCTTGAGAAAACCTTTCCAAAATTCAAAGACAAGCCTGTATATGCATAACAGGAGCAATGAGTACATGCCCAACGGCAGCAATGGAAGTGATTCTCCCTCACACCATTACATATGGTGATGGAGAGTGTTGCAGAAAGAACAAGATACAGACTAAGTAGAGAGGGAATCATTAAAAAAAAAAACCTCTTCACTTCTTAGAAATCGGACAACCTGGGACATGCCACAAGATGGTATGATGAAAAAGTATAATTTTTCATAGAAATTCGTTACGGAATTAAGCAACAAGAAGGAATGGGATCCAAATACCATTTCCAGACTTGGAAAGAATGCCATTCAATGGTACACAGACGGCTTAAAAGCAATAGAAGGAACTGTGATAGAAGTGTACGGGCCAGGAACCAAACACTATGAAAGCTTGGGAAAACCCTCTTGCTTGTTTGCCACCTCAGTGGTATAAAAAAAGAAATTACAAACGCTTTCCGCCCCCCTCGACATCACTCTACGTCCTCCTGGTTGGGAATTCCTGCCCTAGAAGGTATATTCCACCATATAAGTTATAGGCGCCTCTTAAGACAATGTTCCCACTTATCCCTGCTTTAATCATATACTCAAGCCAGGGAAACATAAACAAAGGGGATCATTCTTCAACTGCAGAATAAGCTGCAGATTTTTTACAATTTCGGTTAGCAGGCTTATCAAATCGTAATTGATTTAACTCACCATCAATTCTAATGTTAACTTTAGAAATTGGTTGGTAAAATCAGGCATTAGTAATGTTTCTATATGAAGCATAAAGTTTCTAGGTCAATCGAAACATTTTAAAATGTTCTGTATTCAACTACGCCCTCTAGTGATGAACCCATGATTCAGAAAGATCCCGTTCGCTATATAAACTTTTAACAATTTTCCATCAAAACATTTCACCACTTAGCCTGTTTTAAAAGAGAAAGCGAGGGAGGAAATCTTGAGAGAAAATGAAGTGAGTTGTTTTAAGCTTATCATAGAAGCCAACTACCTCAATAAACCGAATAAGATCATTTGCTATTTTTGATTAAAAAAAGAATGAGATTTCTATATTATTTTATCTAAAATTTGAGAACAATTTGCAATTATGTATTGTATTTATATTGAAGATTTTTAAGAAAATGTGGAGAATGCTTAAGGCAATAATTGAGAATTCAATAGAGATGAAATCTACTAAAATTATTATTATATTGTACAGGTTTCAGATACTTTAACCATTAATACGTCTACCGGTCTTAAAAATAATATTTGTATCGTCAGAAGTGAATAATGACAGATAGTTTTTTTGTCATATAATATTTTTCCATGGCAAACAAAAGTGAAAGTAACTGGGACAGTAACCCAAAAAATAGCCGCGACTGAGTTGAGTAAGGTATGAAGACTTGCATGCATTAGCAAAGCGAACGCTATAGAAACAACACCTGCATAAGCTATGGAGGCGAAAAACCCGGAAATTCACCCCGGAAATTCACGCAATAAGAAAGTGTGCCCAGTTCAATATTGACAAAGGATATAGAAGGCAAAGGATTATCATAATGTCTGATAGTCAAGCAGCCATTAAAGCGATGAGTTCTTGTGTAATCAGTTCCAAAATGGTGTGGGAATGTCTAGGCAAACTTAATAAACTAGGCGAGAACAATATAGTCACCTTACTGTGGATTCCAGGACACACTGGAATAGAAGGAAACGAAATAGCAGATGAACTAGCGAAGAGGGGGATTGAAATACCCTTTTGGGGGCCGGAACCCTTTTGCGGAATCAGCTCCAATATAATATTGGAAGAAATAGGTAAAGCCGAAGAAAAGAGAAGATCTGACAATTGGAAAGATCTAGTAGGGCTTAGACAATCAAAGATTCTTCTGGGTGACTACAACCTGTTGATATCAAATGAATGCATAAGTCAAAGCAAAACTGCACTAAGAGTTTTAACAGGAATCCTAACGGGACATTGTCGCCTGAATGGACACCTTAAAAAGCTCAAAATAGTGGTGGAAGAAGATTGTAGATTCTGTGGAATGGAAGAAGAAACCTCCATCCACATACTTGCGAACTGCACAGTATTTCAGAATCCTAGGGCACAGCACCTGGGAGACTACTGGATAGAAGAGGGACAGTTACCTAAGTTGAGGCCTGCAGATATCCTAAAATTCCTCCGGGAAATAGGACTAAAGGAGCTACTAGTATCTGAGACTCTCCTCAGAAACTAAGTAGAAGTAAGGGGGCACAATAGATCTTTTAGGTCTCAGTGAATGTTACCCCAAAATACATACATACATACATACAAGCTATGGAGGCACTGCTGGACCTCCCCTGATATACATAACAATCATGGAGGAGGCAAAAATGGAACTTCCAAGGCAACAACACACGAGCAACAGATTGGATCACAATAGATGACTCACATTTCTCGAAATAAAACCGACAGACCACATGACATGACTTATTTAACATTAAGTTAAGTTATTTAACATAAAAGTTTAAAGGGAAGGGATATTTGGGTTTAGATTGTATGTAAAGTAAAAAAGTATAGATTAGTTTTGTTGTATTGTGTGAATTTTACAATAATACTTACATTTTTTTAATTGTTCGTAAGTTAGGATTACCTATTTTATGAATAATACCATTTATTCAATAATGTCTCAGTAACTCTCAAACAATTTTCTCACAGAACGTGGAACATTGTTATCTTTTTTATTGTCACTACTTTTGATTTTCACCGCTTCTGTTATAATTTATTTGTGTATTATTGATTTTACAACATTTTTGTCAGTCAGTAAATCAGCACTGAATAAATACAAGTAAACATATAAAATTGGTCGATTAAATCGTTTTATTTGCCATCTGTATTAAGAACAGAATCAACTCAACCAACCCTAAGTATATAAATAAATTAAACAGCTTTCTGCTTTGCTTTAATGAACGGTCGAAACTGTAGACATGTTCTATTAATACTTAACCATTAATGTGATGAATCATTGAACAGTCCATTAGGATGATGAATAATTACAACTTTTAGCTACTCACGAGTTTAGATTCAGTTTAGTTATATTTACATTAATATGCGTGGAATATTTGGAGGAGGTACTGCAACTTTTATAGTTTTCAATCTGTATTTTGATATCCATCCATCCATACACAAATACGCAGAAAACTAGCTGCCAGGCGTAAATGAATTTACAACGGAAAGAATATTATTCACAACATAATTCCTAAATTTGCTTACCTCGTGCACGAAAATCAGTCACAGAAAACGGTCGGTCGGATTGGGTCGGGATAACAACAGCTGGCACTAGAACGGTCGAAATAGAGCGGAAGCAAAGCAAAAGCCCCATTTCGTCTCGCTGTCCTGTTTTATTAATTTTTCTCTCGACCCCACTCGGGAGGTATCCTACTTAAAAATCTTAAGAAATGCGCGGACTGATTTGCGTGAACAGTACCGTGAATAATACAAGTATAGTGTAACTAATGTCAGTGTAATGACCATAAAATAAAGCAATGTTGTCAGATATATTTTCTTAAATTGTTAGGCTCGCTACACAAATGTTCCCCTTACTTCAATAAACAGTTAGTTCGTGATGTTATGAGAAAGCTAGTTTGGAAATAGTTTTTAAAAAATACATAATATAAATTTATTAGTGAACATTAAAATAAGTCGCTTGAAATTGCTGAAAAAAGAAAAATTTATTAAAACCACTTTATGTATGTCACTATATTTAAGATAATTTTAAGGAGTTGAGCACTTGAGCACTCAAGACTTCCAAATAAGCCAATCATCAACTACAGTATTTATCGTAATATAATGAAATTACCGAATTATACTCACTTTGACAACTTTCTCATAAAAAATTCTTTGGTCTTGAGGGTGTTCGGGCTATAATCCAGTAGTTTCATTCAGTGTCGGGTGTGAATTTTGTTTCGAAGAAATATTTAATACAATATCTATTTCTTGGTTCAGTGAGTTTAGTGAAGTGTGATCTAGTATAGAAAAGTATCATTAATATAATACCTATTTGAGGGTGTTGTGTTTAAGTGGCGTCAGTGAATTGATATTAATATAATATTTATTTGTTCGTAGACGTTAGGGTAAGTTTTATAATATAATTAATAGGAATGGCAATTTCTGATAATACGAATATCGCGAGAATTCACAAATTAACGTTAATCGGGTTTACAACGATTTATAAAGGAATTAAACTAGGTATACTGTTACGGATCATTCTTTGAAGCGAAAACGAACAAATCAAAAACTGAATAAAGTGGTAATGCTACGAAACATGTTATTAAACGGATTGTGTACGGGTTTTACAAGAACAATATAGTACCAACTTTAGAACTGATTCATGATAAATTGCGGGATATTCCTGAATATACTTATCAATGTTTAGAAACACTGCGCGCTGTTTTATTGAATTGTGATGTTGTCAAGTATGGTTGGGTTGACGATACAAAAAACTGTTCTTCTTTATTATTCTTCATGCCGGAAGTAAAGGTGGCTTTGTATTTAATGCGTTTATAAAAAATGGATATGCACGCCATTGGGCAGCTTTTTCCTTCAGAAGGATTAAAAATATGGGCCATTACATTAACATTGGAATAACTATACAATATACTAGATGTTTTGAAAATAATACACATATACCAAAATAATTATTAATAGCCCAATTTAATAACTAGATACGAAAGAGGGGCGATCTTAATAATAAAAAAAAACTGAAATATATACTACGGTAAAATAGTAACAACGTTACAACTTCCACTTAGTTCCTAAGGAACGTCTCAAAGACTAGCAGCTCCTTTAGTCATATTTTTCTGGGGAATTTTAGGATATCTGCAGGCTTCAACTTAGGTGAATGTCCCACTTCTATCTAGGTGCTGTGCCCTAGGATTCTGAATTGCGGTGCAATTCGCAAGTGTCTGGATGGAGGTTTCTTCTTCTATGCCACAGAATCTACACTCATCTTCCTCCACTATTTTGAGCTTTTTTAGGTGCTCGTTCAGGCAGCAATGTCCCGTGAGGATCCCTGTTAAAACTCTTAGTACAGTTTTACTTTGATTTATGCATTCATTCGATCTCAACGGATTGTAGCCACCCATCAGAATCTCTGATTGTCTAAGCCCTACTAGATCTTTCCAATGGTCAGATCTTCTGTTTTCTTCGGCTTTCCCTATTTCTTCCAATATTACATTGGGGCTGATACCGCAAAAGAGTTCCGACCCCCAAAAAGGACTTTCAGTACCCCTCTTCGCTAGTCCATCTGCTTTTTCATTTCCGATCTAACCATAATCTGATGACAGTGATGACACACAACTACTAAATAATCTAGTAATTGCGATGTTGTCAAATTCATTCAACTGAAAAGGTCAAGGTCAAGAATACCACTTTCAGAAAGTGTTCGCAAATTGCCCATTCGTAACCATGCGCATTCGTACAATTGCGAAGGATGTCAAGAATAGCGACCCTGTAAACAAACTGGATGGAAGGTGGCGGTCATACTCTGCGTAAGTATAAGGTTCGTTCCAACCTCGCGAAGAACCATTCCAGAACGGCACTGCGCAAGTGCATATAGTTAGTGCCGTTCCAAGCTAATTGTGACCGTAATATTACGGTTCTATTTGCGTTCCAACCGTTTTGTGATCGTTCTAGAGCCGCAACGGAACGGTAATTTCGATACTCGATCGAAAGAAGGAACTGTGAGGACTGACATGCGCTGTTAGTAAATATTTTCTCAGCTGTTCTCAAAGTTTGTTGTTTTAAAGATTGACGTGTTTGTTCGCAACTCGTCTATTATCCGAAATCAAAAATTTTGTTATTAACCATAATAACGAAGAGGTGAAACGTTATAAAAAAGGTAATAACCTCCCTTAAAAATTAATATGTGATTGAATTAACTATTTATTTTTATCGGAAGAATCCAGTGAGGATGAGGTGGAGTTTCTTTTACACCAACCATTATAAAAATATATTTAAAAAAGTGAGGTTACTATTAGATAAACAAAACGGTCGCTAAACGATAATAAAGCACGCCTAAAACGGTTCCAGCCTCTAACAGTTCTGGGACGGTGCGTATAAATAATTCTCTAACGATTCCAAAACGGTTCCAGAACGGTGTTTTATCGTAGATTGGAACGAACCTATAGCAAACAATCGTGGCAACTTATCGAAACAAATAATTCCGACGATCTACATGAATTATCAACTCTTGGTACTTTTTTAAAAGGTTATATGATACTCGTAAACTGGAAAATTAATTAAAAATGCCCACAAGAAAAAGCCTCTTCAAATCATCCATTTATTTACATTTTTTCGTCAAATGTTCATTATTCTTTTTATAACTACGGCCCCAGATTGGGAAATGTAGCTGTCGATAATAATAGTAATAAAGATAATTGATGTTATTATCCTTGACATAGTTCCATTAACAATACAAACTTTTTGTGAATCATTATTCATAATGTACAGACAATACACGAGTTATAAATATCATTCAACGAGCTGTATTGTGTAGCCCCTTTCTTTGGAGGATAACAAAATTATGGAAACCAGGAACAAATTATGCTTTAACTTTTCGGAGAACACAAATGGTGTAGTTTTATTACAGTAATTTAAATAAGAATCAAGCATATTATTCGATGACAAAGCCTAAGTCCACGTCCTTAATCCAAAGGTGTTTTCCACTTTCGACAAATTTGTATCCTAGTTAATTGGAAGATGGCATTACTTTTTATACTAACAAGGCAATAAAATCCCTTAGATTCCTTAGAATTCTGACCCGAGGAAATTTTTCTTATTCAGTCCAGGAAAATATGGAATGTTTTTAGGTGATGAAGGGAGTGAGTTTTATTTTTGAAAAGAACATAGCATAGTATTACCGTGTCCCAGGAATCAAAACTTGGAAGACCACTGTCGTGTATTCGATTACATTGCAGGTGTAGTACTATAGATCATTTGTGAGATTCGAGCACGCAGAGTTTTCGATGTAGAAGGCCGCTGTCATAACCATAAATACTGGATTCACGGTACTCTCATGAAAAATCAAAAGGAGATAAATCAAAACGAACTATAACATAAATCCGCTACTGGTTATCACGCGGCCTGGAAAAATATTATATAAGTTCTCGGTAACGGCACCATGCACTGTGATTCTAGGCATATTAGGTATATTTTTTTTCTTTTTAATAGCCGTTCTCATGACAGGAGCACCTCAGCCTGTTGGCTTATTGTAATTTACTCCCACATCTACTCCACCCACCCAGATATCCCTGTACCTTAAAGTGGACTATTTAGGTCCACTGGATGTGTGCCATATGTTTTAGGTGACACATTGACACACGGCCTCGGTCTCCATGCTACAAAGTCTGCAGCTGAGATCCCCGTTACTGAAGCATACTCCGTTAGATAACCAGTAGTGATTGTTAGCTGATTGCTACTGATATCCAGTAGTTCTTCGACCCGTTTAACACATGTGTCACCTCTAAATATCTCAATGTATACCTGCTTTGGAGTGTTCCTTCACTGTAGTCTATGTTGGCTTTGTACCCATTTTTGTACTTGTCCCCGGATTCTTTTTTAGTGGTTCCAGAATTAGTTCAGGTCCGACATATTATGTCGTTGCTGAACCTCTTCTCGCGATTTCGTCATCTTGTTGGATGTTACCTTGTGGCTGAAAGGGCTGCCTGGCTGACAGTTGATATGTTTATCCTATGAGTATCAGTCCTGTGTTTGTGAATTCGGACACAGGAGAGCATAAATCTCTGCCTGATATATACAGGTATGTTTTCCTAGTGCCTGCTCCAGTATTTGACCCATCCGTATACCAGGTCCCACCTCAGGAAAACTTTAGTTTGTTTGGATCATGCCAGTCCTTTAAGTGAGGTATCTCTACCTCATATTTGAGGCAGCGGAGAAGTTTAGTGGCCATATAGTCGGTTTTCATATCTAAAATGGCTCCACTTACGATGTCCTTGATGGATATGTGTTCTGATCCAACTGTTTTGCTTCTCGGGTTCTTTGCAGCCTAAATAACCTCACTCTTGCTTCTTCCATTATCACGAGGTGTACTGGAAGAGCTGAAATAAGGCTTTTAGTGCTGCCGTTGGCGTACTTCTCTTGAACCCTGAAATACTGAGAGAAGTAAGTCTTTGCACCTTGCCTAGTCTCATCTTTGCATTATTTTGTGTCGTCTTTGTCCACCAGACTGAAGACCAGACCATTATCGGTTTAATTACTACAATTTATATCTAGTGTATCATAAGCGGACCTAACCCTCATAATTCCCTACAAGTTCGCCTTGCCATCATTAATTCTCGGGTCAATAATCACCCCGAGATATTCAACATTCATCTCTGTACCTTGAAAGGATAGTAGTACCGATCCCACCAGGTACCTACGTTTGGTACTATGTATGAGTTGGTGAGACTTGTATTCAAACCCACCTTTACCATTGGATCAGTGTAAAGGCTGGATATTAGTGGATTTTGATGGTTTTCGTTGCGGTTTTTGTTTTTTATGGCTGATGCCTGAATAACTTCATTGATGGATGGTTGGAATGCCGAGATCAGTATGTAATGCGTGGTTGCTTATAAACCATGGAGCATTAGCTATTATACGAAGTGTTTTAGATTGTAACGTTTGCAGTATCTTAGTGTTCGATGGCTTACTGCAGCCCCATAACTCTATACCATATGTCCATAATATAATATTATTGGTTTTAGGATGATTTTGTACATTAATATCTTATTTTCCATTGTTAACTGTCGACATAAACTTAATTTAAACTTTCGTAAGAAATAAACTCTACCAGTATACTCTGGAGTAGCATTCCTTCCATCAGTATTTATCTTCTTTACCAACAAGTAGCTTCAAAGTGGTGAATTATTACGACATGTGAAACTTCTTGCAATGAACTTTTATTGGCACCCACGGGTTTCAACTTGTCGTTGACTTTAAACTTGCTATAGAACTTTCAGTTGCTTCTTAAGTTGAAAACATTGAAGTTAAACAATTTTATATACTTTGAAGGAATAATAAACCATATAAGCGTATAATTTTGTTTAAAATGGATACATATGGATGAAATTGTTAAGTATTGTTGGTGTGACGAAACATATTGAAAGCACAATGTGGAGGAAATAATAATTATACCTATCAATTGGCATATTTTTCTTTGTCAGAATTATAAAGATGAGCTCAAGTAAAGTCAAACAATATCTGAAAAATTTATATATTTTGAGTATCGCTAGTTCGAGCAAGTGGGGCAGTAATAACACTTGTTGCTCACACTCGGACACAATTCCTATACCTTATTGACCTGCTATGAGTTTCAGAAATCTTTTACTAATGCAAATAATACTATAAATAATTGTTGGGGGAGATTCTATAAATTCGAGAAGCCGAAGTTTCTGGAAGGTGTTCATAGGAACCTGGTAGATATCTATTCTCCTAATTATATACGGGGTTGGGATAAAGTATGGAACCAAGTAAATATCTTGTAAACGAAAATAACGATATTTATGGAAATTTGCAGGTAAGTGCAATGTAACAAAATGCATGTGATGTACATTTTTTTGTTAATAATATACTTCCGGTTTAACCGGAAATGCCATCAACCCATTTAAAATAAAGAAGTTGATGGCACTTCCGGTTAAACCGGAAGTATATTATTGACAAAAAATGTACATCAGATGCATTTTGTTCCATTGCACTTACGTGCAAATTTTCATAAATAACGTTCTTTTCGTTCAAAAGATATTTACTTGGTTCCATACTTTATCCCAACCTCGTATGATATACATAAAAATTTGGGTTTTAGCAAAAAACCGATGAGCGCACTAATCCTGCAGCAGGATCTCGTACTAATTAACATTATTACAAGTTGAATTTGGAAATCTTCTGTTGATAGAAACTGGAAATCCTGAAAACACAATAATTACAAACGTTGTTTGAAAATAAGTTTTACTAGTGCAAATGTCAACCTGCATCAGACTATTTGATTTGTATTTTATTATTGGAAAATCGAATTTACATTTATACGCTACATTTTTAAATTTTCAATTGTTGTGTTAAATTTGGCTAGTAGCGGAAAAAATTGTATATACACCACGTTGGTGAAGACATTTGTAAGCTCCGCACCTAATTCCGCTCGGGGCAAAGTCTCTCACGAAATAATTTTCGTGCTCGGGTAACAAATCCATAAATTAAAAAATAATGAATGATGGATATAACCGTTTATCCGAAGCTTTGTGATGAGATTGCTTTAAACCCACGTAAGCAACAGGGAAACCAATTCTTGTGAAATCTGCAAATCGATACCAGAAGGAGTATGAACAGTTTTGTGGACAATTTTGTTAAAAAAGTTTAATTTTTGGTTTTATTGTGTAAAAACTCAAAATAAACAGTACGTTAAGTGTTTGTTGGTTACACACAGTAATTTAAATCCAGACAGTATAAAATAAAATATTTTCTAAACTTTACTGACTGCTGATCGGCTGATTGATAGATCTGTATGGGTATATGGCATTAAACAAATCGTATATAGGTTGGCAAGTTAATTTTGGCAGTTGACGGTACGCGAGAAAGCCATACAACTTGACAACGTTGTAAACGCAGTTACCGGAAAGAGCAGGCGACGTACATTCCGCATGCTTACGAATTCTGCCAGCGAAGTGAGCTCTTGCAATCCGCATACGTCTTTGCTACGGCGCATCGGACGTTGCCAAACTTCCGACTGCCAAAATTAATTTGCCAACCTGTACCTGTTGCTGAGCTCTCGTTTTATCTCCACTTCCTTTAAAAATTGAAATTTGCGTTGGCTTTCACTTAAAGTGTGCATCATTTACTTCTAGGACTTCTTCACTTTTCACTTGTAATTTGGTGTATTCGACAAAACTTCAACTGATATTTTAATTGACATAAGGCAGACAACTTGATTTTCATCAATTAATAACTGGGTTATCGAAACACGCTTAAGATAATGTATATTGTTGGTGTTGGTGTGACTACAATAGAATGGTGAAATAGGAAGATTAGCCTGCTCATCAATTTTAGTGTGTTGAAGTGGTAGTGTATACATTGTTTATGTCTTACTTAGAGTTTATGATTTTTAACTGTACTAGCAGTAGAAAAATTGAATACATTTTTGTACACTCTGGAGATATAATAATCGACCAACTATTCCATCACTGATACAGTATCCAAAGACCTGTCAAAGGAGGTATAACAGGACCCACTTTTTATTTAAAAAAAAAACAATTATTTACGTCGCATCGTCAAAACTGGTGACGTTACCATGTTCGCATATTATTTAAAATTGAAAATCGATTCAGGATTTTTGTAAACAGTTTGGGAGTTAATAAATTTAGTCCATTATTTAGCCGCGCTCTATGTATTTTCAAATAATATTCGACCTACAAATGTCAATTGAGTTTAAAGTGGTAAAATATACTAATTGACAGTGAATTGATATGATAAATCGAACGTCTCTGCTGTCGGCACTTCGGTCATAGAATGTATGTTGTATGAACTATATATGAATGGTGAAATTTACCTCTTCAATAAAAAAAAAATCAACATTTTGGTTATAAATATTCAATAAGTTATGCATTGAAATATTATTAACGGTCTCCTTAGAATTATTCAGTTTCGATCTTGTAGCTACGAGTACTTTGGGAAGTGAAATTTTGTTGCCAAAAGTTCAGAAACAATATATGTTTCCAGTCCGCTGCACGCTTCTTGGAAAATAGTTGCATTTCTAGTCACAAGGTTTGGAAGCTATGTGGTTATACAATATACACAGTAAACTTTTCGAACTAAGTGCTTTAAATAATTGGCATCAATATGTTCCTAACTTTATTCATTACAGGGCAAACAGCAATGAGTTATACAAAAGTTATTAAAGTAAACTAACAGTATTCGTGAGTAATGTAAACGCTTACAGCATAACAAAAGATAATGCTGAAACTTCATTTTTACTTAGTCAAATTTTCATGCTTCACTTGGGAATGATTATTCCCCCATACCTATTTGATTATTCTGTAACTCAAAACGGTAGGAGTTTTTTGGCATTAAAAATTGGAATATCTAAGAAGAGTCAGCGGAGCAACTGAGAGGAACATATCAAGGAATATAGGTTGTATAAGAAAATATCTTGAAGTACATTACTCTGATTTTTTTTAAAGTGACTGCTTTGATTGTGAGAATATTTGCAATTAATGAACGAAAATAGTTATTTTTGTAACTAGTGCGAAAAGAGCATATATGCTGCACGATACTGAGTTCAACAAATATGCTTTTTGCACGTTGTGCACATATTTTTTCTACGATGGAAATAAAACAACATATGCTTAGTGGATCAGGTTCTTCACATAAAACAGCTATTTTTCGGACTGTGAAGTTTCCGGTACTGGTACTTGGTTCACCTTCTAAAATTTGAGCTGCTATTTTTTTTTTGGAGGATTTTTCACCCTCCATGACGTTTTAATGTTAATATATCTGCCCCTGATTCCACTACTAAAGTTGCAGGAGGTCTGCGAAAGCTGTGTCCCGTGTATTCCATTGGGTTTTCAATATTATATGATGTACTTTTTGGGTTAGTGTAATCTTTTGGCACAGTACATAGTGCAAAAATAGTCACTATTTGCACTACTAGTCTACCTAACAAGTGATGAAAGTGATACTTTTCCGCACGCGATTGCAGATGGCCGAATGATGCGTTAACGGAGTCCGCACGTGCTGGGTATACTATTTTTTTTACTAGCGTGCGGAAAAAAAACGCAAAAGTTAACATAAAGAAACATTTATTATTAAATACATATCAACACATTATTTATCATTAATATTAATATTAAACGTGCAATTTGTAGCATTCTGCAAATTAATTGAGCTCTCTACATAAGCTTCTGCGACGCTGGAAGATTTCCAACCTCCAAGGCGTTTAATATTTGTTATTCCTTCTCCGGAATCTGCAAGCATTGTGGAGGCGGAACGTCGGAAACAGTGATCCGTATATAATTGAGGATTTGGAAGCTTTAGATAACTTGCAATACATAACAATGAGCCCTTCTCTATATTCTCAATTTCTTTATTTACAAATTCTGCCGGGTAATTATTGGCATTTAAAACATTTCTCAGCAAAGGAGAAAACTTTCAGCTAACATTTTTAAAAACATGACAATACCGTATGTTAAGGGTTTATCAGAAAGAATTAAGAAAATTGGTAATCAATTCAATATTCGAACTAGCTTCAAATCTAGCAATACGTTGAGATCTGTACTAACAAAAACGAAGCCAAAAAATGAAGAACAATCTTCAAAAAACTGCATATATCAGATATCTTGTGAATGCGACAGATTCTATTTAGGTGAAACATCTAGACCATTGAAAGTCCGAATAAATGAACATAAAAAGTATATCAAAGATAGGAAGTTCTTTAAGTCAGGTATTTGCAAACATGCTTGGGAAGAGGGGCATAAAATTCAATGGGATTCGACAAAAATAATATTGAAAGAGCCCAATAATAAAAGACGAAAAATCAAAGAAAGTGCTTTAATACAACTAATTTCAGATAAATGTGTAGCTAGTATTTCAGCCGAATGTAGTCAAATTTGGTTACCAATGTTAGAAAGAGAGATTCCCAATAATCAATTACCTGCGTTATCAGGATAGCATTATAAGTTTTTATCCAGGTTTTCTTATGATTTATCTTTGGAATGGTTGTTAATTCGTTTTGAAGAAGTTGAGGGATTTGATCTCGACATTTATGATGATAGAGTAGACTGCTTTATTTTTTAATATATGAATACTGCTTTACTGCTAAAAGATTTCTGGGATGGTAACACTCGCACCAAACCAAAGATGATTCAGATCAGATTATATACACCATATACACGATCAATCAAATGTCAAAAACAACAAATTATTTCAAAATTAAACATCGCTACATTCCCCTTAGTCGTGTTGTCAGATTTCCGTTCAACAAATAAAACATCATTTATTACCTCAAAATAAATATAATTTTTGATGGTAAAATTGTGTCGAAAAATACCAATATGAGGATATTTTTCGTCTTATTTTGATAATAGGGTCTTTAATAAATAATTATGCTATCAAAGACGAAAACTAACTTGAATATATCTGGCAACCTGCATCTATCAAAATAAAGATTATGTTAACGCAATCTTAACGCAAAATTTCCGTAGATAACGGATCACGTTATCATAATTAACGCTACCGAAACGTTGAAATAAAAAATAAAAAAACATATTGTGGTTTCATTCCCAAGAAAATAAGAAAAAATAACAAGTAATGCCACAAGGAACTTATAGAAGATATCATAATTAACGTTAACGAAAGCATCAAATTCTCCTGCGCATGCTCCGAATCGTGTTAACCGTAACAGAACGAATTAAGGGTTCCAAAAACTCTATTAATACATACATTCAGGTGAAACTAATGAAAGTTTCATTTTGTTTCAGATTTAATAGTGGTAGTAGCGTCAATTGTAGTACTTACATTGGGTTCCAATGGACAAGTTTTTGCAACATCTGCAATTCGAGGGATTCGATTTCTACAAATTCTTCGGATGCTACACGTTGACCGACAGGGTGGAACTTGGAGGTTACTGGGCTCTGTTGTTTTTATACATCGACAGGTGAGCTGGAAAAATATGATATTTCTATAAAAGAAATAATTTGTATATTTAGTAATTCAGAGCAAACAAAAATATGGTTTTGGATCTTTTGGTATATACAGGAATGTTTATTTTAGAGAAAGGTGATTTTCTTTGTCTTTACGGATTATCTTATGCCTTGATAATAATAATAATAAATACTAAAAAGGTTAGTTTTATAAAACTTTCGAGTTGCGTATGAGGATTTCAGTGGTGAAAACATTTTTCGTTAGTTCAGTTTTATGACCATATCTCCTTATAATGGAAAGATAAAAATGCTCAATTGTCAAAAAAATTGCTTTTATTTCATGAACAAAGTGATCTAATAACTTCAAAATGCTATTATTCTATCTTTTAGATCATACAAGTTGAAACATAATTTTAAATCATTTTAAAAAAAATAAATAACTATTTATAATAAATGATTGAGCACTGTTTACTATGGAATGGACAATACAAAACTAATCAGCTGTCCAAATTGTCTAACCTGGCACTTGGAGACTACATTTAAGGAGCACAAACTTTGTATATAAAAAGGAGGAATATTGGTGACGCTAAAATAGTTGAAGGGTCAGAAGTTTTCAGATTAGGGACAACGCGGTGAATTATTTTAGGTTATGTAAATGGAGGGTTTGTTTATTTTTATTACGTTACCCATATGCTTGGTTTTAGCAAGTTACAAGGAAAAAAAGTATTTCGCGCAGTTGGTATTATGTTTGGTTAGAGTCAAGTCTCTTCAATATAATTATACTTGATTGTGTTACAGAATACTAATGAAAACAATTTAAAAAATGACACTTCTACATATCATGTTAATAATTGCACAAATATTTACCCATAAATCACCGATTATTTATGTTGTTACAGACAATGCCCCGAAAAAGATGATGTGTAAAAATGAAATCCACAGTGAATAGGCATGATGACTGATTTTGAAAAACTGCTCCATGATGTTTTCACATATATACTTTATCTACAATAAATTTTATTTCTCTGAGAAAAAAAGGTTTTAAAGGAGAAATTTACGTTTTAAAACTGCATTTTAAATTCTGCGCCAAAACGCAAGAATATTAATGGCGTCTGTCTGTGACATCATCAATTCGTAAATACCATTTATAGGTGATCTGTGTCATTCTTAGAACATAAAACTGACTGTTTTATGTCATTGGTAAAATCGTCAAACTTCAAACACTTGACAGCTTGCAGGCTAGAAGTTTATTTTGATACGTAATTTGGATCACACAAAGGAAATTCAGAACAGAACAGATGTTAGGACCATAGATAGTTCGGACTTATCTATGGTTCGGAAGAAAGACAAAATATCAAGGTCAAATTTGCGAAAGTACGTTTACTCTCTTCTGATTGGCGTTTGAGTTAATATGGCGGATTATTAAATTTTGTGCTTATATTTTTACTAAAATATTGGTCATCACACATGTAAAATAAGAATAGGTAATTTTTTTAGAATCTCTGCATCATATATAATTATATCAAATCAATATTTTAGTGATTCTTAGTGACTGTCTTCATGCCTATTCAGAAGGGGTTGATATGTTGTTTATACATTTTAATATGACTCTCCACAATAAAGATGGCAAATATAATCATCTGCAATTAAATCAATACCAAAAGATATTTTCCCTTTTTTTTTAATCTTGCCGCTGTCTGTGAAAATTCCGACTGTCTAACTATCACTGCTCGTGAGATATAGCCTGGTGTCAGACAAACAGACCGACGGACAGTGAAGTCTTCGTGATAGGATCCGTTTTTTACCCTTTGGGTACGCAACCCTGCAAAGATATACTGATACACAATGTGTAAAAGAAGCTTCGATGCCGTCGAAGGGTTGACATTCAAAAAATATTATTTCAAGCCGAAGAAAACGATAGACCGGGTTGACATTTATACAAAAAATTGATATATTAAAGAAGACCTTATGAACAAAAATAAATCGCTTCAGTGCAGTTCGCACAGATTTCTCGGAGCCGCAAACTAGATTTTTCACACTGTTGGTATCTTTTTTAACAATACGGGGTTGAGATAAAGTATGGAACCAAGTAAATATCTTTTAAACGAAAAGAACGATATTTATGACAATTCGCAGGTAAGTGCAATGGAACAAAATGTATCTGATGTACATTTTTTTGTTAATAATATACTTCCGGTTTAACCGGAAATGCCATCAACTTCTTTAATTTAAATGGGATACATTATATATTTTCACAGATTTTGAAAGAGCTTGTTATTTTGAATTTATACATACTGAGTTTAGTGTGAAAAAATTTGTAAAAACGAGGAATAACTCACTGCTAGTTGTACAATAGGTGTACATTTCATTATTTTAGAATAATGAGAAACAAAATTACTTCAAATGTTCAAAATGCTCGCCGTTTACTTGCTGACAATATGCCATCCTATAAACAAATTCTTGAGTCACCCTTTCCAAGACTTCTCCACGTATTAGTTCACATTCATCAATAATTCTTTGTCTCAATTCCTGTTTGTTGGTCGTCTTACGTAAACACGTTATTTTAGATAACCCCAAAGAAAAAAATCTAACGGGCTAAGATACGGAGAACGAGTAGGCCACTCTATGAATCCTCTTCGTCCAATCCATCGATTTGGAAAATTCGCATCCAGAAAATCCCTAACCCGTCTATCATAGTGGGGAGGTGCTCCATCTTGTTGAAACCAAACATTTTGGGGTAATTGCCCATTCTGTTGAAGTGCAGGAATAATTTCGTTATTTAGTAGATACAAATACTTGTCACCATTCAAGTTTCCGTCGATAAAAATTCCCATCGAAACATTTAACTTCTGTGGATGCTGGGTATGTGCTTCATAAATCCAATGAGGATTCTAATTTGACCAATACCTTGAGTTATGGCGATTAACTGTTCCATTTAAACAAAAAGTTGCCTAATCGAAAAAAACTATGTTGAAGCAAAATTGTCGCCGTAGGTCAAAATCAACGTCTGACAATTCTTGAGCCAACTGTACTCTGTACGGATGATACTTTTCACTTTTTAATATCTTTCCTACAGAACGTCGAATGATACCATGGTTCAGTGCCAAATTTGTGGTGGAAGTTTGAGGTGATTCTTCTAAATCGATTGCAATATTTTGTTTAACAGTTTCGTTCGTTGCGGTCCGCGGTCTTCCAGGTTTTATCAAATTTTCTAGCACCCCAGTTGTATTAAAACGTTGTGATGTTTTAATTACGGTTGAGCGTGATATAGGATTTCTCTTCGTATGCACATTATTACAAATATGACACACTTCTTCATGAGTTCTAACATGATCACCATAACCGATCATCATTAAAATTTCAATACGCTCTTTTTCACTTAAATGAACCATTCTAAATTGTAACATTCATTTCCGTCAATAAGAATTTGACACTTGGAGAGAACAAAAGACGTACTGAACAGAACTCGTTTATTTATTACTATGCATACAAACAATATCAATTATTTTATCTAAATAGTTTTTTGATCTCATGCAAAAAACTCAAAGGAGGTTGATTAAAGTGCTATATTCCTCGTTTTTACAAAATTTTTTACACTAAACTCAGTATGTATGAATTCAAAATAAGCTCTTTTAAAATCTGTAAAAATATATAGGGTGTCCCATGTAAATTGAAGAAGTTGATGGCATTTCCGGTTGAACCGAAGTATATTATAAAAAAAATGTGTATCAGATGTATTTTGTTCCATTGCACTTACCTGAAAATTGTCATAAATATCGTTCTTTTCGTTTAAAAGATATTCACTTCGTTCCATACTTTATCCTAACCCCGTATATCAATGAAATTAGGATAGTTAAGTTATTTGTTAGTCACGATGTTCCAAATAACTGTTGTATCTGTTCATAAACCAAATTGTTCCATATTTCTAGATTGACTGATCATACAATAAGTTTATGTGAATTTATATAATTTGAAAGTTCCAGAAATAATTTAACACAACTTGTAAACACTAAATAGAGAATTATCCAAATTAAATACCTATTTTCCATTACAGGAATTGATAACAACGCTGTACATTGGTTTCTTGGGACTCATCTTCAGCAGTTATTTCGTGTATCTAGCGGAGAAGGACACAGTTGAAGAAGAAGATGGTAAAAACACCGGAAGTTTTTCAAGCTACGCCGACGCTCTTTGGTGGGGTGTCATAACAGTAACGACCATCGGATATGGTGATACCGTTCCAAGGACATGGATGGGAAAAATCGTCGCCTCGTGTTTCAGCGTATTTGCTATCTCATTCTTTGCTCTTCCAGCTGTAAGTATCCTTGTGCTTAAAAATACAATTCTTAGTGAAAAGAGTAGCTCACGATTTCAAGACTAAACAAGCTCACTTTTGGAACGTGTTGAATTGCTTTTCGGAGCAAATAATCGCCTGCATTTCTGGCACTTTTCACCATAACCTCAAAATTTTCGAGACATTTGAAAGAAACCCGCTTTTAAATTTTTTTACAAAATTTTTCTGTTTCAATGTAGCTGGGGGAAAGGAATACACATAACTAGATGGAATTGTATGTCCATCTAACCCAATTCACCTCAATCCAAAATTTCGTTCTAAAGGAGCTAGTGCCCTTCAAAGATGACGCTGTAATGTCAGTTTTCTAAGCATATACTTCGTACATTGTTTCACCCCGCCGTAATAAATTGTCTACTACAAACACGCGTTTTTTATTGCCTGCCATCACAAGTGTGGAAGGTGAAGCATAGGTGTGTGGAATAGGTGAAGATTATAAAAATTTTTTTTGAAAAATGTTTCGTTACATTAAAAAACCAAATCTCTAGACTAAAATAAGAGGGACAACCATCATGCATGAACCATCAATTTTGCGTGTCGTTAGGGAAACGACTTCCATTGAATCAGCTAAATTGTCTTACAATATTTGACAGTCACTTCTGTCCTGTTAAACGGCAAGGTAACTCTACTCCAAGTACAATTCAGCAACAGGGGCTGGCGACTTACTGTGAGAAAAATTACAAAATATCCAGCGACACCTCTAGTTGTCATTAGGTATAGTTGAAAATATTGTAACGCTATTCACTCCTCTTGCGACAGAGACTCTCTCAAGGGTGGTTCGACTCCATGTTAGTTTTAAGCTAGTCCCAGGCACTACGTGTATTTGGCAAACATTTGGTATTCAGACTTATTCGCGTAGCGTGTGGGAAGTTAACTTTGGCAAATATTCGTCCTTCGTCATTTTCCCGGCGCTGGTCGGAAACTAGCACGAAGTAAAGGACGCCGTAGTGCGACGTAGTAAACTACGTGTACCTTCGGCAACACACTTCGGCATAGTAGAAGAGGTATGCGGATAGTTTTTTTGTTTAAATTTAGCGGTGATTATGCAGTACACGTATTAATTGTATGCAGTGCCGCCGTGACGGTTCACTATTGCGTTCTACAATAGAGGTATATCTGTATTCCAAGTATAAACCAGAGTATAAGTTATCTATACCAGTTTGAGGGTATAACCGAGGGATAAACTTATTCTGCATTTCTAATGGTTGGTTTTGACATATAAATATTATTACATAACCCTATTTTTTTGTTTTGACTAAAATTAGTGGCGTTTTTTGTTAAATATTAATTATCTACATTGAACACATTTGAGATGGATCCTTTCAGTTTACCTAACATTTTTGAATCAGATGATGAAGATATTGAGATCAGATTATACCGAAATCCTAAAGTATTTAAAGTTAGGTAAAATATAGGTATTCATTTGATGTGGAATTATTACAACGTTTTTTATCCATGATTGAAAATACTACAATGCTAATAATTTGCAAAACCAAACTATCAAGCAAGAAGTGTCAGAAATTTCCACTTTTCAAATCGTCAAATATCAAAACGTTGGTTGATTGGAACTACTAGCGAGATATTCTCGGAATAACTGTGCCTGTTATAGAAATCGATTGTAGAACCGACAACAAGTTATTCTCTGCAAATAAACCAATTCCTATGGTTAGGGCTTCGAGTATCAATTGTAGATGGCGCCACCATACTTTTTTGCACTCGCGAAATGATCAATGCCATTAATGGTAGTCATGGAAATGCTCTTTTTCTTAACAACTCTCGGGGTCAGAACCACTATCACTTCTCCCAAAAATAAGCACGATTTTTGGGAAAGTAGCCACTTTATCAATAGTCGCTCAACTAAGATACTAGCCTACTCTCAATGAGGCTCAAGGGCCTCTGTTTGATGGAATGAAAGCACTGTTTCCTTTTACTGAATTTCGCAATAGCAGTTTGAAATCGTGATATGAAATTTTATAGATTTATCGAAGTCAATTTGGTATTGTGAATATTTATATTGTATATATTGTATATTCGAATAATTTTAAAACAATGGTAAATGGTTAAACTATAACACACGTTGTTAACTGCTGGAGTTATCCATAATAATACAAATTGTCAACAGTGAACTTCAGGTCGATACGAAAGAGAAAATATTATTAGAGAGAGCATACAACGAGTTCGCGCTCACGCAAACAATATTACACAAGATAAAATGAACTATATTTCGAGAGGCAATATGTGCGGATAGTCTTTGTACTAACAGAGATAACCAATTTCATGTTGAAATATGATTTTTGCTAGAAAATAGAAACCATAAAATGGTTTTACTTTGTCAATAAATGAATTCGATACTGCGTTTATTGAAATATTAACTGACATTTCAAAAAGAACGTATTTTAAAAACCGATTGAACATTTGGAAGGATAATTTCATTGAAAGCTTTTCAAATATATATTATATTTGCTACCTAAAAAGTTGACCTGGGAAATTAATTATTGGAAAAAAAACTACTAAACCAACATTTTTTATTGAAAAGCTATTGCACAGGAACAGCCATAGTCGGGGAACTAGGGTGACTCCTTTTATCTGATCATCCTGTAATAGTAATGTATTTCATACTGTACCCTAAAATATACCTTTACGTACTTGATTTCAATCCGGAAAATAGACTTTTACGGGATAGTAACACGTAATGAAATTTTTTCTACGCCCATGTCCGTAAACGTCAAAAATCGCACTGACAACATTCCTTGTAAGTGACATTTAACAATAACATGCACGTGATGAAAATCTCATAACATACCCGTGCGTTTAGATAGAAAACCTTAGATTTCTTTGTTGAATCAAATTTTCATTTACGTAATACTTTATTTGGTTTATTTACATACTCGCCGCTGCGCGGCTTCGTGCGTAAACTTTTTCACTTCGTGCGTAATGAGTTACTTACAACTCTTGTTACGTAATATACTATTACGGGATAGTAGCACGTAATCAAATTTTACAGGCTTTTACATATTAACGGGACGACGATTTGTTGGGTATCGGATGCCCCGTGACTTCATGAGATTTGCGCAAAATGTCCTCAGGAATGAATTGATCTTGAGCCATTTTGTGAAAACCGGATAATGACAATCGCTGTCACTATCATCTTATTTGAAAACAATATTATGTTGCTATGGGTAAAGTTCTTCTGAAGTTAATGTGATGACCCATATTTTTAATCCCTTTGAAGGAAAAAGCCGCCCAATGGCGTGCATATCAATTTTTTAAAAATTCGAATATTGTGAAATAATGTTAATTTACTATATCAATTTGAATGAAAAAAATTAACCTGCATACAAAATTCATAAAATTTGTAATACAATAATAAAGCGCTTTCCTCTAGAACACGGAGTATCTAAAGAATAGTTTTTTGTATCGTCAGCCCAACCATATTTTAAAGGTGGATGTATATCCTCATACAGTTTTAATTATAATATAATTACCATTACTACTATTTTCTTACATATTAAGTTAAAATGTATTTTATTTCATATATTTATTCATGTAATAAAACCGTAAGGATCGTTTGAATAACAAATAAATGAATAAACACTTGACAACATCATGTGTGTATCAAACCAAGTTTCGTCTAAATAAATTTTAGTTCTATTTGAATCACGGTACCCTTTTATTTTGCGCAAATACTCCTGTCTAAGTTCAGCGATACGCCGAGACTCCATTATCACCATTCGATGATCTAACTTCTTATATTTAAATCCACAATTCAATAATCCTTCGCATCATCTTGGACTGCTGTTTCAAATGGTCTCCAAAATGCCATTCTAATTAATTATATTATAAAACTTACCCTAACGTCTACGAACAAATGAATATTATATTAATATCAATTCACCTACACTTTCCTATAAATACCTATAACAATTCACTAAACTCACTCAACCAAGAAATAGATATTATATTAAATAATTCTTTAAAACAAAATTCACACCCGACACTGAATGATACTAATGGATTATAAGCCGAACCACAACACAACCCCCCCGAACACCCTCAAGACCGTATAATTTTTTCTGCAAAAACGTCCAACGGATTATACTTCGGTTATTTCGTTATATTACGATGAATACTGCAGTTGATGATTGGTTGTTTCGAAGTCTTGACTGCACGTGCAACACGTTGCCATCTCTTCAAAATTTTCTTAAATATAGTAACGTATAAAAAGTGGTTTTAATTAATTTTTCTTTTTTCAGTAATTTCAAGCAACTTATTGTATTGTTTACTAATAAATTTACATTATGTATTTTTTTTAAAATATTTCCAACCTAGCTTTCTTATAACATCATGAACTAACAGTTTACTGAAGTAAGAGGAACATTTGTGTAGCGAGCCTAACAATTTTAGAAAATATATCTGACAACATTGCTTTATTTTATGGTCATCACACTGACTTTGGTTTCACTATACCAACTACAGGCCAGCTATCTTGGCATTGAATGCAGGGAATGCCGGGAAAGTCGCCGGCTTAGGAAATAACGAATTTATTCCTTTCATTTGCACCATACTGTATAGTACTTTATTTTAAATCAGCTTAAAGTAAGACAAGCATACCAAACTTTCTGCATATTGCGTCAGAATGTTGATTTTACTTCGTGAATAACCTGAATAAGGCACATTTCTATACAGCATATTCACCATAAACAGTAAACAAACATTTTGATGTAGAATGTTCATTTCCTTTGCGTACGAAATTGTAATGATTCAAAGCATACTGTGTTGTTAGTGTAAAGGAAACACGACTATAACAAAAGTTATATAATAGGCATAAAAGGACTACGTGGTTGTATATAAATTTATAAGTAGATAACAAACAGCTTGAATAGGTAGATCTCATATACTGGAATATTGTGAAGTTTCAAACTTTTTGACGGTTTTTGTCAAGCCATGACTGAAAAATTGGGAAAAAATACTGTTGAAATTTCACAAATTTCTATACTAATACTTGTTACCTTTAAGCAGATAATGCATAGAATACAATGGTAAAAATAGCAGACAAGTACACGTATATGCCTTAATACTAGATTAAATAAAGTTTGGATGGACAGTGAGACGAAACACAAGCAATGATGCGGCACTAATCACGTTTTAAAAGAGTTTTTGCATAAAAATTTCTTGAATTATTGTCCTGTAACGCACCTATTGGAACTGTGGATAGGTAGCGGTAATGTTTCAACGTGAAATAAACGAAATAAACAAGTAAAATAAAACTTTGATTTTGAGTTCTTGCTTCACCAATGAATTCGTATTGACACAGTGCAAAAGTTGAAGTAAAATTAGAATTTTCTCACCCAGTTACCAAGCTGTGCGAAGTCTCTTGAGCTATAGGTTCAAATCCGGCTCGAAGCTGACCAATTTAATGTTGGGATTTTCAACATTAAAGATTATTTTATTTTATTGAGATGAATGTTGCTGCTGATACGTAGAATCACGAACGACTAGGACGTGTTGTTTTAATTAATATGGAAAGAGAATCATTTTTGGCACTACAATCTTTTTTATTTTGACAATCACTGACAGGACAATATATTTCTTCCAAAATAAAGCAAGTCATTCAATTTTTTTGACGAGAAAATAAAATAGTTTCACAAATTATTTGTGGAAAAAACTTAAACGTATCGTTTGCATTTGTATTGGATTTATGGAAATAAAAATATGAGAATGTTTATATTTAGTCAACAACTTTATTTAGACAACTAGCAACATTTTATAATGGCCGTGTCAATATCAATAAATGTAACTTTTACATCGCACTCGACACTCTCCTGCCAAACGGAAACTACAGTTACTAGAGGTGATTTTGAGTTGATTTAGCTCAAATTACCTTAGTCCAAAAATGTTTCCTAAGGAGCCACAGCTCCCTTAGCTACAGAAGACGTCCTTATATGAGTTTTCTTCAAATTATCCAAAAATACCGTTTCTCAAAATATTCAAACTTGGTATAATCAATAAACAGTTACAAACCAGTCGTTCGCTAAAAATATTTTTTTTTCAGATCCATCACAAGCGTGTTAGTCGGGGGACCAACAGGGATTTTAATGAAAAACATTTAATTTTGTATGTATCCGACACCGAATTTGGAAAATTCAAGATAATTGTCATAAAAAATATTCTCTCCTTTCAAATCGATATATCATGGACCGTTTTCGAGAAAAATAAATTTAAACTTTTTGTGTTTCTTACATAAAATTATGTTGGATTATAAAATTGTATCTGTAATATCAAGTTTGCTTTGAAAAATCAACAAAATCTGACAATGTGTCAAATTATTTTGATTCTAAACAGTTATTATTGTTATTGTGTGTGAAAGGTAAAAAATAATAGTTAATTTGATTAAAATGGTTTATTTTTCGAATGAAAAATATGCTGATATGCATTTAGTTTAGGGGGAGCAGAGCGAAGATAATTATGCGGAAAAATTTCCAAACAGAAGGCATCCTGCTCGCGCAACATTTGTAGCCGTACACCAAAGATTAAGAGAAAGTGGCTAAGTAGTACCTAAAAATACTGAAACTGGTAGACGACCTGATGTGACAATGGAATACGAAGACGATATTTTGATTGAAATCGAAAATAATCCTAAGGTTAGCACCAGAAGACTCGCTGCTATGTATCCTGATCCTAATTATCTTGAATTTTCCAACTTCGGTGTCGGATACACAAAAAAAAAAGAAAATAAATTTTTTTTAATAAAAAACCTGTTGGTCTCCCTGACTGACACGCTTGATTAATTTACAGCGAACGACTGGTTTGGTTTGGTGTGTTTATTGATTATAGCAAGTTTGAATATTTTAAGTAACGGTATTTTTGGATAATTTGAAGAAAACTCATATGAGGACGTCTTCTTCAAAGGGCTGTAGCTCCCTTAGGAAGCATTTTCGGATTAAGGTTATTTGAGCTAAATCGACTTAAAATCACCTCTAGTAACTGTAGTTTCCGTTTGGCAGGAGAGTTTCTGGACACTCTGTATTTTCTTAATACAACAAATTCTACCTAATATTAGCGCCGTTAAGCTAGCTTACACATTTTTGTTATTTGACCAATAGCCCATGACACATTCATTATTTCGACTGGGAACCGTTTACACCATCGAGTTTCAGGTGAAAAACAAGTAGAATTCCACATTGAACTTGAAATCTTAGATTTTTCACGAAAACCGAAAAAAGCATTCTTTCAGTACTTCTTTTTATCCGAAAACAAGGTGGCATGTTCAAATGTAGTGGATAGATGATATTATCAGCAACAGCAACTGATATTTTCTTGATTATTCACGAACCCATTTTATTTTTGGAAAATTTGTTGAATAGACGATGGAAGACCACATCCAGAATTATAAAAAAATAAACAGGGTACTATTAAAAAGTTTGAAGTTAGGGGTTGTAGCTAAGGGATGAATATTTAGGGAAGATTTTTTTCTACGCCATATTAAAGTGTATTGGAAATGGAACAGATCAGTTTTTGTCCCATTCAAAAATCTCTATTCGTTTAAAAGATATAGCCTGGATAAGTTAATCTGGGACACCCGGTATATGAGTAGATTCCTACGTTTAACAGTGGGATTTCTGACTGGCCATACAATGGGGCTAGTGGACACACTTCTATGCAGGATGTGTGAACAGGAAGATGAATCTGTCAGGCATGTCTTATGCGAGTGCCCGGAGTTATCGTTCCTGGGAAGGACAGGATGGTCGATGACCTGGGAAGACAACTCCTCGGGAGTCACATGTGCCTAAGTGCTGTGGGCCTAACTCACCCTCCCTACTCTACAGATACAGAGATACAGCTGCGCGTTGTTTTGTGAATGGAAGAAGCAACATACAATGACAGTCTCTCAACTATATGTCATCTCAAAACAACGTGATGTTGCCAACTTTTTTACTGGAGCTTATTGAAGCGAGTTTCCGAAAAGACCCCTAGAAAATCAGAAAATGCGAGTGGCGACATCTCCTCGCCAACATTATTTTGCGGCACAAAATCTTTTACGAGGCTACGTCTTTTCCTATATTTTTCAATCAATGCTAGTACTCAGTATAGGAACAGTTACTTAATGTATTTTTATTTTGTAGGGAATACTAGGTTCCGGCTTTGCACTAAAAGTTCAACAAAAGCAACGTCAAAAGCACTTCAATCGACAAATACCAGCGGCTGCCATGTTAATACAATGTCTTTGGAGATGTTACGCAGCTGATAAAAGTTTTAATTCAACAGCAACGTGGCAGGTGTATCTTAGCGATACTAATGCGGCGCCTGTAGTTAACAGCAATTCGGCAGGAGGGAGCAGCAGCAATTATGGAATGCCTCTATCGAAGGTGAGTTATTTATATGTTCAATACCTTTAAGTTCTGATAAATTAAAGAGTTGAGCTAGTTGATACTTCACGTAAGTCGGTGAAATATGGAGAATAGATCATTCTTGGAACCCAATAACTCAATTAAAATAATTCAACTAACATAACTTTTAAAAACTGAACAACATTGTATTTGTGAGTTTATCATTGGTATGGTTTATTTACGATGATGTAATTCTTAGTTACTTTCCTGCATATCAGAGTAAATATAAATTTACCAGAAGTAAATACAATAAATTGGAAAAATTCATCGGTTTTGACACAATTGAGGTTAGGTTTAGTATGTCATTAATTGTTTATTGACATAGATCATCGTATTTACAATCTCTGGTGCTCCTAAATTGATTCTTCTTTCTTCAATATTGTGCAAATAGTTATTTTCGTTACTAATTAATTAGAAAAATTTGCAGTGTGCAATTAATAGTGCACAGGGTCCGGCAAACCTCTGTCGTAACTCTATAACTCTTATTGTGTATAGCTCACATATTTATTCAAAAGGTATATGGAAACGGTAATTAAAATCAAACATTTTGGATTTTTATTCATGTATATAGGGTGGTCCATTAGTAAACTGGACAAATGACGTAATTTTTTCAAATGTAATACTTTTTTTTACATTTTAGGAACCGAAATAGTTAGTACTGTACACTCACAAATTTTTTTTGTAAAACTCCCAGCCATCTCGGAGAAAACCACCTTTTTCCTAAAAAATTTGAATTCGCATATCCCTTTTTAAAAAACCGCAACTTTATAAGGTTTAAAGTTAAAGCTTTAAAATTACCTATGTACAAAGACAAAGGACTGAAGATTATTTTAGACTCAGTCTGAAATTTTTATTCTGTACAGGATGGTCTTGAATGAATTTTACATTCCAAAAACTTAAATGGAAGTTATTTCAGTTTTTTCAAATGGGTCAGCCCTGTGTTAGTATTCATCAATGGATACTGAATTTTATCCCCTTCAACTTCGCTATTCACTCTCAGTACCTAAATTCCGTCGTTTAAAAGTAATTTGAAAAAAAAAACACATTTTTGGTAAAAATCTAAGTAGACAATCGATCAATAGTGTTAATGAACAATGTTTTTGTTTTCAAAATACCAATTTTACATGTTTTTAATATTACTACTACTTACTACTACTACTACTAAGTTTGCAGGCGAACCTTGTCCTGGACAAACTCAAGCCAAGGTTCCGGCACTGAGGCCACTGGCGGGCCCATTGTGCCATTCCTGCTACCTAGACATCCATAAAGCCGAGCCCTTCAATAAAGGCCACAACCTTTTTCAATGGATGCCTGCTTGTGTCTCCAGGGGCCAAAACAGGGACTCCGAAGATTCGCCTGCGTAGTACAGCCCAGTGTGGACACTCTAGGAGAACATGGACTGACGTTTCGTCAGTCATGCCACAACTCCTGCATAGGGAACTTCCCTCTACTCCTAAGTTGTGGAGGTGTTTCATCATACAGCAGTGCCCCGTTAGGAGTCCTGCTATCTTCCTTAGCCTACTTCTTGGTAGTTCAGTAGCTGCTCTAGCGTGTCCATCAGTCCATCCCTTCAGTAAAAGTTTGGATTGCCTAGGACCCTGCATAGCATTCCAATGAGCGAGGTGCTGATTCTTCAGCCACTTCTTCGTCTCCTTGCGTATTCTTTGTTTTGTTAGGCCCAAGGTCGGGCCCGGGCCGCAGAAGGGAGCTGCCGCCCCTTCCGCAGCCAGTGCATCCGCCATCTCGTTGCCTTCAAAACCAGAATGGGCTGGAATCCATTCTAGCCGCACCACGTTGTGCCTTGCAAGATTAGCAAGTCGTTCTCGACATTCATTAGCAAGTCCTGAGTTGCTGGTGCACCCACTCAGGGCTTTAATTGCTGCCTGACTGTCGGAGTATATGGTTATGCGTCGATCCACATAACCTCTGTCTAGGTTTATCTGCGCACATTCCAAGATAGCATATATCTCGGCCTGATATGCAGATACACCATCACCCAATGGTACACTAACTTGTGTTCTTGGGTTCCTAGAGTAAATTCCAGCCCCTGCTCCATCACCGGAGCATGAGCCATCTGTGTACCAGACAGTCCCATTAGGCTGTGTATTCCTCTCTTTTTCCCAGGATTCTCTATCCCGGATCATGGCCCTGTACGGAGTTGCGAAGTAGTACTTTCGCAGGCATTCATCAGGTGCTCGAGCCAGAACTGGAATATCTTCCAGTAGCCGGAGAACAATGTTTTTGTTTTCAAAATACCAATTTTACATGTTTTTAATATTACTAAAAGGCAATTATCAACAAAAATTCTGGTTTACTTAAAAACTCTCCAGTCTTATTTTATAAAAGGTGCTCGAAAATCTACTCGTTCGTTAAATGATGCCGATACGTTTCTTAGCATCTGAGGTGTAATAGATCTGAATGCTTGTACTATTTGCTCCTTCAAATCTTCAGATGTTGTATAGGTGGCGTTTGATAAACAATATTCTTAACAAACCTCTCTTGAAATAATCAGGTTTTGTTAAGTCCGGTGATCGAGCTGGTCATTTTTTTGGACCATTTCTGCCGATCCATCTATTACGAAACTGTTGATGTAATAATTCATCAGCTACCTCACGTAAATAATCCGCTCCCGCTCCATCATGTTGGTACAACATTGACTGTCTTACAACTAGAGGAACGTTTTCAACTAAAAGAGGAAAATAATTATCCAAAAAATCTAGAAACGTCTGTCCCTTTAAATTGCCTTCGAAAAAATGCAGCCCAATCACATTTCCCCAATTATACCTCCCTTTTCGAGATGGTTGGGAGTTTACAAAATAATTTGGGAGTGTACAGTACTAACTATTCCTGTTCCTAAAATGTAAAAAAAAGTATGGCATTACATTTGAAAAAATTACGTCATTTGTCCAGTTTACTAATGGACCACCCTGTATACATGAACATACTTTTAAAATGTTTGATTTCAATTACCGTTTCCATATACCTTTTAAATAAATATGTAAGTTATATACAATAAGAGTTAAAGATTCTTTTTTCTTATTTTTTTGGGAATCAAACCACAATAATGTTTTTTATTTTTTATTTCGACGTTTCGGTAGCGTTCCAGCTACCGTTGTCAAGATTAACTAGTATAGAAATAATAAGAGTTATAGAGCTATGACAGAGGTTTGCCGGACCCTGTATTACGTAACAAGAGTTGCAAGTAACCAATTTCACGAGTGCGTAATGGGATTACATCTCGTGTAACGTACTTCCCACACTACAATATATCATGGGATATTATTTGTTAATCATACAAAGGACTACAAAAGTATTTGGACCAGCTTTGAGCTCACTCACCATTTACTTAGAAGAGTTCTTATAAACATTTATTTTCATTTCATCGACAGTGCTAGCACACAAATTTTGAAAATGTTTAGCAGTATTATGAGATCCGTGAAATGTATATCGTTGCTAGAAAAAAGAGTAAAATATTTTATGGACCTCTAGTAAGTGATGTCCGGTATTTGCTTCCAAAATTGTCCTTTGCTGGGCTGCCTCAAAGCTACTTTTACAGTCTTACCGATCACAAACTTAAGAAAATAGCGTTAGGAAACTGATTGATAAAAATCAGAAAAAAGCACCACTTCTCGGGTTATATGATATAGTTTCTATTATTTATTAGGTTTAAATAGTTCGTGATAATCAACTGTGAGAACTATAGAAGTGGTACTGAAAACTACATGTTCCATAGATGAATCCACAAATAGAATTTACATAATGAAATACATACCACATAAACTTTCTGAACCATAAAAACAAACGTGTTTTCAGCCAACACGTATTATATGAAATTTATTTCATACGTGGTTTCTCTACTAACGATGTTATCATTGAATATTTCGTGAGTTATTGTACATAGAATTATCGGTTTTATGTTAGCTTAGTTGTCAGAACTGGGAAATTTCAACGAACATTATAGAAACAAAATATAAATTAGCTATTCATCATCGATCTCCAGCAATAGTCAAGTGAAAGTGAATATCCTGTTCCCGATTGTAGTGGGAATCAAATAAACATAATAATAGTTCTCCAAAAGTAATCGAACTTTCAACTGAAATATACTTTAAGACTTATTATAAGCGAACAATTTAAAATCGTGTTTGTCTATAGTTCCAATTTAGTTCAGGCAACGAAGGAAAAATAGCGGAAATAATTCATGTAGAAGCCAATTTTGGCACACTTGTAGGGGAAGGTGTCCTTAACAACATACTAAAAGTACTGAAGGGTGGGGGTGAAGCTAAGGGTGCGGGGGGTCTCTAAAGGTCCCTTTTTTCAGTTTTTGGTTAATAACTTGAAAAATACTGCCTCTAGCGAAAAAGTGTTAATATAATAAATTAATCTACATAAAACTCTCTATAAAAAAGGTTTTATACACCATTTCGGTAAGATCAATGCTTAAGGAGATATGGAGGCGGAAGATGGGAAATTAAAGAAAAAACGATTTTATAATTGAGGCGGTCCAGACTTAAAACTCACTCTGTATATTAAATGCATATTAGCTTAAGAATAATTAACCATTTTGGTCATAAATTAAAATCACCTCTTCAACGCAACGGCTCTTTAACATTAAAACAGCACGACAAAGGATAAACTTTTGGATAAAGATGAATTAGGTTGGATGAACAAAAAATTACATCTAGTACCTGTAGTTTATATTTGGCAGGATAGTTTCTGGACACCCTGTAGCAGAAATTTTCCAGTTCTGCTTAGTTTTAGATGCAGTGTTTGATGTATTGGTGTTGAATATCCATACGTTGGGTCAGTCCCTAATATTACAGGTAGCAAAAAAGGCATCAGTTCTGAAAAGGAAGAAGTCCAAGAACAGAATGGATCCTCCAGGCTCACGTACTGAAGTCAGCACACCAGGACCAGGTACTCCATTGACGGACGCGCCCATCGTACCTTCATCCATCAGTGGTCAGCCCAATAAGGCCTTATCCGATACAGATGTTATGCTGTATATAGATGAACCAAAATCAGGTTTGTTCGGGAATTATGTTTCACTTCCAGCGTTTTCTTAAAACAACTATCACTATCTATACAGAAATATCTACTATTTTTATTTTACGTGAATTTTCGCTTATGCCTCATTGTAATATTCTTTTTCCATATCAGTTAAGTTATTGTTAATATCTAGTTTTTCCTTTGTGAAAAAATACGCAACCTTTGAATTACTGCATGAGACATTTTCTGATATAGGCCAAGCAATGGATACATTTTTATGACACAAATCCTAGTAGAAAACGGACTGTGCCATCAAATGAAAGTTTTAAATTTTTTGTTAATAACACGGAAGCCTATGGGCCATCCATAAATCACGTCACACGTTGAAAGGGGGATGGTCAGAAGCTCTGTGACATCACATGCTGAAATTCGCAATGCTAAAAGTCTTGTATCGATAATTAACATAGTTGTTCTTTTATTGTTTCCCAACTGGTCGTTTGTTTTCTATTATTTACAATTAGCTTGTAACTAGTCATTTTATATTCAATTTAATGATGTTTTTCTGATTTTCTGCTGGCTTGTAAAAAATGTTGTTCCTGAAACATGCAAAAAGTGTCTTTTCGGCACTCAAACTTCTTACCTCGTTATTGAAATAATAATAATTTAGATTTTTTCAACTTTTGAAGCATGAGAACCATGCATTGCCACTGCTATTTTACAATACTCATCACCTACTTTCTCAGCTTTATCTTGAATATCTTTGCCAATCTAAAAATCTGCTCTATATTTTGTAGTTAACATCCACTGAATCTACAATTGCTTCATTGTCCATTTCTACATATCTGCTTTACGTAACTTTTGTTCAACCAGTGTAGTTCAAACATGTTGAATGTACTTTCTCGCTTCCTTTACATCTGAGTTAATTTTCAATAGGGTGATCAACTTCAAACTTCAGCCCCATGTTTCTTTTGTCTCCAGATTAGCAGAATAAAATGGAAATAAAAATTAATTGTAATTATGCAACTTGTGATGCAGATACGTCACTAGTATAAATGTGAAGTTATCGATAGTCTTAGTTTCCTCTTCTAAGTTCCAGCTTTATCAGGACAAAAAAAAATATGATAGCTTGATATTATTTTGACATTTATCACTGCAGCTTATTTGCTAATTTGTCCAACCTTAACTTCTTCTTTAATTTTGGTGACTACACATTAATTTGTTCAATGTCAAAATGTTTGCCTAAGTTCAATTTATACTAATGACGTTAGAATGTAAAAGGCGGATTCTGAAAATTAAATTTCTCAATTGTTTATAAAAACAAAACAACACTATTCAATTTCATAGAACATGGAGTGATCTAAGTTGTTTCTTTATAATTAACTATCTGTTACTAAGATTCTGTTTTTAGTTGAACACCCTATTGCTAATTATTTGCTTAATGATTTTTCGCAGCTCCACTATATCTTTTATTTCTACCAACTTTGTTTTTTACCTAATGGTTAATAAAATGTTTACATTAAGGAACTCCCAGTAGAATGCGAAGAGGTGACAGAGAAAGTGTTAGGGGCGCAGTGTTCACCAGCCAAACCAGTACAGTGACTGAAGCAGCCAGTGATGATATCGATGATTTGGATGCTGAACTTCCTAGAGTTACGCAGTAAGTACAATCCTTAATGTACAATGATTGCTCAATAGAAGTTATATAAATAAAATAAATATAATTTTTCCTGCAATCCGGCAAAATTTCGAGACACTGTCGTGAGCTTCCCCTAATTCTCAGTGTGATTATATCAAAAGTTTAAGGTAGTAGAAATAATAATAATAATTGTTCACAGAATTTGGTTGTGACTTGTCACATATTTTTCCTCTGAATACCGATACAAGCTTTAAATTAAAAAAACAATTTCGTAACAAATGCCGCGAAGGTTTTTTATCAAATCGAGTGTTTGACATTTGGAACTCTCTCCCATAAAACGTTGTTAACGCTTTAACGTAAACTCGTTCAAAAACAATTATGATACCTTCAAATTAACTGCACTGAACTGTTCATTATATACATTTGGAAATGCAAATGAACCAAATTTTGGATATTACGTGGGGGGGGGGGGGGCTAGAAAAGCTTAAGTTCGAATTGTCGACCAAAATAACCTTGTGGATTTCCCGCCAGCTTGAAAAAGGGTTAATTAAAGGATAATCGTTATCCAGAAATCGATCAAAAAAACCATAAATTTTTCGCTATTTCCTTTTTTCTCGTGAAAGATATCGAAAAATGTCCAGTATGAAACTTGTAGAGCGTGTTCAGACCTACAAATTCATTTTTACACGCTTTTTATTAGCTTCACTTGTATGTTTGTTTGTATGTCTGTATGTAACTCTCCGCGGCTTCTGGCACCGAACGAATTCGATTGTACGCGTTGTAGAGCGTTAAAAATACTATTTATTCCATAATGCTTCCATTTCAGATTAACTGAGGCACACAAGAACGCGATACGAGCGATACGGAAAATCAAATATTTCGTCGCTCGAAGGAAGTTTCAACAGGCGAGGAAACCTTACGATGTTCGGGATGTTATTGAACAATACAGTCAAGGACATCTAAACATGATGGTCAGAATAAAGGTATAGTGTATAGTGTTTGCTATCTACAAGTTCAACTTTAACTTTGAAGAATATAATAATGTGTGATATCTGATTAATCAACAATTTAAATGTGTCGTCTTTACAGTAATTAATTGATTTGAAATGATATTCAATTTCCTACACGCAACCTATCTTAAGACTTCATGTCATAAAATGTCACGTATATTGGAAAAACATAAATAAGATATAAATTATTTAGTTTCGACGAAAATGCAATAAACACGCCAGCTTTTCACACCGACCCCTTTTGTGATTTACGAACTGAACAATTATTTTGTAACGTGAGCAGAAATGTTAGCTTTAAAATATATCGAAGTCTCGATAGTATTTCTTCCCTTCTTCGTTATCTCCTAATATATTATTGTATATTTTTGATGTGGTGATTAACGTTCTTCCTCATCTGCACCGGGATTCTTTTTAAGATACGATCGTAATAGCCGCCTAGAATTGGCAATCAGCGATTATATTTTTCGATTAGTCGTTAAAATACGATTCACTACATAGGTATGGACGAGTCCTATTCGTTCACTTATGTTGAAACTTATATGATATTTCGCATTTCCCGACATATTCTAACCTGCGCATTGTAATTAGGCAATCCAACGACCTGTCAAATAAATTCAATATGGCGCCTGGTTGGCAAATAGTTGTTTAATACGTTTGTTTACTTGTTCAGTTTTGTTAATTGTTGAAGCTTTTTTGAAGTATTTGGGTATAATTACCTTTGGTTTTATTCAGATTTATAGAAAATAGTGAGACCTAAGTTCAGTTTTGAAAAAAAAATGCCAGTAACGTGTATTGTGGTGGGTTGTGGAAGCCGTGCAGATCGGGACCATCTGCTTAGTTTTTTTAGCATTCCCACATTGAAAAACTTTGTACATTGCCCACATATAAACGATTTATCAAGGAAAAGGAGCGATATGTGGTTAGCAGCCATCAAGTGGGAAGATCTAACACTTGAAACTCCTTGAAACAACTAACGATTACTTCGATAATAATCAAAATGCAAAATAAACACCATTAAAACTTGCTGTATATAGCTACCTTACTACCGCTTAAAAGCTTTGTTTGCCAACCAGGCGCCATCTTAACAGTTGAAAAGTCACGTGGTTTGGATTCCCTAATTCCTAAAAAAAGTGACGATTTGCAAATATTCACGAAAATAACATCATATTCTTGGTACAATGTTGCCTATTGTGAAGAAAGATCTTATCATGGCAAGCATATAGTGACCCCTTTGAAATACCTAATTTGCGATTCATAGAACTTTATATATTAAATAAGAGGTAGGTTCAGAGTAGTCTTCTTAAAATATTGATATAATTACTATCAATACCACAGAGTACACCATCTAACAAGAGACGAAAGCTTTGTCGGTTCCTTTGAAGTCGGACTTACACGATATTGAGCGTAAATACGTCGAGGCATTGAAACGTAAACTACCTGATACACTGAGAAAAGTAATACGAGTATTGATTCGAAGTAAAACCATAAGTACACTAAAAAAATAGTAGTGTTGATGAAAATCTCTCCCAGCTAGGACTATAGAATATTTTTTTAACCACCAACACGAGAATACCTTATTATTCATCTCATATCTGTCTAATGAGAAGTAGCTAATTATTCACCTAGGTTAATAATGAAATTATTTATTTTTATACAGAAATTACCTGAAAATTTATTCATTTCATGAAATGAATATCAAAAATGAACTCTAGAAAATGCCCTAGACAGAATAGATAGATAGAATTGATCAAAAATTTGAAAATCGTTCAAAATAATATTAGAAATGACGTTTATTGAAGTCCGTCAGTTAGATGGTGTATACTCTGTGACGGAAGTGACGACTTGACATTGAAAGATAAACTAATTAATTCACGCATGTGCACACAAATTTGCGATCATGAAAACTACTTTCTTTCGCCTCTTGTTAGATGGTGTACTCTGTGTCAATACTCTATATCTTTTAGATCAACTAGAACTCTTCGAACTCATCGCATGAAGCCCCTTTTGCAAGAGAGAAGATCAATAAAAGGATTATTATTTCTCCAAATTAAAATGAAATTAGTTTGAGGGCCAATTCAGTCCATAATTTTTCCTATTTATTCTTTCCTGATGCCTTAGTGAACCTGCCATTTGCAAAATCTCTATTTGAGAAGAATTTCCAGTGCCAATCTCGTATCTTGAATGACATTATTTTAGCAAATATATAAATCGAAAGTTCAAAAATGTAAAAATAGTTTTTGCCAAATGTCAAATAAATTCTGTCGACACTGTCAAAAAACATTTTTGACTCGTATCAAAATTGATGCCCAAATCGGAGAACACCCGATTTCAATTCTATCGTAAAATAGAATGGCATGTTCCAATACGATCGAATTGAAGATCGTATTATTCGACATCGAACGACTCGATAAAATCGTGTCGTGGAATAGAATCCCGCTGCTGATCAATGAATCATTCGAAAACGGTATCTACCCTAACTGACCAAGAACACCAATCACTGTGCCACTGCATGAGGATGGCAAGAAATATATCACTTCTTACTTTACCGGGCCTAACGCCTCATTCCTTTCTAAACATAACATTTTTCAGCTCCCTATCTTATGTACTGGTCACGCAATGTTTTTTGTTTTCAATGGAGTTGTGAAAAAACTTTTCACTGCTTATGTTTTTTGTGATTTTTTATCTATCTCGAAAAGTCAATAAAAAACTACAATTTCATATTATCAGTAAAAATTATTCCTTTGAAATACTTCAAATCTAACCTTGAATGTGGGAAAACACTGGTACGGGCCAAAAGTGGAGATATGAAATATTTTACAGCAAGTAATGTTGCTGCACCCCACGTATCTGTCTTTGGTCTAACTCTTTCATTCATTTAATGGGTTGTGCTTAACAGATCATCTACTCCCACTCCAGAAGCATCGTCTCCTTTATATGGGCCACTAGTTCAACTATGTAGTCTTAATGATTGTATGACTTTTCCTCTAAGTGCTTCTGTCTAAGTCTCACAGAACTAAAGTATGTGAGTAGGTGTTCCATTTATTAGCACATATTTCCTGCTTATATGTTCACCGACTTTTTCCATTTTGTTTCGATACTTCCCTAAGGTACAGTGTACGATAACCAAGTCGGTAACTGTCTTCAAAAGTATCTTGCTAAATTCCAATAATCTGGTTCCTTGTCCACCTTGTTCAGTCTTTGTCTAGCCAGTTCCGGAATTTTCCTACACTTATAACAGCCCCAGTGTCAAGGTTTGTTTTGAAACCATGGGAGCACCAGATGATATCTAAAGGTTTACTGGATACATCGCTAGTTCCCTCGATGGGATGATGATATTCACTCGCACAGTGATATATTCTTTATTTTCATGCTATCCAAATTCATTCGAAATTTGGGTTCACCCAGTATTGTCCCAGTTGTATCACCACCTCCAGCTTGGACATTGTTTGGGATCCGTATTATTGATAACGAGCAATAGAACTTTGATCTCTTCAAAAATGGCCGTCCTTCTTCACTTTTTCAGATTGTAGCGACAGTTAGATATAAAGGAGATTGCCCAAAATCTCCAGTATCTTCCGAAACCATTTTAAATACAATAATTTCTGGTACATATTTTTGATAATTATATATATATATAATATGACATAAATCAGTTGTCGAAATTACTTACCAACAATATTTACATTTTTTTTCCAGGAGCTGCAGAGGCGACTCGATCAAACATTAGGGAAGCCCGGTAGCTATTTAGCCGGAATAGACAGAGTTGGGAATGTTAAGCCAATGACAGTTGGAGCTAGATTATACAGGGTAGAGCAACAGGTAATTGATTGAAAAAAATATATATTTAAAGATATTCTTCGAGCTACAGGAACTTTTTTTCTATTTTAATACCAACTTATCTACAAAAGGTGTAACAATGTTCAAGTCATAGATTGTCGAAAAACGTTTGACTTTGGTATCGGCTACCTTTTGTCTGGAAAGCAGCAATAAGCGGAGCTATTTGAACTACAGATGAGAACAGTATACAAATAAACAAATTAAAATTGGAGTTATTAGTAGTGGTCGAATGTTGGTTTGTGCTGCTAGATTTGTTAAGCACAAAAAAAACCTTGAATGCCTTGAAACATCGATATCCAATTGATAGATTTGATCAGTACAGCCAGTCAAGGTTTCAAGTCTCTTGCACTTCAGCCTTTTTACTTTTTGTGGAGAGATTAGTTGTTCTTTTCAGGTTTATCACACTTTTCACCAGGCACTTGGAAAAATCCTCCCTCGAGCTAGTTCCAAAAGTTTATATCTCCAGTGAGTTGTGCTTTGTATTCGAACGCAAATAGGTGAATCCTTATACAATACAAACTATTCAAGTGCGAATATTGGGACTATGATTTCAGTGAATCTAGTTTACTATTGTACTCACACCAATGATCAGTTTAGAACCAAAAATAAGTACATGGGCGTGTATATTAATAATTTGCGATAATGCAAACACTTATTTGAACCAAGGAGTAATACTTATACGCGGGATAGAAAAAACTGGTAAGCTGAAGCACGTGTTCACCTCCCTTTTGCAATTAATTTTGGATAAACTCTATTAGTTTATTGATATATTCAATATTTCACTATGAGAGTTTATTGAATTAAGCTGGAAATTTCTCAAACCCTGATATTCCGTTTGTGATTGGCAGTTTTTGTTGGGTGGAAAATGTTAACAGTAGAGAGCATAGCGCGTGACATTTAGTCATCAATTTCTACTCCTTTTTACCTGTATAAATAACTCGAAATAAAATTTATGGTCGACATTCAAGATATGTTTGTACTTTTCAAATCTTAACTCTATTTTAGAAGGAAGTGGTTTGATACTTTATTGTTTTTTTTTTACAATAAAAGGAAAGTATTCAAAACCAAAATATCTGTGTGTTTAGAACCAAATACCAAAAATATGTCACCACACTTGTCACTTCCAACAGCATCAGAATGCGCAACCTAACTAAAAATTTGACCCCGGTCAAATTATTCTGATAATTGGCAACATACGAAACTGCAAATTCCTTTCTCCGAACAAAGTATTTCCAAATCACCAACTACCAAATTGTTTCTACCTACGCTTTTCTTAATGCGCATGACGGTTTCTGACTGTTCTACCAAAGAATACACTTGGTGTATTCTTCTACGAACAAACCTCATAAATAAATTCAGTGTGATTGTTTTTCTGAGCGAAAGGTCAAGTCCATAATGATATACTATAATCAAAAAGTGGGGGTGAATTGTTAAATTGAATCATAGTATTTTAAGATAATAATGGAAAGTTGAACTTAATGCTAATCACAAAACAAATAGAATATCAAAATCCTAGCAAATGCTTGAAATTGGTTGTAAAAGGCATGTCGATAACATTGGAGATGTGATATTTTGGATAATGTATGATATTCAAGCACACAAATTTTTCAAAGTTGTGGGTCTTGTCATAAACATGAAGGATAGTTTTGCAGTTTTCTCATACAATAAAATCCAAAGAAGAACAATATGGAGAGCTTGCGAGCCATAAGCTAGTTCCTCCAGGAGCGTAGTGGTTTGATTTTCCAAAATAAATAATAATAAGAAAAACTAATACACCACAAGGAACGTACATGTATCATCAGATATTTCACCTGCTTATCGATGAATTTCTGGAACAATATGTTGTTGAAATAAACTTATATACTCTGGGCCAGTTAGATTTTCTTTGCTTGAAAATGGTCCGATGAAATTGTCGCCCATTATACCAGCCCGAACATTCAATTTCCGTGGGTTAGGCTATGTTTATGGTGAGAGGGTCTATAAGGCCCTCCATTGCAGCTCGCAAGAGTCTATTGTGGCTCATTTGTTCATACCAAACAAATTCAGCTACTTAACAAAGCCGATTAGTTTATTTGGTAGATGATATTTCAGGTCCGAGGGCGAGACAGATACCCAGCCAAACACCAGTTACTAGACAAAGACAAGTTGGATCTTTCGACAGTCCAAGTCATAGACAAATTATTTATTTTCTCTATAGTTCAAGTCTTAGCATACAATGATGATTCAAATGACAGTGGCCTGTTTAAATGCCTTTTAGACACCGTAGGTCATACCTGCTGTTCGTATTTTGAACATTTTCGCCTAATTTATTTCATTTCTGCAGCGGTGAATTGACGTTTGTCGACCATGAGCCCCGACATAGGGATACTACAGATAGAGGCTATCTTTCTCTAATAGCGCGCATGCTATATACACAGACAAAGACGGAAAAACCTCTGATCGTCTGTCTTTTTATCTCACCGGAATTCAGACGGACATTTCCACTTACACAGCGACCTATGGCTTGTTGCCTTTATGTGTAGTATCCCTATGGAGTGGAATAATGGGAGTATTATCAATTATTGTCCTTGTTATCAAGTCTCGCGCTCGCACTTGAATGACTACTATATTTATGCCAAATGCACATATTTTGGGGTACAGTGACCGGTCAATAATGCTGTCAACTTCTTGATATTATGACCCTTTCCAGGTATCCACTTCATATGTTCTCAAGATTATGGATTTCCAGTAATCCAGAGTAGCGACCAATTTTTGTTATAGAACGAAGTTGTAGACCTTGATTAGTTTTTTTTAGTGAAAATGGATATTATAATAAACTATATATTTCTCTCTTGCAGTTGGGATCAATGGACAAAAAATTAGATACAATAGCTAACGTCATTAGTGTACTAGCACAAAAACAACAAATAGCTTTAAGATCATCAGAAGATAACGTTTGAACACAATTTTTATTTGTACAAAGGACCATATCCGGAATAAAGTACCTCTATACCCAACTGATGATACTTACTATACATATTTTTGTCACAATTATGGTGAAATTGCAAGTTAAAGTAAGTTGCGGGACATAGTAATAACTGAAAAAATGTATTTTTCGTCATAGTTGTATTTTTTTATCTAGTTTGTACTACCTGTTTGTGAAATCAGTTACTTTTCAGATGAAAATTGCAATAATTCACAGCGGACATGATGACTTGTGAGACATACAACAAGTGCAAAAAACTATTTTCGCACGAGTTATGTACAGTATTCTCACTACGACCACGTGATAATTTAACCAAATAATTTGTGATCAGCATCCGACATATTAATACACAAAAAAATGTAACATTCAAAGTCAGTATTAGCAACAAAAGTTCAAGTGATTATAGGTAGGTTATTACAATTCTTAATTGGTTGCATTATAATAGAAATAATTTTTGACGTTTCCCACAATTTGTTAAAGCTCTTTTTCTACTCCTGTTTTATAATATACTTATTAAAACACTAAAATCTGTATCATAATGATATTCATTATGATACAAATTTTCATTATGATACAGATTTTTAAGCCAATAGGAATGCGACATTCGCACAATATTCAATATAGCCATGGATACCTGGTTGACATTGACATTGGAATAAACAAATTTGGAAACTTGGGCAAGCAAATTGCCACCTTTTTAGGGCTTCCCAAACCCAATTTATATACGGGACACTGCTATCGTAGAATATCTGCAACCGTATTGGTAGATGGCGGCAGTGACATTACCACCTTAAAAAGACACGGTGGTTGGAAATCCACTACGGTTGCAGAGGGTTATATTGAAGAAAATATCCAAAATAAAATAAATGTATCGAATAAAATTTTTAATACAATTGAAAATAGGAATGAAACAAACTTTAACATGCCCTCCAGTTCAACAACCATCCGAACAAGATCAGCCCCCAAATAAATTTTACAAATTGTACAATAAATAATTTATGCACAAAGAAGATTAAAGAATTAATATTATTATGTTCAAAAGTTTTAAATTTATTTGTTGTACAATTTGTAAAATTTATTTGTTGAAGTTCCTTTCATTGTTCTTGTTTTTTATAATAAATGATAATTATTAATTAAATAATTCTTATTAATCGGAGTAGAAAAAATATTGTATGCAACTTTCATGTAATGGCCATTAATACACTCGCATATTATATACGAAACTCGCCTGCGGCTCGTTTCGTATCCTACAACATGCTCGTGTCTTAATGGCTATCATTACATGATCGTTGCATAAAATACTATTATAAACAATAAATACCTATCAACATGATTACATTTTCCGTTTACTATAAATGTTTAATTGGATTAGCTTGTACAGCAACGGACTTCTGACGAAAAGTACTTACTGTTTCTCAATACGAAACAAAATTTTGAGAATTTTGAGGAGTTATTTGTTAATACGGAATCCGGAATTCAGTAGTTTTGTTTTCTAAAAAACCCAATTCGAATGAATGATTAATTGAAATAATGCATCACTTCCGGATTGTCACGAATGATCACGTTCATCCTAACGTAGCGCTACCGGAGCGGTAATCAATTCTACTGAATGCGTGTTTTGTCAACTGATTGATGTGAGCGCTGAGGTAGCAGTTACCATTTTTCCCCATCAGAATTGAAATACGCTACGCTACGGATCAATGATGCATTAACTGTCATTTATTTTACATTTTTTACTATATTGTTGATGATTGTAGTTAACACCTTGTTAAATAAAAATTGAAAAAAGACGGTTAACTGATTTCTAGTTTCTTTTAACTAACCTCAATGATTTTATCAAGGATTTTCAAAATAAAACTTTCTGAAGAGTAATTGATAACACAAAGAAATTTTTGATGTATGCTGCATGTACTTATCACATATCAGTCCATACCATTATCGTTAAATTTGAATTATCTTGTAGCAAAAAGGCCATTTCTTAGAGAATAAGACATATTAAGAATTTTCGTTTATTGAAAAACATTTCTACCAGATTTTCTAATCATTTGAAAAATGTTTGCCAGCACATTCGAAATATCATCTTCACAGCTTCTGTTTTGGAAAGTATCCACAATAGGATGATTATTACAATAATTAGATGCAAGTAGGTAAATATAAAAAACAAACAATTTGTCAAAAAAATACTTGTCAGGGCATACAGCTCGAGTAATTGTTGTTTTTAATTCTAAAGATGTTTGTATATATTTTATCAAAGATGAATAATATTATCAGTGTAGTCGACAGATACCGTTAATATCGCAAATTTTCTATAGCTAATTTGTAGTATTTTAGTTAGCAGCCAATTAATTGGAAATATTTAAACTATAATGATAACATATCGTTATATAAGGTATTAATGGAAAAAAAGCAGATCTTGAAGAACGTTGATGTGGGTAACTGACTGGTTGTTAAGATACAGACCGATGCTGTAACTCGAATAGAAATGGGTCAAGCCGAACAGATGTCAATTAATTACAAAAAATATATTTGAAAATTCGAATGTGACTTAAATGAGCTTATTACAGCACAGTATGAAATAAAAGTAACATTTTCATATTGCAAGGCATGTAACCGTCGATTTGACAGTAACTGTCACCAAATTAAAATTTGCATAAGTTAAAATGAATATTTTTCATGGTGAAAAAATATAGATTGCATGCTGTGGTGTTCCTGTTTCTGGTTATAAAGATATACTTGTAGAAAAATGTTATTCATAATTCATCTGAAGCCGGGTTCATACTATACAGTGTGACCCATTTTGTTTGGAAGCACCCCTATAAAATCCGCATTTTTCAACCGATTTTGATTTAGTCTTTTTTGTTAGATTCAGTATCAAAAACAGAATTTGAGCACAAATTTTCATACCATCATAGCTATTTTCAAGGCACTCTACGTTAATTTTTCTTTGCCAAAAAAGACGAAAGTATATTAGGCATTTTTTTTTCTCAAATATGACTACACCACTGGATTCGGAATCATCACAAATGTAAACTATCAAAATTTTATAAAAAAAGTTTTATTAACAACAAAGTTATCACTACATGAATTTGGAAAAGGTTGTTTTTTAATCAATTTTTTACTAAGAATGTAGACACATTTTAAAAATGGCAACATGGTGAACAAAAACTAGGACTCAAACATATTGCACTGTAAAAATTCGAAACCGAAATTTTAAAAGACAGGATAATAGGTCCATTCTTTTTTGAGGGTAACATGAATGCCAATAACTTCATGGAATTCTTGGAAGGTGAGTTATCCGCAGTGATTGACGAACTGCCACTAACAGAAAAAAGAAATTTTATATTTCAGTAAGATGGTTGTTCTGTATACTATTCTAGGATTGTCAGGCAGCGGCTTAACGAAAAATTTCCAAATGGTTGGATAGGTCGCGGTAGCGAGTTAATCGAATGGCCTCCTAGATCGCCCGATTTAACTATATTGGATTTTTATCTGTGGGTCTTTTGACACAAAAAGTGTATAAGACACGTCCAAGAAATAGAGCAGAACTGTGTGACAGAATACGACAGGCGTGTGCTGGAATAACGCCACATGAAATAAAAAAGCGCTAAGACAGTCCCAAACGATACGAGAAATGTGTGGAAATTAACGGAGGTCTAGTCGAGGCTACAAAAATGTAGAATTCAATTATTATTAAGTAGTTTAATAATCAAAATGTATTATTTAGTGTTAATTTGTATTTTCGTCACATCAGCACAATTTTACATTATTCTCAGAAGCTATAACTCCAGAACGGGTTAAGGTATCGGCTTCGAATTTTTACAGTGCAATATGTTTGAGTCCTAGTTTTTGTTCACCATGTTGCCATTTTTAAAATGTGTCTACATTCTTAGTAAAAAATTAATTAAAAAACAACTTTTTCCAAATTCATGTTGTGATAACTTTGTTGTTAATAAAACTTTTTTCATAACATTTTGATAGATTACATTTGTGATGACTCTGAATCCAGTGGTGTAGTCATATTTGAGGAAAAAAAATGCCTAATATACTTTCGTCTTTTTTGGCAAAGAAAAATTAACGTAAAGTGCCTTGAAAATAGCTATTATGGTATGAAAATTTGTGCTCAAATTCTGTTTTTGATACTGAATCTAACAAAAAAGACTAAATCAAAATCGGTTGAAAAATGCGGATTTTATAGGGGTGCTTCCAAACAAAATGGGTCACACTGTATAACAAAAAATGTTTTTAAACCTGATAGGGAAAAGAGAATAAAACGGTTATGAAACAAAAGCGAGTTTTATGTCATACATAAGAATCAGATGTCGGTAGAGATCAAACACTTTGTTATATAATTCACTCTGACTTGTGTAAACCACAACATTCAAATGCAAATTTGAAATCTTGGACAAAATGCTTTTTTATTTCGCTCCAGATTATATCATCTTCGATCAATCCCATTTTTATTGGATACGTTTAACATGGCAGGCAAATAGAAAATCTCAACATAGTTTCCTCCACCAGTAACTTTTTTGAATCTTCTCAGAAAACGTAATGATTATCCCAAAATTTATATGTACCTATGTAATTTTAGTTAACAGAATGGGTATTATTTCATGAAATTTAAAATTGACAATAAATTACATCGTCTCCAAAATCTGCTTTAATGTATCTCTATATTCCAATCACAAATCCTTGCAAATGATTCCAAAATCATGAGTATTTAATGAGATATACGAAGCCATATACAGTTTCCGCTATTTACAAGGTGAGCTAGGGAAATTTTATATGTTCCTAGAACCACATTGAACTTTAATATCCAGATTTTCAGTACAAAGGATGTTGGAATTTTTCACGACCAGTTAGAAAATGGTTTTGAGTTATTATAGCTTTTAATTATCACTAAGTACCAAGGCTCACCCGAGACAGGTCAGGCACAAAATTAGCTTTAAGATTGAATATCAGTATAAAGTGATTCTTGGACCTAATAGTAATTTTATCTGTACCTATCTAAGAAATGTCCTTGTATATTTTGACGAAATTGAAGTCAATATCACAAAATAATATAAAAATACTTTTAAAATATTACATAACCACATGTACTATTATTGGGCACATTGTAAAGTGTTTTATATCTAGTTGTAATATTTCTACACAAGTTTGCTTAGACTGTGCCTACATCTATTTATACATAATTCAAAATGAAGGCAAGTGTACATAAAAATGATTTAACCATCAACAGCTGTAGTAATTAGTTTATCTATATTGACCAAAACAGTCTTATATTTCAATAAAAAACAACCATTCACTACGTATCATTAAGGCCGACTGCCCATGTATCGTCATGTCACCGTGTCGTACGAGGCAAAAATATGACGTGAGTATCTTACATTTGCCTGCTGCAGATAACGCTTACATATTGGGACCTGTAGAGAAGCGTTCTCGCCTCGTCTCCTTACGTACTGCCTTGTCAGTCGCTAAACGTATGCTGCGTGGTGTACTACATGTCTGTAATGTAGTTGTGCAAAGCAAACACGTCCTCTTCGTCGCTTGACATATTGTATAGTATACTAACCGCTTTTGTACGACACATGGACATAATTTAAGCGTAAGCGTATCGTCACTTTTAATATGATACGCTGACGCGACGATAACTATTTTACAAAAAATGTGTACAAGATTCGTTGATGTTTTATAAATAGTTTATTAACTGCAAAAACATAATTTTCAGTCACTTCTCTCCGTGTTTAATGAAAAACTTAGTCATTATATGTATATTGTATAATGAATTTAAAATTAGATAAAATTGAATACATTCTAGATAATGCCTAGAACTCGCTTAACAAAAATTGCCGAAATGTATTTGGTATTTCCAGTTTTTGGGTAAAAAGATCATATTTTATAAGCACAATGTTATTAGATATTGTTTCTCAAGACCTTGAAAATGAAACCAAAATATTCGTCATTGTATTCCTCGCCTGTCAAATCCAAATTTCACGTGATTTAAAATTACTTAGGAATAACTAATTAAATTAAAGTGAGTCATTCGTTAATTTTGGTTCTAATAGTGTAATGGATTTCCAAACAGTCTTTTCATGTTCACTGACGCCTCAAAAACAAAAACAATAAACACTATGGATTAGTTATCCGACTAATACAAATTTGCAGTAATTATAGGCAAAGAACTCGAATGTATTCAAAATAATCGCTAATTTTTCAAGAGATCTGTTAAATTTGAGAAAAAATGTATCCAACACACTATTCAACAAAAAAATTGATAGAAAAACAAACCACAAGCTGTAAAATTGATTTTAAGTGATATATTTTTTATTAAAAATGATATTGTTTTAATTTCTTATATTGGCAAAAAATACTGTGTTTGATGGTTTTGAAAACTATTTATTTTTAGCTGGGTGGTTATTTCATATTTATCTGAACACTTTTAATTATATATTATATATATTAGAAATTCAAACTAGAAGTCCTTCGTGTACTTTGTCTTCACGGGTATATAATAGTTGATCGGACAATCCGTATTTTTCTTAAATATACTGATTAGGATTGAAAACGAATTTTAGACATAAATGGAATAGGGTTAATTAATATATATTATAATAATTGGACTTAAACATTATTTGGATGTCAGTTGATATACAAAATTATGTTTGTTAAACTAACACCAAAAATTTTATTTTATTTTTAAGTCTAGTTAGATTTTTAGAATGTTTTGGCTAGGAAAGATGTCCATGCTATTATTCATGATACATTTACCAAAATGTTCGATTGAACTTACTTTCCTGAATTATGAATGAACAAACTTTTTCAATATACCACGTTTTTAAAACGAACTAAAAAGTGGAAAATAATGTTACGTATTCAACTTCTTACATTTCGCTATCGAAAAGTCCCAGTTACCAACTTTTAAAGTCACATGAAGGAAGTTAAAAACCTGGTAGGACCAGTGCCGGATTTAGGCACAGGCAACATAGGCAGTAGCCTATGGGCCGCCACCACACCACAAAAAAAAAATACAATTAAATCAATAAAGGCTCAGTAGAAACACAAAAATACTGTGTTTTGTTACAAATAGGTAGTCGAAAAACTTATTTTTATCTTCGAGCGGGAAAAGTTAACATTTGAAAATCTGCGAGATCAAGCAGCACAAAATATGAACACAAATGGCGCCTTTCGCGCATTCTACCGCGCCGCGCTAGTCCAATAGCAGCAGCGTAATGCTAAACATGAATAAACTGGTTTTTTGTATAGACATATAAATCAAGAGCAACAGCAGTTGGTTTGCATGATAGAATGGCAAAGTTGCAGTTTTTTGGGATGATATTTTGGAACATATAAACAAAGTCAGCGAAAGCCTACAAAATTCTAGGTTGTACTTGAGTACTGCTGCAGCACTGCTTACATCATTAAAAGCAACCATTGAAGATAAAAGAGGCAGCTTTAATGAATATGAAGTAAAAGCTGTCGAGCTAGTTGATTGCCGAAACCATGATTACTACGAAGAAGTATGTACCATGTACCTATCCACAACAACTCATTATAGATCTAGATATCCAACTAGCAGCAAACACATTTTGATCGTTCTCAATAACTATTATAAATTAATTTTTTTTGTTATTGTTTACATTTTAACAGTAAATTATTTTGCATTCAACTGATATCCATCTTGCGTGTCTCCTAAGGGTCCACTAGTTTGCTTTTTAGTATTAGTCATAACTATTCGTTTTGATTTAAATAAGTGTTAAATATTTTGTTGACTTTTACAAACAAACAGATTTTTCGATTAACTTGAATAACAATATGTTTGAATATAGATATATATGGTTTTTAGTTGTAAAGGTTGATCGACGGTTTTCAAAGCTGTTTAATTAAGTCTAACCTTGTTTATACAATCGACGTTGAAGAACTTCGTTCCAAAAAGTTTCAACCCAAAAATATATCATTGGACAGAAGCTCAATTACTCAAATATAACCATTTGGCAACTTATGGTTTTCTCCTCTGATCAGTCGTGGCGTGGCGTGAACAGGTCGTGAAAAAGTCGTGGGCCACGAAAATCTGTTTACACTAGTAGTGAAACAAGCGTGAGCCTCGTTCGTGGTTCACTACCAGTGTCAACCCGCCTTAATAGTAGCAAGCTGAATAAGTCGAAGCCGCAGAATACAAACATGTAAAAATATACAGGGTTTCCCATTGACATTTTTTTAGATTGTGCGAATTGATTTATCAGAATGTTAAAAAGGCTCCTTTTTCTTAAATATAGCGACAGCCTTTGCATCCACATTTTCAACTCCAAAGTTTATGTTTTGTAGTGATTGTTATCAATTCATTCCAAAAAATGTTATTAATAAGTTAAACAAGAAATCTGTTAATTTGTAAAGCATTAATATTTCTGGATTGAGTGCCTCTAAATCTGTGATTTCGTCTCATACCTTCTCATATTTCTAACCGAATTATTAAAATGACAGCATTCGGGTTTTCCAGAGGACCAAAAAAAATTGTACTGTTTTACAGTTTTTATTAAGAGGCTTTGTAATGTTTGCAGGTAATAGTTACAATTTTTAATATGGATAAGTAGATGGCGGTATACTAACTCGACGACCATCAATGGACTTTATTTAAAAACCTTGTACACTCTTGACAAAAACTAAAAATGTATAATTAGATTAAATACCTATCTTTCTAAGGAACTTAGTTCACGAGATTTCTAGGATATTCTCAAAAATTACCTTACAATAATAGATTTACAAAATGCAGCACTTAAGAATAATAAATTTTAATAACAAACTTTCAATTTGAATTTAATAGCGTACAATCTGTGCAAGCTAATTGTAACAATTACCTCAATGTAAGATATTTGTACTTAATAAATAAATTAAGTTTATGATTAACTCTCTACTACTCACATAGTAAATTTAATTGCAAATGTCCTCCTTTTGTAAAATCAGATTCCAGAACAGCTAATTGTCAAAATTTGCTTGAAAAGTCTTTTGAAATTGTTTAAACAAGTTTGATGATAAAATTTTTAAAATATTCACTACCAACATATTTATGTTTAATAAATTATATTTAGAACATAAATAATAGGGTGGGCCGAATTTTTAAAATTTTACAATTTTGATTTGGAATAGCGACGTAAAGTTGGCTTTTTGAATTTACAAAGACATTATGTGAGTTCCATTTTTCCATCAATTCACGTTTTTCACCCTCTACCGAGCGTTGGAGATTTTGAAATTTCAAAAAAAAAAAATTTCCGTATCGTCAATTTTAAGGCACATCCCCCATCAATTTAGTGGCGGAGTGACACTCCGGCACGCGTGCTAGGATAATGATGTTTAAACGTAAGTATCCTCAATACAATTTCGTGCTGACATGCACGCCGATGTAGAAGTGCAAGCTTACAAGCTGTAAGCTTTTTCGGTGCGTGCCGAATTGTGTCATGCGCATTTTATCATGGAAAAAATAATTTAGGTACCCTAACCCTATTTTATTTCATTATTTTCGTAAACAAACATACATTATTTTCTTATTGCCTTATTATATTGATATTATTAATACCAGAAAGAAAGAAAATGCGGCTGACTGAATTGGCATGATTGAGATTGGGTATCCGTTTTGCAGCACGCGTGCCAAAGTGCCACTTTGCTAGCAGATTGATTGAGGATGTAGCTTTAATATGATACGCTGTTGCGACGATACATGGACCGTCGTCCTTAAATATTGGGACCTGTCACAAAGCGGAATCGGAGCGTATTCGTGAAGAAGCGTTCTCGCCTCGTCTCCTCTCGTACTGCCTTGTCGGTCGCTAAGCGTATGCTGCGTAGTGTACAATATGTCTAATGTAGTTGTACAAAGCAAACACGTCCTCTCTGTCGCTAGACATATTGTATACTAACCGCTTTCGTACGACACATGGACAGAAGCGTAAGCGTATCGTCACTTTCAATATGATACGCTGACGCGACGATACATGGCCAGTGGGCCTAAATTCAATTTCGGAGAAAACTTGTATACAAATCCTAAGTAGTGGAATAAAAAAGCTACCCTCTTGAAAATGGGAAATTGTAGGCTGTAAAATGTTATTATATGGGAATAAAAACAAGAGTTATAAGGTTGCGTTTCAAAAATATCTAGTTGCAAACTTTTGTTCACTTTTGGATCATAAGATTCTTTCTTTGTAGCTAAATTTAATTGCGATTTCATTTTTGTATTCCAAAAAAAATAATATCATGAGCAGGATCATTCATAAGTAATTGGACCTTTACGTTCAGAAGAAAAAAATAATATTTTACCAAACAACAATGAGTCTAACTCTGTTCCTTATTGAGATATGGGATGTTGAGGTGAAAAATCTGAAATTGATTTTAGATCATTAGCTATTTTTTTAGATAATGTCTTGAAAATTACACATTCACTAGTTAGAGTAACCAAAAAATCTAAGATTTGAACTAACTTGTAGATGTCGCTATAGCAGGTTCGAAAACATTCGTCAATTCGACTTTTTTCCATACATTGTTTATTTTAAAATGTATTTTGTCATCTATATTGCGTTGAAAACTGTTTGAGCAATTTTAAAAATTCAGTGATCGAAAATATATCAGCCATCAAGGCTTCATTCATTTATTAGGAATATTTTCTGGAGTCTGATTTCACGTAGACATTCAAAGCCATTGAAACTAGTTAACCCGAAATGAGAAAAATAAACTCTAGCTACAAGTAAAAGACAACTTTTAATCATAAAATTGGTCTATTTATACATCATTACCTAATTGAAATCTTCAATAACCAATAAGCAATAATAATTGTATTAAGTGTTGTCTCGCCGAAATATCTGTTTCTTTTTATAATAACTGAAGGTGTGTCATTGTCAATGTGTATATATGAATATAAGTACAATTATTGTTCTCAAATTTTTTTCTGAACTTTGTCTCGCACTACTTAGAGTAAACATATTTACTAATTAGCTTGAAATTGTATTGAAAGATATCTACATTTTTGTTAAAAATTTGCTACAGAAGGAACTGTTATTTTTTGCTAAAGAATCAATCAGTAATATTTATAAAAGCAAACAACGTTTCCCTCTTTAAATTTAAATGCTTAACAGCTGTTCTGTACCGTCTTCAGGATACAACCTAAGTTTTTACATTTCTTGATAGAACTTCCTGTATATTTATAGCCAATAAAGTTTGTCGTTATTCTCGCTATAACATCAAGTGCCTATTACATTATGTAGGTCCTAATATCTATTATTTATCTCCAAAATCACCAAAAACCTCAAATTTTAACCCTTGTTCAAATTCATAATAATGACACGTTTCTTAGGTAGTTGGAAAAGCAAATGTATATCTCCATAGAAATTGATATATCTGTTAAATAAAATTTAATTTGATTTCTTGGTTACATGACTTTAATAGGCGCATTTTCAAATTCTGGAAAGTATGGTACACATAAGATGTTTAAATCAGCGTAAAGCGAAAGTTTCCAAGGCTTTAGAAATGTATTTGGATGAGTGAATTATAGAAGAAAAGTCAGAACTTCCTACTATTTATCCGTTGCTTACACTTAAATGCTCCTTATGGTGTATTTATTATTCTGGTTGATACCTCCCCGTCTACTTTGCTGAGTTAACTCTGTGTATAAAGGTCTTCTATCAACCTGTATTTAAATTGGTGGTCTTTGTCCAATGGAATCTCTCTCTTATGTAATCCTCTGTGATTCCACAGAACAGTTTCAGACATCTGATGTCTCCTCAAGAGTTTATTTAGTTAATTGATCTGCCAGTCCATCACCTGCAATCCTCTCTTTTCTCGGCACCAATACCAAAGCCTCTGTGTTGTCAGCCTATTGAGGGATTCTACACAGTTTCTCACCAGTCTAGTTTTAGTGGCTGGATTACTGTTAGCTTGATTCAGGGCCTTTCTGTCAGTGAATATTGAAATTTTTTGTTTGGTATAATATATTTTCTTCTGATATTTCATTAATACAGGTTATAGCGGCAATCGTTTCTGCTTGAAATACAAACGTTTATCGATCAAGGCCAAAAACCATTCGTTGCCTTATCACAGTTGTGTGAATCCAGCGACCCACATCGGGTTATATTCTGCAGGCTTTGCCTATGACTCTTTTGCATTTCCAGAATAGCCTAGTTGTCCTGATAGAAATATTTCCGGATGTGTCCTTTACTTATGTTTGGAATCAGATATTCAACTTCTTCACGAGTTTCAGGCCATCCGTTTTTTCTCGACGTCAGGAATCAATCGATTTTTGTTCGATGAATGTTGCAGCAATTATTCCAGCTCTGTTTTAAACGTTGTCAAAGTAGCTTTTGTTCATTCTCAGCCTCTATTGATGACATTCCAACAATTAGCTAATCTGACAGAGCTTTCCTATTATTTTCTATTGAATTACCATTTCGCTATTAATCAGATAATACTCCGTTCTGATTGGTTCCAGACATTGAGAGTCACAGTTTTAATACCGGTTATATGAAAAATACAGTGCAAGAAATGGAACATGATACCGTCTAAAATCTGCTTGTATCATACCTTGCCATACAATTTCCTATTAGTACGCGAAATCTGGGTTTCGTTTATGTTAATTTTTGTTGAATTGTTGAGAAGAGTTTTGTAATTTAAAGTCTGCTGGGAAACATAATGTTTGTTTATTTAATATTGTGTTAATTATTTATGTTTTTGTTTTCTATTATGCTTTTGTAGTCCAGCTACGTACAATTATGAAAAAAAAATGTCTTGAAGTTCACGTGCATTATTGTTGAACATATTAGGCAAAGTGATTACTATAATTAGTGAGAAATTAGTAAGTGTTTACTGAGTTAAATGTATGAGGTGACTGCTGCTGCTGCAATTATTTTTTTTCTGATAAGCGAATGAGAAAAGAAATGAAGATTTGCACCTCCATAGACTATGAGGTCAGAATTGGAGGAATAAAAACTCCCCGAATATACCGACATTTGATATTACTTCAGTTGATTGTGGCATTTTACACTTTCATGTTCAGTGAGAGAACAGCAGTCTCCTGGAAAAAGTTAACGCAACAATATCAAATTATCCAAAAAATTTATTAATATTTTCCAGTGCTTGTCAGTTCTCAGGATTATCGAGTATTTAAATAATAGGCTATGCATATTTTGTCTCATTGTAAGTACGGCTCAATTGAACCAGTAGACGCGTGGCCACTTATTTGGTTTAACTGCAAAAACTCTCATGGTTTGTCATTTTATTTGTTCCTAAATTCAAGCTCGTATCTTTTGCTGTTTCCTGGGTCCCTGTAGAAATGGTATTCCGACCAACTGAAAAAAATGTTGTAACAGTTTCCATAGACAGCAGCATTATTGATAAAATTTGATGTTAAGAAGAAACGGTCACAACTGACGTCTCACTGCAGAATCGGTACATTTTGTACTGCCTTCTAGTGCCGTTTTGGAAAAATTGATGTTGTGTTCTATCCTTTGATTAGCCCATCTGGTGTACTTTCATCGCAAGTGTTAACAAGTTTCTTATACTCATTATAGCAAAGAGATGTGAAGCTCAGTTTTGTTTTCCCCGGAATTGTTTGAAACTCTTTTTGCTTAGAATTTCTCGCTTCCCTTGCATCTTCGCTTGTTATTCCCTTCAATGAATTTGTAGGAATTCAATAAAATTATTAGATTACTTCTTAACCGATTCACACCATACTTGAGGAAAATAGTCAAAGCTATGTTGAGAATTTTTTTGGCAAATATCGTTCTCAATAAGCCGTTTGATAAGACGCTTGAATGACGTGGAAAAAATAATTATTCAAGGCCAAGCAAGAGTAAAAACGATGCACTAACGATGAAGATGAGGGTTTTATTAGAGAATGTCTTTGAGGGGCAGGACTATTACTAGTTCTGTGATCGGAAAAAAACTGGAAACAGTCCACAATGTCACAATTCCTTATGAATCAATTAAAAGATTGTTGGATTTAGCTGTATTCAACCGTGGGATACCGGCCAGTGTACCATTGCTCACCATCAGAAATCAGATTTGACAGGTAACGTTTTGCTCAAAATCATTCAAGTTGTTTAGTGAATGATTGGAGAAGAGTTTTATCTAAACATGGAACTGAAACATCCAGTGAACATCGTGAACGATTCTGATGGAGACCAGAAGAGAGATTGGCTTCTTGCAATATCTCTTCGGCAGTGGTTCTGGGGTGGTATATGCTTTGATACATAATTAGCTCCTGCCTGTGAATCCATGAACGCTGATTTTATAATCTTGAGGTTACTGTTATATAATTTGTGATGATTTTCATTCTTCCATCGAATACCAATTTGATGTTTATGTGACGCAACGCTCAACCTTACGTCTGTGGTTTCGTCTGATAGACCATCATCCTATTGGATAAGGAGTTTCCAGATATCCCCGAAAGGAAAGTTGTGTCTTTATCAACGTAAAAGACAAACAAGTATCAAGTTCCTCTTTATCTCAACACCATAAAAGGTTCTGGAACCCCATTAAGCTCAACATACTTAATTATAGTGAAAAAGAGAGAAAAGGAGAGAGTCTTGCGAAGCGGACGGATCTTGACTAATGGAGTAGAATCATTTGTATCTCCCACTGCAATGACAATGTTGGCAATTAAGATGAGAACAAAAATATATGTTCTCTTGGTAAATTCTACTCCCATCCCCAGATATACTGTCGTATATGATTTCGGTTCGGTCTTTTATACTTGTTGCTGCTTCGTGAAAATTGGTAGGTCATGAAACTGGTCGTTTCGTTTGTTCCTAGATGGTATCATTGTAGATATCGTCACAGTGGTATGGCTTCCGTAGTGGAAGAGGCAAAATATGTTACTAAACTCGCACCATTAACTTCATCAATTTTGATATTAGTGTACTATTCACAGCGAAATTCATCTATTTTTTATCCCAATTTTGTTGTTAGGTTCATCTCAAGAATAATTTAAATTGTAATCTTATAAAGCAGAATCTAACTTACTTCTGAAGTAGTTTTTCGAATACGTTTTTTCCAACTCTCAATTCTACCAACGTGCCTTATAAAGTATTAAAATTGGTCCATTTTATCAATTTGTATGTTTTACCATGTTGTTGCCTCAATTTGGTTCAGGAGATAAGTTAAATTCACATCAAAAGCTCGATTTAATAGTAAAGTTGTCATATTCCAGACATATCTTTAATTTCTTTGCAAAAATAAATACGAAAATTTTATAATTTATATTTTAAAAATAAGGTCACAGAAATTTTTTTTCTGTTTGGTCAGAATGACCGTTTTCGGAACACTGAATATACCAGACCAGACCTGTTCAAGATGTAGGTATAATTTATTTGAAATTTGACAATCAATTCATGAGAAGGAAATTAATTATTGCAGTAGCAATCGATCTAATTTCATCATCTGCCGTAGATGCCTCTTTTTAGGGTTAATATCTTTCCAAACTGAGCTTTATAAGCTTTTTAGATTAGTCTGTATTTCGATTGTGATACGGATGTAACAACGGGAAAATTACAATCAGAATATATGAGATATAATATTCTAATAACTATTATACGAGATGTATACTTTGGAATACATTGAATCATTTTTACTAGTATTACCTAAATTAAGCAGTCCATATCAATTTTTTAACCTTATTTCTATTAGAACTTGAAAAAAAAATTGTATCGTATGCAATTCACGATGTATCTAGAATCCTGGTACCTACTAGTAACACAGGTTGCTTCGTCCCTGACCGTTCATGCTGTTATCAATATTTTACCATTACATTTTCTCCGTTCTTTACATACTCATATTAGGTGCAATTCTGTAAGCAAATGTTAAATTTTAACGTATGGTTAAAAATTAGACAATCTTCTAACTCCATTTTACTTTTCTGTACGCATAATAATCTTTAAAATATGAAAGGAAAAGTCTTAATTGGACACCATATCTTGTAAACTTCAAATCCTAATCTTGACTATGTATAGATTACAACATTTCTAATAGCGGAAACTTCGTCAAATTTTTAACCACTTCTTATAGAATTGACCCTATTGAGTGTCATATGTCGCTCGTTTATTTCGAAAACTCATGTTGTCACTGTTATTTGATACACTACTGAAGAATATTGAAAGACTGATAATTTTTGGGATTGACATACTTATACCTAATTCCTTCTCATCAATGTTTCGATGAATAGCAGGCCATAAATACCAGATGAATGGGTTAACTAAGAACAAAGCAATATTTGATTTCATCCACTATATACAGCGGTCATCATTTTCCGAAATTAATCTTAATGAGTGAAAAAGTTCCCAGAGCTGCTCCAATTCCTTTAGTCATCGTCGATATTTAATACTAATTCTTTTCTAATCTTGACCCTTTACTGGCTCTGGATGAAGTTATCTCTCATTTTATAACAAAGGCAAAATAATTTTGACAACTTATGTAGAAATTCACGCGCACAATATAAATCAAAAGAGAGACAGTTACGGCGAATTTAATCATTTATTCAATGATCTTAGACAAGATAAAAATAAATTTTTCAAATATTTCCATATGTCGGGGGAAAAGTTTTTGAGCTTCTTGGTTCAATAAAGGATTTGCCGCCAACTTTAGCACCACTTCCTATCAAATACTGCTAAAAACTGAAATATGCTACATAAGAATTAACAAATATTTGAATATTCTTGCCGAGAGAAACTTTGCCTAGTTGGTCCAAAGTGAATTCGTGCGTCCACCGACGCGTCTCTTCGCTTCGCGCCGCCATAGTGCGCGGGCTGCCATATAACTTAATGTAAATTACTCGGGCGAAAAATCCACAATTTTCTTCGCGCCGCTTCCGTTTGCAACGCTTCGGCTAAGTACGCGTGAACCTAAGGTTTCATATCTCAAATAAAACCCAAGTGAGTATGTAATTTTGGAATGTACAGATGCATAAAATGAAATGTAGGTACTATTTCACTCAAAAGCGAAACAGCGGGTACGAAACAGTGGGGGCGAAAGGTCACCATGCCAATTTATGTCCGAATACGATCATTCAAAAACGATCGTGATTACTAGAACCGTATGTAGTAGTTGAAGTTCTCAGTTATTTTGGATACTTGCGCCATAAGGCTTGAGAGGCAGTGGGAAAATCAACAAAATCAGTATAATTTTTGTCACTTTTTCCTTGGAAAGCAGAAAGAAAAAAGTTTTCGAGTCATTTAACTACATTATAATGAAAACTGTGACAAAGATTCCACTGCTTGCCTTTGGTATACAAATAAAATTAATATATGTTTTGTGCCATTCCTTATCTTACTCGCTTAAACGTTAACTGGAAATAATGATCTTATTGCCAAAGAAACCTTTACTGCAGAAACCAGTGTGTAGCAATGAACTATGTTAAGTTTTAGTTATACAGTGTTCCATCGTAATGGAGTGACTACTTTTAAAAATGGTTTCCTTAAAATTGAAAGTTGAAAAAATTAAAAAGCCTTTTTTAATGATACCTCAATTACAATCTGATTGCATAAAAAAAATATTTTCTTTTATCTCAAAAATTCTATTTTCCATTTTCAATACTATATTGAACAACGTTGTTACATCTTCTAAGTATAGTGATTTATTTATTGTGATAGCACTTTTTTCATTTTCACGACTTGAAATAATTATTATTAGTTATAATAATAATGAGTTTATTGTAAATAGAATTTATTACAAGTTGTCATGCTCACAAAGTTCGTGATTATTATCGACATACATCTATTATTACATGTTTACTTACATAAAAAAATTTATCATAGTAAACTGTTTCAAACTTCTGAATAAGATATTCGATTATGTTTGTTGTCGTATATTATATGAATATCATCTTTAGATTCTTCTTGGTGCAATATAAATTATCAGTAGGTGTGTAATTGCTTATAATAATTAATAAATACTATTCACGCCATAAATATTGTTTTATTTCATTTTATTATTATTTTTATCATTGAAGCAGTTCGGAGTTTCCTCGGAGACATCCAAATGGGCCATACTTATCCATGCATATGTAGGAACTTCCTCAAGTAAGTTTCTATGTATAAATATTGGGGTAACATTGACTGATACCTGAAAGATCCATTGCACCTCCTTACTTCTACTAAGTTCCCGAGAAAAGTCTCAGAGAGTAGTTGCCCCTCTCGAACTTTTTCCCGGAAAAATTTTAGGATGTCTGCAGGCTTTAGTTTCTTCTTTTTAGTGGAAGGTGGTTTCTTCCATACCACATAAACTACATGCTTCTTCCCCATTATTCTGAGCATTTTCAGATCCCTGTTCCTAACGGGACATTGTCGCCTGAATGGGCACCTTAAAAAGCTCAAAATAGTGGAGGAAAAAAATTGTAGATTTTGTGGAATGTAAGAAAAAACCTCCATCCACATACTTGCGAACTGCACAGCAATACAGAATCCTAGGGCACTACACCTGGGAGACTTGGCAGATATTCTAAAATTGCTCCGGGAAATAGGACTAAAGGAGCTACTAGTATCTGAGACTCTCCTCAGAAACTAAGAAGAAGTAAGGGGGCACAATAGATCTTTCAGGTCTCAGTGAATGCTACCCCAAAACACATACATACATAGGATCCCTGTTGAAACTCTTATTGCAGTTTTACTTTGACTTTGATATAATTTGATCTCAATAGGGTGTAGTCACCCAGAACTATATTGGATTGTTTAAGCCCTACTAGAATTTCCAATGGTCAGATCTTCCAGTTTTCCAGTACCACTACAATGTGATACAATTAGAGAGGACTTGGTATGCTTTCTCTCCAATTTTCTTCTTAACAAAATTATTATACCAGCTTGACCTGTATTTTTATTAGCATTGATTTGGAGAAAAAACACATGTGCAAATAAAAATAATTTTATTACGATTTAAATTAACAAGTTTAGAGTACATAGTACTAAATATAACACTGTACCGACTAGATTAGGTTTACCTTATCCATTTGGTGAAAAAATCCAAATAATTATTCAACATTATATTTAAGTTAACACAATAGTCTAACAAGTTAAAAACTTAACGTTTTCAATTAACCCACTCAATCTTTGGTTAAATTTATTTTTAATAGCACCAACTCACACATTTTATAAATAATACTTTTAAAATAAATGCTGAAATCATCATACGTTACTGACAGATAGTTCACTGGAGTGTATTGACACATCATCAGCATTATCCCTAGAATGTTCATTAATTTCATCAGAGCTACCTCTTGGTTGTTGTTGATGCAACTGCTGCTGTTGTTCTTCTGTTAGATTACCAGGTAAATAGTCCTTCCAAGATCTGAAGAGATACCTAGTAAATTTTCTCAACTGCCTAAATTTACAATAAGTGGCACCTTCTGCACTTTCAGTTTGTTGGGTCTGGATTAAAAAACCTTTTTCCTTGAAAGTTTGTTCTAATTTCTCCCTTTGTAAGCTTTTTCTTGATTTTCTTTTCTTTAACCTCATACTATGATCTTGACTAGAAGACTGAGCGGCGGTAAATGTAGCTGCTGGAATTTCTGGACTTAAAAGGAATTCTGAGCTTGTCTTAGCGCCGGTAAAGTCGGTGGGTGGTGTTGGGTAGATTTTTTCTCCACTGGCTTGTAGAAACGCTCCAGTTGACGATCCGTGAGTATTATTTATTTGTTGTTGTAAAGTTTCCCTTGGAAAAAATTCGTATCCTCTCATTGACTTGTCACCGGTGCCACTATAGTATCTGAAAAAATTGAAAGCTAGATGTTAAATATTATTGAGATAAGATCATCACAAGTACTCTCAGGTACGTGTATTCACATATATATTTTAGTCAGTGCTGTGGGTGGAGTATAAAACAAAGACTGTCAACATGAGCATTTGGCCGATAAAGTATGAACTGACTTAGCAAAAACTATTGATAAGGAGATACCCCTGACGTTGAAAGAAGCCAAACATACAGTCACCGCCGGACTAGCAAAGTTGTTTTATAATTTTTGGCTTGTATAACAATTTTATTTTAATGTTGATTTATTGTTGCTTTCAAGAATGCAACTTATTATATAAAGGTTCCATCAAAGCCAGTTTAGCTTTTCGTTACAAAATTGTTTTATAAATTTATCACAAAAACAATTTGGCAACAAAATTATATAATATTTATAAAGCAATTTTATAATTATTATATTCATGACATTTCTCGTTTATAAAATTTAGTTGTTTTATAACACTTTTTTAAGAGAGTTTGGTAGCATTTATAAATCAGGTATTAATATATTTTGAAACTATTGTTATAAACACTTTTAGCAGCTTATAGAATAATTTGATTAAACCAGCAGATGCCTCAATTTTATTGCCATTGAAAATTGTAGTTACAGACACATCTATAAAATAATTATATTATATAATTATTACATTGGGAGCTGTTATGTAGCTTTTATGAAATAATAACAAATAAATAAATTAGATTTGGCTTGGCAGGTTTAGAAAAACAAACCGAGTAAAATATCGTATTAAAAATGTTATAGAAAAAGCCAAAGTAAATAATATAATCGTGTTGAATTTGTTCAACAATTCCTTCATTCATTATATTTTTAAAATACGGTCCTGTTTTGTAGGGTTCTTTTGAAAATGAAGTATGTTTTATAAATGTTTCAAAATTATCACAAATGTTTGTAAATTATTTCATGAAACCTACTTTGTCCACTAAACTGTTATATTACTGGCAGCCATGTTAATAATCAGATATAGAGGAAATTTCAATTATATCTCAAAGATAAAAATATATTTCTCGAGAGATCACTGATTACCTGCTCAAATTTTGAAAAATATTTCATAAAGTAAGTAATTTTACATGGAATTTTCTTATTTTTTAAAAGATACATCAGGAAAAATGCAGAAGCAAAAGAACCATCAAGCTAATATGGATTATTGTTAAGTTGTCTTAAACAATCAATAAATAAATTTTCAGGTAATCAAATAACCTATAAACTCTGTAGGTATAACAAAAAGTCAGCTCACCTAAAATTTCCTCCAGAATCAACGGACAACATTTTTTTCTCTTGTAAACTTGGTTTCGCTCCCCCCGTAAATTTAAATTTACATATACTGACTTCTGTAGCTGGATTTGTGTTATTTTCCGTTGGAATTGGAGGTATAAATATAGCTGATCGTTTCCGCTTGGTAGGAGATTTATGACTTTCGGATGCTGAAGCATTCCTTTTCTTAGCATCTTGTGTGTGCGATGACTGACTGTCAGTTTCATCACGGTTTCCTGTAACAAAATAATTTCATTGATTCACTAAACAGGGTGGCCGAACGAACGAAACAGAGCTATTATCAGGAGCTGCATCTCCAATTAAAAAAAAATGGAGAGACCCGTCGATTTTTAATCGGAGGGGAACACTTTTTTCCAGTATTTTTAAGTTTGCTTTTTCCATCCCCTAGCGTAGGGTAAGCATTCAAAATATTTTAATGCCGTTAAGGGGTCGACTAAGGTACTTACTTCCTAGTTAAATTAAATGTTCAAATTGATTACAATTACCCAAGTGATTCGATGGCACTCCGCGACAATTTTGTAGATTTTATTTATGAGGTATCCCACAAAAAAAATCTGGGGGCGACAAATCTGACAATTCTACCTCTTCTCCCAATCCAGTGCCGTCCTGTTGGAACATTAGATGATCTCCACTACACTGTTGGTCATTTTCAATAATATCGGCCAAGGTAGCGTCAATGGCATCTTCTAGCAATCGCAAGAAATACCGCGGGTTTCAATATCATAATAGTCAGGGACAAATTTAAGAATAGCTTTTGTAAAATTGTATCGCTATATGAATAGCTAGTGTAATCCACCCCAACAAAATTATCCTAATAGCCTTCACTGAGAAAAGAAAACTTAACGTGAATGGATGCGAGGTTGAATAGAGACAAGAAGTCAAGTTTCTAGGACTGACTCTGGTTGATTGATTGTTTCAGCACACCAGTCAAAGGCTTAGAGTCCTGGGCACCTCAGCCTTTAGGCTTTTTGTGCTCTTGGTTGTGCCGTTTATGTGAAAAGACCATTAGCACTTATCAGGCTCAACAGTCTTTCCACTAGGTCTTTCTTGGACACATCCTCCCTTGGATGTTCTAGTCCTAGGAGTCTATGTCTACAGTGAGATAATGCTCCACAATCGAAGATAATGTGAGAGGCTGTTTCCTCTTCTTCCATGCACAACTGGCAGATAGGTTCCTCCCTTTATATGCCGATTGTATGCATGTGCTTCCTTAGGGTACAGTGACCGGTGGGTAAACCCGTCACTTTCCTTATTTGGGCCCTGCTAAGGTTTAGTATTTCATTGGTCAGCGTCTCCGAGTGTTGACCCAGAAATTCTGAGGTGGATCTTCACAGACCAATCTTCATTTCATGGAGTAGTAGGACTAGCTACCCCATTGACGACGAGAGACAACCTCTCCATAATTCTAAGACTAGCATGTGGATGTATCACAGCAATAAAAACATGTCCATCGGTGTAGGTGTTTCTTAACCTCACTATACTACGATAGACTACGTAGAGAGGGAATCAATGAAAAAAGTTTATCACTTCTCAGAAACTCCGGGACGCCGCAAAGGAATACTGTGAAAAGGGATTTTTTCTTAAATACTTCAATACAGTGACAAGAAGAGAGGATCCCAACACCATTACCAGAATTGGGAGAAGAAGAATGGTAAACCGATGGTTCTAAAACAATCGGAAGGACTGAGATGGGAGCGTACTGTCAAGGAACCAAACACTACGGAGCCCTTTTCTTGTCTAATTGAGAATAGCTTTCCAAGAAAACAGATATTTTGACTTCACTGTGATGACAAAGTGAACAAGGAAGATAGAGACAACATATGTGTTCTCTCGGAAAGCTCCACTCCCTCAAAATCCAGCCCCTGGAAGCTTGAGAGAAAATCTTGAGTATATTTGAAGCTGAAGCATACGCCATAGTAAAGTGTGTCCAGTTCAACAGTAATAGGAGATATAGGAGGGAAATGATTAGTCAAGGAGCCATTGAAGCACGAAGGTCTTGTGAAATCAGTTCTAAAATGCAATTTGAATGTCTAGTACAATTCAATGAACTAGACAAGAACAACATCGTCGTCTGTGGGTTCCCATCCAAGCTGTAGTCCAGAACCCATGTGCGTTATCGCAACTGATGTGATATTGAAAGAAATAAGCATAAAGCATAAACATCAAAAAAAAGTGACGATCTGACCATTGGAAAGTTTTCATAGGTCTCAGGTATATATACATACATCAGGGTGTTTGATGTTTGGGCGATATTTTCATCCAGGCGAATCTTAATAATAACTGACATCGAAATTTAATTGCCTTGCTGTGTTTATTATTAATTTTTATGCAAAATCAATAAATTCAAATTTGAAGAAGATCTGTAGTCAAATATTAAGACATTTGAAGCTGTATATTTCAAAAACAGTTGGTCGGACAGCGTTTTTCCAAAGTAGCTTTCTTGTATCAATTTCAATGCCCTACGAAAGCTTCATCTTTTCTTCCCCAATTTAGCGAGAAATCCGAAGAAAAAGTTTATATTTAACCGTCTTGTTCATATATGAAATCGAATTTTTCGATCACTAAGGACTTTTTTCTCAAAAGATTTTTAATAATTCAATATTAGATAAAAAAATATATCAAAATCGCCTAAAAATTAAACAGCCTAACATGTAAACAAAAACACCGGTGAACTGAAAATACCTACTCAAAACTCTGTCGATATATCGATATTTTAGAGCCTTGCGAAAAAGTACCGTGTTAATAAGTACCGAGTGATTTAAAGGGGAGATAATAAAAAATAGTAAATTACGTTAGAAGTTCGGGAAGAGGCTTATTAAAGTACAAGTCTAGATGTTTGGAATTTCTAGACGAGTACCTTGGTGCTCACCGAGTCTTCTGCTCGGTATGAGAAGGAATACCAGCTCTTCAACGAGCGGAGAAAGGCATTTAAGGTGGAAAACGGCATGAATGAGAATATCCTTTTGGCGTACTTCTTGGATATCTCCAAAAAGATGAATCTGCGACAATGTGGGTAAAATATTTGTTGCTGATGGTTAAAGAAGGAGATGATATTTCAAAATATCCAAGCAGTTGGTCATCAGGCAAACAAATCAAAAGTTCTGACAAGAGAAGGAGTTAATATATCAGAAGATATATTTTGATTGAGGTAAACAAGTTTAACCATTTAATTGGTTTTTAATTAAACAATGTGCATGATGAAATGATATACCGTAGGTATGTTAATTAATAACAAAAAATACATTCAAAAATGTGAATATTGTGTTTTTTTAAAGCAGTCCGGGAAGTAAAAATTTCCCAAACTCAGTACTGTAGTGAGTTATTTCAAGGACTTGAATAAATCTGGGAAATACCTTATTATAACACAGTATGAAAAAAAAATAATTTTCAGTTCTGATATTTCATCACAGGAGAGTGTAATTAGCAGCAATAGCATGAAATTACAATTGAAAATGAAAGAAATGTCGGTCTGGAACAATTTTACCGAACTTCAAACCAACTCTTCTCTTTTATTTTCAAATATCTGTTTTGGGAGAGGGCCTGCTAATTTAATGACGGACTTCAACAAGCTTAGTATCACTTGATTATTAATTAAGCGTTCAGTGAAATATCCTGTATTTGTCGGAGTGAACTGGTATATTTCCATCGATAATTCCAATGATATACTGTCAAGATCAAAACAAAATATCCTGGAACGGGCTTTACTTATGAATTAAAATACTTTTGATGCTAACACTAACCTTTCGGAGAACTAGGTTTTGGCTTGATAGTTTTGGGAACCAATTTTCTCAACTCATTCGCACCATGATCCTTAGTAGACGTTCCTTTATTATCAGGAGGAGGTTTCGGACTTTGATTGTTGGGCAGAACATAATTATTTCCAGTAGACATTTTTTGGTACATAATTAGTTGTTGTTGAAGAGCAACAGGATGCATGAATACACCCGCATTCGACCAATACACATATCCTCCTGGACCCGTTGTTCCTTCTGCTGTCTTCAATGGATCAAGAGAAGATAAAGCTTCTGATGGTACTATGGGAAACTTGAGTTCAGTTTTTAAGGAGCTACTTGGACTGGGAGATTCCTGAATTAATTCTAGATCGTCATCCGAATGCGGTTCTGATTTTATTTCGGAAGTATAAGTATTGTCATTTTTCTTAAGCAGTCTTATTTTTAAATGGTTCAGGTCCCTAATACAAAGATTAAGAGGTTCATCCTGATTAGATTTATCCTAAAACAATATTCTGGGATTAAAATAGTTTTGTACTGCAAACTTATCACCAACTTACCTCCTTTGAACTTCTTTTTATGTCTCTATTTCTGTTATATTCTTGTGTCAGTCTTTTTTCGAGTAAACTAGATATAATCCTATTTTGAACATCGCTGCGATTCAAAGTATCGTCTCTGATATCAACTAAATCGGATTTTTTTGAAATACCACTATCTTTCTCCAAATAACTTCCTGGGTTTGGTGTACCGGGGAATATAGTTCCGTAATTTTTATATATGAGATGACAGATATCCGCCTTTTTGGGTTTGCGACCTCTTCGAGGTTTGGAGTTGTCCAATGTCATTTCACCCATGTACGGCAAATCTTGATATTTCACTACCCTATTTGCACTTTGATTTGTAGAAGTTGTGTTTGTAAGTGGTTGACTTGAGTTTATCAACTATAATCAAATTAAGAATATTAAAAAGTATGAAATAACAACAAACAATATTAAAACCAACAATGTGTAGTTTAATTAGGAAATAATGAAACATAAGGCAAGATTATGAATTGATTGAACTTACTTAAATACAGTTTCCTGTAACAATTGTCATATTTAAGTAAAGCGTGTTATAAATAGACGTCAAGATAATAGTATCATATTAATATAATGCCTTAAAAATGTGAAAATCACTTTTCAAAGACTAGATCGTTCACTAGGAAGCAACATCTACTTCTCGGGCTATATGCCCGACAGGCAATGAATCACACTTCCAAGTAAAACGGGGTTGGTATATCTGCAAGATATAACCAACCAATCTGGTTTGTGAGTAACAGAAACAATATCACTTGCAAACCGGCTTCGGCGTATTTGCGCCTCATCAGTACAAGATAGACATCATCCGTCTAAAAGCTCTGAGAGCATGATACTGAACTGAAGACAACGCTGAAATCACACTAATACATCAACCCCTGTGACGGGAACTCCAAGAATGGGATAATAGCGACATCTCCAGAACTAACCACAAACCAAAATTCAATATTGACAAAAAAACCATCTCGGTTTTGTAGTTATTTACTTAATTACAGCTTCCTTCTAATTACAAACCAGAATGGTTAGTTATATATTCCCCGTTCAACTTGGAAGTGTAATTCAGTCTGTCGGGTAACGTAGCCCAAGAAGTAGTTGCTTCCTAGTGAACGGTCCACTCTTTGAAAAATAATTTTAAAATTTGTTAGGCGTACTATAGTATCTTGACGTCAACAGATTGAACATTTGAGGATGAAGAGAAGAAATTGAGGAAAATTCAGGACTTGTAGTCCTCATAACATTTTGTGTTGTATATCTATTAATGAATAATCACTTACTGAATTCAAAGATGTCTGGGTATTGCGTCCTACTCCAGCCAGATATTTCTTTTGCATTTCATTTTGAACGTCCGTTATCCTTTGTAGCCAACTTTTAATTGATTCATTGGGACTTTGAATGGGAATTCTACTAAATATATTTTGGTCGCTTTCGTTTGGTGAAGGGGAGAGATCTAAATCTTCAATTTCCTCAGAGGATTCATGACTAGTTACTTCGACTTTTTCAATATCATCTTCTAAATTGATACCTTTGTACCTGGTTGTATTAATTTCCAAACTGAAAAATATGAAAATCAACGATTATATGGATGCAATGATATGCGCTCGTCGTTTCACCATCTGTTATATTAAAGTGCACTTGGGAAATGAACAGCACGGAGACGGCATCAATGGAGGCCTTCATTGGACTCCCTCCTTTGGAACTTTTTGTAAGGGCCGAGGCGATGATGGCAATTCTCAGGACGAAATCGGGAGACTCATGGTCACCGAACAATGTCCGAGGAGGAGGTCGACACAAGGGCACCTCCATACAAAGAGTTTACTGAACAAGGTAGACAAGGAACTCTCAACCAGGCTATTGAAACTGGGTAAGAGACATTTGAAGACAGTTACCGACACTGCACCCTGAGAAAACATCTGCACAAAATGGGCAAAATTACTGAACCTATGTGAAGGAGATGTGACCTTCATGGTCACTTCATGGCTATTCATGGCTATTCACATACTCTGCTTCTGCGAGAACTTACATGGACTCAGACGGAAGCACTTTGAAGAGGAAATAGTACAACCATTACAACTACCGAACAGTCGAACTAGTGGCCTACATAGAAGACACAAAGCTTCTGGAATGGAAGTAGATAACATGGGAAATGGTACAAAGATTCAGTTCAAGGGCCTGGGCTGATGAGCACAACCCAACCGAATAAATGAATGAGACGGGTTTTGAAAAACTTGAGTTTTATTCCATTTTGTGGGGTTTCAGAACAAACAAAACTTTCTATCAAGAATGACATTTTTCACTAAAACTAATATTTAAACATTTTTCACCTATAGAATACCTCATCCTTGATCATAATTGATTTTTGTCACATTATTGCCCAAAAATAACACAATCTTATGGTAAATCACATTTCAATATCACAATTTCAATTCACGCAGTGACTATGTTTCCTGGCTCAACAAACGAATTTAAACGCTAACTTTAGTTCGTTGGTGTACAAATAAATGTGTTTAAGGTTTGAAAAATTCAGAAGAAAATGTAGTCTAATTTTTTTCGGCTCCGGTGAACTTTTAAAAGCTTGAAAAATCAAATACTCTGCTTAAAGGACAAATATATACATACCCAATTTCATCCGCTCGTGGTTCATCTTTTATTTTGGAATGGCTTAGATCATTTTCATTTTTGTAGGTCATTTCGTTTGTAATTCCCGCTTTCTTACACATCACTTCTTCTAAATCATCTGCTTGCATTGTTACCTTTGCTATAAAAGGAAAATAATAATACAGTAACTGGCAAGTATAATGGATTATATGAAAAGCGACGCAAACCTTGTTGGGATTCAATATAAGGTTTGTAATGCAAATTATGTCCCAGAGAAGACGTAGGGATCAACGACTTCGTATAAATTGAACACAAGATTCACACAATCAAAAAAAATTGAACTTAACAGCTTCAACAAATTAATTGATTCAATCCTTGCTACGAAAAATTATCCCATAATTTTCAAATAAAATCGATAAATAACAAATTTCACAACATATCGGTGAACCACAAATAAATCTTGGAATAAGATATAGTGAACATATTAGTTACTTTATACATAAAAAGCCAGATAAGTCAAACTATACAAAGCACTTAACTGAATCAAACCATCACCCCACAATTTCTTCGAATAAACAGATCGATACTATTCATTACTTATTCGTTTTAGATTGTCCTTTATAGGATAGCATATAAATGTATATTTTGATAAATAGTATGTGTTTATGTAATAAAATTACTTCTAAACAGCTTTGCGACTTTTGATAAAATTGTATGCATGTGTGTGGTCGAGTCACTGTATGATTAAGGTTCATGATTGGTCCCGGCAGGTGGCGCTGCAATCGATTTAACACTGAACTTTTCCTAAGCGACGGCCGATTTTTATCAAGTTTTTTTTTCTATGTTTTAGTAAGTACCTGGTGGGTTTAGATTCACAATTGGTCCCGTTAGGTAGGATAATAGTCTATATTTGCCTAATATGTGATTAGCAAGACAGGGGTACGATAAAATTGATAATTAGAGATACATGAAAATAGGAGGCAGAACTGAACTTACCAGTTTTATCAATTTTCAACATATTGTCTATTTATTATAGTCTACTTATGCCCGATTGCACCAATTCAGCAAATGTGCGGCTGAACAGATGCAGCTTCCTGATAATTCCAATCTATCATTGCACCATGTTTCGCTTAGTAAAACCACGCTTACATACGATGCCTTATGTCTTCACTTGAGTGAACAAAGCTGTACTTAAAATTTCGGGCATATAAGATTCGCTGAGATAAGGTATTAATTTTTCAAGCCAGGCTTATTTGTTAAGCCAAGTTGGAGCAATCGGGCATGGTATATGTAATATGCAGTTACCCGGTTGATTTTTTTTTTAGAATTCTGATTTATATTTAGGTCAATATTCCCGAAATTGTTTACAGCTGAACTTCATACGTTCTATTTTTAATTTGAAATGATTTACTTCCGAAATTACGCTACCATTTCCAACGGGTATTATGTAAGACTTTTTAAATTGGCTTATATTTATCATATTGTTGTAATTTTTAGTTGCATTTTCAAAAATTTTGGCAAAACGTTAGAGAAAATATATATAAATATATTTATGCCGTTCAAATTTTGCTGTAATAATCTCAAAATATGTTTTGTGACAGGTCACATAAATCACATCATCTGTAAACTTGCTAATTGTCAGAACGTGAAAGAATTTTGGTCTTACGTTAAACTACTCCGTGAAAAACAACGTACAAATACAACATTTATGACTGGCAAATTTCTCAGCTACGTGTATTTCCATAGGAAATAATTGATAATTGAAACTAGACACCCGCTGCTTAACATCCCAATATCAGTAGGTGAAGTCGATGTAAAAATGATAAAGGTCCAGATGAAGATGGAGTTAGCTACGAATTCATTAAAAGTCTACCAAAGAACTGGATTGTAACTTTGTTAATAATATACTTGTGTGAAAGGTTATCCTAGATGGTTGGTGAAAATAGTTATTTATGTAACAAGTAACAAGTAATTTGGTCCCCAAAGATGACGTCAAGAAATTTCAAAAGGTAATGTGGTCCCCATGGCTGACAGGTATAAATTCCCTACAAGTAATTTTGTGCCCGCAATCAGGTATATGCTTTCGGGCGATACGAATCTGGTCATATCAGTAAGGTAATAAAAATTGACTAAAAATACGAAGGTGGTTTGGTAGGGGTAGGTTTGGTTGGGTTATTATTGAAAATTATTATAATTTATTCTTCAAAAATTGACTAAAAATACGAAAGTGGTTTGGTAGGGGTAGGTTTGGTTGGGTTATTATTGAAAATTATTATAATTTATTCTTCAAAAATTGAAATAATTATATTTTAATTTGTGGGCGAAATTACCAGCCGGATTATCGAAGTGCCTGGCTACCAAAGGATTAACACAGGTAGCGGGGACCAAATTACCCATCCCCGTCCAAAGTAGTAGGGGTATTTTGTTCGTCAACTGTATTACCAAATTATTTACTTCTGTTATTTCAAATAGACTGTCAAGGTGGTTTCAGAAAGAATAGGGGCTGTCAGAATCACATATTTACATTAACCTCGGCTATCCAGTTAAAACTTATTGCGATGGACAACACTGAATGATTTGGGTGTTAGTGGACTGATAATACGATTATTTAATTTATACATGATACGGCAGTTTTAAAAATTCGAGTTGACCATGAACTTTCACGCAGGTTTAAAGTTACTGAAGAAGTTTAACAAGGGGAATCGTTAAGTCTCCTATTATTCTCCTCTTTTGTAAGACTTACGCGAGCGCTTCTTGACTCAAAAATTATTTTTTCGATTTCCTATTGCACCGACTTCTATTAAACCAAGTTTAAGCTGAAACCTGGTTTAAATGTAAATTTTGTGCTTCACGGTATGGTTAAACCGGTTTAATTCTGGTAGCTCAGTAGCAAATAAATAAATTTTGATACTATCTATGCACAAAAATAAATAATAATCCGTTGACAAGAAAATTATAACATGTATTTTTATTTTTTATTAATTTTCACTTATTAAAAGTTAACATAAAAACCTATTTATTTTGTAACGACATGTACCACCTGATGATTTGTAAACTAAAAATCAATATTTGTAATGCGAAAAGCACTTTTCTGCACCGAAATGTCAAACTCAGTTACCTACGACCTGTCAACTTTTTTTAACAATTTAACATATCGTCGGCTTACTACGAAAAGTGATCAAGTCATAATATGTGATGTGTTCAAGTGACCATGGTCCATTTTTTCCTGTGTCTGTGGTTTGGTAATGGACATTCTATGGAGGAAGAGACTTGGACACTTTTCCCTGTATAGATCTATATCAAACAAGTAACTTGGTTACCAAAATACAATTTTGGTTTGGTCACCTTTCGTAATAAGCGTGAGTTTCCGGGTGTATAAATTTTAAATTGAAATCAAAAGTAAATAAACTATTTATTTGATTATTTATTTCAATTTATTAATTATAAAAGAATTAACCTTCTAAGCATTATTTTAAACATTTTGAACGAAGATCCATATTTATCTTGCGAGTCGTCCAATTCCGACACTGAAAATACTCCTCCATATATTATCGAAAAGGCTCGAAATGCAACCGCAAATTTGTTAGCTTAGGCTTCGAAAGAGAAATTAATATCAAAAGCAATATAGCAAATTTATGAACTGAACAGAAATAAACAAAATTAAATCATTTTCAGAAAATGTTTCGTTGGCTTATTTGATTACAGTTTTTCTTTCATTAATAAATGTGGATGTAGTGTACAACCTGTACGCAAAGCAGTCGCTAGATTTGCGATCGTGGGGAAAGTGACGCTTTGTGCACTTGCTGTACAAACTACTATTTCAATGCATCAGTTCGTTGATAATTGAATAAATCCAAATTTTTTTTAACAAGAAAAGTATATTTAAGAAGTTATCAGGAGTTAAGTTCTTAGTTTATATTTGAACATGGTTTCAATGTAACTTTCAATAGATGAGAATTGATTAATTAACAAAAGCATAGTTAATTGAAAACTGAGTGTACCAAATTTGGCCGACGGATTTTTGTTTATTGATGTGTCTAGAGAACCAAAATTTATTTATTCCTCAATAATTTTTTAGTAAGCGAATCGTGTTGCGCTTGCGTGAGTAATATCATCCGTTTTTATCCCGATTTTCACCTCTACATTGAAATTGAGAATATTATTGGTCAGTTCCGGGAGGTGGGATTTTTTTCCATGAAGTCTTCCGCTTTTTGGGTATCTTTTTTCCAATTTCGGATATCTCAAATCGTTTTAAAGATATTTGCAGAATACCCAACCATGTTTTTTTTCACTTAACTGCAAACTTCTGCAATATTTGCCGACACCAATTTTATAGTTGAACATTTTTGTAAGATGCGATTTCGAATCGAATGCACCCTCAATGAAAATTTTTGGTAGCCCAAAACGGTATGGCGCTTGTGTGCTAGTCTAGTACCGATTAATTAAAATGTACTTAATAAACTCACTTTCACTTATGTCGTCCAGCATTCTGTCAATATTGTTTCTAAATTCTTGTGAAGAAGTCACTATAATGACATAATGTAACCAAATGTCCGCAATTTACTTTTTAAATTATCAACTTTTCGAAAACCGGAAAAAAGTGTGTCACTAACTTCCAGAAAAATGTCCGTACCCGTATTCACAGAATAAAAACCATCTTCGAAAAAGATTTGCACTGCGAGCGTACTGTTTCCCGTGTAAGGCGTCCGCAGGTTTATTTTCGGCGTCGGGACGCCTTTCCTGCTCCCCTCTCGTTAGTTTTCGGTATATTCTGAAAATGGCTGTGGTGTAACCCGAGCTAGTGCCTTAAATGGAACTGCGCGGGCCTTTCCGAGTTATTAATAAACCTGTTCTTATATTGCTCAAGTAGCTCTTAGGCGGTTTTCGCTTTTTCGGATATCAGTGGCGTTGGCTACATCCAAAAATAAATCAACAAATTTTTAAAAAGTAATCGCAACATCGCTGAACCACGTTATTACCAGAATAGTAAGCTGAGTTTACGATAATAGTAAATATTTTGTAAAAGTCGATCGATATTCCTAGTTTGAAGCGCCAGGAGTATAATTGTTTCCGTATCAGTGGCGTGACAATACCGGGGTATTAAAATTACAATCAATGCATGAAAATAATTCGTAATACGATAAATACAAAATAATAACAAGGGATTATTTGAATAGTTAATTGTTGATCAAATAGTGTTCAATAATAATTAATATTGGCAACATTTTTTTATATCTTCTGTAAGTTCCTTGTGGCATTACTTATTCTTTTTTCTTATTATTTGGGAATCAAACCACAATAATGTTTTTTAACGAAAAAATTTGACAACTAGACAATCAATAATATTTTGAAGTTTAAGGCTACAAAACTTTGTTCTCAAATTTTATTAAGATCACACCTCTGGTAAAATGTGAAATAAAATATTCTATTTTATGACATTCTAACGATATGTAGTCCACTAAAAATGGAATCCAGTGAAGTGCACGTTCCAGGAACGGTTTTTATTGGGATAGCGCTTTTTTTCGCTTATTTTGGAAACTTTGTTAATAAAAACGCGTTTGTTGTTACTTTTTTGTGTATGATTATTTTTGTTTTCAAAATATGTATAACTCAGTTTGGTGATTTTGTGTATTGAAGTGTGTATCGATTAACAACCATTCCAAAGATAAATCATAAGAAAATCTGGATAAAAACTTATGATGCTATCCTGATAACGCAGGTAATTGATTATTGGAAATTTCTCTCTCTAACATTGGTAACTAAATTTGACTACATTCGGCTGAAATACTAGCTACACATTTATCTGAATTTAGTTGTATTAAAGCACTTTCTTTGATTTTTCGTCTTTTATTATTGGGCTCTTTCAATATTATTTTTGTCGAATCCCATTGAATTTTATGCCCCTCTTCCCAAGCATGTTTGCAAATACCTGACCTAAAGAACTCGCTATCTTTGATATACTTTTTATGTTCATTTATTCGGACTTTCAATGGTCTAGATGTTTCACCTAAATAGAATTTGTCGCATTCACAAGATATCTGATATATGCAGTTTTTTGAAGATTGTTCTTCATTTTTTGGTTTCGTTTTTGTTAGGTGAAACATTGTTGTTATTTGATACCCATGAAACGAGCCCATTATCTTTTCTTGTTTCACAAATTTATATTTCTTATGCTCCTGTGATACCATTCATATGGATGGAACATTTCAATATTGTACAAAGTTTTACTATTTACCATCCATGCTTTTAAAAAAAGGTTATTATGTTCCAGTCATATTTGCTTTGTTAGATGATAAAAGTTGTAATGCTGCAATTCTGTGAACGCAAATAGTAAAATCGTTAAACCTTAAAACCTGTAAGTATATACCAAACTTGTATCCGTTCCGATATTATAGGTCGTTACGATCGCTAAGATTTTTACACAGAATTGCAGCATAAAACATATTTTAAATTGCTTCAAAACATTAGCGATAAATGTAATGCACTTAACTCATCCTTTAATTCATGGTGCTATTTATAGATTTTGTTCATATTCAAATTTAACCGGGTGTAGATTTTACTTATGTCCAGCATGGTACCGTCAGAAGAAGCTAAATTTTCTCCAGTTTGGTCATATAACACAAATAGCATGTATCGTTCTACCAACGCTTGTGAATCATTTCATTCTTTGTTAAAAAGCTTATTCTCTTCATCCAAATATATTCAATTTTGTGGACATGATAATAAGTATACAAAATTAAACATTTGCAAAAATTAAGACTGCTAATGAATCAACAAGAATCAACAAGAAACATGAGTATAATATATGTATACATAGCGTCAGTGCTTCATCTTTTCTTAATGGTACGCCACTGTCCATCACGGTTTTGAATACAGATAGAGTTCTGGAAGTATAAAGTTTTTTTATAAAGTTTCCTCCTCTTTCCAGCCCTTTTTTTAAATTTCGACTATCTTCGATAGTTTTCGAGATATTCGAAAAAAAAACCCTACTTTTTTTAATAAATTGTTTAAGAGTTTTGAAATTTTCATCAGTCCCTTTTGAGATCGTTCTTAAACTTTCTACATGACTTTCCGAATCGAATGACATCTTGATCGTGATTTTCGGTGACCATGCAAAAATTTTATGAAAAATGGTAGGTACATCCACGACTCTCCAAGCCTTGTAATTCTATTTAAATATCGATATTTCTAAAGATCATGTTGAAGCTCCTTGTTTCACGTCAAAAATATAAATCAATCAATATCGTGATTGGATAAGACATTTGGCGCAATTAACAGCATTGAAGAAAAATTAGGATGTTTTTAACCCTCCAAATCATCAGAATTGACTGTCGTCTTTAGATTTTCATTACAATGAATTTAGTTAACTACTACTCATCACGCAGACAATTTAAAATATTTAATCATATTGTTATGTTTGCAGAAGTTTCCAGAATAATTATATAGTATCATTATAAAACGGAACGATGTAATGTACTTGTTTTCTTCTTTCAATAAGAGTTAAACATTAAACAACGATATTGTTAACAATAAAATCAAATGATATCTTTTGACAAGTCGTAAATGTTGAAATTAATACGGTAAATATTGTCCAACAAGACGTTAATTGCCGATTGAACCGTATTTGGGTAAACTCGGCTTAAAAGTAAGCGCCTTTAAGACCGTACATTGTATGCAATGATATTTTAAGAGCTTTTTAGCTGACAATAATTGTCAATGTTTAATGGAGGTTCCAGCTTGTTGAGCTTAAAAACTCTTTCCATTTTACTTTTGAAAGAAAAGGTTAGGATTTTTTTTATACGATATTCGGAGATCCAGTTTACCTAGGTATATCAATAATTTTGGGATACAGTTTGTCTCAAAGTATATCGTCTTCGCTTTTGCCGGCAATCAGGAAATTAAAGGATCAATTGCAATAAATGGTTTAGAAGTGGCAAACTATTTAAAATTATTTTAAAAAGGATCAAATTAACAAATATCTATCTTTTTGTATTTTCATCAAACATCCTTTGTTTTTTTATTTAATATGTGAAGACCATTTCTCTTCTTTTTCCTCCTAAATGGGAGATGCGCTTTCCTTTGTATGAAGGTTCCTCAGTCTTACAGTTTTCACTGGAATCAACACATCCTTTGGATACTGTATCGTGTATATCAAACCATGTTTCCTTCAGGTAGATTATAGATCTGTTTTCGGATCGGTACTTCTTAATGTCCTGAAGAAAATTGAATCTCCAAGTGTGCAATCTTTGCGATTCCATTACCACTTGTTTTTTGTCAATTTAACGATCTTTGAATCCCATTTTACCAATAAATCTATGGAGGGTGGCCCGGCTAATATTTGTATTGGTGTCATCTTCTTCTAGCTTCCTTTTTAGAATGTCGAAAGTAGAAACAATCTGGCTTTCATAGAGGGAATATATTTTTCTTCTTATTATATCCTGTTGGCCATTGTCCAGACGATGAGATTGAAAATCACTACGTTTTTTTCTTCCACTTAATTTTTCACTGTTAATAATACGCTTTATAGAGGATATTGGGTCTTTGTAAATAAGCAGGTTTCTTTTAAAGCTTCTTGTTTAATGAATCTTCTAGTTACAAAACAATCAAATACATTTAACACAATAATTTGCTTTGCATCTAATGACAATTGTTTTCGACGCAACATTGCGAAAAAGATTAATGTTAACTTATAATACTCGTATAAAAAGCTCTTTGAAGACGCACGCTGAAACGGAATATTTAATACTGCCAAATGAATTCAATGCAGCCATCATACACCCGATACAAAACTCATTTATACCTGATGGCCCGCCCTTGCCTTGTCACTCGACTCTTCTTGGGTTTCATTTCAGTTAAAATTCTGTTAAGAAGGTCGTACATGGTCGTATTTGGATGATTTCCGGCAAAAGCGAAGACGATATACTTTGAGACAAACTATAGCATGTCCAACTTTGATATTCCACACTGTAGCACTAAAAACCTCGGTAAATACATACTCAACATGACACTTTATTTATACACATTTTTTATTGAGAAAATATAGAAACGTTTTACAGAAACAATTTGCAGAAATTTGACACACATTTTGAAAAATGGTAATATTTCCCTTTTTTATGTATAAATTTGCCAAATGTTTCAAGCACTGATAATATTTTGTTTTAGACTTATTAATAATTTGAATGTTAATGTATATTTTCATTTTAAATTCCTTCAGTTTGTCAATGAATGTATACATTGAAGGGCTCGATGTATGAAATGAATTATTATTAAAATGTGCATGAAAAGATTCACAACGGTTAGTTATTGTTCCAGATACACACAGATGGATTCGATTATGCTCATACAGGGTGATGGAAATATCCGGAAATCCAGTTACCGTAGGTATGGAAAATGCTTGATAGAAATGTGAGTATCGTGATAGTACTCTTTGACAATGATATTAAATACAGGGTGATTCGTTTAAAATTACTGACAAAATAATGTACTTGTGTTTTGACTCACTATGAATTTGATTTAATGAATATTAGCTAAACGAGTCGTGCTTGTCAATTCTGATAATAATTGAAAATCTCTGGCTTCAACACATCAGGTATTCTCTTACTCATACACAATTATACATAGCGTTGAATTTCTCACTATTTCAACGAAAAATTGGTTATAACTTTCAAAATACACTGTATAAAACATTAAAACCACGTATTGCTGTAACTAACAAGTGAAGCGGACTTCAGTTTTACTGTAAAATATAGGGTGTTCCATTAAAAATATATAACTTTGATATGGCACTGAGTTAAAGAGCACTCTGTAACATTGTAATTAGTTTTGGAATATGAAGTTTAAAGTCATCTACATTTTTTGGTATCTTTCATGATAACACACATTTGAGCTTCATCACACTAATCACTCCATTCAAAAATCAGCTTCGTCATCAATATAGGTAACTAAAAAATCTATTCAAGTGCTCATCGTTCAGTTCCACCGAAAACAAATTATAAGCAAAACGAGCGATTCGAAATTAGTCACTGCGCACAGGTAAACATCAATATCAGGTACGAAATTCCTTACAAGGCCTTCGGTCGTTCGATTCTGAAGAATAAAAAAATATTGACTTTAAAGTTATTTTCAGGTTGACAAAAGGAAATATTATTGAGACATAGTGAGGTCGTTTTAACTTCATTTATTCACTAAATTTGCGTGTATGTATATTGGGGGGACATTCACTGAGAACTAAAAGATCTATTGTGCCCCCTTACTTCTACTTGGTTCCTTTGAAAAGTCTCACAGACTAGTAGCACCTTTAGACATATTTCCCGAAGGAATTTCATGAGGCTTTAACGCAGGTAACTGCTGCTCCAGTAGTCTCCCAGATATTGTGCCTTAGGATTCTTAATTGCTGTGCAAGTATGTGGATAGACGTTTTTATTTCCATGCCACAGAGTCTACATTTTTCTTCCTCCACTATTTTGAGCCCTATTTTGCCCATTAGGTGGTGAGTATGAAAACAAAAGTTGTGAGTCTAGAAACTTCGCTATTTTTTATCATGGAATTCTTAAATCCAAATCTAGTGAGCGATTTTTATTATATTTTTGAGTTTCTTGCGATTAGACCAAGTAACGATAAGCTTACGGTTTTTGCTGATTATTTGGTTATTATTTCATTTTCAAGGAACCCACTTTAGGGCTGACATAGTTTACTAAGTGAGACCAGATTTTTTCAAAAATAGTTATAGTTAGATTTGAAACAAAGAAAGAGAACTATCCTGCATTTTGTTGATGCTGTTCTGAATATGTATGGGCATAATCCATGGAATATATTAATATGTATACATTTTTGATGATTTCCTTCCCACTGTTATGTGAAACTAATCAAAAGATTATTGGTTAAGCAGCTTTGGTCTATAGCTTTTCCAAATAATCCAGAAAACAACGCAAAGCTTATTTGATTAGATTACAAAACCATTTAGATCGAAATGAACAATCCTCGAAACATTTCAAAAAGTTTTATTACTGCAGATAATTTTATCACTTAAATCTAAATACATATTTTGCAATCATTATTTTATCTAGCTATTTTCTACAAAAACAAGTTAGATCCTGTTTGGTTTAAAATAAAAACTTTATAAACAATTTTTTGTTTCTCATAAGTCAAAGAATTCGACTGAATGGAAGCAAACTGTATATTTGAGAAAATAGAAGTAGTTTCTTCTTTGGAAATATTTAATTATTCATGAAAAACCTAGACGATTTTTATTATTGAAATATTTTTTTTTATCCTGAAATTTCCAAATTGAGCTGAAATATTTTGGAGTCGATGAATTTGGGAAGCTCAACATTAGACCAAAATAATAAAAAATTATTAATTTTGAATTCTATCTTCATTCCAATAGTTGCAGCTTATGTAAACCGATACAGCATGAAAAACTATTGATTTGAATTTGATGATTGTACAAGGTAATAAGTTGGAAATAAAAATTATTACAGTATTAATCTTACCGTGATAAATAATCCATATTAATTGGTATATTACCAAGAAAATTCACATCTTCATTCTAACCACAAAAAACTGTATTTACTTCTTAAACACACAAAACACTTAAATGTTAAAATATCAACTCCACTATAACATCACAATTTAATGCCCGATTAACTTTTGACAATTCAATTATCGCGCGAACAAAATTTTTGACTAAAAATTATTCAAATATTTCTTTATTTGAGCTTTTTAATTTTATTTGAGACTAAGAGCTGGATACATCGTCTTTCTGGCTTGCATGTTTCAATTTACTGTATTAATCACGTAAATACTTTAAGAATGTGTAGGTTTTCATTCAGGGCGGGCAGTGCGGTTTCCGTCAATTCGACTGGTTGTTCGCTATTTTCCTAATTTGCAGATATTTTTGTTTATTCAAATAGAACAGCTGTGAATAGGCAAGTTGTGTATTCTCCACAAACCAGTTTAATTCCACATAGCCTATAATTTATGAACAAAAACAATACATAACTAAATGGCAGTAGTACCAGCTCCACAGTTTTCTCCCTGAATTTAAGAGAAATAATCTGTATAAGTGGTAAAATTTTCCAGAGGTATTTAATTTGTACTCTTTAGGGCCATTTGCATCGACTCACTGTTTAAGTGTACTTAACTAAGTAGAGCTTAAAATATAAGGTTCCCTTAAAAATATAACCCTTGTACCATGTCAACTAAAGGTCAGCTTAGCTAAGTAGTCATGCAGTTTGGCATCAATGCACATTCTAGGAAATTTTTAGTTTAATTTAAGTGATTGGTAACAATCTTTCGACTTTATATGCCATTATTTTTTTATGACATTTTTGTTTGGTTTGGGTGTGATTGTGATTTTTTTATTTATTTGTTGAATTATTTCATAATATATGCAAAATCTCTCTCAAAATTTTTCTTGGTGTGTCAGGATCTCTCTTTGGGTTGTTGGCATTTTGATAAATCTGGGATACAATGTCACTAATTCCCTGGATACTTTTGCTATGGTTCTGCATGCTGTAGCTACATCAATTTGCATAAAACGTGCAACAGTTATCAGAATATCTGAGGTGTCAAAATATCTCGGACAAGTAAGCAACTGGTTGATTGGAGTAAGGCTGTTGTTCCTAAAAGCATTTCACAAGAACGTACCTATATAATCATGGTATTTTATACTTTAGCGACAGATTTGTTAAACACAAGGTCTGTGAACTTAGTTTGACAAAGTATTGAGTGAGTAACTACATAATTATAATAGACATATATGTATATGGATTTATTACCTGTCATCAGGAAACTCCAGACTATCTTCTATTAAACTTAAAATAAACAAAACAGTTTCTTTGTGAAACCTAAATGTCTTAAAAAAAGTTAAATTGTCCATTGTGTGAAAATAATTTGACCGAACAAATATCCGTCTCGGAAAACCATGTTCTATTATTTCTAGCACATCTAAATCCTCGTTGGAAATATCCATTTTCTTATTAAAACACAACAAACCAACTTTTAGGTTAAGTTTTCTTGTAAGCCTCCGAAATTGACGGCTTAGGTTAAGGGAGGTTTAAATTGAGTTTGACATACGATGCAACAAAAATATTAACTTTAAGTAGCCCTTAGCCCTAAGCTTCACTTAAAATAGTCGGTGCAATTGGCCCTTAGGAAGATACTAAGTACTCCTTACCTATATCAACCGAAATCAAAACAGAAATTTGGGACTGAATTATTATTTTCCATTAGATGGCGCTGCCTATGCATACATTTTTCTATTAGTCATAACAAGTGATTGCTGAAGGGATGGTAAACACTGTTGAGATTTATATCGAATTGAATTAATATTTAGTTGAGAAGTTTTAATTCAGGGGTTTTTGGAATTGCTAGAGAAAGAAAGTTTTCAAACAGTTGGCGCCACTGGGAATCTAACTAGTGATGGTTGTTTAAGTGAATGTGTGCATGTATGTCGACGTACGAACACGGACAGGCGGCATAGTCAGCATTGTGGTCTGAATACCATCTATCCTGAACACACGATTAAAATCTATGTTCCACGCAGTAAAGATGGTCGTTTTTACAACAATATTGACATGCATTGGATGTGGAAGTCGTTATTGTAGACAGTCCAAATTTTTACGCGTTACGACACGTTTTTAGTCACGATGTTTACGTTTTATCAATTTTTTAATAGTTATTCAACCAACCAGTGTATTGATTGATAAGGGCTATTAATAATCTAGATATTTTATTTTCAAGATTCCTGTTTACCTTTTTTATACATGTATTAGTTACAAAACTTTTCCGTCGAATGTGCAAGGTGTATAATTTTTTCCGAATCCTGTTTCATAGGTGAATATTGTGGAGTTTGCTTTCCACTGTTCTCGTTTTTTTTTCTATTATTTTTTGGATAATTATCATAGTTTTTTATAAATGATATAACAAAAACTTTGTGTCAGTCAAAAGTCAGAAGAATTATATCAGAGTTCAGCATTAGACCAATAACTTTTCAATATGAAGGTATGTTTGGCGTGTGTCATAATGATTGTTCATGATGGCATTTTATCTGATGGCATTTATACTAATACATTTTCGAAATAATAACCAGTTTTAAAGTAGTAAATTTATTATTATGTGTAGTTAACGGCCGTTTTCATAACAAGTGCTTAAAGTTCACTTTAGCTGAAGTAACTTTATAACTTTAACTTCACTTAAAGCTGAATTATTTTCATAACATTTCTGTTCTGTTTCTTTAAGTAAAGTGTGATTTTACGTTTATCACGAGAAGTTGGTATCAGTGACTATGACAGTTTCGAGATTTTTTCAATTGAAGTAGGGCTATGTTTATGTTCGTATTATATTTTTATATTAGTGTTAAAGCTTTCTTCGGATTTTCAACTTGAAATAAGTGTTATGGGTGAAGTAAATAGAAAAAGAGTTAGAGGTACAAATTTTACAACAGAAGAAGAATTGAATTTGGTGAAAATAGCTGAAAAATATAAATCTATTATTGAGTACACAAACTCTCAATGTGTTGTCTTATATGATGTAACAATTGCTGAACATCAGGTTTGCTTAACCTGGATCTTTGGTAAAATTCTTCATCTGACCAATTATCAAAATCTGTTATTCTCTGTTTATATATTTTTGGTTTCCTAATGATGAATATTTCCTTATCACTGTCGCTCTCGTTGCTGCTATCCTCAAAGGCTGATGACTCGGTATCTATTTCCATCTCAAGAGAATTTGTCCAAAATAGGTAGGTACTGACACAACGAACTGAAAACAGTCTTAAATTTTGAGGTTAAAGTCGTCTAAAGTCGCGACTCTGTCCACTTTAATTTAAAGTCGACTTGAAGTTATAAAGACTGTTATGAAATCGATTTTTATTTAAAGTTTGCTTTAAAACTTAAAGTAGTGTTAAAGTTTGTTATGAAAACGGCCGTTAAAATATTGGAATTAATATTTCAAATTGTAGTAATTGCTCTTTAGAATTTATAATAATTATATCTTTGTACATAGTTATACATTTTTAATAAAGTTTTTTGATTTCACCATCACCATCATATGTTTTTCATATATAATATGTACTCACAGTTGAGGCCTAAAAAAAATGGGACAGTTGTTGTTGCCTAGTGTGAACGTGACTTTTCCGTTTCCGGGAAAAATGGGATAGTTTTGTCGTATATTTAAATGATAATAACACTTAAGTGTGAATAATATGGTTTTTCATTATTAAATAACGAAGGCTACTAAATAATCTTTATAATTTTCAATAAAAAACAACAATTGATATTTGGTAATCCCGCCAAATATTCAATGTTGCAATATATGACAAATTCAAGCAGCTAGAATTAGACAAAAATTTGCGAATTTTGCAATTTTTGTAGGTTAAATACTAGATGTATGTGCAAATCACACTGTATTATAAGAAAAGTACTAATACCTAGGTAACCAATACGTTTTCAACATCAAAAACTAATTGTAATACATGGTGTAACTTATTTATTTCATATAGAAAAAAACTAATTTCAGGTTGTATTAAGGATCATCTCTAGAATTAATATATTTGATGCCAGAACATTGAATATGAAGTATTTTTTTATTTCTGACCTTGTTTTCATTCAATGTAAGAATTTCCTAGAATTCAAAAAATTCGTCCTTAAATAATTGAGTCCCACCCTGTATATGTTGACATTTTGAAATATTTATGTGTAAGTTTACGATAAACTAGAACATATCAATGGTACTGTCAACTTTTATTGCATATTTATTTGTTAATAATAAAATTACGTGGTCACGAAAAACAAGGATTTTTCAACTTTAATACCCTGTATATCGGAATCTAGTCATAGGATTAAATTGGTTCCATGGACACTTTTGGTCAAGAAGTCGAGTGCAGCATCATATCCAAAATTTATGACATTTGACGGAACGCCAGTTTGTCATGAGAAAAGCGCGGGGTCCTTTGTCTTCTCGATGTTTGGAAACAAAAAGATCCACTGCATGCTGAACTGGAGAAAATCTTGTGTTGAAGATCGATTGGTAGCTGTATTTTTCCAGCCATTCAAATTAGCATACATTAAACAATACAAAATTCAACAGCAAATTGAGACGAAAGCAAAATTGCAATTGGATAAATAAGTGGCAGGATGAGAAAATGAAAAGTGTATGATTGAAAAAAGAAGCCAATAAAGAAGACTATACTGAAGAGCCAAAATAATTAATATTATTAATACCTACTATCACAACCATATAGCTTCATAGTTCGGAAAATATATAATTGATGACTTCCACTCTAGATCCGAGTGAAAAGATAGATCCTTCGACTTGTCCTTTTGGATTATTCTTTATTCAAAGCACCATTTTTTATTTATTTCCTTCCTAAGAGTACGTTTCCTCCAGCAATGAGGTTTGTTTAGGTTCTGCAGCCCATTTTCTCAACTTGGAAGGTGTACAAATAAATTTAATCCCATTTATTCTTCAGTGGACGGAATTTTCACAGCAAATAAGTGCTGCTGGAGGTAAAAAACAGGAATGTCTTTTGTGCTGGAGTGAAACAATAATTTGTGACTGTGAGTGAGATTAACACCGCAACTCGCACTGTTGTCTTCGCTCTCCACAAACAAGAAACCTTTTCCACCTGGGTATGTATTCTAATACTAAAACACAAGAAGTCAGGTAGTCCAAAACATTTTTAGGTTATTGTATAATACAATGCGTCTATATAATATGGCATACATTAATTATTAGCTAAATAAGCAGTAATATGAAAAGATTCAGACTATTTTTAATTCAAATTTACTTTATGGACGCACTGTATATTCAATGAAGTCAGTAGAAAAAATGAGAAGAAGTTGCGGAATGAAAGACTAGATAACATAAATAGTCCAGTCCGTAAAAACAAATAAGATAACCTCAAGTAGAGGTATCCTATTGGAGACAAATTCACAGTCGTCTAGGAATTACTAATGTCATCAATACCCCAGTCCAATTAACAATGTTCCGACAGACTTGCGTTCGCAGAACAACTTTTAAGAAAATAGCGGCTAAGCGCTGCATGGAGCTGTCAAGTGTGCACGTGGGTGGACCAGTGTTTCTGTTTCTATACGAGTGTGCCTTTTCCCCTCCACTTTTATTCAATATCCCTATAGCGGTTATTTTTAGTTCTAACACGCTTAGATCGTAAAATAAAATCGGCCAGATAAACCTGGATTACTATTTCCTGTTGATTATATTGAGAATTGGGCTGTTTCACATCAATTCCGTTCGAACTTAATAAAGTGCTTCCCCACTGTTTTTACAGTGCTACTCATGAGATTCCACCTCTCTTACTCATAATCGGAAATCTCCCGCCAGAGCAGATTCTTCACACCTCTTAGAAGTTAAAAGGAAATGGTTATTTGATTCGTCTTTTAGAATTGTTGAGAAATGAAATTTTCTTGCACCACTACCACTAGATATAATATCAGGGTATGGATATGATTTGGGATAAATATTTTCATTGTATTCCTAGTATTCCAAAATTATCTCTTTCCTCAGGTATAAAACATCGGATTTCTTAAAAAGATTGATCGATGTAGAAATTCCACTTCCGCGACCAAAAATAATGTTCCGATATCCCAATTTAAATATACCTAGTACAAAAAAATGATTCATTTTTTAATATGAAAGAAGACAGAAAAATGAAGAAACTAAAGATATACTCGCACATTTCTTATGCAAAATGGATCTCGGTTAGTTTTTATACCTTTGGATGTGCTGCAAAGTTTTATCTCCTCCAAGAGGTCGTTTCAGTCCTGCGACTAGTTTTTAAGATACAGGATGCCGAAGTTGGAAAGTAGCACTTGCTTTGTGACCTGGGACCCACTCCAGTGTTACACTGTTCCGAGTCGCCAGTCTTCTGAGTTCTTTGCCGCATTCCCATACCAGCCGAGATGTTACCTTAGAGCTCTGAAGTGCTTTAAGGGCAGCTTGACTGTCACTGTAGATCCTGATCTGCCTGTTGTAGGCTCTTATGTTATTTGCCCTTGCACATGCAAGTATTGCATAGACCTATGCTTGAAAAACCGAGGCATATTTACCAAGCGAGACGATTCCTTCACATTTGCTTGACTTGCTGTATATACCCGCTCCGGTGCCGAGCTTATTCCTTGATCCGTCTGTGTACCAGATCAGTTCATTCGCTCTGCTGGTACCTTAGTTAGAATAATACTACAAATAGAGTCCGCAAGTCATTCATAAAACTATCCGAAAAGAAGGCTATTATTTTATCGCCATACAAATGTATCTTTTTAATGTATTAATCTGAGGTAGTTCTTATGTCATCAAAATTGAGTGACATAAGGTTGTCATTATGACATAGCATCAGATAAAATAACTTGTAGTATCTGTGGTTTGCGGTTGACAGGACTATATTCAAACTGTATTTTGTTGCTTGTGAAAACCAAGCTTTATCCTGTAAGAAATAATGTTCAGAGATTATTGGCCCTACTCCCAATAGAAAAATTATCTGTTGGATCCAATTACAAGCAAATGTAACTCAATATATAAATATATCGACATATTTTTTGTAGCGTTAAAGACATACAAGATAATTTTCCCAATTTTCACTTATTTTTGTATATTCTGTTTAGTATTTTTTATGAATATTATAATCTTCGTCACTTTAAGATAGTACACGTACTCTGTAACTTGATAGAAATGGAAATAGAAAAGAAATAGCAAAGAAAAGAAATCTCTTTCTATCGACAAATGCTACTCTCTAAGACTTGTTCCTGTAAACTTCGGGCGAGCTCGGGTAGAAGGAAACGAGTACTATCTAACTTGAAAGCATTTTCAGATTTTCATATTCTGTGATGCTTTTGACATTTAGTTGCCAGTAATACCAATTATTTCCATTTCTGAGTTTTGTTTTGATGTCTTTTCATCCTGCCATTCTATACAGAATGTTTAACTTTTCACCAATCTTTAAAAACCGAGAGGATACATTTGTTTCATGACTAAGTATTATTGAACTATAAGAATGTAGTACTCCTTGCTTTGTCGTCTGTTCAATTCCTACCAAAATCTTTTTACTTTGAAATTTTTTTAATGTTTTCACACTAATTATCATAGTTGGACAGAATAATATGGTAAAAATTATATTTAAGTCAACCAGAAGGTAGTCTCAAAAATGTTTATTTAATTATATACCACCCATTTATTTTAAAAAATTACCTATTCATGTTTAATTAAAAATAAACAATATTCACAACCTTATCATAATCAATAATCAACACAAACAACGACAACACGGGATAAGTATGTAGATAAAAACAGATAGAAAGACCTTTGTAGCCGTTTCTATTTCTATCTGCCGAATATTCACACGGAATTACTCGAAAGTCTCCGAATAGACATACGGAGTAACCTTACAAGAAATTTCCTAACATAGAAAGAAATTTCGTTTCTATTCTGTTACAAAGTTCACGCGCAGGTGTAACATGAGGTTTTGCTGACAGACATTTTAAATAACATATCTTTTAAATGGAACGCGATAAAAAAATTTCAATGAATAATATTTTTCATCGATTTTCTCTATTTCAAACTCTGTCGTGCGTTACTTTTATGACCAACAAAAAGTTATGATTCTACTTATAAATATGCAAATAACTGCCAGAGGTCACGGCGGCTAGATAATTACCACTCAATAACCGTATTCGGCAAAGTTTTTAATGACATTCTAATTGATTATGGACAAATCTGCTACGATCTTCGGTATTTACATTTTTTAAAACAGTTTACATAAGTCTCCAATCACATTCTCTTTCTTAATCAACAATCAATAAATAACCTGAATAAGGTGTGTCCAGCTCATTTTCAGCCAGCTATTACTTATATTATTTTTACCACTTGACATCTTCAAGAGATCATCAAGAGATCAAAATATAAACATATGGGTACTCATATCTCAGGCTCTTTGTCGTGGATTACAAAAGGTCAATGTTTAATAATTGCTAGTAAACTCCCACAAATAACAACAGTTGGCTAGTAGATAATAAAATAAATTATATAATAATAATAATTTGGATGGAGTAAGAAAAATACATCATTTTTAGAGCACTTTGTATAATGATAATTTCTTGATTTCTATGTTAGTATTACTTTGTGTAGAATTGGAAAAAACTATCAACCAGTATGAAGTCAGTACCAGTTTTTTTAATTCGCGGATTTCCCTCGCTGAGTTAATTCGGATTGTTACAGGGAGGACAAAAATGGAAATAGTTATTTATGTACCAAGGACGAAAAACTGTCTATTATAGTCGAGTCTGCAAGTTGATAGCTGAAGCCCAGCCGAGGCTAGCAAGCAGGCAGCTCCGGAGGAGTGTTACTGATATCCATATCACTATCACTATAAATTCTTGATTATTATGAACACCAATATTCACTCCACGATGTTATTAATACGGAAAATTTAGCGAATTTTGTAAATAATTAATTGGTATATACAGTTGGTTCGGTGAATCTTTTCCCATGTATGAAATTATTCACATACTACTATTTGTAGTACGTCTCTTTGCTACTCACAGAATCTAAACCCCCGAAATGAAACCGTTTGTTCCATTACAACATAATATAACAGGATGATAATATGATGAATGTCGGCGATAGGTGTAACCCACATAACAGAAGGTCTGTGGTTTTGTACATTGACAGACCAAAGACTTTGTTTACATATTTATTTTACATTTTTATCAATTTTTTTGCCCCTTGCATATAAATTTATTTAGAGCTTCGGGACGGATAATATCTACCTTATACTGATGAGGCACAAATACGCCGAGACCGGTCTGCAAGTGATATTGTCCCTTCTAAATTATAAACCAGAATGGTTGGTTCTATGTTGAGAAGTAGATGTTGCTTCCTACTGAACGGTCCACCCTTTGGAAAGTAATTTTCCAATTTGTAAGGCGTTTTAATAGTTTTATACTAAAATATATTTAGCTACTTCAAATTAAAAGTACTTATCTTGAATCCGATTCTGACTATTTCTTTTGTGGATTCTAGGGTAATTTAAAAACAAACATCTCGTTATTTTAGTAGAAACGTATAGAACCATATTTAAAGCCCACATTAAATACAAATATAGAAAATATGTAGGCTCAGTATATACTTGTTTGCGAATAGGAAAAATATCTGATTTGACCTTCGAAATGGTATGTAAGTGGAGTATTGCTTAAAATTTTATACCTGTCAATAGTGTATTCTACAAGAAACTAGAGACGTGACTTCGAAATTTCTTATCTTAATTACATTTAAATTGGAATGAATGTATATTGTATACAATCCTTGGAATGGAGTGTATCGATCAAATACTACCCACTTATAATAAATTTAAGACATAGACTGAGTGGATTGAATATAGTTTGGTTCTACAATGGGAGAGAGAAGAACTTAATAGGAGTAAATCATATGATGATCTACGCTCCCTTCAAAGAAAGCCTCTTTTGAAACAATACACTTCGCCAATAAATATTTCAATAATCAGGTCACTTTATAAAAATGAGTTTTAGTAGCGAGGGTATGTATGTATGTATGTATGTCACACAATTGCTTTATTTCGCATACCAAATAAACCATAAAATATGACAATAAACTTCGACATTCACGTTTAACTGAAAATATTTACGTGTAACGTCCAAGTACTCAAGTGACAGATGGTGAAAAACTTCACAAACGGTAAGAATTTTCCGCCTCTGGGCTGCTAAACAATATTTTCCGTCCTATTCTTGGTTTCATATGATTGGCTTCCCGGTGAAGTAAACGAAAAATATTTTTTAAAGCCCAAGGGCGGAAAATTCTTAACGCCAAGACTTTTGAAGTTTTTCACCATATGTCACTTGAGTACTTTGACGTTTCAAGTTATTTTTTCAATCAAACGTCAGTGGCAAGAGCGCTTGTGACGTCGGTATAGCACAGCTTGGAGAAGCCTTCCTTGATATTGATATAGTCACTATAAATCTTGGTAGATAACAAAATAGTGAGTCATTTAAAAGCTAATTGTTGAATAGATTCATCTATGGTAGTAACTAAAATAACTGATTCCTTTAACGTAACGTCTAACAACTTTATACGGTGAAAAACATTTCTGTACATTTTATGTTTTTCATGAGATGCTATCTGTAACATTTAAATGGTTACTGGTGATGATTCCAGCAAAAGAAAAGATGTTATTTCATTTCATTGAAAGTTATTTGCCCTAGTTTAGATTTATTGATTCATTTTAAAGATTATACTGTCCAGTTTACAGTCGCCGGTTTATTAATTCCATGGAGACTATATATGGAGGTCGGACTCCATATATCCCAATTTCTGGTTATGGCAGAGGGCGCTAGTAAATGCAATACCAAAAACACTACCAACCACTATTGCAGTAATTTTCAACAATGCACACCGTGCCCATTTTAAATTTTAAACAATTTCAATCTCTATTTCCCACTTTGAATGGTTATGAAAAGTAATATTTGTCTACTGTCATTTATAAAAACTAAGGTTAGATGGTTTTGGACTTGCGTGGCGACGCCGCGGTGAAAAAAAAACTGTTTATATAGACGATTTTGAGGACCGGTTTTGTTAATCGATCTTCTTATTCGATTTCTCCAATAATTAACAGCATAACATATGTTTTAAATTAGTTTACACTTCCCTCTTGATTTATTAATCCTTTTAGTTGTCTTGTCATTTGTATTCAATTACTTCTCTCATGAACTCTGAAGTTGCCGTATTTCACTCATTAATCAATTAACAAAAATATCTCATACGTCGGGGCGAAAGAAAATTAGCAAATAAATTAATACCAGGTCGCAAATTACAAATTTCAATTTATTCAGTATCGAGCTGTTGTGAATATTCATGGAACTAAAATCGATTATGTTTTTCAGCATAAATAGTACTCTAATATCAATTACCATAAAAGACGCACCTAATTTCCAAAATGCCGATTGCAACGTGGGCGTTTGTGAGAGGTTAATGCATGAGCCACTCCAAGAGAAGAAAAAGAAAACCAGGTGCACTTGTCGATACAAATTTAAATGAATAACTTTGCATGAAAAATGAATCAGCAATTTTGTGCACCGTTTCATATTTCAACGTTCGACATTGTAAAACAATATTTTTTGGTTGCAAACATCGTTGGTCTATAGATTTGAACGAATTTTGGTCAGAAGTTTCCTTTAATCTTATAACGAAGTTCTGCAGAAGGAGAAAGACTAGAAAATTTGTTTTTCAAAAAATATGCAAAATTCAAGATTCCAATCAAGATTTGCTCAATCTATAACGACACGGTGGCTGCAGCTGAAGGTTATATCGAAGAATGAATCAGTAAACGGGAAAATTGAAATTTCCCGTAAACTGTTTCAATCATCCAATGGTACAAAGCACATAGTCAACAGGCTGACAAGAGACAATAAAGTGTTTCTAATATGGGAGCTAGCACATGAGGGGATTGCAGGCAATGAAATGGCTGACTAGTTAGCTAAAGAAGGCTCTAAAGGATAGAGATTCCATAGTTCCGGAACCGTTTTGTGGAATCACAAAAGATTGCATAAGAGGGGAAATCGGGAACTGGTAGAGAACACCAACTCAAATGAGGGTCGACACAATGGCACTTCCATACAAAGAGTTTACTGAACAAGGTAGACAAGGAACTCTCAACCAGGCTATTGAAACTGAATAAGAGACATTTGAAGTTAGTTACCGACCTGGTGACTGGACACTGCACCCTGAGGAAATATCTGCACAAAATGGACAAAAGTTAATGAACCTATGTGCAGGGAATGTGAACTTTATGATGAAACACCTACTCACATTCTCTGCTTCTGCGAGAACTTACATAGACTCAGACGGAAGCACTTTGGAGAGGAAATAATACAACCATTGCAACTGCTGAAAATCGCTCCAGTCAAACTAATGGCCTACATGGAAAATGGTACAAAGATTTAGTTCAAGTTGAGCACAACCCAATCGAATGGATGAATGAATGAACGGTTTGAGAAAATCTTCAGCATCTATGTTAGTGGAAGGAGCTGGGGATTTGATTAATCTATAACGACACGGTGGTTGGCGTCCCTCGACTGCTGCTGAAGATTATATCGAAGAATTAATCAGTAAACGGGAAAATTGAAATTTCCCGTAAAATATTTGATCATCCAATGGAAAAAGCACTAAGTCAACTCCCGAAAACATTGTAGTTGACGAAAATAATGTCCCATCCACATCAACAACAATTTCACAAAACGAAGTATCAACTGTGTATAAATATTTCCTTCAGTTGTTCATTTATGTTGGGAAATAAAAGTTTTCAGTCAATACTTGTTTTTGTTTTCAGAAAGGTATAATGAAAAGTATCATTCATTACACATTCATAATGGCTTTTCCCTTATTCTGCTACGGGCACAAGTCGCGCACACAGGGAAAGCCTGCTTTCTGGACTAGTAATAAAATCTACTATTTATCAGGAGGAAGAGGATTGAAAAAGGGAACAAAATATTCCATTTAAAAGTAAATTTGGCTGATGTCTACATTGACCTTTCTTGTCATTTAAATATTGTGACTAAAGAATCTAAGAAAACGGAAAAATAAAATTTTAATTTATACACTGTCCTACATGTATTCGTCTATAAGTAGCATATTAAAATTATTATTATCCATGAAAGTACTAATACATGTCATCAGCTATTTCACGCTTAAAGAGATTCTAGGCTTCAACAATAATTAAATACTTCCAAAATATAATTCAAATGAAACCGTAGGAATCCGCTGACATCGAATACCCAACTAATACTTAAACTGAATAATTTATTGATAATGTTGAAGACATTTTCTATACATTTTGGAATATTTTATTAGGCAATGGATATATTTGTTTGTAATTTATTAAAATATTTTTTCAATAAATTTTTGATTGTGTATTATTGTGTAGGAGCATGCCTTAATATTATAACATTGCTATATCTATAGCCAAAGTTTCTACTGACCGATTTCTATTTTTGATTTCAATGACATTTGTTAAATATTCGAATTAAACATGATAGTTTTGTTTTGGATAAGTCATGGCGTTTCTAGCGAACACATTATTACATAAGGTTTGTTCCCGAAGTAAGTTCCTAACTGTTATGGACACATTGAGTCAGCGCAGTATAAAACAAGCGTTCCAGCAGAGCAAATTATAATTGTTTGGTGTTCCCGCAAGACTAAAAATTCTAGAACCCAGTGACACCTACGGCCTAACGACTTCGACAATTGCGGAACTAGCCAAATGCTACACCCATACTCAATCCCTTAAAAGATGGGATGGAAAGAAAGGATGCAATCTTGCCAGGATCACCCTGGGCAACCCTGGGAAGCTGGAGCCGAAGAAATATTTGGCGATGACCAGGAGAAACCTACGTTTAACAGTAGGATTTCTGACTGGTCACTGTCAACTAGGGAAACACCTCCATACTATGGGGCTAGTGGACACACCTCTATGCAGGATGTGTGAACAGGAAGATGAAACTGTCAGGCATGTCTTATGCGAGTGTCCGGAGTTATCGTCAATAAGAGAGTGTGTGTTCGGTGAGTCTTGGCCTACACCTGCCGATATAAAGGAGATGTCTCCTAGTGACCTGTCCACCTTCCTGAGAAGGACAGGATGGACAATGACCTAGGAAGACAACTCCTCGGGAGGATGCACAATGGGTCACATGTGGCCTAAGTGCTGTGAGCCTACACTCACCCTCCCTACTCTACAGATACAGATCCAGCCTTCACAAAAAAATAAGAAAAACTGTATTTAATGAAAATTTCTTACTGTGATTCTAATTCACTGAAAGTTGCTTTGATATTACCGGGTAGCAGAATTGATATTTTCACGTCAACATCTTAATTGAACTGATGGGCAGTGGCAAAATGTTATGTTTGCTGATGAATCACGATTTTGTGTGCATTCATCGGATGATAGGTAGCTCGTTTGGAGCCGATCAAGAGAAATATTTGTTAAATGTACTTTGAAATCCCGTATTAGTCTTGGATGGGGAATGGTAATGGCTTGAATTTTCCAAATATTCCTATAACATAGGAACTGGTGAGTCGCTGGTAAAACGATGCTCGGTTAAAGGTTTCAGGGCCAGTTAATGGTACTCAGTCGCTTTGATATTACCGGGTAGCAGAATTGATATTTGTATGTCAACATCTTAAGCTTAAGAATATTAATTAGGTGTATACGGTACTTTTGTCATATTCAAATTTTGTAACCATCATTACGTATTAAAACAATTTCCATGCCATTAAAAAAGGTTTGTCGATCTCTGTTAATACGGAATCTGTTTTAGACGACATTTACAATAGCATAAATATGAAATACTAGTAACAATGCGTTCAAATAAGCTGTTTTTAATTTGTCCAAATTACATTAGGTTGAAAAGTTACTTTTTCATTTTATTTCAGTTTTTTTCTTTTAATATTCACAATGCCCTGTATTATTCTAGTGATTGAGAAGTTGTTCAAAGATGATTTATACAACATGAAACAAACTAAAATATTATACCATTTAATTAATGTAGTCAGTATAAAGGAATAAATCATCAAAAGTAACACTTCCATATACGCAGGAATCGATAAACACATGCTCAATTAACACCTTCGCGAAATCGACTGAATTTTTTGTGTGTGAATCTTTAATCAAGTCCGTAACGGCAAAAACGGAATATACCAAGTAAATGTGAGCTAAAAATCAGAGTCCCACGTTACTTACAAACTAGGCTTATCTTTAAGTACATGAAATATTGCAATTTTCAGACCGGTTTCACTGCTACCTACGGTGTCATATTTCCACTTTTATGTTTTATAAGAAGTCTATAAAAATGATTTTAGAAATTTTATAGCTGTTATTAAGTAGGTTAAAGACTTAATCAGGAAATGAAGCTTGAAAAATTTGGAAGCTAATTGGATCATGCTTTCGGTAAATTATTGCAGAAACACTAAAATGTCTCCTAACAATAACAATAAATTATACTTTCAATTATTTGTTTATTATTACCCTACAGTTTTGAACTTTCCGTCGGAGATAAAAAGGATGAAGTTTTGAAAACCAAAAACCTTGAATCTTCGACAACAAGCCACGTAGGCTTGAAACAATAAATCTTATTACAGTTTCCTGTAATATTGTCGTATTTAATAGAGTTCAACAGATGTCGAAAGGAATAATTATAAATATTCAACACTCTATGAATTTTTTGAAAAATGATATTTTTCAAAAACAGTGGCCGTTACTGGAAGACATGTATTGATTGTGATTGAAGTGTACTCAGTACTCTTCAGTCCGGGATTAGAGATTCTCGGACGGACACCACATACCTTGTACTGATGAGGCGCAAATACGCCGAAACCGGTCTACAAGTTGTGTTGTCCCTTCTAATTGCAAACCAGAAAGGTTGGTTTTAAAATATTATTTTGTAGATATACCAACCCCGTTTGACTTTGGGGTGTATTTCAATATCTGGCGGTGCATATTGCACGGGAAGTAGTTGTTGCTCCTTAGTTTAACGGCCACGTTTTTTGAAAAATATTATTTTTCAAAAAAATCATAGAGTGTTGAATATTTATAATTATTCCTTTCGACATCTGTTAAACACTTTTCTATTTTTTCTCTATGCTTTTTTTGAATCTTTGTGGAATTTGGTATCGATATTTCTATCATGTAAGTGGTTTTTGTTGGTTGATGCTTGAGTGATGATATCTCTGTTCCAGCGCAACTTTATTTCGTCTGGAACATTGTCTGGTTTGTGTGTGTAGTTTAGGGTGTTTGTGGTGATGAGGAAGTGTTTTTGTGATATTTCTCGGTGGATGATTTTGCATACGCTGTCGTGTCTTCGTGTGTATTGGTTGGAGGCCAATGTTGTGCAATCTGTCGTTGTATGGTCTGTTGTATCTGTTTTTATGTGACACACTCTACATTTATCTGTTTGTATGTTGAATTATACATTTTTTGTATTGATGACCTAGGTGCTCGGTCCTTGATGGAGATGTTCACCCATCCCGAGCGTATGTAAAAGTAACATTTTGCGTATTTTCAACCAATGAGTGTTACATAAAATGGCCATGATGACGAGTTTCTTGACGTTTTGCATGACAAGTTTCAATGTCAGTAGGTATGTGTTTTGTGTTCAAAAAAAAAGTCGCTTGTAGTCGCGTTTTATCTGTTATGTACATCAGATACAAAATTAAAATGTCGCGTTTTGGTAAAGAAAATTGTGAGACGATAAGAGAAGAGCTTTGCCTATCAAAAATATTTTACGCCACTGTGTTTATGACAGCTGTCAAGCCAGAGGGAAATTTCCACTTATTAATTTCCCTCTACGCAGGGAGATTTTCGAAGAAATTAGGTTATTGTCATAGCAATATGTCAAAATGCAGGCATCTGATTGGCTAAAGTTAACTGTTATAAAATTTTCATAGTAAAATCTTCCTCGACCAAAAAGAAATCAGCTAGTCTCTATGAGCTCAACATCAATTATTTATTTGTCATAAATGGCAGAAAAAATATTCGTTCGATAATCATGTATTTGAATTGTACCGTTCCAAGGAATTGTGAGCTATTTTCCAGTTCATTTCAGTTTACTAACTCAGAGATATATTTTCTTAGGGAATCGCATTAAAACAACATTCAACTAACACTTTTTTGTTCAATTAATATTTATAAATAGATATCTCCATCTTTTTATCTAAGATACATTCAGCATATTATTTATAATAAATAAATAATTATAAGGAAATCATAAATTTGTTTTATTTATAATAATATTCAAAAAGGAATTGCTAAACGTCGACATAAATTAATTAAAATCCAATTTTATATATTAAACTCAAATGGAATATTTATTAGCCATTATCTCAGTACATTAGATATTACGATTGTTCCCACATCTTTTAATAAAGGAACTGCTAGTTAACATATGAAATCACACCTGGACAGTAGGCCGGTCCCATATATAAACCTAAATTCATTATAGCTTTCGACTAAATCCAATTCATACATATTAAAAATGTAATATGCACCTGTTTGAAGAAGTACAAAACAACACTTCTCTCAACATTCATCAAGGGGCTTTTCAGTTTTAATTATGACATATCACTTCATACAGTACAGAACTAGCTCAAGGGGAGCCTCATTTAAAAAATGTACTTGATGGTGTTAAAAGGCTTGAGCTTTCCATTATTAAACAGGAAAGGTGAATAACACACAATCGTGGTCATACAACGGCAACGTCTTTGAAGCCAATACCTGAATAGATTACTTAACTCTGATACAATAATAGCAGCAGCAGACTCCACCAGCACGATTTTAATATTGCTGTCAGACAATTTGTTCAAAAGAGAGATTGTATATTGGCTGTATATGAGAATTTTGTCCTGGAAAAACTGATTATTAGCTCTAGGTACTTGCAGGATTGTAAATTAGGTTTTTCTTTTTCCTGATTGATAGGTTCTTTCTATCAAATAAAATCTCAACATTTTGTTGACAAAATATTTTGCTTAGCTTATGCCTGCTCCATTCTTGAAATGAAGTAATCTTGGAAAGTCTAGGTTAAGAATCACTAAATACTAAGTTCCCGATTAAATGCCTAGGCATACTCAATGAACTAGGCGAGAACAATATAGTAACCTTACTGTGGATTCCAGGACACACTGGAATAAAAGGAAATGAAATAGCAGATGGACTAGCAAGGAGCAAGACTGAAATACCCTTTTTGGTGGCCGGAGCCCGTTTGCGGTGTCAGCCCTAATGTAATATTGGAAGAAATAGACAAAGCCGAAAAAAAGAGAAGATCTGACCATTGGAAAGATCTAGTAGGGCTGAGACAATCAAAAATTCTGATGGGTGACTACAAACCGTTGAGATCAAATGAATGCATAAGTCAAAGTAAAACTTCATTAAGATTTTTAACAGAGATCCTGACGGGACATTGCCACCTGAACGGGCACTTGAAAAAGCTTAAAAAAGTGGGGGAGGAAGAATGTAGATTTTGTTGGAAGAAGACCTCCATCCACATACTTGCGAACTGCACAGCAATTCAGAATTCTAGGAGATTATTGGATAGAAGAGGGACATTTACCTAAGTTTTAGCCTGCAGATATCCTAAAATTCCTCAGGGAAAAAGGACTAAAGGAGCTACTAGTCTCTGAGAAACTAAGTAGAAGTAAGGATGTACATTAGATCTTGCAGGTCTTAGTGAATGTCACCCCATCATACATACATTCATACATTCAAGTTCCCGATTAGGGCGATTAGGACGTTCAGCTTAGATTAATATCATGGTTGACAGTTGATTCAAACTTAGATACTATTCTTCGATATTGCATTGTGCTCACAAGTTTCGTTTGGCTGGTAGTCTGATATTTAACAAAACGGAGTTGGCAATGAAGATTTTTAAAGATGACTTTTAGTCGAACATAAAATTTATTAGCAGACGATAATGAGACAGTAAAGTAAAAACTTTTTGAATTTTAAGCCCACCACTGTGTAAAATTCTCTCTTTGAAAATAGTTGTGACATATTATCATTGTATTATTATTACTGTCAAATCTCGTTACTCGAAGATTAGTTTGTTTCTCTCCATGGGCTTCAGCCTCTCTGTTACATTTATCGAAATTATGTTTTGATAGTGGGTTGATATTTTGGTAAAAGGCGTGTCCGAAATTTATTAAGTTAACCGTACTTACTTGATGACTATGCTGGTAAATAATTAATAATTATGTAAATGTTTATGAAATAGCGTAGAGATGATGGAAGTATTTTATTCAATAGAGAGTTATTGAGGATCTGTACTAAAGGCTGCTTTTATTAAACGTTCCTTTATTAAAGTATCCTTTAATGTGACTTTTGATAGAGTTATTGAAAGTAACAAATACAAGACCAAAAACTTCATTTTATTATGACATTTATGTTTTATGCTGCTTTATTTATATGGATCTATTTATTGTGATATTAATTTATATTATGGAAGAACAATTAGAAATAGCAATTTTAGCTGGAGCGAATGCTGAAGAGATAGAGATGTTTGACATCATCCCAAGTATGTTTGCCATTTTTAAATGGATTCTGGGAAACCACTTCTCTTAAGGTACGTTTTCCTCCACATTCGCCAGTCGCTAGTAGCCGCGAAAAAGTAGCGACGACTTATTCGTCAAGACACCTATTCATGTATTTAAACGGGAGTGTTTTCCGACGCGTACCGAGTAGCTGCTACCCAAATTAGCTGCGAATGTGGAGGAAAACGTACCTTTAGCATAATAATATCATCCAGTATGTCAAACTCAGGAAATGCGCATGCGTACATGTCAAAATTAGTAAATACAATAAAACAATAATTTATATTATTTAATGATATTAACATATATATTAAAGTATAAGTGAATAGGTCTTTGGAATACGAGCGATTTTTCAAACACGACGGCGAAACCTGAGTACTCCAAATAGAGTAAGTGTTTCAAACGAATAAGTGATTTTTTCTTATTTGTGCACTTTAAAATACTAAATACTAATGGTATTACTACAAAAATGGGAATAATAACTAATAATTCGGAATGGTTCACTTTGTGATTTGACACCAGAATTCATGGCCACGTTCGTCGTTCAGGTTTGTTTGATCGACTAATAATAGTTCATGCTGGAAGTAAAACGGGGCTTATTGAGGTCAGCCTTACTTTAATTGAATGGGAAAGCAAGTCTGAACAGCCAAGTTACACTGAAGTCACTTGAATCCTTTGAGGTCAATTCTAAGATAGTATGGGATTGCATATGTGCTTTAAACACACTTGGGGACCATTACAAAGTAATGGTACCTAGGCTGGGTACCAGGGAACGAGGGTCATGAGGAAAACGAGTTTTCGGATCAAACGGTCAGACAAGGCTTATCGATGACATTCTTGGAGCCGGAACTCTTCTGCGGCGCTGCAAAGTAGGCAATAAATATAGCCGCAAGGAAGTGGGTGGCACCAAATCTCTAGAATGGTGGGTAATCTCAATAGAACAGGAACAGGAGAAATAGTTCATTGGCATACGAAGTCATGTGCAGAGGAGGAAACTGCAGGACACATCAGTGCGACTACCTGGCGAATGTGCATTTTCTTGTATAAGAAGCCAACGGAAGGAAATTAATTGAAAGATTCACTCTCGAAGCTGATTGACTACCTGAAAAAAGTCGGGATGAGGGGTGTAATCTAGATTCAGACAAGGTTTGTCGACCTCAGATGCTATAGCTACGCTCTCATCAATAATACTCAAAAGATGGATAGACGAGGCTCAGTGCTGTACAAATTTTTTGATCTTTCAGCCTTTAAAGGAGGTTGTCAAATTTTATTTAATATTTGAATGGATTTCAAAAAGTTAATTAACTGAGGCATATCGCAGTTTCCACCAAGTGCCTCTCCCATTTGATTGGGGATGTTATAAGTTTGTCTCTGTAGCCGGAACTTTTCACATTCCAATAGTACGTCGCTTACTGTCAGTGGCTGATTGCAGCTGTCGCACACTGATGCCGTGTAATGGGACATAAGATAGTCATGAGAGAATCTTGTATGCCCAATTCTAAGGCGCGATAAGATCGTTTGCTCTCTTCTTTTCATCGGGAATGATCTCCAGGGGCTCACGTATTTCTTTATTCTGCGGAGCTTAGAGTTTGATTCAGTCCAACGGTTTTGCCAGTATTTATAGACTGAATGCTTGACGGAGTTTTTTGCATCCAAAATAGAAACTTTTGATACTGTGGGAGAATTGAGGTCCTGGATTGCTTCCTTTGCTTCTGTGTCTGCCTTTTCGTTCCCGGGAATTCCAACGTGAGAGGGCACCCACATGAATTCGCAGATTTCTGGGCCTCTTGTAGCTGGAGAAGTTCATTTTCAATCATTTGTACCAAGGAGTTTATGGGAAAAATGTGCTGCAAAAATATATTTAGGCTGCTATTATTCTACTAACAAGCACAAGATCGTTAATAAACTTGTTCAGCTTTCACACATTCCTATTCCATCATAAATTCTTCTCTTGAATCCATATATTTTAATCGAAAAGATTATTTTAAATTCAATCTAAGACGTGTACTCAACTTTAACAGTTTTTTTCAAATATTCAACCAATTACTAAATATGCTTCGTTTGGAACAACTCGAGAATAACTAATTGCACATAACAAATAAAAATGATGACAGCAGTTAAAATTAAATTTACATATCAATATAATATCAGCATACTCAACATTATTTCCAAATTGTAGGCAATATGTCTTATTAAGTGTCGTAAAATCCATATAGGGAAACTTGTTCCACAAACATGAATTAAGATTTCGTCATTCATATTCACATTTATGTCTTCATATATTACGTAGGAATTTCATTGAGGACTAATTTAAAAATTTATATATTTACGTATGGCCCTTCTCAACTACAATTTTAAATGAAAGAAATATATTTTTGATGCATTATCATGTAGATATGAGTAGTAATCAAATACTAATTTTAAAAAATGGTGCTATGTTCCACAAAATGTTCAATGTTCAATTTTCAAAGCACGTTTCCCTTTAAGAAGAAATATCTAGCTTCAATCGGGTTTAAAAATTTTGAAATGAAATGCAGGATTTACAATGGAAGAGGTGGAAAAGCCTCACACAATATTTTCGACTGCGAAGCACTGACTCACTGGGAATATAACCTTCTGGGACTAGCATATTCGAGGGGCATCTGTTGGAAAAAATATTGAGCCCGATGAGACTTGTCATTAATATGGGGCCTATAGGGTTCTAGGAGCCTCTCCACTACAATCTTTGCAGATGTATTATGTATGTCCTCATGTTATACTAGAGCTCCTTGTCTAGACCCATCCCTATTACCAGTCTCCATGGACGGTACCTAAGGTCTTGCATACATTTGGAGAGTAGTGATTTTTCTCTCTCCCCTTTTTTCGGAAACCTTAGCCCAGTCAGGCATTTAGAGTAGTATAGTATGATGATATAATGATCATGACGAAATTTTCTGATGAGTATTTGAAAAATGTTAATTGTGTTAACTTTCGACTATTATTAAAGCACTTGAACACTTCCATATCTTTCCTTATAATAAGTTTCGTTATTGAAAGTGACCATAGCGCCTTGCTATGATTAATGCATTTTAAAAAGCATGAAGGACAAGCTGGTAGGTGAATAGAGATACTACATCAATACAACTTCTTGATAGTACACCAAAAAGGACGTCTTTATATCAATGCCAAGATACTTTCTAGGCGACCCTGTTTAGAACGACAGTACCATGAAAGGTTTGAAATAAAGGAGAGCCCAGTGGAAGGAGCTAGTCTACAGATAACCACAATCAAGCCAGAAATTGATAATAATTAGAATCCCCATGAAATTTGAGAAAAAGTCAAAAGAGTACAGTCAGAAGAGTACTGGGCTAAGTGTGATTCACTGTATCTTCCTGATTGCGTATTGCATCGAAGATGGGAAAGCTCAGATGGAGTATATAATACAGGTTACCGATCACACATCAGAAATTTTTTGGAATAAATTTATAGCAGCCACTCAGGAAAACATTTTGGTACTAAAATAACAGTGGCACGAGTTCAATAAAGATATTATTGGGTCAAATGTTGAAGGGAAGATTGGTGCAGGAAATGTGATTTGTTCAATAGTAGAAAAGGTGCCAGAACAAGAAGCCGGAGGAAAACGGCGCAGTATCTGCCCGGAGAGCCCATTGAACGACTTATAATTGATATTCTTGGCCCACTTTCCTTGACAATATATTATTTTTACAAATGGCCTGGAATAGCAGCTTCTTCTAATTAAAATGCAGCGATAGTAGCAGAGGCTTTCGTAACCAACGTTATTGCGAGGCACTGAGGCAAAAACTATCTGGAACATGTGAAAAGTATAAAAGTGGGACAGTTGACGTTAGATGAGATTGAATTTGATGAGGTGACCAATCAGAATATTCCACTGTGACCTTTCCAGGTATATTTTGGTTCCCTGAATCTGGATTACATTATTCAGCCCGACTCTTTCTAAATAGACTGACTGTTACTTAGTTAGTTAGTTTCTAAGCATTAGATATTTGAGTTCCATGCTTTAAAAGTAAGACGTCATGGATATTATCAAATTTCAAGGAATAAAGGAGAGTTTAAAAAGAAGATGTAAGTCGGCATTGGTTGTGCAATAATTATAATTCAAAAATAATTTTAACTTTTAGCTTCAGATTGTCCAAGTTCGTTGACTCCTGGGAAACTCTGTGTACCTGAAGAAAATTATGAATTCGGTTATTAAAAAAACTTTTTATCAAAAAGTGAAAAAAATGTTTTATATGCCTGGAATTCCTGATACATGAAAAACGCGTTAAAGGCTTTCCTGTGAGATTCATCTACATTTTTCAATTCAGATTTTCTTGTTTTTTTTCTGTTCAATCCATCGATCTCATTATTGATTACTAAAATAATATTATTCGAATAATATGAATCTCATTTCCTAGATCAAACACATTTATAGCGCAATTTCCACATCAATGATAATAACAGGCAAGCCTTTACCTAAATAAGGTAACTATCACCACCTCCGCTAAAAACCACCGCCCCCAGATTTCAAATCAGGTAAAGGTAAAAACATAAAAACATCCACTCAAACCGATCCAAATCCGATGCAAATTCCTACGTGTTGCATATCACCTTTAGTCAAATGGGTGTCTATATAGGTACCTGCACTTTCCATATCTATATAATGTATATTTACATTGCAATTGTGCTCAAGATTTACCATATTTGAAGCTACCATAAATTGCAATCATTGGCGTACTCTTAGTATGTAGATGATACTGGTTATATCATCATTGATTTTTTCAAGTTTCAAGCTTTGTGAAAAATGTGTAAGCTTAGGACCTGGAAAATTAAGAGAAATTTACGAGCAGAGCCCAATTCCGGTATGAAAAAGTGAAACATTGTTCAGATTATAATGTAACTAATAAATGAAAATAAACAGAGATAACAACATTGCAAATATTCAAAAAACACTCAACCTAATGGAATGTGAACAAATGGAACGATTTATAGAGTATACCACCCGAAGAAGTTTTAGACGTCAATCGCTTCAAGAAAAGCTGTAGGGATGCACCCTGGTGGATAAAACATCTAACAGAATCAAGATCTCACACTCGGGACTTTGATTCAGCAAAACTCACCGAGAACTGGCAGAGATACGCTAAGGTGCGCAACATCTATCACAAAGAAGTTAGAATGAAATGGAATAGCAGATAATCTAGCGTAGACACTCAAAACAACCTTCTGGAAGCCGGATCCCCTTTGCGGTATTAGCTCCAATGTAATATTGAACTAAATAGACAACGCCAAGAAGACAAGAACATCTGACTATTGGAAAGATCTAGTGGGGCTAAATCGAAGATACTTCTTGCAATCTACAACCATTTGAGATCAAATTAATCCCTAGGACAGAGTGAAACTGCACCAAGACTTATACTCTGTCAGGTTTCCTAACAGAACACTACCGCCTGAATAAGCATTTCAAAAAGCACAAACTGGGAGAGAAAGAAGAATGTGGAATGGAAGAAACCTCCATTCATAAACTTGCGAAATGCATAGGAATATATAATCCTAGGACATACCACCTAGGAGTCTACTGGATAGATAAAAGGACACTGACCCAAACTGAATCCTGCTAGTCTTGAAATTCTTGGTAGGAAACTATTCGTCCCATGGTTTTACCTATCAAAGGGAACAAAGAAATATTCAGTAGGACGGGTAAATAGAGGGTGAGCCTGCAAACTTATTTGTCCTGAAAGAAAGGGACATGGAACTCATAAAGCAATAGTTAGTCCTTTCCATGTGAAGATAATCATATGAATCTGGGATTGTTGTACTTAAAAGCTACATACCTTGAAAATGTATCTAAAATTCTTTTTCAAAGTGTCCATCCATAAGTGATGATTAGTTTCACTATGGCAGTGTATATTCATCTCAATATTTTTGGGTTACAGCCCCAATTTCTCCCTGCCAGATTCTTGCACACCATTAGAGTCATTTTTGCTTTGTTTATAATCTCCTTTTAGTATTTGTTCCACAGGAGTTTACTGTTTAGAGTCAAACCTAGAGACTTGACTTCTTGTCTCCATTCAACCTCGCTCCCATCAAGTTTAATGGTTTTGAGGTTCACTTTTCTTTTCTTAGTGAAGGCTATTGAGATGGTCTTGGTGTGGCTGATGTTAAGTTGTACTTGCCCATACCAGCTATTTGTATAGTTCAGACCCTTTTGTACGATGTCACAAAGGGTGTTTTCTAATTGTCCCCTGGCTGTTATGACAATATCATCGGCATATCCTTGGCAGGATATTCCGAGGTCAGTCTGATACCAAAGTTGACGTTATACTGTGAGATCTAAGTGCTCTTTAAGACACTTGACTGTCCGAGATTTTCAATATTACATAATGTTTGTGAGATTTTTCTCCAGTTTCCCCAACATAAATCATTGGGTAGAATTTCTCCCGAAATATAGTTGCCTGGGATCCTAGGTAGGTTGTCGTAGGTCTGCGGCCGCATACTCCTGCACCAGAGCCTGAAGGTGTTTTTGAGCTATCTGCTTCAAGTAGTTCTTCCTTTTGGATGTCCATTCTGGAAACATTTTATCATCAAAAGTTAATTGAAATATTTTGTACAATTTTGGAACTGCTCAATAATAATAAATTTAAAAAAAAACTCATTTTATAATTAAATTGGCCGTGTTATACGATTTATGCACATACGTGTGAAACAAGCCTTATAAATAATACCCTTTTTCAGGATACCTGTTCTTTCGTTTTTATTTCTATCATATTAAGCTTTGTATTATAAGCGTAGCAAATTTATTTCAACCTCATAAGAAACGTTAACGAAAGAATCCAAGCCTATAGTACGGTAATCGACTGAAATTTTGGAAATATTTGAATTACATGAGGTGTAGCTAAAAAATCGAAAGGAAATTGTACATAGTGACCCATTTAAAATGACAGCACTTCGTGTCCCGAGTATATATTCTCGCTTTTTTCCTGGTGGTGAGTTTAACCCTTTTTTCTTCATGAAAAATTGGGATACAACGCTTTTTTTATATAATATGACTAGAAGGAGGAGCTTAGAAGACATCACGTCATTCGAAAGCCAGTTGCACTCCAACGGTATAAACTACAGTTATACACAGAATAGCACTAAAGTAAAATAATCAATTCAAAAAGAAAATAAATGAAATGAAAAAAATTTCAATAAACCACGTTTTCAAAATTTTTCTTGCACCTAAAAACTTGTGACGCATATTTTGTTTTATTTTATCACCTTATTATTAGATTAAATTATTATATTTTTTAAATATATTTACTTTTTACATTCTTATAGAACAGTCGCTTCAGTAGCGAGAAAAATTATTTTTTACTTCTTAGTTCTTTTTAAAAATGTGGTATGTTAAAATGTTTTCCAATTCCAATTATTATTTTGTTTTTTAGTATTGTGAGTGTAAATATTGCAATTGATTTTGATGCTTTCAAAAGATAATGACAGAGACATAAAACAAATTTCACATTCACTGTCAATCCTTCACATTTGGTTAGGTATAGGAGTTTTCTTGCGCATTTGTATTTAGATAGTATTTGCCTAGTATTTGAATACATGCATTTTGGCGTTGAACTGGCGACGTCACTTTGCAACTGATTTGAAACTTAAGCTGTCAGTTTCAAAACCAGTATGAGAGTGGTTTTGAAACGTATTTCACTCACATGACACCATTATTTCGGGTTTTCGTTAGGTTACTTTGGTTTGTTTATACTTATGTGAAAAAAATGTTTCTAATTAATCTTGGAAAATATTTATTAAATGTAGATTCTGAAACACTGCAGAGTTTAAAAGGTACTGTATATGTTTTTTCTAAACATTGTCTTCAAGTTTGATTTTACATATTCTAATTTCGCTGCCGCCTATCTAAAATAAGTTGAGCAGCAATTCGGGGATGTAGAACATACCACTGTGGAACATCATGAGCAACAAATTGGTGGTATTGTCGAGGAAGGAAAAAAAAAAGAAATTTGGAAATCATCCAAAAACCCCACCAGTCAAGACAACGAAGCTACGCATGTATTTCTTTCTCATTCTAAATAACTGAAAAAAGTCGTAATTTATATAAAACTCTAACCATTCCGCTAAATAAAGGGATTCTGCTGTGTTCTTCCCTGGACGCCAATAGAGTAAAATAATTCTGAGGAGTACCTATCAGCAAACATACATAAAATTAAAATATTCTGGCACGTTACTTCATCCTCTATTAATTGCAATACTGCTGCAAGTAGTCTAGAGGCAATTTTTATTGAAAAACTGTTTTAAAACGGTTCATTTTCTTGGTCGGCTAATGACGTCAGGAATAAAACTGTTTGTCAACGTTTTCCAAGACCGTTTTAAGCTGTCAGCAGTGTCACTACTGTCATTTTTGAAATTGTTTGTTGATGTTTTTATTCAAAACAAATGGAATTTCCATTTTTAATTTATTCACTTTTATAGCAACTTACAGGCAGTGGCGGTCATATACACTTTGAGAGGGGGGGCATGAGCGATTGTGTGATACGACTGGACCACGGTAAAAATACACGGTATGCTGACTTGTCGACTCAAATTGTGCACGCTCTGCGCATGACGTCACCTTGGAATCAAAATCAGAAATTTTTGGATAGAGTTGTACGTGTTTAGTTTGCTTTCCTGAGGTTTTTCGATTTTTCAGCGTTAATTGATATTGTTTTATGCTAATCCAGTGTTTAAAATTATTATAGAGTTGATCTAAGTGTTTTTTTGTCTTAAAACGTTTAACTTTATTTAACTTTAATTATAAGACCATAACGCCGGGTTGTGCCGTGGATGCATGCAAAAATACCAATCGCAATACGAAAGAAACGGTATAAAATACTATGGATTTCCGAAAAATGAAGACTTGGCGAAGCAGTGGATAAGTGTTTGAACATGATACCCATCCCCCCAGATACAATTTTGAATTTTTTTCATTTCCTTTCGTTTTCGAGATAACATGCATTGTAGGTTTTAAAATTAGTACACTGTATAAATATTAATATGATTCTGGTAAGGAATAAGCACTGAGTGTCTGGACTATTACCAGCTAGGCACCTTTTTATTGATGTATATTTTTAGAACCTAAATGTTTTATCCGATTCTTAGCTTAATTTATCAAAAATTTGAGTCGAATAACATCAAATTTATATTATTTGATATTTAAAAGTATATTTTATAGTAGCGCAGTAACTGGAATTAAAATTTCAAAAGTTCTTTTTTTATTTTGTTTTTTAAGTGAAAAATGTCGTTTCCTAGAGCAAAAAGATTCAATTATAAACATCCTGGTAAGTCTTTCACTGGAAGTATTTCTGTTTTATACAAAATCATAGTCCTTCGATTATATTTTCGATTATTTTAAAACATATGTTTGAAATATACCTACCTAAAAAATAATATATGAAATATGTAGTTAGGGAAAAAACTGGTCTGAGATAATTGTCGATACTCAAAACCCCCACTTATGGACCAATTTGTATGGAAAAAAAGTTGTGATGTTAAGGTGACTATTTCCTTCGTCGTAATTTCCACCAATTAAAAACGCGCGATTTTGAATTACAAATGAATTCTAGATTATTATTTTCAACATTTTTCGAAACCAATAAAAAATAATTTCACTAATTTATACACGCTCTAGCCAATCAAAACATTATTATAGTGAGAATTATTATGACATTTTCTTGATCTGACACGTCTGTCATAAATTCGTAAAATGAATTCTGTTAATATTGAGTGAAATAAATTTGTTGGAATAAAAATACGAAATCTCAAAAGTGATTTTGATTGTAACGTCAAAAAATGATTTATCGAATTCCACACGTGAGTTCGATGAATTAGATCATAGTTATCCAGGCCTTTTCTCAAGCGTTGCCATCTCGCCATAGCCATTCAAGCCCTTCTGGTCCTCGTATCTATTGCCTGGCAACAAGTTTTCTAGAATCTGTCAAATTATTTTCGATTTATTCTCACTCTCTTGTGATATTACTACAGAAACAACTGTATGACAGCACCTGTCAGCAGTTTTTTCGAGTTTACCCGTTGCGAAATTTTACAGCTGTTGTCACTAAAAATTACAACACCAGATCACAACACCAGAAAACGACGCTTATCAAATTTTCTAATTTTATTGTCAATAAATTTTGTAATATTGTTTTTATACAGAGCCAGTCCGCTTATGTAGTGAAAATGAGTCGCTTTGGAAGTGGTTCCACGACTCATATTGATCTGGCGATCAAGAAAAATGCACCGTACACAATATAACGTTTGCGCTCAGTGTGATAGCGGTGTGATCTGAATCTAAATCAAAATCGCTTTCAATATGAGAGTGTAATCTATTAGATCCGGTATTTTGTTCAGATCTGTTGGCCAGTACGTTGGCTCTCCAGTTGATAAGGTTTTTAGGTTCAATAGCTGTATGGTTTGCATTAAGTTTCTTCCTTTTGGGAGATTAATCTATATCCCGAGGAAGTGTTTTTGGCGTTCCAGTCGCCAGCAACTATGAAGTGGGATCCTAGTTGTCGTAAAAAGTCACTGTATTCGTCTGCAGTTATAGAATGCCTTGGTGGGCTGTACATTGCTCCTTTGGTCAGTGGCCATCGCAATTTATTGACTTTTATTAGACTAGATTGAATTTTTTTCGTAGTGCATGGTTGTAGTTCATGATGGTCTATGGTCCTTCTTATTATTACTGCTGTACCTGCGTGTGCTGTACCATCAGGGTGATGTGCGTAGTACATATTGCATTGAGGTCCTTAGTGGTTAATAAATATGAATCTAGCGGACTTCTTAATATCCACCTTTTACTGACAAAAAATATGCAAAATTCAGTTTCTCTTCTAATTTGTGATTTGCATATTTTTTGTTTTAGATTTTAGTGCCTCTCCTGCAGACTACTATATCACTTCTAATTTTGGAAGTAGCTCAGCAATTCCAAAATGTTCAAGACCATTGAACGGAAACGATCATAGCTCGTTAACGGGTACTAGATGTCAGGTAAGGGCCAAAAAAATAAGGTTGTAATTTTCACAAAAAAAAAGCATTAAAGTATGTGGGCTAGATTGTAAGTGAGTTTTTTCGGCTCTTCTTACTTTCTTCCTGCTCAACCTTTTGAGTCTTTGTTTGTTGATAATGTATATTTTATTTTGCAATTTTTTTATTGCAGGGATGTTCATGTAGTAGGTGTCCAACAACTTCTACAAGATATGTTGACATTACTTCGTTTTCTTCTAGAAGCGTAAGTGCTGTACATTATTATTACTTAAGCGATAAACATTTTTTACCAGAGCATTGCTGCATTCAGAGTTACTGAGCTGGAAATTCTATAAGTCACAAGTAAAAACATTACTCCAACACTTACTAACAGCGAAACGAGTCCGAAATATCTACATAGTGCGTCAAAATCACAACTCATTCCACATAAATAGTACAGTAGTTGAGAGGTACGGTTATAAATTAATTCAATATCTGCTAATTGCTCAACTGATTGTGGTTGCTGTGATTGAATTTCAAATATCAATTTTTTTCGTTACTTTCTTGGGAGATAGAAACACAATATTTTTATATTTTCACCCCAACGTTTTGATAGCATTCCAGCTACCGTTATTAAGAATAGCTAGCTTAACCATTCTTGAAAACGGTAGCTTGAACTCTACCGAAACGTTGAAGTAAAAATATATAAAAAACGTGGTTCTATTTCCCAAGAAAATGATAATAAGATTGATAAATATAGGAGCATGGGGAAAGCCTTGCAGTTCTCGTAGGCTATTTTCTTCCCCCTTTTATAAAAAGAGGATGTAGTAGAGTCCGTTTCAATGAGGAAGAAGCCACCTGAAGTTGCAGTGGATGCGCGACCTTGATGTCAAAACCAGCTCCATATTTAAAAATTGATATTTTAATCTAAATCAATAGCGTAACGTTTTCACATTTTGTAGGGTAACACAAAATTAGAAGTATTAGAACTATATAAATAACTGCTAAGTGCAGCAGACTATATGAATTATTAGCAGAATTTAATTATTTTTGAAGTAATGTATACTCTTCCATATATTTTACAACAATCTGAATGCCATGAGTAATATATTGGATTATTATACTTTCTTATTTGACTTACCGATGATTTTTTAAAGGAATTTGGATTCCATGTTCAGCTTCAGACTCCATAAAAGTTGCAACGTTATTAAGTATCTGTCGGCCTTCACTGTGGATAACTTTTCTTTTAACACCAACCAATTTTGTAGGAGGCATGGTTTTAGATCAAATAAAACACACAGCACTCACAAATAAACTAGCAGAACGTCTTAAAATATTCAAAAATGAAAAATATTCGACAGTAAATGATTGTTTCAAACACAACCTCAAATGTCAACAATTTAATTGCTGTCGGCATGAAACATCGCTTGTAACGCCAATGGCATGGAACGATCGCTCGACAGATTTTGACTTATGCGCAGGTCGGTACGCCAACTTCAGGTGGCTTCTTCCTTATTGAAACGGACTCTACCACAATTGGTAACAGCATGAAAAGAAGGATTATACTTACTGATTTCTTAGTTCTCAGAATAACAACATCTAGTTTACTGTACGAATCATTACTCTGAAATAACCACCGCACGCTGTATGCAATCTCTCCATTCATATTTATGTCAAATTTGAATATTTTAAATTTCGCGGTAGAGTTAAAAACCTGGTTTCCGGTTTTGATTGATTTTTAGTCCAAATACAATTAGTGTCTATTCTACCAATAGAAGAATTTCAAGGCATTTTTGAATAGTTTTATGTTTGAAATATTAGCTGCAAAGAATGTTTCAAGTAACTTATCGAAATGAGTTTCATATGGCGATTGTGCTATTTGAACGTCTTGGTCAACATTAGTATTAATGACATCCGTTGTGGAGGACACTTAGTCTTCAGTGTCCTCCATAAATAGACTGTCAGCTTCTTCAATCGATATCACAAGAGACAGTACAGCGTTTTTGTATGATTGTTGAACACTAGGTATTTGTTTATGCTGACCATTGTCCTCATTCTATGTACACAAAAATGTATGTTCAAATTCATCAACAAGTCTAGATATCTGGACCATATCTATCTTTTCAAAGCAGCTGGATTTTCGGTCAGTCACTTTTGATGTACGTATTTTGGGGCGATATTCGTTGAGACCTAAAAGATCTGTTTTTCTTAGTTCCTGAGGATAGTTTTAGAGACTAGTGGCACCCTTAGACCTATTTCCCGGAGGAGTTCTAGGATGTCTGCAGGCTTTGATTTGGGTAAGCGTCCCTCTTCTAGCCAGTAGTCTCCTAGGTGTTGTGAATTTCTGTGCAATCCGCAGGTATATTAGTCTGAGAGCTGGCACCTATTGTTGGGTAGGTATTTGAGGCAAGCTGAAAACTTGTTCCATAGCTCTCCTGATATACCCCAACTCGGAACTGCAAACCTGGCTGCTGAGTAGCGGGGCTAAATAAACCCCTAAATTTTGGAAAATATTATTTTTTTTTCAAAAAATATGTTTGAGGCACCATGCAATTTATATATGTTGTAGTTTTATGCTTGAAAATTAAAAAAAATTAAGCCAGACAATTTAGTCGGAGTTTTTACATTGCCAGGCGCGTGCAAAAATATTTTGCAAAGATATGTAAAAAATGTATTTGAGGCAACTTGAAATTTTTATGGGACATTATTTATGACAAAAAAATGATATTCCCAAAAAGACAGGTCATTTTGGTACCTGCCAGGTGATCTAAAAAGTTATGTATAGGTGCGAGTGAGTAGCGCTATAGGCAAGCCGTAATGTGAGAGAGAGCGCTTATCTGCTGTCTGCGTTCTTGCTTGCCGCGTTACTATTGGCTCTAGCGAGGTCACGTGACTTACAATAGCCACGAGGTTTCTAGTCGAAATTTCGGAGTAAAAAAAATAATATTTCGTGAATTTGTTTGTATTATATGGACATATTTTTTGTGTTATCATAAAAAATGTGTTATTTAGTTAATGTCAATACAATTCTAAGTGTTATGAAGTCCCACCAGATCTTTCGAATGGTTTGATCTGTTTTTGTTCGGCTTTCCCTATTTCTTGCAATATCACGTTGGAGCTGATACAGCAACAAAGTTCTGGCATCCAAAAGGGTGTTTTAGCCCCCCATATGCGCTAGTTCATCTGCTATTTCATTGTCTTTTATTCCAGAGTATCTTAGAATCCACAGTTAGCTCTCGCCTAGTTCATTGAGTTTTCCCATACCAATTTGGAACTGATTACACAAGAACTGGGAACAGGATAGCATTATCCTGTTCAGTGTTCATAATCATGATCTAATTGCTTAGACACATTTTTGCTTCACAAAATTCAAAGTGAGTAGTTGAATGGATTTCTGCCAATAATAATTTGTCACGGATGTGAACAAGAATCAGGAATTATAAACCAAATTAAGTTTCCTATTACAATCTAAAGTATCTTCAAACAATACTGGAGATATTAGCACGATTCGCGTGGGGTCTTCATCTTCTATTATTATTACTATGAAAATTATCAACATCGACCGAATTTCAGATGTTGATCACAACGTAACCGAATATTCTAGTTTTCTCAGATTAATTGCTATACTGAAAAATTATATTTATCTGTTGAATTTTATTTATTGTTAATTCTTCAAAGTTTATTATTTCATTTATATTTGCTATCATTTCAGAGCCTGCGAGGAATTCCAAAAGCTTTTTCTACACCTCAAAAATCTGATATTAGACCTACACACGCCGGTAAAATGAAAGGACGTGCAAGTTTTTTTAATAGAAATGACATTAAAAATTGTTCTTTTCGAGAAAAATCACACAAACAATTCGTAGAACCAAGCAACCGTAACAAACAAGTAGAATACCTTCAAGAACCAGTTCGTACAATGCCCTTTTGGGCAGCCGATGAGTTTATTGACGACGACTACCACAGTTATACAAGCTCAGAAGAACTAGACAGTCTGAAAAGATTTCCACAACAAACTGATAACGATTTGAAAAATAGAAACTTTGAAATGAATGTTTTGGAACAAATGGAGATGATAAATACGAACATACAAAAATTCCAAATCGATCTTAAAGAATTGAAAGATGATATGAAAATGAAAAGTATTTGTGATAAATCACAAATTGCATCAAAGTCGGATGGCGTTAAATACTTAATACACAAAGCAATTGAAAAATTGCGTAGCGAATTCGAATCTACGCAGAATGTTATATTATCCCAAACTTTGAAACGTATAAATTTAATCGCTCAGGAAATTCGCGGTACTAGTAAGTTATCTAAAAACAAAATTGACAATTTGTGTGGAGAGGTAGCTTCGGAATTAATCGAAAGTATTTTTGAAAATGATGGAAAGGATGATACTTTGGAGATTGATGTTTCCAACGGTTGTGAAGTACAATTAGAGAAAATTGACAATATTCTTAGTCCTAATTTATTCAGTTACGAAAAAGTCTGTAAATTGTTATCGGAACACCTTCAAGTTAGTCGGAGGGAATTGGACGGTTTAAATGAGGACAAATCTAGTATAAAACGAAAATTTGGAAGTGCGAAGAAAGCGGTAAGTGTCTATTTACTCAACTTTTTAGCAGTACGTAATTTCGATTCAAAATAAAGAATATATACACGACAAAACTTATATTGAATCACTCAGTATTTGTGACTAAAATATTTTGTAGTGAAAAAACTTGGTATGCTAGTCGGAAATAAGATTTTTCGCTGTAAGTGAACATAATAACAAAAAATAAACAACTGCACATTGATTATAATCTTTTTAATTTTGTGTTCAGTAGTAAAATCACGTTACTCCTGTAATTTTATTTTGGTCCGAAGAAGGTAATAATAGGTACCTTATGTTGGACTAACAGATGTGTAGAGGAGAAAAATTGTTGCTCTTATTGAACAAGGAATGTCCCAAAGAGACGTAGCAGAGGTAGTAGCGTTACCCAGGGTGTTGTATCAAAAACGTATGTAGGGTATTTGGAATTAGGAACTGTCAAGAATAGGCCTAGACATAGAGTTACAACTAAGCAACAGGACCGCTTTGTGTGCCAAATAGAAGAAATCCGAATGTTCCTCATCCAGAGCTGCAACGACAATTTCTATAAACTACAGGTGTAGAAGATTTCATGCTCGAGGGTTGTATAGTTATTCTAATGTTAATGTAATGACCCATATTTTCAATCCCACGGTACGGTGTATCGATACTTTTCACAGTATCGCCCATCTCTATATGTCACATTTGACGTACTCCTGAAATTTATTAATTTTGACGTTAGAACTGTCAATAATACCAAATTATTACTTTCCCTTCTACACTCGGCTTTTTTAATAAAGAAATCAAGGGTCGTGGACAAAGTATAGTATCCTTCTCGCAATTTATGGCCGTTATTCACTCGGGTGACTCTGCGCGAATAATGGTTATCATAAATTGCTCGTTCAATAATATACTATTATAAACAGGTTATTAATAGTGATGGACAAATTATGGTTTTCTACTCGCATATTATAATAGCTAATATTCAGTCAGGTGATTATAACACTCGCGACATTAACGCACCTTCGTGAATAATAGCCATCATCATTATGCTTGTTGAATAATGTACTATTATTTATATATTCTTTATTTTTCATAAAGTCAAGCTATCTGGACTGAGTCGACATTTTGAAATTTCATAATATTCACATAGGAATAAACTCCAATTTGCACTTCGTTAATTTTGAAATGCACTTTTGTACGATTTTCTTTTTTTTTCCATTTTAGATAGATGCTCAATCAACGATTATAAAGAATCTTCACAAAAACCTTGCAGAACTTAAGAATACATACAAAAAATGAAATGTAACGTCAGCAGCTGTGTAATTGTATAAATAAATGTTTTTAATAATAAATTCGATGTTTTAATTCAACAATATCCTATGTACTTATTGGGGATACGTGTATATTCCAAAAACCACGTGACACTAACAATAATCTATTCCAGGCGAATAACAATCAATAACCGGTAAATACCAAATACATTTAGTCGATGTGGTTATTAAAGGACCTGTACGTCAAGGAGGTTGCGTTAATGGCCATGGTACGATTGCGCACGGCTGGTGTAAACCCCGAAGTAGGAGTGGGCCAATTGAGGTTGAGCCTGTGGCAGGAAGCGCTCACTGCGCTACCTCTGCTGCAGGCAACCAATGATGCAATTGAACCCAGGTTTTTGTTTAACAAACCCTACAAAATTCAAATAAAACAGAACACAGAGCCAGGTGCTGCAAATGCAATACGCATATATACAGATGGTTCAAAAATGAAAGAAGGCTCAGGATGTGGAGTTTACTCAAGAGCACTAAGCCTAAAGATGAAGTGGGGAATGGGAAACAATACCAGCGTAGTTCAAACAGAACTGGCTGGTATCTCAATTGCCACAAAAGAACTAACCAGAAGAGGAATTTCTGGCAAAAACATAATAATCTGCACTGATAGTAGACAAGCCCTATTAGCCTTAAACAGACAACGTGTTATATCGAGGCTAGTACTAGAGTGCCACCAAGATTTAGCTGACGCCTCGGCAGATAACAATATTATCCTGAGGTGGGTTAAAGGGCACGACAGGAGCAAAGGAAATCGCATTGCTGATTCTTTAGCCAGGGAAGCCGCTGGACTAAAAATTCTAGAACCCAGTGACACCTACGGCCTAATGACTTCGACAATTGCGGAACTAGCCAAACGCTACACCCATACTCAATCCCTTAAGAGATGGGATGGAATCAAAGGATGCAATCTTGCCAGGATCACCCTGGGCGACCCTGGGAAGCTGGAGCCGAAGAAATATTTGACGATGACCAGGAGAAACCTACGTTTAACAGTAGGATTTCTGACTGGTCACTGTCAACTAGGGAAACACCTCCATACTATGGGGCTAGTGGACACACCTTTATGCAGGATGTGTGAACAGGAAGATGAAACTGTCAGGCATGTCTTATGCGAGTGTCCGGAGTTATCGTCAATAAGAGAGTGTGTGTTCGGTGAGTCTTGGCCTACACCTGCCGATATAAAGGAGATGTCTCCTAGTGACCTGTCCACCTTCCTGAGAAGGACAGGATGGACAATGACCTAGGAAGACAACTCCTCGGGAGGATGTACAATGGGTCACATGTGGCCTAAGTGCTGTGAGCCTACACTCACCCTCCCTACTCTACAGATACAGATAAAGGTTATAAAGTGATAACGTCATTAAGACCTTTGACATTTTGAACCGCGATAATTACTCTGCTCTCAAACTGTGTAAATACCGCGGTTTTAGTTGTCACTTGCCAATTCGTTTTTGTAAATGCTGTATATCCTGGTAATCACCTGTTTATTCACCTAAATGTTAGGATGTTATACTTAGTTATAAGTTATTTAGGCGTGTTTCAATGGTGACATTTGGTGGTTGATAAATGGCTAAAACCAAAGGCGAAAAAAAATATTTACAGCGGTTTGAACGATTGTGTTCGTCTGAAATCACTTAATATTCGCGTAACCACTAGATATAGGACCAGACTTACTTGAGGTATAATAACTATCTCACAATATTTTTAGCAGCGGAGCCCACGATGCTAAATGGGGATTTACTCGAGCGTCATAGAGACTTATTAAGTTGCGGAGCTTAGATAATAAAATGAAAAAAATGTTACACTATGTATACCTTTTCAACAGTGGCGGGAGTGGCTACAGATTTTCAAACATGTGAAAAAAACTCTTGCATGGACATACTCGAGCGCGTCAGATATTGATAGCATCCATGTCCTTATTTCTAATAATGTACGTACGTTAATCTGATCGTTTGCATGATGGGGGTGGTCTTACGTGAGGGTTGAAAATGAGAAAGAAAAAAGATTTAATCGTGCGCGTCAGATTTTATAAGGAGATGTTAAGTGAACCTAAGACAAAGGTGTTATGACTACATTTTCATAAGATTTCGGCAATTTATCTCCTGCAAACCCGATCACTTCGAACTTTCCGTCGACAACTTTCCATCCATAGCCCGTTGGTGAAAGATCAGTAACTTTTGCATTATGCATAAGCATGCAATAAACCTTGTGCGTAACACTTGCTGGAGTAACTCAATGAAAAGGGTTGTGACTTGTCTTTTACCTTGTAGGTCTTATTGAAGATAGCAATCCTGGCTTCACTGACATCGTCTAACCCATACAATGGAAGTTGAAGTCTGTATGATGTTAAAAGAATCCTGCACATTATGCTCCTTTGATCCCAAATTCAGAAATGCTTTTTGGAAAATTTCTAAATTCATTAGAAATTGTAAAGGTTTCTTTTTCCCTCGTCGGTACAATGCCGGATTGAAATCGCAACCAGTGAACGCATGCAAAGCTGGAAGCGTCTTCGAAATTTTTGCACGTTTTAAACGTTATCGAAGAATTTTTATTACTGCGACTTGTGGAAATCGTCATCCTTGAATTCTTTCCTTTAAAATGAAAAAAATCAACCACGCTCCAGAATGTCGAGATGACGTTTTTTTTAACAACTTTGTCGCCCTTCCCTTTCTTTACGTCACTCCCAAACTGTCAGATTAGTAGAATATACACTTTTTATGAAGTAATTAACTCACCCTACCTTAATCTGACGCGCTCGAGAATTTCTGATGATCAATTTTTTTTCACTAATCTGATCCTTTATCCTTGACGGGTGGCCATATATATGGAGCTCATATTTGGTGGGGGTACTTAACGCGGTACAATGTATTCCCCTGTATATTAATCCCCTACTATTTTTACATTAATTATTTTCTTATTCGTTTAATCCCGTATCATTTGGAACTGCCTTTTAGACCAACACGGTGTATATAGGGTGATTGATTAGTGTGATAAAGCTCTGTAGGTCTGTTATAATAGAGGATAAAAAAAACCCTATTTAAAAAAAAATTGCAGATAACCTTAGGCCTAATTTTTTTAGAATTAATTAAAATATTACATAGAGTTCCGTAGCTCAGTACCAGATCAAAGTTATGTTTTTTAAAAAGAACACCCCATACATTACTATAAAAGTAAAAACCGCCTCACTTGCCCATTACCTACAATAATATTAGGTTGTAATCTGTTATACATTTTGTTTAAAAATAAATAGTCAATTTTCCGTAAAAATAATAGAAAGTTTAACGCCCTGTATAATTGGATAGGAGTAAAAGAATAACGATCTATTGAACTTAGATATTGTTAATGGTTATCAAAATTTACGAATCCAAATGATCTTGCAAATAATCGTTAAATCAAATACATGGTGAGTCAAAACTCGACCACCTACCTTTCAATATCTGTCACCTTTTATTCTTAAATAAAATGGAAGTACATGAAATTCATTCATGAATCAAAGGTACGTTTGTGAATGTGTGAACTAGATTTGTTATCTCTGTTTGGCCTAGTTTTGTTTGTGAGATTATAAAGTCTTGACGGGCCCCTAGACAAAATGAAATAATTCTTCTTATTTTTCAATCATTATCTTATATTAACTCCGATAAATAAAACGTCATATTCAATTATGAAAACTTCGCATTTTTTATCAATAATTACATTATATTAATTAATATTTGTCACTTATCAAATATATTTTTGTTTAATAAAACAACCTATTTGTGTAATCGAAAAATTGTTGAGTGAATTACCTACTTTAATGATAACTCAATTATATTTAAATATATACTTAATGTTTATTGAAATATAATTACATTTTAAGTAGAAACATTATATAGTTGGCACCTTGTTGACAATATATAATGCTCCGAAATTTGAGAAAAGCATCGATCATGTACGTTACACACACAATTCGTCAAGTTAACAAAGCTCAATGACCCTGTGCAGATATGCAATCTTCCACCTACAAGAGCAGCTGCTTAACTCAACATATCAGCCGTGTATATCATAGAACTTGGTTAGGGTATAATTTAGAACCACAAGAGTGGTGTTAGATATTGCGAAATGATTTCTTGGAACCGATCACAACAATACTACCTACCACCAGCTGCGGAGGAATTACTGAATAAAATATTTTGCAACTGCTGTGGATGCAGGAAATTAAAAATGCAATGTTCCTTAGTTTGTGACACTGTCAAGTTTGCCTCAATGCTCCACTGTATTAGATCGTTCCCGATGAAGACATCATTTTTGTCCCCGAAATACTTGAAGATCTGGAGAAAAATATCTGATACAAATATTTGGTTTATGACAATTAATAATCACGAATATGATGTGATCATTGATAAAAACTTCAAATTATTAGCCTGGATACCGCCTCCCTTACTTAGCTCTCTGCCCTTGGTTTTCCTTCTCCGAATAGGTGTAGCCGCACCCTTACTAGGCATTCGCACTCACGGAGTATGTGCTCCGCGATTTCGTATTCTTCCTGATGGAGAAATAACAAAAAAAATTTTAGAAACTACTTCGAAAAATACTCTAATAAGTAATCAGTCTATATGGAGACAATTTGTGAATCAAAAAATAATCTAGTCAAATATAAATCGCGAGTTCCATAAATTAGAAAATAATTTGACAGATTTTGTTCAAACTTGTTGCCATTTGGAAATAGCCACTCGAGCCCTGCGGGCTATATTTATTTACAATTATCTAGTATAATAATTTTAACGATTGCACGAAAAATAGTGTTTATGCCATGGCCGCGAATTTTTTTAAAGACCTCAAGATTATCTTGCCTCGGCCGCGAACGGCCTCGGCGATAACTGTTCTTTCGGTACGTTAAAAAGGTATTCCGCGGCCTAGGCATACAAATAACTATTATTATAACAAGGAATATATTGTATACCTAGTCCAATTGTGCGCAATAAATCAACCGCTCTATTCCTTTTGTGCCATAATCAAAGTGCGTTTCTATAGAGATAAGAAATATATCGTCATGTAAGTGATTGTAAAAATAAAATATTGAAGTGCCAAAAATGATTCTCTTTCCATATTAATTAAAACAACACTTCCTAGTCGTTCGTGATTCTACGTATAGCAGCAGCAACATTCATCTCAATCAAATCAAATAATCTTTAATGTTGAAAATCCAAACACTTATTTATTAACATTCCATCAAACATTACAAATTTTTGATATCTATTTTCTATTCTATTATAGATCTCTCCTGAATCCAACAAGAGGGGGGCACAAAAGATCTTATTTGGTCGCAGTGCAGGAGGTTGCGAAAACACTCACCCTGTTCTTAATAATAATCTATTTTCTATTTAAAATTTTTAAAGAATTGATTTTATTTTTCAATTTATCATCAGATTTCTAAACTTCCATTACCTTCAAAAATTTTCTACTGGTTTCCAAATGTTACGGTTTTATTTCTTTAAATTTCTCACAAAATATATATTTGAAATATTACTTCCCTGTATGTGATTCAATATAAATCAATCCTTCAAACTCTAACCTCTAGTTTTCCATATTCCGTCCAAATTAATACATCATTCATAATTTTCATATTAAATATTCTTCCAAATTTTTTTAAATGGTTTCAATTATACTTCCCATTCCAATATTTTGCCAAATTTTTTATGGACTTTTATCTTTAATATCTTTTTCTTCCTGTTAATCATCTCTCAAAATGTTTCTCCCCTTAATAATCATTACCATCACTACCCACCAACAATTTTTATCTTTACGCTTGATAGCTATTTTCTTAAAATTTATTTCAAATTAATTAATCCATATTTCAAACTGACAATTCTTTCTATCACAAATGATGTAATTTTTTACAAATTATAATTTCATAGATCTATATAATTTTTAAATTTCATGGAACTATACAATATCTATACAATATATCGTTATCAACAAGTCTTTAAAACGTAGTTTATTTATTCGTCACTCATCATTTTCTTTTCATACTGAAATTGTCGATTTTATCTTAGTAATTTTAATTAGCTGTTTGATACTCATTTGGGTTTTCCATGAAATTCGAATTGATAAACCAAAACTCGCTTTGTACCTAGAACCAATTTAATAAAAACTACATCCGCACTAATAACTTTTTCATCATAGTAATTGAAAGTATTTAGAAAGTTTGGGTAATATCCATATTTAATTATAATAATTATTCATAATACATAAAAACAAAGAACTATTTAAATAATTGGTAATTTTGTTTGATTTAGGTACAATGTCTATATTTCTCTATATTTTAGTCCAAAAGATCTAGACTTCTGGGAGAGCATATTATTCGTTTTGGAACCAGGTCTTTAACCAGATTATGCTTTAAGTAGACCTGTAGACAATTTCAGATAATGTATTCCATGTTCCACTATCCACTTGAAATCGTCTTTGTCTAGGAGCTTATCAGGATTTCATACAATCACAGGATGTGATCACAATCCTGCATTCTTCGGGAAAGGAAAACAAAGACCTTTTAAAATATCACAAAGGAAACCTGAGTATGAACCAGCCTTTCTTCGATTTGGCGAGCTTGAGTTATTTAATGATGAAAACACCGAGCAAAATGTATTTAATACAATACAAAAATTCATCCGTGAAGTATTCAACGTTGTAGGAGTAATATTGATGTAGATGCTGTTCGGCTTTTTATCAACACATACACAGTTTCTGATGTAAATGAAAAATTCAACCGTAAAAGTGTAAGAAACTTTGATGCAAGTAATCTGCCACCGTATGAAAGTGAATTACTCCAATAATTTCATCGAGCCAAATATATTGCAAATATTTGGAATAATCCAAGCACTTTCAGTCATGGAAATACTAGTTGGGTGATGGAAAGTCGACAACACATTGACTAACCAGTCATAAAAAATTTTATAAAATTACATTAAAATTCAATAAATAAAACATTCCCCTATTTGGGGTAAACTGTCGTTAACTTTTAAGCATTGTTATATTTCTAACTACACATGTTTGTATAACGGAAATTGAAGTGAGAATGAGTACATTAAAGTTGACAAAACACAATCTAAAACTAAATTGAATTATGACAAGTGACAGTCTAAGTGACCACAGAACTCAAGTTATCCAAAGTGAGCACAGAACTAACATTGTTACAATTAGGTATAGATGCAAAATTAAACAATTTATTTCGATATGTGAAAATTGTTAATTATGTAATTTGGTAATGTCCCAACACAAATATGTCAATTTCTAAATAAAAACTATAATAGATTTGATATTAAGGTTTAATGAGAACCATTTTTCAAAACCAATAGGAGCAAAAAAAAGATTAAGTGTCTTCTTATATAGTTTCCATAATTTGGGTCGTCAATAACTTCTTCAGTCGGATCTGCAGGTTGAATGGTTAAGTCATTGCGGACGACATAATGATTGTCACCAATGGGAAAATCCAAATGATAGTTATGAATGCACTACGAATTGTAGAGGAATGGTGCCTTTGTGTTTAACCAAAAAAAAAACAAGCTGCTTTTACGAATAAAAGAGTTCTCCCGCAGGGTGAAGAACTGCTGTTCGGAGAAGCACTAGAAATAACCAAGGATGTTGAATACCTGGGAGTGACCCTTGATTCGAATCTGCATTGGAAGACACACCTGGACAAAATTACTAGTTATGGGCAAGTCCTGGGGAATACGACCTGAAGAGGTTCACTAGCTTGACTCAACTGTGATAGGACCAACAATCACCATGGAATAAAATAGTCTGGTGGAGGGTAACAAAAGTGTCCTTCGCAGTGAATATATTAACTGCAATCCATAGACAAGCCCTTTTTGGTATTACTGATGCAATGAGCAGCACGGGGATGGCAGCAATGAAAGCCCTTATTGGACTTCCTCCCCCTTTTTGTGAGGACAGTTCTCAGGCTGAAATCGGGAAACATGTTCGCGAAGGATACACTGATACTATTGTGACAATACTAGATAAACCCATATTTCACATGAGTTTTGATAGCATGACACCGGAGAACATAATCATCTCATCTAGGGAACAGGTGATGCATACAGAGAATTCTGGAGAAATGATCTGGTTCACCGATGGTTCCAAAACAAACCATGGCGCTGGGCAGGTAAGATTGGACATAGACGATTGCCGCTATAGATTGTATTAATAAAAACATCAGAAAATGATAAACCGGACAAACAACTAAAATATTCACCAGGCACTGCTTGAAGCTATTAGTAATCCAACAACCTGATCTAAACTGATGAAAAACTGTAGACATCCCGGAAGGAGACAACAAAGTGTTTCTTATATGGGTGCTGGCACATGAGGGGAATGCAGGTAATGAAATGTTAGCTGAAGAAGGTTTTAAAGGAGACTTCATGGGTTCGGAGCCGTTTTGTGGAATCACAAGATTGTATAAGAGGGGAAATCGAAGACAGGCTAGATAAGGAACTCCAACTCTAATGGAGGTTGTAGCAAGGACACCTCCAAACAAAGAGTTTACTCAACAAAGTAGACAAGGAACTTCTAACCAGGCTATTGAAACTGAGTGAGAGACATTGTACCCTGCGGAAACATAATGCACAAAGTGAGAAAATATATTGAATCTACGTGCAGAAGATGTGAACTCTATGGTCCCTCTGCTTTTGTGAGAAAAATTTCAAATTGGTGAGATAAATATTATTTCAACCTTTTGTTCGAGCTCTCGTTATTTTGTATAAATAATGGTTATCCTTAGTTTTTCCCAATTTTGGATTTGATACGGATTTTTGTTATTTTATATAAAATTACTGGAATATTTTTCTTTTCTGGTTCCTATTTTTTGGACAAAAATTCTAAAACCTGCTAAACACGGTTTTTAATCATCTGAAATCCGAAAATCGAGTCTATGAAAAGTACGGTTTTTGTATAAACCTCAGTTGAGATGTATTCCATAATTTTTGTCAGCTGCTCAAGGGTTTGTGAACTGTGTGTTTTCCTTTCTCAAGCCATCAAAAATCTGAGACTTATTTCAAGTACAAAGAAATTTTTTAAACAAATGACCGCTCAACAGTTTTCGTCATCATTATCCTAATTACTTTGTAGACAATATAAGAATAATTATTAGCTGTATAAGTTGTTAGTGTGTCGCTGAAATACGACCGTCAAGTTTCAGGTACTTCTCACACTACAGCAACAATGAAAAATTTATTGATTTTAAATATTGTTTTAAATTGTGCCTTAGTATGTGTTAAAAGTTACAAAATTTTGGGTGTATTTCCTGCTTCTTCCCATAGTCATTTCACCTTAGGTTTTCGGTTGATGGAAGAACTTGCTAATCGTGGACATGAAGTTGCTTTTATCAATAGTCATCCGCGAAAAGAAAAAATTAAGAACTTTAGAGATATACCCGTCGACGAAATTAGACACAAAGCATACAGTAAGTTATATTTATCTATTTGTCTAATATATTCCTGGATTATTTCCGATATTTTTTAATAATTTTTAGTTGTCTGAAATGTTCTTATATTATTTTTCCTTAATAAGCAACTGGCTATGAGCGGTGGTTAGAATTAGAGTTCACAATAGTTTCATTATATACGATGTCAAATTTGTAGGTACTTTATCATATGTGGCACTGGTAGAAAATGTCTTTTTAATAGTAAGAATAGTATATTCTTCAACTTCTACATCACTGAGAAAATTCCCAGCAAAGAGTTCTTCCCTGAACTTTTTTTGGCTAAGACAAGTAGAATTTTTACTGTGGTAATAAAACATTCTTTCCTATATCAGGAATTTTCACTTTTATTAAACATTACTTCACTACCGTAGACATATATATTTCCGTTATAAATAAGCTCTTTGCTATCACTGTTAAATAATATATATAATTCTTTTTAACAAAAATAGCATTTTTCTTTGGTAAAACAGAAAAGAAAATTAGATATTTATTTGCAATTTGAATGTCCGTTATTAACAACGGTCGTCGTTTGACCAATCATGGATTGCAACAACTCGGTAGTTCCGGCATTATAATAGGCATTTTCATGTCATCATTTGTGGGTGAAGTTACACTTTCGCGTTTCAGTTTTCACATGTTCCATATGGAAATTAAAAAGCTTTTATCAACTTAGTTATAATTGAAATTTCTGTTGAAGCTGGAAATTGATCCCGATATACTGCGTAGGTTTGTTAAGACATGCTTGTGCAGGTTAGTGGGTAGCTATATTACGAGTATAAAAGGTTGTGATGTACCTATATTTTTTTATCCACGAATAGGGATGAACACTCCACACACTATGTATACGTAGGTATATACAGTGTGTCCCAAAAGGAACTGGATGAAATAAATTATACATTTTTTGAAAAAGTCATTGTCAAGATATTAACTATATGTCGTACTATTGATAATAGCTCCAAGGTCTGCTCTAACCGCAATGAGAAACTGCCAGAAAAGATCAAAGAATAGTCGACCATTGCAGTCAGTGATAAGAATTACGCGTTGTTTGCCATGACCAATAAAATTATTATTCTCCGTTTGGAAAAAGTAAATATAATCCACACTATTCAAGTTTAGCTTCTTTTGTGACATGTAAATGTTGATGGATTGGGATATCGTCTGCTAGAAAACCGTCCTGCATATTTTTATTCTGCACATCAGCATATTCATAGCCATTTCGATGAAGAATTAAAATTATCTTACTTCTTTTACGCAACAACCATAACAATAGCTCTTCAACTTAAAAGCAATTTGACGTAATATCAAATCTTGTTAATTTGTCAAAGACAACATGTTCTTTCTTATGGTACAGTGACCGACGAGTAATCCCGTCATTTTCCTAATCTGGCCCTTGCTGAGGTTTAATAATATTTCTTTCGTCACCGACTCCGATGGCTTTTTGACAAAGAGTTTGCTGTTCTGTCCAGTTTTAGATCCGCCGGTGTACCACACCAACGTTTCTTTCTGACTGCATGCATCCAACCCATCCCAGTTTGGCTGTATATGATATGATTGGTTGTCTTTAGTTGTGGTCTTGGCCATCAAACTAAGGCTCCATAGGTAACCATGGATCACACCACAGTTTTGTACAGCCAGTATGCGATCAGTGAATGCACTGAGGTTAGGTCGCCCTCTGCAAATAACTGAATTTATCATAGGAATGTTATTAACAGTGTATTGCATGCACTCCATTTCCAAATATATATCTATAATATGAATTGTATTACGTCCAAAATAAACTTTTACAAGAATCCCAAACAATACGCTTATCTTTAAATATTTTTATTAGCGGTTTTAAATATCAGAACTATGGAATTTTTTATTCTACTTGGAAACAAATTGTTAATATCCCAATATATGTAATTAGTTATTGAAGTCGATTTACCTCTGAAGCGGATCAAAAAGTCATTGAGACCTGTATGGATGTAGGAGTTAATTATCTTCTTTTTATTCCAGAATTTATGGATACATTGACAGATTTCGGTAGAAGTTCTTACATAGGCCAATTAGAATGGGGAACTCGATATGGCAAGTTTTTAACAGAAACTACTTTCAAGAACAAAAATGTTCAGGATCTCATGAAGTCTGACGAAAAATTCGATCTCGTGATAATGGAAATTCTCTTCAACGAAGCAATGGTTATTTTTGCACACAGATTTAAATGTCCTTTAATTGTATTAGCACCAGGACCCACCACAGTTTTCAACAACTTTATGTTCGGCAATCTTGCACCGTCGTCGTTTGTCTCGAATTTGTTAACTGGTTATGATTCACGGATGAATTTCTGGGAGAGGTTGGATAATATGTATAAAAATTTGGTAGCAGAGATTGTTATTCACTATAGGTATGTATTTGATAATGAACTGTGCTAATTTTTGAATAGTATAACTCACAATGTATCACTTTTATATAGCTTTTTTCTATGTATAGAAATATTTATCGTTCATCGCGGTACGTTGATTTTGCAATTAAAACTTGATAAAATAATTTTTCAAATGAAAAATAGACTTAAGCGTTAGACGATCTCTAAATATTAATATTAAGAGTCTTCCTTCAACATGCATCTCCTCACATCTTCTAAGAAGAATTCAAAAGTGCATTTTAATAAGAAATTGTCCATTTATTCCTAATCGATTCAATAGGCAGCTTATTTAACAGACTTGAAAGTTTAATATATTCAACTGAAATGTTTGCACCAACTAAAATTCCTAAGAACTCACAAAGTCATGATAGAACAGCATGTTTATCATTTTTTCTATTACGAAAGGAGTTTTATTAAATTTTTGTTTTCTTTAATTTCCAGTTTGTTATTGTTTGTTTATAATTTATAGCTGAGATTGGGGAGCAGCCAGCTACTTTCCATTTTTCCAAATTTAATTTCGTAGCAAGTTGAAAAAAAAATTTTACAACTAGAGTGTTCCATTCAAAAAATAGTCGACTCTGCATTTTGTTCCATGTATTGTCAAATAAACTGTCTTCTTTAAAACCTGCATTAGAGATATCTCGTATGTGTTATCCAGGACATTTTTTGAAATTAATCACCATTCAGGTTTTTTTTATTGCACTGATAGGTACTTGGCTTGTCGTGTCGTGTGCCAATGTGCAGTAAGCAAAAATTCTATCAATTATTTCAATCCTTACTACGTTGAATATTTCCATAATTATTCAATATAATCAATAAGTAACAAATTGCACAACTGAAATATAACTTATATCACACTACCGGTTTCACGAATAACGCTTGCATCATCAGGAGTTAATTATAGAAGCATCAATAGTTCGTTACTACAACTATTTGTAACAGTATGATTCGTAGATTGATTGATTGATTGATTGGATCAGCACACCTGTCAAAGGATTGATGTCCTCGGCACCTCAGCCTTAAGGCTTTTTGTGCTCTTGGTTGTGCCGTTTATGTGAAGAGACCAGCAGCCCTTATCAGGCTCAGCAGACTTTTAACTAGGTTCGCCTTGGAGAAATCCTCCCTTGGAAATTCTAGTCCTAGGAGTCTATATCTCCAGTGAGATAGTGCTTCACAATCAAAGATAATGTGAGAGGCTGTTTCCTCCTCTTCCATGCACAACCGACAGATAGGTTCCTCCCTATATATGCCGATTGTATGCATGTGCTTTCTTAGAGTACAGTGACCGGTGAGTAAACCCGTCACTATCCTTATTTGGGCCCTGCTAAGGTTTAGTATTTCATTGGTCAGCTTCTCCGAGGGTTTTTTAACCAGAAGTTTGCTGTGTTCCTGTTTTGGCACGTGTCTCCAGTACGACTGGTGTTTAGTTTGAGTCCACCGAGATATACAACCACGTGCAGCAGTTTTGGATATCCCAAATACTGGTTCAGGACCAGTGAATGCTGTCTCGGACCCCAGCTTTGGTAGGTTGTCCGCCTTTTCATTTCCTACAATGCCCTTATGCCCTGGGACCCACTTAAGAGTAACTCTATTATGGTTAGCCAGGGTTTTAAGTTTCTGTAGACAATCCCAGACCAGTCTAGATCTGATCTGAGGACATGCTAAAGCTTTTAATGCTGCCTGACTATCAGAGAGTATTAGGATCTTTTGACCCCTGTACCCCCTTTCAATATTCAGTTGCAAACACATATCGATAGCATAGATTTCTGCCTGGAATACAGAAGCAAGATTCCCCAACGGTGCATGAAAATTGCACCTGGGTCTAGCACCATGAACTCCAGCACCTGTTCCAATGTCAGTCTTTGATCCGTCAGTGTACCACATCAACGTTCTTTCCTGACTGCTTTCTTCCAACCCGTCCCAGTTTAGCTGGAGTATGATTCGTAACGTCAAGATTGAATTATTTTTGTTGATCCTTCTATAACAGGAAATATCATCAAAGACTTAATTCAGGATTTGGAATTTGAAAGAAATTGTGAAAATTCTTCATTTGCTATATTGATAAAAAAATTATGCCTGAAGGGGTTCTGCGAAAAAAAAAACAATATTTGTACCGTAGGAAAGTACACAAATTATGCGAAATGCATTTTTCTTTTAATACAGTAGTGCTAATCCCACTAAAAAAACTGAATGCTGCCGATACGAATTATACCCTCATAATGAGCTGTGATGTCGAACTCTCGAGGTTACCAAGTGTCGCTCCGGCTTTACGAATTATCCGTTATCATTCATGGGGTTACGAATTGTCGCGTTACGATATGTCATGGATTCGGAGAATGTAGAGTATGTATCTGTTCATTTATAAGAGTATACTGAACATATTTTCCATATCTTTTAAATTTCTGATGATTCGAAGAAATTAAGTCTATGATAATTCTAACAACTATTTAAAAGTTCAATGGTATTATTCAATGTGGGGTGAAGATTTAATTGAATTAAGTGTTTTGCGTAAATTAACTTAGCTGGATGTTTATTTTTAAACCAACTGAGATGTTCCCTATATCAGATTTCAAGATTCCTTTGGGTTTCACCGTTTTAATTTATGTTATTCAACAAAAAGTCGGTGTTGTATAATTTTCACCATATTCCATTCTTGTCTGGTTTAATTTTTATTTTATTTTTATCGAAAAATATCCATTAAATTAACGTATATTTTAGATACATCCCCACTCAAAATGCAATACTACAAGAAGTTTTTCCTGGATCTCCAGATTTATCTAGTATCATTTACAATGGCAGTTTACTGTTAATAATATCGCATACGAGTTTGGATGATCCCGTACCGATGCAGCAAAACATCAAACAAGTTGGTGGTTATCATGTTTCACCTCCGAAGCCTTTACCGAAAGAAATTCAAGAGTATATGGATAATGCCACAGAGGGTGTTGTAGTTTTTTCCATGGGATCGAATTTGAAGAGTCGCAACTTCGAATCTGATAAGCGCAGAGCAATTTTGAATGGATTATCAAAAATAAAACAAAAAGTATTATGGAAGTTTGAAGAAGATCTTCCAGAGAAATCGGATAACGTTAAAATTCTGAGCTGGATTCCTCAATCAGATGTTTTAGGTTTGTATATTACAAGCGATAAGTTTTATTGATACCTGATCGTTCTCATGATTTCATCAAGGAGTATTTATGTGAAATTTTCCTAATGTTACGTTTAACCAATTCACCAAGTCAAGCACTAGTACTATTTGTAAAAGAAAATAAGAGAAGTATCTATTTTGAGAAACTTCATAAAAAGCATTCCTCAAATTTTTGGGTAAATGTAGAGTCTGAGAATATGCTACAACTTCTTCTGTCAACTGTTAAAATGATCACCATTCCATGACCGTTGAAACGAAGCATCAGTAAAGTGAAGTTAGCAGTAAAACATAACCTAGCTTACCTAGATTTAAAAAAATACTCTGCCATTTTTGAATAAACAACAGTGAGAGTCAGCAGAGCGGCAGTATTCCGCCTGAACACACCCGTTGAGTTAGTAGCTCAACCGTTGAGCCCATCTGAGCACGTCCATTGATTGGGATATGAAACCTTTTTTTTTGTATTTGAAAAGCCATGTCTTACTGTGTAAGTGGTTGAACCACAGTGACATTGAAAAAATAGCCACATTTCGACAGTCGAAGTCGTGAACAGTAGCCTATGATTAAAAAACTACAAGCCAAAAGTATTTTATATGAGAGGTTACTTTATTTTAGCTCATCCAAATACCATAGGATTTATTTCTCATGGTGGACTTCTGGGAACTACCGAAGCTATTTATCATGGGGTGCCGATTTTAGGACTGCCAGTGTTCTGGGATCAAGCTAGAAACATTGAAGCAGCAGCTCGAAAAGGATTTGCGTTAAAACTTAGCTATCATACAATGGACGAGAAAAGCTTTGAATGGTCCGTGAAGGAACTAGTAAATAACACCAAGTAAGTGCAATAGATTCTACTGAATTTTCTTCGTGGGATATTTTGTTAGTATATTCAAATTGAAAAATTGTTTTAACCACTTATATTACTTTATGTAGAGCAAGTCCCATGACTGAATGGGATGGGATAAGTTCTCATTTATGAGTTATAAGTATCCAGAGTTAATATTTAACAATAGTTTTTAGTTTCAGTTCTATTAATCCCATGTGTTTGAAATTATAAGTAGATATGCCTGAAGCGTATAAATATGTATATGCTCATTCAGGAAATGGAAATAGACGCCTCGAAGCCATGAACGCACTTGTAATAATGATTGGACATCCAAAATGTTTGCAAAGATGAAAGCCCTTGTATGAATATATCAAAAATATCTACCCCTGTATAAATATATCATCATCGCATAGGTTATCGCATAGGTTATTTTTCCATTCTGTGTATATGTTTCCTAGGGTACAGTGTCCAGTCCAGTCCAGTCCAGTTTTGAAATATTCCGCGAAATGAACTTATGCTACCGTTACTGCCATCTATTGAAATAGGCATATGTTGAGTTTTAAGCAGCATCACTTAGTATACATTTGACAGAATCTTGAATGCTTCAATCCCAATACAAATAAAATGTTCATTTTAAATCTTCTTGATAATTTTCCACCTTACGCAGCTTTGTTTTTAATATGTAACAGAGTTCAATGGAAATATTGAATATATTACTGTAACTTGAACACCCATTTGACCTTGAAAAGTCGCAGTCTGAAATTATGTTAGCAGCCTTTACATGAAATGCATCAAAGCTAGCTGCAGATGACTTTTTTTTTCAAACAATTCTGTTTTCTCGTTCTTTTTTAGTAAATAACTGAAATGTCGATTATGTTTTCAGATTCAAAGAAACTGCTAAATACAGATCATCCATAATGCACGATCAGCCTTTGAAACAATTGGATGAAGCAGTATATTGGTGCGAATACGTTGTCCGCCATAAAGGAGCACCTCATCTCAGATCCGCCGCTTTAGATCTTCGATGGTATCAACTGTATCAGTTAGATATTATTTTATTCATGTTCATTTTTTTCTCCGTGACAGTTTATATCATAATTTCTATTTTCAGACGAGTGTTGAGAAATATTAAACTTGTTAAAAAACACAAGAAAAATAATTAGACATACTTAAATATTTTGTAAATAATGAATGATTTGTTAAATTATATACTTTTTTTATATCACTCACTTTCTTTTATTTTACATATCCTAGTGATATACCTGAATTATAGGAAAGCAACATTCACTGACAAAACGGTTATATTGGCTGTAGGCAAAACTCACGAAGAAGCATCAATCGGCTTCGCCTCGGAGCATCATGACGCGCAGGGCCGAAATTCGCTTCGGAGCATCATGACGCGCAGGGCCGAAAATTCAACTTTCGGCCCTTGGAGTGTAATATACTATTTCACACTCGTTACGTAATATACCATTTCGTTACTGCATACGAAAAAATATAATTCAACAATAGAGTTTACTATCATAACCTACGTACAATGTTGGTTTTTATATATTTCAATGAATTTCAAAAGTTTCCATACACTTATTCTCTAAAAATGTTCATCTTATGGATCTATTCTAAAACCAAGTGAGTTAATTCAATTAGAACCAATCTATTGTGGCATACCAACAACTTGGTAGAAAATTGTTTCCTAATCAGTTAACTAACAGCATTTCATAGATATTCCTATTTCTTTTCCAAGGTGCTATTTCTTCTATCGATTCCCTTGTACTTTCGTTTTTGTTTAACTTGTCGGATGTACTGCTGTCCTCCCAAATATATAATATAAATGAAAATCCTTACAAATGTCTCTAATCATTTATTTTTCTTCTCGTTGTTTTCATATCTGAAGAATTTCCGAAATATGAACCTTGATGTGCATTTCAAAATTTTATAAACTACAGTAAATATTAAACAAACAAACAAAATAATATCAAGAGAATACATTTGATACCATCTAAGATTCAAAGCTGCAGATCGTAAATGTGGCGCTCCCTTGTGTCGAACTACGTACTCACACCAAAACACTGCTTCGTCCAGTTGTTTCATGGGCTGATCATGCATTATAGCTGAACGTTCCTTCGCTTTCTTCCTATACCTGAAAATGAAAAATATTCATTAGATTTCCATTTGTGAACAGATCCTATAAAAGAATCCTTCATTAAATATTGCGAAAAGGATTATACTGTTGGTGCAAGACAATACAATATGTAAACATTATTGATTTTAGATTACACATAACTATCCCTCAATTCCTCCTCAAGAAGCAAAATGAGCTGATATGCTAATATCTACTTTGGTTGACTCCACCTGGTATTCCCCCCCCTGACGTTTTTCTGGCTGACTTAAAATTAGTTTTCCGCCGTAAGTAACAATTAAGTAAGTAAGATCTAAGCTCGGCATACATAAGTTGATTGTTGTTTTTTTCACCTTCATATTAATTTTTAATTTTCGCTTATCAACCCTTAGTATCACTTGGATTAGTATGCCATGTTGTTTTAGGATGAAAAGTAGTATCCAAGTACACGGCAACTGTAAGTTGATTGTTCTAGTTCTGCGAAAATTCTAAGATTTTCAATGTCTACTGTAGCGTCGATTATGAAGGCTACATGTGTTGTGGGCTACTGGTCTATTAGTATTTTGCTACAATTGCGCCGCGCCTTGTAGTTATCTAATATTTTTGAGACTATTTAATCATAACTATTTCACAAAATAGCAGCGGCAGATCAAATCTCACAATAATGATCCTGTCGTATACCCAGAATTAAGATTTGACAGTTGTTTCGAAAACTGATTGAAGGATTGTGTTGGCCACAGGATAGCTTCCAATTGGAACAGCTAGCACATAATGTCAAAACTCCAGGCAATTTGATCAGAACTACTGTTCCATAAGACCAAGACCATCCTTAAACTAGCATGACCAAGATCAAGACTAGATGAACAAGAACGAGACCAAGACTATCCGAGTCTTCGTCTTGCGCTGCTCATCACTAGTAGCCACCCAATAGAATAGTTGGTGAAGTAGATCTAGGAACCGGTTATTAGAACAGGAAGGCAAACAAAACATAATTTATATTGGAAAGTTTTAATGTAATGGAAAAAGGAGAAAATATTATACTAATGAAATTGGGTACTACTGCAAAAAAAATTTCAGTACAAAATAGTCGAGAGGAGTAATGCTTCAATACATATGATGATACTAGCTAGTAACAGTAAGGAATGAGAAAAATTAGCTTGGACAGGACAGTTATTTATTCTTAGCCTCTCAATTGTGACAAATGAAAGCAATGTATATTATTCTTAAGACAAATATTACTTACTCATCATTGTTTAAAATTTCGTTTAAAGCTTCTTCAAACGATATTTCATCGATGTCATGATACTTCACTTTAACTGCGAATCCTTTGGAAACCGCAATATTGATATTTTTAACTTGATCCCAAAACACTGGCACACCCAATATCGGTACTCCGTGATAAACAGCTTCCATTGTGCCCAGCAAACCACCGTGAGAAATGAAAGCCACGACATTTGGATGGGCTGCAACAAAAATTAAAAAAAAGTTAACTATACAAGACTTGTTATTAACAGTCATGACAGAAATTACAGAATCAATCACATATTATATCTTATAAAGAATCTGCAAAAACACAAAGGTGAGCAAGTGAAAGTGAAGCGGAAGATCTGGTAGAAATCATGGATAATATTTTAAGAGATTATGAGGAGACGGAATTCAATCATTATTCGACTTCTATAGTTAGATATATACATAGATAGATCTACAATTTTATGGAAAGGGTGGACAGGTGTCAACGGGTCCATCGACAGACGTTTTGCGTTTGTATTGGTGGATAAATTCACCAAAGCGGTCGCAAAACGTCTCTAGCTAGAGCTGTTGTCAGTTTGAGAAATTGTTTCAACGGGGCGTGAATGAAATTTGATCAGAGTTTAGCTACCCATAGAAAATCACCCACCAATAATACCAGGGTAACATGAGGACTGATATATTATATAAGCTGTAGTTATTTTGCTTTATGTAGATGGCTCCTAGAATGAAGCTGCCTGCTAGGATCAGAAAATATTAAATTCAATAAAAAATAATGTGTTATTCTAGTTTGAAAAGAGTCACTTACCTAAAATATCTGACTGAGGTAACCATTTCAGTATTTTCACGTTTTCTGGTTTTTCTGGTAAATCCGCTTCAAATTTCCACAAAATGTTTTGTTTTATTTTTGAAAACGCATTCAAAATGGCCTTCCTCTTTTCGGGTTCAAAATTTGTACTCTTCAAATGAGATCCCATCGAGAAAATAATCACCCCTTCAGGCGAATTACCCATGAACTCTTGTAATTCGGCAGGTAATGGTTTTGGTGGTAGGATATGGTACCCACCGACTTCTTTAATATTTGGTTGCAAGGGCACTGGATCATATAAACTACAATGAGACGCAGCTAGTATTAGGCTAGCATTAAAAATTATTGAAGTTAATTCTGGAGCATCTGGAATTACTTCTTTCAGTGCTGCGTTCTGTGCTGGTATCATCACATTGTGAATAAATATATCAGCAGATATTTCGCGATAGGTATTTATCAGTCTTTGCCAAAAGTTCATGTTGGTGTCATGGTCTGCTAACAGATTAGTAACGTATGACGGTGGTGAAGGATTGGCTAATAGATAATTACTAAATAAATTTGTGGAGCCTGGAGTGAGTATTACTAAAGGACACTTGAATCTATACGCAAAATATGTCAACGCGTCGCTGAAAAAGTGATTTGTGATGACGAGATCGAATGTTTCGTTTGAATGTATCAGATTTTGAACATTTTTGTTTTGTAGAATCAACTTAGATTTGAACTTTCCAAAATTGGCTACCCACTCAAGTTGCCTTGAATATGACAGTTGTCCAAAGTAAAATATTCCTCTCATGTAATCTAAAACGAAAAAAATTAATTGTGAACTAGAACCAAAATAGATGAAGTTGTAAGTAATGTTGCTGCTGCAGAAAGTAGGTATAATCGATTTCATGGAAAACATAACTCGACTGCATATTTCCTGCGAATTCTCAAATACTTCGAATACTGCAATTATGATATTCCAGCGTTCAATAAAATGAGTTTACTCGCGACAGTCGGAGACAAATGTATGGCCTAAGTAAGCAAAAAAGCAAAAATTTTACTAAAACTGAGTACTGAGTATGTGTCTCACGCATCCAATTAGGATTCTCTGCTTACCAATATCTACAGTTCTGTCGGTTTACCTCTCCATTCAATGTGAATGTTGATTCGTCAGAAAAAATAATGGTACCAAGAGCTATCTCATTGCTGTTCAGCTAATTCATCAATCTTTCGCAAAAATCCTTTCTACGATCTGGATCGTCTTCTGTTAACTCCTGCACAAAAGCTAATTTGTAGGGATGAAGTTTTTCTTTATGAAGACATCTTAGAACAGTTGTATGACTAACATTATTTTCACGGGCAATTTGACGTGTACTTGAAGTTGGATTCTCTTCGACACTTAACAAAATATCCACTTTCACATCATCTTCAACGAAGTGTGGTTTTCTTTTCAATGGTTTGACATGTCCAAGTTCTCTGTGCATGAATTTTAGACACAGTACTTTGTGTGAAATATTAGGCAATTCGGGATACCTGTGATCAAATAAGTTTGCCACTTCAACTTGACTTCTGCAGTTATCCCCGTACCCGATCATCATTAAAATCTCAATTCGGTGAGTCTCAGTTAAATATTTCATTGTTATGTCGACAAGGAAAGAGTGTTTAACGAAGATTTTACTTTTTTAGTATAAACTGTCAACACATCAACAACTGACAGAATAGAAAACAATCCACATTATTTACCGATTTTGTCTAATTATTGGCGTTTTTAGGCAATTTTTAGGTATTTATGATAAAATTCATGGGCGAAGCAGGTTTTGTTTAATATACAAATACGTCTAATAATTAGTTTGTTTAGATTTTTGATAAATCCATATTTAACTAATTTAAAAAAGGACCAATATTTCAACTGTAATAAATTATTAATTTTAAAATTTCACCCTGTATAATTCATAATTGACCATACATTATTTAGTTTGTTGAAATCGGTGCATTAAGGGGATTTCAAAAATATGCAAATATACAGGGTTTAAAAAAAAACATCGACTATGGCATACTTGCGTGAATCACCCTGTACATTTGAATTTATGTTTACATAACACACAACTCAATTCAAAAGTTGACGTGTCTCGGCATTTTTAATAATTTTCTAAAATAATGATATAAAGAATTTTATTCCGTAAGTGGTTTCCACACTGTATATAAAATTAACAAGTGAATATTAAAAAACAAAAATATTTACCACTATAAGGTTTTTTTATATCCTCCGTAGAAATGTCTCGAATATTTTTAATTGGATTATCTTGGGGATGACTGTTAATAAACGTTACTTCATGACCTTTCTCAGCAAGCCCCTTCATTAATTGAAATCCTAACGTGAAATGGCTGTATGGTGGAGCGGGCACAACTCCTAAGATCTTGTAACATTGCATTAAACTGCTTATACTCGATAATAGGAGCAAAAAATTTAAAATATAGCACCGCATTTTTCAATGCGTACAATATTAAAATTTTTTCAAGACTGATTTTAAGTAGGTATATTTCACTAATCTAAGCGTGTCTTGGATTGTTTAACATGACGATGTGAACTGAACAAATCCGAAATACAATATTCAGTGCATACTAGAAGTCTCTCAGTTCCCCTCCATTTTCATTTTTTCAAATAAATTCAACGTAATTGAATTATAATTAATATGTTTGACAATTTTAGTTATTTGCAAGGTGGGTAATTAAATTTTCCACTGTGAATCAAAATATATTTTTCTGAATTATTATAATATACAGTATGTCTGAAAAAGTTGGCAACATATGGGAAACTTTTTTATTGTAAGTTTTACGAAAAAAAGTTATTCTTTATGAAAATCTCTGCTATCGAAGATAATAATATTCAGGTATTTACTTTTGACATTAGAGGTACAGGGTGTCCACAAATTGCAAAAGATTAATAGGAATATTTTGGCCACTTCGATTTCAGCTTAAATTTTGCAAATTTTATCTTATTTAACAAGTCAACAGACCTCAAATATTTATTTGTTGATTTGAACTATTTTAGCAATGAACTTAAATCAGTAATAAATAAGTAATACCAAATAGAATAATGTATTTTCTACTGTAATACACAAAAATAAACGAAATAATTTAAAATCTACGTGGCTCTGACAACGATACTATTTCTCTTACCGAAACTCAGTCTAGTAGTAGTCTAGTTAGTATGCATTGAAATTTAAATGTAATTGAAACTAATGTAAACAGAATATTGAGAACGTCAGTGTGTATTAATTGTAGTTCAAAAAGTAGCAAAAATGCCGTTGAAAGTGACTCTTGACGAAAAAATTGAAATTGTACCAATTGTCGGAGATAATTACAGAACCTATAGGGAAGCTGCAGTAATATTCAATAACAGAAATCCCATTTCCATTTCCATTCTACACTCGCCTTATATAATCAGGAAATCAAGGGTCGTGGACAAAGTATAGTATTCTACTAGAAATTTATGGCCATTATTCACTGCGTGAATAATGGCTATCATAAATGGCTAGTTTAATAATATACTATTGAGTGTTTTTGTATTGTAAAATGAGCCTTTGCTGAATTTGTTTTAAATTAAACTAAAAGTTTCTAATTAATTCCCCTTTAATACTAAAATTGAATTGATAATTATTTCGATATCTAAAAATATCATCATCAGGCCAGTTCCGAATTCGGGACGGGGCAAGGAAGGAACGTTTGGGGTCGTGCCTTAGAGTTGGAGTTCTGGTCTTTGTTTATGTTTGGTGGTATAGGTTTAGAGATACCACAAAAAACTTATACTATGAATGCTTAATATTCAAGTACGCCGCAGCTCCTAGTGAACAAAAGTTATTTAACACGTTGGTGGACAAAGCGGCATAAATCGTCCTAATATAAAAATCGCTGCGCTGTTGATACTTTTAATAACTCACACGAGTGCCCCCAAAAAAGTATCAGATGGTAAAATAAAGTTCTGTTACATATGTTAAACATAGCACTTTGGAATCCGTGAAAAAAGCAATGTAAAAAAACCAGTTATATGAAGACGTCTTGAAATAATACCTTAAAATATCTGATAAAACGAAAGATGGCATAAAATTAGTACATTCTGGCTCAGTACATGGAGAAAAAGGGTGACGCACTGATCAGCTATCTCAGCAGGAGATGAGAGATAAACCAATCCAAGGCTAGATTTTTTAGATACAATTCCCAAAGCTAAAGCCATCATATGAAACACTGTGCATCGCAGAAAAAAAAACAAGTCAAAGCACTTACACAAATAAAAGTTACTCTTAAGTGGGTCCCGGGGCATAGGGGGCATTGCAGGAAACAAAAAGGCAGACATCCTAGCAAAGCTGGGGTCTGAGAGAGCATTCACTGGTCCTGAACCAGTATTTGGGATATCCAAAAATGCTGCACGTGGTTATATATCTCGGTGGACTCAAGCTAAACACCAGTCGTACTGGAGACACGTGCCAAAACAGGAACACAGCAAACTCCTTGTCAAAAAACCCTCGGAGATGCTGACCAATGAAATACTAAACCTTAACAGGGCCCAAATAAGGATAGTGACGGGTTTACTCGCCGGTCACTGTACCCTAAGGAAGCACATGCATACAATCGGCATATATAGGGAGGAACCTATCTTTCGGTTGTGCATGGAGGATGGTTGTGGAGGATGAAACAGCCTCTCACATTATCTTTGATTGTGAAAACTCCCAGGGTTAGAATATCCAAGGGAGGATTTCTCCAAGAAGAACCTAGTGAAAAGTCTGCTGAGCCTGATAAGGGCTACTGGTCTCTTCACATAAACGGCGCAACCAAGAGCTCAAAAAGCCTTAAGGCTGAGGTGCCGAGGACTTCAAGCCTTTAACTGGTGTGCTGATCCAATCAATCAATCAATCATCACTTATACAAAACCTGCCGTAATATACCTGCTCTATGTGTAGTTCCATGTTTTCTTATGTTCCCTTCTTTGCTCATAAATGTTAATACAATGTTTTAGGCGCTGTTATTATGTGACGGTGGTTGCCGTCTTTGTACCAACTGAAAAATTTTCTTCTGATCTGGAACGGTATTTATAGCTTGTTGTTTTTTTCTACGAAAGTATCAGCAGTTCACATGTATTTTTTGAATGTAACTTTTCTAGTTCCTTAGATATTGTCATGGGTTTTTGGCTGTTCTCATTTTTCGTTGGTGTCCGCGAATGTGTTAAGGCTTACAAGTCTTTTAATTTCTTGGCAAAAATCGGTAAGACATCTTCATCCAGTTTGGCAAATTCACCTGAAAGTGTGAGACTCCCACTGCATGCGCGTACCGTAGGGTGAGAACGCATTCGGAACGAAAAGGATAACCTTCTTTGCTAGGTATATGCTTGTTCAAAGGTACAATCGGATGCACAAATATTAGGTAGTAGCATGAATTTATCAGAAAGGAGTTCGGTAGTTATTTATTATTACTAGAACTCGGGTTATATGCAAAATGTCATTGTTATTTTAAACTGAAGTAACTTCACATGGAAATACAAAAAATTGGAAATTTTACTGGTCTGACCGGATGTAGGTGAGTATTAAGTTGATTTAAAAAATAGCTACTAGCAGATAATTAAAAACATTTGATAAAATCCTTGTTTTTATTTGCATATATAAAAGCATAATGTATCTATTTTTTATGCATATTTAAACCACTTATTAGTATTATAATGATAAAAACAATGTTATAATAACATACAGGGAGAAACTCGGTTTTCATAATATAAATTGAGTAAGCATAACTTTGTACAATAAGTATATAATTGAAAATATGTTTACTTATAAGATTCCTGAAATATCTGATTTTGAATTCGAGGTACCTTAATCAGTCTCGCACTCATTGTCACTATTAGATCCTAAATTGATTATTAAATCATCAACCACAATATCGAAAACTGGTTTCTTTGCCATATAATCTTGTTGTATTTTTTTTACACGTTCACATCGAGTTTTCCATTGAACATTCGAAAATGAATTGAAAAATTCATCACACCGAAGCCGAATGTCCTTTATCCGCAAGTATTTTGTCGATTTCGTAAGGTTTGGACTAAGGTTTGTTTAGCCCTATCATCTGTAAATCCAATATTTCAGGTCGTTAACCACTCATGGAATTCTGCTTTTTTCGAAGCCGTAGTAGGCACTTTTTCACTTTGAACATTTGGAAACAGCATACCCTGAAGCCACTTTTTATAGTTTTCGTAGTTCATGGCATCTAGCTAATCTCCCGATTTTATATTCGGATTATAGCGAAGATGAGCATTTTTGAAAAAACCAAGTTCACCGTTAGCATTCACTATTATTAGCATCTGTCATTTTCACAGTGGCTTACCTAGTCCCTCGTTGGAACTGTCAGCTCAACCTTTCTGGTTTGTATGGTATGAGTGGATATATATTTCGTCCATATACAGGATGTTTTCAAATGACACTTACAACGTTTGCAACCTCTCGTAAAATAAATTCTGAGGGGTCCAGCCTATTTACTTTTCCAAATACAGACTGTAGTCCAGTAAATCAAGACCGAGAAACCCCCCAACCTGTTCATCTCATTATTGTCGGACTTTTTTTTGCAGCTTGTAGGTATTCACGGGTAGATTACTCTCTGAAAATATGTCCTCCGCGAAATTTGCGGAAGGGGCTGAAAAATGGCCAATAATTCCAAAAATTGAGTTTTCCGCCGAGATCTCCGGAAATATGACACTTAGAGAAGTGGGGTTTTTCCAGGAATGGAGAGCAGTTTATTATCTACAAAAATGATCCTCATCATTCTCCACCTCTGTAGCCTGCGTCATGCAGTCTTCTTTTTATAATTGTTGTTGTTATCTTATATGCTGCATTCAGTAGCGTAATTCCTCTGAAGTTCTCACATGCTTGTTGGTCTCCCTTCTTGTGTATTGTTACTATTTGTCCCACTTTCCATTCTTCCGGCATCTCTTCTTCTTCCCATATTTTATATATCAATTGGTATAATTTTTCTAACATCTTTGTCCCTCCGTACTTGATAGGTTCCTTGTTAATTCCGTCGCTTCCTGGCGCTTTTCTGTTTTCTGTGTGTGTGTGTGTTTTCAGTGTTCCTCGCATAACTTGTCCTTTCTATTTCACTAATTCTCTTTTCAATTTTGTTGTTCTCTTAGCTTGTTTTATTATTTTCTTTGTTTCTTTTCTCAGTTTTCCATAAGCTTATCTTTCTTCATTTCTATTCGTCCTTATCCATTTCAACTTTGCTTCTTTCTTATTTTCTATCATTTCTTTGCATTTTTCGTCGAGCCATTCGTTCTGTTCTGTTTTTCCCACTAATCCTATTTTTTTGTTTGCAGCTGTATTTATACATTTTTCTATAATTTTCCACCCTTCCGTTTTGTGTTTCTCTCTGTTCTAGTTTTCTTATGTCCCTTTTTGTTGCATGTTTTAGTTTTATTTTTCATACGCCCCTCTATATCTTTCATTGTCGACCGTTTTCTTATTGTTATCAATATGTGATCAATTTGTGTATATGTTTTGCAATCTGGTGATCTCCTCGTAGCCTTATGCCATTTGTTGTGTTGGAACATCCTATTGCAAATAATCATGTTCATTTTTACTGCTAAATTACAGATTCTGTGTCCGTTGTTGTTTGTTTTTTCATGTAATGTGTATATGCCGCTTATCTGTCTGTAATATTCTTCTTTTCCAATTTTCGCGTTTAGGTCACCCGATAGTACTATCGTGTCTTGTTTTGGTATTTTTCATATTTCCTCCTCTACCTTTTCATAGAAGGTTTCTTTTTCGTCATCTTCTGCCACCTCCGTGGGTGCATAAACATTTATTATCGACAGATTGAATGGTTTTGCCTCAATTCTTATATAGGCTATTCTCTCATCGATTGGTCTAAATCCCATTACATTTCCCTTTATTCTTTCTCTCACTATAAACGCTACTCCATGTTGCCCTTGCTGTTCTCTGCCTGAGTAAAATAATTGATATTTATACTTCCACATAGATGGCCGACCAAACTTTGTTATCAAGACAAACCTCTTGCGTATTGGCTGTAATACCTATACCTTCTCCACATCCATTTTCGACTTTGCATTCGTAAATGGCGACACTAATGCGTTAGTTGTTTCACATTGATCTTTGATCATTATAGTCGAGTTGATTTTTGGTTCAATCGGTTCGATAGCCTGGCTGATGAGGCCTAAAGGCCGTAACAGCTGTCCCAGGATGCGAACCGATTGAATAAAAATTAATTCGACTCCATTTTTGATTATATATATATATATGAAACTTATAATTATACAATTACCCAATTCTAGCTTAATAATTCGTTCTTGACAAACATATCTATTTCATGATACGGTCAAGCATAACTGTAATGGCAGAAGAAAAAAGTTTAAAGCGAAGATGTGAATTCAAAGAATTAAAAAAAAAGAAAAACCACGTGGCATCATAAAAAATGGTAACCATTTTGTTGAATACATTTTGCCTGACATTAATTTTCCTTATTCTGAAACAATCATTGAAGATATTAAATTGAACCAAAATTTTATATCAACAAACTAACACCCGCATTCAGAAAAATCAAATAACGGTTGATAACGTTCTTGTCACGGCAACGGCTCTGTTTGGTATATATCTGTAAGTATTGATATTCATAACATTACCAGACGAGACATGACGACATCGTTACAAAACGAGCGAACACACCATGACAACGTTATGTCGGTAACTAAATCTGTAATGTGTTAATCATACTTCAACTTCAAACTATGACCGACGTTTGTTTTCGATCGTTGTATTTATTATTTCTTTGTGTGTTGTCATATAATAATATATTGTTACCTAATTAGTTAACTTACAACGTCGGTTACGGGAATTGTCACTGATATTGCGAATACAACAGGTAGTTCTACTTTTTTTTCTTCCTGTAGGATATTTCTTTCATAGACTCCTCTGTACAATCCTTGGCGGGGTCACGACAGTGCCTCCAGACATACCTAAATTATAAAAAAAAATCTTAAGGAATATCTAATGCTCTAATCATTTATTTTTCTTTTCCTTATTCCCATATCTAAACAATTTCCTGAATATTAATTTTAATGTGTATTTTGAAATTGTATAAACTACAGTAAATATAAGACCAACAAATAAGATAATATCAAGAGAATACAATTGATACCATCGGAGATTTAAAGCTGCAGAACGTAAATGTGGCGCTCCCTTGTGTCGAACTACGTACTCACACCAAAATACCGCTTCGTCGAGTTGTTTTATGAGCTGATCATGCATTATAGCTGAACGTTCCTTCGCTGTCTTCCTATATCTGAAAACAGAAAACGGTGTTTTAGATTTTCATTTGTGAATAACTTCATTGACAATTATTGAAAACAGTGTATGTATTGAAGGGGTATTGTTTGGTAGTAGAGGAGGTGGGATAAAACAGTTTTTTTTTAGATGTCTATTGGCTGAATATAGTTATTTGTATGCTTAGGCCGCGAAATACCTTTTTAACGTACCGAAAGAACAGTTATCGCCGAGGCAAGATAATCTTGAGGTCGTTAAAAAGTTTCGCGGCCATGGCATACACACTATTTTTCGTGCAATCGTTAAAATTATTAAACTAGATAATTGTACAAACTGTACAATTAATGTTAATATTCATCCTAAATAATATAAGTACTTATGTATTTGTTGGTATTCAATAAAAAATAATCCTTGTCTTTGTAGTATTTTAGAAATGTCAAATTTGGAATAATAATTTGGATAAAAAGACTGTTAGCCCAACTTCGTACATCAAACTCTGAAAGGTTATATATTTATTTAAACAATTCTTTCCATAAAATAAAAACTAATTGCTTTTTATGTAACATGCTAGTACCAGAAAGTCTTGAACATATACTGTTAGTATGTCTGATGTATGAAAATTTACGTGATAATATGATTCAACGTCAAGGACTGTCGGATGACCTAGACGATATGTTGTCATCTACTGAACGTCTCGTGCTTGGTAAACTTTTCAACCTCATGAAAAGTGCAATGAAATTACAATCGTTTATAATTAATGAATAACAGCACAGGCATCCAACCCAGAGAAAACTTTAATATGTGTTTTTATTACTAATAATGTACCTGTCCAACTTTTTGTTTAAGTTCAGAATATTGTAACGTTAACCTTAACCAAAGTACTTGTAGCCACGCATTTTTCATTTTATTTGTATACGTATGAACAATAAAGTCACATTATTATAATAATTATTATTATTAATTGGAACCGAAAAAATTTCTTTGGCCGATGTTCCTGATTGATAAATTAAATTGTTATTTATTCTTATTTCAACTCTTGCCTTCCGATTGTGATGAATGAAAGCAAATTAATATTACTTACGATTCATTGTTCAAAATTTCATTCAAAGCTTTTTCAAACGATTTTCCATCGATACTATGATAATCCAATTTAACTGCGAATCCCTTGGATGCTGCAACATCGATATTTTTAACTTGATCCCAAAACACTGGCAAACCCAATATTGGTACTCCGTGATAAACAGCTTCCGTCGTTCCCAGCAAACCACCGTGAGAAATGAAAGCTACGACATTTGGATGAGCTGCAATAAAAATTGAAATTTCATGAAAATCTGAAACTTAAATTGTTCATAACAATAATGACAGGGACACAATTAATCACTTATATCCTTAAAGAAGTCCTCAGAAAGGTGAGTTTGTTCTAAGCCATTTATTTCAAACTGGTAGACCTGGATATGTGCAAATCATGGATAATATTCCTAACCAAATATAAGGATACAAATGCTGCAACATTTGATCTCACTCCTTTGAGCTGGATAAGGACAGCTTTCTCTAGCTGCACGTGAAAAAGTTACCAAGCTAGCATGAAGACTAATAGATTGCAATAAGTTCCAATTCTTCGAGCATGTAAGTGGGTTCTAACATGAAACCGCCTGCTAGGCACAGGAAATCAACTATATGTTTTCTCCTATTTCAAGAATGATTTATCGAAAGGAAAGTGGTTATACTCACCCAAAATATCTGCCTGAGGTAACCATTTCATTATTTTCACGTTTTCGGGTTTCTCTGGTAAGTCCGCTTCAAATTTCCACAGAACTTTTTGTTTTATTTTAGAAAATGCATTTAAAATAGCCTCCCTCTTTTCAGGTTCGAAGTTTGTACTCTTCAAGTTAGATCCCATCGAGAAGATAATCACACCTTCAGGCGAATTATCCATGAACTCTTGTAATTCTGCAGGTAATGGTTTTGGTGGTATGACATGATACCCACCAATTTCTTTAATATTTGGTTGCAGAGGCACTGGATCATATAAACTAGAATGAGACGCAGCGAGTATTAGGCTAGCATTAAAAATTATTGAAGTTAATTCTGGAGCATCTGGAATTACTTCTTTCAGTGCTGCGTTCTGTGCTGGTATCATCACATTGTGAATAAATATCTCGCCAGATATTTCGCGATAGGTATTTATCAGTCTTTGCCAAAAGTTCATGTTGGTGTCGTGGTCTGCTAACAGATTAGTAACGTATGACGGTGGTGAAGGATTGGCTGATAAATAATTACTGAATAAGTTTGTAGAGCCAGGAGTGAGTATCACTAAAGGACACTTGAATCTGTATGCGAAATATGTCAATGCATCGCTGAAAAAATGATTTGTGATCACTAGATCGAATGTTTCGTTTGAATTTATGAGGTTTTGAACATTTTTGTTTTGTAAGATTAACTTAGATTTGTGTTTCCCAAAATTGGCTACCCATTCCAGCTGTCTTAAATATGAGAGTTGTCCAAAGTCAACTACTTGTGACAGGTAATCTGAAAAGAATAAATTAATTTCGATCAAACTCAATTGAAAAATAGTTGGATAACGTTATTTGAAAAGGAACCAAGCGACATGTTTGTAATAATGAAGTAATTAGCTTTGAAAGGTTCATCTGAACTGTAAATTTTTTATTAGGACTGCAGAAACTATGTAAATTGCAATATGGTGCAAGAATTATAAATTTTTTTTTCACAAATAGTGAGTATTATGAGAAGGTGGGCTTCCTTACACATTTAGTTTTTGGCACTTGGTTTCTTTAGATTTATAAATAAAAGTCGCTTGGTTTTGTTTTAAAAAACTATATTTCACAAAATAAACAGTCAAAGGTAAAAAAACAGTTTAATCTTTAGATATCATAAACTTCAAAATCAATATTTTTTCCAAAACTGTCCACATCATCTTCAAAATTCGCGGAGTCCAAATTCAGGTAAAAACTTTTAACATATTTTGGAATAAGAGGCAAGAGACTTTTGATATCAGCAAGCTTTTGCTCCGATATGGGTTTACCATTAGGATACAGTATGTCGCTTGGTTCCTTTTTAACCATTTTCAACTACTTCACATAATTTAGCCATTAACGCGCTTCATAATTTGCTCTGCGATATTCACAAGACAAACCTTTCGCAAAAGTAAACTTTCTATCACGTTCAGTAGTTGTCTCGCGTACAGAATCGATTTTAAAATACACCTGGGAACTTGCGGAGCAATTATCTTGTAATCCTTTTGGTGTTGATAAGCGGTCGGTGCCCAGTTCGAGATATTAATCAGGTAGATAGAATGTGTCCCTAATTTGTAGATTTGAAATGTGCCCAATTCATGCACGCTCAAATCCTTTAGACCAGATACCGAGTAAACGAAATATTGTGAAATACGAGGATGTATTGATATCTAGTTAGCCTAGACCAGTTCCATGCATAAACAAAATATTGCGTTACCATAGCAACGAACACGTATTAGAAGTGTCAGTGTGAAGTTTGACGTCAAAAAAGTAAACCAGAGCCACGCAATAAATTAAAAGAAAAAGGATGTCCACCGAAATTGTGAAAAAAGAAAAATTGGAGTATCGAGTCATCATCATTTAAAAGGGTTAAGAGGTAAGCAGATTTACGAAGATATGCTTAATACCCTTGGTGATCAATGTCCTTCGTATGCGACCGTGAGAAATTGGACTGCAAGATTCAAAGGAGGTAAATTTTCCATTGAAGATGATGACCGATCGGGAAGGCCAGTTTCTGTGTCAGTCCCCGAAAATATCGATGCAGTTCATGACATGATTTTATCAGACCGTCGAATTGGGCTAAAACGGATATCTGAAGCACTGAATATTTCATACAAATGCTTTCATCATATAGCTCACGTCAATTTGGACAAGAGAAAAATTGCTGCAAAACGGATCCCCAAATGTTTGAATGTTGACCAAAAGCGTGCAAGGGTAGAAGTATCGCGTTCGATCTGTGCTCGTTTTGAAAACGATGTAGACTTCTTAAACCGAATTGTTACTATGGATGAGACTTGGGTACATCTCTTTGATCCAGAAACAAAGCAACAATCGATGGAATGGCAACACTCTGGTTCTTCAAGACCTAAGAAGTTTCGTGTCCAAAAATCTGCTGGAAAACTTCTTGCTTCAGTTTTTTGGGATTGCCATGGAATAATCATGATTGATTTTTTGTATAAGGGTAGAACAATAACTGAAGATTACTGACCACTCTAAGGGAAAAAATTAAAAAGAAAAGACGAGGAAAGCTATACAAAGGTGTTTTGTTTTTGCAGGACAACGCCCCTGCACACAAATCTCATGTTGCCATGCAAAAAATTCGTGATTTATGGTTTGAATTACTAGAACACCCCCCTTATTCACCAGATTTGGCTCCGTCCGACTATCATCTCTTTCCTCAACAGAAAAAAATTTTAAAAAGTCGTAAATTATCTTTCAACGAGGAGGTAATAAAAGCTGTGGAGGTCTGGTTTGCAGAGCAAGAAGAAACATTTTTATTGAAAGGTCTAGAGACTTTACAGATTCGCTGTAATAAATGTATCCAATTAAGAGGAGAATATGTTGGGTAATAAAATATTTTGACATTGAAATTTTATTTGGTTCTATAGTAGGCTAAGAATTTTTCAATATATACTCGTATACTTTACAGAGATTTATACGAGCTATAAGAATAATAATTATTAATTCTGATATTTGAACACTTGTTTAAAGGTGATGGAATATGATTGTATTATTTTATTAAACTTTGAACTGCTTGATGTCTACAACAATATTACTATTTTGTAATTTCATAGAAGAGGAGTAGAATGAATCACGAGAAGGAGATCAAAAACAAAGCAAAAATGGATTAAATAGTGTGGCAGGAAAAAATTGGGTTTGTAGCCCAAGGATCCTGTGTTGCATGTACACAACCATAGTGAGACCAATCATTACTTAGTAGTAGGACTGACTTATCGATCACTTAATTCTTTTAATCCGTTTATTTCCCTGAAATAAATATTTATCGATCATATTTACTTTGCTTATTTATCGAATCATTTAGTTGAATGACATTTTCGCTTATCGACCGATAAACAAATTACATAATAGTTATTTCGAACAGTATTTGCTGAATGAATATTATACTGTAAACATAAATCACTAATTTTAAATTATTTGGAGTATTCAGAAAAATTACTTGCCTTTCATAATAACATGTCGATTAGTAGAATACCTATCTAATAACTTGATTAATTTGAAAATGCAAGAAAGGAGGAATTCATGCAAGGATACAGAAGTGATTGCAAAAGGATTATTCACATTTGTAAACAACTCGATAAGTATGTTGGGGAGGAAATATACATGAAAACAGAAATTTATTTTCAACCAATTGGAAGGCTCCTTTTTGTTTACGTTGCTTACTGCAACGGGAGATTATCGCGATAATTTTGAAATTGATAAGTGATCATTTTTCTGTCAAAAATCAAGTGTCTTCTATCTATTGGTGAAAGTATCTCAGAGTTGATACTAACCAATTTTATTATAAATGTTTCAGCTTTTCTTTCCTGCTTTCCGTCTGAAATATGCATTGTTTGTCACAATAAATAATTTTTTTCTTATTGTAATTTATTGCTAAAACGCTACAAAAACATATCTCCGGCGGCTTTAGTTAATAGTAACTAATTAGAGTTTCAGAAATGAAGTTCATTTCAGCTGTTAGTAATTCATTTTTATTACTTAAATCTGAGACACATCAATTGAAAAATTTTTTATCTGAACTCCAAGGTCCTTATAGTTTTAAAGATTTTCAAAGCTAGCCTAGCCTTTAGATATACTCCGGTAATATGGAGGAAGGTGAAGGTCATCTACCCTCCGAAGGTGGGTAGAATCTCAGACCAAACGCCCCAATCATATAGACCAATTATTAGCCTAACGTCATTTCTACTCAAGACTTTGGAAAAGCTAGTAGATAGGTACATAAAGGACAGCGCTCTGAAAACGCGCCCTCTAAGCGAGTCAGTACGCTTATCAACTGGGCAAGTCAACAGACTTAGCTCTGGATGACTTAAACAGGTTACTGTCCAAGTCGATCGACGACAAGGAAATAGCAGTATCTAGTTTTTTGGATATAGAGGGAGCATTTTATAATGCTTCTCCAATATCTATAACCAGGTGTATGCAAAGAAGAGGGGTCGAACCCATCATCTGCGGGTGGCTTGCAGCCAATCTAGGGAATAGAATAATCACATCCACCCTGGGAGACGCAACCATCACAGCGGTGGTGGGAAGGGGTTGTCCTCAAGGGGGCGTTCTATCGCCACTTTTGTGGGCGATTCTAGTAGACACGCTACGATCCAGAAACAAAGCAAGACTCGATGGAATGGCAACACTCTGGTTCTTCAAGACATAAGAAGTTTCGTGTCCAAAGATATGCTGAAAAAGTTCTTGCTTCGGTTTTTTGGGATTGCCATGGAGTAATCATGATTGATTTTTTGGATAAGGGTAGAACAATAACTGGAGATTACTATTCGACATTACTGACCACTCTACGGGAAAAATCAAAGAGAAAAGACGAGGAAAGCTTTACAAAGGTGTTTTGTTTTTGCAGGACAACGCCCTGCACACAAATCTCATGTTGCCATGCAAAAAATTCGTGATTCAGGGTTTGAATTACTAGAACACCCCCTTATTCACCAGATTTGTCTCCGTCCGACTATCATCTCTTTCCTCAACTGAAAAAAATTTTAAAAGGTCGTAAATTATCTTTCAACGAGGAGGTAATAAAAGCTGTGGAGGTCTGGTTTGCGGAGCAAGAAGAAACTTTTTTTTTTTGAAATGTCTAGTCTAGAGACATTACAGGTTCTCTGTAATAAATGTATCCAATTAGGAGGAGAATATGTTGGGTAATAAAATATTTTGACATTGAAATTTCATTTGGTTCTTTAGTAGGCTAAGAATTTTTCAATACATCCTGATAGACAAAGTCGGTGTAGCAAAATAGCTAAGCCAATTAATTTGACAAAAGGGGATTCAGTTTAAGTAAAAAGGGAAAATGGAACCAAATTCGAGTATCAATACTTAGATCCATTCACAATCACAGAGGTAACTGAGATTGATTGTAAAATTAAATTAGACAGGTTTGATAAAAGTAGTATATAAAAACAGAATATACCCTTATTTTAAGTAAATTGAAAATTGTAAAGTGAAAAGGTTATTGAATGCGAGAATAGCATAAGCAGTTCTGATAAAAATATTTACATTTACATAAAAAACAAAGTGAAAGTGAACATTTGCAAAAGACATGCCACGTCATCAAAAACTATAAATAGATAACCTTAGGTTTAAAGTTGTTATTATTGGAAATATCTTAATAATACAATATCGATATGATATATATATATTGTTGTGTTGGTGCAATGAAATGTTTTCGAATGTTCTACCTACGGGATGACCAATAGTTACTGTTGACCCTGAATGGAAACTTCCTTCCATCCTTCCATTATACTTTCAACTAAAAATAGTTATTTCCAAAAATCAGTAAGACCTTGATAAAGATAAATAATCTTATATAAAAATATAACTAAGTGAGCGTGGCCAAAATTTTGAGTTTTCAAAATTTGAAAGCTTTATTCTCTTTGAAAATATTTCCTCTATACTTCCTTTCATTATTATCTTGATTTTCTCATTTTCATAATACTTGCAGCTTAAATAGACAAAATTCCAAACTGTTTAACAATGTTCGAAAAATTTTGGGCTACAAAAAGTTTTTCGAATCTACTTTTATTATGTTGTAGGTAGGGCATAATATATCCTACAATTTTGATCACTTCATTTTTTGTGCGAGCAAAAAAATACCCAGTTTTTCACGTTGTGCTTGCAGGCTATGAAATTTGTTGGTATCAATTGATTTTATTTGATAATAATTATGGAACGATTCCAGGAAGCAAGGGTTGAGAAACAATTAAATTGTGAAATCGGTCGAGTAATATACAGTGGGGATATTAAGGAAAACTCTATTATTCAAGACAAAGATGTAAAATCCTCGAAACCGTCAATTTTTATTTTAATCGTTTTATGACATACAATAAATTGTCACCCCTTTTAACCCCTACATTTGACACCTACCCCCTTAGATTTTTCAAATAGCAAGGGCGGTCGTGCGCTGGAAAGCGTTTGAAAAGCCGAAGTCAAAAATATATCACACTTTGCTTTAATCTCAATCACATGTTTGCTAATAACGCTTTATTGGTTTGCGTTATAATAATATAAAAGTAATTCAATGGTTTTGCTTCAATTTGGGACACTCGATAACAAACATCATTCAATTTTTATTCTTGAACGCTTATTCTGTTTTATTTTTTCCGTTCAATAATTAATAATTTGTCCAGTCCCTTCAATTTTAAGTATATCAATTTACCTATATACTCGTAATTCATTATGTTTTTTGATAATTTTCATTAATTAATTGTTTCATCCAAAATTGTACATTTTTTAAATCTGTTTTTCAAATCCTTTCGAGCATCGCACGACCTCTATTGCTATTTAAGAAATCTGAGGGGGTAGCTAACAAGTGTAGGTGGTAAAAGGGGTGACAATTTTTTGTAGGTTATAAAACATCTTGATTGAAATAAAAACTGACGGGCTCGAGGATTTTTCATTTTAGTCTTAAGTAACGGAGGTTCATAGGGGTGTAAGACTTAATATCCGCACCGTATTGTTATATTTTTGTAGTGGTATTGGATAATTATTGATTTTATTCGATAATTAGTTTGTTACACTTATACTGTTTATAGTCTTGGAAGTTCGTTTAAAGTTAGTGTTGATATAATTTGTTGTTCATGCTCAAATAATTTCCCACAGCATAAATTAAACATGTGAAATTACAAAAACAATTATATTTACCAGCGAAAGGTTTCTTAATATCCTCCGTAGAAACCTCCCTAATATTTTTCATGGGATTTTTCTGGGGATGGCTGTTAATGAACGTAACTTCATGTCCTTTATCAGCAAGCGCCTTCATTAATCGTAATCCTAATGTGAAATGGCTGTATGGGGGAGCGGGCACAACTCCTAAGATTTTGTAACATTGCGTTAAACTGTTTATACTCGATAATATTAACAAAAATTTTAAAATTGAACAACGCATTTTTAATGCGTACAATCGTGAAGTTTCGTTGGTACTGATTTGAAAAATATTCCACTATCCTGCATACGAGAGATCGCTAGCCTTGGATTGTGTATCATCACGATGGGAATTGAAAAAATATATTAATGTTCAGTGCGCATTCAAAGTCACTTATACCGTTTACTGATGTATTTATCAGTCAACGCTTTTAACCGTTTTTATTAACTTGCTTTACTTGTCCGATTGGAACTTTGTAAATGATTTTAAACTTATTTACCGATGGGTACGAGACTTTAAATTTTCAACATTATTCAGAATTGGGTGACAATCGAAGAAAATATGGAAATAATTTAAAAAAAAATAAAGAACCGTTGATGAAACGTTACTTTTTTAGTTTTGATATACATCTTACGGTCTATATACAACATAAATTATTATGTCTCCATAGCCGAGCGGCATAGTGGTTTGACTGCGGAAATTATTAACTGTAGGCATATAGGGATCCAATTTTTTTATTTGTTACATTTGTATTTGAATAACCTTCAATATAGTTCCTATTATTACGTAATTGTAAAAAATAAATGATTCAAACACAGCTACTTCCTACATTTCAATGGAACTCTCGCATGGGATTTTTGCAAAAACTTTATTCAAAATTAAAAAATATCGGAAAACAAATAAATTTAACTATAAATAATTAATGCATGTTAAAATTAATAAATATTAAAAATAAAAGGCATTTTACTTTGTTGGTAATGTAGGTACTTCTTGATCTATGACATAGATCTATTATTCTATGTTATTGGAAATTCTAATCACTTTGTATGGAACTACTTGGAGCGAAAAAAAAACAATCGTGCAAGAAATAGTGTAACATATACGGGCCGGATTTTCACTTACAGCTTTCGGGTTTGGAAGGCGATAGTATAGCTGCTGTTAATACTCCTGACTCTGTTATTCGGCCAGAAACAGGAAGAGTTATGTATGTATGTATGTATGTATGTATTTTGGGGTAACATTCACTGAGACCTAAAAGATCTATTGTGCCCCCTTACTTCTACTTAGTTTCTGAGGAGAGTCTCAGATACTAGTAGCTCCTTTAGTCCTATTTCCCGGAGGAATTTTAGGATATCTGCAGGCCTCAACTTAGGTAACTGTCCCTCTTCTATCCAGTAGTCTCCCAGGTACTGTGCCCTAGGATTCTGAAATACTGTGCAGTTCGCAAGTATGTGGATGGAGGTTTCTTCTTCCATTCCACAAAATCTACAATCTTCTTCCTCCACTATTTTGAGCTTTTTAAGGTGTCCATTCAGGCGACAATGTCCCGTTAGGATTCCTGTTAAAACTCTTAGTGCAGTTTTGCTTTGACTTATGCATTCATTTGATCTCAACAGGTTGTAGTCACCCAGAAGAATCTTTGATTGCCTAAGCCCTACTAGATCTTTCCAATTGTCAGATCTTCTCTTTTCTTCGGCTTTACCTATTTCTTCCAATATTACATTGGAGCTGATTCCGCAAAAGGGTTCCGGCCCCCAAAAGGGTATTTCACTCCCCCTCTTTGCTAGTTCATCTGCTATTTCGTTTCCTTCTATTCCAGTGTGTCATGGAATCCACAGTAAGGTGACTATATTGTTCTCTTCTAGTTCATTAAGTTTGCCTAGGCATTCCCACACCATTTTGGAACTGATTACACAAGAACAGGAAGAGTTAAGTTGTCGTACAATATTTTTTTTAAATGACAATAAATCGGTTACTAAACATTCTTCAAATGGAAAAATATCGCTATCCCAGACTTTGGGAAGAACTATATGCTGCTACCTTTGGAATATTCTTAAATTGAGGTCATTTATACTATGATTAATATATTTATTTTTTTTTTGTTTTGTACCTACATACTCCGGTCAATATAGACATCTGATATAACAAAAAAAATTCCCGGAAAGCCAAATATTGGTGGAGAGCTGGGGTTTACCATTACAAATAAAGTGTCAAAAGTCCCCATCGATCCTATGTGTGCTTCAGAAGTTATTCGGGGTCAAAGGTCAAAATTTGAGGTTTTTTGGATTTTATCAAAAAAAACTTCCAATCAAAGTTGTAGATCTGAAAATTCTCTACAAAAATGGTCGTCATGATTTTTCCCTAAGAGTTACCATTCGTGAGAAATCGTGATTCTAAGAGTCACATTTCCACGCCACCTGTGAGGTAGTGTACTCGGCGCGTTCTAGATATTACTTTATTATTGATATTGATTATAGACATTGCTGTTGATAATTGGGTTAACTATTATTTTGATTTTTTTAGATATTTTAATCAGATTCATTCATTCTTGAAAGTCTACTTCAACAGTCATGTCTTCTCCGATTTCTTCTTCTTCCTCTTCCTCTTGCTGCCCTGGATGTCCATAAATTGTTCAAATACGGCTAAGTCATTGGTTTCTTCATTAAAAATCACAGCAATCTTCCTCTATTGTACTCAACTGGACATTTGAGCAAGACTTACCTTGGCAATTGGTACACGCTGGAAAACACAGCAACCCGACTTTTTTGTTGAGGAGTTTTTCTGGTGCAGGTGGGAGTAAAGTTTTAATCGTTTCCAGAGTATTATCTATCAGTTTCCAACCCCAGTCTTCTGGGTTCAGTTGATTGCCTAGCCATGTTTGAACTTGATAGTATACTCGATACAAGTGTTGAATAGCAGATGCCGATGTTGGAGGGAGACATGATAGTTCTTGTTTCTTGTTTCGCGTATTTTTTACAAAAGTTAAGTATCGGTATTTAACAATGCGGACAATAGAATAGCCAGATGTTTTTCAAGGCCACGTGGGTAGAGTGGATTCAGTTAGGGACTGACTGTCTTTTCAATAAATGGTTTCAGGATAGTATAAAAGAAACCCCAGCTCTCCGGGAATTTATTTGACCACTATTTTTATGTCTAAATTGACGGGATTAAAACTTGAAAAAATTTATTGTATATTATCACACACTAACCTTGCTGTAAGCATTGTTTTCTATAAGCAATTAAGTTATTATTATTATGAGTGGTGAAAACATTGCTTGGATAACATAATATTATGTCTCTGATTATAAAGTTTCAAAGTCTACTTAGTAATGGGTTCATAAAATTAATTCCAGTGATTCCTATCCACAGTTGACGTATGTTCGTTTTCCAAGGACGTAATTTAAAAAAATGGAAGATAAGCATGGTTATGTGATATTAAAATTACAAAAATATTACAATCTTTAAACTTCAATACCACTAGAAGTAGAAAGTATAACAATATAATAAGAAATTACAAGAAAAAAATCGGCAAATTCGTTATTCCAAATGAAAGAAAATACTTCCATTAAATCCGGAACAAACATAGCAATTTTCTGTGTAGAACTATCAAAAAATGCAATATCTTATACTTGCTATGAATGACCGCCTGTTTCTTTGGTATAACTGGTCATTATCGGAGCCAAACGGAATGGGTAGTATGGGAAAATAATCACCAGAAAACGGATCCTTCTCTAGATGTGTTCGGGGAGCGCTATCTAGAACTACTCATTGTTCGCTGTGCTATAAAGCTAGCACTATAAAGCACACTAGCACTATGAAGCGCTAGAGTGACGACATGGTTTTCGCCACCCACGTCATCGTTAACGCAATGGTCGTGTTCATCCCGAAAAAAGTTGATCAGGTAGCGATTTTTAGAGTGATCCATCGTTTCTTAATTTTGCTGAACGCGCTAACCTTAATATAACACCGTGACCCAATTTTATTTGAAATTATGACATCAATAATCATTTATCCATCTTTGATTTCAATCTAGTTTAATAGTTCCTACTGGTGTTGATTCATTTTCAAGTTATAAATGTATAAATAAGATATATATATCAACCAAAGGGTATGTCATTTTATATTTATAAAGATGAAAACTTTTCCAAATTTGTTATGGGATTTTTCAAGCTCTGGCAGAGAAAAGAAGAGATTATGAAAAAAAAATCGTAGACAGCTTGTGTAACACTAGAAACCCTAAGGAATTTTGGAATGCAATAAAACCCTATAAAGGCAATTATGTACGAAAGTCCCTGCCTGTAACGGTATGGGCGAATTTCCATACAAATATAACCTCTAATCGAAGCTTGGATAATGTTCAGTTTACTGACGTACAACACCCATTTTTGGATTGCGAGATTTCTTACGCAGAGATTTACACAGTTTTAAATTCATTAAAATGTAATAAAGCTCCGGGCATTGACTCCATCACTTACGAATTTTTTAAAAATCTACCCAATAATTGGGTTCTTTATTTCAATTAATTGTATAACAGAGTCTTTGATTCTACTGATATTCCAATTACTTGGCCATCAATTAAGCTTACTTACTTGTTTGTTGTTTTTGTGTGTGTGTGTGTTTTTTTAATGTATAAGTTACTATGTATAGGTACTTTTACAAAAATAGGTACCGAACGCCATTGGTACGTTTTTGACAGATATCCGCCAAGTTTCCTCGCCTCTTACCGATGCCGCGTAGCTTCAGATAAGCTTGCCAAACTATACGTTATATCAACGAACCACCACTGTATTCAATAGTATACAGGTTAATTATATAGTCTGCATATTTAATGTGTTAAAATCCGATAAATAGTCGTATCCAACATATTTACTTCTACAACTGCCTGTCTTCGTTCAAACTTTCACAAATATGCCGAGTACCTTATCGTTTATTATAATTTTATATTTAACTACAGTTACTGAAGGACACAAAATATTAGGTATTTTCCCGAATTGCGGCCAAAGTCATTTTAGAATGGGATTTAGGTTAATGAAGGGATTAGCTGATCGAGGTCATGAAGTGAGTTTTGTAAATTGTTTTCCTCAAAAGACACCAATTAAAAACTTTAAAGATATATCCGTAGAAAGTATGAAGAGTGGCATGTATGGTAAGTGAAAACATTTGATACTGTTTCAATTATTTGCTAAGTATGAAATTTCCCAATAAAAATTTCAACAGAATTTGAATACTCAGGACTTTCCACATTTCAATTTATACTTTTGCTGACACTATATCCTCCTCGAAGTAGTTCAACTCTATTGTGTCTATATTCTTCGCTCATCTCTTGACTATAACTTCCAGGCTTTTTAGAAGCACGTATGATACTTTAAACCTTTGACTTAAGAATATATTTTGATAATTTTTCCGAACTAACAAAATGAAGACTGGATGATTTTCCCATCATTGACAAAAAATTGAGTTTCATAATGACAACACTTCTATCTAAAAAAAGTGATCCAGTCAAAGAAAACGGATGATTTTAATGTCCCTAACAGGAGGACAAATAGTTGTAATAATTCATAACATTTTTTTCGTCCGTGTTAGTTAAATATTTCAACCTCCTCTCATAGCGTAGTCAAAGTACACAAAATATCCGTAAAATGCCGCAAAAAACTTGAAAATTCAAAATTGAGTATTTAAAAGGGTAGTGATTGACATGAGAAAATCTTTACGATGCTAGGCATGCGATTTTCCGGAAAATCGTCGAGTGAAAATTTTTCTTTTTGTTTTTTCACTCTAATTGTATAAATAATGAAAACACAGAAAAATGTTCAAATCAAAAATTGTAGCTAATACATTTATCTACAAAATTTGTCTGAACATTTTTTTTGTATCTGCATTAGTTTTTAAAACATATACGAAATTTCCATAGTAGTATTTTTGGACATCATCAATTTTCATGTTTTCGGAGATTCTTTAAATCGATTGATATCCTTGTTGGGGCTAGGAAATGTATGTCTTATTAACAGACGAATTTTCACAAAACGGAATGCAACATTTATTATGGTAAACCATGTTGGATATCCACTACAGAGCCACCTGAAGATTCGCATCGGTACTAATAATTCGGTTCAAGGACATGTAACATGCGAAAAATGTTTGTATGTGGTTTGTGATTATTATCGCTTAAACTTAAAAACTATCTTGAAAGAATTTATAACGATATGACAATTACGTCCAATATTTCCTTCTCAAATTTAACATAATAGTTATTATTTATAGTTAGAGTAATATGACATTAAGTGGAATCTTTTTTTACAGAATTTTACGACATATCAACAATATCACAACAGCCAAAATTTTCATACTACCGCTGGTATCAGGAGTTAATCAATTATGGACGTCTGATAGCAAAACATTTATTAAAAAACGAAAATTTACTTGGATTACTTGAATCGAATGAAAAATTCGACCTGGTAATATGTGACAATTTTTTTATTGAATATTTGACGTTTTTTGCTTATAAATTTGGTGCTCCTTTGATTATAGTTTCACCTGGTCCAACAAACATATTAACTAACTATATATTTTCAAACCACGCACCTAGTTCTTATATCACTAACTTATTCGCATTCAACACCAATTCAAAAATGAACTTCTGGAAAAGATTGGAAAATATGTATGCGGAAGTGTTGGGAGAACTGTTTATTCATTATATTATGCTTCCAGAACAAAATAGATTATTGAAAAAATTTGTTCCTGATGCTCCAGATATAAAACAAATTTTGTTTAACGCCAGCTTAATGTTAGTGGCATCCCACGCAGCTGCATTTGGACCAGTACCTTTACAGCAAAATGTTAAAGAAATTGGAGGCTACACGATTCCCCCACCGAAACCTTTACCTAAGGAAATGAGAGAATTTTTGGATAGCGCCACTGAAGGTGTGGTGGTTGTTTCTATGGGGTCGATGATAAAAAGCTCAAACTTTCCTCCTGATAAAAAAAATATTCTTTTGAAGGCACTTTCGAAAATAAAACAAAAAGTATTATGGAAATTTGAAGAAGATCTTAAAGAACAACCTGATAATGTTAAAATTTTTAACTGGATACCACAGTCAGATGTATTAAGTGAGTAATCATAAAAAATTACTCTAGTTTGGCAAGTTTATCACGGCATCGGTAAGGGGCGAGGAAACAAAACGTACCAATGGCGTTCGGTACCTATTTTTATAAAAGTATTGAAAATAATAATAATTATCATATTATAATAATTATATATAGAAACTGATTTTTGCTTTGCTTTAAAGGTAAGGTATATATTTCAAAACACGGTATTTGTTAAAAACAAATAATGTTAAGATTAAGAATCGTACTTGAATTCAATATGGATACGAAATAGTTCAAAATATGACACTGACAATACCAACGCCACTGGATAATCAATGTCAGTCAATTGACAAAGTGAGAGGGAAGAACACACGTAAGCGCTTGCCAATAGGGAGTCAGCTGGTCACTAAGCAACCAAGGCCTTTCTATAAATTTCACCAATTTAGTCAGTTCGGAGGGCGTGAAAATTATGGTTTTCGCTCAACGCTGCCAGAGCTTAAAGAAGCCCATAACAAATTTGGAAAAGTGTTCATCTTTTAATATTCATAAATTGAAAAAATAGTGTTAATAGACAAAATCCAAGGAGCAAGCACATTCAACAATTACCGTTTAATAATATATTGTTAATATTGTTATAATAAAAAATCCATTTTCTAATTATTATCACAACATACTTAGCACTTTATCTTTTTCATAGTTAAACGTGGCAATATCGAATGTTTTCGACTGCATTCCTTCCACGGCTTCAGATAAACTTGCCAAACTTTAGTACAGGCTCCTACCTTCTTTCGCTTCATCACCCAATTTCAATAGATACCCAGTTCAAGTAAAAGTTTTTATCATATATAGGGTGATTGGACGACAGGGACACTTTGACTATATATTTTGTATTTTTAGGTCATCCCAACGTTGTTGCATTCATTTCACATGGTGGTTTATTAGGAACCACTGAAAGCGTGTATCATGGTGTACCAATATTAGGAATCACTGTTTTTTATGATCAAGGAAGGAATATCGAAATGGCCGCAGAACAGGGATACGCCTTGAAAATTAATTATAATGATTTAGAAGAAAAGTCATTTGAATGGGCTTTGAATGAAATATTGAATAACCCTAAGTAAGCTATGATTAATAATACTTGTTTGTTACGTCTTGAGATACAGCGCGAAAATGAAACATTTCCGGCATTTGTAGCCGAAACGTTTTCACATTTTGTAGGTTAACACAAAGTTAAAATCTGTCGTCCTTGAATGTGGATAATTTTTTTTATCACCAAAAAGCTCTTCAGGAGGCATGGTTTAAGTGCAAATAAAACACACAACACTCACAGATAAAGTAGCTTAGTATCTTAAAATATTCAAAAATCAAAAATTTTAGACAGTAAAGCCCGATTGCACCGATTTTAATTTAATCCGGGATCAGTTAACTCAGAGTTAAATTTTACTCGTGGATTAACTGCTTCTGATTTGTACGGTAGCCAAACCAAGTCGGGCTAGGTAATCCCAGATAAAAGCGACAACATTATGCGGCAACAGCGCTTTTTCTGGGGAATTTTTGTTCAATTGGTTGTAGTCTTGTAGTTGGCAATCTGACAGTTAGAAAATTTATTACTTTTCGTAATTTTCGGTCATAGGTTATTGTTTTCTTTCTTGATAATTATTTTTACCATTTCTTCCATGTTATTTACCATATTACGTTACGTGATTTTTTCGCAATGGATAATAATGGCAAAGGGGCGCCACTGTTACGCGCATGTCTACTTTTTGGCGTATGAAAGTTATATGTTTTCAGTAGTGCAAAAAACGTTGTTATATGATATTATAGTTGAGAATTGGTCATACGTCTGAGGAAAAAGTGTTTATTGTCGAGCATTATTTTCCTTCGTACAGAAATGGCAAACAAGGCGGATCGAGTTTGAATAAAGTTACGGGAAAATATCGCGAACACTTTTATAAATTGGTCGTTATTGACCCATCAATGTAATGTAACGCCTCTGATGCGATAATTACAGTGGAACAGTGTCGAGCGCGGTTAGTACTTGGACTGGTGACCACTGGGAAAACACCGTCGTATTGAGCACACAAATCTATTAATAATAGTTCCGCTGGTATACCACTACTAGAATCTGTAACCTTGATTCCTACGGTTCACGTCTACCAGGAGAGTTTCTGATAAGATAGCTATCCTTTCTGCCCAACATACCTTTCCATTTCAACCCACTTGGAATTTTTGCCTATAGGCTCTTGTCAAATGTAACGTCTATTGTAATAAAAACAACTTTCTGCTGAATCGAAGCTTATTAATTCTAATCTTATATAGACACAAATAAATATTCAATAGTATTTTTTATTGCAACAATTTATTGGAATTCTTTTATTGTTATTAGCTCTTAAAATTAAGTGATCCGGTCTTTTGGGTCCCGAATAATAAGTATAAATTTTAGGTATAGAACAGTGGCCAAACAACGTTCAGCTATAATGCATGATCAGCCTGTGAAAGCATTAGATGAGGCAGTTTTTTGGTGCGAGTACGTGGTCCGACATCAGGGAGCCTTTCATTTAAGATCGCCTGCAATGGATCTCAAATGGTATCAACTGTATTATTTGGATGTGTTTGTATTTATCCTTAGTGTAATAGTAACCATTTTAATACTTCTAAGTTCTTTGTTTAAATGGATTAATAAGAGAATTGTAGGAATGAAAAATAATAAAAAATATGAATAAAAATTCGCTAATTAATTAGAATTTACTATCGCTTTGTGCGAAATAATAGCCGCCGAAATTATAAAAAATTGTATGTTGAGAAATAAAAGAACGAAAACAAGAGAGAAGAGGAGATGGTGGACTAGGCAGTGGATTTTAAATAGACATATTACTGGAGCCTCGGCATTAATTCAAAATGAACTCTGTTTAACATATTCAGAAGATTTTAAAAATTTATTACGGATGTCCGAGGACCATTTTAATTATCTCTTGGAACGCGTATATCTAATCGCATACAAAAATCCGACACCCATCTAAGAGAAGCTATTCCTGCCCAAACGACAATGCAATTTTAACTAATTTAATATTGAAGGAAGCGTGAAATATTAAACACGTTTAATATCAGTCGTGGCGTGGCGTGAACAGGTCGTGAAAAAGTCGTGGGCAACTACGAAAGCTTGAGCCACGTTCGTGGTTCACTACCAGTGTCAACCCGCCTTAATAGTAGCAAGCTGAATAAGTCGAAGCCGCAGAATAATATACAGGGTTTCCCATTGACATATTCTTTATTTCCGGTTAAACCGAAAGTCGACCATAATAATTTTTGATGTGAAAAGATGCAAAATGGGCCCCTATACAACTCACTTGAACGAAATCTATAAATTGCTTTATAAGCCACAGGGGATGGTCAATGACTCATTTATACCCGGTATATTGTATGCCTCTGCTTCCTAAGGGTACAGTGACCGGTGAGTAGACCCGTGTCAGTTTCCCTTATTTGGCCCCTGCTGAGGTTTAATACTAGGCTTGTTCAACTGAAACCCATCTTTGGTCAGGTTAGCCTTGGAAACAATTGTAATCATTCAACTGACGTTTTCCAACATTAGTAGTGTATGCAAACGTCACACTGATCTGTTTATTTCGTTTATATTTGACAGCGATTTTAAGTATTGTGACTTTGAAATGGCGTTTGTTGTTAACAATCCGTCCAAATGTGATAAGCGTGCGGTCATTCAATTTTTGTGTGCTGAAGGTGTGCAACCGTTGCAAATTTATACGCGAATGCAAGCAGTGTATGGAAACGCATGTTTTGTATATCCAACTGTGAAGGAATGGTGTCGAAAATTTAAGAATGGAGAAGAGAGGACGAATGATAAGCCACGACCAGGTGCATTGATTACTGCATCAACAGACAGGAATGTGGCATGTGTGGAAGGCCTGATTAGAGAAAATCGTCGAATTTCAATCAGAGCAATTTCAGAAAATGTTGGTGTGAGTATAGGATCTGTCCATAGTATCGTACACAAACTGGGTTACAGCAAAGTTTGTGCGCAATGGGTTCCTCGTCTTTTGTCTGAGGACCAAAAAAGCTTGCGAATGGGCTTGTCTTTGCAACACCTCACGGAATACAGTCAAAATGGTAATGACTTTCTCTCGTCAATAGTTGCTGGCGATGAATCTTAGTGTCATTATTTTGAACCATCCAGTAAGCTGTCATCGATGCAATGGAAACACGCAAATTCTCCGCCACCAAAGAAGTTTAAAGTTCAACCTTCTGCAGGCAAGGTGATGTTGACATTTTTTGTCGACCATGAAGGACCCTTGCTGATAGAGTTTACAGAACCTAGAGTGCACATCAACGCAAACCTGTATAATGAAACTTTGAACAAGCTCCATCAAGCAATAAGAAGAAAACGTCCAGGGAAGCTTTCACGTGGTGTTATTCTGCTTCACGATAATGCTCCGCCTCATGTTGCCAACGTAGTGAAAGAAAATCTGCAACGAAAGGAATGGAGGATATTAGAGCATCCACCCTATAGTCCCGATTTATCGCCTTGCGATTTTCACATCTTTGGGCCACTAAAAAAGGCGTTAAAAGGTAACCGTTTTCAGTCGGACGCAGAAGTACAAAACGCTGTGAAAGAATTCTTCCAGCAGCAGCCACAAGAATTCTATAAACAGGGTGTACATCGGTTGGTGAAACAGTGGGATATGTGCCTCAATTGTAGTGGTAGTTATTTGTAACTGTACTTGTCAATACATTTTTCCTGGACCAAAGATGGGTTTCAATTGAACTATCTTGTATTTCATTTGATTTTCTTTGTGTACCTCCTCTCTCTTCTGTACCGACTGAGAATTTGGTATTATCTACTGGTTCTAGCTGAGACGTGGATCTGGGAACATTTCCACGAAGTTTAATTTCCAAGATTTAGCCCAGGGACATGAAATTTTAGATCAGCATTTTTCATATCTAGCTCAACATATTACACGGTATTACATGGAAATCGTTTTTTAAAACGGAAATCAAACAACTCACGGTGCGATGTTGCCAAACATAGCCGCAAAATTACCATTATTAACATTGCCCGAATTTAGGGGCTCTTACGGTAAATGGCCAAGATTTCCGGATATGTTTTGCGCATTATTACACAATAATGGTACTTCATCCGATGAACAACGGTTTTATTATTTGGAAGCCTCTTTGAAATGTGAACTCTACCTGAACAACAATCTCACGCAAATGTGAAATAAAATAGTTAATAGTATTAATAAAACAAATTTAGTGTAAAAAATTAATTTATTCACAAACAGACGATAAATGCCATTTTAAATGAAACTGTACAAATTTGAACTTATTTCAATTAAATTTCTATCACACCATACAAAAAGCTATGCTTCATTTACTTCACACAATCACCCAATGCAATTTCCTCATCATATTACAGATTAATATACTATCAAATTTCGGTATACACGAGTATACGAGGTCAGTTAAAAAAATATTTATATTAATCATTGAGTATATTAAATAACACTAGGTTCCATCGAAAACATTGCAGCGGCTCATAATAAAATGTATCAAATTATTGTTGAATGGATTTTTTTGACGGCCAGTGTAGCAAACCAAGAAATTGAAAAAGTAAAACATGGAGAACGTTTAGGAGAGCAGTAAAATAAACAAATACAGAATATAATAAACAATTTTGGACAGAGAATCTAAAAACTTGAAATAAAGAAAATTGTACAGGGAAAGAGAGAAACATCAAATACAGCAGCTGATAACAGATCAAGTTGAATAAATTGAAAGAGAAAAAATACAAGAGGTTTAAAAGAAAGAAAAGCCAAATAAAAAAAGGGTTGATAGAAGGTCGAAAAAGGAAGGGGTTTAGAGAGTAAAAAGAAGAAACATGGGCATAGTCTAAGCAAAAGACAGGCAATGCGAAAGGTCTATCAGAAACTGGATTGGATTATAGAAAAGATAGAAATTGAGGGATGGTAAAAATTGATAAGATGAAGATACTAGCTAGGACGAGAAATAATATAATAATTAGATTCAGGAATAGGAAAAACCAAAATTATTCCCCTGAAACAGATTTGATTAAAATCGATCAATTTTTTTTGGCATCAATTGAAAAACTAAAATTTATAATAACTATTGAATTTTGTACTGTTTCAGTTGTCGATTGAAGATACTGAATAAATCCAGCTTGGCCTACAGGTCTATAGATAAATCTTTGAAGAAAATATTAGGAATGGAAATAAAAATTGTGTTTTCATAGATTTTTTTCATCATAGAGACTACATATAGAGGCAACAAACCATAGGTCGTATAGGTCCGTCTGAACTCCGGTAAGATAGAAACAGACAGACGATCAGAGGTTTTTCCGTCTTTGTCGGTGTGTATATAGCATGCACGCTATTAGAGAAAGATAGCCTAAACCTTCGACTTCCTATCTCTATCTTACGTGCTGACGGGTTCCGAGCTGGCTTATTGCCTCTATCTGTAGTATCTCTATGGTTTTCATACACATTACTTAGTATTCATTTCTTTGGTATATTAAAATTCAATTGTTTCAAATAATATATATGATATTTCTTATAACAAAGTTAATAATAGGATAGTTAAAAAATAGGGAATAAGGTTTTTGAGGCGAATAAATGAAGAACAAAAAAAACTTAACTGACCCGACCCACGGTGTGGAATAAAAAACACTTTTAGGCACGTAGTATTAATAACTTAATAAGTAAGTTTCATACATGGTAAATGTTATGTCTCATTCACCTTTGGAGTGCTTCTACCCCACAACCAATTGAGGAGTACTTTGGAAGGACTTTGGATATCACGAGCTGAAAAAAAATTAATATTAAAGTAGTATTTATATTGTGTAGTAAAATATATCAATAGGAGGAGTTAATTTTTTCAATGCCACATTTGGCATTACGGCAAAAATCGGAAATGAAATTTTTAATAAAAGATTTCCGGCTTTGGTCATTCAAATGGAAATACGTTCGACTTTCGATAGTAGTAAACTCCGTAATTTTCATATTTTTTCAACTTTTTTTTGAATGAATTTTATGGGAAGATTTAAAAACACGTCAAAAATAATAAAATAATAAATAAAGAGGATGTCCTTTTGGTCATATGTAGACGTTATAACTTTAACCCCCATCCCCCTATAAAAGTGAAGAAATCATCAACTCATGGCGCTGCGAAATTAGTGTTAACATAATTGAGTGGTACTTTTCAAAAATAAAAATGTCTGATAGCAGAGGTAATGGAATGGCAAGCTAGATTTAAAAACTACCTACTCGCCAGCGAAATAAATAAGAAATCAGAAGCCACCCAATGTGCATAATTGCTATATCAAATTGGCGAGGAAGAATTCAAAATATACCCAACATTCTAGATAGAACAGGAAGACAAAAATAAACTGAAGAAATGAATCGAAAAATACGAGTCACATTTTCTACCCACAAACTTCATGAAATGAAGGTATCGGAATACCTAATTAGAATTATAGCAAACATCATCAAAGAGAGAAAAATCAGGTTTAAAATAAATGACAAATATTCAAAAGAATTCACAAATGAACAAGGGTTACCACAGAGTTATTATATAATATATATTCTGTGCAGATGTTTACAATAAAGACCCAGAACACTTCAAGGAAGACAACTACAATACGCAGACGACACAGTTTTGGTTTGTTATGCAAAAAATACAAACCAAGCAGCAGAAAATCTTCAGAGATTTACCACTAACACAATGAACTCGTTTAATAAATGGAGAGTACTTCCTAATCCTTCAAAATCACAACTAATCCTGTTTCATCACCGACTGAAAAATTCTTCCCATTCCATCACCCTCCAAAATCAACAGATTCGTCCACAACCCAATGTAAAGTACCTAGGCATACTACTCGACAACAAATTGAAATTCAAAGCTCACTGCTCAAATATAAAGAAATGTACCATTACTCGTTCCTGTCATTTCCGTTCCCTATTATACAAAAATCGAGGAATCAACACCAAAAGTGCCAGCAGAATTTACCAACTGGTATGCAGACCTTTGTTAGAATATGCTAGCAGCATTCTCCTGATCACTCAATTAGAAAAATCACTAAAATCCGCCATCCAAGGAATACACTACATAATCCTCCAAATCAGCTGTTATACGAACTAACGAAAATCCCACCCCTAAATGATCGTATACAAAAACACGCAGAAACATTTGCAAAAAATGAATATAGTATGCTCCTTATGTCCAGATACTGTATTATCAGAGAAAACAGAATTTCAAGATGCAAATTCCCAGAGAAGACACTATGGGAATGAATACAAGAACTGGCAGAGCGAATTCTTTGTTACTTCATTCACATATTTATATGATTTAATACTAAGTTAACAATCAACATGTGTTTATGTTTCACTTACGTTTTATGTATTATAAAATAGGTAAATTTAATGGACAAAAGGACCACGGTCGATAGCCATTTGTAAGAAATTACAATAAACATTATTATTATTTTCTACCCAAAGAAAATGTAACATACGAAAGATATAGATTTTTCTCTCATAAACAAGAAGATGGGCAGAGCTAAAGGAAAATGCACAGAAATGCAGCCTAGGCAATTTGCAAGTAAGCATTATAAAATCAATCTTAATACTACATCGTTACGTAGTCTCTTGAGAAATATTTAATATATTTGCTAACATGAGTTCGAATTCATTGAACTCTCTGTACATCTTTTTTGTTTTTGGGTAAAGACAATCTCAATATTCTTTGTACTCAACCCATCTTTTGACTAATGGTAGTGAACTTACTAGAAATAGGAAATATATTAAAGTAAAACAATACCAAGATCCAAATAACTTAAATTCAAAATATTTAAAAGTGGCAGAGTGGCAGTGGCAGTGTGACGTCATCTATTACTATTACGTCACCTGTAACCATTCATAGAGAAGTTTACAACACTTTATTTTCACGCTCCAAATTTTATTAATGTAAGTGTAGCCGTTCAAAAGATACGAGGGGTGGGAGGGAAATTTTGAATAGCACTGTAGAAGAGACCAATAGTGACACACTAAATAGAACACATCATAAAAATAATCAAAGTAAAGCAGTAGTGTGAGAAAATAAGAGTGATTTAGTATTAAGTGAAAATAATTTAGATTTAGATCAGAGTAAATCAAATTCCGAGTTGGATGCCGAAAACTGTAGTGAATGTCTAGAAAGCACAAATATTATAGACCAAATAATAGATGATAGTGTTAGCAGCTCTATATCCATCTCAGCTATGTCACATGTAACAGTTCCAGCCAGATAGTGCTGTAATTGTTTTTAATATGACATTATGGACTCGAATTCAAACCTGAAGAAGTATTTTGTTGTACAAAGGGAAACTTTTTGAAATTAAACCTAAAAAGTACTTACAAAGCGTGTAACTAGCATCTACTAATTTAGCAGCGGCCTCTGGTGGCAATTTGGCTGCCTCTTTAATGTGTTGTTGCATAATCGACATTTGTTGCAAACTCCTAAGCTCCTGTTCATCAACAAACGTTTTATCTTTCTTGTATCTTATTTGTTTCAGTTCTGATAGCCTGAAATATTTATTTTAATAAAGCTACTTTCAAACGAAATAATAAACGCAAAAAATGTTGAGGTACACATCAATTTTAAAGATATTGAAACGTATTCTCTACGTAACCATTTTTATGAATTCGTTACTTACTTGCTGGCAAGATTTTGTTCAGTAAATATTTTTTCTGGTGGTTCACTAGCGAGTTCAGTACCGGTTGCAGCTAGGACTATTTCTGATGTTCTAGTTCGGGTACTTTCTGGATCCGCACTCGTAGAAATTGGTTGTTCTGTTGGAGCTACAGAAAATTTGTTTAAAGACAATACAAAAATATCAAGAAATTAATATTTGTACAATAAATAGATGTAGGTACATATTTCGGGAATTGTTAACAATGGTGTTGCCATGGAAAGAGGGAAATAATATGTAGTGATGAAGCAAGCCAAGGAGTAAGCATATCGGAAAATTTGTCCGGAGGCGCAGCTTCGTGAAAACAGGCATGAATTGTGGTTTTAAATGGAAACTTTGTGGAAGGGGAGAGCTTAGAAGATAGTGTGGCAACGGAAAAGTTCATAAAATAGCCAGCCTGGGCACATCAACTCTATATATTGTAAATAACAAAGTTACGAATCGATTGGTATGTATTTAAAAACTTGTTAAAGTTTTTGTTAAAAAAAGTAAAATAATAGTCGTGTTCCTTGGACATTTTTATGTGTGTACTTTGAGATACACTTTACTAACGTAAAATCAATTACATTCGCTCCTGATTGGATGGTTGCGATGACCTTTCTTTTAGTTCGCAAATTTTCCGGGGCTCTTATTGTTTGCTTCTGTCGACTGTATATAAATAGTTAGGTGTGAAAGTTTAAATAAAGGCAATCGACCTATTCCTTATAGTCCACTTTATATTCTATCAAGTGAGAAGTAAATGTAATAAAATATTCCCATTGAAGTGGATTTTCTCACTGGAATGCTTTTTTCATGTATGAACTTTCTTTCTGAAAGCGATAACATGGTTATCGAAACGCGCAGGTGTGATGTTAACTTAGGTAACTGGTGTTAGGTAGGTATCGAATATCGCCAACGATTCCATAATTCCCAACTTAATCGGAACTCAAAAGTAAATACCTACTCAAGCTAAGCGGGAATCAAATCTAACACGGGTCTTCTCACTGGTCATAGTCCAATGAGAGTCCCCTTCTGTACAACGCAGAACTTTCCTGTATACACCTGTAGACAGGCAATATGATGACTCTCTAAGAGTACAACAGTCAACCAATGAAGAAGCTGTATAGATTGAGGGATTAGAGTTATGGAGTTGGTGCTGTGAACCCAGAAAACAAAAAAGGAACTGAGTTGTAGCTGGCGATAGGACTAGCATTCGAACGAAGAAAAAAAACAACAAATAATTTAAATTCTATAAAAATATATAAATACATACTCATTATTCCACTGTTTTTCTTACGAAGATCTTCCTTCTCTCTAATGGCATTGGATAACCTTAATTGCAACGTGTCTCTTTCTTCTAGAAGGTGCGTCAATTCTACGGTGAGTTCTTCACATCGTACGTCCCGTTGATGGAGCATGTATAAGGCGATATCCAATTCGGCACGGTTTACCGGATCGTCATCGGATTCAGGTTGTCTTTTGATTGTTGGTTCAGGTTGAGAACCGACCTAAACAAAACGGAGAACCAAGTTTTACGAAATTTATAGTGGTAACGAATATTTGACAGTTGTCATATTGTGAGCTGGCCACAGAACTCTACTTATTTTGTAGTTTATTCTCTACCGTCATTTAAATTATGACCATTTCTAAAATGTTGCATTTTCTTTAAACCGTCACATTTCACAAACAAATTGAGATATCGGGATAAATAAAAAAAAACAAAATGTTGGAAACAAATCAGTCTTCTTGATAAAGTTAATTGTGTGCAGATCTACTAGCAGAATTAACCTATAGGGTGTGTCTAAAGTGGAGGAAAAAATTCTTTTCTCTTCTCCCCCGTATATGCGGCGAGTACTAAATTACTTTTAGATGTCCGAATAATAACCTTAAAACTACAATATTTTATCTAAAAGTTGCTAAAAAATTCAAATAAATCAGCCTCCCCATTTGAAAGTTGTAGCATTTTTAAATAAATCATTTTTTTGAATGGATCGAATTTTAAGTCGGTAAGTGTATTAGCAAAATATGAATTTTCATTATTTAATCGTTTTCAACTTATTGTATGAATTTTTAAATAGATATATTGTAAAAATGTTTGATTAGATAAAGTATAAAGCAGAGACATTTTTTTGAATGTTATCATATTTTATCAAAAAAAATGAAATAAAACTCACCCTAATTCCTGAAGAAACAGGCTGTTGCGTAATAGCATTCCTGCTAATATCCATCTCGGCGATAAAACTGTCGTAGTCTTTGCTCTTCTCGAATAATTCCTTCTTTAAATCTTCAATTTTCACTACTTGTTCTTCAATAATACCTCTCATTTCGTTCAACTGTTTATTTTCTTCTTCCGCTAAACTAGATTGTTCCGAAAGTTTTTCTTCTAATTGTCGAATTTGCGTTTCTAAATCTTGTTTCAATCCAGAATATTCCAAAATGTTTTCTTCTAGTTTCTTTAATTGTTGCTCTAATTCGCTTCTGACTCTATATTGCTCGTTGGCGTTGTAAAGTGATTCGGCGACTTGCGCTCTTAACGTTTGATTGTCTAAATCTTTAGCCGACATAAGTTCTTCGTAGTGGCTTTCTAATTCTTTGTAGTGAGTTTTTCCGATGTTTTCCACCGAAACGGCGTATTCTTGTTCCTTAGTACGTAAAGTTTCGTTCAATCTGTTAATTTCTTCTTGAAGTAATTCGCCGTTCTGTTGCGAATAAGCGAGTTGCTGGCTCAGTGTTTCACTTTCGTGGGATTTAGTGGCTAAATCCTGAGTAATATTGAAAAGTTGTTGTTGGCATTCGGCAAGAGACTGTTGCAACGTTAAATATTCTTGTTTGTATTGAGATAATTCAGTTTCCAAATTATGGGTTTCTTTGTTGTTTGTTGCTAGTTGTAATTGTTGATTTAATGAGGATATTTGACGATTTTTTTCGTCTATCGAGGTCTGAAGAGATATGTGAGTTTGGTGGAATTCTTCGAGTTTAAGTTTGTAATCATTTACTGCGTAATTGGCTTCGCTGCACTGCTTCTGTAAATTTAATAATTTTTGTTGGCTTGATTCTTGTTGACGCTGAAAAAAATTTTTTTTTTTACATAAAATATAATGTTGATACCAGAGTGTATTAATGTGTAGTTAGCTTAGACCGGTTCGGTTCCATGGAGAACAATTTTGGTCTACCGTAACAACGAAGAATAACTTGTTAGATTAAGCAGCGTGAAGTATCTTGTCAAAAAGTCTAACCTGAGTAGATCGATACAATTTGGAAAAAAGGATGTCAACCGAAATTGTGAAGATTGAAAAATTGGAGTAATCCGCAAGTACCTGTATCATTTGAAGTGATTAAGAGGTAAGCAGATTTACAATCGTATTCTGAATCAGTTTCTCCATAAATATCAATGGAGTTAATGACGATGTTATTAGACCGTCGAATTGGGCTGAAACCTTCAAGTATTAAATATACTGGATAAATAACAACACACTCTGTTCAGAACTCAGAACTTGTTTACCTACGAACCGATGAATTGTATATACCACTTTTGCACACTTCACATAGCGTCACTATTTAATAAATACAATTTAAACGAATAATCAAAATTTCCTTTTAAATTGTTTCAAATTGCTTCACAAAATTAACGTATTGTGAGGCTCGAATAAATTATTTGGTACAAAAACAAAGTAAACATCTGCCAACCAACATAAACATTCGATGTTGTCATATCGTGTTATTTATAAGTAATAATCGTTGTATGTATGTATATTAGGGTTACATTTATTGGGAGCTGGAATATCTATTGTGCCCTCTTTTTTCTACTTATTTTGTGAGGAGAATCTCGGAGACTACTAGTTCCTTTAAAGAGGAATTTTAGGTTCCCTCTTCTATCCAGTAGTTTCCTGGATGTTGTGCAAAAGGATTCTGTATTGCTATGCACGAATGTGAATGGAGGTTTTTTCTTCCGTTCCACAGAATATGCATTCTTCTTGTTCCACCAGTTTGAGCTTTTTGAGGTGCCAATTCGGGCGGTAATATTTTAGGTTCCGTGGAGTACATTTGGTTGTATTAAGATTTCAAGAAAAACCTTCAAGACAAATTGTAGAAGAAGTTGTATAACAAGAAATTCCCAGGCGAAAACGAAATAACACCAGAAATGATTTGAGGAGGAGGCCCAAAACTGTTAAGCGGAATATACAAGATAATAAAACATAGTTGCAAGTCAGAGAAAACGCCAGAGGAGTGAAGTATAGCTCTGATAAGTCCTCTGCACAAAAAAAGGAGATGAAACAAACTGCGACAACTGTAGAGGTATTTCATTATTGGATATGGTGTACAAAATCCTGTCAAAACTCATGAGAACTCGATTGAACAAGTACGCTGAAATATATGCTAGGTGAGTACCAAGTAGGATTTAGGAGCACTAGGTAGATGACGGAACGGGTTTTCACTCTCAAATAAATCTAATGACGGTGTGTACAAGACCGAATTATATGCTATTTTTATAGATTTTAAGCAGCCATATGATATAATTAACAGAGACAAACGTTTTGCTATGGAATGGCTGGGAATACTAGATACATTAATAAGGTTAACAAGAATGACTTTTCTGAATACAGGAGACAAAATAACCTGGAACGGTCGCAAGCCAAGTATCTTCAGGATCGGAAACGGTGATCCACTATCCACTGATCTTTTCAACTTAGCGTTGGAACAAATGTACCAAACAACTTGTTGGTATCAACCAATTTGGAAAGATTCCATCCATTATAGCTAAATATTTACATTTGCCCAATCCACAGGATTATACTGGTCATAGCCGATTCATGTGTAGACATACTAGCAGTTAAACGGCACGGAGGATGGAAATCGTCTACCGTCGCAGAAGGTTATGTTGAAAATTGATTACAAAATAAAAAAAAAAACTACAAAAAAATTTTCTCTGAAGAAATGCCTCTGGCAGAAAATTCTTCAATCTCACAGCCCAAATCGAGCGATTTCATCGATATTGATACACCTTCAACTTCAAATTTAACATCCCAATTATTGTCTTGTGACCAAGTTACTTTAAAAAAAGACAAATTACCCAATGTTATAATTAGTAATTCAAATAATTGTCCTCATTTTACTGTAAATATTAATTTAAATAATTAGAATTCGTTGTGTTTATATTTGTTTATAGAAAATTTATTTTTATGTTTTTCAACCCCTTCAGAGCACATTTTTTTATTTTTTCTTCATGTGGTCGTAGATAAAGTTTTGTATGACACTTGTGCGTGAAGTACTTTTGCGCGCTCGTTGCGAAACGCACTTGTATCATAAATAACTATTGTGAAACCACTTGCGAAATATTTATTATAATATATAAGAATGGCAGTCACATTAGTTTACTTTCGGTCTTCAAAGACAAATAGTGTAAAGTATACAGTGTCAACGCTGGTGTAGAGGTAGTGCAGCTCGTGTTTGATATTAAAAATCAAAATAAAAATATATGTATAAGTTACCTCATATTCTTCCGCAACCGCTTGTAGTCTTGAAGTCTCAGCTTCCTTGTCTTCTAGCCGGAGTAACTGTTCTTTCAATTGTTCGATATTTTGACGCAGTTCCAAAATTTCCTGATCTTTTTCAAAAATCTGATCAACTTGCGCTTGTAAATTACTGTTGACTTCATTTAATTTTAATATTTGCATATCTTTTTCTTGAATACTGTTATAATGAGTCTGTAATTGTGTGGATTCTTCTTTGTCTTGAACGAGAGTATAATAATTTTGAAGTTGACCATTTAAATTATCGATTTGAGCTTGAAGTTCTTGTTTGGTTTCAGTGGATAAATTGAGCTGTCTTTGAATTTCCGTAAGGATGTCTTGTTTTTCACAAGATAATGGAAACGATGTGTTATTTTCAAGAATTCTCACTATTTCTTCGACAACTTCACGTTTTTCGTCAAATTGTTGTCGTGTCGTTTCTGCTAATGTTTTCAGGCTAGCTAATTCCACTTCCTTGTCTGCCAATACTTGTTGGATATTTTCTATATCGGAGACCTGTACAAAAATGGAATAAAAAAATGGGATTATGTTTATGGCAAGTGGCCTCCACTGCGATTATTATTCATATATTTCCAAATAAATTCAGCTTCTTAAAGCCGATTAATTTTTTTGGTGGTCCTAGGAAGAGAAAGAAAGTATTCTGTTTAGCCCTATTGGATGTTAGGTTTATGGTGAGTGGGTCTATAAGGCCCTCCACTGCGACTCGCAAGAGTCTATTGTGGCTCACACCTATTCAGATTTCACCAAACAAATTCAGCTTCTTAACAAATCCGATTAGTTTATTTGGTGAATGATATTTCAGGTCCGGGGGCGGGAGAGAATCCCTGCCAAACAGCAGATACGTGATTCGAGCCGCGGCGGGGCAGGCACAACTTATATGCTCTGCTGTTTCATCATCTTCCAGACAAAGACGGCAGGTCGGATCTTCCGACAGTCCAAGTTTTAGCATATGATGATTCAGAAGACAGTGGCCTGTTAAAAGGTTTGTTAGACAACGTAGGTCATGCCTGCTATAGTCTAACATTTGTTTGAAGACATTCTTCGAAGGATGTATGAAAGCCTTTGAATGAACCAATCCTGGTAGATTATGCCAGAAGTCTAAAGCTCTTCTTGCCGTCCAGGTATTCAGTGTTTGTTTGGCAAAACTTATTGCGATGTCAATTGTAGGTTCTGACACTCCCAATGTTTTTAGTGAAATTTTGTGGAGTCATGAAGCGCGTTTCCATAATAATGGCGTCGAGAATCGCCATAACTCTCATTATTGGTCAGTGGAAAATCCGCGGTGGGTAAGGGAAACTCGCTTTCAAATAAGATGGGGAGTTAATGTTTGGTGCACGGTCTAAGGAAGTAACTCTGACTTACTCACTCGGTCTCTGGCTGTCTCCGGTGCATCATTACTTTGTTTGTTGGAAACCTAAGACATTTTTGTGGAAATATGGGAAGAAAAAATTAGTACCTACCTGTTTAATCAAAGCTAATTTTTCCATTTGTTCGGTGGATAATAGTTGACTTAATTCATTTATGGATCGTTGTCTATCGGTGATCTGTTGTTGCAAAGCAGAAATTCGATCGACCTCATTTTTGATTTCGACATCGACGTTTTTCCTTAATTCGTTGTTTTCGTTAACAAGAGCATTACATTTCTCTTCAAGTTCGTTAATTTCATTTTTGAATTTTTCTTGAAGAGTGGCAAAATCTGATTCTACTATATTTAAATGATATTTCCAGCTTTCAGCGACGGTATTACCTGTAAATTTAAAAAAAAATTCCAAAGATATTTATCTATCCCGATACTGTTTTGATTTGCAGCCACCTACATTTTATAGTTTTCAAACTTCTCTACCAAAATAATACACTTTTTCATTCCATAGGTTGAGAGGATTTTTGTTTTTTGTAACAGAACTTTCGGGAATTGAGATGTTGAGTGTATTCAAATAAAACCGTAATTTCAACGTAAAGTGGTGCTTTCTATGATAGACATACTAAAAAGACAATACCACACTTTCAAGGAATTTAATTAATAAAATAAATGGTATCTAATTAAATGAGTTGTGTGACATTTTTCTTCATTAAAAGTGATTGTGTTTATAATGGATGCTTCATTAATATGTCAAAGTGATAAAAATAATGTAGGAAGTTCTTAAATTGGGAATATGTCGAAAATTGGTAATTTTTGGGAGGTAGGTATATATTTTTTCATTAGAATTCTTCAACTAAAAGCGCGATAGCGTTAACAATAAAAAAGATGAGCGTACAGGTATAAAAACAATATAGCTCGTGTGATGCCATCAAGAAAATACATCGAAACGGATATCATACTATGATTTCAATACCTCGAAACACCTTCTTTCAAATTTTTACGTTCATATATTAAAAAGTTATTGCGAAAAGACATTTTTAAGATTCCAACTTTGTCACCCTCTCTCTTATTTGTTATCAAAATTTTATGGAAGAAAGCTGCGCCAGGTAGCAATATTTTTAGGCCGGTATCTGCCATTTCAGTTTGGCCCATTACCCTGTATATTTTGAGTGACTTCACCATTCATGTTGACCTCGAAAAGTAAGAAGGTCTTTTTAGTTAGTGATATTTTACATCTTATACCTAGAGATATATTATAGTCTCCATGATTTTACAGTTCAGAAAAAATAGTAGTGTCAGCCTCACCAAACTAGGTCTTCACAAAAATACATAGGTACATCGATCTACAGAACGCTGTAATTTTGAATAATTGTCACACTGTCTGTAAATTTCTAAATATGTAACTGATGAGCCTAATTCCATTTGCGTTTACACACGCTCGGGATAGGTGAAAATTATCAGCAAGGGCTGAGTGTACAGATAATAATGATAATTATTATGTTTTACCTACTACCAATATGTAATATCAAACATTACGAACTGATATGAGTTTCGGAATGAGATACTTTACCGCACTAGTGCTTGAAAATAGCGTGGCTTCAAAATTGCACCTAAATAGCATAATGTAAGGTCGCCTTTAAACATTTTTATGAAGAAGCTAAAAGGAGCCAAATATTTTCAGCAGACGAAATATAGGTTTTACAGTATTAAATGGAGAAAATTTAGTTTGGGCTGCAAAGAATTCTTTTGAAAATCATGATTTTTGGTAAAGGAAGTAGCTAAGAAATTTTTTGAATTGAAAAACAAATTTCGTTGTAACATAATTTATCAATAATTTTAAAAATAACATACCTCTTTCGTCAACTTGTCTCGCCCATTTTTCCTCTAAATCGGAAATGGTATCGACCAATTTACATTCCATCTCCGCAACAGCTTTATCCAGTTCGATCTGTTTAGCGTTCAAATCATTTTTCAACACTTTAATTTCCTCATCCAAAATCCCTTTTTCATCTCGAAGATTTTCGATAACTGTCTTCATCTCCTGTACTTCCCCATCTCTAGCCTCGAAATCGGTATTTTCTTGCAACTTTGTGTCTAAAACTTTCTCAAATTGAAGTTCGTTACATCGCGTTTTAAATTCTTCTAATTCGTTAACTGTATCGACGTGTTCCGTTTGCAATTGATCAAGCTTCTGTTTATACTCTTCAAGTTCAGTTTGTAAACTCGATACGTTATTGGATGAATCGATGTACACTTGGTTCAATTCCTTCAACTGATGTTCTAAATTCATTATTTTTTCATGATAACCATTTGCTGTTTCAGTTATTTTTCCATAACTCAAACTAAGTTCTTCCAGTTTTTCTTGATCACTTATAAATAAGTGTATCAATTCTTCAAGAGTGCTGGCTTTATTTTTGGATAGTTCTTGAATATTTTGTTGCATTTCCAACTGTCCTTTCAAGTTACTAATCACCATTGCACTATTTGCCTCTAAATTTCGAAATTCGATCTTAAGACGATCCGATTCGTCGCTCAATATGCGAATCTGTTCGTTCAGAGAATCGTTGGAATATTTGAATTGGTCAACCAAAGCTGTTTTTTCGATCAATAACGCTTTAAGTTCTTCTAATTGCGCGCTTTTATCCGATTCTTTGTACCCTTTCAGACTCTCCAATTCGACGCTTAACATTCGAATCTGTTCATTGAGAGAATCGTTGGAATACTTTAATTGATCAACCAAATTCGTTTTTTCTATCAATAGCGCCTTAAGTTCTTCTATTTGCGCGGTGTTCTCCGATTCTTTGCACCCTTTAAGACGCTCTAACTCGTCGCTTAATATCCGAATATGTTCATTTAACGAACCGTTGGAATATTTCAATTGATCAATCAAATTCGTTTTTTCTATTAATAGCGCTTCAAGTTCTTCTAATTGCGCGCTTTTATCCGATTCTTTGCACCCTTTCAGACGGTCCAATTCGGCGTTGAACATTCGAATCTGTTCATTGAGAGAATCGTTGGAATACATTAATTGATCAATCAAATTCGTTTTTTCCATCAATAGCGCTTCAAGTTCTTCTAATTGCGCGCTATTAACTGATTCTTTGCACTTTTCTTTCAAAGCTGCATTCAATTCCTCGTTATTTCTCACGTTTTCCTCTAAATCTTGTATTAATTTAATTTTAATCGGCAGTTCTTCGTTTTGTAATCGGTATAGTTGTTCTTCCATCGCTTGTTTTTCATTTATGATCTTCTTTATTTGATTTTCTTTGATATCTAATTCTTCCTCTAAGTTTTGCACTCTCGTTTCGTTTCCAACGCTTTTGTTTCTTTCTAATTGCACTCGTTGTTGTTTCTGATCATCTAATAAAGCTTGTAACTCTTCGTTGTCGGCTGTTAAATCTTTGACGAGCGTTTTGAGCTCTTCTATATCTTCCGAGGAATTTTCGGGCGATTCTTTTTTTAAAACAGCTTCACCTTCATTCCAACCGAACGAATCCTGTGCTTCTTCGTATTTTCGTTTCCATTTCAAAACTTCACAGTCTTGGATTTCTTTCATTTCCGTCATTTTTTCATTAGCCGCCGTTAGAATGTCGACTCTGTTTAGCAATTTGACTTTTTCTTGTTTTTCTTTATCTAATAGTTCGTTGTATTCCGTAATTTTCTTTTCTAATTGTTCTAATTGTGTTTTCAATTCGTCTTGTATCGTCTGTTCCAAATCGAAGAAATCGTTTTTTTCCGTTTTCTTTGAAAACTCATCATTCTTTATTTTCAACTCTTTACATTTTTTCATCAATTTTCCAGTTTTAACTTGTAGATGTTCAATTTCTTTTATGTGAGCTTCTTTTTCGGTTTGAAGATTCTGTACTTTTATCATTAACTCGTTCAATTCCGTTTTTAATGCTTGCATTTGAGGAGTATTTTCCGTTCTGTATTGATGTTCTTCTTCTAGTCTAGCTTCCTCAGGGCCCCAGCCCCATCCATCATCATTTTCGCCAACTGCTTCACCGACTTGATAAGTCAAATAAGCTTTGGTAGGCTGCGCCAATTTTTCGACTACAGGGAAACTTTGTTCGCCAAACGGTTCGTCGCAAGTAGCAAATTCCAATTGTTGAAGTTTCTTGGGATCATTAAGACCGTCTATTTCTTCCGCTGACATTATTTCGGATTCGATTTCTAGAATTGGTTGATGGGTTAAGTAAGCGGAAGTTGGTGGCGCTACGATTTCAACGACTGGTTGACTCTGCGGACCAGTGTACGTATCGCACTTTTCAAATTCAATTTGTTGTAATTTAATTGGATCGGATATGACGTTGATGTCTTTTGTAGACAATATTTGCGATTCTAATCCTGAATCTAAATCTTTATTTTTGATTTTTTCGTATACTAGTCTGGTTAGTTCGTTCAACATTTCAGAACATTCACTAACCACTTGTTCTTTTTCTTTATCCACGTTGTATAAAAGAACTTCTAAAGCTTTTATTTTACTTTCTAGATCTTCTTTCGTAACCACGATCGGCTGTGGAAAATCGTCTTCAGTTTGAGTATCTTTTGTATTGAAATCGACGATTTTTTCTTTAGCTTCGCTTATTACGCTATCTACTGTTTCTGTAGCTGTATTTGTTATTATTAATTTTTGCAAATTATCCAATTCTGTTTGTAAAGTTTCTATTTGTAAAATTGAAGCTTGCCAGTTGGACGAAGTAAATTTCAAATTTTCATTAAGTTTTGCTATTTCGTCGTTAAATTCGTTCAATTTTTGTTTGTGTTCGTTGATTTCCAGCTTCAATTCCTCTGTTTTTTCATTCAATCCTTTAACGGTTTCTTCTAATTTTTCACGTTCGAAAATTAGTTCGTTTCTGTTGGTTACCAATTCTTCTAGTTGCGCTTGATAATCCGTTTCTATTTTTTCATAATCTCTTTGGTTTTGTTTTTGTAATTCTTCGTATTCGATTTGCGCTTGCTTTTGGGTGTTTTCCAAGTAGGTCAACTGTTTTTTCAGCTCGGCGTTCAACTGTTCTTGTTCTTCTAAATTCAACTGTAAAGTCTTCAACTGACTGACTTTTTCTTGGGATTTTTTAATTTTTATTTTTAGCTTCATTATCAATTCTTCATAATCTCTGTTCTTTTTTATCAAATCTTTATTTTCTGCTTGGACTTCTTCTAATGTTCTCGTTAGCGTCTCGTCAGTAGTCGTCATCTCTTGAAGTTTTCGACTGAATTCTTTTTCCAAAATTATCTTCTCTTCGACGTTTCTCGCCATTAAATTTAATTCTTCTTCTAGTTCTTTGGATCTGTTTGTTAAATCATCTTTTTCTTCAAGTAATACAGCCAGATCTTGCTCTAATTTTTGATTTCTTTCTTTGTAATGATTCAGTTCCGTTTCGTTGGTTTCGATTATTAATTGCAGCTCGGTTATTTTGTCTTCGTTCGTGGATTCATTACTTCCGTGCAAGTTATCGAATTCTTCATGCAAACTTGTGGATAATTCTTGTTTTAAACTGACTTCGGTGACTTTTTCTTGTCTTTGACGGGCTTCGATGAGCATGTTCTGCAAATCGACGTTTTGTTGTTGTAACGTATCTATTATTTGAATTTTTGAATTTACTTCATGTTTGATGGCTTCTATTTCGTTGTTGACGGATTCTTTCATATTTATTTCCGTTTCCCATTTTTCTTTTTCGCCTATGTATCTTTTTTCCAATTCTTGGTAAGCTTGCGTTTTCTTCTTCAAGTTTGCGGCTATTTTTTTCATTTTTTCTAATTGTTCTTTATTTTTAGTGGACAAATCTTCAATTTGTTTTTCCAAAGAGCCACTGTTGTTGTCTAATTGTTGTTGAAGACCTAAATACTTTTGTTTCATCTCTTCGATCATTGTGTGAATTTTGGTATCTTTTTCTTGTAGTTGTTCATGAAGATTTTTGATAATTTCTTCCTTATGTAACAATTCTTTAGACAGCTTTTCATTTTCTCTGTTTTTCTGTTCTATCAGATTTTCAGTTTCTAATTTGTTGAAAGCCAGTTCTTCCTTGAATTCTTCGGCCTGTGTTTGAGCTAATTGTACTTGTTCGTTGAGGGATTTTACTTGTTCTTCCATAAACTCAAAGTTTCCCAATTTTTCATTAGCTACCTGTAAATCACCGACAACGACGTTCAAATCGTTTATTAATACATTCAAATCCTTGATGTCATTCTCTCTTTCCGAAAGCTGTGTTTGGAGTTGGTTAATTACGCTAGAAGAATTTATTAATTCCGTTTTGTTTTCTTCTATAATTAATTGATAATTAGTAACTTCTTCCATGTTTTCTTTCAGTTTCTTTTCTAAGTCAGCAAGTTTTTTGTTTGAATCGTTCAATTCGGTTTCAAGATTATCTTTTTCGTGGACTTGTGTATCCAAAGTTTTAAGGGATTTTTGTAGAGCTTTATTTTCTTCTAGTAACCTTTCATAATCGTTCTGAAGAATTTGGAGCTTTGAAACAGTTTGAACGTGTAAATCGTTATTTTCAATTTCATCTTTGAGTTGTTTTAATTTTTGTACGAGCTGTTCGTTTGCCTTTTGCAAATCGTCTTTTTCAGTTTGAAGCTGCTCGTATGTTTCTGCTAAAATATCTCTGTAATTTTCTATTTCATTTAATTTGAAAGACAATCGATTATTTTCATCTCTGAGAGCATCTAATTTTAGCATCACCTCTTTTCTTTCGACATTAAACATCTCAATTCTATTCAGAAGTTCTGTTGAGTCTTCGGTAAGCTGAGATACGGTCTCGTTAAGCTCGGAAGGTGCTTCTTCTTCTGTACTTTTAGTTGGCTCCTCCATATTTGTTTCTAAATTCTTCTGGTACGCGGCTAACTCCAGTTTTTCTTGTTGAGTTAAACCTTCTACTATTTCAATGCTTTCTGCAGAAGAAACTTTTTCGGCGCTCAATTTTTCCAATTTGTCAATTAGCTCCATATTTTCCTGTAAAAAAAATTAACATATTATAAGTGATCTGAAAATTTCTAACCGTTTTCTTAGGTACCTGAATATAATTGTCCAACTTGATAGAAAGATCCGATTTTTCTTTTTCAATTTCTTCCATTTTTTCTAATAGTTCATTATTATCTTTCTTAAGATCGTCAATTTCTTGTTGAAGTTTACCATTTTCTTTTTGCGAATCTTCCAACTGTTCTTCTATTTGAATGGAATTCATTTCACAAGTGACTTGTTCATTTTGCAATCGAGAAAGGCTAGCATTCTTTTCAGTCAAGTTGGTTATTTCCGTTTTCAAGGAAATTATTTCTAGAAGAAAGTTAATAAGTCAGAATCGATGTGTAGTTTTATAAGAGTATTGTGTATAGGTCTTTTTATTACAAGAATGAAAAAAACTTTTTTACAAAATATTGAAAATAAAATAAGTACCACTTTCCAGCAAACTAATGACTTTTTCTTTTTCTTCAAGTTCTTCGGCGTTTCTAGTAAGCTTGTCTTGCAGTTCTTTAACTTCTTCTGCATAAATAGATCCTGCAAAATAAAAAATTTGTAGTTTAGAAGTTTATAAAGTACTATAGGTACCTTGTTTTTAAACTGGGAGGAGCATTTTAATAAACCTCAAAAGTTACTGGATTTGGAATATATTCCGAAAGGATCGTGTTCATACTTTTTGAACTGATTCACAACTACTTGAAATATGTATTGTATATGTGAAAATAAACTCCATCCATACAAAATCAGATTCGCTCTTAAGACTTTTCCTAAATTTATCAACTAATTTTATTTTCTGCCCTTGTGACACAATATACCATATAGTATCTTACCTTTAAGCGAATCAATTGATTCTACCATTTTTAATTGCACATTTCCTTTTTCATCTTCCAATTCGGCTATTTTCTCATTCAATTTAGTTATATCATTTTGTAGTTGAACAATCATAACATTTGCATCGCTCATTTTCTTAAAAGCATCTAATTTTTTATTCAATTCTTTAATTTTACTCTTATTTTGTGCTTTTACTTTGATCATATTTTTATTGCTCTCGTCCAATTGTTTTTTAAGTTTCTCTAAAGATGAATTTTGTGCTTGACTATCAGCTTCTTCGGTTTCTTGTGATTTGGATTCTAATTCTTTAATTTTTAGAACATATTCATCCACTAAAGTTTTAGAGTCTGCTACTTTTTGTTGCAGATCTTTGATAATTACTTCATGATTATGAATGTCAGATTTGTCTAGAAGGTATTAAACAAAATAGAATAATTAGAATTAGTACCGATATAAAAAAAAATATCAATAAGTCGAGTGGAAATTATAAACAAGAAATCATGTTTTAATTCCCAAAAACTTGATATAAATAATAATAATAATAATAATAATAGTTCATCTTGACAATGGTAGCTGGAACGCTACCGAAACGTCGAAATAAAAAATAAAAAAACATTATTGTGGTTTGATTCTCAAAAAAATAAGGAAAAAGGTGTTATAGTGTATGATGAATGAACAGCTTTGTACTTTTTATACCATTTATTATTATTATTAAATATTTTATTGTATATTCTATAGCACAAATAAATAAATAAAATCCAATGGTCCCCTTCCATGAGGCCAGATAACAAGTGTCATCAACATAGCGTAACCAACAGGTGTGCTTTAGATTAGAAGAATTAAGGGAGATTTGTTCAAAATTGTTCATGAAAATATCAGCGATGACTGGTGAGAGAGGAGATCCTTGAGGTTCCCTTTACTTGCTTAAAGAATTTGTTTCGAAAGATGAAGTATGTATTAGACATACAATGTTTGATAAGGGAGAGGGTATCCTGCAGAATTTGATGTGTTGCTTCTAATTTCTTGGTAATGGGTATATTAGTGAATAAGGATATATCAAAACTGACAAGTATATCTGAGGAGTATCTTCCTAATAGTTCAAGTAGATGGAAAGAATTTTTAACATTTTGCTTTCTGTCATTCATACCCTATACTGCAGTTGAGACTGCAAATGATCTCAACTTCAACTGAACAGGAATTATAAACCATATAAAATGCTTACAACCACAGCAGAGCAAAAAGAGCATTTGTGGCTTATGAGCAGTTTACCATGTTTAACAGTAGGATTCTTGACTGGTCATTGTCAACTAAGGAAACACCTCCATACTATGGGGCTAGTGGACACACCTCTATGTAGGATGTGTGAACACGAAGATGAAACTGTCAGGCATGTCCTATGCGAGTGTCCAGAGTTATCGTCAATAAGAGAGTGTGTGTTTGGTGAGTCTTGGCCTACACCTGCCGATATAAAGGAGATGTCTCCTAGTGTCCTGTCCACCTTCCTGGAAATGACAGGATGGATGATGACCTAGGAAGACAACTCTTCGGGAGGATGTACAATGGGTCACATGTGGCCTAAGTGCTGTGAGCCTACACTCACCCTCCCTACTCTACAGATGCTTACAACCTATTTAGAATAATAAATTTTACCTGAAACATTAGAATTTTGGAGTATATCATTCTTCTCTTCAATAAGTTTTTCATTTTGCTCTTGAAGCTCTGTAATTTCTACATTTTTTGCTTTTAGATCGTTAAGCAAAACCATTTGCCGTGCTTTCATCTCGGTTTCTAAAGTAATGAAATTCTCTTGCATTTTTCTCATTTGATCTTTAGTTTCATCTAAAGCATCTAGAGTATCTTTTCCTTTTTTACTCAAATTTTCAGTCATTAATGTTATAGCTTTAGTTCTGGCATCTATAACTTGATCCTTTTCCTTAAGATTCTCTTGTAAATCTAATATATCCCCTACAAAAACGAAGATCCTAGTTAAATTTTTTGTTAACAAAGTTCAAATTAAGGTAAAAGTTTGTATGTTAATAGAATATATGACAACTGCACAGATATTTTCAAAAAATGAAGGTATTTGTTAAAAAAAATTTTTGATCATCATTTTACCTATTTAGTGTTTATACAGTTTATGAGTCATGAGGAACTGTACATTGTCCTATCTCATATTAAGACACATCTATGGGGAATATTGAATGACCATTAAAAAGTGGCTGATCTCATTGTTCACTTTAGTGGCAAGTGCAAAATGTGAATTTTGACAAAAATTTTTTTTGGTAAACACTTTTAATGGTGAATTCGATTTGTCTTATATTTTGGTGAAATACCTCCTAATTGACTGACCTATTGAAACTAGACAAAAATCAAAAAATTAGTTCATTTTATTCATCTACAAAATTTCACATTGTATGTGGTTTTAAAATACTTTAATCAATATTTAGGTAACAAGTATACAATATAGATAATCACAACGGTGATTTATTTTTTTCTTACATGATCACACAAATAAAAAAAAAATTAAATTTGATTATGGCAAAAGACAATACGGATAATGAGAATCTTGATAAATTAAAACGTATTATTTCTTGTTTTTGTGGTAATAACTACCAGGTGAGTAATTACGCTTTCCAGCAGTGGACCTTCGAACCTGTAAATAATTTCCAGGTAATATTGAATTGAATTACCCATGGGAATCTAAATATGAGGTAGTAGTATGTACACTTTCCTCATGACATCCTGTAAGGACCAGCATTGAACAGATGTGCTGCTTAATCTTTTAATAATTTGATCACTTAGATCAAATTTGACTCTATTTTAATGGGTTTATGTTTCACAAAGTGTACAAAAATGTTTCATTGTGATAAGGTTCAAGAATTATGAAAATTGTGGGGGCAACCATTCTGCCCTTATTAAACTTATTTAAATAGATAGTTCAGGTGTGAATGAATTTCCCGGTAAACCCTTTCTAATGCTTTTGCCAATATACTTAAAAATACATATTTATGCACTGTATAAACTAAAAGTTTTCACATACGTTTGACAAAGCTACTGTGTTAATAAAACACATAACAATTTTGAGTTGAACATTAGTTCAAATATAGTGAAGATTTAAAGAAATTAAATTGTTTTATTTCAGCAAGTTACTAAAAATGTTATTTTTAATATAAATGGGCTTGGATAATGACTAACAATGAAGTATTATAACCTAATGCCAATACTGATTTTTAACCGACCTTCCTGCTTTTTTGTTTTATCCAGTAAGTCTGTAATTCTTTTTTCTTTGACCAACAGAATATTGTAAAGTTCTTCAGGGCTAGTGTTTTTGTTATAATCTAAATTATTTTCTAAAGATGGAGTTGTAGTAATAATCTGTTGTGAGTCATTGAGTTGAGTTTTAATGGCAGTTACCATTTCTTCAATGTCCTTCTGTCTCATGCCTCTTTCTGCAAGTCTTGCCCTAAAATAATTTGAAAATATATGCCAACTAATCACAGTGTCTATTTACGAGAATAAAGAAGCTAAAAGTTTAATTGTTAGAACATAACCTTGTCATACTTTGGTATAATTTTTTTAGAAAACTATTTAAAATTTCTGCAGAGTGCATTTTTTGTATTAAATTATATTGTTTATTTTAAATAAAAAACTCAAAGAGAACAATAGTAGGTATTAGGAATAAGATAATACTGACAATCTAACATCACAATTATAATAGGTCATTTCAAAAATTATCATTGTCTAATTTATCAAGGACAAGAAAATTGATTGAAGGAATATAGAGTAGAAAAAATGTCAGTGTAAATTGAAAAACTGTAACTTTGAATGCCAATAGCAAAGTAACAAGAAGTTTGAGTCAACAATGGAGTTAGGTTTAGTGATTCTGAGGATATTCTGAATAATAAAGTACAATTTTTTAATAGAAAAGGTTGTGTTTTTAACAATGTAGTGGCCAATGCTACTAATTTATGGAACATATTTCAATTGTAGTAAATATTAATATTCCAAAAGATATTTTAAAATTCTATTAATTACTTATTTTCCTCCATTTGTTGTTTTAATAAATTAACTCTTTCATGTTTCCTACTATCCATAGAACTACTGCTACTTCTATCCATACTACCAGATTCATCTTTTTTCAACCTAGATTTTTTAGCCTTTGCTTTGCTTAAGGTATTCATGTACTCTTCTACCTTCTCCTGAGGAACAGTACTCTGTTCTTTTCTCAACATTTCTTTTAACTGAGCTATGAGCACCTGTTGTTGCTCATTCTGATCTTGCAAATCTTTCATTTCTCTTGAAGATTGTGGCTCAGGGCCCTGACCACCAGGGTCTGGATCTGGCTCCTTCCACATGTTTTACCTAAAACACAGGAGTATTGGAAAATAACACAAGAATAAACAACAATGTAAAAGTTTCTGCACAATTACCTATAAAACTGAAAAGAAAAATATTATTTTATTTATTAACATATTTTTATTTTGACACAAAAACGTCCACGTATGACAAATTATAACCATGACTTTTATTGTTCTTCTTCTTTATTGGCAGTGGTATGTCAGCTCTACTGTCCAGTCAGTTTATTTCTTTTGTGAACTCCCAATCTCTACTTCATCATGAATGGAAGTATATATGTAGCTTCAATTACCTAGAAACTGTTTTTCATTATTTTAAATCATAACTATGTGAAAGAATTGACGCAAATCTGATAATATCTGTTGTAAAAAAGTTGGATGGATGGTACCGGTAAATAAGCTAAACTGGGAGCTGGAATCTCATGGATATAAGTCCACCTTTCAGCTATTTTCTAAACATGAACAACTTCATTGTTATTTATGTTATATATAATATTTTATTTATCATTTGATAATATATAATTATAATTATCACTGAAAATGTATTACAAAATTAAACTTCTGTAAACGTAATGACATCAAGGCTCCTTCGCATCATTTCTTATCAGGTCATGCATCATTAGTAGTTTTCCTATTATGTTTATGAAATTTAACGAGATACCACATCTATATTATTTGAAATACTGAAATAATATTATTAACAATGGAAGAATTAGCGATAAATTCTAATATTTTGAAAGTAAGTCGGAAGCAACATGTAAAGGATGGTCTTATAGATTTTATTGGAGGATCACTGGGTATGTTTTCACTGTTTTATTTCACATTACATGATTAAATAAATTACCTTCATATTTCAGGAGGCGTAGCTCTGGTTTATGTTGGGCAGCCTCTAGATACAGTTAAAGTGAAGATGCAAACATTCCCAACACTATATAAAAACATGAGAGATTGTTTTACAACAACTTTTAAAGCAGATGGAATTCGGAGAGGTTTATATGCAGGAACTGTGCCAGCATTAGCCACAAATGTTGCTGAAAACTCCGTCTTATTCTTTGCCTATGGCTTTTGTCAAAAATTAATACAAAATATCACTGGAGCTGAAACTGTAGATAAACTGAGTGTTGGCAGTAATGCTACTGCTGGGTTTTTGGCTGCTTTCTTCTCTTCTTTGGCTATATGCCCTACTGAACTGATTAAATGTAAATTGCAAGCCATGCATGAAATTAAAAAACAGCAAGCAAAGTTAGGAATTGAAGTCAAGAGTGTGGGTCCATTAGAGCTTACTGCTAATATTATACGAACTGAAGGATTCAGAGGACTATTTCGTGGAATGATCCCTACCCTTGTTAGAGAAATGCCAGGATATTTCTTCTTTTTTGGTGCTTATGAAGGTAAACTATATATAATAGGCAATTATATTCTAGAAAATAAATCTACAAAGTGTGGCATCAGTACATTGAAGTATAAAATCTTCAGAATTATAAAATATATTGAAAAAAGCTATTTACAAAAATTATTGACAATATAATTTGATAAGTATACAGTTAGGTACCACTTTGACTAGATAAGAGAGAGTACCTACAAATAATATCCAATTTCGCTGTTCCAATCCTAGCTATAAAAAAAAATGAAATAAAATGGTGGCAGTTTGCTTCAAAGGCAGAAGAACCTACTGTTGTCAGTCTTCCCACTTATCTAGTCAAAAGAGCTGTACAATTTTTGTTCTAGCTGACATAAGATTTGGTTCAAAATGTTCTCATTACCTATATAGTTTAGACTCGAGTTTAGATAAGCTTATCGTTAGCGTCGTTTCGATTTAAGAAATAGAGAAACTATCGTAGTATTCCAAGATTATGTTGACTGTACCTACACAACCTGCAAATTGAAGGCTGTCTTCAAATTATCCACAAACATTTTCACATTAATACTATGGAAAGCTTCTCATATTCTGTTCTCCATATGATTTTATGTAGTTGGTGGAGATATTTGATACACAAGATTTTTCAAATAACTCCACAAGAAGAAGTCAATTTCTCTTAACCCTGGTGAACAAGCTGGTGTGATGTACCAGAGCACCATCACATAATAACCATTGTATTTCCTGAACTATAATAACCGAGATATCATACCTACATTGTCGCTTTTGTCGCATCCTGCATATATAAACAGATTGCAAAAAATCTTAGCTTGACATACAATCTACACAAGTACGACAAGGATAAAATACACACTTGAAAGAGAGAGAAGAATCTCTTCACCAAAACAGGTGGGCATGTGTTCACTGCTCTCCTTATTTTTATTTGTTGTGTTTTGGTAAAGGGGACTTTATTTCTTTCTAGTAGTGTTGTTCATATTATCCTTGTCGTACTTGTGTAAATCGTATGATCTAGTTTTTCAGTTTTATGTTGTTGGAATCTGCCGACATTTCAACAACTTTCTAAAATATAAGGTTTACCACTATGTTGAGCTAAAAAGTTTTTTTTTAATGGGTGTTTAGACTAAATGTCTATATAGGTACGATTCATACATTAAATTATATTTCAATGTAAACTTCAATGTTTTGTTAGTTTTCAGGGCGTGTTATATCAAACAGCTAAACTCAGTTTAATGATAACTGATGTTTAGACTGTGACAGATTGATGTATTTATTATCAATCAATTACGTCAGTCTAAACATCAGTTATCGTTAAACCGAGTTTAGGTGTTCAATACAACGAGCCCTTAGAGATCATATATACCTATACATATTTTAAACACCGTTGCCAGAAGCGTTAATTTTGGTAGAGGGGACAGAGTGAACAATCTCACTCTTTCAACTGGTGTTGTTCATATTGTCCTTGTCGTACTTGTGTAAATCGTATGTCTAGCTAAGCTTTTTCACAATCTGTATGTATCTATGTTTTTGTAGGTACTCGAGAATTTTTAAGGAAGCCTGATCAGAAGAAAGAAGATATTGGTTTGGTGAAAACGATGTTGGCAGGTGGGGTGGGAGGAGCCTGTTTTTGGACAATTCTTTTTCCAGCTGATGTTGTTAAGTCTCGAGTACAAGTAAATAGTCTGAATGAAAATATGTTAAGACTGATATTTCGAATAACTAGACAAGAAGGTATTGGTGCTTTGTACTGTGGTTTGTTACCAACGTTAATTAGAACAGTACCATCTACTGCAGCTCTATTTGTTACCATAGAGTACAGCAAAAAATGGATGCATCACATATCTAAAGATTTATAAATTGTTTGGTAGGGATACATTCAAATAAATATTCAAAAAAAAATGTGATGCTACAGTTAGTGTATAATAATTATTGTATCGGTTGTAATGCTGAGCTAGAATCTGCAGAAACTCTCATGAGCCATGAGTTAAAATCATCTACCTTCCGTAAAAATTTTCTGAGGTGGAATATTATGCCTTTCTTCTTGTCGTTTGGGCCTACTTAGGACCACGGGGCTCGTTTGAACTCTTCACAAGTGTCTTTTGCTTCCTTTTCATCCAGTATTCCTTCATTTTCTGGCTGTGTTCCTGCTTTCTCTCATATTATGCCTTTAATTAAAAACATTTCATTATTTTCCTAAATTCTCAAATACATTTCGAATAACCTTGCAACATAGCTTGAAACAGCACTCAAAATTGGAATCTTTTACTCTGATATCTCTTTCAGTTTTGCGTGTATAAGAAAATTGTTAATTTCAAAATTGTAGGTAATCTTATGCCCTATAATACGACAAAAGTATATTTTAAAAAAAAATTCATTTTTAATTTTCAAAAATTGTTGATTAATTTGAAATTTTGTTTATTTGAGCGACAAGTTTAATGAAATGGAAAAATCGACAGAGTAAGAGTTGTATATTTTCATTCTTTCAGGATAACCAAACTTGGTAAAATTATAAAAATAGCTCTTTTAATGCCAATTAAGCAAAAACTTTTTTTGACAAAAAGTTCGGTAGTTTTTGAGAAATTCACGTCGTTCGCGAAAAATGTCCTTGAAAGAAAAAGTTATGTTCAAGTCCAGGTGATGTACTTAACAGTGAAAAATCTGATGATAAACAAGCGTTCTTTGCCCAACACGTGTTAGTTATTTTGATCGAGTTTGAGTACATTTAATTTTTGATTTGGTTCTTTCTTTGACATTGTTTCAATTGCTTAGGTATTTTAAAAGCTAGGTATAATATCTGACAGTTTATAATAAATATGATCATAAAATCAATACAAAACAACCAAATTAAAAATCTACAATCTATCCAAATGATTGTTTATCCTCAGGACGACTGTCATTACTGTCAAATTGTAAGTTGGTGGACATGCCCTATTCTCCAAAAAACGTCCATGAGCTAGCGAGCGAGATAATTCCAGCTGATCAGAATGTGCATGAGAAGATAAAAACCATTTTTCTTTGAACTTAACCACGCAAAACGGTTTGTGGAAACCCTGAAATAAACAAACACCTAACCTCCAATAAGATAAATACTCTGTCAAACTATCTCAGTGCACTGGCTTGTGTGGTTGGTTAACTGTTACGTCATGGTTAGGAATACAAGTCGAGGAATATTGACTGGTTAACTTATAGTTAATTCGGTTTGTGTGGACAAGTTCAAAGAAAAATGGTTAAAGAGGAAGAACAACAGGAGAACTGGAGTTAGTTAAACATGGAAAAATTAAAATTGACCAAAAATTTTTAGTCATTCAATCGAAAACAAAATTTGTATACATTTTGTATTCAAAATACAATTTTATCATTGAATTTTCCAAATTAAATTGCAAAGATCATTATTATATTCATTATCTTAATGTTAAATAAATATACATAATCGCTGCCCATTGTATTATCGTTATTCCGCGTTTTCTGTAATTATTTCTGTATTGATTCTGTAATGATTCATGCAAGTTACATCAACAGAAATTACTCAGTAGTCTTGAAAATAAACTTCTGAAACTTTGTATAATTTTGTACCGTTCATGTGAAGAGACCAGTGGTCCTGGCACAACAGTCTTTCCACTAAATCCTTCTTGGAGAAATTCTTCCTTGGATACTCTAGTCCTAGGAGTCTATATCTCTTTATGTGTCAGGCTGTTTCCTATTTTTCCATGCACAACCGACAGATAGGTTCATCCCTATATTTGCCAATTGTATGTATGTGTTTCCTTAGGGTACAGTGACTGGTTAGAATTCCTGCCACTTTCCTTATCTGGCCCCTGCCATTACATTCAATGATTATTCTGTACACCTTGTTAGGAGGAGCGTTTTAGAAATCATCAAACACACCACTAAAAGTAACTAGATTGGGAGTGTGTTCCGATAGGGTCGATTTCAGACTTTTTGAACTAATTGACAATTAAGTGAAATATGTATTTGACTACGCACAGCGCAGTTGTCGTGGTCAATGAGGGATGAAGACATGTCTAAATATCATCATCATTGGCCATGGCGAAAATACCTAGTAACCAAATGTCACATTGTGAAAAAATGTGTGGTTATAATAAAAGTAGTTTATATAAAATTTGTTAATAATTTGTGGATAAATAGGTATGTAGAAAATGCAATACCTGTATGTTCAAATTATTCTTTATTCATATTTGAGGCGTAGGTATACTATAAACCAAAAGTAAACAGAAGTTCTGATATCCAAAAATACCTACCATAATATTGTACTGTAATGTATGTAAAACTTGCAGGAATATTCACAAAAATAATATATTTGGAGCCTTATTTATAATTAACAAGAAAAACAAGCACGGACCTTATGATTATGTTTATTAAACTGAATAAATAATAAAAAACAAATGCATAGTGGTAATAAGAATTGAACTAATGAATATTCTTATATAAATAAACGCAAAACTGTCAGTTGTATCAAAAGAGGTGTGTGAAACGGGCGGCAATCGACCAATCACTATAGGTAGCAGAAATGCCAACTTAAATCCATCGCTCCTCTTAGTTTAAAAACAAGGTATAGTAGTACCTATAGTAGAGCGCTGTAAACATAGGTATTTTCGAGGAGCGTCTAAATGTAGCTCTGCACCAACGTTGCCCTGTGTAGTCCTAAACTGAAAGGGCGCCATCGAGTATCTCCGGTGGCGCTCGGCTTTCATGCGACGGTTCTAAAGCTTTTAACCTTCTATACGATATCATTAATGTGTGCAGAGATTAGCCCAGCGTAAGTGTGCTGGGCTCCTAACACAGAGGTACCAGGTTCGAGTCGTGTCCGAGTCAAGATATTATTATTTTCTTATTGTTTTTTTCAAAAATTGACTAAAAATACGAAGAATTTTTCGATTCGGATTAGGGTAGGGGGTAAGGTAGGGTGGTTTTGGTTAGGTTATTATTGAAAATTATTATAATAATCTGTCAATTACACAATTCAATTTTTCGATTCGGATTAGGGTAGGGGGTAAGGTAGGGTGGTTTTGGTTAGGTTATTATTGAAAATTATTATAATAATCTGTCAATTACACAATTCAATTTTTCGATTAGGGAAAATGTATCTATGCATTCGTGAGTTTTCCTTTTTGTATGATAATTCTGTATTGTAAACTCGAACAATTTTCAGTACGTTTTGCTAAACATAATTTTAAAAATGACAAATATTGATTTCTTAACACATTGCTTTTTAATCAACTGTGATAAATATCATTATTAAAATATTTTTACTTTCCAAAACACAAACGTTTTAGTTTAGGACTACACTTGGCAACGTTGGTGCAGAGCTACATTTAGACGATCCTGTATTTTCGTCCGCCATTTTGGTGCCTCAATGTACGTTGACGTTGTTGTTGTTTTTGTCAAGTATTTGGCATGAGATTCGGTATTTCTACTCAGACGTGGCCAGCATCCATTCGTTGCTCAATTTTCTGGTGTTAATAGTCTGAAGGAAAGTTGGTAAAATAAAATGTTCTGTTCAATATCAAAAAAATTTCAACACAATATTTCAACTCGGCACATCACAAAACAATAAAATTCAGGCACCAAAATGGCGGATGAGAATACTCATCTCTTTAGTGCCTTATCTATAGTCCATTCCAGAACACCTGACTTTGAGAAGTCGGCCATATTTGGCTGGGTCCCTCGATCAGCTGGAGTTGAAGTTTGTGTGTTTTGAGATGTGGTTGTAGAATGTCAATGTAACATATATTTTATTTAAATAATAAAAACTTTACAAATAACACATAGCGCAGTGGCTAAACTGTCTCTGAATTGAATTAAATAATAATTAAAATGTCAGAGCAATGAACAGAGGAGTTATTTGATTCAAGAGCAGCAGATTGAGGTTCACAGAATTAAATAGTCACCTCGCTTGGTTAAAACCGCCGGAAAAAAATATCTCCTGCTACCGCATTCCATACTTAGCAACACTACAAAACGATGGCATTTTAGATAATTTCAAGAGCTTTTTCATAATTACAGTCTAACTGTCATCCGTTGTTTACCAGTAAACAGTGAAAACTAAATAGAATATGACATGAATGCTCACATCAATATGGCCGACCTGTCATCAGTGACGTCATTCTGGAATGGTCTATTATTATAGGTTTTATAAATCCTAATTTCAGCAATTTGTAGTTGACGATTTTGTTTCTCCCAGTTTTTCCTTTGAACTGTTGCCAATTTTAATATTATGAGCTTTTACGTTCCTGGGAATGAAAACATATTTTCGACAAAAAATCTGTAACTACACATTTTTAAACTGGTGTAGGTATAATTTTTTTTAAATAATTATCTAGATTATTACTAAATTCGTGCTGCAAAAAACAATATGTCCAATATATGAAGATACATTGGAAAATTTTATTGAACTATATATTTAACTATTGATATCACAAGTGAAAAATGCTATGACTCATTCGACTGTCGTAGTATTTATATCTGGCGCCGGGTGAAAGTGAAAAAGATAAATATACACAGTAAAGCTACATCCTCAATCAATCTGCTAGCAAAGTGACACTTCGGCACGCGTGCTGAAAAACGGATACCCATCCTCAATCATGTCAATTCAGTCAGACTAAATGAGATTGCACATGCGCATTTTCTTTGTTATTGCTATTTTATTATTTTGGGTGCGGGGTTTACCTTGTGAAATTTCCTGTAAACTGTAAATAAAAGTAGTGAAAAATTAGTACTAATAATATTCCGCTCCATAATTAGATACCAAGTACTTATCAAAGACAACAAATCAATATAATAACGCAATAAGAAAATAATGTATATTTGTTTACAAAAATAATAAAATAAAATAGGGTTAAGGTACCTAAATTATTTTTTCCATGACACAATTCGGCACGCACCGAAAAAGCTTACAGGTTGCACTTCTACATCGGCGTGCATGTCAGCACGAAATTGCATTGAGGATACATACGTTTAAACATCATTATCCTAGCACGCGTGCCGAAGTGTTACTTCGCCACTAAATTGATTGGGGATGTGCCTTAACTATTAAGGGCCGATTCTACAATAACAGTATAAAAGTCAGTACAGTTATTCCTTCGATATTTTATACCTAGATTTACAACGAGAGTAACTGGTTGTTGGGTCTTTACTAATGGACTTCTATGACAGAGGTTTCAATCAACCAATGTTTTGACATTTGACTCTTTGAGAATAAATGGGAATTTCTGAGATTTTCTACCACAACTCTAATTTCTTGGTTTGTTTTGATGAATTAGCGTCCAGAATACTAGTCAATTTTTTTTTTGTATCGAAAATAGACGATATTGCATGATGTGCTATTTAACTTTATGAAAGAGGTTCAAGACATTACTTTTTGAAATAGATGTATGTATAATGTATATATGTATGATGGGGTGACATTCACGGAGACCTAAAAGATCTATTGTGCCTCCTTACTTCTTAGTTCCTGAGGAACGTCTCAGAGACTAGTAGCTCCTTTAGTCCTGTTTCCCTGAGACATTTTAGGATATCTGCAAGCTTCAACTTAGGCGAATGTCCCTCTTTTATCCAATAATCTCCTAGGTACTGTGCCCTAGGATTCTGAATTGCGGTGCGATTCGCAAGTATGTAGATGGAGGTTTCTTCTTTCATGCCACAGAATCTACATTCTTCTTCCTACACTATTTTGTGCTTTTTCTGGTGGCAATGTTTTGAAATAGATAATATCATATAAAACTGATTCATCATTGATTCAACCAATAGAAATGCAAAATGAATTTACTCCTCGTTTATAGGTACACTCAAACTGGAATAGATTACTTATACTCTGGCTTATACTCGGAATAAAGATATACCTCTATTGTAGAACGCAATAATGATCTGTCATTCTACTTATAGCGAATACCAGGTTTATATTCAAAGTGTAGAACCGGCCCTAAGTAACTTGATAAATAGTATATTTTTCCTATTAACTTTCAACCAATGCTCTGACGTTTAATTTGTGAGTAACTAATTTATTCAAAGAAGTTTTTTTCTTCCCGCTGCATTGTCATCTGAACTTCCAAAAAAAATTAATATATTTTTTTGGTACTCCGTAGCTCTTCAATCATTAGATTAATTTATTATCTCCCTAAAATGTACCAGTATGACAAATTGAATTGAATTTTGGGCAGTAATTTTAAAAGCTACAGCAGTAGCGTAGTTCAAGTACACAAAATATCCGTAAAATGCCGCAAAAAAACACAAAAAACTTCGAAATTGAGTATTTAAAAGGGCTGTGATTAACATGGGAAAAACTTTACAATGCTAGGCACGCGATTTTCCGGAAAATCGTCGAGTGAAAATTTTGTTTTTGTTTTTTCGCTCTAATTGTTTAAATAATGAAAATACAGAAAAATGTTCAAATCAAAAATTGTAGCTAATACATTTATCTACAAAATTTGTCTGAACATTTTTTTTGTATCTGCATTAGTTTTTAAAATATATACGAAATTTCCATAGTATTATTTTTTCATTTCATCAATTTTCATGTTTTTGATTTTATAATAGTAAATAAACAATGACATTTAGAGAAACATTTTTCATAGGAAATGTGTTCTAAAATGGGGTATCTACAAATACATTGAAAAAAATATTTTTTTTAAATTTTTTAATGTATTATCATCGATTTTCCACGCTCTCTCACCTGCTTTTTCACCTTCATTTGTGCTCCCTTCTCTTACCTGAGCCATAGGTGTGTTCTTTTGTATCGCGATCACTTTTTAATAGGTTCATTATAAAGTTCACAAATTTTTAGATAAAATCATAAACAGTATGAAAAGTTTAAAAAGTTTGCTGACAGACCTCTGATTTAAGTATTTATTTTAAATAATTGTCTATTATTTAAAAAATTTGACATTTATAGAAAAACTGTATAGTAGTTTCGAAAGTATATGCTTCAAAGTGTTTAGTAGTAAAGTTTAATTGAATTATATTAATTTCGAAAAAAGATATAATTGAATGAAGTCTAAAAAAACAAGTAAAATTAAGCATGCAAAAAAACAGATTTTTAATTAGCATTCGTTTAAAATTCTAAATATTGATGGCTTTGCTTTTATAACAATAATGTTTTATGCTCATTTGCAATGCTGAATCTAAAAGGAATTTTCGCTGGGATAAGTATTAAATAAATAGGAATTATAATAAACTGATATTACAGTCAGAAAATCTACTTTTTCAAATTTTAAAGTATTTCTATCTAAAAGTTGAAAAATTTCTTTACATTTTACATGAGCTTATTTATTTTTTCAGAATGTTATAAGCCCAAAATCATCAACTTTTAAGTCGAGCGGTTAATAAATTTGGCTCGCGCATAACCACGAATTGAATACCACTGAAATTAATTTTATCTAGTAAACTTTTTAATTTACAGAAAAACTTTTTAGACAAAATTTGTAGATAAATGCATCAGCAACAAATTTTGATTTGGAAGTTTTTCTGTATATTTATTATTTAAACAATTAGAGCGAAAAAAAAAATTTCACCCGACGATTTTCCGGAAAACTGCATGCCTAACATCCTAAACTTTTTCTCATGTTAAACCTTTAAATACCTAATTTTGAATTTTCAAGTTTTTTGTATTTTTTGTGAGGTTTTATGTGTACTTTGATTAGGCTATAGTGCTTATCATTGTTCTAAAAGTATTAAATTCCATTTGAAATGCAATAAAACATTCCATGTAAAATGCAGCAGGTAGATGGGATTGTTTGAAAAAAATTGTATTTTCTTCTATACATCACAGCGAAATTATTTTGAATATTTTTTTTACCATCCTGTTGCTCTTAAATAAAAAAAAAATGTATATAAATGTGGTGAAATTATATTGGTATTTTTGTGTGAAATACAATAAAGAAGCGATCGTTCAAAAGCGTAAACTCCTCAAAGCACGAATTTGAAAACACTGTATTTTTTTACATTGTAATAAAGAGCAAAGCATTTATTGCCATGGAGGTGGAATAACATTCCTTAATTGTTGTATATTTCTAGATTTTTATTTTTATTATATTAAAATAAAGAAAATCTGAATAATGTCTGGTTTTTAATTTAATTCTTTCAACTCATGCCTTATTGATAATAAATTCAATTTTTCCAAAATCCAACTAATGAAACTGGAATGTATCTATGAATGACAGATGTAACTTTTTGTCTTGGATGATCGAGTCTATACAAGGAAGCTTTCACTTTGCAATAATGATGGGAGAGAACTGATGGAAAATCTTCTATTATTCACCACCATTTTTGTAATTTTTGACTGGTTTCAAAGCTTAAAAATATTCTATTGTTGATTTTTACTTTCGTCCAGAGTGATCGTAATTTCGACCTAGCAATGTCAGTGGTCAGTTTACCTTCAGTCTCTCAGAAGATAACTTTTTTATCGAAGTGCGCGTAAGATAGTGTAAGTGTTGGTGTAGTGGTAGTGTAAACCATGTTTAGTGTTGAGTATCGCCAACGGTTCCAAAATTCCCATCCTAGTTATGAGTATAATGCTAACCGGTTGGAGCCAATTTACACGACATGTTATTTTATACAAATTTTCCGAAAACATATCTGTGCACTCCAAACGTATTTTATTAAAAATTATGTACAAAACTTACAACGAACCAATTTTGTAGGATTTGTCCTAAAAATTTCGCAACATCGACGCCGAAATATGCGCAAATTCTGTAAATACGTTAAACGGTCTGTGTCTAGCCTAAAATAACCAACGCGAAGATTTTGGATGTTAGATTCTGCTTAAAAAAATAATAAAAAAACTACGTGGTCAAAACAGCAGATAGAAGTATTAATTGAAACTTCAAAAAAATGTTTTTACCCCGGAAGTAACCTTATAGTTTGGCAAGTTTATCTGAAGCTACGCGGCATCAGTAAGGGGCGAGGAAACATGGCGGATATTTGTCAAAATCGTACCAATGGCGTACCGGTACCTATTTTTATAAAATTATTAAAAATAATAATTGTTATTATATAATAATTATATATAGAGACTGATTTTTTGCTTTGTTTTAAAGGTAAGGTATTTTTCAAAACACGGTATTTGTTCAAAATAAATAATGTTAAGAATCGTACTTGAATTCAATATGGATACGAAATAGTTCAAAATCTGACACTGGCAATACCAACGCCACTGGATAATCAATGTCAGTCAATTGACAAAGTGAGAGGGAAGAACACACGCACGCGCTTGCCAATGGGAAGTCAGCGGGTCCTTAAGCAACGAAGGCCTTTCGATAAATTTCTCCAATTGAGTTAGTTCGGAGGGCCTGGTAATTATGGTTTTCGCACAACGCTCCCAGAGCTTGAAGAAGCCAATAACAAATTTGGAAAAGTGTTCATCTTTTAATATTCCCAAATTTAAAAAATAATGTTAACAGACAAAATCCAAGCAACAAGCACATTGAAGAATTTACGTTTAATCATATTGTTAATATTGTTAATAATAAAAAGTCCATTTTCTAATTATTATCACTACATACTTAGCATTTTATCTTTCTCATAGTTAAACGTGGCAATATCGAATGCTTTCGACTGGATTCCTTTCACGGCTTCAGATAAACTTGCCAAACTATACCATATACCTTTTGTTAGGAGGTAAAATATTGACTTATTATTAAGTGGCCGTGGACAAATATATTATTAGAAGATTCGCTAAGCATCCAATACTCAATCGAACAAATTATTATTTTGTTATACCAATTCTGTTGGTTCCGTTATACTTATTTCATTTCTTTTTCTGTTTCATCGACCTAGTTTCATTTAGCGCGGAAAATTTTTGGAGCGTTAAAAACAATCTTACTAAATTTCAAACCGCGTGTAGGAATATCTAAGTACCTTTAATAAAAAAAAAAACCTGAAGAATAATTTACTCGATATCCACCGATTTCGATTATCTTGTTTATTTCCGCTTACGTATTCAGATCGTTGTACGAACTTATGAATAGGTACCTTTGATATAATATAAATTTATAAAGCTTATTTTTAAAACTAGTCAGACTGACGCCACTGAAGCGCACTGTCGATTTAAGTGCCCACAACATAGCGGTTTCGTATTTATAAAATTCTCAGGGAAATTTTCGCTTTGAATCCGCGTTACACATAAATAATATTATTGTATTCCCATCTGTGAAGAAAAGCTGAGTCGTCGCTATGACAATGAGATTATCATATGATAGTTTATCCACGGAATCGGATTGATAAGAGATGTCATATTATGTGATAGTACAAATACTTTTTAGCATGTGTAATAGAATCAGTATTATTCGGTAGGTGTAACTTCACGTGAGATTTTTGTTGTGTCGCTAAAGTAAAAATGGAAAAACCACAAAGTGCAGCTCGGGTACCTCCTGATGGAGGTTGGGGGTGGATGGTAGTTTTTGGAGCTGCTTTAATCAACGTAAGTATGATTTTATTTTTGTTTATTTATTTTGTCGATAAATATACTAGGACACTAATTGCTAATATTATATCATTTTAAATTCGGACTAAATTCGTACATTATTGATCAATTGAAAACTACATATTTATGTGAATATACAGTATTTAATAACAAATAATGTATGGGCTTTAAAAAGGGACCCAAGGAAAATTGTGTATTTCATAACAAGAAATGCAAATATTGTTTTTATTTCGGTAAAAATTTGTTAACCAGAAGCGAAATCTCACAAATATGGTTATTTTTTGTAATATTGTGATATTTTTCATTACAATATCCTTGGACAGGTCAATTTTTATAGTTCTATAATTAGAATTAATTATTAACCTATCCATACCAGTTTCGTGTATCACTTCAGTAATGATTATTTATAACAATATTTGTCATTAAATTAAATATTAGGAAAAAAGTAATATTCGGCTGCAAATTTTTACTGGAATCTGTTTTTTCTTTCATAAAACCTGAAGATTGATTAAAATGAAATGCATGTTTTCAAGATTTCCTTTAAACAAATGGCCACGATTATATTTTCAACAAAAACCTGCACAACTGTAAAATTTTCGTTAAAAATAAGTTATATTTAAATATTACATAGAATAATCGATGTTTGATAACATAGAGGTTAACAAAGTAACTGTTAACTTCCAATTATTTTCTTCTAAGTGACATTATGATTCATTTAAAAAACATATAGATACGATTAATACAAATTAAAACTAATCGATCACATTTTATTTAATTAAATGTAATCGCTGTAACTTTCCATTTGGAATAAAATAATAAGGATAATGTAAAAAAAATTGTTATACCGGAAGTGCTAATTCAAATATAAACCCCTGTATATAATCAAATTAAAATGACACTATATCTAGAATGTATATTTCTCGAGATATTAATTTTTTAATGAAAACTTGACAGATGCAGATCTTATTAATCGCGACCCTTTGTTCGAAGGGATTATATTTTAATCAATCATTCACTTGCATCAGATTTAATCAAAGAAACAGGTACCTGCGGAAATTTGCAGCGGGATTATGTAGGTACTATATACAGCGTTGCTGAAAAGTCTCGCACCAAGGGAAAGTTATGAAATTCTAGGACGATGAATGAGACTCTATTCTGCATATTTTAGAGCAAATTTCAAATGTTGTTGACGTCAGCGTTTTGCGTACGGCTGCCATATTGAATTTTTTCAAATGACAACCTAGGTCGTGTGACCCATCACAAAAAAAGCTTATTTTTTTCTCTTTCCAAAAATAATCCCAATGTATCACCTTACTACAAAATGTCTTATAAAATATCGTTTTCATTTTTCTAAATTAAAGTGTATACCATACCTACTAATTATTTGGACTTGTAGGTTTTTAAAATAAAACAAAAAACAATAGTAGGCATTAAAAACGTCAACCGCATCATTAGTTCATTATTTATGTACAAATTGTCAAAACTGATACTAATTTCAAATTAGCACGAAATTTAAAAGTAAATTTAGAATAATGGCACATTTATCAGAAAAACAACGTATCCAAATCCAAATTAGTTGGATATGGTGATCGCAAACGTACCCATGACGAAGTAACTCATCTTTTTAAGGATTTAAATCCTGAACGCCCTCCTTTGAGTAGATCTACTGTAACACGAAGTTTTGATTAAAATTATAAATTTAATATTTTTGTTAAATTTCTATCATAATATCCGAGTCAAGTTATACATTGGGATTATTTTTGGAAAGAGAAAAAAATAAGCTTTTTTTGTGATGGGTCACACGACCTAGGTTGTCATTTGAAAAAATTCAAGATGGTGGCAGTACGCTAAACGCTGACGTCAAAAACATTTGACATTTGCTCTAAAATATGCAGAATAGAGTCTCATTCATCGTCCTAGAATTTCATAACTTTCCCTTTATCCGTTCCAAAGATAATCCCTTGGTGCGAGACTTTTCAGCAACGCTGTATATATTATTCACAAAGCTCGCTGGTATCGCTTTTTTAGATATTTTAGCTTATTGTCTTGTATGAATATCATCAAATCTGTAAGACAAACATTAACTTTCACCCGCATGTTATTTGTCAGTTCGTATGTATGAGATATTAAGGATCTTTGACCCTGAAAAACAGGATTTTTAATAGTTGTTTTTGTATGTGAATTTTACGGAAATAACTTTCCTAAGTAGGTAAGTGTTTTTCCAACATATTAATTAATATTAATATGGGACGTATGTGCTGCTAGGAGCATCTACACTACGACCTTTGGAGGTGTATTGCTTATGCCCTCATATTATGCTAGAGTTCTTTGTATGGACCCGTCCTCATTACTAGACTCCATCGGCCAGACCTCAGGTTATCCATATATTGCGAGAGTTGTGGTTTTCCCTCGCATATCGTCGAAAACCTTAGCCTAGCTGAAGTTCGAGTCCCGGTGGTTCCGCTTTTTCAATTTTCAGAATATTTATCTTATACAAGTAAAATTAACACAGAAACACAACAAATTTTATTAAAGATAGGACGTACCTAAGCAAATTTAACGATACACGTAAACAGAAAAAGGCGAGCGTTGAATGACCTTCAGTTTTCATAATTTCGAGTGCTAGAAAATCATAAAACGAAATAGGTATTATAATGCGTTGAGGCAATATAAATGTAAAGTGGAAAAGATAAAATTAAATGAGACTTGTACATTTTTTAAATAATTAACAAACAATGGCAGACCAACAGTTATAATATATGAACCCTTTCTTTCGGATAAAAGTAGAAAATGTTTAAAATTATATCAGATTATCAATTTTTCTTCCATGAGATGAGATTAAACCTATTTCTTTTCCGTCAATTTATTGGAAAATTAAATCACAATATTTTTTGTATTTTTATATCAACGTTTCGATAACGTTCCAGCTACCGTTAACAAGAATAATCAAGTTTTTGTAATTTTTGATCCCTATCTGACATTAAGAAAAAGTTAGACAACTAGACAATCAATAAGATTTTGAAATTTAAAGCTGCGTTCTCACCGACAGTGTCGACTTGTTGTGTACGTTGCAATCGACGGTGTCGATCGACAAAATAAATCGATCGACATCATGTCGAATTGTTTTCATGAACAAGACAAAGTCATAACTTTTATTGAGGCTTACAAATTAAAATCCAATCTATGGGATTCCAAAACTAATAATTATAAAAACAGAAACATGAGGCACGATGACCTTATGGAAATTGCTAATGAATCTTCGTTAGACATGTTGATTAGTCTGATCGGCATCATTTCTGCCAACTCTGGTGTGGACGGATGCAGTTTTGTCGACTTGTTGATCGACAGTGTCGACTCGGTGAGGACGCAGCTTATAAGACTGCAAAAAATTAGTTGTCAAATTTTCAAGGTCCATTCACAGTAGATCATATCCTTGGTAAAATGTGAAATAATAGTATATTCTACAACGATTGTAGAATGATGGCTATTATTCGCGCGGAGGAATTTCCGAAACGAGCGAGTGCAGCGAGTAAGTTTTGGAATCATCCAAGTGAATAATAGCCATTTTACACAAGTAAAAGACTATACTTTCTCCACGACTATGCATAAAAAATGTTCCGTTGGGAATCGAACCACAATCGCTCGCGTAAGAGTCAAGTATTTATATTGTACCACTGAGCCATATCGACATTTATTTATTAATATGTAAAGAACGTAGATATAGGTATAACTCGTATTTTCAATGGAAACCTTCACATTTTTAAATGAAATAATAAAATATTAGGAATAATAATAGAGATAACATATAGGCACTTAAAAATCGTATTTTTACTACAAACCCTTACATTTTTAAATGAAATTATAACATTATTAGGGATAATAACAGAGATAACATAAATATAGGTACTTAAACATATTAAATTTTCACTATCGCTACTGTTGTCCATTTTGTTCTCTGTATATACTTGAAATTATGATTATATTTTGACGATTCAAACGACGCGTTGTCAGAAGCGATTTACCTAGTTAGATATTTGACGTTTTAAAAGAGGCGATTTTAGTGTGATTTCTGATAATCATAGAATGTGATTGGCTAACGAGAGTGAATTCTATTTCATTCTTCACTGGTGTGAAGAGTTTATATCATTATTCAGCTAAATTTGTAAAAATATTAAAGATAATGTTTGCATTATTTTATAGTCGTGTAGAAAATATTTCATTTCATTTTTAATTTTTTAATTTAAATTCGTTAATTGTTATTTTTATTTATTTTTTTCATGTAATTTTTATAACATTTATTTTTTTGTTCGTTTAAGCTTTGAGGCTTTCTCGATTAATTTAACAAAAATAAAAAATAAACTGATATTTTCTTTATTATTTACGAACCCATTTTATTTTTGGAAAATTTGTTGAATAGACGATGGAATAAGACACATCCAAAATTATAAAAAAAGGTGCTATTAAAAAGTTTAAAGTTAGGGGCTGTATGTATGTATGTATGTATGTCTTTTGGGGTAACATTCACTGAGACCTAAAAGATCTATTGTGCCCCCTTACTTCTACTTAGTTCCTGAGGAAAGTCTCAGAGACTAGTAGCTCGTTTAGTCCTATTTTCCCGAGGAATTTTAGGATATCTGCAGGCTTCAACTTAGGTAACTGTCTCTCTTCTATCCAGTAGTCTCCCAGGTGCTGTGCCCTAGGATTCTGAATTGCTGTGCAGTTCGCAAGTATGTGGATGGAGGATTCTTCTTCCATTCCACAAAACCTACAATCTTCTTCCTCCACTATTTTGAGCTTTTTAAGGTGCCCATTCGGGCGACCATGTCCCGTTAGGATTCCTGTTAAAACTCTTAGTGCAGTTTTGCTTTGACTTATGCATTCCTTTGATCTCAACAGGTTGTAGTCTCCCAGAAGAATCTTTGATTGCCTAAGCCCTACTAGATCTTTCCAATTGTCAGATCTTCTCTTTTCTTCGGCTTTACCTATTTCTTCCAATATTACATTGGAGCTGATTCCGCAAAAAGGTTCCGGCCCCCAAAAGGGTATTTCACTCCCCCTCTTTGCTAGTTCATCTGCTATTTCGTTTCCTTCTATTCCAGTGTGTCCTGGAATCCACAGTAAGGTGACTATATAGGGGCTGTAACTAAGGGATGATTATTTAGGGGATGATTTTTTCTACGCCATATTGATGTGTAGTAGAAATGGAACAAATCAGTTTGTGTCCCATTCGAAAAATCTCTATTCGTTTAAGAGATATAGCCTGAATAAAACTAGTCTGGGACACCCCGTATTTTGGATCGTTATGAAAGTAGTAACGGATATTTTCAGTATTAATATGTACATACTTCCTAGATTAACTTTTATAAAAATATAAGCAGATAACAAAAAGCGACTTTCTTAGTTCACATTTTGATAAAGTTAAAATATGCAATAATGGAGTAATGCGAGTTTTATTTGCATAATTTAATAATAATAGCATGTTGACCTCAACGAAGGTTTTGCCTTCGAGATCTAGTGTCCCATTTTCCATGGGACGTGCTATTTGTACTATACATTATTTATTTCGTATTCCGTCAAAGCGAAGGCTACTTATGCTAATAAACACCATAAAAATCGAATAAGAATTCATAGATTTCAAACTGTTTAATTTATAATAAAATTACTGAAATGGAATTACACCGTAGGACTGCAAACTGCTACCATTAGAAAATATTTTAAATAATTTGAGAAGATTTTCGATTTAAATATTTTTTATTCGAAAAAAGATTTTTGATTTTTACCTTCTGACGCAAAGGAAATTATTTATTATTTAAATCATTTTTAACAGGATTCGTGACAGCTCGCTGCTTACAGTTATTCGATCGCTCACACTCTGGCATGTGCACCAACAATATGCTGAAGAACAACAATCAACAAATATTTTATTTCTAATTAAAAGTAACGAAATTTATTTAAACGTTAGTTATGATTTGAATATTGGTTAATTATTTCATTCAAGCAATGATTCAAAATGATAGGTGTATTACAATCAAGGTTTTTATGTGTTTAGGTAGATGATACCACATATTTCTGGTTTATTTTACACCTAGGGCCCTGCACTATACACGATACTTGTGGTGGAGCACATGTGAATTAAATATAAACAGCATTTACGAAGCACAATATTACTTTTTCAGCATGACAATTATTTTATTATAACAAATAATAAATAATAATAATAAAGAATTTGAAATGTTTTTATAGACACAAAACACATGACAACGACATTTGACCGTCGTTATCTGTCATTGTGCATTGCGCTGAAGTTCCATACAGCGCCATCCATTAAGACGGTGGAACGACTGAACTAATGTGAAAAGTTGTTCGCTTACAAAATTTTCCGTGCAACAAATCTCAAAAAATACAATGATTTGAGATTTCATATTTTCAAAATCGAATTCTCTAGGCTTTCTTTTGGGGATCAGATTTTGGCGTTCAAATTGGTGACTATAAATTGCCAAATATATCAAAATCACATCACTTAATGGCTAATATCTTTTTTATAACAATATAAAACTCAACGAAAATACCTGATCCCCAAGACAAAGCTCCTAGTTATATTGTGTTAAGATGTCAACACTTAATTCTACTGCGTTCTTTAGATTTGTTGCAAGTCATGGGTGCCAACTGTTTGAGGTCCCTGAAATGTGAGGCCCCCCTTAACTCCAGATGAAGATGCGCCGTAACCGGATAGCGTTGTATTTTGTATAGATTTTTGAATTTTGTGTTGTTTGCTGCTAATTGACAAAATATTCCTCCGCAACGTTACTAGATTTCCAACCTCCATGCTTCTCTAATAGGGAACTTTTCAACTTTTTTTATTCAATAATATCAATAAGCATCGTCTAAAAATCCTAAACCTGGAAACTTTTTTTATTAATATTAACTTGGAAAACATAGTTTAAAGTGTATTTGGTAAAAAACTTGTTCATATAAGAGTTTCCATCTTGCATTTGTTTTACATTATTGCAAGTGGACAGCTTGAGCTATTTTGGAGTAACTAACGCCCGCTTAAAAATACATACTTTTATGTACCTACACATAAACATAAAACGTGAAAACCATACTCAGAAATTTGAATAATTTTTATCAATTATCAGCTGTGCTGGAGAGCTCTGATTACTGATTCATTGACCCAATAACGCCAACTCTTATCAGCATACGTTTATCAATATTGCATGGAAAATATATGTACAGGGTGGTCCGTAAGTAATAGTCCAAAGTGAAATGGAAGATTTTTGGCCTCAAAATATTACGATTTGATACAACTTGCTTAAATAAAATATTGATAATGTGGAAAAGTTGGAATGTAAAAAATGTTTTTTCTCGGTAAATTAAATTTAGGATATACAAACGTGAGAATTTGAATATGGGGGTTTCAAGGCACTATAAATCATAATATGATATCCGTTTAGATGTATTTTCTAGAGGGCGTCACATAAGCTATGTTGTTGGTGTTACTGTGCGCTCAACTTTTTTATCGTTAACACTATCTCTTTCGATAAAAAGGTATACCTATCACTAGTCTCAGAAGTTACTAGTTTTCCAGATATTCGCATTTTAAAAACCACCTACATAATTTTTATTTTATTAATTGACACCTGGCAGTCCTTGAACATAACCACTTGGATTTCAGTATATGGGGCACAATGAAGGAAATATTTTACTGAAACTATAAATAGTCGATTTAAATTTTGGCAAGAGCAGCCAAAATTTTTTTTACACCAATGACATTATTTAATATTAGGCGATCTTTCATGAAACATATTGGCGGACATATTGAACAAATACTGTGAAATAATATTTGAATTTTGGGTTATTCTTAAATAAATTGTTTTTTTTTTCTTAATTGAAAGTTATTGAGTTCATAATGGTTAATAAATAAAATGAAAATCATGTAGAGGGTATTTTAAAGTGCGAATATCTCGAAAACTAGCGACCTCAGTGACTAATAATAGGTATACATTTTTTTTCTCAAAAATGATGTTATTTCAATATTTTTCAATAAAAAGCGAGATAGCGTTAACGATGAAAAAGTTAAGTGCACACTAACACCAAAAACATAGCTCAAGTGGCGCCCTATAGAAAATACATCCAAGCGGATATAATATTATGACTTCTCAGTCCCTAAAACCCCTATCTTCAAATTTTTGTGTTTGTATATCCAAAATCTCAATGATATGTATAGATAAATTATAGATAATTAAAATACGAACAAAATCTTGAGTCGAGCGAGTCAATCGGATAATCAGGAACCGAGAAAATCAGGAAAAACCGGAAAATTAGTCATTTTTTTGAAAATTCATATCTTCGTCATTTCCCAATTGCAAGAGCTGAAACTTGGTACAAAAGAAGTCCTTTGTATGCCCTTTATATGCGTGAAGAGCAGACGCCAAGTGACGATTGTTTTTATCGCAATTGCAATTGTAATTTTGTGATGAGATAAATTTGCATCGTGCCTGGATGCGTTATTCATTGTCCGATTTTAAATTTTAAAACGGTTTTTAAAAAGTGCCTTCCGCCAGAGTTTATATGACATATCTAGAAATCCGCCGAAAATATCATACTTTACGCATTCGCGGCGGAGTTATTCACTAATAATATAGGAATTCCGCCACCCAACGGCGGACAATTCATGTTTCATGATTAAATTCCGTTCAACGGCGAATTAAACTTTATTTTTGTGAAAATTCCGTCCGCAATTTGGTTTAGTATTATTATATTTCATTTTAAGGGGAAGTGTGAATACAATGATTATATTTCCTTCCCCTTCTTCAAATACACTATTTAAGGATATCATGATAATATAAATATGTTCCATAAATTGATAGTTTCAACCCTTACACTGTGAAATTCATACATATCAATGTTTAAAAATACTCATTATTTTTATTTCACAATATTTTATAATATAAGTTTTACAAAAAACTTAGACCCGACCCGTTTCGATGTTTATACATCATTTTCAAGGGGTGGAATGAAATAGTATATTACACTCCAAGGGCCGAAAATTCAACTTTCGGCCCGTGGAGTTTGTACTATTTTTCTTCATAGCCGGTCGGAAGCGAGTGCCGCTGGTCGTAGTTACGAGTATAAATACGCATGAGAAACTCTTTCCTCCCGCTGTTATAGAGGAAACGCGTGTACTTTTCACAGGGAGTAAATGTTGAACTTTCGTCCCTGCTATGAGGGACGAAAGTGCGTACTTTCGACCGAGGTATGAAGGAAACATTGTTTATTTTGTAACTAAGAAAATGGAAGGAATACTTTTAGTGTAGGATAGTAATAGGTATCATATAGATAGTGAAATTAAATAAAGTAAACAAGTGTATTATTAGCTAAGTTAAAAGGTGTATATATGTACATATTTTCGCGATGAGCAGAATTTAGAAAGGATAGGTGGAAACACATTGAAATATATCGGTCAAACAGTCTAACAAAGGAGATTGTAAACTATCTATTTGCTCATTTACAAGAGTATACTGAGGATCATTAGAGTACCTTCTTGAAAATGATGTATTAATATCGAAACTGGTCGGGTCTAAGTTTTTTGTAAAACTTATATTATAAAATATTGTGAAATAAAAATAATGAGTATTTTTAAACATTGATATAATTCCATTTATTTTCTTGAGTTTGTAAGTCTGACAGCAAATGGAATTAAGGCGGGACTCTAGTTTTAAATCCATAGTTCCGCCAGCGGACTTACAGTCACACCGTTTCACGTAAGAAGAGCCCTCTTGAAGTTGCAGTCGTTTGCGCGAACTTGTTGTCCAACCAGCGCCAAATTGAAATTCGACTTCAAATCAGTAGCGTAACGTTTTCACATGTCGTAGGTTAACACAAAATTAGTATCTGTCAGCCTTGACTGTGGTTAATTTTTCCTTTTACACCAACAAGTTTTTTAGTAGTCATGGTCTTAGATCAAATAACACACAACACTCAGAGATAAACTAGCTTAACGTCTTAAAATTTTAAAAATCAAAAATATTCGACAGTATGTGAATGATTGCTTCAAAGACAACCTCAAATGTCAATATTAAAATAGCTGCCGGCATGGAACATTGTTTGTAACGCCAATGGCATGAAACGGTCGTTATATAAACAAGACCGATTTTGATTTCTGCGCAAGACAGTTGGCAAACTTCACGTGGCTCCTTCGTATATGAAACCGTTAATTGATAAACTTATCTACATTACAAAGGAGCTGGATACTGGTACTATTATTTTGTTTATTTTCGAAAACGTTTGGGAAATGATGGAATGGAAACCTTCATTACTTCCTCTGAGGCGCCGCCACTGAGTGAATGTTACCAAAATATACATGCATACATTATAATGGACCATATAGGCAAAAATATTTAAAATATACCCAATAATTCCCAACTGATGTTTTTGATGACATTATCTGTCTATATTATCCGCGTGAGAGAAATTGCCCTCGTAAATAATTTGTTGACATACATTTGGAATGGGTTTGATAAAATCAGGAACATATCAGTATAATACTCTTATTGAAAGCATATAATCAGTTTATCAATATAATTTGTTACTCAAACGATAAACAAAACAGAATTGAAACTCTATTAAGTATAAACAGTTCCAAATTAAACAAAATTTTACACTTAGGTATTTTTATTTAATAATATGTTTTTATCTAAACGGTTGAGAATCATTCTCTTTTATATTGGTGTCAGTATCATTGGTTGCATTTAATTATGTTAAAGATTTGCAAAGATGATAAATTTATAATCGACCGATAACGACGTCAGTAGTTGTCTTTATCACGGTATCCTGATTTTCTAGTTAATATTAGATAACACGTCTAACGTTCTGGAGCCGTATTCTTGACCGAGGGAGTGCAGCTTTCCTAGAGAACAGATATTTTGCCTTTATCACTGCAGTGACGGAGTAATCAAACAAAATAAAGACAAAATATGTGTTTTCACAAGAAGCTCTACTCCCTCAACTTTTCCAAAAACTTCTTTTATTTCTAAATTTCGATACTGCGTATTCGGAAAAAACAATTAAAAACTTCCTCAGTCAGGAATTTAAAAAGAATTTATCGCTCGAATGTTAAATGAGGATTTTTGATTAGTTTAATTGTCTCTAGAATTGGTTGGAGAATACATCATAACATTTTCCTGAAAAAATATTGATTAGTCGCCGAGTTGAACGTCGAAAGTCGTAAAATCGTTTTTTTTTTCGCATTTTCGGTTTAAAAGTAAATTTTGACAAAGTTCCCCAAATTTTAGGAAAAAAAATGTTACATTCGTGCTCAGCACCCTCGAAAATATAATATAATATTAGATAGACTGTTTTATGCGACTAGAACAGTGTTGCCAACTTTTTTTTCCCAAATCCACTAGCTGCAGTTCATTAAACCACCAGAAAACCACAAGACCAATTTCTGTGATTTTCGATCGATTCACCAGAACAGTGCTAGACAAATAATTTTTCAGAAGTTTTCACGGGACAATGGAAAACATAATTTCTTGATATTAAATGCAGTTCAGTTGAACTTTATTTTGAAAATGAGAAAATGAGGAACACAAGGTGTTCCTTCTCACTAGGAGTACATGCCTCTGTATTTCAGGCGGAGATTTATGCCATCCTAGAATTAACAAACATAGGACTGACACTCATAGGACAAACATAATGTATCTTCTTCTTTAGATGCCATGCTTCGACTAGTAAGTAATAATGATGAAATGATAAATATAAATTGGGAAATATCCCTTTGTGAGTTTAAAAAAGAGATATATAACCACCTAAAATGCTATGAAGTGTAAGCACTGTGGAATTTTGTCATCTTTTCGTTAATTGAATATTTTACTTCTGTTTAATAGAAATGTTTATGTTTATATAGTTCGTAACTTATAAATATCAACCCACGTGACTTCTGTCATAACTAGACTATGTTGCCAAGCTCTTGAAATAATATGAGAATCTAGTAAATGTCAAATGAAGTTATCAAATATTCTTCTTTTTATTTGGCTATAGGTTAGGTTTAGTTTTTGATAGTACTGTATATAAACAAACTTGAACTTATTTCTGTATAAAACTTTTATTTGTATGTTAAAAGTACAGCACTAAGTAAGAAATTATTATTTTAAAACCTATTGAGCCTAAAATGGTATGTATGAAATAGTTGGAAAATTCAAGATTCATTTTAATAAAAACAAATTCAAATTGTGGTTTATTTTTCTTGGAGATCCACTGTGTGGATGTGTGTCATATTTTAGGAAACTATGATTAGGAACATTCTACATTAAATAATTGTTCTTCCTCCAATTGCAGCAGTTACATTTCTAAAGTGACATGGATTATCTGTAAATAAATTGTGAAAATATAATTGCTAAGTATTATGAATAGAGTAACAGAATACAATAAATACAGTTGATTGAGTATAATATTAAACTCATACTTACTTGCTTCATACATGCTGTAAATAGTCAGAAATAGATGAATAGTGAATACATCAACTATTGCAGTGTTATTAAGTTTCATTTATACGTTAACTTTGACAACTCGTCACTGCTTGTGAAAATTTACTCAGTTTTTAGCAGTTTTTTATAACAAGGAGATGAAATAATCGAATAATTGAATGATCAATTAATATTAAACTGTCACAACATAACCTTAAGACGTCAACTGTACCAGATAAACCATTTTAATCGCGGCAACAGCGCGCATTTTTGCCAACATAAATTTTTTAGTACGACTAATGTTAGTTTGAGTTTAATAATTAAATAACCCACGAGTTGTATTACATATGAAATCAATTACGAAACCTTTCTTTAAGCATATATTTATATTTTTCTATAACATGCGACGTACAAATTTCAATATTTATTGAGTTTATAGCAATCTTCGGCGAGGCCTACGTGCCGCCTGAAGCAAAATCCTGAAACATATGGCATGCATCCAGTTGAGCTATATCATCTACTCCAGGGTACGGGAATGGCTGGGTGGGTGGAATAAAGGTGGGAGTAGAGTACAATAAGCCAACAGGCTGCAGTGCTCCCGGTACTAGAACGGCTCCCAAAAAAAAAGAAAAAAAATCATTATTTATATTTTGAAGAATAAAAATATGCGGATTTTTTTATGTTTTTTATTTCAATTTTAAAGTATTCAAAATAAGGGGCGGCAGTTGGAGGCATGCATCACCCTGAAAAATATCACAGCACGACCCTGAATCTCCGATTTCCAGATCGAACTGAGGTAATTGAAGGCACCTATGGTATATTTTTTTATTTATAAAACTAGTTACAGGTAAATAATGATTATTGTCGAGCCTCAAGTATATATTTACCATTTCAAAAATGTTTATTATTATCTTTTTGATAACGTCATCCCAATTTAGCATTTTATGTTGACAGTGTTTAACTTTTATATTTACTGATTATATTAGCATCAAAACACGTTTTTTTCATTTGCCACTATATTTGAATATTTTTTAGATAAGTTAATACAGTTGACATTTAAAAAAAAGGAAATAGTATTAGAGACTTTTTCAAATTTGAATGAATTCATTTTTGACGCGTGGATCTGTTTATACAAGATGGTTTTAATTAAACATCGTCGAGATTAAATTTATTTTTCTCTTACTAGGTGCTAGGACGGTAGATGTTCTTCTGAGATATATTGTTTTTCGGTTAAAAAGTCCATGCGTCGTATAATTTTTCCTTGAACAACAGAAAAGTCAACATTTAATTGGAAATTATTATGCAGCGTATTTTACAAGTTCTTAGATACAATTAATTACCATCATTTATATCTGTGGAGTAATTAACATCCACTTGGCATAATTTAGAAACGTTTCTCATGACTAATGGGAAAAAGTCGGGAGACAATTTAACACTAGCATTTCATTTTTTTCCATACATGCCTATACCTCGGAAACGAGAACTTTCATTGAAAAAGTTTATATAAAGTATTAACCTATACGCTCCTGACCTTTTTCCCATTTTTCCCGAAATTTACCCTAACCAACAATTGCCAGCTTGTTGGAAAACGGAGCCTCTTTCCTTCGAGTGTTGATTGCTATTTAATAGTAATATAGACAATAGTATATTATACACCAAGGTGGTGAAAACTATTATTATTGACCGAGCACCAAAATTATTTCTTGAGTGACGGAATAACCACCGTGTTTTATACAGGGTGTAACAAAAAGGCAGGTCATAAATCATACCACATGTTTTGGGGCTAAAAATAACTCGATCCAACCCAAGTTACCCTAGTACAAATGTGTATGCGAAAAAAGTTACAACCCTTCGAAGTTACCAAATAAAAATTGATTTTTTCAAATATTTCGACATATTATAATGAAAGTTGACAAGTGGCTTTCTTATGATAAGAGCATCTTAAAAAAAAAATTAAGGAATTATTGCATTCCGTTAACAATTTATGGGAGTTGAGATCCCCTAAACCCTCCCCAAAATTTTTGTGTACGTTGCAATTCAATGCTTATTGTGGCACCATTATTCAAACAGATTATTTTTGAATCTTTTTTGCCCCTTAGTACTTTTTACAATTATCAGTTTTTATCGAGGTCCCACATTTTTGATTGAATCCTATTTATTTACAAATGTGTAGTTTTTATTAGATGTTCGAAATGACCCCCATTTTCTTGAATACACAGTCGGCACCGTTCTACTAACGAAAACCGAATATTCTGGAAAAGCAATGGCTTCTGACGATATCTAATTGCAGCCTCAAGGATTATATTCCTCAGTTGTTGTTGGCTCGTCATTTTTACAGCATACACCCTCGAAAAAAATTCATTGACTTTAATTTTTGTTACTCGAAATTTTTGAAGCATAATGAAAAAAGGGCCGTACCTCGATAAAAACTGATAACTGTAAAAAGTACTAGGGGGCAAAAAAGTTTCAAAAATAATGTGTTTGAATAATGGTGCCACAATAAGCATTAAATTGCAACGTACACAATAATTTTGGGGGGGGTTTAGGGGATCTCAACTCCCATAAATTGTTAACGGAGTGCAATAATTCCTTAATTTTTTTCTTAAGATGCTCTCATCATAAGAAAGCCATTTGTCAACTTTCATTATAATATGTCGAACAACTGTCGAAATATTTGAAAAAATCAATTTTCATTTGGTAACTTCGAAGGGTTGTAACTTTTTTCGCATACACATTTGTACTAGGGTAACTTGGGTTGGATCGAGTTATTTTTAGCCCCAGAATATGTGGTATGTGTGAACTCAGGTTCAGCGTCAGATTGCTGTTGTACAAAGTAAGCTTACGGTTGAGCTTGATTTAAACATTAAGCTTAGTAAAGCCTTCAAGAGGGCAAAGCTTAAGCACGGAACACAAATTGTTATCATGTTCCGTGGCTTAAATGTAAATAAATTTTATGCAAACATAACCTGTACTCAATTTATTCTCAAATTAAAAGTTTATCAAAGCTAAATATGGATATTTTAACCGATGATGAGGATTTTTTGGAACTTATTGAAATCGTACAGCCTCGGGTGTATAGAAAGCGTAAAATCACTTTAAATGTTGGAGGGATAATGAGTTTATTACTGGTGCTAAAATTAGATGAACGCTTTCTCTTTTGTAAATACATATTTAAAAAAAATAATCCACCACCTTCAACAATACCACCTAAGCTTTATTTTGTACTTACCAATAGCTCAAAGACAAATCAAGTTACAGTTCTTAATCCAAGTATATTATATAAATTTTTTAATAGGCACACAATGACGCTATAATAATTGTTTAAAACACGAACAATTTCCCCAAATGCCAAATTAGTTAGGTGACATCTTCATTTGACAAACATATTTTGACCAATTTACGTCATACGCATGCGTCAGTTCGAAATAAGTTCTATCAACACTTGCAAATATAGGTTTAGTATGTTTGTACAACAGCATCAGGGTTATATTTTAAGCCCAGCTCAGTTGAGCTCAATTTTAAGCTTCAAATGGTAATAATACAGAAATTCAACTTCTCAGTTGGCTAGAAGATGAAATATTTGTCAACTTCACAGCTAGTAGCGAACAAAATTTTTTTTTCGCCTACCTTACCGGAAAACCAATCATTTCAACACCAGAAATAGGGCGGAAAGTATTGTTTATCACCCCAAGGGCGGAAAATTCATAACGCCGTGGTTTTTAAAGTTTTTCACCATCTGTCACTTGAGAACTTCGCTACGCCTGCTCGTGACACAATATACTAAATGTGACGTACTCTCTTTGGAGAATACGAATACATACGAATACCGGAATAGCCATGCGGATGCCTATTTTTAGCGTTATTTTAAAATTATTAAGAAAATAAATAGAGCACAGGATGTTCGTACTTTTTTAATAGAATTTTTTTCCCTCTTTTCCAAATTTCAATTATCTATTACCCATAGCAATAATTTACACGTTTTTGAACTGGTGAACTAGTCTAATTCTTTCAGTTTACTGAACTTTCCCTTCCAGGCAGGAAGGAGTTGGACAACCTTTTTTATGGAACCATCTTAAAAGTATGATTTGCAATGCACTTGTTCTTAAAAATTATATCAAAGCGGTTTGTTTAATCTATCAACATAATTGTCAAGAACACTCGTTGAAACCGTATTATTATTCGTAGCGAGAAAGATAATAACTTTTTTACGGAATTTTTCAACTTATCGTGTATAATGTGTCATGCGGTCTCCGCATGTACAGAAACGTTTAACACTAGAATAACATTGAAATACATGTGTCGCGATATTGTTTTTGTTTTTAGCCCATTTATAAATAGCAGTAAAATTGTACAAGTTGTTTGTTGAGCAAACATTTTTAATTATTACTTTTAGTCGGATCATTTAATATACTTACAACGGAAGATATTGGAAATTTACTGATACAGAAGGTCAATGAAATGACATGTTGATTGTTATGCAATGCTAATCGAATTTTATGCATATAAACAGAAACGGATGTTTATGTTAATCGAAAGGATTTAATTAAAAAACAATTTTCTGTATGGAGATCAATACACTTTGTATGCGATTTAGTACATTTTGAATACATTAACAATTTATTCGGACATTGAAAAACGCTTTTTAGTTTTGAAGTATATCAATGAGAATTAACCAGAGATAACATACTGAATTAAAGAGTATTTTTGACAAACCACTGGTGTTCACGCATCAAGCTCAGATATACTCCCTCAGGTGCCAGAATATTGAAGGTAATCCCATGGTCTAACCCTACGATATCATTCTTATTTTACATTAAAAATGCTTTTGTCTTATTTTCACAAAGTGGTTTTTCCGTATTTTGTAAGAGTTCCTACATCAAACATGACGGAGACAAACTGAAATTGCGCCGATCATCTTTCAAAGTGTGTACGTATAATGAATATGAAACCTAATGTCGCCTCCAACAGCGCCAACGCTTTTGTCAACGTTGGCTTCCATGTGTGGAGTTGGCCTAAGCCTAAGCCCTGTTTGACCAACGTGTGTATTAACACGGTTTTCGTGACACGTATCTAGGGGATTGGTGCCAATGTTTGTGCTGCAAACCACACAATCGCGCGCTTGTTCAGTTCAGCGTGTGATCACAATATTGTTATGGAATGCTGAAAAAGCTCTAGAATTTTCGGAGCTGTATCAATTCAAACCACTTTTATGGATCCCAACGGTCAAGCAATATGAAAACCGAATGGCGATGCTCATGAGCTATTCAGTGGCAGATTTGAAAAAGAAAATATGTCATTGTGTTACTCCTTTTACTAACGTTCTTTATTTGTACTACTTCAACTTTCATAATTCAATACAAATAACGTCTCACTATCAGAACGAAGAAAGATCATGGGGAAGCTTCATTTCCCTGCCAGTGACTAGCATACATGGACTATAAATACCGGTTGATCGTTGGCAAATAGTTCTATGATGTATTTCTACCAGTGGGTGAGGAGGCGTAGTGTGTGTTTTATTGATGTCTTATGTCTTCATCAACTGCTATGATTTGGATTCAAAATTTCGTCCTTGATCAGAATGCAATTCCAGAGGGACTCCATGTCTAGCAATAACATTGGCCTCTGCTACTGTCGTCGCTTCTTGATTAGGAAGAGGTGTTATTTCGGGCCATTTGGAAAAATATTCCATAATTTCGGTCCTAATTCTCTCTTTTAGTTCATCAATAGTATTAGGTCTGTTAACGTAAACTTTTGACTTAAGGTATTCCCACAAAAAAAATCTAGTTGGGCTAGATCAGGAGATCTAGCTGGCCACTCTAAAAATCCTCGTCTACCAATCCATCTATTGGGAAACATATTATCGAGGTATTCACGTACATGTCGTGCGTAATGCGGTGTCGCTCCATCTTGCTGGTGCCATAGTGAATTGTCCGGTAGCTGAGGATTTTGATGATGGGGATACAGAGCCGCAAGTGCGGGAATGATGTGATGTTGCAGTAAATCCAAATATTTGTCACCGTTCAATGAACCGTCAATAAAAAAAGGTATACAATACAAATTGTATTACCAAGTATTCCCGCCCACACGTTGACTTTTGTGGATACTGACTATGCCCATCCATCGCCCAGTGAGGGTTCTCTGGTGCCCACTACCTACAATTCTGCCTATTTACTGTACCATTTAAGCAGAAGGTGGCTTCATCTGAGAAAACACAGTGCCGTATGAATTGCGGATCATTATTATATCGATCCATCATTAAATAACAAAATTCTTGTCAGCAATCAAAATCGTCTTCATTAAGTTCATGAATTACTTGCAATTTATATGGGTGTCACTTATTCTTTTTTGTCATTTTAAAACAGACGTTTGACACATTGATTGCTCCAATGCAACTTGACGAGTTGGTTTATGAGGATTTTCTAGCAATGATAATTATACATCCAATTGTTGATCTTCCGAAACGCCTGGACGACCTTTCTTATAATTATCACCGACATTGCCAAAATTTCTAAATTTTGCTTCGACTTTGCTCACCGTCGAACGTGTAATAGATCTTTTAGGATATTTGTTGTTGAATAAGTTACAAACCTCAGCTTGCGTACGGGTCTTATCTCCATAACCTATCATCATTAAAATATTTATTCTATCAATCCCTAACCCGTCTATCATAATGGGGAGGTGCTTCATCTTGTTGAAACCAAAAATTTTGTGGTAATTATTCTGTTGAAGTGCAGGAATAATTTCGTTATTTAGTAGATCCAAATACTTGTCACCATTCAAGTTTCCGTCGATAAAAAATGGGCCTATAAGCCTATTTTCGACAATTCCCATCCAAACATTTAACTTCTGTGGATGCTGGGTATGTGCTTCATGAATCCAATGAGGATTCTCATTTGACCAATACCTTGAGTTATGGCGATTAACTGTTCCATTTAAACAAAAAGTTGCGTCATCGGAAAAAACTATGTTAGAAGCAAAATTGTCGTCGACATTACAGATGTCCATTAGCCGTTCGCAAAATTCCAGCCGTAGGTCAAAAGCATCGTCTGACAATTCTTGAACCAACTGTATCTTATACGGATGATACTTTTCACTTTTTAATATCTTTCCTACAGAACGTCGACTGATACCATGGTTTAGTGCCAAATTTGTGGTGGAAGTTTGAGGTGATTCGTCTAAATCGATTGCAATATTTTGTTTAACAGTTTCGTTCGTTGCAGTCCGCGGTCTTCCAGGTCTCCGGATGCAAATTATTAAAAATATGACACACTTCTTCATGAGTTCTAGCACGATCACCATAACCGATCATTATTAAAATTTCAATACGCTATTTTTCACTTAATTGAACCATTCTAAATTATAAAATTTATTTTCGTCAATTAGAATTTGACACTTGGAGAACAGAGGATGTACTAAACAGTACTAACGGGCTAAGATCCGGAGAACGATTTTAGCAAGATGGAGCACCTCTTCACTAAGATGGACGGGTTAAGGATTTTCTGGATGCGAATTTTTCAAATCGATGGATTTGACGTAGAGGATTCATAGCGTGGCCTGCTCGTTCTCCGGATCTTAGCCCGTTAGATTTTTTTCTTTGGGGTTATCTAAAATCACGTGTTTACATTAGACGACCAACAAACTTACAGGAATTGAGACAAATAATTATTGATGAATATGAACTAATACGTGGAGAAGTCTTGGAAAGAGTGACTCAAGAATTTGTTAATAGGATGGCATATTGTCAGCAAGTGAACGGCGAGCATTTTGAACATTTGAAGTAATTTTGTTTCTCATTATTCTAAAATAATGAAATGTACACCTATTGTACAACTAACAGTGAGCTATTCCTCGTTTTTACAAATTTTTTATACTAAACTCAGTAGGTATGAACTCAAAATAACAAGCTCTTTCAAATTCTGTAAAAATATATAGGGTGTCCCATTTAAATTAAAGAAGTTGATGGCATTTCCGGTTAGACCGGAAGTATATTATCAACAAAAAAATGTACATCAGATGCATTTTGTTCCATTGCACTTACCTGCAAATTTTCATAAATATCGTTCTTCTCGTTTAAAAGACATTTACTTGGTTCCATACTTTATCCCAACCCCGTATATTCTTTGTTCCCATTTATTGGCAACTGAAATCATCAACAACGAGTGTGATAAGAAGACTTGTTAACTAAAACAATATATTTTTAATAAAATTATTTCAATTTCAACAATGAATGTAAAAGAGATAACGGCAATTATTAATAAAACATATATAGTTTGCACACGGCTTATCTCAAATATACAGGATGTAACTTAAACAAATATAAAGATATTGTGTTGTATGTTATATGATTAGTAGAAATAATGTGATGACTTGTGATCTTAACATCTTAACATATTTATTCAACTAGTTATATCCAAGATACGATCACACGTTAATACTACTATTCTATAATTTAAACAAATTATTAATATTCGAGCATTCACGTTAATCGTTTCTTTATGTACTAGACCGGCAAAAAGATTGGTCGTCAAAAAGGATTTTTTGGCGAGTTACCGTTTTATAATTGGTAACAGATAATCAGTTACCACTCCATTTTTGCGAAGCAACGGTTACAGGGGAGGCATGAATGACGTCACAAATTTACGTCATGGTTATAGATTCTGTAACACAACTTTATAGGTGGGTTATAATGTGGTTACAAGCATAGATAAATAATAATAAAAAAATATGGCGGAAAAAGAGGTGTTAGAAGCTGGCAACATGAATGACGAACAGCAGTTAGATGTTGAGAATGAAATCAACGACGAATCGGTTGTTGAAATCTGCCTAAATAATAAAGGACAGGACTATCTCATAGTAGTACCCTTACAAACAGCATCCATATTATTAAACAGTCACTCAGTTACCTCTTTTTATAACCGCAATGTTTCCACGAAACCTCTGAAATTACTGTCCAAGGCTATGAGTGGTGTTATAACCGCTTGGTAACTAGCGGTTATCAACGGTAGCTCGCCAAAAAATCCTTATTGTAATAAGAAATACCGTTATATTGGCGGCTATTCCCAAAATGGCCTCTCCGAAGAGATGATCGACGTTCGGAAGGCAATTGAGCCTATGATCAAAACCCAAATTGTAAATGGACCGTGAAGATAAATATATAAACGGCAATTAACCCATTTCTACAACTCTGCCTATGCTTGATGGACATTCCAGCTGATACAACATGGAACTCTACTTGAGGACAAAACAGTACACAACTTCTGAATTTATTTGTGCATGTCACGCATGTGCCTTCCAACCACTGACATTTGCCATAATAACAAACTAGTTATCTACATCGATTAAATAGGTTCAAAGGAAAATCGAAATGGTGAGCATTCATTTTATACTCTTCAATTATTTCAGGCCCCGAAACCCCCGAATTTTTATATGCTACAACAAATTCAGAAAGCAGCAATGGTTATGAAATGCCCAGCGCAGACATAAAACCGAAGTGCTGCTACCAACTGATTTATGGGAGACTCGCTATTGTTTCTGTAATAATAAGGAGGAAGAAGCCACGTGAAGTTTGCCAACTGATGGCTTGCGCAGAAACCAAAATCGGTTTTGTTTATCTATGTTGCCTCGACTGTTTCATGCCATTCGCGTTGTATGTATGTATGTATTTTGGGGTACCATTCTCTGAGACCTAAAAGATCTATTGTGCCCCCTTACTTCTACTTAGTTTCTGAAGAGAGTCTCAGAGATGATGAAACAGCAGAGCATATACTTTGTGCCCACCCCAAATTAGGTATTTGATGTTTGACACGGTATCTTTTTCGCCCCAACAACTGAAATATCATTCATCACCATCAAAAAAACAAATCGACTTTGTTAAAAACTGAATTTGTTTGGCGAATGTGAGCGATTCAGGACCTAATAGACCACTCACCACAAAGCTAACCTAACAAATACAAAAATTTGAAGCAAGGTTTCAGCGACCTATCGAAATGTGGACAGTGATGGTCGAAAATCTGCTAAAATCTATCATGTGTAGAATAACGTAGGTATCGTCTCGGTTATATTATCATTTGAATACAAGTGAAGAAGAGCTACATGTACAAAACAAATATATAACTTTAACGTCCACGATGAAAAACAAGATAGTGCTTGTTACGTCAACAAAATCTATAAATGACATGTTAGAGAAATAAAGATGATAAATGTCTATTTTTAAAATAATTGTGAAGAAAAAAATAACTTTAATTTTTATATTCACTTTATGGATTCAATCAATTTGAATATACGGCTTGACATTCATTGATTGTGGGTGAAATAAATATACTACCAGGAAAATATTTGTAAATAATGTTGCCTTAATGGAGAGTATAGTTTCTACATTATACAGGTTTCCAATTAAGTAAATGTTGATAACTTTAGTATTTGAATAAAGCTAGTAAGATAACTCAATGCGTATGACGCTCGGAGTAGAATTCCACGCGCACTTAGCCGAAGCGTTGCGAAACTAAGCGTCATTTTGATGTTGTCCACCCATTTGAGCGATGTACGACGTCTAGTGATAAGCGTATCGCTGTATCTGTTAGATCAAATAAAAAGCGATAACTTTGAACATGAACAATAAGTTCCTCTTATTTATTCATTTTCCACTTCCTAAAATGATATTATTTTTTACAATTTTTTTCTTTTTCAACTTAATCAAAATTAAAGCTCATTCATTCATTTAAAGTTTCAGTCTGAATACCTAATTTCACGATCGTATGGGAAATAATAATAATAACGTCTCTGTATTACGGCTAGGTACTGCAAAGGAACATTTGCCGCCAACTTTAGCGCCTCTTCCTATGAAATACTGCAAAAAACTGAAATATGCGACATAAGAATTAACAAATATTTGAATCTCGCTGTCTGTCGCCGTGAATTGAGGCGACTCAAGAACATGTATGTATGTATGTCTTTTGGGGTAACATTCACTGAGACCTAAAAGATCTATTGTGCCCACTTACTTCTACTTAGTTTCTGAGGAAAGTCTCAGAGACTAGTAGCTCCTTTAGTCCTATTTCCCCGAGGAATTTTAGGATATCTGCAGGCTTCAACTTAGGTAACTGTCCCTCTTCTATCCAGTAGTCTCCCAGGTGCTGTGCCCTAGGATTCTGAATTGCTGTGCAGTTCGCAAGTATGTGGGTGGAGGATTCTTCTTCCATTCCACAAAACCTACAATCTTCTTCCTCCACTATTTTGAGCTTTTTAAGGTGCCCATTCAGGCGACAATGTCCCGTTAGGATTCCTGTTAAAACTCTTAGTGCAGTTTTGCTTTGACTTATGCATTCATTTGATCTCAACAGGTTGTAGTCACCCAGAAGAATCTTTGATTGCCTAAGCCCTACTAGATCCTTATAAATGTGCATGTTTTATTGTTAATATAATTATAGCATGACTTCAGGTCGTCGTAGGTCTGTAATATGCTATCTTCCCTATGGTGGGAAGTATGAGTTTCCTTTTTGATATGAGGGAGTAAAGTGTGTATACTTTCATATAACCTGTTGAGCTAATCGAAACCAAATAATTTCAAACTATAATTATAATGCAAATATTGGGAAAAAACGGTGGTTTTCCACCCGCTGCGCACTTAATGGTGTGTTTTGTGTATTATAAAATTCTATAAAAATGATGTTATTTCAGCAATAAGCTAATATATAAGCAACGCAACGATATACAAAGATTTCAAATTTTAATATGCCGCCATTTCTTGTCCAAATTTAATTTAAAAAAAATATCCGTGAATTTTTCCGATATTTTGGTAGTTATTCTGCTATTCGGGGCGGAGACGAATCCAACAAACCAGTGATCATTAATAATTTGCCCAGCAGTTCTTGAGTTATAAACCGACTTTTTAAATATATTTAGAGTACGCCTTCAAGCGATGAATCTATATCTGTGAGTAAATGCCAGGTTTTTTTTTCAAGTCCAATTTTGCTATGGTTTTTTATTGAAAGCTTCACAACAATCCGTTCCCAATATATGGCCGAAGGCCGTTCCCATTTGTCTATTTACGTTTTATTTTTCGAATAATGTATTAAGCCGTAGAAATTATTTTAAAATTTGAGCTTTGCTACACTGACATGCTTTTTTTTCGTTAAAAAATTGATAACAACTATTTAATGTGCCTACTTTGGTCACTTATAGGTACATTTTTTGTCTGATTAACATACATATAATTTTCAGCTATTTTACGTATCAGTTAATCGAGAAGTACCGATGACTTCGCAATTAAAAACAGATTAAATACAAAAACAATTTAACTGATTGACATAGGACAATGACAACTACATTGAAAAGTACTTTTGAACCTAGAACTTACGTCAATAGATAATCAATATTTAAATAAATGATAAATATCACATAACCCAGTAACCTAATACATTTTACCTGTGGAATTTTGCACTTTTTTTACGTTTGACCAATTTTGACCCTGAAGAATCATTTTTTCATGAAAAACAACCATATTCATTTTAAAAGTATATTAGATTACCTACAATTTGAGACCAAAATGGTTATTATAGGCCTAATAGTTTTCGAGATTTGGCTCCGCAAATAATTGTTAAAATTGCCAAATTTTGAAGTTTTCTTAGGTTTGACCAATTTTGATGCTGAAGCTTCACTTTTTCATAAAAATCAGTTATTCTCATTTTAAAAGTACGTTAAACTACCTACAATTTAAGACCAAAATGGTTATTATAGTTTGCGTTCATCAAGTTCATCAAGTTCATCAAGTCTTCCAACAATGGAGTAGGTTGTATTTCAAGTTTTGAGCTACAAAAGATTGTTATAGTTTTATTCAAAACAAAATTGTTATAATGAAAAGAAATCTATCGTAAAAGGTCCATCGAAACAGTGAAAACAGGTTTTAACTTTGCTTAAACCTCTTTGGAAGGCCTATGTTGAAGGTACTCTTCTAGTCCACGAAGTGTAGCCAGAAAATTACCATTTTTCAATGTTTTTCTCCTGGTGGCTGATTTTGCTTGACGAGAGGGCAGAATTGATGTAGATTAAGATGCATTCACCCCGATCTCTGGAGTCGTTGCGGAAAATTGTTTAACGAGGTAAGAAGGGTGTGATTTCAGTGAAAATAATGTTTTTTGCGCATATCTTTTTACCCTTCAATTTTATAGAAAAAAATATATTAATTATAAGGGGAACAGATAAGTAAGAGTGAGGCGCAATATCGTACAGGGCGACAATCAATTAATTTGTTTATGACGTCATAATTTGCAAACTAATTAAGTTACAAATTCCAGATCTCGTACACGTTATTTGTGAATTCGAGGGCATAAGTAGGTGTAATATAAAGACGTCATAATAATAATATCGGGTTGTTTATTGATAATATTGTAAATATTGGTTTTTTGCTCATAACTTCGAACCTAATCCATATTTTTTGACGTGCAGAGTCTATTTTTGTAGATATTTTGAGACGAAAGAAAAATATCTTAACGTTTTTTTCTGTAAAACTGAAGGACAAAAAGATATGCACGAAAAACGTTACTTTCACTAGAATTACACCTTTCTTACCTCGTTAAACAATTTTCCGCAACGACTTCAGAGATCGGGACGAGTGCATCTTATTCGCTACATTAATTTTGCCCTCTGGTCAAGCAAAATCAGCCACCAGGAGGGAAACAATGCTCACAAGTCTATTTTGCTTCCGTGTCCATGTTCTCCCGTATTTTTTCATCCCGATCAATTTTGTTATTTGGAGGGCTGTCAGTGTTTACAAGCATACCATCTACTTCATCGAGTTTGGGAGTGTCCACGTCAACTATGATATCTGGACAATTTTCGCAGGACTGTCCACTACATTGGCCACATATAATAGAGCACTTCAAACCTGCTTTTCTGCAGCTGCATGCATTGCCACATACTTCTTACAATTGCAGGAGATCATCTGCATGAGGTGTGAAGGAGCCGCATCCTTTGACATCATTCTTGGGGAAAGGCCGTGTGCTGTTAGACCCATTCCCATTCAAGAGGATCGATATCAACCTCTGTACCTGGTGATAGGTTCTAAGTACAAATCAATTATTTGTGGAGCGAAACTATTTAGGCCTACAATAACCACTTTGGTCTTAAATTGGAGGTAATTTATTGTACTTTCAAAATAATTATGATTGTTTTCAGTTGTTTGGTTGTTTATCAGAGTCAAAATTGGCCAAACGTAAAAAAGTGCAAAATTCCTCCGATTTTTACGCTTTTTGGCGGCGATCCGGAAGGTCGCCGAGGTCGAAAATTTAAATTTAGCATTTAGGGACAATCACAAACAACATAAAAAAATAAACCTACTACCCCATTTCATGTAAAGTAGACCCTGCGTTGGATGATAAGGTTACTGGGTTAATAGTTATTGCACAATTTTTAACCAACAATTGCAATTTCTTCAGATAAAGCATATAATTATATTTATCAAACATTTTTTTTTATTTCAGATGGTGAATCAAGCCATGTTTGCAAACTTCGGTTTGATTTTTGGCGAGTACCTTAAAGACATTGGGGGCGGCCATGCAACAGGAATCACCCTAGTTTTAGCTTTAAGCGTCGTAGTGACTAATTGTACAGGACTTATTGTGGGACCTTTACTTAAATTATTAGATATTAGGACTTTTACCATAATTGGTATCAGTTTTGTCGGTACCGGAATGATTGTTTCTAGTTATGGAACAGCCACTTGGCATATCGTAATTGGTTACAGTGTAATGACAGGTAAGGATAGTCTTTTTATATACAACATATATATCTACTGTAGTGCCCGGTTGCACCAGCTATAAAACAGTCCGTTGAATCGGCCAATCGACCGTGAATCAAGGCATTCGTGTTGGACAACCCAAAAACTGTCCGTTAACCGATTGAGTTTACGGACAGAATTAACCGACCGATTTCGGGCGATAATTGCTAATACGGACCGTTTTTGAGTGTAATAACCTCACTATTTTACTAATGACATTTGTTTGATGTTGTGAAGTTTAAAGGGATTCGGAAATTGTTTGATTTGTCATCAGTCTTCTTATATTCTCAATTATGCCTTTATATCATAAAATGATATCAATTGCACAATCATTTTCTAATTGAGCGAAATGATGATTATTACCTTCCATTTTATGTTTTATATGACATTGACAGTACGTATAATGTATGGTTACAGTTTAAACGCTCACTTCATTCCACATCAAACGGTCGGTTCAAATATCAACTGTAATTTCTTCTGGTGCAACTGGTATTTTGAAAATTTGGAGAATCATCGATTAATCGGTTGATCACCGGTTATTGTATCGACTGTTTTTATGGTCGGTTGGTGCAACCGGGCAATAGTATCGACTGTTTTTACGCTCGGTTGGTGCAACCGGGCATTATTAGAGTCGCATTACACAGTTAATAATTATGCCGAAAATTACTCTGAAATTTATCCCGAAAATTTTGCTAGGTATTTCTCCAAAAATTTTATAACATTTTCTTGAAGTCTACAGGTATTACACGGGCAATAACTCCCAAAAATTTTCGGAATGACTCATACGATAAGTATGCACAGACGGGTTATTTTGTTACAGCTAAGGTATGCCAGTTGCAGATTAAAAAGGAGGATTCAAGCAAGCAAAAATTAAAACTTGGATCAATTTAAAACTAAAAGTAACAACATAAAACTATGTAAAAACTGAGAAATTAGTATTTAAATTAAAACTAAGAGAGATGGCCAGCTTTTCAACTAAAGGTAAGTTCATATAGCAACGAATCACGAATCGTTGTTTTTATAAAGTCGTAAAAAGTTGCCATTTTATACAAAGACGAGATTCGTAGACGTTTTGGGTAAGAGTTTATACCTACATTTCCCACATTTGACATGACACTAAAAATATGAAAATTAATCATAAGAAATAACAGACACAAAATCTACTTAAAAAGTTGAAAAATCGATAGTATTATACCTAATAAAAAATATATCACTTACATTAAACTCTCCAGACGTCATCGTACATATAAAAAATAAAAGTAAACGTAAATAAAATTACCTGTGCAAAACTACCAAAGATTATGTACACCAGAAAACTACTAAATTAATTAAAATGAGTGTATCATAACCTAAAAACTAAAAGCAAACTGTCAAACTCGTCACGAATATCGGAAAATCTTGAAATTGATTCAAGTTTCCCGCCACCCAGATTTTAAATTTCACGAATTTATTGTGAAATCTCAAATTATGTACCTGTCAACTTTCCCGCCAATTAATTTGACCAATTGCGTTAGAGTTCGTGATTCGTGGCTATATGAACTTGCCAGGAATTAATTTCTTCCATGAATTCGGCAGAATGCATGCGTCAAGTCCTGACCACAGATCTCCTACTGGTGATTTGTGAAAATTTGTATAGTTCACAACAATATTTTTTGTAAACAAGTTGGTTTACATTCAATATATTTATCCTTAGTTATCTGACAGCTGGATTGGGAGTTATGACAAATGATTGAAAAGAGTGCGCATGTCCGGTTGGTTTATTCATTTCTTAATTTATGTTGCATAAACAGCCGACTATTCTTAGTTTAAATTTAATCTTAAATTAGTTTTAGTTGTCACTAGTTATATGTCAGATGTCACTGGAAAAAGCAATGAGAAGAATTAAGAGATACAACTAACTAGAACTAGAAAAGTCTAATTGAAAATAAGCATGAACGATTGAACGAATATCAATAAAAACAAATAAAATTGACATCTGACATAACTAGTGACAGAATAACAGAAATAAAATGGTGACATGCCAAAAGTTTCTGGAATTATTTGGCCATTTGATGCGTTGATTATTCAGCTAATACGTCCTGCAAAAACCTTATATTTTGAATGGTAGACATTAATAACCGTCATTCTTGTCAGAAAACCACTTTTTGTTGGCTACACTGACCTTGACTGAACTCCCACCCCCCTTTCTCTCGGTTGTTCTACTTCCCGGTTTTCAAGTATTGGGTCCCTGGGAGTAACATCAACCTTTTCAGTAACATTCATTAGTTGATTTTAAATCCATCAATACTTCTGATTTTTGCAATTCATGCTTTCAGAAATCAGATGGTTTCGGCAAAATCCTTTGTTAACGCGAGTTCTTTAATTGGAATTGAAATGGTATCTATATAAGGCTCCAAAAAAAGTTTTCCATAATCTGTATTAATTCTTCTGATTTTAAAACACTCGAGACCAGATTGAGATAATTGTTCCCGCATTTTTTATTACACTATCAAAAATTATAATAAGCAAACATTTGCGAAAATTAAACCTTCTGTGATGGCCTCGTTATTTTTGTTAATAATTTTAAGTTTAGTGAGGAATTCGTAGCATTCTTTCAAATGGTTTAGTTGGAAACCCGAACCATATCATATTATGCATTTTTATACTTAAATATTTGAATTGAATTTGAATATTTAATATGTCAAACATTAAATTTCTCTACAACTTCAATAATACCAAAAACATAATCAAAAATTGCCTTTATAAGGACATATAAAGATTCATGCGACTCTACAAAGTGGCTCAGTACTTGACTGACCATCGCGAAACTTATATTTTTTCAAAAGTGGAAGGATGCAAATGGAATACGTTAATTTTGGCGCAAATCCAAGAAACTGTTTTCTATCTTAATTGAAAAAATATTCAACTAAAACCCAAAGTATTTTTACCATCAAAATTAAATGCATGTTTTGATGAAAATATTCCCGGTTGCTTAGTGAAGTGGAAAAATAAATAAAAACATTACAAGTTCTCTCTTCTTGGTGACAGAATCTGCAAACGGTACCGTCCGTCAACCCCATTAGCTTTGCGTGCCTATTACTCTTATAGTGCCCTGTCAGCAAATGTATACATTTTGGCGCATGTCCCCTAATTAACTATTTCGTCTGTCTCGGTCGTGAATTTGGAGGATTTATCTTCAGTCATTTTTGAATTCCCGTTTCCAGACTTTTCAAACACGCTGTATTGGAATGGTTTGAGATTCGTAGCAAATTTCATCCATATTTTTCACATAAGTACATAAAATTCATAAATAAGTCACATGTCTTTATTTATAAAAAAAGTAAATAAAAAATTGGTTAACAATATTAAATTAATGGTAATTCATATTTGTAGGTTTCTTCGAGAATCCAAATAGAACCAGTTGGGATGTGGCTCTCTAGTCTTCATTTTATTTACCTTCAATGCCAGTTTTCGACACTTTAGTTCCACCTCGTCCAACGATAACTTGTTGAACGTTAAAAAGTACAGCGACAGCATATTTTTGAACTTATTAGCTTTGAACATCTAAAACAGAAGTCAAACTGTACTTGCAACTTCCCAGCTCGAACGTGGTTCACTATTTTCAACCACTGCACAACCATCAATTTCTCTATTCATTCGTCGTTCACGCATTCGGCCAGTCTCGGGAAATAAGTATACACCCCTAAGGTGAAACAAAGTACACGCCTTAATGACCGCGCATAATTATTCTTTCTCTCTCTTTCGGCTGTTTTTCTGTCGTACTTGTGTAATCCGGACGGTTCGGATGTAATTTACGCAATCTGTAGATTGGGTATAATTTGTTTCACCCTCTAATACTTTGTCATTAGTTGTTGTGAGCAAATCTTATTTAAAAAAGTAGCGAGGACTAAAAGTCTATAAACTTACTGGATCATACTGACTTTTTTCTTCGTGGATATTAAAAGAAAATTCGCCGACATCTCGAAATGCGTCTAACCATACGGGAAATTGTGCTTCAGTTAGATTCAATACTACTCTTAGAAACCTAACGTCTTTAACAATCACTTTACTTATTCCGAATGTATCGTAAACGTGCATCCTGAAAAAATATAATAAAATACAATAAAAATTTACACGTTGACACCAGTAACCAGAGGCAAACAAAAATGATGTCAACGTGTTAATTTTGTCATTTTAATATCTTATAAACATCTTTTTAATATACAAAAGTGAACTTACACCAAAAAAAATTTAAATAATGTTTCTTGACAGTCACAATCACTACATGATCCGGAAGCTTCAATAATAACGTTGCAGTTTAAGCAGGTATGACTCATTTTTACTTCAAAAATGCGGATGTTATAAATTTTGGACCAAACTATAACGCCTTGGGGAATGTCATGTCCTTTACTAAGATAGTATTGAGGTCCCCAGTTGATTTCATAATTTTCAAATCTAAAAAAGGTATGCGAGACACAGTTTATCCACTAATCAAATTGTAATTTGGAGTGAATTCATAACATTTAACATAACAAATCGAAGCAACGTTCAGAAACCGCTTAATTGTCAATCGCAATAAGTGCGAAACGCCGGACTTGCGCTAATTTCGGAGTATACCAATTTGTAGAGTAAGGTTCTAATAGCCTAGGAGCCAGTGACAGATTTTCATGACCAACTCCCTCCCAATCGAAAATTCGTGAAATGCAGCAGGGATTTATACTATGAATACTCGCGACGCGTCAGCCTCCCACCCATGGAGAAAAAAAAGTGTTAAGCTTGGCCGGTAACGGAGTGGTCTATGATTGTTGCAGCGAGTACAATATTTTGGAACGGTAGGAAGAGAGTTGGCATTTGAAATTTCACACCGGTGGTTAAGATCATAAAGGAGAGTTCCAGATGGAGTTGTGTCAGAGTCAGTGATGAGTATGATTAGGGAGGTGGGAGAGTTCATAGCATATGAAATTGATTTGGAGGACTGTAAGTAGATCCGGTTTCGTCGTTCGAGATATTTTTATCGACGTTGGAAATGACACATGAAAAGTTAGGAGTATGCTGTATGGTGGGGTTATTTTTCCTGGAAGCAGGGATTGTTAATGTAAAGGGATGCATGCTACTTTGTGGTCTTCGATGGCATTTTGGATTTAAGTTTCAAGTTTCTTATAGTTCCTCGGAAGTGCAGTTTGAAATGGATTTAAGAGATTTCCGAAAAGTTTCTTTTGGGAGCAGTAATTGGATAGAAGGTTGCGTAAATTTAATGTTTGGGGTGAACTAGTCAAGTGAGTTGAAGAATGGGATGAGGATTTAGACGTAGTCCAACTGACACTTCATGAAAAAAGTGGGCCTGAAAAGAGCGTAAAATTGAATGAGTGATGGACGAGGCGGAAGATTTTGCCGCCTGAGCATATGAGATGTCTGCCGAAGAGCTTGGATTTCTTTGATGTAAGATTGGTTATTCAAGTGTTAGGTGTATGCTAGCATTTGTACAAGCTTTAGTTTAAAAGTAGAGAGAAATCCCGACTTGCGTCGTTTACTTGGGAGTTTCCATTAAGAGACGTGGATGTATAGAAGAGCTGGAATGCGTCTCTAAAGTTTGGAGATTCGAATTTGACGTAGATAGTAATTGTGGAGATTTGTCTTCTTTTTCGCGATTAGCAGGTGGTGGTATTAGCAGTTAAATAATTTTCTGTGGAATTATTTGACAAAACAAATCGATAAATCACTTACAGGTTTGCTGTACAAAAGTCAACTAGCGGTTCATAAGACAAAATTTCTATTGTTGTAAAAATAGTGGATTTTATGTATGTAGATTTTGGCTGGACATGTTTAAGTCTCACTCTCATTTGTGGAATCAACCCCAAAGGCATCAACCGATTTATCCATTCACTCAAATATACAGTGATTTTAAAATCACTGCCATTTTCTTGGTAACCAAAAGTTAAAGTGTGCGTATCTTTACCTGAAAATTTAAATATCATGAAAATTTCAATCTCTCAATGATATTTTAATAATTAATGGAATAAAGTTTAATTTGGAAGATCTGTTAAAAAATATTTGTACCTATAAAACTATGTGCGCTACAATATGTAATAATATTCCAATAGTAGTAAATATGTAGCTGCAGCTAGCGAGGTACGATGTTTAGACAGCTGCAGTTATCAAAAATTAGCTGTTTTTTTAAAATACAATGATTGGGAAGCTGCAGCTAGCAAAAGTTAGTCATTATTTTTGGATATACAAAGGTAATACAGCTGCAGTTAGCGATAATTACTTGTTTTTTGGAAATAGAATTGTTAGACAGCTGCACCTAGTGAAGATTAGGTTTTTTTGGAGATCAATAGTTAGAAGCTTCAGCGAGCGAAATTTTTATACAGCTGGAACCAGCGAACATTAATTGTTTTTTGAATACATAATGGTTACGGCTAGTTGAATTTTTTTTTGAGATACACTAGTTAGATAGCTAACCCTTCGAAAGAACAAATAGAAGAAACGTTGATATAGGTATTCAAAATAACAAGGTTAATGTAAGAGAGAAAGATCAAAGTCATGGACAAGTGAAATAAATAATATATCCTCAATCAAATCAGAAAAAGCTTACCTTGAATTATGTCTCCCTAATAGTAAGAGAGCATTATTTATAAAATACAGGACGATAGTATTAAAGCAATATACGACAAGATACAGTTCCAAAATCAAAAAACCACACTTCAACATGTCAGGTATTAATTACCATAGTGTACAATATCATATTTCGTCATTTTTCAGTTAAGAAATATCAATGAACTAACATGGTTAGTGTACAATTGATATTGACTTATTGAGAAGCAGCGGATTTTATCATAAAACTATCAAAAGAACTAATCTTTAATAGTGAACCCATATTGAACAATAATTATAGTATGACTAACCTGGTGTAGAAAAACCATACAAGGAGGTTCTTATATGCTTTAACGATAGACTCTTAACAAATCCTCTTCTCTCTATAACCCCTTCAAAAGAAAACATCTTCGAATTTTCCGATATATACTGTTTACAATCTTCAATTCTTAAAACAGGAGGCAAGGATACATTTTTTGCAATTTCCAGTTCTTCAAAATAAGCATCCATTTCAATAATTGTGAAGTTTTTTAACTTTTCTATTGAAGAAAGTTCTGCATTAACCTCTTCTTTCCTTATAAATATAAAATATATAATATACAGGGTGTTCAAAAACTTGATACCATAAATTCGGGAGCCAATAGATGAGGTCAAAATTATGTAAGACATTGATATATATGTACATTTTTGTAACAAGAATCTTCATTAAGTTGGAACACTTTGAAATTTATTGATTATATACATACATCTGCTGAGTTAAGTGCTATAAAAAATAAATATTTCAGTCGACTAACCTATAAAAATGTTATTTCAAAACTTTAGAAACCTATAACTTAAAACCAGTATCCAAGAACTACATTACTGACTGCTATGTTAAGAAATTGTATTGTCTTGTGTTGAGTAGACTCCACTAGTCCAATTTAAGAAGATATAATATTTATTTGTCTGTACTTTATACGATAGTTTGGGTATTGTTATGGAATAAGCACATAAAAATGTGTGACTGAAACTAAATGGACAGTTCTATAGCTATTAAATATGCTTTAAAACGGTTGTCAAAGTGTGATAATTTCAAATCTGTTGTGATGATGTTAGAATCTAAATCCACTTTACAAATATTAAATATTCAAAGTTTTTATAAAATACCTATATAATTTATTATATTAAAAAACACCTTTACGATTTGTTGTAATTAAATAAATGGAAATGGAACAGCAAACAATTTTGAACCTTTTCTAATAGTTACAAAAATCCTCTGCAATTAGAAATATCGGTTACTTTTAAGAATCTGAATACATTTTTTCAAACACAAATGTCCATTAAAAATTAGTTAATTATATCAATGTGTATGAATTAATATGTTGTTGTGTTAATTTTGTCAAGAAGTGCATAGATATTTTATCTTTATTTTAATTGTAACAGTTAAAGTCACTATTTAATATGCTTACCTATTTAATATTATCTACAATTGTTCTACAATAAATTTAAAATATATATAAACACTTATACTTACAAAGGCTTATTGTGATGCATTTTGTACTTAAAACCTTCTTTCAAATGTAAAACAATAGTGGTGTATTTTGAAGGTAAAGTTAAAAAATAGGTGTCCTCAATTTCATTTTTATTTATTGATTTTATTTGTAAATATGTTTTTGTTTCTTTGTCTTGACCCACACATATCTAAAAAATAATAAAAAATTCTGGAAAGATTACTTTGCATGGCAGGGTGTCTAACGGATTTGGAAACTAAAATTTAAGGACATTTCAAGGATTTCAAGGTCTAAAAAAATCATTTTTCAAAAGCAATTCAAGTTAATTTATTATGGAATAATTATTATCAATACAATATTATGTAATAATTATTTTGAAATTTTTTTTAATCTGTCTGCTTCTTTGTTTAATAAGTTCAATTCTTGTTGATGTTCTTCTTTTAATCTCTTTTTTTCAACTCTATGTCGGCTAATTGTTCGGCTGCTCTTTTTTTACCGCTTTTTCTTTTGCAATATCAGATTGTTTTTCCTCTAGTACTTTTTTTCGGTGTGCGGGAGCCTTTGTAAAAGCCTTAATCATATAGCTAGTAATATGAATTTCTTTAACGCCACCCGCAGCACGAATTGCATCGTGAACGCTCCTCAGCGCTATAAGACTCTCTTCTTGTTGATTTTCAACTAGAAATTATTTATTATACGAAAAACTTCTTTCAACATCAGCGTTTCCGTGAAACATAATCAAAATCATTTTTGAGAATTTCAGTAAGCTTTCTGACACTTTTTCAGTAGAGAACAGTTCAAATAAAAATCTATCAACTCTTTCTTTACTAACATCGAACAACTTCAATTTCTCTGTAACCGTCTTTTTTGAAATAAATTGACAGTATTCTTTTTGTATTTTATCAGCATCGATTGCATTAATGCGATTTTTTTCCACTAAGTGTGTAAGTGCAATTTGAACTCGGTTCTTTGCTGTTCTTTCTTTCAACATGACATAAGGTGACAAACAAGCAGCTCCCTGTAATAGTATTGATGAGTATTTTGCAAAAGCATTTGACAGATGGTGACAAGGAATTCCTTGCATTTATTTTTAAATTGCAGAATTTCTACATCTTTGGGACCACTGTACATAATAGGTTTGTTCCAACAAGAAATGAGAAAATGTCTAAAACTGTCAGAGAATAGTGATAGGAATTACATGAAAGTAAACAGTTATTTTCTGATCGTTTACAACAGTTTCTGATTGTTGTTGGAACAAATATATGCATTTGAGTCTTTGAAAAATGCATTTTAGATACCATGATATTCCTTATTACCACAGACCTTGAGTAGGTAATTATTCTGGATTATGCAAGGTTTGTGTAATTTTTGTGGACAGGCTAATAACTGGTTTTGTAAGCAATAAGTGATATTAAAAATATTACTTTTTTTAATAAAGCCTTCACAGGCTCATTCTGTTTTGGAAAATATAATTTTCAAGAAGTATTTCTAAACAATGTCTAACAGCTGTAAACTAGTTTTACATGCATTACCACAGACAACAATACCAGAGCACAATATACATTCAACAAGGTGAAATAGAATATTTTGACTGTTAGTATTCAAGAATTGACATAGTTGGGTAAAACTTGAATATTAGTTTTCCTATTATAGTTGTAGTCGAAGTTGTAGTATACTCAATATGTTTATATCCCATTTAAAGTGGGTATTGATCCCAGATTACTTATTAGTACTTCAATTTGTTTTTCTCTAGTAATTTTACATTATACATGCACAGTTGTTTAAATTGATGTTACAGATACAGTAATATAAAATTACATTGTCATTGCTAAATATTTGGGTTTTAGACAAGGCAAAAGAGTGTGTTTTACTTAAATTCAGTGTTAGTATTGAGTATTATTAATTATCCAGCTAATTTTTAAATGTGCAGAATGCATTTTGTGGTTTTTGGAAAGTAGACTTACAAGTGCTGTGTCATATGCATAGCATTATGTAGTTTTTAACTTGTAGATAAATAGAAAAAATAAGCAAATTATTTGGTTTTAAGGATAAGCATTTATAATGTTGGAAGCCGATACATTTCTACAAATCTAAGACAAGCAAGAAATATTGAACTTATGATACCTACTAATCAGTATTTTTTCACTGATGATATGCGGAAAAAACAATCGTTGAAGATTACAAATTTTCTTCAAATATTGTTTTTAGAATGATTTATTGAATTTAATTGTTAGAAAGTAACCAGTGTTCAGCTTATGTTTGATAGAAGTGTTGTTTATTTAAATTGGCTTAGCAAACAGTACATATAGTCAAATGTAAAAAGACAATACTTTGAAGTCGCATATTTTACTTACGAATGTTCAGGATTCATTCCAATTATATAATTATTGTTGTTAAATTCATCTTATCTCAAAGAAAAACTAGCTCCTGCCTAATAATTAATGCCTTTATCATTTTCACTATTTTTACATACAGCATAACCTAAAATTCGGATTTTGCGAACAACTTCATTTGAATCATGTGTTTGACAGAGTGACTGATCAAATATCAAATCAGTTCAAAAAGTAAGCTTACTTGAAAATTTATAGTATTTTCACCATTAATAAAGTTTTGTTTGAGATTAAGATAGGCAATTTAATAAGTGAACATGAAAGGTTAACATAATACCTGTACCTACATCAAAAATTTAAAAAGGCAAATAAGTATTACCACATTCTACATCATAGTGATTTTCAAGCCTTGAAAAGGAATAAGAAAAATGAGTAACCCACAAAAAAATAATAATAGAAAAAGACCAATAATGGATGAAACTGGAGAGAAACTTGAAACCAATGGACAGACTGAAGTTGTGATAAATACTCCAAAGTCTGCTTTAAAGTGCATTGCTATTTTACCAGGAATAGGACGGGAAGATTCTTCGGATGATGATAATAGTTCAGATTCTGATGTTGAAACTGTAATTTCTTCTGGAAAAGTGGATCTGCTAGGAAGAAAACTGAAACATTCTGAAGTCCAAGAGAAGCAACAGAATAATGAATCTGGATAGCTGAACGTGGGAAGTTTTTAAATCTGTCCAATGTGATTCTGTTTAAATGAACTTTTATAGTATTCGTTAACTCATCATTTTTTACTTACTGTGCTTTTCCTCAGAAGTATAAATTCCATTGTATATTCAAAGTCATCTAGTAAAATGTTGCCAAATGATCCTGTATACTCTTTATCACTTTGTAAAATTATAACATCTTCAGAATTTGTAACTAAATATTCTAGATTGGGTATTTTATGTTCTTTATATATTTCAGTAATGATTTTATAGTTTTTTATAAGAACATAACAATGGTCACTGTTGAAGTTATTTACAATAATGCACACCATCTTGTGAAAATGATCTTTTATCATCAAGAATCCATATTGGGGATCTACATATAAAAACCCAAATAGATAAGTATAATTTTTTGGTTTCGAGTGGACTCCAAATGACCAGGATGGAAATTCATTGAATTTGTTTGTTTTGATCTCAACATTTTTACATGAATTTATAGAAGTAATACTTATGCCCAATAAGCATTTATTTAAACAAAATTCACTGTGTAATTCACCTTTTGGTAAATGCAATTTTATAATAGTTTCTAAAAGTGCACTGAAAATGACTTTTTCTGTAATTTCATTTTCAAACTTAAAGTTTGCTTCAAATGTTCTTAAAGTTTGATCAATCATCAATATATCTGCTGCGCCTAGTTTATACGTTTTAATCAAGTTTGTAAAATAATTCAATGTTATATTCACATTCAATCTGCCTATTATTTTTGAAGACGGACATGCTATAAATGTAGTGAAAGATTTATGTAAGTTTTTAGAAACTGTGTTAAAGAACTTTTCTGGTAATTTAATTTGAATATTATTGGATCTTAACAGGCACAGATATACTCTGTATTTATCGTCCACTTCAAAATATCCATAGAAGGGATCAACTTTGGTTACCAAGCCCTATAAAAAAATCACACTTAATTCAATAATTCAAGATTAGTTTCAAATTACGATATT